>CM072886.1:89155421-90530421 GCA_037013685.1 Acridotheres tristis
AAAAAAAAACAGCAAAATATTTGCTTTGATGTAAAATTGTTCCAGAATGCACATAAAGAGGAAGGGTTTGAAATTTTGGTGCAGAATTTGTCCTTTGGGTGCAGTTTGCTGTCTCTGCCATAATCATGTTTTGAAATGCTTGATTTCATTTGTACTTCTGTCCAAATGAGCTCTTATCCTCTTCTCCTGTAAGCAAGCGGATCTCGCATCTGTTGCCACCAGAGTGAGTGGCTTCTCGTTTTAAAAAAGAGAGAACGTGTGTGTCACCCTGCACGTCACCATAGCAGTATCTTCAAAAGTTTCCAACAGCCAGAAGCAGGATTACAGTGCAAGTTCCATCTCCTCCTCCTTGTCACTCACCCAGGGGAAGGATTGCTACAGAAAACAACGTCCTACCCAGCATTGTGGGATGGAAGTCTTGGCTCTTTTGCCATGGGCAGCATGAGCTCTTCTGAGCAATAGTCCCAGCCCTGCATTCAGCATTGCCTTTGCAGGCAGCCTGGCTGCCTCCCACCCCTGAGAGAGAGCTGTGGTGCCTCTGCCCACGCAGGCACAGCGGGATGGACTGGAAATCAGCGGTCACGGTCCATTCCACAGGCACGCTCAATAAACAGAAAATAATGGCTGGGAGTTTTCATCTGCGCATGGGAGATTCAGTGTGGCCTGCTTTGTTTTCGGAGTGCTGGGAGAAATCTGTTTTGATTGCTCAGACTTCAGAGCAGCTGCTGTAAGCATGACGTGTCTGAATGTTTCTTCTGGGCAAATGCTGGCGACAATGCAGCTCACAAATTCTGCTAAAACAGATTATCCTCCATCTTCCTGCTCACCCTTTTTAGGGCTAACTGACAAGTCATTAATCCTCGAAAATTTAAGACAGCTATGGGTCTCTTTAATTTGCACCTAGCTTCCTTTAATCTAAACTGATTTTTACAGAAGCCAAAAATAAATGCTGCACATATCCAGCTGTTCTTTTATTCTTCTAGGGGTGGCCTAAATACTAGTGGGAACAACAGCATGATTTTCTGTTAAATACCTGTGTCCCACCCCATTCTTGCCCCACTGATATGTTTTTCTTGGGGCCCATGACTGGCTTTGAAGCTCCTTGTGGCAGTGAAAAAGCAAATCTGAATCACAGCATAAAGGGGAAATCAAAACCTAAAGAACACTAGATTGACACTGAACTCAGCTATTTACTTAAAACTTTGCCAAGAAGGGAAATGCAAAGCTGTTAATGATGATAACATTGCAACCCAGAAGGTAGGTTTTTATCCCATTTCTGGAAGGTCAGCTGTGTTCTAGTTTCCAAGTGAAGACAATGTTTCACAGCAAAGATGAGCAGGTGCAAATATACACCAGCAGTGACCCATTTTATAAAACAAAATTTTAATTTGCAGGTCTTTTACAAGTGCCCATCATCCAGTTTGAAAGCATGTGCCTGTAGACATCATGACTTAATTACAGCCTCATTAAAGACAAAATCAAGCAGCTTTGGTCTTTTGGCCACCTGGAGGCTGTAGAACTGTCATCCCAGTTTGCTGTGTCCAAAATCCCCTTTCGATTTTCAAAACCTATTATGCAAATGCAGAAAGCATGCTAACTAGAACAATGAGCTCTGAACATAGGACTTTGCCACCCAAAAGACATTTCCCTGTGACCTCTAAAAAACAAAAAGTCCCCTCAGTTCTTTTCTGCCAAGGCAATGTCTGCATTAACAAGCTGTGCAATACCAGTGGAGTGAATCCAACTTTGCAGCCCCCACAATCTGAGGCTGTGGTGATGATCCAGTGTTGACATTCAGTGTTTCAGCTTTTCTCTGATCTCCTGGACTGATAGCCCAGTAGTGGCTGGCACACAAAAAGTGTAGTCCTGAAGCATACTGTCTGATGGAACCAAATGTTTGGTGTACTTCCATGCTAAAGGAAGGGCTTTTCTAGGGGCCTTAGGAAGACCTCATCCACCCAAGTCAAAGAACTCTCTGTGATGCTAATAAAAACATGGTAAGTGAACATAATCAGGAGAATCACTTAAAAAGCATAATTTTGATCTGAACTACATCATTAATGACAACACATTCTGACTGAGCCAGCATCTGCCCGGGCTTAGGCCAGGTAGGTTTTAAGGAAAATGTCAAAAGAGGGGCAGCTTCTGATGTGCTCAAGTCTGCCAAGGCTGATGAGACCCCACAAGGGTCAGCACTCCCTGCTGGCAGAAGAACCTTTTTCACCATGGGTGCACTCCATCCTTAATTGTAAGGGACATAGTTTTTTCATTCACTTTTCCAAAGGATATGGGGAAGGTTGAACCATTCAGTCAAATGCTACAACCTAAGTTTTGCCAGGGAACACTAACAGTCCAATCACTGACTAAAACCTTTTTTCAGGCTGTAGTTCAGCCTGAGGAAGTGAAATCTTAAAAAAATATATCTAAACACAAAGCCTAAGAAAAGTATGATTCTCTGTTATTTTGTGGCTATCCTGAATTACGAGCTTGAAATTTAAAGTCGTGGGTGTGGAATTGTATTTGAGCCATTAGCTATTCAAGCGTGATGTTTATGCATTTGTAACCCTGTCAGAGAAATGGCATGCAAAAAAAGGAACCTTTCAAAGGCTTCAGGCTTCATGTAGGGCTATATGAACAGAAAATACTTCATATTGTTTGAAGTCTAGCATGTTTTATTGCACATGTTTAGTGAGTACTGTGGGATGGGCAGAAACATGAAACAAACAAGCCCATATGGATTCCATAATTTATTTCTCTCTTTTTTTTTTTTTTTTTTTAAATAGAAGATTTGCTAGTGCTTTATAGGAGTTTCATAACAAGCTGAGCATCCTATAAATAAAAGAGACCTTCAGCAACTGGGGGTTTTACTGTGTCACTAATGTTTTAATCCTCACAGACTACCACACTGAACAAATAAAAGTTACAGCCTTTTGAGGGAACTGGAAGCAAGCTGAGACCCTTCTGATATTAGGAGAAAGACCATGTGAGCATTCCAGAGACCAGACATACTCTAAAAACAAGCTGACATGGAAATTTCTTCTGTCTTCTGAAGACTAGAAACAGTTGAAAAAAGTATGATGAGTGCTCACTCCTAGAGAGACTTCCAAGTAATTGAATTGAATCCTGAACACCAAATTTCATTTGTTCCTTCATAAGGAGAAAATTTCAGCTTCTCTCTAAGTGTAAGATGTTACCTTATGCATCTTCCAGAAAAGCTCTAGCTGACTCCCAAGATCTCTAGCTAGAGCTGCTTTCTATAAAGACTATGCTATCCTACCTGTTCAAAGTGTTGTATACAGTCAAACATGACACCTGTCTCTGGACAGGCACTGAATATGTAATTGATTGTGAGTTAGGGTTTGCTATGGCCCTAGTGAATTACTAATTTATTGAATTATCTACCTATATACATGATGGCCATGACTTTAAAGATTACTAAAATAACTCATCTGCAAAACAAGAAGTACCCTTCACTGTAGAAGAATTCTGCAGGTACCAAAAAAGGTAAGAGCTTTCCAGTTTTTCATGAGGGATTGTCAGACATGGGATATAATGTTGAAAAAGAAAACAAAAACAAATTGCAAAATTTCTGCTAACAGCTTATTTTGTTGGTAAGAAAAAGGCTGAAGTGAATGTACCACAAGCAATAAAAAGTGTGCCAAGAAAACAAATAATGATTGTGGCAGTAGATTATTTAAGATGAAGTGGGTGACTCATTCTCTAATAACTTGCAAGAGTAAAAAGTTTAAAGAAGATTAAAAATTATAATAGCTCCTTCTTTTGAAGGGGGAAATAAAAGACAAAAAGAAAAGAACATATTTTTCTCGGCAGCCTCTGATACTTTTGATAACTGGAATTAAATAGGTACCAAGGTATTGTTAATATCAGTTTACAAGGGGGATATTCTACTAGGAATACAAGAATATATGCTTCTATCTAACTGTTGAGATCATATGCTACATATAACAACATGCATTACACAACTCTTGATTTTAAAGGTATGTAACAAAACTTTCTTGTCACTATCATTTATGCCAAGCAAAAGGCTAGGAATTTCAGGATATGCTTAATTTTGTCAGCAAACTATACAAGTATTCTGATACATGTTATCACTAAAAGGCACTTAAAAACTTTCCAGCTTCTCTAAGTTACCTCTGTATGTTAGGTAAAGATTTATCAAATGCAGTCTTTAAATTGGTTCAAGATGGCAAAGATGAGTATGATGGCAAACCACTTTTGGTAACGGAAATGCTGCTTATACTCTTTTATAGTGAGCTAAAAGTCTTGGAGCAGTTTAATTTTTATATGCCGAGGTTTCTGAAATTATGTGTTCTCTGCTGAGTAATGACAAAGAACTGATGACAAATTCTTTTGTCACAGCAGTAACTTTATCTAAGAAACACATCAAAACAAAACACAAGGTGAGAGAGAAGAGAGAAATTCAGTATCATTCCTCAGCTCTCAGAAACCTGACTTTACAGTTTTGTATAAGTGAACAAATTTTCAGTCACTTCCTATAGAAAAATATCACTTTTCAACATAAGTAGGACTGAAGAGATAAATAATGTTTAATAATAATATGTATAAAGAATAATATGTGTTGAGAGATTCAGTAGAGAATTATTTATTTGAGGAAAATGCAAAAGTACACCTAAAGCTTACAGAGTTCCTCCTTAAAACACTACCTGGTATTTTTACATTATCCTCTTTCCTTCCATCTCAAGGTGATCACATAATTTCAGTTGCTCTTAAGTCCAGAATTCTTAACTCTTGCCTGACAGTTCTAACTCCACCATTAAATACAGAATCATCAAAGTTAGAAGAGACCTTCAAAATCATCCTACCATCAACCCAGCTCCAGCATAATCATGCCTAAACCATAGCCTCAAGTGCCACATCCAGATGGCTCTTGAACAGTTCCAGAGACAGTAACTCCACCACCATTCTGGGTGACTTATTCCAATACCTAACTAGTCTTTCTGTGAAAAATTATTATATTAAATAAATATATTAATATATTAGTTTTCTAATATCCAATCTAAACCTTCCCTGGTCCAATTTAAGGTCTTTCCTCAAATACCCACAATGAGTTACTATTGCATTCCTATTAAATATGGTACTCTGGACTTGGAAGAGATTAGAAGTGGCACACAGAATGGATATAGGGCTCCATCAGTGAGCATCTCCCTGAAGTCTTCCTCAGTAGCATCACCTACCAAGGGCTCTCCAAAAAGTTCAGTGACTATTTCTTGCATGACTTTTCCATAGAAAATGTGTTGTTTTTTCTCAACCCTGAGCAACCCCACCCCAGATCCATAAAATTATGCTTGTCATAAGAAACTGTTCTCAAACACCAGAAAACCAAAACATGCATAGCCAAGGAAAAGAGCATAAGATAGCTATAAAAAATAATTCTGCAGCTGTTGGTGTCAGTTCCCATCTCTCTACCATTCCCCCTGCTTCACAACAGCTGCTGCATAGACCTTGTGGGCGATTTCCAAAATCTTTAACAGAAGCTGTTTTGCCCTATGAGAAAATCACAATTTCATTCCTGATTCCAGTTTTAGAAGAAAACAGCACCATGTTTCTGGGGAATTTAACCCACAGCCACCTAAATCCTGAGAAAGCTTTCTAAAATCACTTGAAATTTGCCATGGAGGAGGCTGTGTGTTAAGTTCAGTGCAAATGCAGCAGCGTAACACAGAGCATTGAGGACAAAAAGTATAGTGCAGCTAAAACTGCTCAGTTGCATAAATATTGCATTTCCTATACTCTCATGGATAGGAGCCCTTCAAACTACTCAAGTTGGAGGCAAAGTCTGAATACAGGTCAGCAGCGATGAACACGGAGCAGAGGACCACTGGAATTCTCCTAACTGAGCCCTTCCTGTGGGCATCCCAGTTAATGTGCCTCAGGTTTAACAGGATGGGACAAGAGCAATAGCATTCTCTCTAGTGATGAGTGATTTCACACTTATTTTTCCTGGTACTTTGAATAGTTCTGTCATCCATTTAACTCTCAGCAGTATCAGTCATCAGGGGAAGAGACAACTGAATCCATAAATTAGTGAGTGCTTGGAAATAGTTGTGTTTCTCCTAAGCGTCCCAGTGTCTTTGAAATATTTGAAATTACTGGTATCATCTCCTGCATCTTAGTACCAAAAAATGTTTTAAAAAAACCAAAGACAGTACTCAGTTGCCTGCTGTAAGGTCTGATTAACTATATTCTGTCCCCCCATGCTCTGTTATCCCTTGTTCTGAGGTTCTTTTCAAATCCACCTAACTATTTACATGGGAAAAATAAAGGGGACTGGGAGCACAGAGAGTGAATGGAATTTGTTTTGTGAGCTTGAGAAGAATAATCTGCCAGTAGCACATTATGCTCAGATACAACACCTGTAAATTTCAAATAATGCAGGCTACTGAGCAACAGCAAACAGAATGGCAAAAATAATCAGTGTAAAATTAAATTAAACCAATCAACCAATAACACCTCCCAAACATGCAAACAAAGGCAACTTTTCTGCCCTAACACTGTGCCAGTTCCTAATGTCATAGCTCATTTTAACCTCACATTTACAGAACAACATACCTGATGAAGGAAACTTGGATTAATGAACTCACTAGATAGTATCACACAGCATAGAAGTAAAATTCTTGAGAAGAGAATTTTACCCATATCCATTAAGGCTTTTTTTATTTCATATTGTGGGCTGTGCTCTGCTTCACTGTGAAAATAAGTGTGCACTATCCCCACACCAAAATGAAAGTGCTCTGGAATAACACAGAGTCCTGACTATGCCAGCACAGGAAAATGTAGAAACTGGGAGGACTTTGATGAAAATGAAGAAAGAGAAGAAAGCAAAGAAAAATATTCTGAACAGAAGAATGACTGTGATGGGATTCTTTTGCTTGTAGCAATGAGATCAGTGCTTTGCCCAGGCACTGATCCTAAATGTTCTGGGCCCCTTGGAGAACGGCTTTATACGGAGTACTGCTGGCTTGTTCCAATAGACAAGGCTGTCACAGTCACGGATATGAAATTTATCTTTCTGTAAATGAATTACAGGCTTAGGAAGGCAGCAAGCAGCCAAGCCTCAGAAGACAAAACTGGAATTCAGATTGTCTAAATCTCATTGGACCATTTTGCATGGTGACCTGCCACTTTATCTCAGACTAAGTTTTTACCACATCCCAGCCCAGCTGCTCAGGACCCAGAACTTTCGCAAATCTGAAATAAATCTTCTGAAACAGCTCTAGCAGTTGAGTGATTCAGAAAGCTATTTCTGTTGTGCCCCTGTGACCTGTAAAGCTGAAGTCTAAATGAGAGGAAGGTCTTAGGTAGCTGTTCCTGTAAGAGGTATTTAAGAGCCCCACAGTGTATTGTATTTTCCAGGAGTATTTCTTAAAACTGATTATTTGTAGTTCCTGGGAATTATACTGCTGAAAAATGGATGATAATCAAAACCCAAATTACTGATTTATTAATTTTCAATTAGAAACTTTCAGTTAAGAAATGTAAAACTGCATACTTTTGTCTTGTCCTCCCTCCTTCCTTTGGTTCCTCAGATGCAACTCATAATCCCATTCTTCTCAGCAGCCTGGGCTTCCCAGGCAGGTTGCTTGTGGCTGCTTCAATTCAAGAGAGACATCCTTGAAATCTCCCAATGAAATAGTGATTTTTTTTGGCCTATATATCTTTTATTAAGAAAAGAAATCGTGTACAATTTTACTATCCTGGCGTACACTGAGAAAGAAATGCATTTCTAGACAGGTGTTTCATTACTGGAGCTTAACAGGAAAGTAAATCTGATAATTTTCCCTTACTCTGCTTCCTTTTTTTTTCCAAAAAGATATTCAAAGAAATTATAATTTCTATTAAGTGGTCAAATCCAATAATTTAAATACTATCTTAGGAGAATGAATATTTTGTTAAACATTAGTGATTTAGAACAACTCTGACATATTTCATATTCATACCCACTGCCTGCTAATTCTTCTCTTTCCATTTTTCTGTCATGTGTATTACCCAATGCAGCTGCCAAGTTCAGCTTAGAGTATGCTCAACTTTCGTGAATTTTTCCTTTAATGTTCATACTATAGAATTTATAAAGCAGTTTATAATGAAAATTCACCATAACGAGAAAAACTTACAAGATATTTTTATGGAGCAGTCATAAGTTTTACAATTTAAACTGGGAAGCAGTAACTGTGAAGTCATTGCCATAACCATGGTATATTTTAATCATCTGTCTACAAAATGCATAAGCTGGAAAAGTTTATTTTTTAAACTGAAGCAGATTTTCCCCTCCTTGAGGAACAACAGAAACAGGAATAAAATTCTGAGATTTGGAGGCTGTCATTGATACCAACACTCTGTAAAGATAGCAGCAATGGAATGTCACTGAAAGAATTGATTCACTGTTAGTTGATTCTTTTGTTATGTACACATAGATAGAAAGGAGCCATAATACAAGGATGCAACTAATGACAGTTTCCCCCATGAAATCCCCTTCCAAACAGATAACAAAGGCACAGAGAGCGCTGCCTCAAGGTCCTTCAGCTGAAGTCTCTCACTTGAACATGACAGTTGAGAGGTATCACAGTACAGGAGAAAATAACAGTCTCATGAAAATAAGTTAGGGGCCAGCTAGAAATTTACATATCTAAAGCAACACTTCTGAATCCCCAAATATAATCCTCTATTAACTGTTGCAAAACAGAAAGTACTAGTACACTGATTCATAGTAAAATATCCCAATTAATGAAGCCTTCCATCTTGTACCAATTTCAGTCTGTCAGTGGCTTGGATTTTGCTGTGATAGGATTTTGCTCTGAGGTGCACAGGCAGTGTGTAGCAATTTGCTGGAGGGGATCATCATAATTTGATCTGTTCCTGGTTTTACTCAGTACCTAAAACAGCAGATAGGAGAGCAGAAAGCTCAGTCTCACTTGGGAGGACACCTAAAGGGGCAGGGCAGAAGAAGGAGGGAGAAGGGGCAGCCTTTTTTCTGGGTAACTGCAGGACAGTTATGTTGCAAGGACAGTGGTATTCCAGAGAAACACAGGATCTGGGTGTACCTCAGTGTACGATCACTGAGTCCAAGTTACCAAACTAGGACCAAAGGAGAGATCTGCTACAGACCTGAATACGGTTTGTGTGACCTGGAAGAAGGGCTGTCAGTGAAGTCTGTGCTGCAAAGGACCAGTAGCTGAATTAATGCTTCTCCTGGAACTTAATTACAGCAGAACTGAGTGTACCCTTCAATTTAACTTCTTCTGTGAGTGGTCAGGAGACCAGTAAGCCAGAACTGAAGGCCAGGTTTGGGAAGACTAACATGGAACTGTGTCCACACTCTCAGACTCCACAACCATATTCGATGTATTTAATCAGCAGTTACACCTTTTTTGGAACCCTTAACAGAGTGTATTTGAGATAAACTGAACAATAGAAGTTCTCACCATGCTGAAATTGCTGGTAATGTGCCAAAAAGTAATAGCAAATTTACTAAAGTATTAGTCAGATCAGTAACATTTTAAGTTAAAAATCTATCACCCAAAATGTCAACATTACAAAAAATATTTGAAGCCCTCTTGTGAGCCCTTTTGAATGCCTGCACAGAAGAGCAAGTAGCTTCTGTCCTGTGTGAGATGGCAAGGAGCTGTTGGTGACTGACTTACCCTTTTTCTGGGGTGGGCAGTGAACATAAAGCACCATGGGCTCATGGGTCAGCGTGCTGGGCTGCAACCCACAGCAGGAGAGGAGGAAATGGGCTGTGCCAGGAAAAAGGGTGGTGCAAACCACTTCCCTTCTGCAACAAGGAGACGCTTGACCCCATGAGTCAGAGTTCCCAGGTCGGTTTAGCTATGCTTCTCCTTTACATGACTTGAATTGCTTGGTGGAAAGCCAATGTTCTGGGTTTGTTTTAGAGAGAAACTGTTAAATCCTTTTGTTAAAAGTGTTTGCCCTGGGTTTCCTTTGGTTTAGGGTGGTAAAGCTTCTTCATTGTGTTATGAAAGGATTGGAGTGGTTCCCCATGAGATTCAACAATGCCAGTGTTTGGAAGGTCGTTTTCCATTTAGCACAGTGCTACAAAAAGTATAACTGGTATGTTAGTCAACTTTCTAATTTGCCTGACAAATTAAAAACCCTGCCAGAACTCAGCCTCTACGCTTCTTTCCTTGTTATCTGACTCTGCAGAGATACTCCTGTTTTGTTGTTGTGAAACTTTATTAAATGTCTTGGAACTGGTAAATTCTCAAATGTTATGGTTGGTATAGTTTCTCACTGCATTAATAGTGAAAGTAAACCTGAAGCATGCTCAAGCTTTACTATAAAAAATACACATGTTAAGGAGACATCTGCCATCTTTGTGTGTGTGTAGTGTTTGGCATATTTTGCCTCTATAATCAGAATTATACTGTAGATATAAACAAAGCCTAACTGCTTCTCATGTCGTGCTCAGGTTCCTAGCTCCACTTAAGCAGTATATTATAATATCTAAAGGGATTTGCATAAGTGGCAGAGTGTACTGCAGAGCAGCTTAGAAATGCTTTCTGGCAGGACTGGAGTAAAAGGAAATAGGTGGTCAGCAAGGAAATAGACAGCCAAACTGATGCTGGGTAGAATGGATGGTGAGATGATGACACCAGTTAAAAATATAATCCACCAATGACTCAGCTTCTACTTGAGCAGCTTCCTAACTATCCAGAATGCTATCAGTTCAAAACCCATGAGCTATCACATATGTATTGGCAAAAAAACACAGTGAGTCTCATGGTTAGAGCAGAGGACAGAAAAACCCAGGCATCTGTTTATGACTTAGCTACAGATTTACTGTGGAAGTCCAAGTACATTTGACTCTTTATATTCCCCTAACTCAGTCTACAAACTAGAAAAAGAAAAAAACCCAGCTAGTTATGTTGTAAAACTGAAGAAGTCTTGTCTTTAAGGAGTTAAAGGAAAAGAAAGTATGTCAAAGTTAGTCCTAAATCACTAACTCTTTTTGCTGTAGCTACTAGTAAATTCCTCCCAGTAAGAACTGCCAAAACGAATTTAAAGTTCAGTCTCTCCTGGAAGTCTCTTGCTTTTGAGAAGGAGGGGAAAGGAAAGGCACCAGCCACACAGAGGCATTCACTTTAGAACTGCAAATGAGCCTGCACAATGTTTCATCCTTCACCAGTCCTCTTTGTCTCCTCTTCTGACTGCATTCTTGGAACATCTTGTACAAGAATTTACAAGACTATTTGTTTTATTGGCACATTTTAAACTGCATAGACCACATTGCAGTCTGAGAAATACGTTTGAAAAGAATGGTGAGCTGTGTTATTTTGGTTAAAAACAGTTCTTGCTAAAACCAAAAGCTGTGTTTTAAAAAAAATACTTTGGCAGAATTAGGACATGAAAGATACCTGGAAAAGTTGAACTGTATAAACGAAAATGCTATCAAGTAGAATTCCATTAGAAAGTATGGGATGCAGCATCACTTATAAGTACTCATGAGTTTTACATATTTAAAAAACACAAAAGCCACCTCAGTTTTCTGGCATTAGCAGCTTTTCTAACTTGATAATACCTGAACATAGTGTACTTGTTGATAAACAGAATTAAAATCAGTCAGAAGTATTTAGAATTTGAATGCTGTTTTTATTAAAACCAAGCTGGAAGCCATAAGCTGTGCCTGGAAGAGAGTGCATATGGGAATCAATCCTACACCATGGGTGCAAATAGCCCTTTGCAGGTAAGATCCCTTCAGGTGTCTCACTTCAGAAAGCAGCAGCACTGCCCATCTGCTAAAAGTGACAGATGTGCTGCTTTCCTGATTATCAGAACGGTGGCAGGGGATGGAAGTGCTGCAGACTCTGCTCCTCCAGACATCCTTTTGCACCAGCTAATATTTCAGATAAAAAGGGTAAATTTCATTTCATGGAAAAAGTGACAAACTAAGTCAGCAAACTAACCTGAGTATAGAGATTTCATCAGCAGGCTTTTGGTTACTGCAGAGTGCATTATTGGATGACTGGATCCCTGAACTGTATGGTAAATATTAAAGAAATTTTCAAAATTATGTCATTAAAATGATGACAAAATAGTCTGCTTATTTCAGTCATTCAAATTCCCTTGAGATAAATGACACAGACAATGATTACACAGGAAAATATAGAAAATAATTACAGGGAAGTAATACAGGCTAGACACATTAGTTGATGAAAGAAAACAAGTTAAGAGGTTTTTAAAAATACATTTAGGAAAAATTAATAGGGTAGGCAAGCTTAGAGGCTGCAGGCTTATACTTCATGACATAAAGACATATTTCTTTAACAACATCACTCCTAATCTGCAACAAAAAAAATCTATGGGAATGGCATTTTTTAATGAGAGGATACAAAATCCGTTGAAAATAGTATTGGATACATTTTTTTTCCCCTAAATATTTAAAATAATTCGATGAATCAATTTTTTGCATTATTTTCTACACTCATTCATTTGAAAGGTGCCATCTGTGATATGTTTGCATAAAATGAATTTCAGTCTCACTACAAAACATTTGTTGAAAATAATTCTGAATGTACTTTGGAAAATATTCACTGTAGAAATCTGATGAAAGCTCTGTATTCAACCAAGTAAAAGAAATTACATGGGAATCTACAACCAATTATATTAGCCTCATTTTTGGCTTTAAAATAACACAATATAAGAAATTAAAGAACACTTTGGTTTACATTTTCCAGTAAAGCCTACACTGGAAAAAAATTGAAAGAAATTATATTTGTTGCATCAGGCTGTTAGAAATTATATGATAGGCTGTCAAAAAACAGGACTAGTGTTCTTTATAGCCTTCTCCAAGAGATCACAGCTGCCTGGAACATATTACTGGCACACAAATACATGCTGCTGCACAAGGACCCTTCCAGTTTTCTGTAATTGCTCATTCTGGTTTTCTTTACAATGACTAATATATGAGTCTTTCAAATGCAAAGGCATTTTCAGAAACAACGAGTTTTGTGACTTATAATAGATATTGTAACTTAATCCAGTATGCCTTTATTTTTTGGAACTAAGATGTGCTACATACCTATGAACATTAGGGAACCATATTCAAAGAGTATCTTTAGCCTTAGCTTGTTATAGATTAGAACAGATTCCTGTTCTAATCTTAGATTTAGTGATCAACAGCTTTTTCCAGTGTTAGGCCAGAAATGGTGATAGCTGAAGGTTTGTAGCTCTGCATTATAATGGAGCAACAGGTTCCACTTATATTCAACTTAGGGCTTAGCAAAATGTGTTAGAGAAATTGTCCAAAAAAGAGAACAGTGTCTAACAAACCTGCTTAGCCTGTTGGCCTTGACTGCCCTCTGTGCTTTAGTGCTGTGGAACAGAGGAGACTCAGCCTTCTCCATTTGCCAACGGGCTTTGATTTTAAACATTCCTCTGAAAACAAGGAACTCCTCCACGAAGTAGTATTAAAGTTGGCTAAAGAATTCCCTCTCAGACTGAATGGCTATGAATGAACTGGTTAGTGCTTAACAGCTGCAAGGTTGGAAAAGTATGAATTGAAATGTCCATGTACTGATATTTTTTTGTATAGTACCTAAAGCGCACGACTTAGCACAAAGAGAGGCAGCTATTAACAATAAGAGTTTGAACTCAGATAAAAAAATTGAAAGGAGTGGCCTAAACTTAGCCCTTTTATCCTTGATCATAGTTCCTGGCATTGTCTTCTTCCAAGGCTGAACTTAATACAGTCCTACTTTCCCACCTAAAAAACTCTTCTAGGTTACCCTTCAATTATAGTTTCAAAATTTTGTCTGTCATCCACTGGAAAGGGATAAAAGTTTACACAGCAACATGTCTCAACTAGAAATCATTAAAACACCTACTCAGCTAAACCATGCAAATCCTATATTTTTTTTCTTTTTTCTTTTTTTTTTTTTTTTTGGAGGGAGGGGGGAGTAGTATGAGGTCCTGAGGAACAATAAGACCATTTATTACTTTGTTGCTTTTTCTAACTATTCAGTATGCTCTCCAAGGCCCGTGATCTATAGAAAGTAAAAGCCAGAGAACTGAATACACCAATTCTCCCAGCAGCCTCACATAAATAATCCAGAAAAGAGAGCACTAACTATGGTTAGATCAGCTTTCAGTACATTTTCAGGATGAAAGGGAAATCTCTTTAAAAAATCCCCAGAAAATAAGTGACTGATTCTTCTGAAGGAAAATTGCCAAGGAAGGAGAAGAAGGTAGTACCTTCTTACTGGGAACAAATCTACTTCTGCTCTGAGGTTGTTACTGATCTTTGACTAGAGAAGTCTGCATCTCTAAAAAGCAGAGGAATAATTAATAATATATATCATTAGAAGGTGAATTCAACATTAGAAGGGGAACCCAGCTACTAGGATACTTGATGATCAGTACTGTTCAGGGTCACATAATCAAAGAGCAGGGAAGGAATTTCTCCCCTTCCTCCCTCCCTCACAATTTGCATCCGTCACATTAGACAGGAAATAAATGTAAAACGAGATGAGTAAATAGGGATAAACTGTCTCTCATTATCAGCTCTAGAACAGGACAAATATAGAGGCATGACAACTATAAATATTGTAAGGTTCAATACGTGTATGTTCCCTAAGCCTAATTCCTGCTAGCAATCTTTCCACGTTAGTCTGCCAAAAACTGAGAACATCCATATTGCTGAACAGAGGATAAATAAGAAAAGTTTTCAGGTGGTGGGAAGCCAGAATACAGTCTTCTTCTGACCAGAGCTTGGGCTGTGCAAGTGGGAATTCACAAATGTGCCTTTTATTGACTTGTGCCTGACCCAGAGGACTCAGGAGATGACAGCTGACTTCCACTGGAACAGTTTTAGGCCAATGTCTAAAGAGTTCTGACTCTCATCAAAGAATTTCCTTCAATGAAATCCTAATGGGAGAAGTATAAGGAAGCAAAACAGTTTGTGGGGGTTTTATTCTTCCTTGCTATAGAATTGTGACCAAGTATAACAGAACTAACTATAAACAGGTTTGCTGTATTCAAATGAGGACTATGACAAACTACTGATTCTAATCTTCTGAATATTTTGATCTGTAAAAATTGGGGAAAAAATATCCTAAGGGATTAGAAATGTAGGATTTAAATGAGGAGAATGTCAACTGGAAAGGAGTTGTGATAAGAGATATAAAATAACAGTTTAATTCAAATTGCATGGCTATAGTACAGTTCCATCATGCACATTAAGTCTATGTGGATCAGCATATATACACAAAATCCCTGTCTGAAGACAGCTGGTCATGCCTTTATAAAGTGGCCCTGGAACACTGAACTTTCTCTGAAACTCATATTTAATATGTGACTTCTTTTTAAGAAAGTTTTAAGAGCAAGAAGCAAAATGATGCACGATTTAGGAGTCAAAAGTATGAAATCAGTTTCTACTATGAAGGCTTTGGAGAGAAATAAAGTACCTTTAAGATACTGAAAAGAATATTAGGAAGGACAAAAGAAATTTACGTTTAAAACTTTAAGTGGACTCTACCATTCTTTGTTTGGGATGAAAGGTAAACCTTCAGAAACATTGCTAAACATAGTAGGAGTTGCTCCAGATCACACTTTTAAGTCCCAACTCTATTTTGAAATAAAAAGAGCAGTAAATCATAAATACGTTAGCAAAATGTTAAGACTGAAAAGACTATTGAATCTTTTTCTTTTTCCTGAATTTAGGTAAGAATTAGTTGTGGGGAACACAGCAGTTTCTGTTTTGTATCTGAGTGAAGATGAAGCCTGACTGAGATTTCTTTAAAAAAAAAGACACCACCTTGAAACATCCATTGCTAAACACGCAAATGGGAAGTGGGAATTTAGTTTCGAGACCAGGGTGTGAAGCTGGCTAAGCAGGGATTTATATCAGGCTATGAAAGCTACATGTATGACCTATACACCAGGATACACTAATCCAGGTGGATTTTCACTTTGTCTTACCTCTGCTGTGCCCATTAAAAAAAAATGTGAATCTTAATCATCTGTCTTTCAAAGTCAAGGATAAGCTCTGCTAGAGCTAAAAGAATATTATCGTCTGCTATATCCCCTTGGCACCTTGATCATAACTTCTGAGAAGGACACAGGTAGATAAAATACAGTTGTTCCAGTTTCTGCTGGAAGGGCTGAGATTCCCTACCCAATGCATACCAGTATTTGAGCATGACAGGCAGAGTAGGGAGCAATTCCATCAAAATATAATTATCAATTACATATCACTCTGTGATACTTTGGGTTTCAAAAAAATACACTGTTTTAAAGTAGAGTGATATTTTTCTAATTATGCTGCTTGGTAAGATACATAGTATTGTGAGAAATCAAAACGGTACACCAAGAGGCATAGAAAATAAATGAGGTCCTGAGAATCCTGAAGCAACTTGCAGGCTAAATAGCTGGCATGAATCCTGGAACTCTGAAAACACAAACTGCCTCCCATAGATTGGTTTCTCCTCTTTTGAGAGAAGCAGGGTTTTTGCCATCCTTTATGGCAGGATCAAAGAAACATTGATTAGGAAACTATTTTCTCCGTATCCAAAGCCAACAACTAGATTTCACGTTCTGATTGCTAGAACAGACCAACTGTGAAAGAAGAAAGCTTTGAAGTCTACAAACTTGTTCCTGCTGAGGACCATGAGCAGTGTCCTGAGCATACCTGAACACGCAGTCCTCATGTGGCACCACCCCAAAGTAACAATGGAAGAGTCGCCAGGTCAGGACTACTGTTAGTGAGTACAGCAAAAATCCATTCTGCACTGCAACACCTCATTTTGCTTTCAAAACTTTTGCCTATTAGGGCCTGTCTGCATTAGGATGTTTTCCAAAAATGGCTGATATTGCACGGGCAATTCAGTACAAATTTCAAGTTCTAAGAAATGCTTTTAGTGCTTCAAACATGACTGAAAAAGAGAGGCTTCTAAATTTTCAGTTATTTACATTATGCTTTCTGGAACTTTTACCATTTAGTATAAACTCACTGAATGTACTTATTTCAAAAATCCTTGTGCTCCCTTGGCAATAGCTTGCCACTTCCCCTTCCATTTCAGCTGCACTTACAATTTTCTGCTCCAATTCTGATACTTCAGCATGTACTCTCCTGCTGCCAGGAACAGAATTGAATCCTACCAGCTGCCTGTAAGGGGTTAGCAGCAATATCTTTTAGCATTGGAAGTATTTTGTTAGTAATTTGTATTAGTAATGTCTTTGTTGGGCTTAAGGTGGTTTGTTAACTGAGAAACTACAACTCATATTTTAAAAAGAACATACACTGAAACAAAGTGGGGTTTAGTACCCTGTTAATAAGGAATTTTAAGTAATGTTATGAACACAAGTCTAGAAGCTGCTCATTTTTTTAGAACAGATCCGGGTTAATTTAACAGTGTCACATGGGTGAAATTCCTTAAAAAATGATAATTGTTTGGAGGTCAGGAAGGTCTGAAAGATGCAGTGTCCTCAGATATCCCCAGGTTCTTTCCTTAGAGAAGATTAAAAAAAATAAGGGGGGGGGAACAGAGCAACTGAGATAACTGATGCTCCATAAAGTATATTCTTAGGTGTTGCAAAGACTTATGCATGATAATCATCTAAATAGAAACCATGTGCAGCATCTGTGTAATTTTCCCCTACTATCTCATTAACATCACAAAATGCAGACCAACAGGATTTTGATAGCCAGCCAGCTCATGCATGTTGCAATTATGCTTCCTCTCATATAATTCCCATACTTTCCTCACATATCTGAGCAAACTAACAGAGTATCTGTAGCTTAAATAATTAACATCTATTAGCAGTATCTATATTATCACACTTTTCAGGGAGTGTGGTATTTATTGCACAACTAAGATAGCAAACCCACATTTGAAAGGAAAATAGCTTCTAATCTAAGTATTCATTTGCTGATGAATTAAAATCACCAAGTTATTCAGCACAATTCAAAATGAAAAAGCTGACATATCATTTATTGCAAAGGCCACAGCTATAATGGGAACGTCATTGTTTCCCTTTCTGCTGGTCTCACACATTCTTTTTAATCTTGATTATTTGTCACCCTGTTAGGGACTTCTTATGGTAATGAAATCCTTTGTCAGTGATGTAACCAGAGCCTTTTGCTGCATTTTTCCTTCCTACATAAGCTACAATTGGAGTTATAAACACTGTGGAGTTTTTTTCTGAATCACACAATTGCAGATTGTTTGAAGGAAACACACTTTCCGAGCTGTTGCTAGGTGGCAAATGCTCTTAAAGATTTTGCAGGCTAGAGATTTCTTCAAACCTTTAATCCTCCATATTTATTTTATAACCCATACGAACTATTAAAAAAACAACAAAATACCACTCAGTGCTAGGATGATAGCAGATTTGAAAGAGATAAAAGATTTGGCATCAAAAGCTTATTCCCCATCCTAGCTACAGGTCAGCTTAAGACTTTCATGAGGGCTGATTATCCTGTATCTGCATATTGCAAGGCTGCTCATGCCTTCTTCTAAAACTGGTGTTAGCTCCTGTTTAGAACAAGGTCGTTGATGTAATGAATAAGCCTCAGCCACAGTCCTTTGAAAAATATGTACGTGCAAAAGACCTTCACCGACTGCAAGGAAATAAGGCAAAACTTTTGCTTAACCTCTAGGAACTCATCATCTCGGGGATTTTGCCTGAGATGTTACAGCAGCACTGAGTTTCAAAGAGTATAGAAACACACTGACAAATCTAGTGTTTGAAAAGAATCCTGCATTCTACCATTCCTAGGGTATGATTTTATAAAACTGCACATTAATTCCTACTTGCAGGTCAAGTTGAAACTCTATTTTTCAGGTGTCCTTTAGAAATAAGGCCAAATTCACAGCTGAAGCTAAACTGATGAGACTTTTCACCTTTAAAAGCTGTCACACCAATGTCAGTGTTAGACTCAAGTCTATATATCAGTAATATGTATTAAAGGACAGCACAAGGAAGCTCTAAATACAGAAAAAAACCCCAGGCTTTATTACAGAGCAGCTTCAGATTTTCCTGCAGTGTGTAGTACCCCTTTCAAAGCTCAGCGTATTCATATTCAACCAAAAGCAGGGTCTTAAAATGGAAAGTCTTTGGTAACTCCAGCAGTATCCATTATATATGATCCACTACATCTTTCCTTGCCAATGAAGTCTCATGTTATCATTATAAAAAACCAAATTTTTACAGGATTGAGAATTGTTCCCTTGCTCTTCCCTACCTCAGACACACATCTACAACTGCAGGTGGCTTTGGTAGGAAACATCAGTGAAAAAGTGGGATATAACCTTCAGACGCTGGTTTTAATGTTCTTTCTTTAATTTTGATTAGTTTATTAAAGCTTCTGTGCTCTTTATGTTGAGCATGATACAGGAAACATGTTTTATGCCAAGATGTGTTCTCAAAAACTCTTATTTATTACAGAAGTCTCTTGATGGTGCTGGAATAGATGAAAAATACTGTGTCCTTAGACTTCCTGGAGAATTAGCACAGGTAACTGTATTCTTTTGAGCTCTGTAAAACCGGCAGTGAAGGCATGATGGGCTATCAGCATCTGACCATCCAAACAAGCTTCCTTATTTTCCTTAGACAAAGGGGACAGAAATGGTTTGGAGGTGTACCACATTTAGTAGCATGACCAAATAGCTGTTACTTGATGAA
This sequence comes from Acridotheres tristis, assembly GCA_037013685.1. Lineage (NCBI taxonomy): Eukaryota > Metazoa > Chordata > Aves > Passeriformes > Sturnidae > Acridotheres > Acridotheres tristis. The sequence goes on from CM072886.1 coordinate 89,175,099, forward strand.
GATTTTAACAGCTACCACCTTGTAAACTCAAAGGGAGAGAGAGCCTGAAATCATCCTCTGGCTGTATGGGCACAGATATTATATATATTGAATATATATATATATTATTATTATATCATTGCTCTGGAAAAACCTTCAGGTAAAAATACACACTAGCTTGAAGTCCTTCAGATATGTCTATCCATTACTTTAATATCCCCTCTTCTTCATAGTTTTTGTAATAACTGTTGCAATCCCACTGTGAAACTAGTAAATTCACAAAATGATAAATATAGCCACTGTAGAGTCACATAAAATGCTCTCAATGTAAAAAAAATGTAGTCTTTGTAAAGAGTTTTTTACTATGGAGCATGAAGCAAACATAAAAGATTGATTGTTTTTATAAAGAAGTAATGTACTTTGGAGTTAATAACCACTAATAATCAGGATTAGACATTTCACGCAATGCTTGTCTCCCATCTTTTGACGTTTCTCAAAAGCCTAAATTTTTTACCCGTCTTTAAAATTACTGATTTCACAAGCTGCCTGCAAAACATCCCCATCGGAAAAAAAAAAAAAAAAAAAGAAATATGACTTTGTCAAATTTTAGAGGAAACTAGAGGCAATCGAGGGAAAAGCTTAATCTTAAAGTGGATTTCTGAATTTCATTTGGAAGGATGATTGATGTGCTTTCCCCTCCCACACTGCTATAACTTTAATCTCACCTGGAGGAAAGAGAAAGGGAGCAATCTGACACTTAGCCCACTCAGCTCTGCTTTCCAGACTGCAGCTGGGAGATAAGGAAGCAATGGAGGCACTGCTTCCTCTCAACCCTGGATATCTGGGATGCTCTCTGTGGGAGGATAAAGACCAATTACCCCTTGGAATTCATCCTCAAAGTGTTAATAATTTAGCTAATTCCTATGTCTTACTCATTATGAGCATGTGTTGAAAAGTGCTCATTATCAAAATTGACTAAAAAGCCATCTCATCCATCAGCTGGCCTTTACTAGTATTTCTCTTTCTCCTTGCAGTTTGTGCTTCCTAGACCAACTGCTCCTTGTGGACAGAAACTGCTAAGCTCCTCTTCACAGCTCACAAGTTCAAACCCGCCTTGGCTGGTTAAATGGCATCTGCTTTGCTGCATGTGCCTCAACAGCACATATGGAGCAACTATAACCTGCTTCCTGAGGAAGATTTCTCCATGTGGAAAAGGCTTCTGTCTTCACTGCTGAACCTTATGCTGGTCAAAATGACCAGATTAGTAAAAGGATAATTTAAACCGTTTAAGTGTTACCTATCTCATTTTGCTTTAAACAGGCCAGGGAACACACACAGCTAGAAGATAAGAGCAGGTGCCAGCTGCTCCATCAAACTGAGGCTGACAGCTTCTTCAAACCAGCCATGGCACAGGTAGCATAAGATGATATGCTTAGTACACTCATTAGTACGTTTCATGTAATTCTCATCAAAGCTAAGAGGTCAGCATCCATGGTGAGAGGCATAACTACACATAACGGCTCAAAACAGCCATCCTTGACAGAATGTCACAGTGTGGGGAACAGCACTTTTGTCTGAGAACTCTGGCACAGCACTGTAATGTAACGTAGTAATGCTGTCTCCCACAAAAGCTACTTCAGATAGGAACAATAAAAGTGGAGAGCTAGACAAGGGAAAACTGGCTTGCATTCTATGTAGGAACCTGTCACCAGTCACAGAACCCAAGCTCATGGGAGATCATGGACAGGGGAGCAGGTGTCACCTCCTTGAGTGAAGTCTGGAAGCAATACAAAGAAGACCATATTGACATGTTCATAAAGCTATGAGGATATGAATCACTTCCTTCCCCTTGACCACTGACTAAGTTATTAAGTTAGAAATATAGTCCACTAGGCATTACTCTTGTCCTCCATGCTTCAAATGCTTTACAGGTTCAAAAGCAGAGTTGAACAGTGGGAACTAAAGTGGTAAGTGGTAACACGAGACTGCCATGGCCAGTGGGTGGTCCTCACACCCTACAGCCACCAGGGATGTTCTTTGTGGAGTGATGGGCTACTGCTTTCGTGGGCTGAAGATGATTGTATGCAAAGTGTTCTACTGCTGTGCATCGCACAGCGTGCTCCCTCAGAGGTATGTGTTGGCATGCCAAAGGTGTGGTTGCAATCTATCACACTGGCTCATTCAAATTGTCTTAATATAATTAAAGAGCACAATTAAGCTCCAGGCTATGATGTTTGATGATCTTCTCAAGGTGCCTTCAAAGATATTAGTCTGCAGCATACTAGAGCTTTTCAACTGTCTCATATTAAAAACAACACAACAAGCTCTCTGTTTGCCTAGCACAGGATTCCAGAAGCAGAGCAGTCATTTCTGTGCTTAAAAGTGGAGGCACCTGAGGAAGAGAATTGGGAGAGCTAGACAGTGTTGTGACTAGCACCACCCACTAATGCTGCTTCTTGAGTGATAACAAAATACAAGCAGTAAAACAAAGTGGTAGATTGGGAACAGGACTTCTGCCTGCAGAAAGGCATTGCAAAGTTCACATGATTTGTCCACTAAGTGTAAGAAATCGTTTTTGCCACTTTTAAACTCGTTGTTTCTTCCTTAAAAAAAATTAGAAGTTACAATCTTCAAAATTAATCATTAATCTCTGTTACTAATGCTGCTTTGAATCAGAAAATGTCATTCCTGGAATGTCTGATCCATTATTGTGTTGAAGATGACAGGCAGCTGTCTTTGAAATTAAGTGACACAAATTGTCAAATTATAAACTGTGTGTGCATCCGAGTGTTCATGTCCTTCTAGTGCATTTCTGGTTTGAATCATAGATTTGTATCTGTAGATGCTGATGACAATTAATTTGCATTATGGCAATATTCATAAAATAGTCAATAAGGGGGAATAAAGGGGAAAAAGGGAAAAGGAATGCACTTCTCTCTGTTATTATTGACACTGACACTTCAGTGGATGTTTCTGCTAATGATCCAGAGCTCTCCTATACCAGTGTAGAGTCTTGGGGAGGCTACAACCATAACTGCCCTCAGTACTCTATCAAAATATAAAAGAAAGCAGTTGTTGCCAGACTTGGAATATGGCTACTGAGAAGTAAAAGAAAAACATATTACCTGAAAAAGAACAAAAGGTGTTGTAAGAAAATAAAAAGTTTGGGAGAAAAACAAAAGAAGAAATCTCAAGTGTGCTCCAAACCACTTTGATCAAGCATGACTGGTACTTATTTCAAGTCTACACCATCATTCAGATGTTTTTGTACCATGGCAGGTTTAAGCCTTCAGTTCTCTCCTGAAACACTTGATGTTATATAAGATGTCATTTTAGAAAATATGAGACTGTGTTGGAAACCAATTTCCTGAAGAGCTAGGAACAGGGTCATGTCGTTATCTAGTGTTGTACTTGCAGCTCTGGCAATTTTCTTTTTTAATAAATATGGATAAGTCCATCGGACTCTAAAGGACAACAAATATTGTCCTTTATCTTATGTTTGTGCTTCAAAATTGTGAAAAAGATGCTATGTGCAAAAAGGGTCAGAAATCTTTTCGAAGGTTTAAAATGATACAAAGTCCCGGATCTAAAACATAAAAAAAGCCGAAGACACGATTACAGAGTTGTGTTGTGCGAGAGCTGAGCAGTCAAACATAAATAATCAGTTCTGACCAGGAAAATAAGTAGTTACGTGGAAGTGATTTGCTGTCCCAGACCCTACACGGGGCTTGCTGGCTCCCGCACAGCACTGCACGAAGTGGCCCCAGTGCTGCGCCAGGGCAGCTTTCCGCCTGGCTAGTTTGGATAGCAGCCAGAAGAGCTCCGTTCCCTGCCCACAACTTTGGGCAGACAAACCTGTGGAAGAATCAGCCGTACCAAATACACACACGCCAAATGAGACCTGTAAGCATCCATACACGGATACTTTTCAAATAAAGATTAGTTAATAAAGTGGAGAAGTGAATTTAGCCCACCACAAACCCCATAACACAAACCAAATCACTTTTATTTCTTTGAATTACTTTTGCTTTCTTTTTGCTAGATCAATCACAGATGTTGTTGCTTTAGCACCAGGGCCGGGCAAACCCGGATAAGCACGATAGCAGTTCTCTAGGAGCGGCCAGGTATGGAATACAAATCACCCAAAGCCTTTTTTCCCCTTTGCCGTGAGGCTTCTAAGAGAGAAGCTGACGGCATTTACTTTGAGACACATCATCAGCCCCCCGGATGCTAAACGTAGGCGAATCGTGACTGCAGCCCTTCCGAAGGAGAGAGCGGCTCCTCGGCTCCTCTCCCTGGCCCCCACGCCGCCGTCCCACACTTCCCGACCGAGACCACCCTTCCCGCGCCAGCCGGTGCCGGGGCAGCCCAAGGCCGGTCACGGGCTCGGACTACCGCCGCCTTGGGGCCACCCGAGCCCCTCAGCCACCGCCTGCTCCGGCTTCCCCCCCCTTTAGCCACCGCCTGCTCTGGCTTCCCGCCCCGGGCAGCGACCCGGACGAGACCGGCGGGGAAGCCCCGTGTAGGACCGGAGGTGGCGGGACCAGTCCCGATTCCTTTCCTCGGCCGGCTGCGGGGTGGGGCAGGGGGCTGCGGGCGCGGAGGGGCGCGGAGAGCAGGCGCTGGCTGCGCGGCGGGGCGGGAGCCGTGCACGCGGGAGCTGCCGCTTTAAATCCATCCCGTCCCGAGGGGCGGGGAAGGGGCCGCCAGGGAGGGGGCCGGGCGCGCGCGCGCGGCATCGCCCGGCGCGGTAGCGGAGCCCCGGCGGGCGCGGGGCGGGGGCGGCGGCCCGGGGGTGGGGCGGGGCGGGGCGGTGAGAGAAGAGGAGCGGCGTGAGAGGGGCCGCGGGGCCCGAGCTGCCCGTGCAGGAGTGCGGCGGCGCGGCTGGAGGGGGCGTCCCGGCCGGGCTCGGCTGCCCCGCTATGGCCACGTCCCCGTGCAGCAGCAGCGGCGTCTCCTCGTCGTCCTCGTCGGGGCTGGGCGCGGACGCGGGGCTGGAGATCCGCACGCGCTCCGTGGAGCAGACGCTGGTGCCGCTGGTGTCGCAGGTAGGAAAAGCGCCGCGGGGATTTCCCTCTCCCCACAATCTCCGCGAGGCTCTGCCCGCCCGGGACGCAGCTCGGCCGCCGCCGAAGTTTGCGCGCTCGGGTCGCGGCGCTCCGCAGCCCCCTCTTGTCGCCGCGCCCCCTCCCGCCCGTCCCGCGGTCCCGCCGGAGCCGGTGCCGTGTGGGTGATGCTGCTCGCACGTCCCTCCCCGAGAAAGACTCCGAAGTTCCCCGCAAGGTCGCGGGGGAGCGTTGCGTAACGCCGGGCGCTGCGGAGCCGCCGGCGGTCCGAGCCCCGGGACGCCGCGGCGGAAGGGGCGCGGAGGGGCTGCCCCGCCGCCCGAGCGCTCCCGGCTGCCCGAGCCTCCCGCCTGCTGGCTGCCCGCGTGGGAGCGCGCTCCTGTCCTCCCGGCTCGGCGCCGGAGAGAGCGCTCGCCTTCCAGGGGCTTCGGCGGAGCTTTGTGTTTTCGCGGTCCGGCCTGAGCGTTGCATTGATTGGAGCTCCTACTGCACCCCGGGGTAGCGCCCGGTTTTTAAGAGGTTCCATGATAGGTAGACTGTCTTGATGACCTTTTAGCATGTCCCGCGCAGTGCTAAATGACCTTAAACCCACCCCCGAATCGGGCTTTTCAGTGCTCTTCTAAGTAATTATATGTTATATGTTATATTATATGTTTTTTGTTGTTGGGGTGTTTTTTTTCAGACGTTTAGTTACAAAATTGGTGTTTGACATGCTCATTAGAATTTTGTTTCTTGAAAAATAATGTCTGAAAAAAGCACAGTGTTTGCTGTATAGGATTTTTGTGCTTTGAGCACTGATCAATAAAGTTAGCAAGTCAAAACCTATCTGTACAAAATCTTTAAACTGTATGTAACAGCTATACAAAAATAACTAGTCCTCGTGAGGTTAAATTGTGTTGATACCTCATAATCTATCTGGAAACAAACTGTGGTAAGCCTTGTTCGGTATTTGTATGTCTGGGCTGCAGGAAGGGTTTCTAATGGGTAATCGTGTTTCTGTACCCATCATGGTAATGTGTGTTTATTTTTCTGTTTGGAGAAATCACATTCAGTACAGCAAAGCCCTTCAAAGAGATTGAACCACTTGTTCCAAGTAAAATGAATTTTCTAGTCCTGAAACAACTGAGGTAAAATAGGGAGACGTCTTTTAGGAACCTTAAGAGCAATCAGAAACACATCTAGTTGCAAAAACTGAATTTAGTTGCATATGTTCAATTTGTACTTTTAACAGATTTATATGAAGATACTCTTATTTCTCTGGAGTACTCTCTAATAACAATAATCTTATTACCTTTGCAACAAACCTACAGAGAAGTGCATCATGTATGATTTTTCATTGACCACAAAGCCCATGACAACATCTTCCCGAAGGGCTAAGCAGCTTTCACTTCCCTGTGTACAGGGTGTCTGAGCATTTGTGAACACTCAGATCTCACTGTTTTCCTGCTAAGGCACTCCAGACTTGAGACAACTGTGTTCCTTGAAGCGCAGCTCTGAGCTCTGTTCGGATTCAGGCTGGAGTTGCTAATGATGTCAGCAGTAGCTCCTTACACCTGCCTGGTAAAATGCCCCACTTACTGTAGTGGTTTATCAGTTCTGCCTGTACCATTCCGTCTGGATTGCTCAGTTGAGATCTCACTGACCGGCTTTGTTTGGAAATTTATGCAAAATGGTGTTTATAGAGTACTTCTTTGTCTCAGAATTTACTTGTAGATTCTGCCTCAGCTGTGCATGCAGTAACCTTCAGGACTTTGTTTTTATGCTTGTACAAAATACACTTGCAAAGGGCTATGTTCCTACTGTGAAGTTAACTTCACAGTTTACCCTTTTGTTAAAATCTGAGGAGTGCTATGTGATACTTGTGTACTACTGAAAAAAATAGTCAGAATGTTCCTACTGCTTTTCACTACTTATTTTAAGCAAAGAGGAAACAAAAGGTGCCTTGTCTGACAAACTCACTTTCAATCTCCCATGTGGGGCTAAATCTTTCCTTTAAGCAAAAAAAAGAAGCTGCATTGATTCTTATTAAAATTCATGTAATGTGCTGTACATCGTCCTCATTGTAATATTGTAAACATGTATTTGCCTGCTTGTTCTTCCTCAGCAATTGTGAGGGTTGGTTTTGTTTGATTTTTTTTAAACTGCATTTTGCAGCATGGGTTTTTTTCTTGTAGACTACGTTGTAACAGAGTACATTTGCTATCAGCAGTGGTATAAGATTCCTATTATTCCAGCAGGAGAAATTACCCTTAGAGTCATCACTACATGTACTTACTAAACTAATTAAAATTGGTTCTAAAACTTAGAGTATATACAGAGTTAAACTAGATCTGTTCAGACCTTGATGTGGCCCATTTTTAAGAGTGCCACAGATGACAAAGATGACAAATTTAAGCCATGGTATTAAGCATATTTGCTAACACTTCTTTTTCACTATCTGCATGGCTGTACTGTGAAAAGGATCATTGTACAGTATTTTGCAAAGCATGTGGCATGCAGTTCAGAAAATACGGCTTCTGGGGTCAAGCACCACGATTTTCTTAAAATAAGTAGTATTTTCTTCTCTGGGATAGGTTTCTTTAGTTCAGTTTTCCCTGAATAAATGCTAAATAATACTGAATAAATACTTTAAAAGTCTAGACATCTCCTTCACTGCTGCTACCCATATCCAGTCTAATTATTTTGGGGTCCATTTTTTTAATTGAAGGTTTTTGGCAGCACACATCAGGAAGGGTGTTTGAAGTGGTCAGTGTTTACTCATTTAATAACAAGTCATTTAAAGAGTTGAGGAAAAGCAAAGACAGGGAAAAAGCACTTTTCAGGATGTGGCTGCAGCAGTGGCTTCTGCAGTTGCCATTCTGTACCTGTTTGCTAGTGTAGGAGCAGTTAGGTACCTTCACAGCTGTAGGATTTTGTCTGTCTAGATCTGTTCTAAGGAAGCATTCTGAGAATACTCAGTCTAGGTATTTGTCAACCTTCACAGTCAGGTACTTGGGAAAAAGAGGGAAACTTTGAGATCTGTCTATCTGGAGAAGAGAAGGCTCTGGAGAGACTTGTTGCGGCCTTCTAGTACCTAAAGAGAAGCTGCAAGAAAGCTGGAGAGGGACCTTTTGCAAAGGTGTGTAGTGACAGAGGAAGGGGGAATGGCTTTAAGCTGGAAGTAGGTATGTTTAGATTCAATGTTAGGAAGAAATTCTTCTCTGGAGGGTGGTGAGACAGTGCAGTGGGTTGTCCAGAGATGCTATGGGTGCTCCATCCCTGGAGGTGTTCGAGGCCAGGTTGTATGGGGCTCTGAGCAACCTGATCTCGTGGAAGGAGTCCCAGCCCTTGGCAGAGCAGGAGTGGAACTAGGTGACCTTTCCCTTGCATCCCAAATCATCTTTTATTTCTATATTCCTGAAAGAACAAAGTCACTTTTCACAGTTGAAGGTGACTTATCCTCCACCATCCGGAGTGCAGACCAATGTATTACAGCTGCTCAGCTTTCAGAAAGCCCATGTTGTCATAGGCAGTTTGGAGAATGATTGTGTGCCCCTGTGTTACTATGAACATGTTTTTCCAATTTTCTTGGTATAGGAGATACTGCCAGAGGTTTTGGAGTTGACTTGACCCATATAGTAAAAAATATAAGCTTTAAAATTTTTCTTTATTTCAGTTACAAAAGGCCCATGATACCAATGCTTCTGAATGCTGTTGTTGTCAGTCTTAGATTCTACATAAGTTAACAGTGCCTTGAGGTGAATGAAACAAACCTGTTCTTTGCTGTCGTATTGTTTCCTTGCTCTCTCTGAAGTAGGCTAAAATAATTCCCATTTCAGTAAACGTTATATAACGTTACATAATGTTCTGCCAGTGTTCTGTTTTTCCAAAGTTTCTCGAGTTGTATGTTAGAGCCCAAAGAAGATTCTGATGGAGTTGATGTTTTCCTAATAATGTGAAAAGCTCACTGATGCAGTTTTCAGACTGAAGGTATGACTTTAGAATAGTCATTGTGCATCAAGTTACAGATCTGTGTAAAATCTGTAAACTTTTCTCTGGTTTTATATTTTGGTCAATTACCAGGGAATGATATGGGGGCCAGTACTGTTTAACATCTTTATTAATGATCTGAATGTTGGGGTGAGCATAAACCAGCTAGTTCAACAGGCATGTGAACTTCCCCCCAGCAATTTGGGGCGTGTCTGACACTGTGGATGACAGGGCTGCTGGACAGAGGGACAGGCTAGAAAGATGATACGACAGGAAGTTTGTGAAGTCCAAGTCATGCAGCTGAGTCGGAGTTGCACTCATGCAGCTGGGATCAACTGTTGGCAAGAAAACTGCATGGGAGTCCTGGAGGACAAGTTGAATGGGGATCAGCAGTGATGGCTAGCTGTAACTAGAGTTGGTAGCATGAGCATAACAAGCAGACTGCAGAAATGATTCTTTTTTTTTGTTTGGCACTTGTGAGGCAGTATGGGGTACAGTACCATGTTGAGTTCTGTGCTCCACAGTACCAGGGAAAACGCTGACCTAGTGGAGTATGTGACATAAGGGGAGAAGCTGAAGGAGATGGGGGCTTGTTCCACCTCAAGAACAAGCCCACTTGTGTGAGAAGTGTAATGGTCTGTTATACAGAAATGGTCTGTGATACAGAAAGCTGTATCACTTAAATCTATCTGCTGTGATTTTATTTTTTTTTTCTTTTTTAATTGTCTGGACAATGGCAGAGTTTACCACAGCCTACAGCTGTCCACCTAGTGGCAGGTGTGGAGAAATGGAGAAGACTGAGACAGACTGATTCCAGACATGTATGATGACAGAACAAGAAGCACTGGGCAGAAGTTGGAACATGGGAAAGTCTGACGAGGTATAAGAGAAGGCTTTTTTCAATGTAAGGGAGGCCAAACACTGGATGAAGTATTCAGAGCTCCGTCAGAGTCTGCAGTTTTGGAGATGTTCAGAATGGATAAGACAGGACACTCTAGTTGGACTTAGTTTGAGCAGGGAACTAGGGTAGATAATCCTGGAAATTGCTTTCATCATGAGCAAGACAGATGTCTGTTTTCATGGATGTCTGTTTCATAATCAGAAGATCTTGCTGCTGAGGAATAATGGTCAACTCAGACCTAACCTTCATATGGAAAGCTAGGAATGTACTTTCCCATCTGTATCACTTTGATCTGCAGTGATTTTTTGGTCTTACATTTTGTTCCCTGGTCAGTGCTGCAAGATGTTTCTGCAATTCTCTAGTCAGATCTTATCTTTACTGTCCCAAATAAATTGGGATCACCAACAAATTTTCATCATTTTATTACTTGCTTATCTCTCCTCTCTCTTTATGATTATATATAATAATCTATGTTAAAGTACTTTGCAGTACTAGGTTTCTGTGTAACTCTATTAAAGTAGGTAATCATTCACTTTTTGATATCCTTCATCTTTGTTCTCATCGTCTCTTGATGAGTTCAATATTCGTGCAAAAGATCTGCTTCTGTTTCTCTTAGAGACTTGCTTGATGTCTTTTGAAAACTGTGAATTTTGTTTCCTAGTTTTCTTTCAGCAGAGTGCCTTCTTATCCATGTAATTGGTGATGTCTACAGAGAAATCTGGTTGTTCTGTGAGGCAGTAATTCCTTTAACAAACACCTCTGTTAAATCTTTGCCCACGTGTCATATTTGTTTGGATGTCCACTACTTCTTTTAAAGTTTTTATATTGATTTGACGTGTCCAAGTGTCAGGGCAACATTCGTACCTCACTGTTGACCAGGTTTTAAGCAGGAGATTGCACGAGAAAGTTGATACAATCCATTGTATTTTTGAGCCCCTTGAAATCTTAGTGAGTAACATTTAATGTTGGCAAGTTGTTCCAGTTCGTTTTATCTGTCATTTTCATATCATGTTCTGCATATCACTCTGATTCCACACAGATTCTCTGAGTACCTCACAGACGTACATTCTGGAGTAGGGATTGCTTCACTTTCTTTTGCAGTTGAGCACAGTTATGAATAGCTGCTCTGCTCTGTTCTTATTTTCTGTCAAAAGAATAGGGCAAAACTGTGATAAGGAAGTAGCAGAGAACGTCAGGGTTATAGCTCCTGAAGAAATGGACTGAAATAGCTGGTACATTACTGTATCTTTAGTGGAACTGATGTTGTTCTCCATGGAACTGAAAAAGCATATACTGTCCAACAGAGAAGTGTAAAACTGCAGACATTGAGTTCAGTATGCTACTGTCAGTGCTGCTGACATTGGCCTTTGGATTTTGTTCATAGGCTAGCACTGTTTTTGGGGAATCTGTTTTGTGGATTTGCTGGCTTGGAAGTCCTCAGATGGCTTCTTAAAATACATCAGTAACAAAGAAAAACTAAGAGGAATATGAACCTGTTGCTAAATGGAGGTGGGACCCTGGTAACAGAGGATGCAGAGAAGGCAGAGTTACTGAACGTCTTCTTTGCATCAGTCTTCACTGACAACACCAGCCCTCACCAATCTCTAACTCAGGAGACCAGAGTAAAGGAATGTTGGAAGGAAGACTGCCTCGTCAAGGAAGATTGGTTGGAGAGCATGTAGGCAAACTTGACATCCACAAGTCAATGGGCTGTATCCATGAGTGCTGGGAGAGCTGGTCGACACCACAGCAAGGCTGTTCATATGCGGGAGAGGTGCCTGAGGACTGAAGAAATCAAGTCTCACTCCGGCCTACAGAAAAGGTAAGGAAGGGGAAACAGAGAACTACTGGCTTGTCATCCTCACCTTAATCCTTTGAAAGGTGATGGAGCACCTCATTCTGGAAGCAGTCTCCGTCCACATGCATGACAAGGTGTTCAGGAGTAGTCAGCATGGATTCACTAAAAGTAAATCATGTTTGACTAACCTGATTTACTTCTATGATGAAATTACTTCCTGCACGGATGAGGGGAGAGCAGCGGATCTTTTCTACCTTGACTTCAGCAAGAGTTTGGACACTGTTTCTGGATAACATCCTCATAGGCCAACTCGGGAAGTGTGGACTGGATGAGTGGACAGTGAGGTGGTCTGAGGACTGACTGAACAGCAGATCCCAGAGGGTTTGTAATCAGTGGCACAGGGCCTCTCACAAGTCATGTCTCCCAAGGTTCAATACTGGGCCCAGTATTGTTTAACTTGTTCATCAGTGACTCAGACAAAGGGGCAGAGGCCTCCTCAGCAAATTCCCTGATGGCACAAAACTGGGAAGAGTGGCTGATACCCCAGAGGCTGTGCAGCCCACCAGAAGGACCTTGACAGATTGGAGAGCTTGGAAGAGAGGAACCTTCTGAAATTCAGCTGGGTTTTTCTAACAGCTTTAAAAGAGACAGTCCTATATTAAAAGCACTGTTAGACTTCTAATTTATTTATCACTAACTCTTTATTCTTGGAAGTCTACAAAAATGGGCATGGGAATCCGCCACATTCTTGCTGTCTTCTTTTCCTCTGCATCGTGCATCAGTCTGGTATATAAGCTGATGTTTGAATGTCTGTAGCCATAGTATTGTATTGCAGTACAGGCTCATTACAAACCTACTTTAGAACTTGTTAATCAAATGTGTTCGCTCTCAATTAGAGTCTAAATAGAAGTGTCTCATATACTCTCTGGACAATATTTGTAATCTTAAGGAATATGCGTAGTCTCATTCCCTTTCTGAACTTCAGCATTCAGTCCAAACTCAAATCCATTTCAGCTTATTTGCATTTCCCATGCAGCAGATGCACCAACAGATTTGTTCCAGCAAATCTCTTGGCTTCCTTGTTTCACTGGGCATTTTTTTGGTATCTCTAGGTCTTTCTCTTTTATATGTCTAAGGTGCTAAAGGATTCTTACATTATTGGCTGTTATTGCTCCAGTATGGTGCCAGAGCTTGTGCATTGCCCCTTACAGCTCCTTTTGGAGGATGGGAAAATTCTTTTTTGGAAAAAGTAGGGTGATCCATATTTGTCTTTAGCTCATTGCATCTGAGGGAAAGAAAAGATCTGCATGCACTCCTTTTAAAATGCTTCTTGGGACCTTGTCTTTGGTAACTTGAAAGCTTTGAGAAACTGTTTCTTCTCTTTTCCAGAATTTTCTGTCTTGCAAATTAATTTGGTACTCACTTTAGGCTTGAAACTTGGCACTACTGTTGAGTAATAAAATTATGAATTGTGGTGTAAAGGCTTGTGTTGTAACTTGCATGGAGGGAGGCAAACCTCCTGCTCAGCTCAGAAGAGTTTACATCCTGTAGAGCAGAGAAACTCTGCCGTGGATCATATGCTGTAACTGCTGTGGGTCTGGAAGCATATGGTGCTGCCTGGGTACAGACTTGCACCTCTGTAGTTCCCGCTGGTCATTGACTCAGTGGCTCTTCTCCCTGCGGTTCCATAGATATTGCAGGTTAAGTTGTGAGCTTCTGGTTTGTGTTAATCATCTTGTGCTCCATGCAAATTCTTTTTCTGGCAGAAGCTCAGCTGTTACTCAGCCTATACTTGGTGCTCTGTGCCCCTAAAGGAGCCTGATTGTTTCACTTTGATTTATGCAGAAGAGTTAATCTTAGGAAATTGTCATCTGGATGTAGAAAATGTGATTATTTCAAAGTATCAATTCTATTTCTTGGCTGATGTGGTTGCAAGTTTTCTTTTCATGAGACTAGTTTTTAATTGACAGCTTTTAGTCATGGAAGCTAGGTCATTGTGAAACATTGAAAGAGAAATAGATAATAATTTACAGCTGTGGTTTATAATGCAAGCTTGGGAGCCCAGGAGTACCTTAGAATAACTTAGAGGTAAATTAAATTATTGTGTTACATTAATAATTATTGATGTTAGTATCACTAATTATATTCTGCTTTACAAGGAAAATTACACTTGAACATTTTATCACATGAGCAACAGCACTATCATGAAACAGTTGTGGTTTCAGACTTTTTTTCTGTGAACCCTTGGCTGGTAAAGTTGGCTTAGAGTTAAGCTTGGGTACTGCTTTATAATGTTCAATACCTTAGTCTTTGATGTGATAAATGAGTCAGACTAATATTTCAAGTGGCTAAAGGAAGATGCTTTTTACTGACATAGCTGAAAATCAATTGCTCTTTTTCAATGGTATCTTATCTTTTGTATTTTTGAGATCTGATTAATGACTTTTTTGCAGATTAAACAAATTTTTTTCGTTCTCCAGTAGAATGAGTATTAAATCAAAACTGCTTCTCTGTGATCCGGCACAAGAAGAATTAGAGCAGCTTTCTTGCTATTCAGCATTGTTAACAGATGGTTTTAGACAGATTAGGTAGGGAAATCCCCAAATGATGATTTATGAATTAATGATTGCAAACAACACTGATTATAGTTCAGTAGAACTGTTGTGTGGTACTATGAGCCTCTGGCTTTCTGCATGGATTTATTTTAAGTTTCTTAATTTGTTAGAAAAAGTATAACCCTCGCTAGATAGAAACTTAAATTCTATTTTTTACTTACTGAGCTATATTGCATTTCATTAATAGCATTGTTTAAAGCTAATGGGGTAAATGAGAGGTGATACAGACTCTGGAGCCAACTTTTAACTGTTACTCTGCTTTAGATACTGAATTGGATTATTTTTTACTGCAATGAATTCTCAAATGGTAAGGTAACTCCTAAACAAAAATTGCAAAAGTAATTTATGAGCAAATCCTGAAATTCTTTCAGATGTGCATCGAAATATAAAAAAAACATGCTGTTGCTTTTGTCTTACAGAAACATGTTTTTATTAAACAGAATGAATATAACCATTTAGAACCACACAAATCCTATTTTCAAATAAAAATAAAGCAAAGTTGTTCTGCCGTGACAATCTTTTCAGCATGGGGGTTGTGATAGTATTTTTGTTTGTTTGCTTATTCATAGGCATGAAAAATCTTTACAAGTAGAAGGGTAGTATTGTCCAATGTTTCAAGCACTTAACATATAAGAGTTAGACCAGTGCATGGAGTGTTCCCTGTTAATTAACAAAGATTTTGTATCATATCTCTATGGTACATTTAAATATTCTTAAATTTTCCAACTGAATGAGTTTTTATTGCCCTGGAGCTCTTTAATGAAGCAATTAAAAGAACATACAGGCACTTTAGCATAAATAAGATAATAGTTCCTGGATTATGCAAAGTTTTTGTTTTGCACTCCTGTGGGTGGATAGTAGTTGGATTTGCATAGCCTTTTCCAGAGCTCACTGTACTTGTCTGTTAATCCCTAGAGCAAGTCTGTGCTTTTCAAAATGGAATACCAGGTGTTGTTCTGAACTGAAGTGGGATGTCAAAATGCTGCTAAGGAAGTCTTCTCTGAAAGAGGCTGCAGGAACTCTTCGGTTGGGAACATGCAATGTAAGAAGGATTAAATAGCTGGTATTCATGGCAGGGAAGCTACCTGCTTATGAACTAAGAAGGAATATTTTCTACATATTCAGGAGCCAGTCCTGGTTTGAATAGAAGGAATTCTCAGTTGCAGGTGAAATAAGTGTGTTGTCCCTGCTACATCCTTTGTTACAATGTGTGTGTTTTTAGTTCCACAGCAGTGGTGGTTTTTATTTTAATAAGCAGCTCAGAGCTGGCTCAGGCATTGTTTGCACAAGCAGTACAAGGTTAGGTACATTAACAACACAAGTGGAGGGGAAAAGCCAGAATTATTGTTTGCCAGTCTCTGGTTTTGAGGTTACCTGATTATGTTAGTAAAATGAGTTATTTCTGAGACTTGCATCTCTCTGGTGCTAAAAACATGTCTGCATCTGTTTCGGCTGCATCTGAAAGTACACTTTAAACAATGAACTTTTCTCTGAGTTGGATTTTCTTAGGCTTAATTCTGCCCAAGTTTTCTAGACGTGGAATGAAAAGCAGGAATTGCTTTGTTTATAAAATCTAGCTGTTTAGAAAATACTGAAGGGCAACAGGAGGGGAGGAAAGCGTACTGCCATGTATACCTGAAACCCAATTATTTGGTCTACTGGCTTATGTTCACCTTTTCTAGTTGAGGTAGTTCTACATTTCAAACTTCAAGACAGCAGTTGAGTTAAAAAGCCAGTTTTACTTCTGAATACGTTTTGTAATAGGTAAATGCATATTTTATGATGTCCAGTGTGCTTGTGAATGCACACATTATATTATCAGAAGAAGTTAAGTTGGACCTTGTTTGAAAAACTATCTTTGTGCAATTTGACATGAGTTGGCAAAGGTACAAATTTTGGTGCCAGCTCAGTCTGTGAACTTGACTACATCTCTTAAAAGAGAAGAAAGGCTGAACTTGAATTGTCTGAAAATGATGATCTCTTTCATGGTCAGTCATTGCTATAGAAATTCTGAAGATACCTTTTTTGGGTGAAAGGTGGGGAGTCCTCTGACTTGTACAGCATGTGGCAATAAGAGTAAACAAGGTATCTTTGATCACTGGTTAAGCCTCACTGAGGATTTTCCAGTGACTAGTCTCCTCTTCCATGTGTGGAAAAAAAGAGGATAGCAGCAATGCAGATTGGTTTTTGTCTGCAGATCAGTGGGGATCCCTGGTTTTAAGGAGTCTGTGGAAAGAGAACATTAAAAAGAAAGCATATTTGTCCTCTGCAGTAGGGTACTTTAATAACATCATTAAAGTAATTCAGTGCTCTACATAATATCGAGAATCCACAGGCTGCAAGAATAGTGAGCTGTGCTCATTCAGGATTTTCCCCCCCGATATTCCTTTCCACAATTAAAAAAAAAGAAAAAAAAGAAAAATAATTGGAAATAATTTAATCCCACAGGGGAAAAAAAAAGTCCTGAAGTTTTCAGAGTTCGTGTTGCTTTGGGGAAAAAAAAACAAAACACCAAACAAAGAAAACCTACCAGCAAATCCTCAAATCCAAAATAACCCACACAGAAGGAAATAAATTGGTGTCATCAAATTGCTGCACTGCATTTGAACAAGTTCATCTATATCATATTTAGCTAATCATTTTCTCGATGTTTGGTTTGGAACTTGAAATTTAAAATTTCTTGATTTTCTAGGAATGCATTCAGCACAAAGAAAGGATTCAACTCAGAGCAAGACTGTACTATAGTAGTGAATATCCTTTCTTTTGATCTCTAAGAATTCCAGGAATGTCTAACAAGTACATAGCAATGGTACTAATAATCTGAGGTGTGTATTTGAATTTGAAGTTGTGTACTCTTCTCTTTCCTGGTGAACTTTACAAAGAGTAGATTTTGAAGTGTAGATATGAAGGAGGTAAAGAGGACTGTTTCCACCTCTTCCAGATAATATTTATATTGTGCTTGTGAGAACTGCATAATTAGGTATTGTGGTGTTTTTAAAATGTAATGTAAAGTTTGCAGTTAGCCAGTTGGAAATCTGGTTACAAAGTGCATTATAGCTCGTGTTGCATTTATTTGTTTAACTCTCATGGTCTTTTGTAGGCAAGCATGTGGAGGACTGTGGGATATAAGATAGTAGGTTAGGTACCCCGTAATCTGGGCTGGTAGGGCTGTTCTTGTGTTGCTTGGCAGCTCCTGCTTGTCACTGCAGGTCATGGATTGTTCCCTCCTTCCTTTTTAGAGGTGGCTTACCAGCTTGTTAGACACTGCATGTGAAAGATTGCCTGAGGCTCTGCTAAGCGTGTTAGCATTTGCCCACAGATTAGTGAACCAGCCTATAGCTTGTTAAAGTTGTTTATTTAATTTGCTTCCCTGAAGGTTTTTATAAAAAATGTGTATAAAACCAAGGAGAAGATACTTAAAAAGCTTCCAGGTAAAGGTACAAATAGAACAGTCTCAATGCCGCAAGTCTAAGTACTCAGCAGTCTTGGATGTGCAGGACCTTTGTACTGCTCTTCTAGATACCAGTCCAGAGGGACATGAGGAAAATTCCTAAATGGGGGTAGCTGGTTTGCATCCCTTCATGGAAGCTGTCTCAAAAATGTTGACTCAGCATCCTGAATGATGTGTTGAGGTCTGTGTGACTTCTGCAAGAAGGGTTGATTGCCCCTTTGCATAATAACGTGTAGAAGAAACTGTTCTGGTTCAGTATTCCATAAAGCACGGGCAGTTGTCTGAAATAATGTTTTCAACATAAAAAAAATATGGGTTCTTACAGTTAACTAGTGCATTGGTAGTGCAGTTGAATTTCATTTTGGTTAGTCTTTTCCAACCTTTGAAAACTTTAAAAATTGAGTTTCTGCAGAGTTTATTTGTTGAATTCTTCTACAAAATTAAGTATGAATAGAAAGATACAAATTTTCGAAGTCTAATAATCCACACAGTAGCTGAACTTTTAAAAATACTTTAGTGTTTGAAATTGTACAAAAGGCTTAAGATTGCCATAAGTGCCTGGACAGGCATCTCATCTTAACAGACTTTTGTTTTCTAGGACAAGTAAGTAGGTAGTCCTTGTTCGCTTCCTAAGGTCCCTGAGGCTCATCTTGTGATGCGAAGTCTGTGTGGCACTTCTGATTGCAGCCCTTATGGACAGGATGTCAAATTCCAGCTGCTGCTTCTCTGCTCTCTCTGAAGCACGGTTGTATTCTGTAGCAGGTGTGTGTGTTGGAACAACATGTGCTGCTGTCTGCCTGAATGAGTCTGAAGACCTGATCCTCCTCAAGGAGCATGCAAGACAGCATGAGAGACAGTACCTAAAATGTAATATTAGAAGTTCCTCTCTGCCCCCAAACTCAAGATGAGCTAATGAAAGTACAAGCAGTGTGGGAAAGGCCTTTTTGACCAAGATTTCTACATGTTGTATTAAATGCAACTAAATTTACCTTACAACACTCTTCTTTGTATAGATTTATAACTTCTTTCCCAGTATGTAGTGCTATTATATATTCTTAGCAAAGACTGTTGATTCCTCGTATTATTATTTTTTTTAAGTGCCAAATTCTCTACCATTGTAAAGTTAATGGAAGGTAGAAAGCAGAAAATACACTAAATGGACGAAGAGCTGTTACTCTGAGGCATCTAATCCTTGTTGCATGAAGATAATGTCTTGAATATTTTCTAGCAGGCAGGCTGATCAATATAGAATTAAAGAATCAATGACCTGGCTTGGAAGAGACCGTACAGATCATTTAGTTCCACCCCTCCCTGCCAAGGGCAGGGACACCTTCTAGCAGATCAGGTTGCTCAGGGCCTCATCCAGCCAGGCCTTGAACACTTCCAGGGGTGGGGCATCCACTCTCTGGGCAACCTGTTCCAGTTCCTCACCATCCTAAGAGTAAAGATTTTTTTTCCCAGTATCTAATGTAAACAGGTTCTCTTTCAGTTTGAAGCCATTCCCCCTTGTGCTGTCACTACGTACCCTTGTAATAGATAGTCTCCATCTTTTCTGTAGGCTCCTGTCACACACTGGAAAGCTGCAGTGAGGTCACTCTAAGCCTTTGCATTTCCAGGGTGAATATGTGTGTTGGATTTGCACGGCAGGATTCTGGTACTGGGGCAGCTACAGGTGTGGCTTCCATGATGAGATGGGGAAATGAGGAGTAAGAAATAGTTCATCAAAATTAGCTAACCAAGACGATGAGGAAGACCTAACACTTACTGTACTTGCAAAATCAGGTGGAGAGTCAGACTGGTTTGCGATAAACGAAGCCAAAACTTGCAAACAGGGTGAGGGATGCAAGGCTACCAATGACAAGTGATAAATCCAAAACCCTAAACCATCGAGTACTAATCTCAAAGCCTGGAATGTGCCCAAAAGGCTAAGAAACATGCTTCATAGACAAAGTTAAAAAGTTCAGGTGCAATGAAAAGTTTGGAAGCCTTCGTCAGAGACCCCCAAATTGGGGAGGTGCAAGCACAAAAGGACTTTTAGTTCATTTTAATATGAAGCGAAAGTAGGTGGGACTAGGCAGGGCTAGGACATAAATATGTATTAAGCATATTGTGTAATCCTAAGCTTTTAAGGTATAAATAGAGCAGTAGTTTGAAGTTTCAAAGTGCATGCTTTCGGAGGAGCTATCCCCCATGCACCTCAGCACGAAATAAATGCATACCTACTTTATAACTCTCATTTCTCATGAATTATAGAGTCTTTTCTGCATATCAGTGAGAAGCTGCTAGAAGCTTCCCCCAGGTCTGACAGGGCCAGTGCCAGATGCTCCAAGATGGACCCACTGGCCAAGGCTGAGCCAGTCAGGGATGGCGGTAATGCCTCTAGGATCATGTATTCAAGAGCAGGGAACAGGTACTGTGCAGAAATAATTGCAGCCAGAGAAGAGTGGAATGATAATATGGGACAAACAATTCTGCAGACACCAAAGTTGGTGCTCCAGTTGCAGGACTAGAGATTCCCTTGGAGCCTGTGGTGCAGACCATAGTGGGGTTGTTGTCCCCTTGCCACTCATGCAGGTTCACAGGGCTGCAGAGATCCATGCTGGAGCAGGTAGATATCTGGAGCAGTCTGTGACCCTCTAGGAGCACTGAAGTGGCTCCTTGCAGGACCTGTGGTCTGGTGGAGATGAGCTGATGTTGGAGCAGGTTTCCTGACAGGACTTGTGATCCCAAGGAGCACCTGTGTTGGAGCAGTCTGTTCCTGAAGGACTGGAGACTGAGGGAGAGGCCCATTCTGGAGCAGATTGTGGAGCAGATCATGGGAAAGACGTGTGTGAGAAGGTCGTGGAGGACTGTCTTCCATGGGAGAGACCTTTTGTTGGGGGAAGGAAAGGAAACCTCTTGCTGAGGAGGAAGTGGCAGCAGAAACAACATGTGAGGAACTGATCACAGCCCCCATTCCCTGTCTTCTTGTGCTGTTGGGGGAAAGGAGGTGGAGAATCAGGCATAAAGGCCAGAAGGGAGAGGAAGAGGGAAGGTATTTTTAGTATGTGTTTTATTTCTCACAATCCTACTTTGATTTGATTGGTCAAAAATTCATTTAATTTCCCCAAGCAGAGGCTATTTAGGCCGTGATGGTAACTGGTGAGTGATCTATCTCTCCCTGCCTTATCTCAGCCCACAAGCCTTTTATTATATTTTCTCTGCCTTTTCTTACTAAGGAGAGGAATGATCAGGTGGCTCCGGTGAGCATCTGGCATCCAGCCAGGGTCAACCCAAGAGGCAGTAACAAATACTACTCTTGAGAGTCTAAATCATCCTGTCTACAATGTGAGTACTTTCCTAGGGACAGAGGTGGGCAGGATATCTTCCAACATGACTTGTCAGTTTAACTCTTGTGTTTGTAGCAGGGGCTGTGAAATAGCTATGTTTCCTCTGGTTTTATTTATAGATGTCTATAAATACTTCCTGAAACCCAGTCTCTTTAAGTATCACTTAATTCTGTCATGCAAGACTTAATTACACTGACAATAAATAGACATTAGAATATTTTTAGCTAAGTGTGCTGTCATGATGCTTCCTGAGCATGAAGCATATAATGACTTAAATGTCAGTTTCTGAAGGCCCTCAAAAAGATCTGGAAACAGCTGCTCAAAAATTGCCACAACTGAGCTTGTTTCCTTAAATATGAAGTACATCTTGATACACTATGGCTATATCTATTAGTTTTGGTAAAGTTCTTGAGAAAAGGCCATTATTTTTCTGTGGTTTCTCATAACAAGTGCCAAAAGATTGTAGCTGACAGATTCTTGAGACACTCCTTGAATTGATTGTCTCAAATCTCAGATAAACATTCCATGGAATAGTATGAGAGCTCACATTAAACAGAGGGTGAGTACCGTCAAAAGGATTGTTTCCTTTCTGGGACCTGATCAGTAAATCCTTAAGTAAACAGCATGTAACGTATTGCTCTTGTTCAAAGAAACTTGCAGGTAATTTTTTCAGCTGCTAACTCCTGTCCAAACATCACAGATGTTGGTTACTGGGACATTCATTATCAGAATATAACAGATTAAATATTTGGGAGGTGTTAAGCTTGAGGGAGGTCTTAGATGATGTTCTTGGACTTGCAGGGTTTCCTTCATTAAAAAAAAAATTAAAACACTGTAATAGTTCTAGTCTGGTTCCAACTGGATGGACTACAGGGGAAAAAGTAATCTCTTGCAATCTGAAACATCTTAAATGTTGCAAGTTTTACTAGTTCGTTGTTTATAGGCTCTTAGGGTTTCTCTGGTTGGTTGTTGGGGAGAAAATTCCTTGTTAAGTTTCTTCTGGGTCTTTCCTTTTTTCTCCATTTAAC
The DNA here is from genome assembly GCA_037013685.1 of Acridotheres tristis. Lineage (NCBI taxonomy): Eukaryota > Metazoa > Chordata > Aves > Passeriformes > Sturnidae > Acridotheres > Acridotheres tristis. Next base: position 89,197,235 of record CM072886.1, read on the forward strand.
TTGTCCAATTTTTTATCATTGTTTAAAAGTCAGGAGCAAAACTTTTGCTTACTCTTTATATTAGAAGCTTTTCCTACTGGCCTTTTGATGCTCACTGCTGTATTTGTGTTCTGAGGCAATTAATATTGAGTGCTGAACTGGCTAGATAATCTTTGCACTGCTTATTAGCATCAAAGTTTCCTTCAATTTGTCACTTAATGTACTAGTGAAATTCCTCTCCTTGCTAAGTTAAGATCTTGTTATTTTTTTAACCCTGACTATTAATTACAACTTCATTAAGTCTTGAAAAGAATCCTAAACTGGAGTTGCCATTACCTCTGCTTTTTCAAAACTTCATTTGACATGGAGGATGTACCTGTCACTCTTAATGCTCTTTGAGGGAATGAGAATGCATAATTCTGAGAAGTCTTTTATTGTTCGTAGAGCAGTGTTTTCTGCACGTGGCAGGTTATGAGAAGCCCATCTTGTGTCTGAACATCTTTCCTCATGCCTTTGACATTATTACATATGGTTTATGTGTAACTCATGTTTCTAGAACCAAATCCAGCCCTTTTTTCTTTAACTGATCTATATTTCATGTTTTTCTTTTATCGTGACCTACCTACTGCTATTTCAGGGCTGTTTGTTACTTAGTTTTTTTATAGGAAATATGCAAATCTGATATCAATATAGGCTGCATTTACTACACATGTTGATCACACTTGAAAGAGGTGTTCCATGAAGCTGTTTCCTGTGATATTTCAAACTTCTTGACCAACTTCTGTTTTGGTTCTCTCACTATGGTTGTTTTTAACTGTCAATCCATACAGTTTTTTGACTTACCTGAAAAGAAAAAAAATATGGAGCTCAACCAAATTCGCTCCATTCCAATGTTAAAGATAGTTACTATATTGACCCTAAGTTAACCAGTCTGAGAAGAAATTATATTACCCAGCTAAGAGTTCATTATTCCAGGAGTTATTTGCAAAGCCTCCACTGCTTTGCATAACCATAGGTTGAGTTTAATCTTCATATAGAAGCTACTCAAGTAGGTGTCTAGAGTAGGTCATAGAATCAGAGAATGGTTTGGGTTGAAAGAGACTTTTTAAGACCATCTAGTTCTCCTGTCATGGGCAGGGATACCTTCCACTATACCAGATCGCTCAAAGTCCCAGGTTGTTCAAACTACCTGGCCTTGAACTCTTAAAATTATGGGGTTTCCACAGCTCAGGGAAATTGTTCCAGTACCTCATCACTTTCACGGTAAAAAATTCCCACTTTAAGTCCAATCAGAATCTACTCTTTTAGTTTAAAACTGTTGACCTCTCTGCTTCACTACAGGCCTTGGTAAAAAGTCTTCCCTAATCTTTTTCTAAGCCACCTTTTATATGTTAAAAGGCTGCTGTAAGGTCTCCCTGGAGCCTTCGGCAGGCTGAACCACCCCAGCTCTCTCAGCCTGTCTTCACAGGAAAGGTTCTCCATCCCTCTGACCGTCTTCATGGCCCTCCTCTAAACTGTCTGGATCCATGTCCTTCTTCTGTTGAGGACCCAGAGCTGTACACCCCTCTCCAGCTGGGGTCTCACCAGAGCAGAGTAGAGGGGCAAAATCCCCTCGCTCAGTCTGCTGGCCACGCTGCTTTTATTGCAGCCCAAGATACAAGCACATTGTTGACTCATGTCCAATTTTTCTTGCACCAGTACCCCCAAGTCATTTTCTGCTGGGCTCTTCTCAATCCGTTCACTCCCCAGCCTGCATTAGTATCAGGGATTGTCCCAGCCCCAGTGCAAAACCTTATGTTTAGCTTTGTTGAACTTCATGAGGTTAATATGACACTGGTGATAGACCTGTCCAAACAACTGCTTATTCTTGCTTAACCTTGGCAGGGGGAATAGAGGGGTTGTTTTTTTGCTGCAAAAACTATGATGCCCTCTGAAGAGAATGCTAAAGAAATGATAGAAATGTAAAAGATACTTGTGTTCCTGAGAGTGTTTTGTAAGACTTTAATAAAGCAATTTAAGCTGTGATAGCTTCATGATTTTTATTATTTGCATACCTCCGCAGTAACATAGGAATTAAAATAAATGCCCTTGATGATTTGTAAGAGACAGTGGGATTCCTTTCACTCTGCAGTGTTATTTGCATATGCATTTTTTTTCAGGGTTATGTAGAACATGTTTAAACTTCTACTGGTGTAAAATGCTGTGGGAGGTAAACTTGCAGCCAGTATGTAAACTTGCAGTTTGTTTCAGGCCAGTGTTATTTTATATATTTTTTATATATATTCTGAGAAGTCAATAACTAAAGGAATGTAATATTAACCCAGTATTGGGTTACTGTTTGCTTAAAAACCACTTGAAGAAACAAACTCGTGACCCTCTATCAGTTTGGTTTTCTTCAGCATTTGAACTAATGCTCTCAGTTGTCTTGCTAGCCATGGCTAGCATTCAAGAATTTACCAGCTGGCATTGTTAGATTAGCTGCTGACAGGTATTTTTTAATTCTGTATACCTGAAGTACCTACAATGCAAGAATTCATGAGACCTGCTTAGTGCAGTTGTTTTTACCATTCATTTCATGTTGGTCTGAATTTCCATTGAAGTTTCCATTGAAGTAATTGTGTGTTTTGAGGAATGTCATTCCTCACATAAAATGAATTTGAAGATGTTTAGGTGTTCCCTCAGTTTACTCTCTATTAGGACTCTATTTTCATCCTATGATCTTTTCACAGAAAGGGCATCCGGGTTCATAGGCTTTGGAGTTGAAGTTTGGTGATCCACCGGACTCTTACAGACACAGATTTGTTGTATGAACTATAAGTGGCCTTCCTTTAGACCTCGTGGCTTAGACACAAATTGGAAAAGTAGGATGTATATAAGAAGGCAGTGGGCAGACAATGCATTTCTGTACTGATGTTTTGTACCAGAGCAAAATATTCTTCTGTTCTCATAGCAGTTCTTCCGTAGAGCAGCACTGTTCTTAGGTTTTTTGACTTTCTTATTTTTCTTGTGTGTGCAAAGCACTCAATGAAGTGTTGATGTTTCCCATTGCAAAGAGTTTAATACTGGAAACTTGGCTAAACCAGCTCCTGGCATTCAAAACCAGCCTCAGCAAGCTGTTAAATAACACCACTCTTTTTTTTTTTTTTTTTTCCCTTTTTCTCCAGAAAGACAACTCAGTGGTATCTGGAAGGTAAACCTTGTGCATTGATCAAATCATGAAGCAGAACAGTTCCTACACTGCTTCCTGCTATGTCCTTGAATCTGTAGTGAGCATTGCAGGTACAGCTTGTATGCTCCTGTCCCAGTACAGGCTTGACTGGTAGGAGAGCGAGTGAATGATGATTTATGTTTTTTTGAGGAGCAGCAAAGACATCTGTGATCAAGCTGATACAGCTGAGATGTTCAGACACTTAGGTAATTCCTGTAATTCTGAGATTCTCTAAACAGACATCTTTGAGCTCCTGGGGATGTGGCTTACAGTGAAGTTCTGTGGGCATTTTAAACTATACTCCTGCTGAAAGGAGCGCTTCTGCCCATCTTTCTCTCCTCAGGCTGTACTGTTTCACTTTTGCTACCAAAAATATTAATGAAGCTATGCAGTGAACCAGACTGGGGACTTGATAATGGGGAAAACTAAAACAAGCATTACCTTCTGCACAACTGAGGTTTAACCCACATCAGATAAATTCATTGCAAACATGAGAGTGGGAGACAAGGACAGGCAGGGCTATTTTTGTTGGGGTTTTATGCTGGTTTAGGATTTCGGAAACTAGAGAGTTTAATTTCTCTCCTGCTTCTCACTAGAAAAGAGTTGTAGCAAAAATATACAGCTCCTGTTTGTAATGCAGTGTATAGTTAGTTGTGAGTGGCAGGATTGCATACTCTTCTCATGTTTGTGATGCCTTGGTTGAGAAGCTTCTTCTGCAATCCTGCCTTTCTCCTCTGTGAGGGGAACGGATGTCTATTTCCTCATGTTGGTGTTTTGGACAAATCTTCAGTCTCCTGCAGCCAGCACGCAGCTGATCTCCAGTCCATGTGGTGGTCCGAGAGGGAATGTCCTCAGAAATTGTTTTACTGATAACTTGTATCTAAATGGCAACCTTTTCCTAAATTCTAGGAAACGTGTAATTGAGTATGTTTAAGTTATGAGTACAGGAGATATTTTAATGGGGGAAGGGCTGTGTAGTGTGAAAGGCTGTTGAGACCCAGGGCAGCTTATTTTAATGCGGCAAATGGGAGCAGAATAAAAATAAAAACCCCTTTTCATTTGAGATAAACTGAGCAGATGAGCAACCTTAATTACACTTTTCTTTTTCATTCTCTGAGAAGTTAAATGATACCTCATGACATAGTGCAAAACTAAATTTTATTAACAAAGTACTGGAAAAATCTATTATTGAGTTCAATTAAAAACTTGCCTTTAATACTAAAGTTAAAATGTTCTAATAAATGATTCTTCTTGTTTGCAGATAACGACTCTTATAAATCATAAGGATAAACCAAAGCGTTCAGACAAGACTCTGCAAGCAATCCAGCGAGTGGGCCAAGCTGTTAACCTGGCAGTCGGGAGATTTGTTACCGTGGGGGAAGCCATAGCCAACGAAAACCATGAACTGAAGGAGGAAATGAGTGTTGCTTGCATCGAGGCAAGGAGAGCAGGTATGTAGTTACTCATGAAACTGTACTTGTGCCATTTTTGGCACACTATTTTTAGTGTCAGGCATAATGTAAGAACTTTATTATTTAATTGCTTAACCTTCCTCTGCTGGTTCATTCAAGGCCTGATCTGTTACCTGATTTTGTCACTTACTTAAATTACTGTCATCTTACGAATAGGGAATGGAATTGTGTGTTGGCTTAGATTTTTATAGGATCATTTGCCACAAGGAACTACCTGACTGCTCTTTTTTTATGATGTTACTACAAAGAGCAGAGTGTTGGGAATACAACTTTAGAGTTTATTGCTGCCAAGTTAAAACAGTGGAGTATGTTAAGTTATTTGAGTGTTATGCGATTGAGGTCACTGCATTCCAAATCTCAGTGTCTGAATGAAGGTCAGTGCCAACCCATGTTTCATCAGGACTCAGTAAAATGACTCACATCAGCCATCTGATGACTCCCCTCAGTAGAATGAAAATTATATTGTGCTTGCCTTTTTGCTGGATTCAAGTTTAGTTGCAAACTTGATGCATGTGTGAATTGAATGTGAAGCATGGATAATTGAGTTGCCTGCTGTCATTCTCCTTCCCCCAGAAGACTCTGGTCTTGGCAAATTTGGGTTTGCATTCTCTGATGCTGTAAGAGAATGTCAGCATTGTGCTAGAAACTACTTTCCTAGATGCTAACTACTACTCCTTGCATAATACTTCTGTGGCCCTCAGTAAATGCATATTCTTAGATCTGCAGTGAAGGCTTCAAGGTGACATCTAGTAGAATCTAGTTCCTTTTGTTTTTAGTGGGATGAGATTTTGTTTTTTCTTTCAAATACTTTCAGATTGTGGGAAATTCTACTTCAATCTTTCCCAGTTTGAGCAGGTGGATGAACTGGCAAGTGTGACAGAGATTCTGTTTGCTGTGGCTTCAGCTGTGGCTTCAGGGAGACAAGCTTGAGCTTCTGTTGCAGGGACAAATAAAAGACCCTTCAACAAACCTTCAACACTAATGTGTTGATTACTACTGGATGGAGCAATATTCTACTTCAAGATGTGGGTTGAAACTGTGTAGTGTACTTGAAACTGATCTGTTACGTTAAAAAGGGGGCTTGGGTGGGTGTTGGGTTTTTATATTTGAAATGCCCTCAGAGTCCTGAAAAACTTGTCTTTGCTGTCATAACTGGTGTATAAGTCTGGTTGAATCACTGTTCTGGCCTCAGACTTTGGGGATAGAGTTCATACTATTATTTGTGATTAAATGAAAAAAGAAGCTTAGAAATTGGGCATGGTGCTGTAAGAAATCCTCTGAAAAATCCCTCAGTACGGAGTCACAATGTCTAGAAACGTGCTGATGATGAATGATTGTTCTTGTGATTTGAAGGACTGTTCTGGATAAACTTTAGACTGAAAATTCCTAGTCGCTCCACTAAACTTGGCTGCAAAAAGAAATGTCCTAATTTTAAAACATTCCATTTGTTATGTGAAGCATGTGTTTTCTCTTCAGAGATCCAAGTAAAATGCTGACAAGCCAAAATTGCCAAAGTTCACATCGATAATCTCAGCTTCTGGAAGAGCAGTGCAGTCTGAATCTGTTTCTTGACATGCCAGTTATGCTGTGGTTAAGTATTTTTTTTTCTCCCTGTCGCTGTATGCAGGAGAAGCTCAGAACCTAAAAATAGTCTGCGGTACTTTATCCCAGTAAAAGACTATAGTTCTTTCACATTGTAGGTTTTGTTTCCTGTTATGCAGTAATAGCCTCAGTCTAGAGGAGTGAAGATATGGGCTGTTTACATTTCTGTCAGCCTCAAGTTTACTTTGGCATGGCTCAGTAGTTCCCCGCGTTTGAGATCTAACTGACAACTTACATGGGAGATTCAGTGTAGCAAACACGTTTGCTCCTGGTTATTTGTTTGATGGAGGGTTTTTTGTTCCTGTATTATCTCTGTGGACTGTTCAATGTTGGACAAGGATATTGACCCATATTAAGGAACCCTATGTTCTGAGGGCCTAGGCAACAGAAAGCCTTTGCTCTTTAGGGCAGGGAATCTCTCAGACTTGTTCATACTTCTTTTTAGGCAATAAATTAGATTGTGTCTCAGAAATTGAGATTTTTATTAGGCATAAAAGACAGATTTCAACACAAAAGGATTTAGACCATTAAGCATCTCAATTTCTGAGAAAAATAGGGAGTCTTTAAATCAGTTGCATATCCTGCAGAGGCTTTGAAGAATGACAGATGTTGTATCTGTCTCTTGAGAAGGGTATAATCAGTGATCTGAAATGTTTCAGACTTATTATGACTATTTCCTTGTAATAAACCTTGTAATTTGATTGACTCAAAATAGAATCCTAAAACACTGCAGAGGGTCATGTAGCACATTTTGTGTGATATTATTCTTGCACTGTGTCAATGTTTACAGTGACAGTATAGTAGTGGAACGTAACTTAAGCACATTTTAGATGCCCATCTGTGATTTTTTTTTTTTCTCTAAAACTAGGAAAGACTGGCTAATTTAAAAGAGAAAGCACATGTCAGGAATAAGTGTCATACCTTTTCCAGTATTCTCTGCCAGTTGACTACGTAGCCTTAAAGGAAGACATGGAGTAAAATGAAAGCAACAAATAGCTTTCTCCTATTTTTACTTTGGGTTTTAGTACAGAGAGGGCTAAATTAAGGAGGCTGAAAAATGGAAATTTAAATGGATAAATGGAATCACAGAATAACTGAAGTTGTAAGGGACATTCTAACTCCCAAGAATGGAGATAATGCAATTTCTTCTACGCTTCTCATTTCTTAATTCTTTCTTGTGCCCTTACTTAAGGGTGTTTGATTACCTTTGCTGTGGTGAAAGTATGTTCTTACGTCTTGTTCCTTGCTTCTTGTTCCACCGCCATACCTACTGGGATCAGTCTGTCTGTGTCTCTCCATACCTACCCACTAAGGGGATAGGTGTAGAGCACAGAAAGCCCTGCCGTGGCCTTCTCTTCTTGGAGTGGAATAAATCTCCCCCCTTCAAGCTCCCCTCTTATGTCACTGGCTTCACTATGTCAGCTGAGGTGCTGAGGAGTCCAGAAGTGGACATGGTGCTCCAGATGCTGCCTCACAGGTGCCAGAAGGAAGGGAAGAATCATTCCTGCAACCTTCCAGGTACAGCTAGCCATTATTGCTGACTCCTGTTCTACTTTGTTGGTCCCCCATGTCTTTTCCTACAAAGAGTCCCTGTTGATATCTGATCTCGGTATGTAGGGCTGAGTGGTGTTACCCTGACCAGATATGGTATTTGCTGTCCTTCTTGGAGTTCACAGATTTTCTGTCAGATGATTTTTTTTCAGCCTGCTCCTCTGTCTAGCATCTCTGCCTTCAACAGTGTCAGACGCTCACCCACTTTGGTATTACTCACACACTTGCTGAACATGCTGGGTTGTCATCCAAGGAATAGTTTTAATGACTCCTGTCAGCCCCAGAGGAACACCGCTGGAAGTTGACTGCCCAGTGAACTTTGTACCCATTATCAGCATCCCCAAGCTCACAGTCAGGTTCATTTTCTACTTACCTTTTTGTTCACTTAGTCCATATCCCTTGATGAAGTTATAAGGAAACTATGGGGGATCATGGCAGAGGCCATGCTGAAGCTGAGATGCACAGCATTCATTACTTTCTTATTTTAAAAACAGTGTCATCTCATTGTAGAAGGCATTCAGATCAATAAGGGACTACTCACTCTGGCAGGTCTGTGCTGGCTCTTCCTGATTGCCTTTTTCTGCTTAATGTGGTAATGTCTTCCAAGATTATTTTAGTGGTAATCCTGGAGGCTGATGTGAGGCTGACTAGCCCGCAGTTGCCTGAATTTTTCTTGTTAACCTTCTTTGAGATGGATGTGACAGTTGTTTTTCTGTCATTGGAAATATCATCCAATTGTCATAATGTCTCAGTCGTGATAGGAGAATTACAGTGACACTGAACTGTTTCTTTGACATGCTCAGATGTGTTTTATGGACTGGTGTACACCCGGCTGGGTATAGCTTCCTTAGCTCCAACTCTTTACCCCAACAGGTCTTGTACCTCAAAGCTTACTCCCAGGGCTTTATTCCTGTTCCTGTAGTTACAGATCGATAGGCAGAGAATGAAGCCTTTGTTCTGTTACCAGAAGTCCTGAATTTCTGTGGCTGTCTGGAGCTTTTGGCAGGCAGATGTTGCAGGTGTTTCAGTGTTCTCTGATAACTTTGTATGACTAGCTGCTTCACCTGTAACTTGATTCATCCTCAAGAAGGTGAATCCCATAGCATAAGAAATGGGATAATGGTGTGCATCCTTTCTTGGTTACCAAAAGAACTTTCGCATCTGTTTTAATTGTTCTCTGTGTTCTTCTGTGTTTCTACAGCATTTATGTTGTCACAGCTATGGTGAGGTCAAAGAAGTAGATTCATCTGCTGGCAAAGGTGAACAAGTAGAGACTGGTGTGAAGTGAAATAAATTGAACTATGGAGAAGGCAATGGTCAATGTGTTTTACTCTCAAATGATCTCCTTACTGACTGGAGACTTGTCCTACAGCTTCACTGAGAGTGCATCTGACTACCCCTCACTCTTTGAACTGTAGCTGTACTTTTATAATTCCTCTTGCTTCTAATCCATTTTCAGGTCCTTCAGCTGTGGAACTCACTGTCTCAGACTGTACTATAGCATGGTATATTGGAGTTACTCTCTGATTATTTGGAGCATGCCTTTTGTGACCTGGCCTGGTCCCATCAAATGTACTGGAAGTTCCTTTCCATAATGCAATACTATTTTGGCAGCTTAAGATCCCAAGGGATTACAATTATTAGAGGAGAGAAGCACTATGAAATGTGGAGCTCTGTGGGCTGAAGGACTGTCAGGCGTTCCTTATTCTATTTATTGTGTGTGGTATTTCTGGAGTACCAGAATAATGCAGGTTCTTCAAATGGGGCCACTGGCTTTATCAGACTTTGGAGTATTTTCCCTGCTTAGGTGAATTACCTTCATTGAGGTTTTGAAGATGAGTCATAGGGAATTTGATCAAATCTCCTTGATTTTATGTTTAGGACAATCTATAGGTCAGCTGTAGGTTGATCATCTTGTCTTGCATGCTAACAAAAATCATGTCTCAGAGCTTACCTGAGCTCAATCTCCCAGCAGCTGTTTTCTGGTTACAGACTAGCAAATTGCTTTGTGTTTCTTGTATTGCACTACTATCTAGGCTACTCCAGAAGATTCATTTGGGTATTATTTGGGTGCTATTGGGTACATTTGAGTCTACTCCAGTAGATTAATTTCATTTCTGTGTTTCTTTCTCAGATAAGGAAATCTATTAGCTGCAGTGAATGTAGAGTTTTTACCTGCATAAAAAATAAGTGGTCAATTCAGCCTATTTAACTATCTATTTAACTGAATGCAAGTTGAATTAAAAGAGTGGTTAACTGAAAATCAGCACTTCGCCATTTTTCCTTTCCTGTCTCTGACAGTGCCCTGTTTAGTGGCCCTCCTTTGAATGTAAAGTGCAGTAGTCTCACTATAGTGCTTCAGGCCTCTTAAGTTGCAAAATTAGTGTTTGGAATCTCTTTATTATTCATGCCTGGAGACAGGAATAGGAAACCCATAAATTATGGGAATACTAATTGAAATTTGGAAAGTGGGGGGGAATTTGTAGTTCTTTCTTCCTTGCTGCATCCCACTCTTACAGTGGATTGATGCTGCAAGTTTGGACACTGATTTGTCTTCTGCTATTAAAATCAGAAAAACACCTCCCCTGAATGTTTTCTTCCTCCACACTTTGTAATTCTACCCATCACTCTCACCGCAAATAGCTGTAGATTACTGCAAGAAAATTAGTGTATGTTACTGATGGAAGAATAAGGTAGTAGTGAATTGTAATCCACACTTAAATATGGAGAGGGTGCCACCAACAGTCAGTCGAAGGAAGTGAAGTGAAATAGAGAGTTAGATAGCTCTGCAATTGTCTTATCCTTCAAAGGTAAAAGTTAAGAATGTTTAATAGCCCAGTATATTTCTTATTAGTATGGAAAGTAACTTTTTTTTTTTTTTCCTTCTAGGTGAAACAATTGCACAACTTACAGATGTGGCAAGTTTGGATCATCCGGAATCTGATAGTCACATAACAATCTTTACAGACAAAACGGGTGTGGTAAAAGCTGCAAGGATGCTGCTTTCTTCTGTCACAAAGGTGCTGGTGTTAGCAGACAGAATTGTTATTAAGCAAATTATAACTTCCAGGAACAAGGTATTTTAGCTTTTCTGTTTTGTTTAACTGATACCTGTAGTCAGTGCAAAAGAGTGGTAAATGTGATATTGTCATTGTTTCTCTGGAGGAATTATAATTTTAAAGAGATAAAATTAATGTCTTGCACATGCTTACTTACCAGATATCTGGAAGGGGATGGCTCTGAGTCAAAAGGATTAGAATAACAATTTTTAGTGATTCTGCATTTTATGTCACTCACATTATTCACTTAGTATGCTAGGGAAGATACTGTGTTACTGCTTATCTAACTTTAAATTTTCTGTGAGGTGAAAAGTGTTTCTGTTGGTAAAATGGTCAATAAATCTACTTGCTAATGACAGGATGTTTGTATTGTCAGGATCAGGACAAGGAGAGCATTATGGCATCTAAGCAAAAAGCTGAGAGGAATGCACATAAGTCTGTGCCAGTGAAGTGAGGTTTACAGATTAAAAGGTTTTCGTGCAGTTTAACTCAGGTCTTGGAACTTAGGGTGAAACTACTTGGTTGGTTTAAATAATGTATGAAGGCCCATTTAAACTCAAATGTTATCTATTTCATGCAGTGCAGACTTCACTGTCTTGCCTCTAGGGTATTCTTCCATTTTTTTTCTTCACAATTTGCTAAAATAAAAATAGAAAAATCCTATATTTAAAAAATGAGAACCTGATAAGGCCTGGGGTTTTCCATTAATTTTGAGCTTGTAATCCAGAGCAGTGCCCCTCTTTCCACTTTTGACTCCTCATGCTGTCTCTATTCCTTAGTCCCAGATTGCTTTCCAGACCCACTGGTCTCTCTTTTGCACCTAGATCCAAGACAGTCAGTTCAGTCCCAAATTCAAAACCAGTGAAATTAACTGCTTCTCCCTGGCTTTGGATTTAGCAGCACTGCTCTGCTGTCTTTGTGCTCATTTCTTCTCCCAGTGGTTGATTCAGTTGGCAGCAGTTTTATCAATAGCAGTTTGCTGAAGTTCCTTGTAGCTTTGGTCTTTTTTTTGCACTGAAGACGAGAATGATGCATTTAATACCCTTCCTGCTGTTGTCTGCAGCCATGCAGTAATGCTAATTAATTTACCTTTCCTCAAGTGGCAGGTTCAGACTGGAGCAATTGAGCAAATTCATGTATCATGAAAGCATAAGGAAGGATATATATCCTTTCAAGAGGAGGCTAGGTTTCTGATAATTTTAAGTACATACGAAAATATTGTCTCATATACACCAGTGTGAATATAGTAAGCATAGGTGTAGCATTTAATTTTGAAAGCATTTCAAGCAATCTCATAGTCTAGAGTAAGTGTATCTGACTCTGACTGCAATAGGCATAGAATAGTAAAATATCCTGAATTGGAAGGGACACAAGTCCAGCTCCTGGCCCTGCACTGAACATGGCCAAGAGTCACCCCATGTGTCCGAGAGCACTCTCCAAATGCTTCTTGAGCTCTCTCAGGCTGATGCTGTGACCACTTCCCTGAGGAGCCTGTTCCAGTGCCCAAATACCCTCTGGGTGAAGAACCTTTTCCTAATATCCAATCTGCACCTCCCCAGATAAAACTTTAGGCCATTCCCTTGGGTCCTGTCACTGGTCCTGTTACAGAGAAGAGATCAGTGCCTGCCCTTCCTCTCACAAGGAAGCTGTAACTGCAATGAGCTCTCCCCTCAGTTCCCTCTTTTCCAGGCTGAACAGACCCAGTGACCTCAGCCCCTCCTCATAGCTTCCCCTCAAGGCCTTTCACCATCTTCATAGCCCTCATTTGGACACTCCCTGTGGCTTAATACCCTTCTTATATTGTGACACCCAGAACTGCTCCCAGCACTCAAGGTGAGGCTGCCCCAGCTCAGAGCAGAGTGGGACAATCCCTTCCCTTGCCCAGCTGGCAGTGCTGTGCCTGATGGCCCCAGGACACTGCTAGTCTTTGCAATCTCCTGAGTTTTACTGCATTCTCCTTTCTGTGCAGAGTGCACGTTTGGGAAAGTCTGCTTTTATCTGTGGTACCAGTACAGCAGTTCATAACTCTAAGACCAGATGAAATAAATAATGGTGTCTTATATAGGCCTAGTATTTATATATGCACTAATTTTTATAGAATACACTCCAGAAAAGTGTCGGATACTGCTATGATGGATAGCAAAGAGGTTCTTCCTGTAGGAGACATTGCGGTAGAGGGATAATAGGGGCAGGGATTTAAATACTCTGAGACAGTGTAGTATAATGTGACAAAGAGGATGGAAAGGTAGGAAGAGAATCATCAGTACTGCCAACTGGAGAGGATTCTGGCTTCTTGAAAAGTGTCACTGTTCCAGAAGATCTCAGATCCATTTTTATCTTAGAGATTGACTACCCAATGTTAAATTTCTTTTGCCTTTTTTTTTTGGCTGCCTATTTCTGAACACTTTTTTTTCCATTGTCATCATCTTCCTCATGTGAATAAAGAGTCAATCAAGGACAAAGGATAGAAAAACAGATGAGTAATTGGACATCCATCCAATCCCTCAGACAAATGAAGTAATTGGGGTCTTCCAGAATGGTCATCTGTTCTGGAATCCAGCCTCTGGCTGATGATCCCCAGTGATCCTGTTCCTGCTTCCACATTCTCTGCACCAAATATGCTGTCCTTGTGTTCTTGGATTGCATACATTTTCTTCCATACCTGCCCACATCTTTCCTACCTTACAAAATCAGTTTCATTGTCCATCAGACTTAGTCCCTGCATCAGTGAGCTTAAGGTTTTGCACCACTCCCTGTCGCCGGTCAGGTTAGGAGAGCCAGAACAATAAGCAGGGAAGTGACAGATAGTGGGGGAGTTGCTGCACTGTTCATTTTGGATCAAAATATGGATGTGCCCTGAAGTGATGTCAGCCTACTATTGCTGTCTGCAAGGCAACATTCATCCTGCAGCAGTAGCTGTGCAATACCTAGTGCTAATTTAGCTGTTAATAAGAGCTTAAAGCCTTGGAGTTTTTTACATTTTTTTAACCTTTTATTTAGAAAATTTATGTCTTCATTACTATCTGTGTATCTCTTGTTGAAAGTTTTAAAATGAAAAATTATGGATCACAGATATTTTGCATTGTATCAGCATCTTTAATAAGCTTTAGACAAATTTAGAGCTGTCTGTGCAGTTTTTCAGAATATCAGCTCTGCCTGGGATGTCTAAAATTATTCAATGTAATGGAAATACATGTGCTTACACTGAAATTTTTATTTGACAAGAAATTTGTCATGAGAAAAACACAGAAAACTGTAAGAGAGTTGTTTGCAACCAAGGTCATACTCATAAAGTACTGCATTTGCTTAAACCTAGAATGGTTGAGCATCATTAATATTTCTTTTTATCTATTCTTAGAAGAGGAAGTTGGACCTTAGCTTGTATATTTTCCTCTTTCGTCCACATTTAGTTTTCTACATTCTCACTTTCCCAGTCCTTTTGTTCTCTCCTTCCATCTCTCATACTGCTGTTTTCACATATTTATGCATCTTCCTTCCAAGTCCTTCATACTCTAGCCTTTCTCACAGCATCAACACCCCAATCAGGAAAACTCCTTGTTTCTGCAGCCTTTGTGGAGCTGGCTGCCCAACATAATGTATTCAGACAGATTGCTGCAGTCTAATATTGCTTGATAAAGCAGTGAATTCCACAGCAGTTGCAGAGTTTAGTGGGACGTTTGCTTTCCTTTGGTTACAACTGAGTTTGAGCGGCTGCTCTGCCAAAAACAAATGTGTGCTTCTAGGAGAGTTTGCCAGGGTTGCAGAGAAGGAGGAGTTTGTCATAATCAGATGTGTACACTGCTTTTGTAGTTGTGGAGAAGATATTTTGACATAGAAAAGGAAAAATCGGTTGAAGTTTCTTCCTTTCAAGTACAGTCTGCTAAATTTTCATGTGGTCTCTTATCTTCAGTCTGAAAGACAATACAGAACTGCTTTGAGTGTTTTCCGTTCTGAAGACATTTAGTGGATTTGAAAGACCACTTTGAGATTAGCCAGTCTAACTTGAAAAAAGCAGATATTAATTTCTGTTACAATCCACAATGTAGTGACTTCACAGGATGCCTTCAGCAATCAGTAATTTATAAACTCTATGATAGTCTTTGCTGAATGTTTAAAAAATGCTGATTTTACATACTTTAATGTATCTTGAATTAGAGCTTGATACAACTTGGGTGTGTTTAATTGTTTCTTTTATGTACAACCAGTAAAAATCTCCAGAGTTAGAGCAGGTTGTTATGGAAAGTATAAAACTATTTATTCACTTATTTCTAACTTTTTTGTTCAGTTTTGTTGAATTCTCTTGCTTTTTTTTTTTTAATATACAGAGCCACTGAAGCATATGTCTATGTAACTGTGATTGTAGACTTTAAAAGTTAGGCATCTGAAATGGAGAGTTACAATACAGGGATATAACACGGGGATATAATCTGTACTTGTTGCTGTCATATCAAATTTAAAACTACACTTTTTCCTGAATCTGGAAGCTGAATCCATTAATACTATTATTCTTAATACTGTGAGGAGTAAGGAAAATGTTTTTTGCAGGCTGACAAGACTTTGAATGAAGCATGATAATTAACTTACATTTGATTTCCAGATGTTGAGTTTTTAATGCTAAAACAGTAACAAAATATGTACATTTTTAACTACAGAACTTAGAAGTTCCATAAATAATGATACTCCTAGTTCAATGATAATGTTTTTTGTTTAGCATCTCGATAATCTACAGTATTTTCCCTTATCTTGCAGGTTCTTGCAACAATGGAACAACTAGAAAAAGTCAGTAGTTTCCAGGAGTTTGTACAAATATTCAGCCAGTTTGGAAATGAAATGGTGGAATTTGCCCACTTAACTGGAGATCGGCAAAATGTAAGTATTAGTAAAAGGTTGTGAGAGACGGTGCACAGTATAATTTTAATCTTATTATCAGGAAGATATGGATTCTTCTGGGATGATAAAAGAAAACAAAATAATTGGTGTCCTGTCTCTGGAATCTGCCCTGTCCTTGCTTCCCTCAAAACATGTCTTTTGATTTTAAAGCTCAGGCTGAGAAAAATGGCTGCATTGTTATCCCTGCATATCTTCCAGAAGCCTGAGTGTGTGTTATTTGCATTGTCTTTTGGCTCTAACTTTTCTGGCTCATTACTCTAGTAGAGAGTTTGTTGTTACCTGACAGAAGTATTTGATGTTTGCATGTAGTGAAAGGACTTCATTATTTTAGAAAACTCCAAACAGATTCTAATAAAGTGTCTGCCTGGTGGCTTCTTAGAGTTTGTTTTATTATTATTATTATTATTATTATTATTATTATGGAATGTTTTTCTAGGTTTAGGTCAAAACCTTCTTATGTTAAGGCAATGAGTTTTAGTTCTCACACACAGCTACTCTTTCAAAGCCTTTCATTCATACTGGAAGCTTTTCTCCCGCTACTTCAATCTAAATTTAAGGGTTTGGTGAGGTTTAGACTTATGCTGTGAGCTCTAGTTGCTTTCCCCTGATAATCCAGTCCTCTGTTCAGAACGAAACCAGGGTTTAATATAAATATACAGAATCCTAATATCCAGCGAAATCCAGAATTCAATTTGTATAAACAAATTGGCCAACATCATGTGTTTTCTTTTACTGTTGATGTGTGCATGCTTGGTGTCAAAGAGCATTACTGGGAAAGCTACTTAAAATTGAAGGAAATACCTACTTAGTAGTGAATGCTCTTTTTTTTCTCTGAAGTACTTTTTCCCCACAGCTTTTGTTCCTTTGAAAAGAGAACATGCATTATTAGGAAGTCATAGTCTTTTCAACTGTGTTGGATTTTCAGTGTTAAGTGGTCTTCTGCTCTCCTCTCCTTGTCTACTTGACTCTTTTGGAAAGAGTGCTACATTTCCATTTTCTCAGTTGTTTCAGGACTTTCTTGATACGCTCAATTTACAGTGTGTGGACTGCTGTGTGGCACTACTACCTTTATGGGGAGGAAACATGGCTCATAGTATTTTTAAATGTGCCATAAATTCTTGAGGACCATCAGATTTATCAGAGTGTAATGTCAGAATTTCAGAAATTAACTGTTTTCTTGTTTGGTTGTTTAGTTGGTTTGGTTTTTAATGTTATTTTGATCTTAAAGATTTTCTGTAGCTGCTAAATGCAAATATTATAAAAGTGTCAAAACAGACTGCTGCTGTGATTTATCTGGATGTTTTTGTTAATCCAGGGTATATTAGGATTAATTGCATTCTGTAAACCTTCAGCTGGTCCCGTTCAGTTGCCTGTTTGACACTCAGCACTCAACTGTCTTTGTGAGAAGATCATAGTTATAACTTTCTAAGTTCTTCCCCTTGTTAGACCCTCTTGCTTGTTGAGGGATTCATGTCTTGCCCTCTTCCTTCACATCCTGGTGTGGAGTCTAAACTCTTCTGTACTGATGATCTTTGCTGGGGGTGTAGTTCAATTTTGCAGGTGTGTCCATCTTTCCCTGGAAAGTTTTTTAAAAGGTTTCTATACTCAGAGGAGAGAA
The DNA here is from genome assembly GCA_037013685.1 of Acridotheres tristis. NCBI lineage: Eukaryota > Metazoa > Chordata > Aves > Passeriformes > Sturnidae > Acridotheres > Acridotheres tristis. The sequence goes on from CM072886.1 coordinate 89,214,614, forward strand.
ATACCAAGGAATTGCTTTTTCACCCTATTTTTTATTACTGGTATATAGCAAATATAACACTCAAGTAGAAAAAAGATTTCGTTTACATTTCCTTCACTGCAGTGTGATGAAAAGCAGTTGTTCTCTGTCTCTACCTTACCCTCCCCTCCGTTTCAGAAAATACTTCTTGTCAGCTATTCTTTTCACCTCCTTTTTCTGTTTTATGAATAATGCTTTGTGATAAAGGTATCAAAATTAGCAACAGTTTACATAACATGTTCTGTATCTTGGAGATCTTCTTTCTTTGAAATCTGGATTGAATAGAACCAAGAATAAACGCATAAATTAAAATCTGTCTGAAAAGTAAGTTCTAGTTCATGAGTTAGGCTGAAAATAGCAGTTGTCAGAAATTAGAAAGCTTTCTCACAAACCATTCACTTGAAAGAGAGTTTCCTTTTTCCAATCTTACAAGTAGTTAATATTTTAGATACTGTGTAATACTTAGGTTTGTTTTTTTTTTCCCCTTTTGGTGTTTAGGATTTGAAGGATGAGAAGAAAAAAGCTAGAATGGCAGCATCTAGGGCTGTTCTTGAGAAGTGCACTATGATGCTCCTGACTGCTTCAAAGGTGAGTGAGTTTGTGCACTCTTATACAATTTGGCTAAATCACAAAGCATGGCATCTGCCTGGAGAGCTGACTCTCCTCTCTCAGCCCCATTTCAGATTTCATGCTAAAGCAGGGTATAAGTGTAAAGAATGAAGAAAGAAACTCTTTATATTCTGCGTAACGGTGTGAATTTGACTTAACAGCAGTTTAACAGAAAGAATGCACCATTTTCTGAACACATTCTTTAGACTTGCCTTAGCAGGAAGCATTCATTTCAATATACAGCATGTGTACTCTTTCATAATAGTTACTTTGCTTTCTTTAAAAGACTTGTCTGAGGCATCCAGACTGTGAATCTGCTCGTATTAACAAAGATGGAGTTTTTCATCGGATGAGACTAGCTTTGGAACAGGTAATAGAAATTGTAACTGACTCTAGACCAAATGGAGAAAATGAAATGGCCCCCATCAGCATATATTCTGGCATCAAAGAATTCAAGGTAAGAGTAGAAATAATATTGTTTTCTACAGCCAATAAAGTACCTCTTAACTAGGATGTTGAAAAAAAAAAAAAAGTGGTTTTAGATTTGAGGTCATGGAGCTGCATCTCTTCAGCAGCATTGATGTAAATAACTGTCCCAAAATGTTAAAGAATCTGTCAAGAGATGCCCATAATTTAATAGTCATTGCCAAAATACACCTCTCTTTCTGAATCAGTATGCATTCAGAGCTCTAATATTTTGTTGAGGTGATTCATTGACATTGAATAAACTGAAGTATCAGGGTCTGATCAGACCTTCATTAGAATAGTTGTTGTTTGAGAATTCTTGTTTTGTAAGCGTTAGTGTTTTTAAAATGCATACAAAAATATTCATACAAACATTTAAAAGAGGAAACTGTTATTCAAAAGAAATGTTCTGAATTGAAATTGTATCCTGTAGCTCAGTGGACATTTTTCCTCATAAAGGCTTTTCTAAATTTCATACTCCATTAAGAACAGTTAATGAGCAACCATGGCTTGCTGCTTTTGAACCTGTCACTTTGATTCAATTTATTTATTTGCCCTCTTTAAATTTCAACTGAAATTTTTTGAGAGTGCTCCAAAGTATTCAATTTTCTACATACATATTTTTAGAAAACTACTTAAAATGGATTACATGGATGTGAAAGGATCAAACAAAATTGGAACACATTGAATTTCTGAAAGTTACTGGACTTAGAAACTTTATTGACAGCAATAGAAAAATGGTGTGTTTGCTCTTATTCCTGATAAGGGGCTAGTAAACTGCTGATGGTATTATCACTTTTAAAAAAACATCCCAAACCCCAAACTGCAGGTCTGGACACAAGCAGATTGTTGGATTACTTCGAAAATAAGGGAATAATTTTAGAAAGCACTAAGGAGAAAAATAAAATGTAAAATGATGGGTCTGCGTTCTGCATTTGCATCACAACTAAATCACATAAATTCTCAAGGAAATGATGTGCTTCTTTTTCAGAATAAAGTGGAAGGTCTCCGTGAGAATCTTTATTTTCTCTCAAAAGAGAACCTTTCAACAATGCTGGAAGTTATCCTGGAACATACAGAAGACTTTACAGACTCTGCCTATACCAGTCATGAGCACAGAGAACACATTTTGGAGCTGTCTAAACAGGCTAAAATGGAACTAGAGCAGCTGGTTTCAGTGTGGATGCAAGCTGTAAGAGCTTTTTAGCAAAGTAAATCTTTTCGCCTCTACTTTGAAAAGAATTTTGAATGCAGTCTTTCTTCTGCTCTAGGAAGAGAGAACTGAGTATTCCTCAGTGGGAGCTGATGAAGGAAGCCACAGTTTGTTCTGTGCTTTTCTGCAGCTTCCATATGTTCCATCCTCCCCCTACCCCAGTGGTATTGCTGAATTGATTCTTCGGTGGCTAAATTAGGCTACTGATGGTAGTAGACTAATTTTAATGAAGATATGAGTGGAAACGAGGCAGTGATGAGAACAAGTATTATTGCACTCTGAAACAGTTAAGTCCTTTGAGGGAGTTTAGAGATTTCAATTGCCTTGATCCCATAGCAGTGACCACAGTTTTCTTTCTTGTTGTCAATGGAATATTGGAAAGAGTTAAATTATTGGCTAGGGAAACATTGTAAAAAATTGTCTGTATTTTTAATATTATGGAGAGAGAAGAGAAACAATAAGGCTATTTTTGTTTGTCCTTTTTTTGCATGATTTAAATGATGGTAGCTTTTAGAGAAGAAGCATGTTAAGCCTGCCTCTATCATTTGTCTTACTTTTTCCTTGAAAATGATAGAAGATGCATGCAAAAGGGAAGCAGAGATGGAAAATACAGCTTCTGGTTTTGATGCTAATTTGCTTTCAGTCTTGTTCCTGGGGATATGTATAGCACAAAGTCTTACCAACGCTCTGAAATATGACAGATATGTCCTGGTAAAGGATATTTACTTAACTGAGTGCATTTCTTATGAGAAATCATTTTTGTTCCTTTTTTCCTCTTTGAATCAGGTACTGCAGTCAGGTATTTTTAATGCAGCAGTGTAGTTTGAAGGGCATATAAATCTTACTGATAATACAGAATATTGTTATGACAAGACACATATAGAATATTAATTGCATAGACTCCCTTTAACTATAGGAGCTAAACCTGTGTTTAGCTTGGTGTCGTTATCCCTGGTAAGCAGCTGTGCAAACATTGCTCAGCAATAACTAACACCAGGTTGTCAGCATTGCTTTTATCACACATCTGAAGCAGCAGCATGCCAGTTTTATAAAGAAAATTAATTTTATCCCAGTCAAAACCAGGACACTTGGTTTCTAAGCTCTATTACTGGTGGAAAATAATCACCTCTAAATAATTTACAGACTGTATTTCAAGAGATAGAAATGAGAGCCTAGTACAAGATTATGCATATATATGATCTGTGAAAATACTTGGGCATGCACATGTGTGCTTATGCATTAAGTATTTTCATTAATAAATAACCCAGCCTGGTTGTAACTAAAGACACAGTAGCAGATAAAATAGTAACAGCTCACTGAGGTGAAATTTTGGTTCCAGCTCAACAGCCTCATTGCAAGGTGAATTCAAGTTGAATTTTTTAATTCAATATAGAACGTTTGGTATAACATTTTAGGTACCATTTTATTTTAAAATGGTGTTTATATTTTTTAAAAAAATGCCTTAAACATTTCTTTTACTTTAGGATGGTCAGGTAGAAGATTTCTGGCAGATGTCAAGGAGATCTTTTTCTTGAAAAAAGCTCAGTGAGGTTTAGAAATAAATTCCTGTTGAGCCCAGGCAGGCAATCAGATTGCATCACTATTGGTTTTAGATTTAATATGGTGATGAATGCTTCTATAAAAGAATTTCTTGAGTAGAATATACACAGGCTGCACCAGCGACATCATTTCATCTAGAAAGAAAAGGCTGTCTTCTACAACTTCTTGAAGGTGGGGTTTGATGGTTTCTTTGTGTAATGTCTTGTTTGTTTCTTTCTTTGGTTTGTAGCAAAACCAAAAGACAAAAGATCTCATGGAAGACTTGGAAGTAGCCATTTTAAAAACATGCCAGTGCATGAATGAACTTAAAAGAGAGGTAAGTGCAGCTTAAGCAAGATAAGGTGAATAAAAGTTTGAATTTCTTACTTTTTGTACATGAGGTTGTAAAATGGGATCCTGGACCCAAGAAGACTCTTGTCTGTTTATAGACAAGAGTAACCAAGTCAGAATTACATCATGGAGCTAGCTACATCATCTTTGTCCTTACTGATTAGAAATCTGTTGGCTGCATAGGCTCACTGCTAACCCACAAAAAAAGACGTGTTTGGAAGTAAATATTATGTACGTAATCATTATTTTAAGTGTAAAGGCAGACTTCCCTTGGGGATGCATACATCACTGTTTGTAAATACATTTTTTTCTAGTGTGTGCCTAAATTAATAAATTACATTTGCAGTCTATTTGTATTTAACCTGTTCTACTTACTTCCTTAGCAGAAATATGTTATGACAGTGCCTTATACTCAGGAGTTTTTTTCTCAGCGGTTGGCAGCTGTCTGTGTGTCTGTGGTAAATCATTATTCTTTTGTGCTAGTATGCTGAGGTTAGCTTGCATACACACATGGAATAGCTGCCTCATTTGGTACATGGGATGGACTGCACTTCTGCTGAGGGTCTCCATCCTTCCTTTTAAGGATAGCATTGCTGCCTTGTCTGTTCAACAGAATTGAAGCACATACAGAATCTGGTTTCTTGCAGCTTCCTAAATATTTGCACGTCATTCAGTTATCTTTTCAACTACTTCAAATTGCTCTTCTTTTAAACAGATGGGGAAATGAAGATTAAGAACAGTGAGAGTTTCAACATAGAGCAGTGCAGATGTTAGAGAAGTGTAGTGAACTTGATTAGGCTGTGCTAATCTACTAGTAGCTAAGCTACTGTAACTGGAAAACCTCAACTGCTGAAAGAATCGTGCTCCCCTTTTTTACCATAGGCAAAATGAGAAATTTTGTCTTTTGGACTATAGTTCTTGGAGCTGTTCTGAAGATTTGAACAGTGCTTTCAATATGTTTCAGTTCAGTTGCACTTCTTTTGTCAGGCAGGGTGTTGGGCTCCAGAAAGTGGCAGATACATAATTTTTGCACTTCGATTATGTGCTGGTTTGCAATTTGGTCACCATTATGGAAGAAATGGGTAGCAGAGCTCTTCCAAAGTGGCATTCAGTTTGGAATGTGAGCACTCCACAGTGCTTTAACTGTGAGATTATCCTTTTTGAGTAACATTGTTCCCAGGTGCTGAATGAGGTGGAAGAGTTTCCAGTCAAATTAGGATGTGACTATTTAATTGCATAGATCATAAAGCCACAGGTGGCTGGAATATGTGGTGTGAAAGAAAGGATTTGTGCTCTTAGAAGTAAGTTCATGGAATTACATTGTTTTTGCTGTTCTCTGTGTAGTGACTGAATTGATCCCAGAGTGGCAGTGCTTCTGTACATGGCTGAAGTCTGTCCTGTCAGTCTGACTTGGGGTGCTGCAGTGTATCAGTCAGCAACCAGGATTTCTACTAGTTAAATTCAAATACTGTGACTCTAATTAAAATGTTTGTGAGAGCCCGAGTGGCTGAGAACAAAACACAGCCTTGTTAAAGTAGTTCTAACCCATCTCTGTCTTTTTATGGAAGAAACAGAAGTTATATTCCTTTCTTGAGATTATTTTACTGCTCATGATCAGAGACAGCATTAAGTAGAAGTATATTTCTATTTTGGATCAGGATGAAAAGAATCTCTAACAAAAAGGTGATCTCTATGTAGTCTACATAAAAATGAGAATTGCCAGTTCCTATAAGCCTTTCAGATATCCTTTCTTCAGAGCTGACTTCATTTCTGGGATTAGTGATTTGTGCTAATTTTTAATGCCATGTGAGCAGTGTTACATAAATAGTTTATAGCAGGTTGTCATAGCTGGTTTTTCCCCCTCTAAAAAACAGTTGCAGCAGGTTTTGAGGCAATAATTCAGTTGTTTTGTCTTTTGTGAAATTAAAACAACATATACAGAAGAACTTTCCTCTGGCAGCACTTTCTGTGTATCCAGAATTAAGGGGCAAAAACGGAGTCCAGTGAATTAAAAACCCTGGCATACCATTCCAGTAAACACTCTTCTCTACAGAGTGAGTTCCAAGATCACTGCATTTGTAAGAGCTGGAAAAATATGTTCTCTTGAACACCAAGTTTGTTCTGTACCCAGTGTAGTCTAGCAAAATGAGTACAGTAAGGCTCACAATAATCCTGTGAGCATACTCTGCTGTTTCTAGAGGTTGCTGTTTTGGTTTTTCCAATGTTCTTAAGGTGGGGCTGATTGCAGGGCACACGTAACTTAGTGACTAGTGCTAGTTACTAGAACTAGCAGCAGCTGTCACTGATAGCTGTGTCAGCCAGAGTCCTTCACAGCACAGTTTGAGTGTGTCTGGATTTAGGGATCTGTTTAAATCAGAAGCTTCTTCTTGGGAGTGTAGGGAGATTGTTTGAGACATCTTCAAGACCCATGTCCTTGTAGAAAAGGTACTTTATACTTTCCTAAGGCTGTGTCACAAGCTGATTATCTTCAAGCTTTTCTTTGTTTTACTGATAATTCTAATTCCTCATATATTATAAATTCAGTTTTGTGTGGCGTCAGTCTGATTCCCACAGTTCAATGTGTGTTCTTTAAGAGAAGTGGAATGACCACTGTGCTTTGCTTATGCTGAACTTGGTGACCCACAGATTCATGCACCTGGTTTTTCCCCATGTGTAACATAATCAGAAAGCAGTGGTGTGATAACTTCATGGCCTCATTTTACCCAGGCTGTTCTTTTGCTTCTCTCCTTATGTGGTTGTGGAGTTGATTTTTCTTGTTTGTGGGGGGAGTTTTTTGGTTTTTTTTTTTTTAATTGCAGTGGATTTTATCTTTGTTCTTTGAATAGTAATTGAAGAAATAAAACTCCAGATAATAAGCAAGCTATATATGAGCTTTCATGCCAGTAAATGCTTTACTTCTTGAAAAATTAATCTGTCTCTTAAGCTTGTTTGACTTGGTACTGGATAGATTTTTATTTTTCTTTTGTTCCATGTTTATCTCTCCTTCCTTTAATGCTATTCAAGGTCCACAGTGCAGCAACATCTCTGGCAGCAGATCTTCTGAAATACCATACGGATCATATGGTTCTCAAAGCGTTAAAAATCACAGGAGTAGAAGGAAATCTCGAAGCTGTAGCAGAATATACTTGTAAGCTATCAGAGCAGAAAGAACAGCTTGTTGAGGTGAGTTCACAGCTGCTTTCACTGTACAGGACACTTAGAAAATGAGTAGCTGGATTTGCATCAGTCTATCTAGGAAGGCTTTAGTCTGTGTTTTTTAAATTTTTTTATTGCAAGACTGAAAGTATTGTAGAAGGTATTTACATTTATGCCCAATTCTCCTCATGGATCTAGACTCAATCTGTATATAGACATTTGGCCTAAAATATTAATAATAAAGTAAGTTTCTAGATCCAAGAGGAAATGATAACTCCTTTCTTTCAAGCAGCAGACATCCAGAAATAGCTGAATCCAGGTATACAGGAATGCTAGAGATAGCCAGTTAAGTTTCTTAATGCAGTGAGTTTGATTTTTTTGAAGATCAGTCAAGAGGGCCACTGAAAATCTTCCTCCTTTGTGAATACCAGTGTGTGGAGGGGATGTCAGCTATGTGTACCTTGTTGCTGTCTCTCACAGACGAGCAGAGGTACCTCTGCCAGCAGGAGGCATACAAATATAGGTCACTTTGATCTGAAATATGGTGATGCCAGCAGCTATAGTTGCATTATATCCGGTACTCATTTCTAAAAATTTAAGATGTACAGGCCTTGAAGATTCCTCCCAGAACTATGAATATGCAGAAGCAACACCCTTGAACTTCCAGGATGGGCAGAAGAATGCTTTGAATTTTTAATTTCAACTTTAATGTCTCCTTGATCTGTGGTTATTTAGTGTTCTAGTGAGACATTAATTTTTTTCCTGGCATAACCAGGAGGTTAAATAGTGCTTGCATGCGAGACCTTACAGCATGTCTGGTGATGGACAGTGTAATAAGTTTCATACGTGCTGTCTCTGCCTTACAAAATCCTTTTGATCCCTCTCAAGTTGACTCTTAATCTTCCTACAAAAAAAAAAAAAAAAAAGAAGGAAACAGTATTACTTTCCTAAACTAATTTGACAATGATTTGCTCAAAGATAATTCAGTCCCCTGGATGATGAAAGCCTAAATTTTCTACATGATTGATTATTGCTGAATAAGCCTGTTCCTCTAAAGTTCTTTATTCTACAGTTTTTCCAAGATCTATTAAGTGTGTTTACTTTCAGTTTTATTTAGTCATAAATATGTGAAATTGTTTTTGTTTTACTTTAATTTAGTTATTAAGACTTTCCTTTCTCTCAGTTTTCCATACCTTTCAAGTCAGGATTTAGCCCCATTTTTATTGTTAATTCTCCCTGAGAAGCATTTAGCTGTGCAGTCCCCAGTAAATATTTGAAAAGACAATCAATAACTTTGTTTGTTTGTACACCTTATTTTTGTATGTACACCTTTTCTCACTACTAATAAATGCACATGTTTTACACTTATTTTCATGTTTTTTTAAATAATTCAGATGTGTCGCTTATTGAGGCATGTTTCTGGAACTGAGCCTCTTGAGATTACTTGCATACATGCAGAAGATACCTTTCAGGTCACTGGCCCACAGGTATGTTCTGCTTTTAACTGGCCTCTTCTACTACACATAAATGGATAAAAATTACTTGTGTGAATATTTAGGAGATCCAGTGTTTACCTGTTCAAAGCATTCATTTCTAAGAAGGAATTTTGCTCTAATGCTGGGTGGTAGCTAAAAGAATGCACGAGAAAGATCATCAAGCCTGCAGATGTCAGATGAATACACCACAAAGACATAATAGTAGCAGTTTAATTTTGTGTTTCGCCTGGGGAGGCATTTGTGAATTCATGTGGAACACTATGTACTAGAAACTTGCAGTAGCAAATGCTTTGTTCTTTGTCCAGATAATTTCTGCTGCAGAAACCCTGGCATTACATCCATCTAGCAAGATTGCAAAAGAAAATCTTGAGGTGTTCTGCGAGGCCTGGGAGTCTCAACTGAGTGACATGTCTTTATTGTTAAGAGAAATCAACGATGTGTTTGAAGGAAGAAGAGGTAAGAAGGCTGTGTAGAAACAGAAAAATGTAATTTCAAATCTAAGAATTTTAAGTGCAATTTAAGAAAATTTTGTTTTCTTAAGAGTGGAGTGCAGTAAGCAGTTCCCCGTCCTGTGGGGTCTAGGTAGTAATAGACAAATATATTGGGTTTCTATAGATGTCAAATCAGACTGCTTATTGGATTTTTTCAAATAAAAGCAACCAAATATTTAAAGGCTTGATTTATGTAAGATTAGCTGAGTTTAATTTTCTGCACTGGGATTAGTTCTAGCGAAATCAAGTGTTTGACTCAGGTCTTTGCCAGCAATGTCCAGATACCAGGGGTGTAGGGCTTTCACCCACCCTTTGTTTTATCTAGGACATATCATCAATTCATGACAGACAAGATACAACTTGAATTATGACAGTTTTAATTAATGTCCTGTATTTGTGGCAAATACATATATACATATATATTCTATACTGTCAGTTTGCCTTGTATTCACTTCATAATGTAGTGAATGTAGTTATTTGATTTTTAAACTGCTGTCCTTTCTCCTGGATGGAATTTCTGACGACTCTGCACAATCTTGGGATATTTTCTCTGGTTGGTAAGTTTATTGGTATTTGTACAACATGTAGAAGAAAACCTTGGAATCTTAAGGAAAAAAAATTGTGTCTACTTTTAGCATAGGGTAATTTACCTTTAAAAATAGAAGACATTTTGGTTCTCATTTTTATACTACATCATTTTCTTTCAGATTGTCTTTAGTGTAGCCTGTCATACTTCTTAGAGCTGTGTTTGTTTCAGTCTTTAAGGTATAATTGCATACAGATAGAATGTAATATATAATAATACTGAATGTCTCGTATTTTTAAGAAAATTGCTCAGGTTTAAAAGCTTAGATTTAGCTAAATATGGGCACTTAATGTTTTGTATCCAGGATACAGAAAAAGTAAATCCTTATTCAGGTCAGATGACACTTTATCAATGATACAATAGTTAGTCTTGCTATTGAGACTCTTCTTATTTTCAGACTTTATTTTGTAGTTTAACTTTCTGTTCTTGATTTTTTTTTTTTTTAATTTTTTTTTTGTGTAACGCAGTTCTTTACTGCCAGCATTTCAAGCACAGTAGCAACCAATCATGGGGTGAATATCTGAAATTGTTGTTGCTGGTTGGTGAATGAGTGTGTGCCTGAGCTTCAAGACGTGTAAAAAGGAAACATACGTTGAAATTCTGAGTGGGTTTACAATAATTGTGTGTACTGCAGGTTATTGGCCATTTGAGACTTTGGAGAAAAACATGATTGTTATTCCAGCTGTTCTTCCACCTTGGTCTGGAATACCACATAAATATGTGCAGCAATCAGAGAGCCTGTTTATGGGTCTTTTAACTTTCAGCAGATTTTTTTGTTTGTTTTGGGAGCCAGGGTCACACTTGCTTTCTTTAAAGAGAATATTTTATAAAATGAAACTTAAATTATAATATTATGCTCTTGTTAATGTGTTAGAATAAATTTGGAATCTTTAGGGCTGGTCATGCAGTATCTGATTTTTTTTCATATTCATGCAATGGTTTAGCAAGGTTGAATGATAACCTTTTTATATATTTATATCTATCTGTGTGTGTGTGCATACATATATATATAGCTATTTCTGTATTTAAAAGCAATTGGATGAGAATCATGCAGTCACAGCAAAGCATATCCTTGGCTCTCCAAACAAATTGTTCTTGATGTCAGATGCCCAGCCTCCTCTGTAGTTAATAACTTTCTCTAGGGGCTGCTGATGGAAGATGACACGTTTTCCATAAGTTATATTGCCCACTTTCTTTAAAGCATTATTTCACAAGGGCAACCCAATGTTCTTGCTGGAGGAAAAGGAGGATGGGTAGGTGTTGTTGTGCAGGTTGGAGGCCTGCATGAGTGATGCAGTGAAGATTTGTCTTGTTTGGCATAACCACACAAGTGTATTCTTGATAGTGTTTCTCATTTCCTCAGTCTTTCTTTCAGCATAAAGTGTTCTGATACCACCACCACTGGTAAGAGACTAAGCATAGCTTGTGTTCTCTGTGGCCTTGGGTGCATTAGATCTTGTATTGCCAAAACACTGTTAAGAAATCTCTTTTCCCTGTTACATGTCCCAGCCTTGTAAAAGACTTTCCTCTGAATCTGTTTCACAGTAGCCACCAATTACATCCTTAGAAGTAGTTTGGTCTCTTACATCCACCTGTCTTATACAAAGTTCTCCTCTGTATTGTGGGCTAATCTGGTTTTGTTTGTTTTCTCTTGTTGGACTTCAGAGTGATTCCTGTCACTAAAAAAAAGGAAGCAGAAAAATCTCACCCAAATACTCCCACCTTTTTTCTGCCAGAAAATACCCTGAAGTTACTTTGCTACTTCCAACATTTTCCTTCTCCAAGAAAACACAACTGGTGATCCAGTAAATAAATGAAACTAACATATTTACTTGCTAAGAGATTGTAGGAGTGGCATTCACACAATATTTGATAAGACTTTATTCTTCTCATAATTCACGATACTTGTCTTAATGTAGAGGTTGGTGAAAGTGTTTTTATTTTACAGACTAAAATGTATCAAGTGCTTTATTCATAGTAAAATTGTGACTCTATGTAACAAGAGATAGAATTACAGTAAGAGGTATATTTTTTTTTCTCCTCAGTTTAAAATCTTGTATTTTTGTACTACCAATTTAAATGTTTAGCTTTGTTAGAGAAGTCAGAATACAGCTTAAGATGCAAAAATTGAATAGTGACTAAATGTGCTGGACACATCAAATAAAAGAAGCATTTTTCTGATTACACTAGATTCACATTGTTTATGCTCATTTCTTTATTTTTACAAGCAATTGCATAGCTCCTTATCCAGTGTTTTTTTAATAACATAAAATGAGATATTTCTAATGCTGAGGTTCCAAATCCACATGGGAGGAGCTGGATTTAGCTTGAAAGTGAAGCAATATTTTACTCAATTTTAATGAAATTATATACCAGAACGTGCCCAGATGGAAAAGGGCTTGTCTAGGGGAGCAGGATTCACAGGCATGGTGGGGTGGGGGAGGTTGGTGAGCACACCAGTAACCCTCATTTGTATTTTGGAAATATTCCTATGCTGTGCAAAACTGTGCAGCAAGGTAGAGTTGTCCTCCTTTTGCTCAGTCCTAAACCACTTTTTAATCCAGTGGTGAGGAGGTGCGTTCCCCACAATGTTGGTTTGTCCAGGCTGGGATGAGGAGGGTGACAGGCTCCTCAAGAGGGTTGGCTCCTGCCAGGCGTGGAAAGCGTGATTCTGCCCACAGTGGGATTCTTTGGTTCATTTCCATTTGATACTTAACTGAGGCTCTTGCAGTTTGAGATGAACCACCTGACAAAAGTACCTACCTTTCATCAGTCCAAGCTGCTGGATGTCAGCCAGTTTCTTTTTTTCTAATGTTTTGGTTTGAACATTGTGGAGAAGTATGTAAATAAATAATCCTCTGATTTGCTCGCTTGTAACTTGGGTCAGAAGTGAGAATGGTTTCTGAAGATAACATACTTTTCTGCCCTCCTCTTTTCTTCTGCCCACTTGATTTGAGAGGACTTGAATGACCATGACGTTTTTGAAGGGCTGTAGGTGATAAATGGGTGATACAAATCAGAATTTCAGAATTAGGGAGCTCAAATTCTAGAAACAAGAGTGAAGCAGGTGTGCTGCCATACCTTCAGAGAAGAAGTAACATCTAAAGTGGGAATTAAAAGTTGAAATTGGGATATTATGGAGGGAAAAAGAGGATTGGAACTAGTAGAAAGCAGAAAATTGGAAGACAAAGAGAATGAAATTATGAAAATTAAGTGGAAAAAAAAAGGAAAAACATGTTTAAGAAAACACATTAGGAAAAACAAAGGCAGAGTCAAATAAAAGAAGACCAGGTGGTAAAAAAAGCCTCTTGATATAATAGCAAAAATCTGACACACAAACGAAGGAAATTAAATACCTAAAAATTATATCTGTATATTCTGTTGATGTAATAAAATAAAAGTTCTGTGATTACACTGATGGAATTAAGTATTTTCTGATTAAGTAGGACTGTCCCTGACCTGAGTTGATCTGCTCTTTTGAAAAGTCTGGTGCATGTGGGTCTGGTAAAGTGTTTTGTCTGTGTATTTTGTGGTCTTCAGGGTTTTTTAAAATGTTCCAAGAAATAAATAGTTCATTCTTCTTTTTGAATATGGTGAGCAACTAAACCTTGCGAAGCCAAATAAGAGGAATTACTAGAAGAGCAAAGGCAATTTTTATTTTCTTACTTCTGTTCGCCACCACTTTTCATTTGGTTTCCGTAATTCTGAATGCCTGCCTTGTGTATGCAAGTAACTGTGTCATTGCAGTGAGCATTTTTATTCCATTTGTTATGTCAAAGCTTTTTGTGTTTGAACTTTTTAACAAGGCACAACAAGTTTTTACGTAGCTCCAAGGAGATCTTTTATGCTGAAGCATTTAAAATTACAAGTTCACTTTTGTTCTTGGTATGTCCTACATGCTTTCTTACATGCCCTTTAGCTGATGTTTTGATGTATAGGATATTGTAAATGACTTCTTATAATTTGTATTGGTCTTTAGGGAGAAATGTTGCTTGTATAGATGTTTGAGCAATTAATATCTGAATAACTCTGCATTCTGAAAAAAAAAGGTTATGCAGCTTGTGCCCTTTTAGCTCATTCATCCTTTACAAAACTGCACAGGGGAAGGAAAAGGTTATCTTAGAAAGGAAGGTTGCATTTTTCGTATTTTTTCGGGAGGGTTGAAGAACACTTGTTGGTGTCCTAAAATTTTAGGAGTCATTTGCCCACACATGGAGATTATGATCTTCCTGTTGTGTCAGGAGATAAAAGGGCATGCTTTCAAAAAATCCTGAATGCACAAAACAACTGTCTTCTGAGGACTCGGAATGGAATTTCTCTAGGAATTGATACAAGAGGAGGAATTAGCAATTGTAGAGGGGTTTGCTGTTTGTCCTTCGTTGTGATGCATCCTCTGTGTACTGTACTGACATCCATTGTAGTAGCCCTTGGGTTTTAGTTGGCGGGATGGGGTTTTTTTTATTGTTTCTGAGTTTTTTGGAAATACCGATTTTTTTACTAGCTCTTAAGGTTTTTACTCATTTTAATTTGGTTTAGCAGACTTTCCTTTCCCGAGTCTGTTGTAATAAATGCAAGACTTCATAGACTATTATGTCTTCTGGTAATTGAAACTCTAATCTTAGGCTGTTAGCTCAGGCACTGTTTCTTATTGAAAATAAAGTCTTCTTATCAACATTTAGGTAACACCCAAAAAGGATTTTTTCTTAATTTGTTTTGCTCAGACTTGGAATGTTGTAGGCTCCTGGCAAAACAAGAAACAATTCAGTAAGTGTGTAAAATGCTGTAGAACTTCCTTCTTCATAAAATACAGCACACATGGGATATATATATAGTACAGTACAACATGAGAGTTTTATTTACATTAATTAGGAAAACCTGCCTAGGTATTTTTCACTATTTGGCACTGTCTAGCCCAACTTTCAGACCATTCAACTCATGCTAAGAAAAGCCATACATGCAGCTACAGTTTTATGTTCTGTATTTTGCAACAAAATGAGTGCATGTAGCTAGTGAGTCATTGGAGAGAGTTGCTTTACTTCCTTGTGAAATACATGCAGGGGACTAGAAACATTACTGAGGGAAGCGTTTAGAGAAGCTTTCTTAATTGCCAGTTGCTAAAATCTGAGTAGTACAGAGCTCTTGGCCTGTCTCTGAAAGCATGAGACAGAAGATTTTCTGCAGTATTCAGAGAGGAGGAATTGCAGGTAAGTAATTTACTTTTATAGTAATGCAGTTTAAGGAGGGATGAAGTAAAGCATTTGATCCCACTGATTAAAATCTGCATACAAATTTTGGTATAAACCTGTGTGTTCTTCATAGGAGAGAAGCGTGTCTACCTATCACTGCCCAGACCAGGGGTAAGTTGCTTTTGGGTTTGTTGTGTTTACTTTGTATCTGCTGTTCTCTGTTTGACTTCTTTCCCTGTCACAACTTGAAGGGGACATAACAATATCTTGGTGACGTGCATCCTGACTGCATGGCTGACAGTAAAATATCAAAGTTGGTCAGTTTATTAAATGAATTATAAACAGATTGAAGACAAATGTAACTAGTTATGTAGTGTGCTTTGATCACTTTGATTGTATATAAACTTTAATTCCTGTTCATTAATTTTTTATTACATACTCTGCTGTCATGCTGTATAATAAAAAAGTGCATTGTTCCTATTAAAACAGTAGGAATATGCTGCAATATACTGAAAACTAAAATAAAAAATAAATCAAACTACCAAGACTTAACATTGTAGCTGGCTTGAATTAACCTGTTTGGAACAAGGGGTCATGTTCGAGTCTATTTTAGCCTCTTTAAATAATGGGTTCTTGTTTCCTCCTTTGATCTTAAGTGTGTTTAATGTAGAGGAAAAAAAATTACATCAAATACCCAGTTTTTCAGTGCGAGGTATTTAATATCCTAACTGATTATAATTGATTTCACACTTTCTGAGAGCATCTGTGTGTTAGGAAGCCTCCTAAACCTTGTGTCATGTAATCATTCATTTGATTCGCTTGCCATGAACTGAATCTTTCTCTGGGTAGGAAAAAGGGAAAGAATGGTTTCAAAAGGTACAGTAAGCTCTAGCTTGTTTCTTTCTCTCCTTACTTTCTTTCCTTAACCTGTGCTGTTGAGGAATTCGAGAAATGGTCTTCTGTCTTCATGTCTTATGTTGTGTAATTCTACAGCTTCAAACACAACTTCTGACCCTTAATGAAAAAAGCTTTATAAATCCAATATTTATAAAAAAAGTTTTATAAATCCAAACTGCAGATTTAAATAGACTATGTTAGGCTGCATGAGCGAATTTCACAGTTATGAAACTAAATATTGAAGCTTTGGATAGGGTTTCTGTCCCTGACTAGTTTAACTAACACACATAGCTTGTGGAATTAATAATTTAGAGATTAAATGTTTGAAGTCAGAGTCCCACTTATGGATTTATATATTTTTGAAAATACTTCAATAAAAATTTTGTGGTCAGCATTTAAACAGTTCTGCTGTGTTACTGTTTGAAAGGTTGCTGCCTTTTTTTTTTTTTTTTTTTTTTATTTTTTTTTTTTTTAGTTTTGCAAGATACTTACCATTGTGGGGAGTTATATATGCACAGTTTGAAAGTAGACAGGAAATGTAGATTGCATCCACTGGACACCAGAGTTTCTTGACAGAGTAATTTCTTTGCCTAGCTGATGCTCTGAGCTTTGGAACTGCCTCTCTTCCTGGTGCTGTTCCTCTCAGCAGAGCCTCTCCTCCCTGTACTGCCACCACAGACCTGCTGACGCCCACGCTGTCCCTGCACAGAGGCCACTCTATTCCTGCCAGTCTAATTAGATCACGTATTTTGTTACATCTATTTAATCACCACTGTGCTGTTTGCTGGTAATGAGTGGCACCCGAGACCATGCTGTAGAGGACTAGAGCAGCACTGATGATACATGCATGTAATACTTAATGCGTTTTTTTCCTCTATAGTTTAAAGTGTTGAATCATGTTTTAAAAGCAGAATAACGTATCTACTGATCTGACTTTTACAATAGTACTATTCAATTAATGCAATTTAACACTAGAGTGGAGAAAACTGCAAAAGCATTCTGAGCTTTCTTTAGTAATTTGTGAATGGAAAAACTTATTTGTTGTAACCAGTGCTGATTTTCTGGAATACCCTTCACTTTGCAGCTTAAATATTTGCCATACCTTCTAGACCAAAGTTTGTGTTTACAAACAAATCTAGTTTGATTTTGTCTTCCTTGCTTATTTTAAGACACTGCCTTAAAAAATGCATTCCTGACATTGCATTTGTAATATGCATTATAGTCAAATCACAATTAGTAGTATCAGTCCTTTGTGCTAAATGTTTTGATGTGAGATCAGCATTTCTAATACATAGGCAGAATTGCAGTGTCTAATCTGGGTAGACATTCATAAGATTCAGAATATTTAAACATTTTTGGATGGGAAAAGAGACATGGCAAAAAACTGAACTGAGCACCAAATTGCACTGGGAATTTCAGTATGAGTACTTTTGCTCAGATTCTTGACGTGAGAAATGGAAATGGCACCTCAATCTTATGTCTGATGCTGTTAACAATGAACAATGTTGTTTCTTGTTTATTTTTTCCCCTGCAGGCATTACTGAGCCTAATTTGCCCAAGTACTCCCACTAATGAATAGCAGCAGGTTTTTTTTCAGAGTTTTTCAGAATCTCAGACAAGGCTCTCAGTTGGGCACTGAGATTATCCACCTTCCTCCTGTGCCTCACACCTCTCCAAGTTATGACACCAACTTTGTATTACTCCTCTGCAGTCCAGTGGTTTCTGAATGTGGACTGTGCCTCCCACGCCTGGTGGTTTTGCTGTCTTTGCACAGTGAAAGCACCCACACACAAAATTAAAGCCAAGAACAAATAACTACGAAATAAATGATGAATTGCTGCCTAAGAGTGCCATGCAGTTGGCAAGCATTGCCTTAGCAGGTAGTCCACTCACATCAGTATCACTAATTATTGTTTAATATGAGCTAATATTTGGCTTGCAGCCAGACTGATATTTTGGATAGTTAATGACTTAAATAAAAGAAGGAAACCCATGAAAATATCACAGTGTCAGTATTTGTTTACAGCTGCTTTTCCAGAGGGACACAGAATAATTGGCTGCCGCCTCACACCAGCATTCATATGGGTTGTAGCCTACATCAGCTTGCTATTAGCCAAATCAGCATCCTTGTTATATTTAGTACCATCAGTGATAGAAAAATCAGTGCAGGAGTACTTGCTTAAGACTGTCTAGTCCTGAGTATTATAGAGGATTTACAGGATAAACGGAAGAGACTGTACTGCAGTAGGAAGTGGACCCTGAGAACTGTGGAAGAGGTCATTTCCTTGCAATTTCAGGGCATCTGCACCTGCCATTTCAGGACAGACAGAGCACAACAAATTCTTAGTTTTTGCTCAGAAGTTGGTTTGAACCCCCAGAATTCTCCTGCAAAATCTTTCTCTGAAATAGAGCTACCTCTTTAAGATTTTCTAGTAGAATTATTACCAATTCCTTTTATTTAAAAATACTATTTTTTGTTTGAAACAGAAGCATAATGCAAATCTGAAAGCATTAAAGCCAGTCAAACTAGATACCGAGGTAAGATGCTATCATTTTATTAAAAAATCTCCTTTCACATTTTTATCTTGTCTGAGGAATGTGTTTTTAAGTGCCATAAACATGGTTACCATTTACAGGAACAGGCAAAAATTGCAAAACTTGGATTAGAATTGCATCTGCTAACATCTGATGTGGATTCTGAGACAGAGAAATGGGAGGATCAGGAGAATGAGATTGTGCAACATGGGCAAGGCATGTCAAGTATGGCCTACTCCATGTATTTATTTACCAGGTAAATACACTGCACATGGCAAATTTTGGTGGGAAAAAGAGCATTAACAGTGTTTGTAAGAAAAGAACAAATTTTCATTTTCAGAGCGTAATAATTGGGACCCATTTAGGAAGGAACTTGATTCTGTCCATAGGCTTTATGAATTTTTGTAAATTTCTAAGCTGTTTAAAAACCTCCATTTGAAACCCTCCTTTATTTTTAAAAGACTGAACACCTGTTTTGTTGGAGGGCATCTATTTAAATGTCTCTTGGGTATGGAAAACATTTTAAGAAGTATGTTAATAAATACTTTGAAAAATGAAGGGAATTAAAGCACAAGTATATACATGTAGATGAGATATAACTGTAGATGAGAATTACTGATCCTTGCTGTACTGAAAAGTGTTTATCTGAAACTTGCCTGTGCAATGTCAGCTTTCTTACTTGAAGAATTTAGATTTGCTTGGGGTTTTTTACCAGAGTTGAGATTTTTTTGGTTACCTACTAGTCCAATAATATTTAGTATGCCAGAGATGTGGAATGCTCAGCTTATGAGCCATTGTTAATTCCCTGACCAGGCTGTAGCTACTGAGGTGTTTGTGTAATATTTTTTATGGTGTAGTATTTTTTAACACAGTTCCTATAGGTAGTTATTGTTGTGTCTAGTATCTTCTAAAAGACTGATATTTACAGTTCGTTGGTGTGAACTGTAAAATGCTCAGTGGTGAGACTATAATTTTTGTAGGTAGCAAGCAAAATAATCTGCCGTCTCTGAATGGCATATCTTCTGCTTTTATTTCCCACAGAGGAGAAGGACTTCTGAAAACTACTCAAGATTTATTTCATCAGGCAGAGGTAATGTATTTTTAACAAAATAGGGCATAGACACTCTGAGTGAAATACTGATTCCTTATACATAAGTACAGTGTACCGTGAATTGACTGGCAGCTGTAGATTTTGAGTAGCCTAACTCTGATACATATTCTGAAAGTGAACTTCCCAGTGTTCCACTAGTAACTTCAGACAGGATCATTACACTGATAGATTCCAGCTAGGAGGAAGAATAGCAAACCAGTACTATGGCAAATTCAGTGGACTTCAACACATTTGTAGTATTTGTTGTGTCACTCAGTTCAGTCCCGGTAGTGTTAACAGATGCTAAATCCTAGTGTGAGCAGCAAGATTTTCATGGGAAAGAAAGAAGATGTAAAAATTTGCACAATGCAAACAGAAGACACAGGCTCAAATGAAGGGATATGGGATGCTATTTCCAGGATGCATGCCTGTGTGTAACAGGACAATAATTTTTTCAAAAATTGTCCTTTGAAAGGACAATAAAAAAAAAACAGGGCAAGTGTTATCACAAAACATTTGTGAGCTGCCACAGTGCAAAAAATAATTGGAAGTTGGGGGTTTTGTTATATATAAGGGAAAGCCTTTAAACTCTGCTTATCTGTGAGGATGGCAGTTTGTAGTGTAGCTTATTATTTCAGAAGTCACTGCAAACTGCTGACTTGTGAATTATATACTTACACAATTATTACAAGTGTTTCCTGCTACCTTTTTACTTAAAAGCATACTATTAAAACAGGAGGAGAAAAGCCTTACCTTCTATTGTAGTTCCATTTTGTTAAATGCTTTCTCCTCCTTTCAGATTTTTGCCACAGAGGGCACAAAGCTTGCTTCAGCTCTTCATGCTCTTTCGGATCAGGTGACGTATCTTATGACATCAGTGATACAGCTTAGAAGTTGCTTGTGCTGTCTTCTCCCTTAATGTTGGAGTCTTTAACAGTTACTTTGTCTTCCTGGACCACGTACCAGGTTCATGATGATAAGCCTTTGCTTCTGTTGGAGGCTGAAAAACTCATCTCTATGTGCAAGCAGCTCCAGATAACAGCTAAAGCTTCTGCTCAGGGTAAAAGTGCTACATTTACAAAGGTAAGGTAAAATTATATTTAAAGTAGCTCCTAAGTTGTTATGAGATAAAGTAATTTACTGATTTATGCTCCAGTTAAAATACGGAACTAGGTTGCAGTAGTACTGTAATCCACTAGAACTCCATTCAGATAAACAGGAACTGTAATTAAGTGTACCTCAGTATGGACTTGAGGGATCAAAATTTAAAGGAAGGTAATATGTATTTCCACCACTGTAATAATTACTGTTGTTATTGTTACTGATGCTTAATATACATGTGTAGCCAGTGGGGGGGGGGTGGTCTTTGTTGACCCCAGAACTGCCTGCTTGAGCCAGAGTCAGTTATCCCACAAGGGATAACAGCTTCCCCTGGAGATCCAGGGAGTTCTTGGCTACAAGGTACAAGTGCAAGCAATGCCTGGAGTTAGGCTTTCAGCTCTTTTGTGAAATCAGGCTTGCATGTACCTCTGAGCCAGCAGAGAAAGAGACAGAGAGATGCTCTTGAGGAGACTCCACAGAATCTTTATTCCTTCTATTAAGGAGGTCCTGTCCAGCAAATCCAATAGATAGGGTTCTAAAGGGACTTTTATAGGGTTTAAGGGTTTTGTATTTGAACCAATAAACCGAGGAATTCTATAACTAAGCAATCTACAAAAGGCTTTAGGAAAAAGGAACCAATTACCTAAGAGAAAAATGGACCACTAGAATTACAGAAAGAAAACACAGGGATCTACAGAGGGGTGAGATGCTTCTTGGTGTTAGTCACTCTAAGTAAACAATTGCTTATCTAAGGTATTGTTTTCCATGGGAGACTCTTGGGAGTCTGCCTTTTCTTCAGAGGTAGTCTCTGCTCCCTCCACATACATGTAACAAATTCCAAACCCCCAACTCCACTACTGAAACACACTTGCTTCTCAGTAGGTAGCCTCTACCCAGACTGTGCAGATTTTTTTCCAATATTCGTATTTGCTATAAGTAACAACACAGACAGCTGCCATGAAAGTTTCATCACTGTTAACACAAGAAGTAGATCCGCAAAGATCAGAGGGGATCAGTATCACTGAGCCAGCAGTGATCAATGTGAGCAAGACCATTTCCATGCACCTGGATGTTTATTTCCAGCTGGTTGTGGAAAAGGTGTTTGAGTTTTACAGCAAGGTGTGAAACTGGCTGAAGCATGAAAGCTACTCTGAACCAAACTGAGTACCTTGGGGCTACTGTATGGTTTGTTTTACACTCTCTAAATTACATGGGAACTCCAGTCTGTTTCTACAGTGATGGATCAGTACATAGCAGTAACAAATTCTCAAATTAATGTTCAAGGGCTCAGACTTGTGACCTGGGCTGAGTGTTAAGATTTAAGATAAACTTCTAGTGTAACATTGAACTAAGGCTTAGATGATGCATGGCTTTCTAAATCATGCTGCCTAGACATAAAACAAAAGGAGAACCAAAAAGAACTGTGATTATTCATACTTAGATTGTAAGAACCCCTTTCTAAGAGACTTCTGTTACTGTTTAATATATTAGTAGTAGTTGATTCTCTTGGGATGTGTCTGCATCATAACTCAAGTTGTGCTTAACAGAAAGAATGCTCTTCTACTATAAAGAAATTTTTGAAAATGTAAGCAAACCCATTTGATTAGGAGATACTTCAAAAGGACAAGTATTACTTAACTGAGCTCAAAGCAGATCACCATCTGATGCCAAAAACGACTGCCTAACACAAGTATTGAGTGGTACTACTCTGCTATTAATTGTCTTGTTTAGGTTGATGCATGCATTCTGAAAACAAGGAATGTGATGACTCTGTTATGTCAACTTCTTCCACTTTGCTGCAAATTACTGAGGAAGGTGAGTATTTGCTTTAGCTGTACTATTACAAGTTTTGGGGTTTGTTTGCTTGGGTTGGTTAGTTGTTTTTAAGAATTCTTTCTTATATACATACACAGAATAAAGTGGGAAATGGTTGTCTTAAGCCTGCTCCACCATGGAAAGAAGACCGAATACGAGCTGGTATAAATGCACGTACTCCAGAAAGAAGAGTGGACACACTTGGCATCAAGACTTTAGAAAACCATGTAACAAACATGACATTTTTAGAGAGCAAGTAATCATAGTACTGAGAAATGCAGGAACTCCCATTTGAAAATAACACTTGCTGAAGTTTCAATACTGCTTTCATTTGTGGAAAGTCAAGCCAGGTTAATTTGATATAAAACTGTTGATCTTTGTCACATCTAATAGATGTCCTGTTACTTAGCCATTAAAACACCAGCTAGTCTAAATGTTCTGTATTTTTATAATGTGAATGCTTTTCCTATGCTCACTATTGATACCGAATTTGTAATTAATGCTTATGAATGTCTTCATGGATGTGTCAACCCAAAGATGCTGCTAACAGACATTTTATGTAAAGACCCCTGTGCTGCATACGCTATATGTAACACTACTGTTGAAGTCTGTAAACTCATCTCTGGCCTATTTCAGTCTATGTATTTGATAAAGCAGAATCAGGAATATAGTCTGAAAGGTGGTGGCCTGAAGCACTGAAATGTTACCTTAGTTACAAGTTATATCTGCAATGAAGTAGTCCTAGGGGAAAAAAACCCCCATTCAATAGCTGCACACCTGAATTTTAATCCTGACATGATTCATCTCTACAAAAAGTGCATTTCTAAGTGATTAATAGTCTTGACTCAAACCCTCTTTCTTTTACCCTATTTGTAGATGGCAGTTGTTGCTTTGTTTTTATTAAAACTTATTGAGCAGAATTTGAGTTGCCTGTAGAACCATTGAAGTATTATGCAGACTTGATATTATGCCATCTAAAATTTAAGAAAATAGATACTGATTATTGCAAAATTCTGTACAAAGAGCATTATTTGACTTCGGGATACCATGAAAATACAACTTGGTGTGAAATATGTATTTTCAAGTTCATCTGCTTTTTGTACATAGGCTTTTGTTGCATTTTTATTTTCCATTTACCTGTGTCAAACTCCATACTGTATTACTTTAGCTAAATTACATGATAGCTAAATGCTGTGATTTTTCTAGATGTACTATGCTTGCATTAAGCAGAAGCAAAGCTGATCGTGGAACATAAATAATCTCCAACATGGCATTCTGAGCTTATTTAAAATCCTATAGTGCTAGAATTCAGAGAAAAAAAAATTTACGTCAAGTTTTTACAGAAATTTTAATATACAAAGTATTTGAACTGGTTTATTCTTTTATGAATCAAGGAGTTTAGTTCCACTTTTAAAAACTGGCACTGGGCCTTTTCAATACTATAAAACTCACAGTGTACAATAAAAGTCAGTATCAAACACAGACAGGAAGTGTAGAATTGATTTCATGAAGCAGAACTGCGGCGTTTCAACAAAACTTCCTCGTACTCCTTCTGCGTCAGAAGTCCCTGAGTTATACTCTTGCTTTCTTCAAACTTGGGTAGAACCACTGCGATGTACCCCTCAGTTGATGGCTAAAATACGAGACTGAAGTTAGCAGGGAAATAAAAGCTGAAAAATAAAGAATAAGAAAGCGTCTTACCTTTTCTTGCAGAAGAGCTGGATTACTAAGGATGTTCTCATTCACTTCTATCAGCCGCCCTCGTATGCAACTGCAAAAGTATTCAGATTCTGTAGATGTGTGTGGTATGTCAAGGGAAGAAGAGAATGGGAAAAACCTTACCTGTAAATGGTGTATTCCTCTCCATCTGATGAAGATATCCTGCACAGAGGGGCAAGTTCTGTTAAAAACTGAGCTCCCTGCATTTGGAAAATAAACAAACATGTCTGTAGTTTTAATTACGCAGGGCTTGTAAAAGTGTTACCATTTGCAATGTCTAAAAGGAAGGATGTGTGATAGTTACAGGTCATTCCATACAGAAGGGAAGATGCCAGCTTAGTTATATGCACAAATCAAGTAGAAGTTTTGTTACAAGCTTACAGATTTAGTCATAATTAAGTTTCTTGCAGACTAGAAAATTTCTATTTTGATGAGACTAAAGTCAGGAGAGAGAGGAGAGGAATGGCACCATAAGCAAGTTATACTGCACCTTCAAAAACCCACCTACTATCTAGATCTGCTTGAAAAAAACAGTAGTCTCCAAGTCCTTTACATCATGGAAATTAATTTTTTGTATTTCAGGGAAGTTTATGTTCCTCTGTACCCTACCAAAAAAAATTACTAGAAGTAAGTAGGTTTAAGCAACACTGGAAACCACCTTGCAGTGCTGTAGGAGCACTGCAAGACCCTGGCTGGGACAGGCAGGCATCCACCTCTTGAGGATATCTAAATTCCTCAAGTGCACAGGGGCTCATTTTAAATTAAATACAAAAGTAAGCTGCTCGCTTTTTATCCAAGAAATGAGAGAAAGATCTCAGGCAGTGTGAGAGATTAAAATGAAATCTAAGGAAATCAAAAAGCCATACCCTTTTTGACTTCCCAGAGACTTTATTCTGAAGTCTGCTACAGTTTGCACTGATTTGGTAATTAATATTTTTAATTGTTTTCCCACTTTGAAGAAGAGGGTGGGCCTCTGCCAAGGTGATGACACAGATTCTGTAAAAAAAAAAAAAGCAATTATTCCACTGTAGTTGTAAGAAATACCTTTGTGCTCTAACCAAGTCCCACAACCTTCTCTGCCGATCTTATTTGATACCTGATGTACCAAACTGAATGAAAATGGCATTCTGACTTAAAGCCACTCTCACAGAAAATGCTTCATTTTGAGATACCAAAGTGGACTGTCAAAAGCCTTACACTTCTTACTGAAACAGAACCACTGCTTTTGAATAAGCCAGTGCTGTTCTATCAGTGCTGTACCCCATGTGAGCATGGTTGTACATTTTAGCCAGTAGCTGAAGTAGGTACGCTAAGACAAACAAGTAAAGCATGGTCTACTTCTGTCACAAAATGTAACACAAAGCAGTGTTTCTCAACAGCTAAAGGCCCTTTGTGGTGAACAATTACAGCTGATGAATCCTTCTGTGATCTGGGCCTTAGTTAACTTGCTGCTTTACATATCATTTTTTTCTAAAGGAGCGTTATTTCTTACTAAGACACTGGACAGTTTGAAACAAGCCCAGCCGAAGAGACTAACTTAGCCTAGAACCATGCCTAATGGACAAGCATGAACTTGCCAGTAAATAAAGAGTAGAAGCTATTCTGTTTGAGAGTATAAACCCTAGAGAAAGTACCAGAATCAACAGAAGAGTGACTGCAGAGAAAACCAGGGCACAGAACCAGATCTCTCCCTGTGGATGCTGTATCCATCTCCCCACACTCCTCCTGGGGAGTTTTGGTTGCGCAGCTCCCACAAGAGGGAGCTGGATCCTGGTGAATGCATCCAGCGTGTCCTAGCAGCAAAGCTACCTCCCTTCACGCCAGAATCCTTCTAAGGGGAAAATGACAAGTTATCTTTGAGCTGTCACCTGATGGAGCTGAGAGCTTGCAAAACAAAAAATCAAGAGACAAATTTACACTGTCTAGAAACAGCAAACTGAGCCACAGCCCCATCCATAATAATGGTAAAATACAGAACATCTGGCTAAGCTGCTGTGGAATGCAAAGGTCTGGTATTTCAGAATTCAAAGTAGGAGAACAGTCTTCTTAGACAATTGAAGAAATCAATAGGATTTAAACTATTGTTTATATCAGACACCTGAGATTAATAACCTTATATTTAGCGTTCAGTACAAATGGAAGGGTGTCCTTCCTTGTTGTTACTGTCACACCTGTTATTTAAAGGTACTCTGGTTTCCCTTTTGAAAGAATTGAGGAAGAACTGCAGGAAACAGCCACAGAGAAGCTCCAACTCCAAAGGCTGCAGCGAGGTGACGGTTCTGCCCTGTGCCAAGCATGCCCTTCATTCTACTCCAAATTCTTAGAGCAGGCGACTCACCAAGAACACAAATGCTGCCTCACCTCTCCTCAACCCACAAGCCACTGGCCGTGCCAGTTTTTCTGTGGACAGTAGTTAAGTTCTGTTCTTCCTTCAGGGGCTAAGCACCCCAGAAATGCTGCTCCTGCCCTAACAGGCTACAGCAGGGTGAGGTAAGGTATGGAAGGAGACTCCACATCAGGTACAGGTTGATTTGCTCCAAATCACTGGATATCCAGCTACATCCAAGCAGAAACAAGACACTTTACTATCTTGCCTTCATCATCATTAGTGCACAAGGAAAAACAATTAAGTTTTACCTAGAAAAAGCTGAATGTTTGTTCAAACTGAAGGAGTTTTAAATCGAATTAAACAGACTTCTTCAAAATTTCATTACGGAAAGGCCTTTTGGAACGTTCTTCTGCTACTAACGATCACAGAATCAATTAGGTTAGAAAAGACCTCTGAGATCGAGTCCAGCCTGTGACCGACCACCACCGTGTCACCTAGAGCATGGCACTGAGCGCCACATCCAGTCTCACCCCTAGGGACGGTGTATGGGGCCCTTTCAGTAGGACAGGGTGCAAAGCAGCGAGGGCAGCACCACGGACACTGCTGAGATGTACGAGGGGGGTGTGAGGGGGAAGAGGCCAAGCCTGACTGTTTCTCATTGGAGGAGTAATTAAAGGATGAGGAGGCCGATTTGTCACTCTCCCTCCCTCCCGGACAACGCAGGCTCGCCCAGTGCTGTGTCCCAGGCCATCCCTGTCCCTGTCCTGGCTGCTGCAGCCACCGCCGCTCGCTCTGGGCGCAGGGCGAGGCCCGGGGCTGCGGCCCCCGGCAGACCCCGACCCCCGCCGCCACTCGCCTGTTGGAGTGCTGCAGCACGCAGAAGTCCTCGCACGGCCGCCCCTTCACATCTGCAAGAGGGCACAAAGAGGAGTCAGGGCCCCGCCGCCCCGCCCGGCCCGGCCCGGCCCAGCCCGGTCCCCGGCGGTACCTGGCTTGTACCAGCGTGTGAAGTAGCGCTCGGCGCCGCCCGCCCCCGCCGCCCCCTCAGCCATGCCCGGCCCGGCCCGGCCGGCGCGGCGCGATGACGGCGGGAGGGCGGCTCCGGCAGCAGCCGCCCCAGCCCGGCCCTCGCCCCGCCCCGCCACGGGAAACCCGACGGAAATAAGGTGGTACCTTTTTTTTTTTTCTTCTCTCAGCTGTAACATCTTTCGCCGTATCTGCATCACCGAGAAAAATGCTCAGACGCTTGCAGTTTGGTTCAGTGGTTTATTTTCTCTAGCATACAGCAATACAGTAACAGCTACAGTGACCACATATACACACACCAAAACCGTACTTTAAATTAAAAAACAAAATAAACAAAAAACCCCAAACAAACAAAAAAACCCAATCCCAATCATTCAGTTAAAACATCTTTTTGTTTCCTGCTCGTGGGAAACAGAACAACCCAGTTTTTCCACAGAGATGTTAATTGCACTGGTGTCTTAGTTCAGGCAGCAGGAGAGCCTCTGTGAATTCTATTTCAGCCTTTGAATTCCGTTTCAGTCTGGGCTGTGTTTTATATCAACATAAAAGAGCTGCATTCTCACAACACACGTGGCATTACAATTAGGCACAAAGGATCCAGAGAAACCGTACCAGCACCTGATCCCCACACGGCAGGCACTCGAGAACTTGATAACCTCCACTTTTGCTCTGACTCCTGCTGCCCAAAGTCACATGACACCTCTCCTGTACAAATACAGGCCAAAACCATCAGAAGAATATGATACAGAAAAAAACCCAAAGCAAAATTGATTCCAGCACTGTTTGCCTATTCTGTTTACCCACATCTAGCACAGGCACTAAAGGCAGCTGTAACAGCATAAAAATTAGGGTATGTACCATTATTAAGCTACAGATGGATACAGACACTTGCATTTATTATCCAGTTGCCAGGCACATTATTAACTGCTGCAGAAAAATATACACATAAAAATAAAGGGCTACTTCGAGCCTCTGCCCCACCAGTTTGCCAAACCATGAGTATTTCCAACAGGAGTACATTGCAATGGATGCAGGTTCTACTTTATACGGCTGACAAAGAGAAACAACAACAAAACAAACAAAAAACCCCAACCTTTTGTCATCCCGCTGATACAAAACTACAGCAAGTTTTAGTCTGTAGCCTTCTCAGTTATCAGTTTGGACAGCTGCCTGTCATGGACATTTCTCCATCAATGACTGAAGAGCACTGAAGGGGTGGAATATGCTTGTGTACAGGATAGAGACATTTCTGCCCTCATGCCCACTGCATGAAATTAATTTTTCTTATTCTTAAATTAGCAATGTGTTTTGATATGTGGATATTTTAATGTCAGTTGAGTACATCAAAAGCCAGCCAATAACCCACGGAAAACACTGAAATTTGTAGATTTATCTCCATCATTTAGTCATTGATCTTAAAATCTTTTGAGCAACAGTAAGCTACCTGCCCACTTCCTATGTCATATTCGGACAAGAGAAGTCCAGCTGAACTGGCAGCTATTATGGCTGTAGGCTAACAGAAACCAACAGTGAAAAATTCAAAGCAAACAGAGCTCATCCAAGTCTGAAATCCCCCAGGACTACAGAGATGCCCGATTTCTATAGTACCCAGGATTGCAGCACAGAAGGTGGAGGCCCCCATGGGCTGAAGTGAACTACATTCATGGAATTTTTCCATACCACGGGTAAACACTGTGCCTAAGCCCCAAAAAGCCTGCTAGGACACAGGTATACATTAGGAGAGCTGAAGGAAGTACACCTTTGTAACCCCTGACTTCAAAGGAGGAGTAGAACAGGATTTTCATCCATGTGAGCAGAAAAGTAAATATCAATCTTGCTATCCTGAGCAAAGGCTGAAGAAGGAGAAGCTAATATTCCACTGGCTGCAAAAACTCCTATGGTACCCACTTTTCAACTCATAAAAAAACCCTCAAACCTCCCAATTAATTGAAAATATCTGTTTTCTGAGGTGATAGAACAGTTCCTGGCTTCCATTGTATGACAGACCAACAAACTGTTTTAACCTGTCATACAGAATATTATCAAACATTTCTCTTGTTCAAGCTTTTTATTCAGCTGATGATTTGAAGCAGTGCATGAGAAAAAGGTTATAGTTATTTTATTTCTGGGATTTTTAAAGTTAGCTAGTAAGGTAGCATAACTGTTATTTATTCATCATTAAACTGTGACATGTTCACCTTCCCTGCAAATGCAGAACTTATTTTCCTATTGGTTTTTTCAACCTCCTTCCTTCAGTGACATTCAGGGTGACTAAGCACATTAAGCCTGTAGGCTTAAACTACATACTTAAGTATACACTTATCATCCTTAACACACTGTTTCTCTAGATATGCTACCAAAGAAATTTTGTTATTTTGGATTTCTCAGCTTTAGTTCTTGCAAAAAATATAGCACAGGTTGTGTGCACTGAACTAGAAGTAGGCAGCTCTCCCACTCAGCTCATTTTCCTAAAGTAAATCAACACTTTACTTCAGGAAGCTGTTGTAGGAAATGATTGTTTATCTAAGCCTGTAGCACTCCTCCCCCTTGATATCAAACAGGCTTTAATACACCTTTGTCACTTCAGGCAGTGTAAGTGCTGAACAGGAAGTACAGCACCGCTTTTAAAGTCTTTTTGATGGAATTCACATACCTTAAAGCTTTGGCAATTTGTTGCTGATTTATCAGTAAAGAGCAACTCATATCAGAAGGGATGAAACAAGTTAAACAGTTTATGTAAACACTTAGAATGTGGTTTTACATTAATTTGTTTGGAGTAGAAAACAACTGGAATAAGACAGAGGAATCCACAAACTGCTGAGAGAACTAGCACCACAAGGATGGAATGGACTTATCTGCCTTTCCATATAAACCAGGTGGATGCAGAAGAGATGAGTTTTTACCAATAAACACATGCTAACCGTTAGATGCCTTGTTCTTTTTTTACTTTGCATCCACTGATTTTAATTGTCCTAAAATGAAAACCACTTTTATTTTACCTCTTTAAACCAAAAAAACCACTGAACTATAAAACATGACATATAATTACATACAGGAAATAAATCCATAAAAAAAACAACCTAAATTCCTCCAAACGATACAAATAATATAGATTTGGCCATGTTTTACTAAGTACCACTTTCCACAGTACCATAAGCAATTCTAAATCCCAAGTAAAAAAAAAACCAAAACACAAAAACATAAACAAACAAACTCCCAACAAACCCCAAACTTTACAGTGTTTCTTTCTATCGGGCAAGGGAGGGAAGTACACAAAGACAAAGCACATCAATAAAAAAAATCTAGTCTATATCAAACGTACCTTTCCAATAAGGAAATTTGTAGGAAAAAAAAAAAAAACCTACCACTTATAATTTAACACCAAGGTGTCCTCCTGGCAACCAGGATTACAAGTTTATGCTGAATACAATCTTATGTTCAAATACTGAGATAAGCAGCATTATCCCAAAACCCAAGAGAATCCCAGCATTCTGCAACAGGAAGTATCCCCACCGGCTACATCCATGGTCACTGGCATCATTGTGGAGCATCTCAGGTACCTAAGCAAACAAGAAAATGTTAAATGCCTTCAAAAGAAACAGCTGCTTCAAATCATTAATTCTTAAGATGCATCATACAAAATTCAAATAGGTCCAGGCACTTACCATATCCACAAGAGCCACATACATGAACAAGCCAGCAGTAAGTGCAAATATCCACATTGAAACATTGTCTGCATAATGACCAATAAGGATCCCAGTCGCCATACCAAGATAGGCCAGCATAGCTGACAGAGCGTTATAAAGCACGGCTTGCTTGACAGTCATACCAGCTTTTAGAAGGACAGCAAAATCACCTGTGACAGGAAAAAAAAAAAAAGACAAAGTTTTCATCTTCAGGTAAGTACTGCAGTGTTGTCTTATTTACAGTTCCCTTACTTGCAGGATTATTAAGCTACTTTTAAGCTGTCATTTGCCTTACTTTTTTCCTTCATAAAATCACAAACCACCACGGGACAGAAACTCAGAGGGTGCACATGAATAACAACACAGCAGCAAATACTTCAAGCTTGTAACTTTTAAGTCTTCGCATTTTTGAAAGAAGCTGACTTGGAAAAGACCCACAAGGATCATAAAGTCTAACTCCTGGCCCTGCACAGGACAGCCCCAAGAGTTACACCATGTGCCTGAGAGCACTGTCCAAACACACCTCGAATGCTCAGCTTTGATGCTGTGACCACTTCCTTGGAGAGCCTGTTCCAGTGCCCAAACACAATCTGATTGAAGAACCTTTTCTCGATATCTAACCTATACCTTTCCTAACACAACTTCAGGCCATTCCCTCGGGTCCTGTCACAGGACAGAAGATCAGTGCCTGCCCTTTGTCTTCCCCTCATGAGAAAGCTGTGGAGTGCAACGAGGTCTCTCCTCAGTCTCCTCCAGGCTGAACAGACCAAGTGACCTCAGCCACTCCTCAAACGGTTTCCCCTCCAGGCCCTCCACCATCTTCATATTCCTCCTTTGGACATTCTCTAATAGCTTCATATCCTCAAGCAGTTTGAATTTAAACCACCATTGTAAAATGCTGCAGTACCTGATATGCCTGAGTGTTCCTAAAATAAAATATTCCCACTCAATTACATATTCAATTTATTATCCTGTAACTGCTCTTTGTACTTTTAATCTGTGTTATAAATTTTAAATAATTTCTTTATTAATTTCTGTAAATGACCCTTAATGTCTTATTTTTACTTGAAGGAATGATAGAACACCAGCCAGAAACAGATTCTCTGTAATTCATAACATACTTTTTCTAAACCAGAGTAATATAAGCTTATTATTTGAAAATAAAATGGATTCTTTCTAAGTTATCTCCAGTTAAAGTAAACAAAAGTGATTTTCAAAGCTGATTGGAGTAATTTGTTACAACAGCTTTTCCTACAAGCTACTGCAATTAAGATGACTGGTATAATAAAAACATTACTTAGCATTAACAACAATACAATTTTATTCCCAGCTAACCTCAACTAGTCCCATTTGTTTCCATTTACCTATGCCACTTCATGTCCTCTGGTAAAGAAGGTATTTCCTATCAAGTTTTCTGTTCTGATTAAAGAAGTATAATTTAAATTTTAAAAGATTTTTCTTATTTCTAAAACCAATAGAACAGCTGAATTTAAAATTATCAGGTTCATAAGTTGAATTTCTTTCTTATATCTGAATTAACAACATTCAGTACGTGTAATTAATACAAGTTCCATGATTAGTATGAACAAGACTCAATTCCACCCAGCCCATAAAATCAGGTATGTTTTCTCCACAATAATGGATTTCTGTATAACATTACTGTACAAATATATCAAACAGTTTATACAGAGAGAGTTTAATGTTTACACATACTGGTTTACATGCTCCATTAAATGAAACTGAATGTTCTCCCCTCTGGGGAATTAAACCTTAAAAAAAGTGAAAGCAAACTCTTCTTTCTTCATTCTATACACCAAGTATGACTGTGACCATGACAGCTAAGAAATAAACTCCAGTTGCATATCCAGAATGATTTGACAACTGGAAAGATCAGCTTCGTCTGGAGTTCAACTAAGCACATCCATCCTGTTCTCAACAGCTGCCCTTCAAAAGGGCCAAATACTGAACTCATCGTAAGACACGACAATCTCTCATGGGACTGCACATGAATTTAAATCACTTGAGCTTGAAAGACAAACTGTTTCCAGAAAGATTTCTAAGTTGTTTTAAGTTTAATTTAGAGCTACAGCAGTTCTTTGCAAGACTTAATGAAAAAGCAGCAAATGTTATGCAGAAAGTACTTTGACTAATTGTGACCTTCCTTTTAGCAGCACAAGCATGAGAATGAAATTAAGGAGAGATGTGAGAAAAGCAAGTTCTGTCACACGTTCTCCTGCAATTCACAACTTATGTTATATACAAGAATAAAAATTACAACTAAAGTAGACAGAAAAAGCTGTAATTGCAAGAGACAGTTTTAAACAAAGTAGCTTAAATATTTAGATTTTTAAACTATTAATTCAATTAAGAAATTATTAAACAGTC
The DNA here is from genome assembly GCA_037013685.1 of Acridotheres tristis. NCBI lineage: Eukaryota > Metazoa > Chordata > Aves > Passeriformes > Sturnidae > Acridotheres > Acridotheres tristis. Next base: position 89,248,307 of record CM072886.1, read on the forward strand.
TTTAAGTAAATCAGAAGTATCCTTAAATAGACAATCTGACACAGATGAAGTTTTCTGATCAAATTTTATTCTTCCAGATGCACCTTTAAGTACATACACACATGGCAAATGGAAATGCTGGGGTCTTACCTAGCTCATGAGGTAATTCATGGCAAAATACAGCCACAGAAGTGCTTAAACCACTAGAAAACCCTTCAGTAAAGGCTGCTCCTATGAAGAGACACGAAAAGGCAAACAAAACATTACTACATATTCAGACATCAAGTGCAGAAGCATTGTTGTACATGCTTGTGTCATACTAGGACATATATTTCACTCAAATTTTTCTTTGTGGAAGCATTTAAACTTTAACTGAACAGTTGTTTATGACCCTCAAGTCACAAAATTCTTCTTCAGAATCCTGCTATTAAAGTAAACCACATTTCACTACCTTATTTCTGAACTAAGCCAAATACATTCCAACAACACAACCCTTCCCAAAAAATGCAATAAATGGAAATACCATCTGAAAATGCTTTTTTTTAAAGATACAAAGGGAACAAAGCAGCTCAACTGCACCTGAGAGTGAGATATCTTAAGAAAGTCAAGACAACAATAAGAGAGGCTGCAAAATCAACAAAAGATCAACTTCTAAGCAGCTTGCTTTTAAGTGGAGAAAAAAGCCCGAAAACCACAAAAAACCCTTAAACTAGTCCAACAGACCTCATCATTCTCCTCTTCTCTGCTCCTCCCAATGCTTGCCATTTTTCTTGCTTGGCAGCAGCTCAGGAGGACACAGCACACTGAAGGGCTGCAGAGCTGCACCACAGCATGTCAGGTCCCCAGCTGCATGGAGAGCCTCTCCAAGGGTGTAAAGCCACATCCAGCTTCCTCTTCAGCTGCTACCAGGAGCCTGCCAGCAAACAAGATGCTGCCAACAAGCAGTGAAGGAGGCACAAAGCCATGTCACAGTGGCTGGCACACAAGGGACCCAGAGGAAGCACTACAATGGCAATGACTCCAGTGGAGACAATCCTTTCTGTTCACTGGAGAAACTACATGCTGACCTAACTCTTGAGAGAGACATGGTTATCCAGGTCTTCAAGTGCAAGAAATGACTGACGCTTCTCCCTGAAGTCATGACAGCAGCAATGTTACGTCTGTGATATGTGCTGTGGCATCCAGGCAAGAGGATGCAGGAAGTGGTGAGCAGGCATCTTTGGATGAGTGGTAACAAGAGGACCTTCAGAAGAGGTTCTACAGATGCAAAAGCCCAAGCCCATCAGACTGAAGAGGAAGGCAAGACCAAAGTAGCACTGGAACAGGAAACATGAACTCTTGAGATGAGTAACATTTGAAAACAGTGAAGTCGGGCAACAAGAAGAACCTTCTGTCCCCACTGCAGCTACTGATCTGAAGAACATGGTTATGACCCTGGGAGCAGTGAGAGGATAAATGAGTCTTGCCTTGCCCAGCAGTTCAGTACATCAGATTAGAAGTACAAAAAGAAAGGAATGATCTTTTTTTTTTTTTTGTGAGATTCCCTCCCATATAGGACAAAGACAGACCTGCTGACCTGTTGCCCAGGGAAGTCCATGTGTTGCCCAGAGCCTGCCTGAATGATGCTGTGGAGACACCATCAAAGCTTGTCTGGCCTGTCATAGATAGATACCAACTGCCTACAGGGACAGAATACAATTCACTTTGGGGTTTTTTTTGCTACCTCCATAAAGGAGTTCCTTGACCACAGAGAGGTCCAGTATAAAAGTACGTGTGGACTGCAGTTCCATGTGTCTATTCAGTCTCTTGCTCAATCAGAGTAACACTAAGGAATAATGTTACAAATCGTCTAACCAAGGAAAGGTGGTGGATAAGCCTACCTATGAACACAGGACATCATCATTCACACAAAGACGTTTTAGCTGTGGAGGTAACAGTACTGGGCACACAAACCAGGATGTTCCTTAATTGTATTGGTAATGGTTTACTACTACAGATGACACAAAAGCCAGCCAGAATTAGCATTGTAAATTGACCTCGTGCTCAAAAACAAGGAAACACCGATGGCAAATACAGCAAAAAATGACATCTTTGTGAGAGTGAGGCAACTGAGTTCAGGACAAAGGAGGAGGCTAGAACAGGAAGAAGCAAAATTAGGATTCTAGGCTTTACTGAAGCAGACTTTGACTTATTTAAGGAACTGCAGTGTAGAATACCCTGGGAATCAGTCAAAAGAGATGTGCCCAGAAGGAGTGGCCAGTCTGTAAAGCACAAAGATACACAAACAAACAAGCCTGTTTGTGCAGGAAGATGTGCCCAGCTAAGCAGTGTCCTAATAAATTAAGATTCGAAAAGGAAGCACAAAAGAAATAGGAACAAAGACTGGCAACAAGGAAGCTAAAGCAGTGGAACAAAAAGGAGGAAGACCAAAGCCCAGCTTGATCTAAAACTAACAAGACTCCAAGGACAACAAGAAACAGTTCTGTAAGAATGTTAGCTGAGAAACAGTTTATTAAAAATTCGGATCTGTTGATACATGAGGAAGGGAAATAAGCAGTAGACATAACAAGAGGAAAATCACCAGCACAGCCTTCATCTCAATCTTTGTCAACAAAGATTGACAGATCCCAGCTCCCTTCCAGAAAAAAGAAAAAAGAGACAGCAAACCACAGAAGCAGCTCTTCAGAGTAATGCAGAAAAAACTGGAAATGCTCAGGTGCATCCCAGGATGGGACTCACCTGAGGGTACTGACAGTTACTAGTGTGACTAAAAAGCTGCTGTCAGTCATGTGTGGAAAACCATGGCTATAGAAGGCCCCATTGGAACTCTGGGGAAAGGATAAGATTATTCCAATCTTTAAGAAAGGCAAAGAACAGGACTCAGGAGCGGTCAGTGTCATTCAGTTCCTGAAAAGATCATATGGAATATCCTCTTAAAATCCCTCTCCAAAAGCTGCATCCAGCTTGAGGAGATAACTGACCATACAGATGGTGAATATAACAGAGCTTTAGTAGGATTTCTGACACCATCTCCTATAGCAGTCTTATCTGGGCAAAGAGGAAATATGGGCTTGCACACAGACTGGACTGCTGGGCTAACACGGCCTGGTGGCTGGTAAGAAGTAGAGCTCACCAGGACAACAACTGCAACCCATTTTCTTCAGTATCTTCACTAATGATCTGGATAAAACAGATGGCACCACCAGCAAATTTAGGAGAGAGCGGGGAGAAAGTAAGGGCTGAGGTGACACACCAAGCACTAGAGCTTTAGACAAGACCATGGCAAATTTAATTCTTAGGAAGTTCGAAGAGGAAAAGTAAGAAGTAATCAGAGTACAAGCTTAAATATCAAGAATATATCTTTTTATTTTTTCACTGCTAAAAAGAAGTCCTGAAATGTTAATAAACTGAAGATGAAATTAATATATCTGGCATTATCCTCTCTCAAGATGCTGATTTATCTTAAAATAAACTTTTAAGACATGACTTCTCTCAAAAGCTAAAGAAAAAAAAATGTATGCAAGACTAGTGTAAAAATAGTGTTCTGCATTTTACTAATTTAGTTGTAATTGCACATAAAAGTTCAAATCACAGATGATCCTTTTGCACAAATGAGTCAGAGGCAACAGCCTTAATAAAAAAATAAGCTCTTTTAAATCTTGTTCCTACATAATTAGCACAACAGATTTGAGGAAAAAAGTAGCTGATGGAACTTATGAATAACAAATTACATGAAGCAAATGAACTTAAATGAAGGGTTATGCTGGCTAAAGCTATCTTTACAGAGGCGTTCACATCTTCTTTAAAATACAGATGAACTACTACACAAGTAGCATTGGCATTTTTACACCACCATCAAATTGATGTTTTCCCATAATACTTTTAAGCACATACAGAACTGAAAAGAAACTCATATTTCCATTAGCCTGAACAAGGTACACAGCAGGACTTCTGAAAGCTATTGCTCTCACTTGTTCAATAAGCCTTTATTAACCTTTCTCATACTTTTCCCTTCATAACTATAAAGTCATAGCTCCTTCCCAAATCTCCCTAATGCCAAGAGGTAATTGATTCTGTGTCATTTGTATGCAAATCTTCCTTCTACCACATTTTTCACTACTGATCTGCTCAAAAATTTACATTTCATGCTTCAACTTCCATCAAAAACGAGATTAAATCAGAAAGTCTCTTTTCACATTACAGTTTGAATTGACTGAATCTGAACAACTGCAAATATTGCTGTGAGAAAATAGTTATTATTTAGTTTCCTCTTCAAACAAGAATCAATTTTTTCCTACAATAAAGTTTACAGAAAGACTGATACTGCTGAACTGCCTCCAGTATGCTAAACTGCCTGGAAATGAATCCAATACCTGTAAAGATTAGTCTTAAATACAATAGTCAAGATCAGGAAAGATTAGCATAAGTACTGAAGATTATTGATTTGACTTCACTTTCTATAACTTACTTTAACCTTTTAAATTCAATATACCTGTAGTCTAGTTCTCCTTCTACGAAAAACATGACAGAGTTCCCAAATCTGACCTCTCAGACAGAAGTCCAAAACAAAATATTCAATCTACTATATTTGTGATGAAGAAATATTTTCACTGAAGCATTATCAAAAAATGATTAAGCAACTGCAAGCATTAAGGGAAAAACAGGGGCATGAACTAAACAGGAACAAAAAGATAAATGTTTTGTTTACAAGTAAAATAACTGTTTATACCTGTTCAAATCTTTTACAAATGGACTATTGTACTGAGCTTTACGTTTTGAGTATACTATGACCACTGTTTCAGAAAACAGAATTTTCAGGCTACAACAGATTGAAACCAGGGCCTCATTGCCCTACCCATCAGTGCTCTGGAGGAACACTGATGTGTAAACAGGGCTCAGTACAGGCAGGCAGATATACCACGTGTAGAATCTGACCTTGCTGCATCACAAGAGAAGACGAAAGAGAAAAATAAGTAAAAAGCTAATGATACCAGTGGCCTGAAAACACAGTTACTTTGTATGTGACAAAAAAATATAAGCTCGTCCTAAAAACAATTAAAATTTTGAACATTGCTGAGCACCTACAGGCACTGAAATAGAAACTCAATCTTAAATAATTTTTATTAGCCATTTGAAAAATGTTAGCTTTAACTCTTCAAAAGCAGGAAATGAAGCCCAGTTTACATATTTTCTAAAGAAACACAGCTGCAAACACATAATTTCTTTTTCATATATTACTTACCTCCAGGTTGTTAAGCTGGAGATATTTCTTACTCATTAAGATGATGCTCTCAGAAAAAAGTTTAGGCTTCAAAGATCCTTTGCTAATTAGCTAAACCCTAACAGAGGAAAGAGACAGCTAGAAGACTTCACTGCCTTCACATCCAAGAAAGCTGCAGCATCCAAGTTAGCACTTACCAATTGCCAGTCCATCACTAAAATTGTGTAGTCCATCTCCCATGATCACCATCCACGCCAGAGTTGCTATCCCTGCGTCCTTCAGCTCTTCGCGCGAGTAGCGCTGACTGTGACTGTGAGGATGATGGTTCTGATGATGATGGTGGTGCAGAATGTGATGGTAGTCATGGTGATGGTGACTTAGATGATCAGTCTGTCCTAGAGTATCATGCAGGTGAGAATGGCATTTGTTTCTACAGACCCTGGACACATATTCATTGTCAACCTCCTCTTGATGAGAATGAGCTATCATCACTTCTTCTTCCTCTTGTACAGTTGGCTGCTGAGAAATGAAGTTTGACGGATCTTGAGAGTCTACCCCTAGATAGCCCTCAGGCCCTGTTACAAAAACCCAGAATACAATGTTACACATTTTTAAAATCACCTAAGAAAAAAAGACACAATAAACAGTTTGGAGACTGATAATCCAATTTCTTGAACCAGAAGATTTTCTTGAAACAACTTATTCAGATTTCAGAGATAATTCCCAATAGCTCAAAATAAGGAAAACTTTTCGTTTCCATCCCCTACTGCTGAAGCAGCCCTTACATTATGTCTACAAATGCTTCCTAAAAGGCAAAAAATCTTTTCATCTAAGACTCACTGCAAATTAAACACAACAGCAAAAGGCTTGAAGACCCAGTTTCACAGCATGAAAACTGCTAGATCAATTGCTTCAGAGAAAAACCAAGTATTTGAAAAGCATGTGCCATTTAGCAATCTCAACTGAAGAAAAAGGATACAGAAGATCATGCAATAGATAATTTTGGAAACTCTTGTATTTCAAAATAAATACAGGCACTTGAGTTTAACATCTGAAAAATAAACACTAAAAAACAGTCATCAATACAGACCATTAAATACCCTCACATAAACATTGCTGACACACCACAGTTAGTTCTTCTAACTAATTTATGAAACTTGATAAATCCTTCCTCTGCAATTAAATGAAAAAATAAAATCTTTTTTTCTACATTACAGACAAGTATTTCGTTAGTTATAAAATTACTCTGAAAAACATAGCATGTCTTTTAGCAACAAGAGCTAACAAGCAACTAGTCTGGTGTGTTTTGGCTTACAGCATGATCTTGGGATACATGGTCATTTGCACTCTGAATGTTGAACTTCAAGTATTGTCTAGAATTTTGTAATATTACCCTTATAAATAAATAGTCACTCAAACTACAAAACCCAGAAATCTAAATAATGAGTCATGCATATAACATCTAGCAGTCTAAAGAGAATGTAGAAGTCAGTAGGTACAGCTGTATTGCAACTTTCACAGAATGACTTCAACTTCAGCTGCCAAATCCAGAATTAAAAGGCTTAAAGTTCTAAAACTGTGAATTCACTTCTAACTCACTGATCCTTTTCAAAGGAAAGCAGCAAATAGACCTAATGCTTTACATATCAGCAGACAGACAGGTTTTCTTTTGAAAATAATTCAACCTACAGTAAGAAGCAGATCAACGAGCTGCCATCAATCAGGTGTTTTCCAAACAGTGCTGCCACAAAGTAGCAACTGTGTGATATTAATGAGACTTACGATCATCCGCATCCAACTTTTCTTCATTTGCTGAAAACTTCTTACTTTCTCCATCATCTTCATTTTTTTTCTTATTCCAAAAGAAAATACTGCAGTTATGAATATTTTACTTGTTTTTCAGGTTATACATGAACAACATTATATTCATGACATTTATGCAGCCTGCACAGAAAAAGGACAACATGGAAGCCATATAAAGAGTGCAGAAGAGGAATATTAGAAAAGTACTAAAGTAAGATGACAAAGGTTCCTCAGGCTCCATAGGATGGGAGAAAAAAACAAAACAAAAAAAGACCACAAACAAACAAACCCACACATAAATGCCCTACATTTTTCACAATAAATAAGCAGGTTTTCATCTGAGAAGCAAAACACATGAAATGGTGAGTAATTTATTCCGCTAATTATTTTCTATCATAATGTCAATATGTTTTTTAATAATGTATGGAAAGAAAAACAAGTAAAATCTCTCCTCCTTGCCCACTAAACTTTGTATCACAACAATTTATGATCAGTGACTCAGTATCTAGGAGGGCATAATTAGTCTAATAAGAAATCCATTCCTTGTGACTGGGAGGAGACAAAATTCTTGCTTTGCTTTAAACTCTTCATTCTCTTTCCTGTCAAACAAATTTAACTAAAGATAAAAATCTCTAGTTAAAATCTCATAGTTCAGCTTCAGTATAAACCACTCCAACACAACCTCCCAAATCAAAGATCATGGCATCTGCCCTGCAACTACTGCCTTAATGACCAATTTGACGAGAAAACTAAACACAGATTATCAGTTTTTGAGGTAGCCTAGCAATTAGCTGTTTTTAAAGTAAATAATTAGTATTTACTAGTTTTCTTCAAGTAAGGCTTAGGATTGGTTGGAACCAGATGACTTTTAAGATACCTTCCAACTCAAATCACTCTACGATTCTATTTTATCACTGACTTCTGCTTAATCTTTCTTACTGAGTCAACTTTAATACGTTCTTTATTCCTGGCTACACTGGTCTTTAAAGAACTGTTACCACTAATTGGCAAGTTACCAACACTAATGACCTGCCTAAATTCAGTTATTTACGTTACACATAAAAACCAGCATAACAACCTGAGAGCTGCAGTTTTTGGGGGAGAGACTGGAAAACACCAAGGGACTTGACAGACTGTATTTCCACATGGAATGGTATTCCATAAAATTTTTCTACAACATACTTGGATGCTTATTCATGTAAGCACTTACTGCCAACCCTTACCTGTCTGTGCATGTGCCCTCCTCAATAACAATACAGTAACTGTACAATGAAAACTTATTGCATCCAGGATTGAGATTAAAATAATAATAAAACCAGTTCAGATGGCCATAAATGTCCCAAGATGTCAGAAGGAAGTCAGTAATTAAGTGAGTTCTTAAATCACTCTGTTAAAACTAAAGATGTAACTGGACATTTGCTTATTAAACAATTCACTGTTATGTAAAAGCCTGTACTGTATTGTCAGGTTGTGGAAATAGCAAAGAGCTCTTAATAAAAGGATCACACAAGAAGGCTATCACATACTTTAGAAGCATATGTGTCCCTAATAAAAATAAAATTCTAACACTAATCCAGTCAGCCATTGCTATTAAATTGAAAGATATATGATATTCATGGCAGGTTTTTAATAAGTGTTTTCAGAAATGAGCATGCAATACAATAGAGCTTCAAAGTAATAGTCTCCCTACCTTTTTCTTCTTGTCTTTAAATTGCTTTATTAAAGTGATCAAATGCTCCACTAGAAACATGAAGTACAAGCCTCCAAGTGCTGTAAGTCCTTTCCATGTAGAATCCAGGTAAGCACTCTCCTCTGTACTTGGAAAAACAAGATGCTTGTACATCGAGCCTTTTTGATCAAGCAGAGGTTTTTCGTGGTGATGGTGATGGTTTCCATGAGACTAAGGGGAGAACAAAAAGGGGAAAGTCATTATATTCAAAAGAACTGTAATGTAACAAACAGAGAAAGTACTCTTCACATCTTTTTTCTCATGTCTGGAGTCCAGACTTGACAATTTTCACAGGGCAAATGCTCTGCTTAGAGACTCAAACAATTACAAAGGATTCTGTTGATTGGAAATTTGTCGATAAGAAGAAACATTGCAGGGACTGAGAACAGGTGTGGCACTGGCCCACACACTGAAGCTGCACAGACATAGCTTAATCCAAGGTGTACAGCTGCCCCCACACAAAATCCTGACACCATCAAAGAAACCACATTTTAAGCATTGGTCACAACCAGCACACCAATTAGCTTCCCATCTAAGAAAACTCACAGATGCCAAACAACTTTTTCTACAAGGAAGTTGGCTGAAATTTCTTTCTTTAAAGAAAGTCTGACACTTTTCCTCTTCTTACTGGATACTGGTATGTTCAGAAATAAAAAAACCTTTTTGCACACCTCATTCACACACGTTTTGATTTACATAACCTCACACAAAAATGCAAAATTAACTAAAAGGAAAAAGAACCACCTGGTGGATTACAGGCAGAACTGGGAAACCACAGAATCTGAAGTCATTTTTATCCATTTTATTTGAAAGCTGGAGCAAGTTACTTTTGAGAGGGGAGGAGGTGGAAAGTATCTGTTTAAGAACTTCAAGAAAGGTAGGAATTTAGCAATTATATTCCCTTTTCATTGTCCCTATTACATAACAGCAATTCCAAAATCTAGCAAGTACTATTTTCCCCAGGACTTCAGAAATGATGGATTCTGGTAAAAAAAAATCCCAACGGGTAAGCCATCAACATAAGTGGCTTGCAACAAAAAATAGAGGAAATTGCTCACTGAACACTTCAAATGTGAAATGAATAATCAACTATCTCTAAAGTCCATTAAACTGGGGAAACAAAAAAGGAGGAGCAGCACTGCAATAAACCACTAAGAAAATTCTTGTATTCAAGGAACGATAAAGGGACGTGGCATCACATATGACTAAGAACAGGAAATAGAGTGGGATACTGCTATGAAGCTCTTGAACTTTTAAAGACTGTTAAATGAATAACACAGATGTTCCAAAGGGAAAACCTTTCCATCAAACCTGCATAACAAGGTTGAGAAATGACTCATCAAATGGGTATGAACTAATAGGGCACTAATACATACAGCTGTCAAGTTCTCTGCACTGAGATAATGAATGAAACAGTAATTAATACTTACATGTGGAAGGAGGTGTAAGAAGGCATCTCCACTCAAGGTCCCCACAGCCAATGCCACAAGAAAACTCAAAAGAAATTTGAAAAATACTCGATTCATCAGAGGTACCAGTATAACACCCAGCAAGGAAAGAAAGCTGATGACAGAGATGGATATAAAGCCACCAATCCAAGCTGGGAAATAAAAAAAAAGTAACAAAAATAAGTAACCGCTGTACATGATTTTGTTTGCTTAACATTTCTGTTATCAAACACACCTGGTCATTCAATTAATCAGATGTTAACAAAAGGTATGTCACAAAGATATCTCTCTAATCTGGGTGGAGTGCCAAAAGAAAACGACACTTCTTACAACCATGAAATAGGCTTCTTGCTTTTACAACCAACATAAGCATTTTTCCATTAAGCTTTGATGTTACAAAAAAACGCAGCCTACCTATTTGCAGAGAGTAACTTTTTGGAGGAGTTTCAGCTTTTTCACTAGTAGCATGGACTATGCAGTATTTGCCATCGATCTGATTAATAAGAGCTGGACAGAGATAACTAAATTCTGTAGCAGTCAACAATACTTGAGTGCCTATTCCATGCAACTGCATCAGTCTGGATGCATTGGAGCACTGTGGAAAGAGACATGTTGAAGATTAACCAGAATCAAAATACCTGGATACATTTTAAAAGGACTGCACGTCCCATCTTAATTGAAATGCAGTAGCACTGCATGAAAGTAGCTATATCAACACAACTCAAAAACTGGCAACAAACCAATTTAGTAAAAAATGTACTTTCCCCCAATCCTGCCCCAGGACTGGTTTGGGAGTCCGGGAAGACGACGTGTAATTATTACTCATTCTCAGCACAAATGGGTCAGATGCTTTGATGTACAAACAGAAAAAGCCTAACACTTTTCAGTCAGTTTTAAAGGCCACCTAAGGAAACGTTAACAAGGTCTAATACCTTTTCGTAGCAGCGACTGCTGTGGAACATCTTGTACAGAGCATGTTGTACATACACTCCCTCGAGTAAATAGCTCCCCACTGTACAACTCACACAGTCTCAGTGGGTTTAAAGAACAGCAGTAATTCTGCTTCGACAGTGCAGAACACAGCAACAACTTGTGAATTCAGCACCCACCATCACATGCCACACAACACTCTCTCAGAATTACCTGGCATAGCTGCAAACATTAAGATCCTGCTTGCTTTTTAAAGCCTTTAATAGCAAAGGATCTGACTGTTTAAGAAAAATGTCTACAACACAACTATACTCTTTATCAGTGCTAATTTAATACTATTTTAAAGTAGCACGTGGCATTTATCCACAATCTTTTTTAGAGTTGTTTTTTAGATACAGTTGTTAGATGGGGAGGGGAAGGTGTTAGAGAAGGAGGACAGTTCTACACTATCACAATGTGAGACAGCTTTAATAAGAATCACAGTACCTTAACTGGCATTTTTTACTTTCACTCAATTCATAGGAAAACAAGGCAGGCTCCTGATTTAAGGTAGAACTGCAAGTTTAAAACTACGTGTTTTTCAGGTTTAGTAACAGTTAAATTTATAAATCGTAAATGCATTAAACCAAGTGTAAGTTTATACTTAATTTTCCTCTGAGCTTTGTGAATATAACACTATATTCCCTCAAAATGTTAAGTTCCAAGGAAAGTTGTTTGCACGTGTTTGGCTATGGGTATTGTTACACCACAAAATTTGCACCTAGTTAAACAATAAGCACCTGAAAAATAAACCATGACAACATTCTTGGTGGATCTGGATTCCTGAGAATACAACAGAGCCGGCCTCACCTCTTGAGTGTTTTGTTTTTTCAGTTTAGAATAGAGGTTGCTCCCTCTCTCCAGTTCCTTGGGAGAAGCATGAGATTCGTTTGCCTTGGTGGCACCAAGCCCGGTGGCATTGCGGCCCCCAGTGACGTTAAGGGCCCCAGGGCCAGCTGCAGCCACACGAACAACCGCCCTGACATCTCCGGGCTGCGCGTTCTGGAGCTCGGCGTGGCCGCCTGCGGCAGCGGTGATGACGGACGCCGCGATCTCGTGAGCCGCGCTCTTGCTGCGCACCAAGTTCTGCTGCCGTTCCACGCCCTCGGCCTTATGAGCCTCCTTTGCGTGGCTGTTCCTGTGGTCTTTGCTAGTATCAGATTCATGGTTGGGACATGCAGCCTTCTCAGAGCTTTTACTCAATGAAACATGATTATGATGAGAGTGATGATCATGGTCATGGTCGTGATGGTCATGATTGTGGTCATGATCATGATCGTGGTCGTGATCGTGGCTTATTTTAATCCTTTTCATTTTATCTATACCTATGTTCTGTAGCAGTTTTCTAAACCCATCAATTGACAGAGAGTTGTTTTCTCCATAACGATTAAAAAGTTCTTGAAGGTGCAACTTCTGTATTAGTCCTGCCAAGTCCGTATTGACACCCACTGTCTTTTCTGGAAAAGCTCTCTCCGAGGTATGCACAACAGTAGCCGTCTCCACTCCATGATGGTAACTTTCACACAGCAGTATGGAAAACGATACAAGGAAAATAACTGATGCCGTACTCTCCATTGCAGTTCCTTTTCAGTAGTGGAAATAATCTGGAAAAAGAGGAAAATTTAAATAGTTTGTATAAAACCGATCACGTTGTACTCTGTAACACACAATCATCATTTGCTTAAACAAAAAGAAACGCCACAACAAACAAACCAAACCCTGCTTGAAGTATCAATGCAACAAGAGATATTTAAATTTCTTACACATTCAGCACTTCTCCCAGATGTGTTGCCTCGGGCAAAAGAAGAAGCTGAATACCACAATGAGGTCACTAGCCACGAACACCTCCCCAGGTGCCAGCTTGCCTTTGTTTAGCTCTGCCTGACTCATGCTAATATGGGCTATACAACGACAGCCCTCAAGGGTGCACCAACTAAGTTCTAGGTTCGAGTTTTCTCGTGCTTAAAAGAAGCCCTGGAATTTTTCCCTTAGCAATAAATCGTATAAATTACACGTTCCCGCTTAAAAATCAAAACTCCCAACTCTTCATCACTGCATTTCCCACAGGTTTTGGCAAACCAGCTGGGCGAGTGTTTCCAGCACTCTACAAAAATTTGGTTTTTTATACTGTCACGTTCTATCTTTGTTTTAACATTAGTGTCTCATGGCTTCTTTCACTAGGCAGGCAGACTATTGCTGTGGACCAGATTCTCACAAGTTCGTGTGCATCATTCCATAAATACTCCAGCAGGGCTGCGAATTAATTGCTATGGAGACTGCGCGCAGGGCTATGCTGCCTCAGCCCTTTTCCGGGGAGATACGGAGAACCTCTGTTTCCAGAAATATTAGTCAGCCTGAAAAACCCCACACCGCGGCTGGCTGCGAGGGGACCTCGTCATTGTCCATAAGCACTTGAAGGAGGAGTGCCAAGAGGATGATGCAGGCTCTTCTCGGTGGTGCACAGCAATGGGACAAGAGGCAAAGGGCAGAAACTGATGCACAGGGAGCGGCCCCGGAATATGAGGCAGAACTTTACTGTGCGGGTGACCGAGCACGGGAACAGACTGTCCAGGGAGGGTGCGGAGTCTTCCTCACTGGAGATACTCAAGAACAGTCAGCACGCAATCCCGTGCCACGTGCTCCGGGATGACCCTGCTGGAGCAGGGCGGCAGCACCAGACGCTCCACCGTGCTCTCCCCTAGCCTGTCCCACCCGGTGACTCCGTGACCCGCAGGAGCCGCTGAGCGCCCACGGCTCCCGTTGCGACCCCGCACGGGCGGAGGCGGCCCCGGCCGCCCGCGCTGCCCTGAGCGCGGCGGGGCCCGGGCACGGCGCACCACGAGAGGCCACGAGAAGGGTGAGCAGGGGGAGGAAAAGAAGCCCGAAGTTACCTGTCCCGCCACCGCCGGGCAGCGCCGGGCCGGGCTGAGCCGCACCGCCGCCGCTGCCCTCCCGCGCCGGCCGCGCCGCGCTCCTCCGCCTCCCTTCCCTTTCCTTTTCCGGGTACGGCGGCCGGCGCGCGCCGCTCCGGCGGCTCCGTGGAGGCGGGGCCGCCTCACGTGGGGCCCGAGCGGCCTCGAGGGCGCCGGAGCGTGCCCGGGGTGTCCCGGGACAGGGGAGGAGCCCGGGAGAAAGGCTGCATCCCGAGGGGCTCCCTGCTTCAGAAAACACTGGAGTTTGGGTTTAGTGTTTCGTGGGAGGTGCGAATAACCCCCAAAGAGTTTAAAGCATGAGAGTCAGAGAGGGCTTTTCCTCCCAGAAAACACGAGTCATTCAGGGCTGGCAGCGGTAGTTTGGATGATGGCACAGGGTGTGGCGGCATTCCTTGGAGGCTTGGAAAGGGTTTTGTACAAGGACTCTTGGTGTTAAAAAGAGTACGTGTGTGGGCAGGGATTGGGCTGGCCGCTTGTGAGCAAAGAGTGCGGATAAATGGCAACGGATGCCGGGTTTCCACGGCATCCACAAGGCCTTTGCAGTGAGCTCTGTTTGGTCAAACCTGTCATTATAATTAATGATCTGGCAGAAGAATCACTCTGTGCACGGGTGGACACAGAGACAGTAAGAAAGGACTGAGGTCACCAAGGAGAAAGGCTTGAAATTTGCTAAAAATATGCTGCTTTCTTCTGAAAAAAAAAAAAAACAACAAAAAACCACCAACAAACAAAAACAAAAAAAACCAAAAAAAATACTGTATTTTTCAAATGTTGCTTTGCTGTACCACTTAACTGGTCATGAGCCCTTCACCACTCTGGGTCCCAGGCACAGGCTCTCTTATACCTCCTGTTCCTTTCTCCAACATTTCTAGAGTTTTTCTATCACCACGTGATTAATATTGCTGGTAAAGTGGGTGCAGTTGTGCTTACCTATGTCCGCTGCCTCTGGAATTTGGCCTTGTGTGATGAGTTACCAAGGATTTTCAACTTGCTAGAGTGTGAAAGCAGCACTGAATCCTGCCCTAATATCTGGCTTTAATGATGACTTCTGAACGTTATGACAGTGACTTAACATCCAAACCATTCTCAGCCATCTTTCTCCTGCTGCCTGCACTCCTGACAGTGCCACCTTGCTCACCAGTCAGGAGGTGACAGATGTCTCTTCTTTATGTCTAATACCTCCCACTCGCTGACTGAATTAAACCTCTTTGTTCATGAGTTCAGCTCACTGAAGGACAGAAGGGAAGTATGCTTTATGAACAAGTCCAGAAATAGAGAGCAATATATCAGAAGGTTATGGATTTGTTCCATGCACTTGCTTTTGAAGTATTAAAAAAAAATCTGAGTCATTCAACCCTACTCTTTTTTGTTTGTTTGTTTTTTCTTTTCCCCCCAAAGGAAGAGAGGGAGGCTATAAATGCAGGAGTGAGTGGGGTTGGTGTGTTTGGATTTTTTTTGTTTGCTGCTAATTCATTTTGCATGAACACCATTTACCATATGCCTTTCTATTATTTCAGTAACACTACATTTGTGCCTAAGATGCTAATGTTATGCATTTGTTTGTGGATTGTTTATTTTTTTAATCTTTTGAAATTACAGCTGGTACATTATGCATCCTCTTTTTCTATCCTCTTGAATGCATGGACTGTTTCGTTGTGTCAAATCTGGCATTTCCCCTCACATCTTGTCAAGGTCATTTACAAACCTAAGTATCAGAGCTTAGGCTACACAGAACTGGTCTTCAGTGCTCTCTATCTCTTTTATTTAATTTGAGTAGTTAACACTCATCAGCTAGGCAAAAAAAAAGAATCCATTACAGTAAAAACTATTCACCTAAAACACTTACTTGCACTAAAACTTGAGGTCAGGTCTATTTTACCTGAACTGATCCCAGTATGTTAATCTTATGATAAAATTAAAGTACTTTAATAATTTTTTTCCCATTCTGTTATTTAGTGTTTTAGTCTGAATACATATCCAACCGTGGGCTCTGGAGTAGTGATTACATAAAACAAAGGTCTCGGTGACCCTTATGGATGGCTTAATGAATGTATAAAAATCTCTCAGCCCATGGACAAATGGGAAGCATTAATTGGAGAGTTGGTGGAGAGCAAATCAGGAAGCAGCTTGATTGCTTTCTTAGTCCATCATGGAATTGCATCTTAACTACAGCCTTGAGCTCCAGGCCCCAGTTACAAAAAGGGTATGTTTGGAATTGAAAACACCATCTTTGCTGGGATTTGGGGGGCTTTTTGTTTGTTTGTTTGTTTGTTTTCAGGAAGTGACAGTCTTTTCAGCATGGAAAATGGATGAAGAAGGAGGAGATGGGAAAGCTTGTGAAATAATACCACATGTTTAACTGATGTGATTGGTGTTGCCCAAAAATTTCTTGATTGCTGTGCTGAGTGTGTGCCACTGCAAATGCCTTAAGATTTACCACTTGAGAACCAGTAAGGAGCTGGCTCTTGGTGCAGTTCCAGTCTCTTAGCAAGGCTTCATCACTGGCTTTAGATGTGTTGTGTGACCTCAGCATTATGCACTTAATGGAGGTGATGATAGGGAAGTAAGCCTGAGCATGAGAACCACCCTTCTGTGGTCCTTCTAAGCTTCTACCCCTAAAAGTTTCTTAAGATTTGGAAAGTTTTTTATTTCCTTGCCTTTTAACTTTTTATTGAGAACAGCTATGTGATTGGAGATATTAAATGCTTTATAAAATAAATGAAAACTCTGAAAGTTAAAAACTTTGGTTTTAAACTGCTAAGTTGTTACCATACAAGTTCTGGACAGCTGAAACCTCACACAAAAGTCCGATATCTTTCTTTAAAATCTCCAATAATCCTTTTATTCTATTAACGACACTTCACAATTGTAAATAAATCCCTGAATCAGGAATTCCTTGTTATTATTCCAATAGGTTCCTCTTTTCAGTACTATGCTGAACAACAAGTTGGCAATTGCATATTTGATGTTATTATATTCTAACGCCTAAAGATACATTTTAATATAGCAATGTCCTTTGTTTGTTTGCGTCTGTGTTCTGTGGTGGTTTTCAAAATCTTCAGAATTCTGTCTGGAAAAAAAAAAAAGTATTACTGGTTATGTCTCCCAAATGGCTACAGGTTTTCCACAGCCTACAAGCTGAGCTTTAAAGGGGAGTGTTGGTTTGGTTTTTTGGATTTTTTTTATTAGCATAAATACATAACAGTAATATCTTAAGTAAAGAAACATATATGAATATATGGCTGTACAGAATCTCCATGACCTTCTCCTATGCTCCTTGTCTTTCTTTAGTTGCTCATTCTCATGTCAACAAATTCTTTTCTGAAGACTTCTCTGAAACAGAGAGGTTTTAGCTGAAGAAATAATTATCTGGAAGCTTCACAGCAAGAGCATTGGATCCTTTTGTGTGCTGTGCTTAGCTGCACAGATGTCTAGTGAAGTGCTAACTGCCAGGGTGGGGCTTTGACTTCTATCATACATTTTCGTACAAATTTTGACTATAGACATGACCTGCTTGCAAATAATTTCTGAAGAATAAGCCCTGAAATTATTGAAATAGTAAAGAATAGAAATAAAACATTAAAGTTATCCTATTTCCCCCTGCAGAGCACCTTTTGCCTTTAGCCTGATCTGTCAGTTATTGACGTCTGTGGAAAAACTCCCTAGGGTATTTGAACATATGATCACAGATACTTATAAACCAAAAACTTTGCAGTTTGGATCTGCTGTAATGTTTTATTCAGTAATTTTAATTATATTTTGTTATATCTATTTTTAATTATATATTTATAACACATGTAGAATATCAGTAATGAAAATAATTTGTAAACTGTCAAGCTGTCCTTGATAATGTAACAATAAAACACAGAAAAGCGTCTTGGCATAAGCTGTGTGTGGGGTTATCAGAGGCTCATTGCTGTGAGCACAGAGGAGCAGTGACTTGAGGGGAAACTCCAGTCACTGGGTAAGCACGATGGAAAAGCCCTGATCTGCATCTGGGACTGTCAAAGGAGAAGGATCAGCCTTGGGACCAAGTGAGAAATTTGCCAGACAAGTTAATGGAAGAAGCTGGCTGGATGACTACAGATATCCTATCACCCTGAAGAGGGACATTGAAGTCATTATGGGATGCAAGAAAGAGGTTCTTGGGATTGTGCAAGGCTTATTATAAAATAAGGGGAAGGACCAAGGTGGGTAAAAGGAGGATCAAGGAAATTTGAGAAGAGACAAAGATGAGAAGATAGGGAAGAGGAGACAATAAGGGCCAGTTGCAAGGCTGCTGATAAATTGTTGAACATGCATGCTCTGCTGCTTTTCCAGCCTTGTTACTTGTTCATTGGTAACTTTGTGAATGAGGGTCTATCTGTCCTGTGTGGATGGATAAGTAAGTGCCAGTGGCTGGAGAGGACACCAGGAGTTGCAGGGGCCCTTGCTTGTGCCAGCAACTGGACAGGTGGCCGTATGTCATAGGTGTCCGCGTGTCTGAAGTGACAGCAACTGGAAAGACTGGAGTGCGTGCACATTGTGGGGGTGTGTACCTCAGTGTGTGTAATTAATTACTAGTGAACATTAAGCTGGAGGTCCAAGCCGGCTGTTGGAAGGACCCACAGAATTAGGGGTGAGGCTGTGAAAGAGCCTGTCTGTATGTGAGGCAAGTGTCAGGCCAGGGGATTCAGAAACTGGGTATAGATTGACTAAGACCAGAGAGAGCCACAGGGTGTGTGTCAGTGTGTGCATGTGTGCACATGCTCCAGTGGGTCTGGGAGCCAGCAGCCTGTGGAACTACGGGCCTCAGGGGCTTTTATGTCCAGGTGCCAGCAACTGGAGTCGGCAGAAGATCCTGCAGCCAGTAACTAGACAGATGGAGTGTCTAAGAGCAGCTGCTGGAGGGATCTGTATTATATCCGTGTATGCGTTCCTTGCTCACAGGCTTTCATCCTAATCAGCCAGATGGGGGAACAGGATGTGGCTGCCGGTGCTGTTGGTGATTGCATGAGGGCTGTGTTTTGGTCTGTGTATCTGTGTGACTGGCTCTCTGGATACTCTGCACCTCCACCTTTTTTGAGAAAACCTGCTCAACCTCACTGCTGTGGGATCCAGGGCAGCAGCAGCCTGGCCTCTACTGGGTAATGAGATTTAGGAAACTCTAGGAATTATTATTGTTTGGGTATTGTGGTGGCATTAGGTCTCAGATGCAGAAAAGGCTGACTTTTCAGGAAAAGAGTGTAAGCATCAGCAAAGTATACTAGAAAAGAATATGAAGAAAATTAGTAAGGAAAAAAAAAGATAAAAACACTCCAGAGAAACCTATTTAGAATAGCAGAAAAGTGCACTTTATTATATGGCAAGGTACACAGTACAATAATATGCAATGATTTTATCTTGTAGGTGCTATTGACTGAAAGATGCTGAAGGAAGAGAGTAATAGCATTTTTCATGCATGGCATGCTTTTCAGTAGCATAAGTTATTATGTATCTTCACAGGAGACTTTACTACATAATTAAAAGGTATCCCAGGATGGAGATTCTCTTCCTTTGTGTAATAGAAATATAATAGTTACAGTGTCTGATTAGATCTGGTGCTTAGAGCTTTTATTTACTTTTAAAAGTTGACAAAGAGATTCTGCATCATAGAATGTGCACATTTCGTGTGTGTCTAGAACACAGGGGTAGCAATTATTTAATCAGCAACTTTTTGCTTAGTTAGAAAAAGTTATATTTAAAAAACACAGAGCAATAGCTTCCTCATTTGTTTGTTCCTTTATTTTGCACATTTGATTGTGTAAATAGAAGCTTGAATCTCAAATGCCCTGGCTCAGTCAGCAGAGGTGGGCTGCCATCTTCACTGGGTTAGCACTGGGCTTTTCAATACTCACTTTTTTTTATCTGAGCCAACCATGCAACACTCACTTGAAATGAGAAAATTTATGATGAAGAACGGTGTTTCTGGTGGCACCATATTCTCCCCAGTTTTGAGTGCAGTGTCCTATAAAAGAGATGTTGCACTAGGATGACCTCTGTTGTGACTCTTTTGTTTGGGCTGATCACAGGGCTGGCCACCCTTCCCTTTGACGCAGGCTGCTTCTTTTGCTTTGCTTTGTCCTAACAGAAAAATTATGCCACTTTAGTTTGTGTATTTTGAAAATGGATTGTAATAATGGAAGTCACAGCTGCTTAATGTACTGTTGGAATAAATTTTTGGAGTTCATGTTACTGTGCAAAGCTAAGGAAGTTAAGAGCTAGATACAAAAAGCATGTATGAGCGCTGCAATTTTTGCTCTGTTTCAGGTTTTCTGCTGAATACAGAAGATAATTGGAAGGCATGCATTTGGGAAGTTGTCTTCCTCATCCTAAGTTTAAAATCAAAGTTTTCAAGCCCAAATGCCTTTGAAATCACTGAAGGTAATGACTACTCAGCATCTCAGATCTAAGCCTGATTATTTATATTCTTCAGTCCAGATCCAGTGTTCCCATGTCATTTTAAAAGCCTGTCTTTAATGTAAGCTCGAGTTCTGACCAGTAAAGCTTTGATGAATGCCATTAAGGCAATGTAACAAGTAAACCTGTTCTGACACAAAGGCTGGCTCACAGATAGAGTTGTTTACTGCATAATCTATACATTAAAAGTATTGCTGTATTTCTCTCTGACACCTTCTGGAAAGATACAGCAGCGTGTGTGTCAGGTAGCTCTTGGGACGTGGCCCAGCTGCTTGTTTACATTCTGCAGAACAGATAGTGTCCAAAGTGTGTTATACTAATTGTACTTAACCAGATAAACTCTAGAACTGCATGTAGCACTTACAACACTTTAGATAAGCTAGTCCTTTGCAACTACTTGGCATATGTAGGCCTTCTAAATATTCAACAGCCCAGCTCTACTCCTCAGGACTTCTTGAAACATTTCTAGTTATAGGAGACCTGCTGTTGGTCTCAAGACATACCTGTTTTGATAAAGTGTTACACTGATGTCCTCAACACTTGTTAAATGTTGCTGCTTCATGGTGTGCTTGTTTCAAAACTGTGATACAAAAGTAACCTCATACAGCAGACAGATGCCACAATAATATTTAGCATTATTGTCATTATGTTTTCTTCTAGCTGGTATGTATTAAATTTGGATGGTATAATATCTCTTGTGAAATAGAACACTAGTAGATAACTTGAAAACCTGGCACAGCCAGGTTTTTTTTCCTATCAAACTAATTTCCTTTGAACCTGAAGCAGCATCCATCAGATCTTGTCAGCAGCACAATGAGGCACCTACTGTATTTTGTCAGTGGAATACCAATTAGCCTTTAATTTTACCACACATCCAATCAAAAGAGCTATTGCTTTCACATGATGGCAGAAGGTCATTAAAACAAATGATCTTGCTGCCAGACAATGACAACAAAACCACAGCTCGGTAAGTAGTGTATCTGTTATTGGGCACTGACAGCACACTAAATGCTGTGCTGTACTCGCTTTTTCATTCTGCCTTGTTTCAGGTGATCTGATGGCCTGAGAGCTGTTGCTAAAACTCTGTCTCCTAACTTAAGCTTTTCAGATACAATTCTGTTTGCCTCAAATGTTCAAGTACACAGGTAGTTTTGATGTCATAGCTGTCAAATTCTGTACCTTTTCCTTTGCTTTCAGCTGTGCTTGCTGGTTTAGTTCTTAACAATCTTTTCCAGGAAAAACAGCAGTCTTTAATGCCCTGAATGCTTTTTCTTCAGCCCTGCAAAGTGAGTGTTGGTGCATTACTTACGATGTTACATTTTATCTGGGTGCAGTCATCAGGATTCTCTGAGGTGTGGACAGTTCTGTGCTCTCTTGTTTATGTTTGGGACATAAGAGAATTTCTAGGTTTTAGCTTTCTCATGTTTCTCACCTACTCACTTTTGAACTTTCCTCTTGTAAGGCAATTGCCAGTTTTTGTTCTTTCAGCTTGAGAGCGAGCTTCTTCACAAAATTCCATAGTAATACAGTTGCAACTGTATAACTGGATGGTGCTGTTCACAGATCTGAGTCAATCTCATGAAGCTACTAAGATATATTAATGTTTTTATATTCAAAAAGGAACAAAACTCTGTACTGATAACAGGTACTAGTTCTCCTATCATTTATGCTTTTAAGATGTCTGTGCGAAAGTAAAACAGAGAAACATAATTGGGAATAGAGCATGAGTGACAGCCAAAAATAAAAAATCCTCCTCTGTATGTAAGAATGCCAGTTCAAGTCTCTGCAATTTTTTCTTTACTGAATTTTTCCACTGATTTTGCTAAACAATATTATCAACCCTGAGAATTCCTGCAGAGCTGCTGCATTGGTAACAATCAGGGGGAAAAAAGGATTTTTATGCTTGCTGCAAAACAGTCTAGGCACCAAGTTTTTAATCTCTTTCTGACTAACTTCTTAAAAGTAAAAATTTGCACTGATGGTAAATGGTCTTATGTGAGGTTTTTGACCTGTCTGTAAATCAGGTAGCAAGTAAGCATCCAGAAAATGAGTATTGTATAATCATTGACCCAATGACAACACTTCTTCAGCCTCCTCCACAGCTGACAAAAGTTTATTTTTTACAGAGCATCACTGAAATGTTTTTACCAGGGAAGAAAAAAAAAATCCCTCCTAAGTGGTGTCCCAAGAAAGGATGGTACATTCAGTCTGCTTCATTCACCAGATGCAGAGATCAGATGTTTGTGTTGGACACCACAGATACCTGACATACATTGCCTATACCACCTGCTGAAGCCAGTCCTGGGTGAGTGTCCCTGATGGAATGGGAATGTGTGCTGATTTAGTGCAGCAGTATTAAGTCTGATTTTTCACTGAGGGGTATTTTAGATGCTTACCTGAAGCCATTGACCCAATGCCCAAGAATTAACTTGTGCTAACTTTTACAAGATGGTGAAAAATGGAGCAAAAATGAGACCTGAAGTGGGAGAAGTCCTGTCCTCCAGGGAGAATGTTTTAACTAATAGTGTAATTTGTGAGAAAAGGAGTATGGTCTTTTTTCATTATCTCATTTCTCACACTGTTGGCTCAAATTTGGTGGATCAGAAAAGCCTTCAGGTATTCTGTGTGCTCTGTCTCCTAAGCAGTTACAGCTTAAATCATAGCAAGGAATGGAGACATGTAAGAATTTACATTTACTGTATGTGTTTGGTATAAAAACCTTAATATCTACCTGTTGTGAATTCATGACTCCATATGGAACTTTGTTTTCCGGTGTTTATTTTAAAACCCTAAGGTATTGCTTATTTAATGTCTCTATAAATGAATATCAGTGTTAGTGTCTTTAAAATACATTACTAATGCTTGCAATTCCGGGGGAAAGAAAACTTGATTCATATGCACTTTAGTATTTCAGAAATGAGCATGGAAAAGAGAAGAACAAATATGACTAATCATAATTGTTGAAAAAGAGTGAGCTAATGCGGAAAACAGGCTTGAGTGACTAAAAGACTCCACTCTTAAGATTAAAATAATAATAAAATTTGGCTTCTGATATCAGATGATTCAGCAATCTCTGCTTTCAGGTTTTTTTTGCAACACGAGCCTGGAAACTCAAAATAGTCTTTTTCAAATAAATCAAAATTGAACATTACATATTTCTGGACCATATTTCACACTTTATCATGTATTTCTGGACTCATGATAAAATCTCCACAATCTCTGGCTCTGCAGTCAGAAGCTGGAGAAGGCTCCTATAGAAAGATAGAAAGATGCAAAATGCAGAAAGATCTAATACTGCATTTAGAGCAATGTCTGCTGGATTATTTTCTGCAGAGATTTCCTTCGTCACTTTGTCTTGTGACAAGCATATTCCAATCCTTTATAATACCTGCTTTATGCTCTTATAAAAAGATGGTGTGATTCTTGGGGTTGTCCTTTTCAGGGGTCAGACTTTGGTGATCCTTGTGGGTCCCTTGCAGCTCAGGATATTCTGTGATTCCATGTTTCTTTATCTGAGTTGTTTTGACGTGTGGATGGCTGGCACGAACAAGCTGTCTGCTTTCTCAGTAAACAGCACACAAGGCTACTCTAGTCAAAAAGCCAGGGACCATATTAGCAATCCTCTAAGTCAGAACTTGTCTCTCCAGACTTCTTGAAGAGCTTATTGGTTCAGGGCTGGTGCCAGATAGTAATGCAGTCACATCTATGTCATTAAAGCTAGCTTGCATCTGCCCACAAGGTCACACAAAATGTAACACTAAACTCTTCTTTGTGGACAGCCCATTTCAGGCACTACAAACTATGCTCAGTAGTTCTGGGAAGTGAAACAATTTGAGCAGTCAAATATGTAAGTAAGCGGTCATACATACAAAAGTGCATACATATAAATGTTGCTCGGGATGATTTGGTTGAAGATGTAAAAGTATGAATTAAGTTGTCAGTACCCTCTTGACTCTAGGTGATATCTTCCTGTCACCTATGTGAGCTGCAAGGGGTTAAACCACTGAATTATTGTTACTGGAAACTTGTTCAAGTACCAAAATAATAGAAGCCTTAGTGTTTGACTTTGTGCCTTAGTCAGCAATCAAACTGAAGGTAGGGAAGGATGATGGAGTAGTCCCAGAACCTGACAAAAACTTGAAGCTTGCTGAGTAGTTGAAGAGATGGATCAGACCATTTACTTAACGCTAAAATAAAGAAGTGGAGCATCTGATATTAACTTGACTTCTGAATCTGACTCCTTCTGAAGTCTTCCTGGGCCCTACAAGCCCTATACAATTTTTTCCACGGTCTTTTGAACAAGGCTTTTGTAAGATAGCATTTGTGTCCTTAACTTTTTTTCCATGGTAACCACTCAGTTACCTGATCTGTTTGGTCACCTAACTCACATATCAGCAGGTTCTGGGCATAGTTAGTAGTTCTCATACTTAGTGAAATAAAGTTATACACAACATTGTTACCAAGTGGAAGAAAACTGTTGCTCGTAGAATAATGGCAACCAAATGGCATTTTTGAATAAAATATTATTTATGGAATACCCTAGCTTTCCAAATCTTACTGTTAATAACAGTGTTAATCATGAAGCAACTCTTGATTTAAGATGTTAATTTTCACTTTTCTATGCTGATAATTTTCATTCATGCCTGAATGCATATCCTGCAAGTCCATGTAGGATAGATATTGTTCATTTGAAGCTGAGGCACAATGTTGGGACAGATTCTCAATAATTATTGTTCTATATATGTGTAGTATTTATTCTAATTATGGACAGCTGAGAATGCAGCTGCAAAATCATCATTCAGTTTACTGTCAGTGTTCATTACTGGCAAGGTCTTTTAATTTTTAGAATACAGTATTTTAAGCTCTCTCTCTTCCTTGTATCTCTTCGCAGATGTTTTGAACGTTATTTTCAAAAACTAAATTTTCAGCCTCCGGACACAATATTTTTATATTTAGGGTCCTTTTTGTGGAAAAATAATAATTTTTGAGGAATATGTATGCAAACATTTTAATAAGGCAAAAGCTTATAATTAGGAACTGACAAGCAGAGAGTTTAAACAACTCTACCATCTTCCTTGAAAATAAATAAGTAGCAAGCAAAACCAGGAAAGCAGCTTTAAAAGTTGCTGGGTTTGAAAGCTTTAAAAATGGTTAAGACAGTAATGAATTCTTTAGACCAGAAGGTTTGTCTCTGAACAGTGGGGAAAAAAGACACATATTATGCATCAAAAAAAAAAAAAAAAAGAAAAAAAGAAAAAGTGCTACTACCAATCTTTAATATTTTGGATACTGTAATCTTGTGGAAGCTTTAGTACATCTCCATTGTTAATATCTAAAACTCTCTTTTCCTTTTCTTGAAAATAAGTCTTCTAAAAGCAGTTTATCTGTGGTGTCTTTAACCACATTTGCAATAGTTATTTTGACTGAAAGCTTCTTCTCTACAGTTATAGGAAAAGCATGGCTAATAACTCTTCCTCCTAAAAACATCAGTCCCTTTGCTACTGTTACAACTGTGTAATTTATGACCTCTCTGTGTAGAAAGTCTGATGGTTTTAACGCTTCATACTCCAAAAGGGACAAAGCAGCATTCCCTTCCTTTCTTATCTTTTCCGCTCCCAAGGTAATTTTTGCTTGTGGTGTGCTTTGATCCAAATCTGCAGCTCTCAATTCTGTGGACATTTTCTCTCAGTAAATTTTTATATAAACGGTAGGCTTTGTGTCCTACAAATGGCATTGTTTACTGTTTCCTTTGAAGCATAGCCTGTGTTCCCAAAGCTCTTTACTTGAGCCTAAAATCCACTGATTTAAATGAGCAATTGTCTACATTATCACAACAATAAAGGTTTGCATTGATAATGGTCGTCCCAACCTGTAAAATTCTCACAATCAGTTATGCAGCACATATCAGGCTACAGCTGCAATACTGTGTTCAGTTCTGGTCCCCACAATTCAAGACAAACATGGACTGACAGGACGGGGTCTGAAGGAGGGCCAGGAATATGACCAAAGTATTGGAGAATCTGACCTCTCAGGAAACACTGGAGTTAGTCACTCCCTGGAGACAAGAGGGCTTGGAGAGATCTCATCACAGCAATCCAGTACTTAAATGGTGGCTACAAAGAGGATGCCCCTTTTTTTTTTTAACAGGAAAAGAAAAATTCCAGCCTGTCAGAAGCTTGTAAGTCTTGTAAGTCTTAAGGTAACTTATCAACTAAATGTAAGCGCTGTATTTTTAGTCTTCAATATAGATAGCCTTTTAGAAACATATAGTCAAAATTTGCAAGAATATTTTTTAAAGTAATTGCTTGACATAATTATTTCATTACCATATAGGTATTATGATAGAAGGAGTAGCAGCCTCTAACACAGTTTGTCTAGTGCTTTCTGTAATAAAATAAAATGGTTATAACTTTAACAGCTCCACTTCCATCATGATTAGCAGCATATTTTGGGAGCTTGGCAGGAAAGAGTCTCTGAGTTAGAAAGGTGTCTTTTAGTGCCATTATAAAAATTTCTATAGCATTGGCAGAATTTCAAATTGTCAGGAGTCATAATTTTTCCCATATACTGTATACTGTACGGATTAGGGTTTTGCATTTCCTGCCAAAACCCTTGACATCTGAGAGTTCTGTGTGCATATCAGGAAGCCACCCTAAATCTATGCAGAATTCAAAGTCTGAATGGATCATGAACCAAAAGAATCTTTTCCTGTTTAGAAAGCCTGTAGGGAATAGGAACTGATCAAGCAATAAATTCATTCTGTGCCTTGACTTTTTGTCTTCAGTGTGATCTGCACCTTTGACTCTGCCTATTAATAAAAATATCACTTGGTTCACAAAGAATATACATGAGCTTGGGCAAGAAAACATCTAGGACAGATACACAAGCTATCCGTGAAGTTACGCAATGAAAGAGTTACTTAGAGATCCTTGGTTGTTTAGCCCAATAAAACAAGACTGGTCAGATATAAATAACCTTTTAAAAAGGAAAAAACCCAAAGTCAATGTGGCATGGCTTGGAAACATTTTGTGGATGAAATAACTAGTCATTGTAGGACTCCAGAACATCTAGTGATTTAATCTCCCATCTTAAACTAATGACATCATAAACCTCTGCAGATCTCCAAATTTATATTCCACTAATATTTATTCCTCCAATACCAAGAGGCTAAGTCTGCTGACGGACGAAAAATCAGAAAAAAAGGTTAAGGGAGATAGCAGGCTATTATAAATCAATCTGACATTTAGAGAAATCTGAGTTACACCAGTCAGTGCATGCACCACAGCCAAAAATTTCTATCTGATAGCATTACACAATTTTGGTCAATAAACTTGCAGTAACTTGAATATGGTGTGGATTTTCTGAATTATAAGATTTGATTTTTCATAATCATTGTGAAGATGTCAGAAAACTGTGGAGCTGTGGTAGCAGTAGGGGCTCATTTCTTGTGCTGAATGTATTTAACACGCAGGATCACTGTAGAGTAGCTGAAGCTGGCTGGCAGGGGAGCCCTGCAGATTAACTCATGTATGTGCAGCAGCCAGGCTTGAAACTGGGGATAAAATCATTCACCAGTGAATCACACACCAATCCAGGAACTGTGAAGTAACATAGTAGGGAAAAAAGCACTGTGAATATAGCAATAGTTCTGGGAGATGGGACTACTAAAACGATGACTGAGATAATGTAAAATATAGGATGACTTTTTGTAGCATTTTGAGTCCCAGAAGCAGCAAGTACATTACAAAACAGCAAAAGATCACAAGAAAGTTACATGAAATACAAACAGATAAAAAACCTCTTTTGTCACAGATTATGCTGATAATGATATGTATCAAATGTTTGAACATTTTTCATATCTAAATTAATTTAACAATTAATTTAATAATTAATAATAGTTTTCAAACCAAAGCAATTTGAAGCTAGTCTAAACTCTTACTTAAGCAAATTCAAAAAGTCACAAAAGCTGCAAAATTTTTTACAAGGTAATGAGTGAACTAAACCCAGTTTTCTGTTATAAAAATTCTTAACTCTTGGTCAAAACCTCATCATTTGAGAAATCCTTTTTTGCTCCTACCAATTAAGGTTATTATTTATAAAGACACTTCCAAAAAAGATGTAGCTTGTCTGTTACAGTGGTGTTTTATTATCTGATATATTTAACCTATTTTTCTTCTCTGAAATGTCACATTTGAGGTCACCAAATAATTTTCAGCTTTATTTAATTAAAGTTTGTAGTTCTCATTTAGAAGCATGTAGTCTGGCCTATAGAGTTGATTGTGGAT
This sequence comes from Acridotheres tristis, assembly GCA_037013685.1. Lineage (NCBI taxonomy): Eukaryota > Metazoa > Chordata > Aves > Passeriformes > Sturnidae > Acridotheres > Acridotheres tristis. The sequence continues at coordinate 89,277,112 of CM072886.1, forward strand.
AAATTGCCAATTAATTTCGGACACAGAGAGATTGGAAGTGGTGCAGTGAGTTATTTTTCACAAGACCCATGCAGCATGGATTGATAGAGTTTGATGGGAATAACACCCATGACACAGTGAGGGGCATTTAGAAGTCCAGATATGTCCTTCTCTACTTCTTTGGGCTGAGAGTTTCACAAACAATGATGTGCTGAAGTGAAATTTGTACTGCTGCACGCATGTGGCCATAACCTTAGAGGAGAGAGTATTGGTCTCCAGACAGTTTGTGATGAGCTCATGCTCCTCCATAAACTCAGTGCTAAGTGCTGTTTCTCATAGAAGAGCTACTTGTATTCTTGTCCAGTCTTAATTTCCATGATATTTCCTATACTTAAGGATGCTGGTTGCAACTATAAAAAAAAAAAAAGAAAAAAAATTTCATAATTCCCTTGAACATTTTTAGAGATTTGTTCTTCACCCGTTTCATCTTCTCAAAGACCCAAGAAATATATTATAATAATTAAGTTTATTTTCCAGAAATTTCATTTAAATAACCATCAATTTCTCTTTACCAGAAAATCTGATCTGTTTATCAGAACAGATTTTGTAGCAGTTTTGATAACTAAGACAAATATAAACCTCAGCCAGATTAATATAAACTTCTAATTAAATTCATTTAATTTGTCCTTTGATTTATGGGTTTTGCAGGTTGTATATATTTGGATTTTTAAACATTCTTGAAGTACATAAATTAATTCACATAGGGATATGAAGAAATGATATTATCCTTCTGCATCTACAGACATAATTTTCTCCACATTAGTCAAGGTTTAATTACAGTGGTGAAGATTTTTCTTCCTACACATAAGATATTGCACATTTTAATAGATGTTATTATTTGAAAATGTCTCTTGAAATTCAGCATTTGTCGCAATTTGACTAAATTTATCATTCACTAAATTAAAAACACTAAATTAAAAACCCAGTTTACTTTTTCCTAGGTATTTTTGTTGGTTCAGTTTCAAGAGCTGGAAATGCTAAAGATTCTTCATCTTTTATTTTTATCTTTAGTGTAAAAGTTCAGCAAGCATTTGATTGACCATCTCTTAGCTTTGACCGAGACTAAGAAAAAAATAGGAGACCAAGGGAGACTTTAGAGCATCGACGTTTGAACTTCCAAGGATTAGTTGCTTCAGTGAACTGTTTTCAAAAGCTAATTTCTGAAATGTAACTCAAGGAGAAGTATAAGTTATTCTCTGACATTCTCAAAAGGTTAAATTGGAAAGGAAACTGCACCTCTGCCTGATGTTCTGGTAAATGGTGAGGGACATTGGCTGAAGTAGGAATGTTGCTTTTAGTCAATGCAAGCTTCAAGTTTTGTAGTGTTTTGAGTAAGAAAGCAGTAAGTATTCAGAAACATGTTGCTTTGACTAAATCTGGATTGTGAAGGAGGAAATGTTAAGTAATCATTAGGTGTTTGTAAAGTGACAGTGGAGACAGGACAGAATCATAAGGCAATTGTACATGAATAATTAAAAAAATTAGAACAATTAATTCCAGTGTTACATGGGCAAAATTAGTACAAGAGAAATAAAGGTTGAGGAGGTGACTCAGATCTCACAACCCACATCCTTTATACTTCTCAGTGCTTATGAATATGCTTATATGTAGTCTGACTCCAGTTTAACCAGCCACTTCCTGCTTCCACAGAAAATAAGGCTTCTAAATCCAAATACAAAGTGTTGTGAATCTGATTCTGTTCTTCCCTCTGTATCCAAGTATCTGTAAAATCAATATTGCCTGCCTTGATTTTCTCTCATTTCAATAAGGTACAATGATTATGAGTCCCTCTTGAGGAAGGGTGACAATTCATTGAAGAGGTTTCGCAAAGATTAAAGACAAGACAGGATATCTTCAAGTAATCTTACTAATAAATTAGAAGTAAGAGGTTTTAAGCAATGCAGAAAAACAAGTGATAAATGGTCCATGGCAATAAAAATACCAAGAAGTTGTATTCATAAAAGTAAAATAAGAACTGGTATTAATTTAGAAATTATTTCTTGCAGCTCAGTAATGCATATGAATAATTCTCTGTATCTTTTGCTTGAATTCAGCATTTCCACTGATGCTTTGTCCAGGCACCCTTTTTGTCCAGGCTGAATTTTGTTCAACAATGTTGCTCATAGAAGCCTGAATATTGCCTGAGAGTGTGAACTGTTCACAGATGAATAGAAACTTGATTAATTTTTCTGTTGGTGTTAAAAATAAAATCCTCTTGATTGTTTTTGGTGCTGTATCTGCTTTTGTTTTTAAGTATATCTTAGGGGTTTATATGCCTTATGCTTTGAATCTCAGGTAATATATATCAGATACTTAAAACAAGGAAAGTAGTCTTATATTGCATTTATTATCCTAGAATGTTTTTTATTCTTTGCCACCACAAAAAAAAAAGGTTTACTCATTTATGATTGCAGTATCACCTGTAAGTATTAAATATACTCAGCTGATACTTTGAAGTTGGCTTATTTTGTCTTTTCATGACAACTATGTATAAATCAGCAGTGTTAGGTTTACAGTCAAGTTTTATTTTAGTGCTCTCATGACGTATAAGAAGGTAACCTGGTAAGGTACCTCATTTGTATACATTCTGTATAGTTTTTCTGCAATTAAATTGCAGATCAGTTGCTCTAGGTTTCAGTTGCATTGGATTCACAGAAGCTTTAACTATCTACTCTAATTATTTCGAGATCCTAATGAATAGTTATGGCCTTGATTAGTATGGACACAGGCAGAATGATCAGTACAGAAAAAATAATGTAGAATATATAACGTAATAGCAGGGAATGTGTGTTAATCAAATTACAGAAAAATTGAAAATGGAAAAGATCACTCTATATGTCATGAAATTTAATCCTTAGATTTTTTTCCTTTAGTGTAGTTTTGAGTGCATTCAGTAAAGGTTTTTCCACTATTTATTGATGAAAACTCTTGTACTACCTGAGAGTTCATAAATCCCACATACATTTAATTTTTCATCTTATTACTCGTTAGATAGTGATGTAGGTTGTAAATTAAAAACATTCAAAGCTGACAAAGAATTGGCTTAAGAAATTTTTAACAAAAATGCATCACAAACCTTGAGTTACTCTAAATTATTATAGCCTTGAGGCTCCCTGGATGTGTACTGCAGCCTTTACTGCAGCGTTTCTAAAGACATTCTTGGCAGCAGAAAAATAGCAAATTACCTTCAGGGCTCTCTCCTGAGGTCTCAAAGAAATTATAGGGAAAAAGTTCAGTTCTTCTGAGGGCCTCTGCTAGGCATCCATAAACTGGCTTTATTCAGAAGTACTCACAGAAAGCAGGTACCAAACTGATTACTCCACAAGAGCTGCTTCTCCAACAGCGCTTTAAATCTCCCTGTTAGCCCAGTCTGCCTGAGTGTCCCAGTTACATATTCACCAGGGGCAGTAAGTTAAAGTATTCTGCTTAAAAATAACAAAGATGATTTCTGCACCCAGTAATGTGGGAAAAGTGGATGACACTATTTTAGGTAAGGTTTGTAAGAACCTTCGTGCCTTACAAGCTGACTTAGGCTCCACCAGGACATAGACAGTAATAGCTCACTACATGCTTATTTTGGAGACCTCGCCTCTCTTCTGTGGAGGCTATTTCCCACCCAATTCGTAGCCAGTCACTTTTATTGAGGTTTTCTGTAGGAAAGATATCACCAGAGTTTACTCAAATTTCTTGCTGCAGCTTCCAGCATTGTTTATGACAGAAACTCCTGTGAAGTGGGATCAGAAATTTGAAGGGAATCCTGACTGCATGAAAAAAACAGCTGTCCCCTTTCCTGAACTTTTGTCAAAGTCTACCATTCCACTAAATACAAATTCATATTTGTTGCAATTGTTCTTCAAGTGCATCTAGAGAAATTGAGAGAAAGCTAGTTTTGGATAAATGTCTCTCTAGTAGTACTTTTCCTTTTGCATGCACAAAGAAAGAATAGAACTCTTTCAGCTTCCTTTTTAGGATTTGTTTTTGATAAGTAAAAAGGTTTCTGGTAGGAAACCACTCATTTGAATCAATCTCCTCAAAAAAATATAGGTATCAGGAGCTTCTCAGTCTCAGTTGAACCCAGAGTGTCTTCCACCAGTAAGCCCGTTTCCTCTTAACAATAGCTGATCTCAAGTACGGAATCCAAACTCCACAGTTTTTGTCTGAGACAGTTGCAATATTTGTTTCTTTGCTCCTCTGCTTCTACAACTCAGTGTTTGTGCCTAAACTTTGGACACAGAATGCAAATATACTCACACTCAAAACATCCAGTTGTATATCATACATTTAAAGGAAGCTGAAATTTTCACTAGAGCTTCATTTCCCACTTTGCATAATGTGTTGCTGATCTTTTGCCTCTGCTGTTTATTCTAAAAGTTCTCCTCTGAGGGGATGTAACGGGTGTGCTAGTGGCCTGGTGATGATGTCTGAGTTTCCACTGCAGGTTAACTCAGAATTAATTTTATGATCTCATTTCTTACCTTTTGTGCTGTTTTTGAAAGTGAGATAGGTGCATCAGAAATTCGCGATTTTTTGTTGGAATTTTAAAATTTTTTTCAGTACATGTAGATCTCTAGCCCACAGATTAGTTGGAACCATGACCTATATATAACCAAATAAATGTATCTGCCTAAGATGACAGATAGTCTGAAACACCTTTTTGAGAGGTGAATTGCATCATTCATGACAAGGATCAAAATCCACTTCTTTGGCACCTCTCTACAAGTGAATGCTGTACATGTGACGATCTAAATCTAAACACCAAGGAGCTAAGGTGAAGAAAGTTTCCTGTTGCAGGCAAGGGGAGGAGAAACAGCTCATTTTCTTGAGAAGTGTAAATAAGAATGCTTTCACACTTTCTTTTCTGAGCAGGAAAGAGGTGTTCTCTGTTAATGTCCAAATCTTCCCTGAGACTGGTGTACTAGCTATTTTCAGTTTGATAAAATAGATTATCTACATTTCTGCAATGTTTCATAAGATAAATAAAAGTTCAGTTTCTCTCACACAGCCAAAATCACATTGAAATTCAATACATCTTTTTCCATTTTAATGTCTCTAAGATTTAGTAGAACATGTCTAATTCAGAAGTGTTACAATTTTTAAGAACAGTTAAACTTCTAGCTCAGTCCTCATAATGTATGAGGATTTTAAACAGAAAAACCATTAAGACTAATGGGATTAATTCCCTAGGAGCAAGAGAAAAAAACTTCAAGAGCTTTCAGAAAATACCTTCTTCTTTCATAACGTAATTAAATTGTAGTTAAAGTTGCATTATACATTGCTAATTAAAGGGGAAAGCCATCATTATCATTACCAATTACTCTTTTAAATAATATTAATATGAAGAAAATACTTGCACTTCAATTTCCTTATACAAAGCATTTCAAACATGATTCTTTCAGGAGAGAGGAGGGCTGTAGGCACGATCCACTTCTCATACTGTGATCAGGGTAAGAACCAAGTCTTAAGATCATGAGTCAAAATCATGGAAACCACTTTAAGGGCAAGTATGGGATATGTTTCTGTCTCTGTTATTAAAAAAGAGTGATGTCTTACTTTTTGTTTTACAGCAGCCTAAGTTGCTCAAAATGTCTTTAAAGATTTGGGGGTCTACTTAAATTTTTGAAGGCTAGAGTGTGAACTCTTTTCAGGCAGGTGTTGCCTGCTGCTTACTGTTTACACTACAGCTGCTGTACTGTGAATTCAGGCAGAATACAAACAGCCCTTGAAACTTGCCCCAGACAAGTAGGTTCAGTTTGAGAGAGACACATCATCCTCTACAGGATACTCTGAAAAAGTTCCTTTGGGGACTTCGCTTTGGTCTGTATACACTTACAGGGATCAACTCAATGGCAATATCTGTAGCAGCCTCTACAGGGATACAAGCCAGAGGTGGGGGTGGTTTGGTCACTTGGAGTTCTGTACTGCCACTGACTATGGGAGCAATCTTCATGGTAAATAGTATTATGCCTTTAGTGGATTTATGGAACAGCTATTGCCTTGTTTCTGGACCTCATACAACTTTGTTTTTGGCTTTATGACCTGCTTAGTGCCATAGGAGTGTAGCTATTTGCTGACTGCACTTCACTCTGTAACGAAGCTGGGGTGGGGACTAACCCATTAATTAAAGGAACATTAAGATTAAAACATTGCAAGCCATAGAATCTCATCAGGAATCAGTGAAGAAAGGCTGGGTTACATTTACAATCATAAGCTATTTTCATTAGAAATTTCTGTCTATCAAAGCCAAATTTTTCACGTAAATGTATAAGATTTGGAGACATTTTGGTAAGGCAGATTATATGGGTGTTACATGGAATTTATGACCTGATAGGTAAAACTTCCTCTTTTCTGAGTCAGCCTGGTTGTTTTTGTTTCTTCAATTTTTTACCCATATCTGAGTTCAGACCCTGAATTGGTAAACTCCACCAGTACCAGGGAGAAAGAGGAAACAACAGCTAGGACTAATTTGCTTGCATGGAAAGAAAGAGTGAAATTTCCCAGGCAACCAGACATGAATTAACACCTCTGTAGATTCAGTCTGGTGTGTTGGATTTCTCACTCAGGCTAGTGGGGTATAGGTGCACCCTAAGGCTAGTGAGGGTGGGATGTGTGCTTTCCTAAAGCCTCAAAGCTGAAATAATTGATGTCTGTCTTAGTTATGTCGTGTGATTTTCACCCTACATTTTACATTACTAATGTTTACCAGGATACTTTCAGTTTTCAGAGGCTTTAGCACTTCTATCTAGCTGTCAATACAAGATGTGTCACACAGAAGGGGAGGCTGGTGCCCACAGTGCAGGACCAGCCATACACCTGAACTCCCCCAGGCTCAGCCAGTGGATCCAGGTGCCCTGTGGCAAGGGCAGCAGCCAGCTGTGAACAAAGTGGGAGCCAGCAGGGCAGGGAAAATTGCTTCTTCCCTCTCCTCAGCCATTTGTGACACCACAACTGAAGGGCTGGCTCCAAGCTGCCACAAGACACTGGTGGGGCCAGCTGATGGGTCTCCAAAGAGAGTGGAGAAGGGATTGGAGTGCCCTTGGAAAGGCAGTAGCCATGGGGTTGGTGCCACTGAACATCTGGAGGAGGCAATGGAGTCCTTGATCCTCTAGTTTGCTGGTGGCACCAAACAGGAGGGACGGAAGCTGGTGCTCAGATTGCCTTTAGGAACTCAGGCAGGACAGGGAGGACTCCAAGACAGCTCCTGGGGCTGGTCCCCAGTGCTGCAGGGACACACTCAAGATTGTGTGGCAATAGGACAAGATTAGTGGTGCAGGGTGAGTTTCTGAGGCCTGGAAAAACGACCAGAGTGTCATTCCAGATGGGCAAAAGGGAGAGACGCAAAGTGCATCTCCACCAGCTATACTTCATAGATGACTCAGCTCAGGAGGTTGGATTAAATGACCAGAAGTGGAATGGCAGGCATCATGAGGTCACCTCTCAACTTCCAGAGGCCAGGAGTTTGTAAACTAGGACTGACCACGTTTCCTGTGTCTTGGAGACAGCCCAGGAGAGCTGTAGCTATGGGGCAGCTTCCCAGCTCTCCTTTCTCAGCTCTCCCTGGGCTCTGTGCTTTAGTGAAATGGGCAGAGAAGTTTAACTCCTAACACTTTGCCCTCGACCCATCTCTACTATGGTTTCATAATATGTGTCTCTGGTAGTATGTCTTATTTGGAGCTGATAATTCCTATGCAACTCAATTACGTCTCTATTTTCTGGTTTTGACCCCAACTGAGTTTCACCTGTATAATTTTGAAAGCAAAAATGTGACCTATCATTAGATACAGAGAATAGGAAATGGGAAAAAGAGTTTTGGGGGAAGGATGCTGAATTCAGCTTTTGTTTGTGTTGAATTTAAGGGTTTTTCGGATAAAGATGTGGAACTTGGGAAAAGACAGAACCATTGTTAGAGAAGAAAAATTATGAGAAAGTAATTTAAATGGGGGCCAAGAGAGGAAACCTGTGGGTGAGGATGGTATATCACAAACTAGAAATTAAGATGTTGAAAGCAGTCATCATTGAAGATGTACAAATGAAAATGTGCACTAGAGAAGACTTTGCCTGACAGAGGAACTTGAATGTCTCTGACATTCAACTTCTATTCCCTTGTACAAATGCAGCAGTGGGACCTCTGTTTGTTATGTTTAGTCTCTATTGGTTTAAGTGGAAGTTAGTCCAGATTAAAGACAGGCTGAGGAATATAGGCTGTCTTGGAGATCACAGGCAGAGACATCACTTGGCTTAACTGGCTTTTGGGTGATGCTGGAGCAGAATTACCACTTGTTAGAGTCACTGGTCTTTTATCTACGAATTTGTTCCTGATATTGTAGAGTCCTGAGCACCCATTAGAGTATGAAGAAAATTGACCCAGATCAAGAAGTTTTCTGAGGAATGTGTCTTTCTGGAAAATACAATTTGTACTATAAATTGCTTAAAAATGCCAGGTCCTTAAAAAAAAAAAAAAAAACCAAAACAAGGAAAAACAAAGACTCCTAGTTTTTAACTTTTCATTTGAAAAACATGGGTAATTTTCCAGAAATAATGTATCTTGATAGCCCATGAAACTAAAAAGATGGAATTTATGCACATATACGGGATTGAAATTCAGTGCTGAGGAATAATGTTCTGCAATAGAGAAAATAAGAAAGAGCCTAGGAAGCAAATGCATACATTTAGCATAATATGGTCTATATGTAATCTATATCCTAGTCACTTCTTCCTTAAGATTACAGACCTGAAATGTATATTCATAAGCTTTCAGACAGTGCCTAATACAGTCAGGTTACAAAGATACTCTGAGTATTACTGCAATGTAAATTTTAAATTGTACTGAGATAATGGTGTGAAAGGACAATTGGATTGAAACGTCAAATATAAAAAACCAGAAAAATACCAAACTCATGACTTTAAGCCTCCATGTACCTGTTTGGCCTGGCAGAGCAGGAAGAGTCTGCAGCTTCCTGAGTCCTGGTTTGCTGTGGTCTAGAAGGGGAAGTCAGGAGGTCTCCCAGCAAAGGCCACTGGAAAAAGGAGTATCTCTGCTCCATGACAGTGAGCTCACAGGGACCAGCAATGGGTGTGCTCTTTGTCTGGGGTTTTAACCCTGTGTTGCCAGTTCTGTAGGATGCTAGGTTGGGCACTCAGCATGTTGCTGCCTCACGCTTCTAAACCCAAGTGGCATTTAAGGCAAATACATCAAATAAGCAAACTCTGTGTTAAAGCATTAAACCTTGTGTAAAATATCCAAAAGAACTTAGTGAGAGACTGTTGGACTCTGACAGCATGAGAGGTCTGGAAGTAGTTCAAATGAGGCAATTTCATGCATTATTTATAAATGCATTGTATCATCCTGATGGCAGATTCTGCCCAGTAACAATGATGTTCAGAGGTGTGGTTGTTTGTATGTTTTTCAATTGCAATGTAGAACACTGTAGAACAAGTTCTAGAGCACTTCATTTTTCAGGACTTGAATAAGTAGTAATGAATCATATAAACTCATCAAGTACACTGGACTCAGCAAATAAACTTAGTATTTGTAAATCTAAATGAAGGAAAGTAAGGTCTTTTGTGAAATACTTGGGAATGAATCAAAGTATCTTTAAACTGTTCCAGTTTAATAATAGTCAGTATGAAGTTTGTGACTAAATGAAATGGAAACCAAATTATGGTTTTCAGGTTGTTGTCCAGATACAATCTAAAATTATATATTTGAGAGCTTCAAATACTTACCTGGGCTAAGAAAGTTATCAAATAAAAATAAAGACTGGATTTCCAAACAGTTATTCCTTTGTACTTTGTTTTGTTTTTTTTTTTAATGTCTGTCATCTTAGCTAGACAACTCCCTTGACCAAGTATTGTAAATATCTAAATAAAATTGGATTTATATGAAATAAACATTCTCTTTCTTTGCTTCTTGTCACAATGTCACAAATCCAACCATGGCTTCACAAGCTTTGTTGAGAAAAGCAGTCACATTAATGTAGTAACAGCAGCTATTCCTAGTAAGTCACATCACAGTTGTGGTATGTGCTTGAAAACTGAGCTGTTGAAACAATTTTGGTCCTAGTATTAATTTAAAAAGCCCTCCTAGCACATATCATTAAAAAGAAGTTTGGGAAGTTGCTTTGTAAGTAAGCCATTTAACCTGACCATTTGAAGTAGTCAGTGGCAGAATCTCCTCTCCCTTCCATTTCAAAGGATATAATCAAATGGATCTTTGTTCCCTCTTTTGCTCTGCAGGAAACATCTTTAACTACACCTGTAGTGCTGCCCATATAAATAGCACACATGCATATATTTATATATGTATTTGTATCTACATCTGTATATATGTATACATATATATATATAGATATATATACTCCCATGCAGAACAAACCAGCAGTTAAATAATTCACAATATCCAAGTGAAGGAGCCCATTATGATTCTGAGATTTGACAAGTGACTTTTCAGGAGAGCACATAGTATTTTTCTCCTTTTCTTGAAAAAGCTCATAAATCCAAAGCAGAAATATTCACTATCTGTTTACATGAACATTCTTGTTTTCTCTAGTTATGAGGCTAATAAACCTGTCAGTTTAAGACAGATTGACTGATGGCCATGAACAAGCAGAAGGTTTCCCCAGCACACTAGAACTTTTGACCAGAGATCATAGGCAGAAGATCTCTGTCATTTCTGACTTCATGGAAGAACTATACTGCAAAGCAAGGTGTTTCTGCCTCCTGTGGAGCAGTTTGATTTCTACCCATGAGCTCATCTAAGGCTCAGTCTGTTTGTTTTCCCTTCTGGAGTTATTTATTTTTTTCTTAATGGCTTCCTTGGGGCAGCCATGCAGTGCTACAGGTTTTTTTACCCTTTTTTTTCCCTGACATGCTAAAAGTTTGCATTGCTAAAAATTACACATGCTATATTGGCCTTCATATTAATTGCTCCTTATCCATTAATACTAGTTGAACATAGTTATCCCTTTGCAAGTTAATGTGCTGCCTGTTAGCATCTGTCAAAGGGCTGCTGATGTAATGGGTATGTGTTTGACTTAAGTACCAATTGGCTTCGTTATTACTAGAAAAAAAATAATAATAGTTACAGGTTACCCATATTCTCCCCTTCTAAGCAGGAAAAACAGTGTTACTGAAGAACAGCTGATTTTACCCCATCAATTCTATCAATTATGTGAAGAAAGGAATGGCAGATGTTGTGAGAGTAAGGAAAAAGTGCTGTTTTATTCCTTAATAGTCACTGAGAAGGATTTTGCATTTCATTTGAGCAGAAATTGAATAATCTCAAGCTTTTGCAGCACACCAGAAAAAATGTATTTATCTAATTGTGTCTTTTGAACACAGCTCTGTAAAAACTCTGTGAACTGAAAAAAACTCTGAAAAATAACTTGTATTACATCATTTGACAGAGATAAATCTACTAACACTTTCTGCAATATCATAATTCTAATGAAATTTGAGGAGTATAGTTTTTACCCTCAAACTTATTAAAATTACAGGGAGACACAAAAGACAAATAAATCCAATGTAGAATGAAATATCTGAATTATATACCTGTTACTTCTTTTCATACAAACTATATATAAAAAAATTAGTCAGCATATATGATAATAAAGATATTAAGAAAACTAAAGAGAAGCATAACATTTTTAAAGCAAAAGAAAACCGAATTATACAACTGACCCTGACCATGTACTAGAGACAAATTCCTGCAAGAAGATACATGTTCTATTTGAAAAATTCTAAAGGAGTTCATTAAAAGATTAATGAGGGTTACTTTAATGAACTTTTCTAAGAAGAGATTAACAGTGGTAGCTTTTAGAAATACAATTTTCTTTGCCTGCAGCAGACACAGTGCCTGAGTATCATAAAGGAACATTGAGCATAAGCTGTGACTTGTGACCAGTCCCTGAACTGTGCCTTCACTGACTGAGAGCCTAGATTTAACATCTTCCTTTTCCTATGCACTGCTGAAAAGGTGACCAAAATGCACAGTTCCTAATCTGAATTTGTTCTAGTATCCTCCACGGTTGAGAGATGATTGTGTTACATTGGCAATGGTTCCTTATATTTTCCTTTACCAGAAGTTGGAGCATAGACGCATTTGAGATGCGGGAAGGATTGTCTTCTACATCTGCCAATTCTAGTCCTCTTTTCCTTCAAGGATGCCACACACTACTGGGCTGAGCAGTGAGTTGTGGAGAAGTTCAGTGCAATAGTGAACTCCCTGTGGAGTCAACTGCACTGTTTTCTAAGAAGATAAGATGATGTTAAAGGCTTAAGCCAAAGATTAAGTTCATCCTACATCTTTCACATTACAGCATTCTCTGTCTTCTTTCCTACCCACTTTTTCCTGCCCTGCTTTACACAGCCTTCTCCCTCTAAAAGCAGCTGCAGTGGCACAAGGAAGGGGCAATCTACTCTATTTTTTTCTGTTCTGCTGAGAGCAGCAGCAAAGGAAAGAGAATTGTAGGACTTTGTAGTTGAGGTAGTGGAAGAAAAGCATCTCCTGCACATTTTTCAGTGGGGCTGGTGAGTCTGAGTAAGTATGAAGATTTTAGGGCACAAGACATAGCATACCTGCCTTTTCAATAGTAATGTGTGATCTGCCTTCCTATATGAGAGGCAGAAAGCTGTGCTGGGCCATAACCATGAACTACAACACATATTGTCATGCCTCACAGTTTTGAGCAGATCAAAAGCCCTTTAGCACTACAGGATAAGCAGAAGGGCTGAATCTGCCTGAGAAAATAAATGCAAAGTGTGACTTGTTATATTGCTACACCATATCTGCAGTCTCAATCCTTGGTTCATATTAGATTTCTTTTTTACAAGCTTGACAGCAGTGATGAAAATTAAGATTGAATGTGGGAGAGGAGAGAAACCTGTATATAATAAGAATTTTAAAAGAGGAATATTGTGCAAGTTCCATATATCAAATACAGTAAAGTAAGACTAAAGTAAGAACATGGAGAAAGTAACAAAGCAGAACACAAAATGTAAAACCACAATATTTAAAATTGTCAAAAGCTATACTGCAGACAGCATGAGCACTTTATTACTGATAAATGTAATGGAGTCAAAAAGTCCAGCCGGCTTTTAAATGGAATGGCAAAGTTTTACTGTTATGGCATGGGAATATTATGGGTATGAGAGAAAGCAGGGTGGACCAGATACAGTGTTTGTTGTATATATATATTTAGGTTGAAAGTTCAAACAGCATTCACTGCTATTACATTTTGTTTACAATATTGCATAATAATATGACATCATCTCAAAACCATAATGTCATTACTGTCTGCCATAACTGAACTATAGCCAGGATCTAATCCAAAGTTCACTGAATATCAATAAAAAGACCTTCAATGACATCAGTTTGCTTAAGATCATTTAGGACAGAAATAAGTGGGCTGACTTATGCCTCTCCAGCCTCTAATAGCTTATCTAATTAATGCTTGTTTTGCTCGTTTGCAAAGAGGTGGTTGCAGCAGCTCAACGATAATCAGTGTGTCCTGTGCTGTGGAAACATATCTGGATATACCCAGCCCCTGCTACAATCCTGTGTTACTACTAAAAGAGCAAAAAAGCAACTAGGTCTTGTCTACTGAAGTATTGTCTACTGATGTACCACTAAACCAACTGTTGCAATCCCTGAACACGTTTGAATGGATTCTTCTTCAGTGTTTCCACATACCTTTGAGAGGACATACATAAACCTAAGGTGAAGCCAGTATTTGGACCCCTACTTGACTAATACCCAACTCCTGAAAAACACACTGGAGCCCAGGCTAAGACATTGGATGATATGCAGAGTGTGATTAGCTAAGTTCTAGCTTGAATTCTTGTTACTGACCTTTTCAGAGTATGAATGGACTGCAGATGAAGTGAGGTGTGTTCAACCCTAAACCACAATAACTTGCAGCACCATAATGAGACCAGCACTAAAAAGGCAACTCTGTTTGGGATGACTAATGAACTGAAACAAATACTGAAATACAAATTTTCATCCTAACCTGATTCAAGTTCTTTCAAAGCAACAGAAACTCAATCAAAAATAGGAGGAAATAGCATTGCATAAATAAATGCTAAGTATTCAACATGAAACATTGGAAGTAACCATAGAACAACAAAATCATTTAGGTTGAAAAGAACCTGAAAGATCAAATCCCACTGTTAACCCAGCACTGTCAAGTCCACCACTAGCCCATGTCCAGAAGTGCCACATCCACATGTCTTTAGAACACTTCTGTTTCTCTCTCTCTTTAGAACACTTTCTTTTCTCTCTCTTAGGGGTGGTGACTTCCCTGGGCAGCCTTTCCAGTGCTAGACCACCCTTTTGGTGAAGGAATTTTTCCTAGTATCCAATTTAAACCTTTCCTGGTACAGTTTGAGGTAATTTCTTCTTGTGCTATTGCAGTTTCTTTGGAGAAAAGGCTGACCCCCACCTGGCTACACCCTCCTTTCAGGTGGTTGTAGAGAATGATAAGGTCCCCCTTGAGCCTCCTCTTCTCCGAGCTAACACCCCCAGCTCCCTCAGCCACTTCTCATCAGACTTGTGCTCCAGACCCTTCCCCAACTCCACTGCCCTTCTCTGGACATGCTACAGCACCTCAGTGTCCTTGGTGTAGTGAAGGGCCCAAAATAGAACATAGGATTCCAGCTGTGCAAAATCCTTCAACAGCGATTTGGACAAAGCCACTCTGCTTAGGGGAAGAAGAGAGAGTCATCTGGAGATGAAGCACGTTCTGTCATCTGCCCTCATGCAGCCAAAGAGTGATCCTTGGCCGTGTTTTAAAACATATATCCCCTAAGAATACCAGATTTATCAAAGAAAAATCTATATGAATAGGTCAGCTGTTTGTAACCTTCAAGAAATGAACTTTATGCTGCGGTTGTCAATGTAGCAGAGACTGTATAATGATTAAGAACATAGAGAAAGCTTTCTTGCTTGCCTACATTAGATTTATTCTACTGCTATGCCATTATGCACATAAGTCTTAGAAATGAGAATTGTGTAAAACTGGTTGAAAACGAGAGCTCAGCAACGCTGTCAGAAAGTTCTCACCACTGCACAGACATGCACCTTCCAATTGCCTCCAGAAAAGGTTATTACATTTACTGTCATATGGAATGAAAAGCAAGCAGCAGCACTTTAAAATGTTCATATAGGATATTCTTGGGCAGGAAATGCATGAGGTCTGGCTGTACTTTTAAAGACAAAAGTGCACTCACAAAGAGCTGTCAGTAAGAAAGCCTTGAAAGCATGTGCAAATATGTGTGACTGGCACATTTTGAGAGATTAGATTCAATATTCTCTTAAATGAGACACTTGGTGTTAGACCTCAGACTGAAATCTACACTGCTACACCAAACTGTGGATTTGCATATACTTTAAGGTTAAAAAAAAAAGTTTTTTTAAGGAGCTTTGGAATTTCCCATTTGCCATCACCGAAAGAAGGAAGGAGTTGAAAGTGTGGCTACATTTGTCCCTTGAAGTGTTGTAAGAATTGTTTCATCAGTTTCTTCACACTATCTGTCCTGTTTTCTCTCTAGTCATGTAGAAACAAAATATTCTCCATGTCCATTAAAAACATTCTAACGTGTGTAAACACTAGCAGGGATCTAATTACCTAATCTGGGAGTCCAGCATGCTGTGAGTTTTAATAAAGCTGGTATAACTGGAGACTTAGTTCTCTCAAGTGTATAATCTTTTCCTTCTAAATTGTTAATAATGACATCTTTATTGTGAAGGTCTCCCTTCTTCAAAGTCCCACTGCTGTTCTCTACAGATCTGAAGTATTTGGTGCTACTTTTCCTACAGCAGCACTTTTGGAGGTGGAAAGGCATGTGGTCTGTAAGAGAGCCAGTCTTATCTGAAAGGCTCAGGACTTGCTGCCCAACATAATGATGGCTGGACATTGCTTGCTAACATACCTAATTTGCAGCTAGAATAATGGGTAAGGTCCTCACTTTCACTTGCTATATTTTTTCTCCTTGAAGTGATAAGGGTATCTAAGAGCAGGGCCAGAAGTCACTTCTAGCTGGAAGGAAACAGAGAAGTCTTTTAAGATGCACCAGCCTCGGCTTTTAGCTACCCAGTGCTGGACTACAGGGATTTAGGGTTTCATTGACCCCAAATATGTTAGGCCTAATGTGAAGAGCGTAAGCCCTTTCTACAAGAAAAAAAGAAAGTGCAGAACAACCTTTCAGTTCAGAGGGCTGTAAACAGAGGGTGTTTTCCATTCTCTTTATAATCCTGGAGGAATGCCAAAAATGCAATGGTCCGCAGAAGAGAGATGGAAGACCAGAATCCAGTGCTCTGCTCTGGCTGAGAGCAGGTAACTTGTCTTTTCTACAGCTGGAATGTTCTCCTTGGCCAGGATGTGTGTAATTGCTCAGTGCAAATTTAAACAGTGAGAAACAAAATGGAGCAAGAAGGTCCCATCCTAGAGCAGTTTGTAGTAAGGTTGCAGAGCTACACTGCATGGGAGATTGTGTGGAAAACCCTGACTCCCCGAGCAGCGTTCTAGATATCAGGATGGGTCTGCATTGCTTCAGTTTTGTCCACAGATGTAAGGTCTGTTTTCTAAAATGTATGTGGAGAATGTGTGGGATTCTGAGTTACTTTTATTTCCAGCTGGTTAGTCCCCTACGTATATGCCTGACAACACCTTGCTGTTACCATCTGCTCTGATTCCAACTCTAAAGTTCTTGTATCCCTTTCCAACCCCTCTGGCTATCAGAAGCCATATCAGTCTGTACCACTCTGCAGTGCATCCACCAAATCCTGTTTTCCAACTGCATGCTACTACTTCACCATTTCCAAGCCCCATTATAATATAGGTCCTTTATTATTCTTTACCACATATTCCTACCTTCATAGCCTCCTCTTTCATTTTGCACATCCAAAACTTCTTTCTTTACTCTCCCCACCTTCCTCCCGTGTGCCAGGAAGCCTGCTCTCTTCATTTCAAGCTTCCTGCCCCATTACTCCATGCAGAAGTACAGGTATCAGTAGAGAGACAGTTGCTGCAGGGAGTTTTGCTGATGTTTGTGGGAATTGGCAGCTGCTGTACTTGAGAGGGAAGATTACAGATTCAGGAATACCTTGCTGAAGGATAAGAAATTATTATGCATCAATTGCTCCATAACAGTGGCCTCGGTCCACATTATTTCCTCATAGTAAACCAGAGATGTTTTGTCTCTTTGTAAAAGCATATCACATCTACTCTAGGGTAGGAATGTGCCCCAGGGCAGTTACCAGGATAAATTTTCTTCATATGTCCACACAGCTTTCTTTATTGTCAACCCAAATTATCATGCACCACGTGACTGGGAAACTGGTAATATCAGGCACTACTTGATCTTAGTGCTCCAATTCTTCTCCTCCTCTGCCCATTACCAGGACTGGGGTCAAGAGTTGAAACTAGAACAATTTGCAGAGAATAAAACAGTTCCAACAATCAAAAGAATGGATTATGACTAAGGAGTGAAATGGAAAAAAAAAGGCTTAGCAGCATGTGAAATAGTTTGCCGTGTGGATGTAAATTGCCAGCGTAGCTGTACACTTAAGTGTAATTCTGGTACTAATTGCCAGCTGAGCCCTGAGAAGCTACAGTCTTTACTTAGGCAGCTGAAATGGCAGTCAGATGCAACTTGTGCATCTAGGCAATAAAATTTAAATTCTGAATGTCATGACTATTAGAAAGAAAAACACCCCGAACCTGGAAATGTGTATAAAATTTCTCTCTGCAATGAAATCCACTAGAGAAAAATTAATTGTAATGTGATTTTCTTGCACCAGCTATTGATACTGATCCAGAATAGAAATATGAATATTTTTTCTATTATTTTATTTACTAGTTCTAGCCTGCATGCCCTATTCTCACCACTGGTGTTGTGAAATAATTGGTTGCAGTTAAAATTTAACCTCAGATATCAATAATCTTTACATACTTTTTATTGATTTCATATTACATTCTCATTTCTTAAGATGAACACTGTCTTAGTAGGTAAGCAAAATATGTACAACTTGCATGTGGTTAGGAGAATATAATTATCTTCCTGAACATAAAGTATGTTTGTGTTGTTATGTGTCAGTTCACAAAAGGTATGATACCCATATACATTTTCAGAATAAATTACTTTCTTTCAGGTATGACGAGGAGGAGATTCTTCATAATCTTACAAAGTTGTGTCAGTCCACAGAAGGTTTTATAACAGTTTCTTCCACTGAAAGTAGAGATAATTGACATTTCGTATAAAAGTGGATAAAAGGCTGTGCTGGTTTTGACTGAGGTAAAGTTAATTTAAGTAGAATTATTCGCAAATACAAGTTTCTAAAATATGAAGATGGAAACAGCTAAAGAAAGTTGCATCTCGTATGACCTAGAACCTTCAGACAACTTTCTTGAAGTATGTGCATAAACAGACTCCAGATTTATTATAATTCCATACATCACAGAAGCCACAAAATCCAGATGGGTTTGCTTTCTTTTGATCTAAAATGATAAAATTGATGATGACTCATATATAAGAAATGCAGTATTTCTGACTCAGCACTGAAGACTCAGAACTACCCTAGTGATAGAAAAGTTAGGTTTCCAGCACAGATGAAACACTGTCAAGTATGAAATAAGCAAACAAATGCAAACACATTTTCTGTGTGTGGTAATTAAAATCTGAGTCTGAACCTTATGAGACCTTGGAATAAAGGCAGCAATTACAGGATATATATTGCTTACTTGAGGATTGTGAGATGCAGAAATTACAGGAGAAGTCATAAATGGAAGGCAACCAGAGGATTTGCTGAGGAACTGTGGTGGGCTTGCTGTACAGCTGGATGCTCGAGGGGTCTGGTGCTTGCTGGCTCCCTTCCCTGTGCTGCTGAGGATTTCCTGAGCAGCCTCTGTTCCAGCTCTGTCCATCTGCCACCATGTCCACAGAGTCCTGGCGGAGGGATTGCTCTTGAATTTTTCACAAAGCCACAAAGCTTGTCAGCCACCACTGAGCCTTTCTGTCAGAGAAGAATGGAAATAGCCTACCTAAAGTTCAGTTCAGCTGGAGACTGACTGATTCTACCAAAGGCTTTTGCAAGCTTTTCCCCTTGGGTTTCTTAAGGTTTTTTTCACAGTGCAAATTATAATAAACACTAAATCTTTCAACTGAGCCTCTGCTGGTAAACTTAAAGTATTCTTTATTTCACCTTAAAATACATAACATGCTCTGCAGATAACAGAGGTTGGATTATAGAGCATGCCTGTATTCCCAGTCATAGTCTCAAGGCAACATCAAACTCCCATGAACTCAGAAGGCATTAGGTTTCATGACAGCACATGATTTAGGTCTCAGCTCCCTAAAATTTTCTGATTGCTCCCTTCCAGTCAGACAGGGATGCTTTCTGGTTGTGGTAGGTTGACCTTGGAGTGCTGTCAGTCACAGAGTCAGCAGATTTTTCACTTCCCCTACTCAACAGGATGGGGAAAAAAATTAGATTGAAATAACTCATGTGTCAAGACAAGGACAGAGAGATCACTTACCAGTTATCACAAGCAAACCAGGCAACTCGGGGGAGATTAATTTAATTTACTGCCAAATAAAATAGATTTCGATGCTGAGAAACAAGGAGAAAAAGCCACCATTCTCCCCCACTTCTTTTCAGGGCCAACTTTTGCTCCTTCATCTCTGAATTCCCTTCCTACCCCTCAACTCCAAGTAGCACAGGAGGACAGGGAATGAGGGCTGCAACCCATAAATCTTTCTCTCTGCTACTCCTTCCTCCTCACACTGTCTCCCTGCTGCAGAGTGAGGTCCTTCCCACAGGCTGCAGTGCTTTAGGATACACCAGCTCCAGCGTGGGCTCTCCATGGACCACAGCTCCTTCAGGAAACATCCACGTGCTGTGGCACAGGGTCCTGCAGGTGCTGCAGGGTGGATATCTGCTCCAGCACAGTCCTCTCTGTGGACTGCAGGGAAACACCTGCTCCACTGTGGTCTTCTCCAGGGGCTGCAGGGGAGTGTCTGCTCTTGGTATCTCCTCCTACTCCTTCAGCTCTCCCCTCAGAGTTATTTCTCTCATATTTTTCCTCACCCCGCACTGCCAGGCAGCATTTTACCCTTTTCCAAATACATTTTCCTCAAGGGACCACCACCTTGGCTACAGAGCTCAGCCATGCCATGCAGTGGAGCCACTGGAGCCAGATGGAAAGGGCTGTGTCCAGCATGGAGCAGCCCTGGCCACTCATCACAGAGATCCCTGGAGCCTCCCTGCCTGCACTGGACACCTGCACCTGCACATTTTCAATTTCTTTCCAATTCTCTTGTCATACTGTATTTTAAACTCACGTGTTGTAGCCCAAATAACCTACAATCCATAATCAAAACTCCAAATTATCTGAAGTTGATAAATTTAAGATAAGTAAGTTACCTTAATATAGGTATTAATTAACTTATGCAGCCCCTATGTAAGAGCCTAATAAAGTTCAAATATCATCTGAAAAGTCAAGTTCAAAAACTTCTTTAGAAGCTGTGAGCAGAGAAATGTTGATGTTTGTGTCATGGCCTGGCACACGACTGAACAAAGGAGTTAACATGGGAGGGGAAAATGGATCATCCTGAATATCCGTAGAATTTTATAATCATCCCATAGATCTTTGTCAAAACCAAGATCAGATTTTTCGTCTGTGTGGTAAAGTACTGCCTGAAAAATTAAGCAAAGCTTAAAACTGGCTCAGATAAGATTCTGCCAGCATGAAGGGGGAGTTGCTAAACTACATTGACAATTGCTCTGCTAGAAACCTGAAAGGCCAAAACACCCCAAAAGCGATGAAAACAAGTGATTGATTTCTGCTTGAAATGTTTTTGTGCTGTTTTTCAAGGGCTTGAATGAAAAGCTGTGCTTCTCTCCCAAAGTGGCATGGTAAGATAAATAATGAATAGACTGCAGTGTTTGAGCCCTACAACTGAAAAAGTTCAAGGGCAGAGAGAGAAAGTGAAGGAAAGCAACTGGTGATACAGGATTACACTCTACAGACAAATGGAAAAATTAGTTTATGTAGGGGGTGTGTGGCTGGTTTTCTGTCATTCAGTCCCTGTATGAGCAGATCTTTTAAGAATATATCTACTTTTTTTTTGCAATCTGACTTAGTATGAGTACACCACATAAGCATTTTCATAATTAGCATCCCACAATATCAGACAGAGTCATTAGTGAGGTGTTGCACTAGGCTGGGAAAACTTTTACTTCAAGGAAAAGGAACTTCCACTTCAGATACATCTTTTGTGGTGACTGATAAATGCTGATTCTCTAGACAGTGCTCATTTTTGCCAGGGTCATGTCTGTGTGATCTTGGAAACAGAGCTTGGGGTGAGGGGTGTTGGAATAGTTAGTTAAAAATCAAAGGAGGGTTTAGCCACAGCTGCAGCTGCCATGTGTTTGTGCTTCCTGTCAGCTGGGCTTTGGCTCCAATGGAAATATGATGATCAGGCCTTGCAGAACAACTCTTTAAACATAAGTTGATACAACTCTGCTGTGCAATTCTACATTGTAAGGTGATCAGCAACAGTGTTCTGTAAATGCATAGCAGTACACCAGGCCTTTTCTACCCCTGCCTTTCGAAACAGAGAAAACCTCACAAGTTGTGGGTTCATTTGCTTTCTGTGGGTTCACATTGTGTTATTGATCAATATTTAATTAGTGAAACAAATGTTCATACTGGTATAATTTAAGCTATTGTGTTTGTTGGTAACCATCAGTAGGCTAGCTTACTCCCCTCTTCACTTTTCACATCTACCCAGCACTTCAATGTCGTGTGGGAACCCCAGATCCACAGCTCTTCACTCAGTATTGTATTTTCATCATCTTCCTGGAAGCACAGCTGTCTGTGGAGCAGAAGGCAGCAAAGCTCCCTGCAGAGAGATGACACTTTCCAGACAGAAAGCACAGACATTTGTTCTCTTTTGGGTGTATCTGCCTTGTTGAGTTTGGATCAGTAGCACAGTCCCAGAGTGCATTTCCCAGCCCTCCTTAATGGTCCTGCTTTGATTCCATTATGGAGGGGTCCCTGAAATATTGAATTTGATTCCTTCTGCATAAAACTAAACTGCAAGGTGCAGTCCAGATGCCAATAGGTGTGCTCCTGGGACCAACTTAAACCTGGCTGAAGGAAGACATCTTAAAATGCATATTGCAAGCATGATAGATCCTCAGAACCAGCTGCTTTACAGAGCTTCTCTTGCTGGCTGCAATGCCTGCTAATGTGAACACAGGCTTTGTGGTGACCTTGCTTGACCTCGGCAATTTATTGCCAGGTTTTTATCTCTGCATCTTCAGGTGTGACTTTGAGAAATTGTGGGCTCTGTGAAGTGAGCAGATACACTGTGCACAGTCAATTTGGGGCACACATCCTATCAACCAAGGAATATTTTGGTGATTTGAAATGGCAAAAGAGTGCTTTTGGCATCTCTCTCTCCTCCAGCACAATGCTGCTTTGAAGTGTTAGAACAGCATAAAAGTGGTTTTCTAGCATTTTAAGAGATTCTGTCAGTTTTTCAGGTTGGACAAAACAAATTAGATGTGGAAGGTGCAAGGGCCTGGAAATTGATAATTTGCCCGTTACTGGCTTTTATAAAACCAAAAAAATGAATTCTGTTTTTTCACTCAAGGCCAACCCTGGCACCATCAATAAATCATGGACAAAGCACTGCTCCTAAAATACTGCTAGAAGTCATTTTATAATAAAAAATGCTGGTTGTTTTAAATAAAGGGCTCACTACTTCGTGCCTTTCCATGCAGAGTTTAAAATAACACAACAGAGCTTGGCGTTTCACCTCAAAAGAAAATGTTGCTGTGCTGAAACCATAATTGGAACATTACTACCCAGAATAAATTACCAAAGTTAGGAGCAATTGAGGGGTGGTGAAGAGATGCTGCAACAGAAGTTGCATGTCTCTGTGAATTAGAATAGTTGTTGTCATAGCTTTTATTTTAAGTGAAGCAGACTAAGCACTGGATTTTCAAGAAGAGTTTGGCAAGCTGTTGACATTTAGACCTCAAAATAGGCAGACAGGCTTTCCAGAGAGCCCAAAAGTGGAAACTGCTGGATGCTGGGCTCCTCTAGACTTCAGGACATTTGGAAGCATTAGTGAAAAATTACCAGACATACTCTAGTTTGAGGACTTACCTAAACTTCCAGATGTCCTTCTTCAGTTTCTTTGTTCCTACTCTTCCAAGTTCAGCTTTTCCAAAGTAGTCTGTATATCAATACACAAAACACATACAATAGCTGGATGAACAAACAGTAGTTAGTAGCTCCCAGTCTGGATCTTGCCAGGACATTGGTAAGGGCAGCACAGCATCTCCAAATGCAGCATTTATTTTCCTAGATGAGACTGGCCTTTTGTATCTTATGAGTCAACAAATTTATAAATAAGTATTTGAGCCTACATATGAGAAGAATCTATTTTTATATCTTCATATTAAATTCTTCCTAATTGCATATTATATTTCATTTTCTAATTGCATTTTTATAATATTAAAAAGATTACCTATTTTTTAACATAGCTCTTGATATATCTCATTAGTCAGATAGCTCAAATTGGCAATAAGACGTTTAAAATAGCAACATCATGCTGTTGTAGAGCTGGATTACTTTTTTTCTCTCTCCTAGTGGAAAAATGCCTTTTTGATATCAGAAATGTATGTTCATTTGTCTAGCCATAAAAATAAGAACTTTTTGAACCAAAAATAAAAATTAGTTTATTAATAACTTACCTCGCTTCTAATCCTTTCTTGGGAAGGCATGTCACACATCATTCCTCCCAGACAGCATAAATTAACAGGAGCCTTTTTCTCTTTCTCTCACAATAGTCTATAGAAAATGGCAGCGAATCAGCTCTATTGTTTTCTTCTTAGATGTCTAAGAACATATGATAGAATTATATTGGATTATTAGTTATATATCATAGGTATTTGTAAGCTGCTTTCAATCTCAGCATCTAAATGCTTAAGGGAAACGTTTTTTTCAAAGAGATAGTTGTATCATCTTTTTAAAAAACACAAAGCCAAGTCCATATAAGTGTTGGTTGGGGGAAGATTTTTCAAATTGAAACCTTTTAATCTCGCAATAATGGAGGGGAAAAAAACACCACCAGGACAGTGATATTTTAAAAGAGTTTATAGCCTGCAGGAGTCAGTCTGCAAATCACGAACATGTACAGCAATAGTTCTCTAATAAAATATATGCTCAAATGCACTTGTGCTGTTCATCATCACTATGACTACAATGTTCCTCACAGTTCAGCCTCTTTCGTTCCAGCTGTACACTAAAATAAATCAGAGATGTGACAAATTGGGTTGTCTGTACCTGTGGCTCTGGTAAGCATCAGCCATGGTGCTTCCTGCCATGCCAGCTGTGCCACTGCCAGTGTCTCAGATAAGTGGGGATGTCTGCTAAGCTCCCTGTTGAGGAACTTTCAGACTCTTCCCAACTCCAAAAATGAAGTCCTGCATGACAGATGAGGTTTTCTGTTTCTTCCAGGCCCACTGTCTGCCTTGCAGAGAGGGTTTTCAGGAAGGCAATAAAGGATGTGGCTTTGACAGCTCCTGTTACTACAAGCTCCCAGAAGGCAAACAGAATTTGGATTTTGATTCTGCCTAGTGGTGCCTAGGAGACCACTAGGAGAAATCCACCAAATCCACCTCCTAGACATGCACATTGACTTGTCCCTTTTGGTTTTTTTGATAGCAAGCCTGCCCTTTCACAATCGTGAGTGGGCGAGCAGTGCACGACCTCAAATTATGAGGAAGTGAAGACCTGGATAAAAAAAATCCAAACATCCTGCTGGTGTGGGAGACTTCTGTACACTGAGGCTGTGAAAAGTGCATGTGCAGTCTGGAGGGCAAATTCAAAGTGCCTTGTTTCTTAATGTGAGAAGAGTTTAACATTTTATTCTCAGTTACACTGACTGTATTTGGCTCATCCAGCAGCAGCCATGCCAGACAAATTGTGATATTGTACAGCATAAGGAGACTTTAACAGCTTTTCCACCATTTGTTCCAAGGGATAGTCTCCTGCTAGAAGTGGGTATAATGTGAAAAGATGATATGCATAGGAAGCTATTTCAAGCAAGAGCCCTTATCCCCAGCAGTGCATGCCAGGTGCATCTCTGGGGGCATTGGCACCAAAACACCTGATACATCCATCTGGAAAACACACTTTCCTGAATGCTAAAATGTATTTCAAAATAATGTACATAAGTAATATAGATGTTGCACATCTCGAACACCTCAGATAGCAGAGAGAAAAATGGAACTGAGAAACTGCGATATAAGTCTTCTTGCTCAATTTAAAACATTATGCTGAATAAACAGAAACATTTCTTATTCCAAGAATGGAGTCTTAAAAGCAGATTAGATGCTACATCATAACTACAAATTCACTTGAACATTCTTTTAGAAATGAGTTATCTCAGTGATACTAGTTACTAATCAATACACGATTTAAAAAATGCTCCATAAAATTCAACTCAACTATCAAAAGAATCTTATTTCTCACTTCCCATCAGCCTTCATGTGAAAGTTCATTGTGCACGGATTGAAATTCTGAACACGGTTCAGAATGAGTTCTCTTTCCTTTGGTAGCAATCCTATTGTCAAGCTCCACACGACATTCAGAATCATGTTGTGCTATTCCTGAAGGAATATAAATATCCAGAGCTGTGTCAACAATAAGTCCACTACAGACCACGATAGCAGGCATAGAAAGTGCTTTGGTAAAATGTGTCTTTTTAGAGCAATCTGCACTTTTTGTGGGTGTGATGCAATTCTATTTCTCTCTTTGTAAAAGGAAGAAGTGCAGCAAGTTCAGGGTCTTGTGAACTAAAACTGCTTTCATCATCTCAAGCATCAGCATAGCATGCGTGACTTGATGAAGAACAAAGGGATTAATGGTATTCTGGAAGTTAACTATGACTCACATCAGTATCCACAACATCATGTCTTTTGGGGAGAGGAGGAAATAATCAAATATAAATAACATTTCTTGGCATCTCTTGGGGCTGCACGATAGTCATATAATTTCTCTCTGTATAAGATGGAGTGCATCTCTCTTAATACTTTTAGCTGGTGCTTTCATATTGATTGATATATTTCAGACAATTTAGCTTGCTCCCTACTTACAAGCAATTAGTGCCACTTCCCGACACAAAACACATATCCTCGGGCAGGGAGAAGGACTGCTTTGAACCTTTCAATCGTAGAAGCATCCTGAGATACACACAACATTCCACATTTAAAAACAGTGTATAATTGAGACTGTACTGCAGTACCTACTGAACCTGAACCCTAATGCTGTCCATATTTTCTACAAAACAACCCCAGCCATTAAACACAGAGCAATGCTGTTTCACGAGTATATGCAATGCTGTATGTTGGACAAGTTTACATCAGCCACCTGCCTCTTGAAAGGAAAAAGTAGCTGCCCTCCACATTCCAGCTGAGAAACTGGGACATGTTAGGAGACAATTGGGACTCCAGGTACTTAGGTAACTTGGCAATGAGGTTTCATCCCTACAGCAGTCGTCTGTGCCCACGCCAGGAGGCAGAGCAGCCCAAAGATGGAAAGCCCTGCAGCCTGCTGATGGCCCGGGAAGTCTGGAGAACAGTTCCCAGCCACTGCAACCCAGCAAAGTTGTGGTGGGAGTATTCCACAGAAGCAGCTCAGTCTTTAAACAAGTGCTTTTAATCTGTCAGAAGCAGGTCGTCTTCTAACAAATCAATCTTTATTGCAATATGCCTAACTAGGGAAAGAGACACAACATTTCTTGAGTGTAAGCTGGGACAGGAGACACTGATGTCTACAAAGAAATCACGTTATTACAGAGAGTCAAGAGATCTGCTCTATCTGCAAACATTTCTTTTTATCTCCTATCTTTCCAGATAGAAATTTCACTGTTCATATGAAGAGATTACTTATTAGATCACTCTGTCAAAAAGCTGGATTCAGACCTTCATTACAGTTATATAAGTGATGGAAATAGTTTGTACAATTACCTTTAAAAAAAGAAAAGAAGGCAAGCCATTGTGAAATCGTCCTAATTCACTACAAAAACATTATTATGCAGAAACCAAAAATTATATCTTTTCAGGTACACCCTATTCAAGGTGCATCAGATGTCACTTGTCACAGAGAGTGACAGCTCGCCCAATAGGTCTTGTTCTTACCATGAAAGCTTCCATCAGACAGACAGAAACATGTAGAACAAGATAGCTGATGCTCTGGACAATCTAAATCCCTAATAGTCTCATATTTCTGGGCACAAATGTAATCATATTAGACAAGTTCCTCTGGAAATGTATTCATTTGGCTTTATTATGTACCAAAGGAGATTTCACAAGGTTCTGGAAATCCAATAAACCTCCCATTTATAAGTCACGGCTTGCAAATACTTAGAAATGTGCTCCATTGGAAAAAGCATATTACTATGTTAATGGACACATGCTGAGCTTCCATGAGTTTCAGAAGTTCTTTCTGAATTTTTATGGAGAAACAAGAGAAGAATATATCATAATTTAAGCATGTCATTATTCTAGACCATAGTATCTCACTAACCTTAATGTGCATTAGGTTAGGGTTGGCACCATGTCTAATTCTTTTATATGCCACAATCTCTATTTATGTTAAAAAATTATACAGTTCCTCTTTCTCTTTCTTGACAGGTCTGCTTTTCTAAGTATATTGTTACATACTAACATAATGATAATGTAATTGCTTTTGTGCTTGTAAACATTATATATAATGTGGATCAAGAACAACCCAATCTGTCTGTGTTCTGTAAACATTAAAATAACTAAGAAAATTAAGTTTGGACTGTTTGGTAATGATACAAGGGTGAGAAATATAGCTGTTCATAACAATGCACATGGCTATGCTTGAGAAGGCTAACTGTATAACGACAGAAATCAATGTACAGCATGATGAAAATGGTTAATAAACTTTGAAAAGTTATGCAAAACCAGAGTATGAGGACGGCAGAAGGCTGGAGAAAATTAGACCAAGAAATGCAATGAAATATAACAATAAAGACAAGCTTATGTAATTCTGAATTACACACCGTCACAAGCACAGGGAAGTAATAGTCCCTTTCTATATGACTTCAGTGCACTGACAAATTGTATGCTGCATCCAATTGTGTGTTTCTGCAGCAAAAATTAAAACTAAATAAAACTGACATTACAAAAGCCCTTGACAAAAATGTTTGAGAATATTTTACCATATAATGTACTACTAAAACCAGTCATTGGGGACAATTAAACACAGCACAAAACATGTCATTCTTTAATCTGCTCTTGCATTTTGATTAAGGATTGCAGATAACAATGTGAAGGGTATTCTCAAAGCAAGGGTTATAATTGGCAAGAGCTCTAGTACTCATTAACTGAAGATTAAACTTAAAGCAAACTGAATACCCATCTGATGCAGAATACAGAGAGCTGTTGGGGCAATGGAGATCAAGTTCAATGAAATATTTTATGTTTTTGCCTTTGAGGATGCCAAAAGCTAAAAGCAGGATTGAAAAATTGTCATGATTTTAGGAACACGGTGGAAAATCTGCAGAACTGAGTCAAGGGTGACCTTCCCGGTACCCCCAGGCACATACAGGTTACTGTGCTGGGGATTAGATGCTGTTTAAATACAATTCACTAGCAAAGAACCAAAACAGCCTGATCAATAAATGACAAAAGCATTTATCAGCATCTGGAAATCACTTTTACTGATCAGCAGTTGTCTGGAAGTATTTGAAGAAGAGAGATGTCAACAGATTAGAAGAAACTTAGAAAAGGGTAACAAACTGATTAATGTACTAAAGAATTGATTCATTAGGAAAGATTAAAAGATGTGAAAGTGTTAAGTGACAGCTCATATTTTTTTATATAAGCCAAACAAGAAGAAAAATTGTTTGGAATAGATGACTGAGAACAAGTGATACTGGCAAACAAATTTGTGCCAGTCCTGAGAATGGTTTGAAGCTTCCTTTACTATTCCTGCCACCACTCTGAATAAATGTCAACAGAAGGTGCTAGAGCTGGGAGGAGCTCAAGTGTGCTGGAGAAGCATATGTTTGAAACTGGGTTTTGAAAAGTAAAGATTTTGTTTTGCAATGGCTACAGAATCCTTTGTGTCCCGTGGCTGCTGCTAGAAAAAGAAATCTCTCTGTGTCCTGGTTTTCCCAGCAGCAAAGTGGGCTCAGTAATATTTCTTGACTCATGGGGACATTGTGACAGGAAATTCAATGAGAAGAAATATATATTCAGCTTGGTTCTTAAAAATCGTCTTATTGACCCAAATGGGCTTTTAGTCATGCTTTTTGACTGAATAAAGATATTCTTGGAAAAAGAGGTGAAACAACTGCAAGAAGAGAAACAGATCTGGCACCACGGTGATTGGAAAAGGGAAGAGCATAAAATCTAGGGAAACATCTGCAAAATTAAAGATTAAATTAAAAGGAGCAGAATAGAGAAGGACTATAGGAGCAGGGTAGAAAATGCAAAACAGAGTGGTATAGCACAAGGGAAAGAGTTCTCAGTTTCCCAATAATAACCAGCCTGAGCACATTGCTGCCTCAACAATTGGTGAGACATTGAGGCAGCTTTATGCACTGGGAAAGGACACAGCTGAACAGGGCAGCAGGGTGCTTGGGGGGCAGTAAAATGGCCACTGCATCATGCCTGCTTTGTTT
The DNA here is from genome assembly GCA_037013685.1 of Acridotheres tristis. Lineage (NCBI taxonomy): Eukaryota > Metazoa > Chordata > Aves > Passeriformes > Sturnidae > Acridotheres > Acridotheres tristis. Next base: position 89,306,881 of record CM072886.1, read on the forward strand.
GCCCAAGAGCCTTGATGAAGTTACACAGGCAGGGAAAGGGCAGAAATAGTAATCAACCTTCTCTTTTCTAGCTCTTAGGAGCAGCCGCATCAAGCCCAGCTTTACTGAGCTCTTGCCCTCCCCTCACTCTGTCCTCATTACTGTGACAGCAAATTCAGTTTGGCCTAAACTGGCTTTTATTCCCCATTGCTTTGAGTGGGGTTAGATACTTGAATCACTTGATCAAACTCCTGGACCAAAATTTAGACATGTGAAACTTTGACAGAGGGCAAGTATTGATCTGGGACTGGTGCCACATATTTAGTCCTGGATAGAAAGGAGCAAGAGAGTACTATGCTAAACATTCCTTCTGTTCAGCTGAGAGCCTTCCAGGCAAGAAAACCTCTCCACAGTTATGTTTGCTTGGTAAGTGTGGCAAGAACAACCTGTGCAGGGTCTGCTGGATAGACTCCCAAATCTGACATAATTGTAAATCCTGGGCCATGCATCTGATTGCTGAAGAACTCGGTAGTAACACAGAAGAAATTCTGTGGTGTTGAAAAAAACTTTTAATTAAATACAAAGTTTAATAGCTAATGAGCTATGTATGAAACTAAATGACATAGCCAGTGCCACCTGGTTCTTTCCTGGTTTTGCACGCATTTTATTTTATTAGAATATTGTGGGACTATATGCTGAAGATATTTATTTGTATTATCCAACTTGCAAATACTGAAGGTGACAGATTTAGGTAAGTGTCATTTGAGATTTTGGGCACAACCTCCCTAGTAGAGATAGATGAATAAGTTCAACTATTGGATAATCTGAGTACTTTTGGTCAAGTAGCAAAAGTGAAATAGTTTGTATGAGAGAACTCCTGAGTCTTTTGTTGAGGTTGGTGCTAGATTTCATTAGACAACCTCTTTGATTTAGAACTAGAGGCAATGGGCACAAAGTGAAACACAAGAGGTTCTCTCTGAATATCAGGAAACACATTCTCACTGTGAGGGTGACCAAGCAGTGGCACAGGTTGCCTAGGGAGATTTTGGCATGTCCATCGTTGGAAATACTAAAAAACCATTTGGACACAGTTCTGAGCAATCGGCTTGGGGTGCTCCTGCTTGAACACAGCGAGTTGGATAAGGTGACCTTTAGAAGTCCCTTCCAGGCTCAATATTTTTGTGTTTCTTTGATTCTGTGAACACTGATCCAGTTTATACTCTCAATATTTTTGATGTTGTCTTTACAAGTACAGGAGTTGGGAAGGTTTTTTGTTATAAGAAGGAAAGTTGAGACTAATAAGCACAGTTCTCTGGCAAATATACCTGGCAAGAGCAGGATTCTACTGTCTGATGCACAAGGCCGCAGGGGGCTCCAAACAACACTTTGATGGTTTCGCTAAATTATAGATCTCTGTTCTCCAAGACAAAATAAAACAGTGCTTTCACAATTAAATGTATCTGTATTTTATCCAGATCTCTGGCAAATGAAATCACTCTTACTGCCCTGGCAGCTTCTCTCTGCTCGTTCATATTCCCTGTTTCCCTTTGGTTGTACATCTTCATTTCTACAACTACTAGAGAAAAATCAGGAGGGAGGAGGGCAGAAATTGTGTGTGTGCATCAGCAGGGGACGTAAAAACTGCTGGTGGTATTCAAGAGTTCACCAAAGACAACAATTTTTAACCATCTGTATAGCGTCCTACTTTCACAAAAGAGCAATTGGAGGTGAGCAAAAGTGAAATTGCTGGATAATTGCAATAAATTTACATTTACTTGCAAAAGATGGAAGTTACCAAATGTGGCAGAGTTTAGTGTGATCCCAAAGACACACAAGATTTGTCATTTTGTTGGTGTGGCATTCCCTCCATATGCAACAATTTGCACCGCAGAAGCAGCTTGCTCAAATTCTTTCTGAATTCTTTTGCTTTTAAAGCTGGCAGGAAAGTGTTTAGGGTTCTTTTTTAATACATATATCAGAGAACAGAATAGAAATGAATACCCAGCTGGCATAGTGTGAATTTGCCAATCAAGCATGACTATATCACTCACTTTAAACTAGCTAGAGATACTTCCAGACAGATAGCACTGCTCAGATGTGGCTTTTCTAGATAAAAAATGGCATGTCATTCATCCCAAGAGTCAAAAAATAACAACGACAAAAAAAAAGCCAAAACCAAATCCCATAAGGTTTACTTACAATCTATCTGGACTCGTTAAGAGCTTTCACACTAAGGGCAAATCATACCTGACAAACTTGGTGTCCTTCCACCATGGAGTTACAGCAGTGGTGGATAGGGGAATAGCAACTGACATTGTCTATCTGGACTTGTGCAAAACATTTGACACTGTTCTGCACAACAGGAGAGACTAATTTTGATGGATGGACCACTCAGGGGATAAGAAATTGGCTGGGTTGTCACATTCAAAGGGTTGCAGGCAATGGCTCAATGTCCAAGTGGAGTCTGGTGATGAGCGATGTTTTCAGGGGTTGATATTGAGACCGGTGCTGTTTAACATTTGTTGGTGACAAGGACAGTGGGATTGAGGGCACCCTCAGTGAATCTGCCAATGTCACCAAGCTGTGTGGTGCAGCTGACACGCTGGGGGAAAGGGATGCCATCCAGGGAGGCCTGGACAGGCTTGAGAGGCGAGTGTGGTGAAACTCGTGAAGCACAAATAAGGCAAAGCACCTGGATCGAGGCAATCCCAAGCACAAATTCAGGCAGAGAATGGATTGAGAACAGCCCTGGGGAGAAGGATTTGGGGTGTTGGTGGATGCGAAGATCAACCTGAGCCAGCAACGTGCACTTGCAGCCCAGAAAGCCAAACATGGCCTGGGCTGCATCAAAACTGGCATGGCCAGCAGATCAAGGGAGGTGATGCTCCCTCTCTACTCCATTCCTATGAGATCCCACCTGGAATACTGTGTCCAGCTCTGGAGCCTCCAAGATAAGGATGTGGACTTGTTGGAGCAAGTACAGAAAAGAGACAGAGATGATCAGAGGGTTGCAGCACCTCTTCTACGATGACAGGCTGAGAGAGTTAGAGTTGTTCAGCCTGGAGAAGAGAAGGCTCCAGGAAGACCTTATAGAAGCCTTCCAGCATCTGTAGGGGATCTACAAGAAACATGGAGAGGTATTGTTGCAAGGGTTTATATGGATAGGACAAGGGGCAGCAACTTTAAACTGCAAGAACATGCAGATGTCCCATCCCTGGACGTGTTCAGGGCGGACCTGGATGGAGCTTTGTGCCACCAGGTGTAGTGGAAGGTGTCCTTGCCCATGGCAGGAGGGTTGGAACTAGACGGTAGTTCAGGTTCCTTCCATCCCAAACCACTCTACAAGCCCAGCATACATTTTGCCTATCTAAGCTGAAGGACATTGGGAACTGAAACAAATCTGTAAATTCAGTTGGGAACTCCCTACAGTGTACTGCCCACTGCCCTGGAAGAGAAATGTTTGAACTGGGAGAAGTATTGTTACTGTTAAAATTAGTTCTGAGACCTACAGTTTGTATTTGCCTATTTTTTCATTGTTGTAGATGTGGAAGTGGACTCAAAGAGCTGCGCAAGATTGTTAATAGAAAGGAGGTTCCGAATATACTGAAAAGATGACTACATAATCTTGAGGACTAGAATAAAAGAAATGGGATGAAATGCAACAATGGAAAAGGTACAGTCATGCACTTAGACATTTATAAAAAACATTTTTATTAATATGGACTGTAAATGACAAATACGAAGAGAAGCCTGTATTTGTCACTCACAGCATGACCTGAACCACCAGTGAGACTCGATCATATAAAAAGCAGACTGGCTGTATTAGAAAACGTAATTTTGGAAGAAATCAAGAGAGAGACTACCTCCATTGCAGAGACTGGCAATAGTTTGTGAAAAGATGTTACAAACTGCAGCTATGCTGAAGAAAGCCGAATCCAAACTTTATCTAGTGCAGTAAAATCTGAGTTACAGAGGCTCTGTTTTACAGGAGGAGACTATATAAAATGTACTGATAGGTTAGACCAGTGAAGAGTGGCTATGACTACTTCCTATAAATATATTACAGATTTAGATGAAAGGGAAAGAGAAATTACGAACTGGAACACTGGATGGCACAAATGGGTATGAACTGGTCTTGAATGTGTTTGAAGGCTCTTCTGGTCCAGCCCATCAGCAAGAGGTACAGGAAAACAGCATATTTAGTGTAAGATGGATCTAGATGTGTTTATGGAAGGAGTTATACAGAGCATTTGCTCCTGCAACAGCAAAACACTACCTTCAAAACATCTGTGCCAGTCCCATGACCCAAAGATCCCAAAGGTTTATCTGCTTAGCAAACCAGACACCAGCTTGTAAACCTAGAGAGCTTTGAACATCTTGGCCAGTATACCTCAGCAGCCCAGTTCCATCAGAACCTGTTCCATTCGAGTTAAAGTGCCCTAACTTACTGAGGAGCAGAGCTCTTCTCACATCTAGCATCTCTAAGTAATTACAGAAGAACATTGACTTGGCAGAGGCAGCCAGTGCTGAACCTCCTATGCCAAAAGGAAATTGCTCTCTTAGTTATACAGGACTTAGTCTTCAATGCTGTATTTAAACACACAACTATCTGTTGTTATGTCTGCCCACTGTGCCTCCCCAGAGGTTACTCCTGGATTTATGGCCTTGCTCTTGACTGCTCTGGTTAACAAACTACTCAAAGGTCTCCTCACACAAGAGCTATACCTTAGTGCAAGCCAGATCTCCTCACACAAGCTCTACATTTTACAGCCCATCAGCGGCGTGTAGCGGCAGAGATCAAGGAAAAAGGCAGTTTTTATTCCTGAAAAACAAATGGTTTGCACAGTGGATTAAAAACTGGCATGAAACGTGACAACTGAGACAGGAAAAAAATCTCGTTGAATGTAAAGCATTGTCTTGTGCTTCCGCTATATGAAAACAATCACTGTGCTGTCAATTTCCACAAAGCTTTCAGTCACACAGATACATGCTGAGCACCTGCACTGAAGGTATATGCTTAGTACCTTCTTCCTGCGCTGTGCTTCTGACCTCTGAAGTGTCTCCATGTAAAGGATGAGAAAACCCGAAGATAGTAAAAGCACACAAAACTCACTGCCTTCACCGTAAACATACTAATTGACTTGGACTGGTGCAAATGCTCCAGCTATACGTGCTGGGCTTCCGTTCAGTAAAAATTAAACACAATCGTTACAATTATAGAAGCGACTGTCTCTTTGCTTTCTTTCCCAACCCTACTCACGCCGGCTTATTAGTGAAAAACAAAAAAACCACCCCGGACAGTGACAAACCCTGTGCCAGCGGTCCTCTTTGCTGGACGCCCCTGGGGACCCTTTCTGCTCCATTCACCCATCGCTGCTATCCCCGCACGCCTCTCGGCTGTGCCCGCTGCCGGCCCGGCCCGCCCCGGGACCCCGCACCGCTTCCAGCGGGGGCGGCCCCGCCGTGAGGGCGGGCGCTGCCGCCGCCGCTCGCCCTGCCCGCCGAGCGAGGAGAAGCCCCTCACCTCCCCTCCGGTCCCGGGGGAGGGGGCTGCCATCACGTGTGCTTCCTCCCCCTTCTCTCTCTCGCTCTCTCTCCCTCCTCCTCCTCCCCCTCCGCGGCGGCGGCGGCGGCAGCAGCAGCCTCTCGGCTCCGCTCCCTTTGTTGCAGGCGGAGCGGCGGCGCTGCCGGGCGCCGCGCACAAAGGAGCGCGGCCGGGGCGAGGCGGCACCGCGGGCGGACGGGCGCGGACGGAGCGCGGCCCCGGCGGGGACAGCCCTGCCCGCGCCCGGGCGGCGGCAGCGGCGGCGGCGGCAGCGGGTCCGTGCGGCCGCTGCGGCGGGGATGCTGAAGGTGCGCTCCGGAGCGGCGGAGAAAGGAGGGTCCCGCCCGGGCGGCGCCGCGGGCTCCGGTTGATGCTGCGGGCCTGCCGCCGCCATCCCGCTGCCGCCGGCGCTGCTCCTCGGCCGCCCCTCGCCATGCTGGGAGAGAGCCCTGCCGCCGCCCGGCCGCTCCTGCGGGCGGGACCCCCGCTGGCGCTCTGCTACACCTCGGCCCTCCTGGTGCTCGCCCTCTCCGCGCTGCCCGCCGGCCGCGCCTCTCATCCCTTGCCCGGCTCCGAGTGCCAGGGCGGCGGCAAGGGGAAAGGCATCAACTGCTCAGGTAATGCCCCGCCGGCTCCCGCCCCGCGCCCACCCCCGCGGGCAGCCCACGCGTGCACGTGGAGGGAGGGCTGAGCGCGGCCCCCCTGCTCCGCCCGGCCCGGCCCGGCGTGGCGCTGCGGGCGGCGGAAAACAAAGGAGCGGCGCCCGCCCCGGCCCCGGGTGCGGCGAGCCCGCTCCCCGGCCGGCGGGGAGATGCCCCTCTCCGGGGAGCGGAGACCCCTCTCTGCGAGGTCTCCCCGCCGAAGGGAAGGGCTTTGCCGCCGCCTCCGGGCTTTGGTTGCTCCCCGCTGTCCCCCGCCGCGGTGCCGGCAGGTGCGCGCCGGCCGCCCCGGGGGCTGCCCGCATCCCGCCCGCTCCTCCGCCCGCTCCTCCCCTCCCCTGCCGCTGCCCCGCGCCCGTCCCGCCGCTAGCAGAGGGTGCGAGCCGGGCGGCAGCTGTGAGCGCAGCCCCCGATGGCTCACACGGGCTCTTTCTTGGGTCTCACTCTTGCTGTGAACAGCCCAGACGCGGGGTAGCCTCTCCGCCCGTCCGTCTGCCGGCTGTTGTGTAGATTCGCTCTGGATAAGGTGTAGGCAGCAAAATACCCCGTGATGTGCTCAGAATAAGCTTTTTTGGGGTTTCCCCCTGCTTTGGTTGCATGATTTATACATAATATACATAATTATATGCTGGTATTGTAAGATTGCAATGTGGTTTGTCATGACAGCAGCACGTTTTCTTAGATCTTGAGGACATGATGGTTTTGAAGTAGAACAAAGTAAATACATACAATATAAAGTTTCCAGGTTTTTAGAAAGATTTGTTTGTCTTCTAAAACTACTATTTAGAAAAGGGAATTTATTTTTTTCTCTGAAAAATGGCTGTGCATGCCTCCTCCTGCCTTTTAAAATGATAGGTTTATTCCACTGCACGAATCGCCAGGGAGAGCTGTGCAAAGTGCCTTCTCCAAGGTGATGAAGGTTTCTCGCCCTGTGCGCAGATCCCCCGCTCCCATTGTCTTCAGCGAGATTGGAAGGCAATTTACGCGTTGGAAGGAACTCTCGGTACCTTCCAGGGTGAGGTACCCAAACTGTACCAGAGATTTCAAGAAATGAGTGAACGGAAGAGTGATCTTCCTCCCAATTACATTTTACAATACGGATAGTGCTGCTAAAGCAGGCTATCAAATTCGCATACCAGCAAACTGTGGCAAAACGGTCTTGCAATATAATAAATCTGCTACACATTCCTGAAATGCTCCTCTTCATTTTACCCAGTTTAGATATACACTGTGTTACTGTGTGATACCACAATGCTACTGTTTTGCTGCTGCTGCCTGACTTTTCATTCTATTTGTATGAATATGATGGTTATTTTAAAGAGAGGTTAATAGGTTAATGTGTCACTGGCGTTAGCGGCTTACCCATCAGAGACATGTGGGTCATTAGACCATGGCATGAGCATTAATCAGTGAGATTAAATATGGAAGGCTGCTGAAATGTATGAGGAAGTTTCTAAGATGATGTGGAACACAGGGACATCATTATTTGGAAACCGTCACAGAAAGAGGGCTTTCCAGCCTGGAATTAGAAAACCGTATGCTATATTGAAGGCATTCAGCATGATTCGGTTCTACTAAAAATAGGCACAAGCAAATGTATGTGCTATATACATACTTGTGGCAGGCACTCTTTTCAGGGTAACTCCAAAAATATGGAAGGAAAATTTTGTTTTAAATGCAGTAGTCAGATTCTGCTGTGTGTTAACTGCTTCATGCGAAATGGAAGGGTTTCAGTACTCAACTTTATTTTGAAAGAACTAGCATCAACACACAATAACTGGGTCAGATTTTCCCCTCACTTACCTTTGCATAGCTTCATTAACTTTTACTGAAGGAGCTACTCCCTGAAAAAGATGAGTTTCCTGTATTTACACATGGGGCCAGATGTTGGCATTAGCACCCTTCTCAATGGACTGCTACAAGGTACATTGCTGTTTATACTGAAAGTTAAACTTGAGAGCACTACTACTACTTCTTCAAATGACTGGACTCTCGAAATTGCTTTCCATATTCAAAGAAGCAAAATGCCTCTCCTTTCTTCTGCTGTTTTGCAAGTTTAATTTGTGCATCAGTCTGACCTGCTGCCTTAACAGGTTTTTTGCACTTCTTGAGATGGTTCCTGGGCTGGTAACATTTTATCATTGTTAGATTATATAGCTACCTTTATTTATTTGTTATTTCTTTTCAGAAATGCTGAAGTCCTGTCCTTTATTGCTACAGAATATGCTGCTTGAGAAAGTGTTTGCTGTAACAAAAGAACATTTCAAGTGGAGGACACAGGCAGACAACATGAACATAAAGATGGCTTTTTCAGCCTTGATTCTGCTCCTTTGGCACATGCATTTCAGCTTGGCCTTTTGTTAAATTATGATATAATTGCATCATCCCTGGCCAAGGGAAGAACATTTGATAAAGTGATTAGAGCAGGAAACAGAGAATTAAGACGGATCTGGAGTTAATTGACAATATGGACTTGTGTGTGTTTGTTCATCTGCCAATCCATACTTTGCTAAGATAATGAAATAAAATAACCCCGTTTTAACTAGAATAGGGTGAAACCAAAATAGATATTTCTTTCTGGAGAAGGGAGTCCCAGGCTGGTGTTTTGGAGATGTATTATTCCCAGCGCTATGTGTAGTCTTTTTCTGCAACATTTCCGATGCTCCCTGACTGCCTATGCGCTGGTGGTGTGATGCTGTGCTCAGGCTCTGGGGTAGCTGTCCTTAGTGAGGGGACTGGGAACTACAGGGAGTTATTGAGCATCCTGTGTTGTGAAGGTGTGTACAACATGCAGATCCTTCCTGAGCTCCTAATCCGATGGCGCTCTCCGGAGACACAAACTGTGCGTGGGCATTGTCAGCTTCAGTTTTAGTCTGATAGAATCTCTGGTGTGAGATATGCTCTGGTCACCTGTGGTGACCACACAGGGGTGGTTGCTGGACCACAACTGACCAAACGCTGCAGATTTAGGTGGAAGGTACACAGACTCAATGAGAGATATTGCACAGAGTACTGGTATGGATGTGTACACCTGGGATTTTAATTAACAGGGATATGCTTGTTTTGTAAGCCTTTTGCTATGCTGTTCCCTCATGTGATAAAATAGACTGGCTAGGGACAATTCTCTGCACCACTGAGGAGTCTCACAGACTGTATGCTGCCCCTGCTTTTCTTTAGATCTCTCAGAGTGAAGTGAGTAAAGATAAAGTTGTTTCAAGATAGTTTACTGAGGATTGAATGAGCAAGATGAGATCCTGTTTAAAGGCAAATATGGTGCATTTGTTTCCATTACTTTCTTAGACGCCTTCACATCTGTCCTCCAGATCCTGTAGCAGGAATCCCCCAGGCTTACTATTGCTGGATACCTATTATTGTGCTGTTGTAGCTGTTTTTCCTTAGGGTAAGATGGGGTCTAAAGCTACTTATGTCTGATATGTCTACACTTGAGGTGAAGTCTTAAGATAATTAATGAGTTGGCCAAAATGAGTTTTATGTGCCCTATTTCTCACTCTATTGTGTTGTCTGAAGCTTGGATCCAGGCTGTCCCTGCTGTAACAAGGGAGAGTGAACACAAGCATGTAGCTCCCTTGGCCCAGTGCACGTGGCAGATGTGACCGTGGATTTTGGAGGATATAAACCTCAGGCACTGCTGGTCTCTGGAGCTCAGCCGTGGTTCCTGCCTGGGCTCAGTGGGGGCTCTGTGAACCAGAATGAGATGTGGCCTCAAGACTGGCTTTCATCTGTGCTTATCAGCTAGAACAGACATAACCCTTTGTGCTTTTTGCTCGAATTAAGTGTATGAGGGGTTTTGTTTGGTATATCATTCTAAGTTACACAGAGCAAAACCAATTTGTGCTAAAGGTATGCAGCCATGTTGGTGAGAACATTACGAGTAAGGGATGTATGAGAGATACAGGTTCAGGTAAATGATCCTATTTTAAGAATTACGTGTTTTGTGTTTGCATAGTTACACTTGGTCTGAAATGGTAGACGGGACTAGAATAATTGGTTATTTTATCTAAGATACTATGAGTTATGTTCCTGTAAATTAATTATAAGTCAAGCAAAATAAAATGTGATATGTGTTTGTGCCAATCGAATTTCTGAAGTAAATGATCTAAACTCAGGTTACATGTCTCTTTGAGAAACTATCATAAGGCATGAATATAAATCAATTATAAGTAAAAAGTAAAAACAATTATTAAAAAAAGAAATTAGAACTCGGATAGTAGCATACATATATTTGTTTCCCCTTAGTGTAATTGCCTAGACACGAAATGTCCTTGCAGTACAGACTCTTATGCTGATTAAAGAGCCAAAAGGTAATTAAAGGAGAATTGAAAGTGTCAGAATAGCAGAAAATCATCTTGTAACAGGTGTCACTCCATCATTGTCACTAGTGGGAACTGGTAATGTGATGGAGCAATTGAGGCTTGACTGAGAAGATTGGATTGAATCCAATTTCTTTATTGTTTTTTTGAAAAGAGGAAAAAAGAAGCTGTGTTTTTTGTGGAAAACACTGCTAAGGAAACATTCTTTCTGTACGTAGATTTCTCTGATAATTCCTATTAAGGGGAAAACAAGAAGTCTGGTCCTTTCCTTCCTGTTGATGTAAGGATAAATATTTTATATCTTGTCAGTTTTCTTCTAGAGTTGACAGTAGACTGGATAAAGGGGAGAGTTAATATTTACTTGGACCTGAAAAAAAAAGCTGTGGCCAAGAACTTTGGGTAGAGAGGTACAAATGCAGAGATATTGACAGGAGTTTGTACCCTTTTCCTCTAAAGAGATCATTACATTCCACCATTGATCCATCAACTGAAAGCACTTGTGACTTTTCCAGCCTGTGGTCAGACTTTGGCGAGTGTCCACGAAGCAGACAGTGGCAGGAGTTCCCAGGATAACAGTAGCTGTAACATTTGTGGAAGGAATATTGCTGAGCATCAGGAATGTTGGAAAAGGAACTATTCCTCGGAGTCGGGACTCCTGCATATCCTCCTCACTTAGTCCCTACAGGTGCTGTGGAACAAGAGTAGAGATGGAGGCATGTTGGTATTATTGAGGTGGCAGCCTGTCTTTTTCTAAACTGACTGTAGTGCTCAGCAGAACCGAAGAGCAAGGACATTCTTTGTAGAAGTACTCCTTAAAAAAATTGTTCTATCCCAAAAACAGCTTTAGATAATAAGAAAATGATAATTAAATACTATGTTGTAAACTAAATAGTCCCTTCTAATTGTTGCAGTTTATTCCTAGATCATCTTGAAATTCTAAAAATTTAGAAATAGGGAGAAATAGAGGAAGAAAAACGGAGAATGTGGGAGAGTGGAGATGTATTTTGTGGAACTCCTAAGTGTATAAGGAAGAGCTTTTTTTGCTAAATCAGTTGAAAAATAAATTTTATTTTATGAAAGTATTTCTTGGTCTTCTTTGTATGATATTTTTCTTCCACAAAAGGATAAGAAGTTACAGACAAAATCTGATTAGGAGTAAGTTCAGTGGTCAAAACTGTGATCTGATGAAATTAAAGTTTCCTGGAGAACCTGAAATCTGTTTAGTTGTCTTGATAAACAGCCATAATGTATCTTTGGTTCTAATTTAGTTCACAGATGGCTTCAGGGGGATGTAAAAGCAGAATTATTTAATCTTGCATTATTAGGACAGTATCTAGTGGTGCCATTAGTTGAGCCATTAGGTATCTGGGATTTATGGGTCATATGTTTTACTATTTGATTGTTTATTTTAAAGGAGAAAAATTTCCAGGTCTTTTTTTCTCTCAAGACTCTTGCCAGGGAACTTCTGTGGAGCAAGATGCCAGTGAAAGTCTTTGCTACAAGAGTACCTGAAAGACTTCAGCTCTCACTGACCCGATTACACCCTGTACAGCCGGGCTGGCTGGGAGCTGGTGGGCAGATCAGGTTCTGCATGCATTTGCATATCTATTGATGTGAATTTCTCCATTTAAGAGAGCAATTTAATGTTACACTGATAACAGAGTTCTATTTCTTTTAAGTTGCTCTAAAATTGCCTCACTGGTCATAGCGTGGTTTGTGAGGAGGCAGTGTTTGACTAGCAAATCGGAATTTATTTTGGGATAATTTAAATTCTCATTACAGTAGATAATTTCTAAGGACTGAAAAGGCAGGACTTCTGATAGTAGATTGTGTGTTACAGAAACAGTGTTTAAAAGGATCTGGTTTAGAATAACACTAAACCCTTGTAGTACCTCTCTTTTGATTTCCTATTATGAAAATAAATTTAGTTGCAGTTACAGTCTTGAAAGACACAGATTATATAACTATGTTCAAGCTGGCAGGATCCTCATCCATGGTTCAAAAAGAGTGTTAATTAAGACCAGCAGGAAAACATGTAAAAATTAAAGGGAAGAAAATCTGGAACAAGACAAAACTGTCAGTAATTTTTCTGAAGAGATCTGACTTGTCTTGGTAGGTGCTGGGTCTTCTCCACCTTTTCCCACCAAACTGAGACCTCTGCATGCTCCTTTGTATCTTAAATAGGTGCAAAGCTCTCTGTCCTTTTGTGAGATGCATAGACCATCCTCTGGAGAGCAGCCAGAGAAGAGAGCAGGTACAATGTCGACAAACAGACAAAAGGGTGTTCAGGACATGGAATGTCTCAGGTCTTGTCTGGAGGCCAAAACCTGCTGAAATCTGGCTCAGCCTGGCCACAAAGCTGTAGGCAGCCTCATTGCAGTTGCCTGGCTTGCTGGCAGGCAGCAGCCGTGTTCCTCAAGGAAAGGCCCTGGGGTATCTCCTGTGCCTCACACCAGTCCCATGGGATCCATGTGGAAGCAGATGGGGTGAATGGGGGCAGTCAGGCAAGCCAGAGAGTTGGATCTGTGCAAACTCTGGTTAATTTACCCTAGATCACCATAGTGTGTTTGAGGGGAACACAAAATGCTCGCTTAGGGGCTCCGCTTGCTTTATCCCAGATTCAGCCCTGGCTTTTTCCCAGACTGACACTTTTCTACCCAGCTTCAGGAATCTGACACATATCAGTGTTTACCTGTGGCTGACAAAAAAATCCTGCTTTAGGAAGGGTTTTAACCAGCCTCAGTTATTAACTGATGAGAGCACTGCAGGCGGTGAGGGAAGAAGGGACACAGCCCCCCGTGGAAACGTGCTGGCACATCTGCTTGTTTTTGGCTATAGAAAACCTCCTGTAAACACACATATTTCAGCAGTGGGTGACAAAGTGGTCCTGTTGCTTAAGCCTGAAGTGTATGGTGGAGTTTGTTGTACCTCACAGGAGATTTACTTGCTTTCTTTCTTATTCAGAGACACTTCACATATAACTACAAAGAATGAGTGTTTGGATAAACATCATTTGCAGAAGTGGCTCTATTTCCTCTAAAATTTTGAACTGGAAAAGATTCTTAGCCAAAGCAACACAAAAGCTTGAGAGACGGATAGTTAAAGGTGTTCATGCAAGTGCAGAAAGTGTCCAAGCTAGGCATTCGAAACGAATGAGAGCTTTTGAAAATACAAGTTTTAATCCTTAAGGGTGTCCATAAAACACATGAACAAGTTATAAAGTTTTTAGCTGGTTGGTGAAGACAGCTAAAAACAGTGCTTTCAACAGATATTTCCATAGAAAGTTTGATAAAAAATTGTGGCTGGATAGCATTTTGTTGCTTTAAAAATTCAGGGAAGCATTGATCTAATGAAATGTTTACATTTTGCTAATTAGTATTGACTCTGATTGTGTGCTGCCTCTGCCTGATCCCTCTGAGAGAGACAGAGGTCAGTGTGTTGTGCCAAATGGGCTCTCCAGAAAAGCAAAGAGCAGTAAAAAATCCTTAGACTAAAGAAAGGGATGCCCTGTCCCTTCTCTGAGCAGTATTGCCACGTACAGTGGGCAGATGAATGGTTCTTTTCCTGAAGCACCATCTCTCTCCCACAGCTTTTTCTTCATCCTTCACCTCTCCCAGAATTTTGCCAAGACCATTCTGTGAGGCAGAGTCCTTTTTCGCTGTCTTGATTGGAAGTATAATTTTATGGAAGTATCATTTCAGGGGTTATAAAAGTGAAAATAAAACAGGCAGGCTCCTGTTGAGGTTATAGAATTGTTTTCTCATATAAAACATGGGTTAGGAAGGCAATTTATTTCATTGTATTTCTCTGTTTTAACTGAAAAGGATGTTCTTTTCTTCACTTGTGCAGGTGTTTACACCTACAAAGGATGTCTTTGTGAAAATAGTTAAATATGTTTGGAATGTGCAAAATTGGTTCTGTGCTGTAAGAAATACTCTTTTTCATGTGAGAAGCAAGTAGCTATGGTAAGGATGAAATAAAAATTTTGGCTAGAAAACACAAAGAACAGATACCTTTTTTTGTTGTTTTGGGGGGCTTTTTGGTTTATTGTTGCTGTTAACGAGAAGAGGTTTATTGTTGTCTCAATGCTCTTTGTTAAAACCTGTGTCTGCAATATGGAACAGTAATCCAGGTGAGAGAACACAACCTCCACATTTGCAAGTGATATTCATGCTGCTGACTGAACAAACAAAGAGGATCACTGGAATCAGGCTCCGAATTTGAGTGTTTTGGATGATTTATCTACCAGATGGTAAATGCAGTCCAATGTAAAAAATTAGTCTGGGAGCAGGGAATCAATCATTCAGCACACTGATCAGCAAAGGGATTTGAGTGTTATAGTAGAAAAATTAATGAGCTGGCAATCCACTGCAGAGCAGCATTAAAACAAAAGATACTACACTATAATAAAAGAGTCCTCACCCAGAAAACAAAAGAGATGAACATCCTGCTTTATTAGACACTTGATAAACCTAATCTAAAGCGGTGTATTATATACCAAGTCCCTTATATTATTCAAACATAATGACTCAAAAATTGAGTATCAAAAATCTGGAGATCAGAGTTAATTTGGAAAAGTGAAGCTTTACACTGCTTTCACAGTTCTTTCCCAAATACATAGGCTTTTCTGTCACAGGAGTTACTTACTAGTATTCTGTATTATGGTAATAGATATTTCTGTTCTATTTAAAGTCACCCTATAGTGCATTCAGAATTACTTAATGAAAGATTATAAGATACCAATACTAGCTTTATGCTATAATTACATCTTTCTTTAAAAGTCTTGAAAATGTGTCCCTAGTCTCTTTCAGTTACTCAGGCTACAGTATCAGAATAGTTTTACCACCAAAAGCTCTTCATGACTTTTCTACAATTTTCCTTGTGAAGCATTGAGTCGACCTAGAAAAGACTAAGAAAAGATGGCTTCTATGCTCATTTTCCACTATTAAGATGTTTCTGTTGTTTTTTGTTTTTTTATTTTAGTTGTAAGGATTAGGCTGTTTGGGAAATGCCATGATGTACAGACTGCTTCTGTAGGGAGGAAAAGCAGCAGCAAGGTCTGGCCATGCTGGTGTGGGGCCACTGGACACAGGTGGAAAATCTGTCTGTTGGTCCCCTCTCCACCCTAAGGGATCAATGCATTTCTGGGACGGCAGGTAACTGAAAGAAATAGGTTGTAACATGTGTCTTTTCTACTGTGTAAAGCAACCAGAATCTGCTGTTATGCATCCTCAGTGAGTAAATGCTTTTATTTCTGAAAAGAGACAAGGAGACTGGAGACCTTTATGCCATTTTGCCCTTTTCTTATTTGGTTTGGGTTTTTTTTTTTCCCTTGGGTGTGAGGATTGCTAGGTTGATAAACAGCTAACAAAGCACACAAGAAAACTCTCATGTATATCATGCAAATCTAATACCCACGTTGTCTTTAATTTTCTTAGTATTTCTTAGTATTTCTCCATGAATAACTCACTAAAAAAGATTTCTACAGACAGGGGAAGGGGGCTGATGGTCTGATTGCCTAAACAGTAGAGCAAAACCCACTACCTAAGGATTTTTTCCCAGAATTGCTAACCACTGATTAAAATCAGTGGGAGCTCCTAGATCATGATCCTTGTGAAAACCAGCTTTTTTTTTTTTTTTTGTTCAGAGTAAGGAGTAAGAACCTGTAAATTTTACTTTCATATAGCTCTACAGAAATAATGATATTCCATCAGCTTGCAGCCAAAGCTGTACCGAAGTCATGAGCTCAATTGCCCACATTTCTTCAAGCCACACTGTCATGTTTATGTCCAGTTCAGCCTCATGAGCTGTACCTCAGCCAATGTTTGTGTACCCCAGGACTGAATCACCCTTTTATTCCATTTCAGAGGTGTGGGTGTGAGACAAAAGGCAGAATTCAGTCATACGCATACCTGTAAGTTTGTTTGTCCTTGGTTTTTCTTTTTTTTCTCCTAATATATTTATTTGAAGATTTGTGCTGGCTGATTTTTTTTTCTGCCATTTTGAGTGTGCACAACACTGTAGAAGACAGCTGACTGAGGCTGTGAACTGAGTGTGGCTGTGGCCCTGCATTCAAACAGAAAACGCAGATTAAATTCAGATTAGCAGCGACACGAGGTCTCCCAGCAGTGAGATGCTGCAGAGCAGGGACGATAACGCGTCTGGTGCCTCTCCCTGCCCCATCCCCCTGGCCTGCCTGGCCATGCTTGGCAGGAGGACCAGGTTCTGCTCCTTGCTCACTTGGCCAGCTGTCCGAACACCTGGCAAAGTCAAGGTGTCCTTTGCAGCATCTGGGCGAGGGCGGAACGACAGCAACAAGTCAGAGTTCCTTGATTCTCTGCTGTCCAGCGGGTAGCGGCGGCTAATTTTCGGCAATTAGGAGGTGTCCCTCCAGAGCTGTAAGCTGACACCAGGTGTATTTGGGCAGTGTCCGCTGGCTGTGCTCCCTGCCCCCGGAGCCGCCGGGGAGACAACTCGTGAGCTCTCTAATCCAGCCTTACATTTGCCCAGGGAATCCCCAGTAGGCAACCGTGAATAATTTCCACCTGCTCCGAACTGTGTAAGTGGCACGATGGCAACAGGGAGAGATGGA
This sequence comes from Acridotheres tristis, assembly GCA_037013685.1. NCBI lineage: Eukaryota > Metazoa > Chordata > Aves > Passeriformes > Sturnidae > Acridotheres > Acridotheres tristis. Next base: position 89,323,987 of record CM072886.1, read on the forward strand.
TGAATGTGCTGAAAAAGAGGCGGCGTTCTGTCTGTCCCTTAAAAAAGGCTTGCTTCTGACTCTCTAATGCCGGGCATCACAGGTCCAGTCAGGTCCAGTGGCTTTGTCCAGCTTGCTGGTGTGGTGGCCTACAGAGATGCCATCAGCTCTGAGCAAGCTGGAGTTCCAGCAGTTCTCCACAAACCTGGTGCTCTTCCAGCCCTGTGCCAGCCATCGTTGCCAGAGGTGATGAAACAGGACAGCATCCCTTGCTCTATGGATGCCATGCTGTAGCCTGACCACAAACTCCCAGCCCCTGAAAATCCTTTCCAGGCTGGCAAAGGGGCTTAGCAGGAGCTTTGGGAATTGCGTTTCTCCTGGTGTTTCAGTATGGATAAACGAGCAGGCAGAGAGGAATTATTAGCTATAGATTTATCTGACAAGTATGCATACAGGAGAAAAATGTTATTTCAGTAAGCTGAGCAGTGATTTGGTTTTTTGAAGCGTAATAGAGTTGTTTGAAAGGAAGGGAGCTGGCTGCTCAGGTTCTTCCTGGCTTCTGTGACTTACTGGAATTACCAGAACTCATTAAGAAACCTAAATGATCAACCAGGGGCTTGTTTGTTTGTTTTCTCCCTGTGACTTTTATGTGGCTGGTTATTTTGTTTCTTTTCCAGTGGTTTTCTGACTGTTTAATTACAGTTTTCAAAACTAGACCTAAATAGCATAGTGTATGGGTGTTCAGAGGAGAGAGTTTCTGCAAACCTAATTAGGCTCCAGCACCATTCATACTGCTAATGTTTCAGGGATATTACCCAGGAGTTAATTTATTTCCTTTTTCTGTATACAAAATAGGAATCTAATATTATTTTACAAAAGCCTGTGTATCGTAAGAATGCACCACAATTGTTTTTAAATTTATAGATCTGCTAAAGGATTTTTAATGAGAGCGAAGTGCAAGAGGTAACTGAGGTCTTCAGATTAATTTGGAAACTAAGATCTAACTGTTACATTTTAATCTCTTATATGAAGAATACCCTCTTGTTGGAATTAACTTCTATTTAGTATTCTAAAAGTGAAAAGGTACTTAGTTCTTTGAAATCACTAACCACTTAAGATATTTTTATAAATTCTTGATTTTTTATATAGACTGGCAGGATCTGTGGTACATTTCCCTCTAATTAAGTTTTGAAGTGTATCCCTGTTGTTTTCTTTTTGAAAGTCTCTGTAGCTTTAGAACATGCAGTGTTGGCATTAAATTCTTTCAGACCACAAATAACTGCAACAGCCCTTAATTTTTTTTTTTTTTTGGTTGGATAACTCATGTTTTGGTAAGCCGATGTTTCATTTCCCATATCTAGTAAAGTTCTGCAACTTGCAAAGAGCAATTTCTTTCTGTTCCTGTAAATAGAATGTTCCCACAAAGGAGCTGTCATATATGCTGGCTGTCATGCTGACAGGGTGTCTGTCATCCCCATGGCATCGAGCTTCCTTGGTCACTATTTCTGCACTCAGGCCCATGTCCCATTTCTTTCTGATTGATCCCACCATATGCTATTTTCTTAACTCAGTCTTACCAATGGAGTTGAAAACCTGGTTTAGAAATACATTAAATAGAACAGATATCAGGGGCGTTATTGTAAACATTGTAAACATTCTTACAATAATTTTGCTCTTGAAATTTCTGTATTCAGAAACTTCCCACCTCGGCAACATAATCAGTAACTTTTTTTGATATGTTTTCAAACTTCTCTAAAACTTGGATTTCGGGGAAATAGTGGATATGGGTACTTAGATTTTTTAAATAGAACTTGATATATTCAATGAACAGCTTCCACTGCTGTGAATTATTGCATCCCTACTTGAATTGCTTTGAGGAAAAAAAGCATCCAGACGATGAGAAATGCCCAATTAGTGAACATGTCTGGAAAATCTGATTTCAGAAACTTGTCTAGCATTGCACAAGAACATAAAAATTACATTTGCTCAAATAACATTAATTCAAGAATCTTCTTGTTTCTGAGCACTTGATTTGCGCTTTTAATATGGCTTTGCTTAACACAAGTTTCTTCAGGGAAAAAGAAAAGAGAACAAACCTCTCCACTAACAACCAGGGAAAATACAGACATTTCTAAGGATGGACTGATTTTTAAGTGGCTGTGAGGAAAGCTAAGACCATTATATCCTGGCACAGACCTCTCATTTGAATTAATGGCATAATGGGTACCACTGAAAGTAGTTCTCTATCAACCAGCCACCTGAAAAACAGACATGGAATTTTGCCACATATTTACCAGAAAGCAAGGACCTAGCAGCCCTGGGCTGTCTCGCCAGGCCTGAGATCCCATGTTTTCCAGTGTCTTTTATCCACCCTGGCTTTCCTGTGGTTTTCTTTCCACCAGTGCTGTACCTGCCAGGTCTCTTTCCTTCACAGCCAGTTCTCAGCTTTGTACTTGCACTGTTTTCTGCTCTCGGGCAAGGAGACCACTGAGACCATATGAATGTGACAAGGAGGAGAGATACACAAGTTTGCCAGCACTGATTTTTGGTGCTGAAGCCAGACCTCACCTGGGACATCATTAAAAAAGAGTGCATGAAAAGTGGAGCCTGTGACCAGTTTTGCTGGTGGAGCATACCAGATAAACCTCTTACAGCAGCTTAAAACTTCAGGTGGATTGGATGGATTTTCCCATAGCAGAATAAAATGGTCTGAGTCTCGGAAATCATACCTCCTCCACTAGCAGCTCGTATCTCAGCCCGAATGCAAACATGCTCAAACACGATAACTCAATAGCTACAATTTAGTCACTTAAAGAAAACCCAAACAACCGAACAAAACACTGTGAGTGCCCCAGCTTCATTCTTAAAAACTACACAGCTGGAAATTGTCTATGAAAACAATGAGCCTGCATGCTATGAGCAACTTAATACTTGATCTTATGATGGAAAATGTTATACACCATTAACTAAAAATACAGTTCCCAGCTCTGTTTATTATTGCAGCTTTTGAATTAGAAAGTTGCATTAAAATCAAAGAACTCCCCATTTGCTTGAGAAGCTGTTCAGAAGTTACAAAATGCCAACATTTTGGACTGTCAAATCCATTTTCTCCAATAAGTCAAATACCCTTATTTTCATGGGCATGTTTCTAAGATTCTTTCACAACTTATCCTATAGAAGCTCTGTGCAGTTTTTTTTTCCCCAGGGCCAGTAAGACTGTCTTGTTTCTTGCTATGAAAAGGAAAATAATAGAAGTGAAAAAAGTATTTATTCTACATATCTTAGAAGCATCAGCTGAATAATATCATTTGATGACACTGTAAAAACTTTTACAGAGCTAGAAGGGAAAGTTGTAGTTTAGATTTGGGGAGTGGGTTCATCTTGGTTTTTAAATGTGGCAGAAATCCCACTTCAAAGAATGCTTTTATAATAGAGGGTATTGAAGATTGACCTTGCCAAGGGTTTCACCTACTTCAGCCTTCAATGCACCCTGCTCTCAACTGGCTTTTTAGCACCAGCTGAAAAGTGGAGAACCCTAGGGCAGTAAAAAGTAGATATTTTCTTTTCTTAGTGTTATTTCTTGGTTCTTAGTGTCACCATCCAGGGAGGTGTTCAAGAAATGACTGCAGGTGGCACTTAGTACTAAGCTCTAGGTGACAAGCTGGAGACTGGAAAAAGATTGGACTTGATGATCTTGGAGACCTTTTCCAGCCTAAATGATTCTGTGATTATGTGTCAAGAACCAGATATGACAAGGCCATGAGGTGGGGAGCAGGAAGGGATTGCAAGGAAGTAGGAGTCCTTGTCCCTGTTGGCACCAGCAAGCTGCCTGCAAACTGTACCCTTGCTCCACCTGGAGAAGGTCCTGGAGCAGGAATGCCAATGGTTCACTGTGCAGCTGGTGGGGCAGCGTGAGCTCCAGAGGTCAACCAAATAGGAAGATAAAACTTCTAGGAAAAAGTTTTTAACTTTTTGTTTGACTAGAGGTGCATACATGCATTTTACATGTAGATTAACTTTTGAGTGGGTTCTTGGTATTTCTCCATGAACTCCCACCCCTTAGTGAAATTTTAATGTCTCCCTATCTTGGACAGACCTCACTACAGCCATAAGTACACCTTATGCCACAGATTTCCATCACTATATTGAAATAATGAATTTCAATATTTCTCTTTCTGCACAATGGGTAGAAATCTTACAGAATAAAGAAGTCTGTCAGAAAGAAAGAGTTTGTTCGCTTTTTTGGAGCCTTACACAGCCAGCACAGAAGCACTGCTTATGATTCATTTTCCTGTTTAATTTGCCTTGTTCTCCATGTTACACTTCACTAAATATATTTACTTTTATTCCTGCCATTACACATGACAGAATCTATCTGCACGAAAGGAATTTTAACTGCAAGAAAGATTTTATAGACACAGAGTGAAACAGAAAAAGATGAGGCAGGAATCTAATGCAAGATGTTAAGCACTGATGTTCCCAAAATTGAGGAGCAATTAAACTTTTTATTCCACTAAAAATGTGAAATCTGTGAAGTAATATGGTAGCATAATGGGAAACATCTCTTAATGGGCTTATGCAGTTATTGCAAGTTAAAAGCAGTTGCATGTTTGGCTAACAAAATGCAGGGAATACGTTTTCATTAAATGTCAGTGATAATGCAGCCACAAGAACAACAATGTACATAAGCCTCACAAAGCTATTAAATTTGCTGTATTTTCTAGGAGGAACAAGACAACAAGACACGGCTATAGGTAAAAAACCCCTGCAGGATTAAACCAAGAAAGCAAAATGGCAACAAAAAAGAAGAGCAACTGAGTTCACTTTGAAAGGCAAAAACAAATCAACCCCAAAAAAACCAAAATATAAACCTTTTATCTCAGAGGAATCCTCTTTTTCTGAGTTCACATCTCTGGAAACACACTTGGTGGGAAATTTTAATCATCTCATCAAACAAGTAATAGAAACATTAATGATTTTTAACCTACTGAAACTCATTGTCTCTTGGGGCCCGCTTCATCACCTGAGCTTACAAGATCTGCATCTGCCAGCTTGGCTCATGAGCACAAACCCCAAGGAAAAAAAAGAGCAGTGTTTCTAAAAGAGCTGTGTGAAGCCTCTCCACTTTAGCAAGACAGTTGATTTGAAACACTCTATAAAATATGCAGGGTTTTTTTCCCCTTTGTGTTTATGGAAGCAGGCCTTCTAGGCACTGGACAGTCAGGAAACTGAGGACACAGTGCCTGTTCCATCCATCTACTCCTGCCCTTCCTTGCAGCCTGATGTGTGCTGCGTGTTTGCTCATGGTAACTTCTGTCTCAGCACAGGCTGTGGATGAAGGTATCCAGGGGTTTGTGTCCCTGGTGTTCCTGCCACCTATGGCATGTCAAGCCATGGAGCCTGGCAGTCCAGTCAGTTTGCAGCCAATGGGTCCATCCCATCCATATTTCCTTAACTTAAAAGGGAAGATAGTATCACAAGTCCCATTGCAGTGCACGTCTACTGCTCTCTCCCTTCAGACTCTTCCTTCATGGAAGAGTGTGAGGAAGTCAAGCCTGATTTTCCCTTGAAAAGTCCATGCTGGCTGTTCTTGCTGGTCATCTTCTCCTGTCTTCAGCGATGGATTAGAAGAGGCGGTTCACCTGGGGCTGAGGTGATGCTGACCCACTAATTATTCCCTGGATGCCCTTCAGTGCATTGCTTGTCCTTCCATAAAGATGGGAATAATGTTAGCTTTTTCCTTGTCCTTGTCTCCTACAGGGAGCTTGCCCTCTGACCTTCATTTCTCACACTTGATTGACAACAGCTTCACAGTCACATCAGTCAGCTCTGTCAGATCCTTGGTGAAACGCAGCCTGGTGGATCTGAACATACGTGCTTGCCTCTAAGTCGTCTCTGCTTTGCTGTGATTGGCCCTGTGTGCCCTGAATGGGGTTGATATTTGCTGGGACTTGGGAGAGGGCTTTGTCTATGAAGACTTGTAAGAAAGGACACTGAGTGGTTTTGCCTCTTCTTTGATGCCTGTTACTTGTCTCTTCCCCATTCATCAGCAGATTCACATCTTTCCTGACCTTCCTCTTACAAATAGCATTCTGGTAGAATAGTTTCTTTTTAACCTTAATGTCCTTTGCTAGCTCCAGCTGGGCTTTTGCCTTCCTGTTTTTGTGCCAGAGTGCCCAGGCAATGCTTTTGTTCTCCTCCTGTCTTGCCTATCTTTATTTACACTTGTGTGCTCCCTTTTTGTATTTTCAATTCGTTAAGACTCTTTTCAGCCAAGCAGGCACGCTGCCAGAAAGGTGAAGTCAAGACAGGGAACAGTCAGAGCCACATAAAGGTGCACTTGTGAGAAATGCAGCGGGTGAACAACTTCTCTAAAGGCGATAGATTTAGGCTGATGAGGGCAAGAACTTCAAAATGAGACACAGTGTTGTCTGTCTTTGTCCAAGAAGAGGACATTGATTGAAAGGAGATGAGGCTGGGTGAAATGTCAGACTGTTTGTCCTGCTTTTCAGTAAATTTTTCATTTCACGCTAAACTTCATATTACTGCAGCCACATTGCTACCAAGCCAGCTGTGCACAATTCACTGTGTGGAGTCAAAAGTGGACAGGGCAGCAGGAAAGTAATGAAAGCAGAGAGCTTTCCTAGGAAATGGAATATATGTGTGTGTGTCGATGCAGGAAGAGTCTGCTGAAGGTCAGTGTGTAAGGCGAGACGGAGAGGGCAATTGGCTGGGTATCAGAAAAGGTGTGGCAGAATGGCAGGTGAGAAAAGCTGTTCCTCAGAGAAAAGGAATTTGAAGATTAAAAGATCAGAAGGAAGAGTTCATTATTAAGTCTGAATCAAGAGACTGAGACAGGATAAAAAAAGTGAAAAAGGAATGATCTTCAGTCAGAAGTGAATAAAGGCTAAAATTGCTTTTTCAAGGTAAGTGCTGGAGAAAGAGGAAGAGGCAAATGTAAGGACAGGAAGCAAAAGAATAAGAAAATTTGAAGACATCAGCCTGGAAAGAGTGTAAAAATCTAGCTGGCCTCAAACAAAGGAGAAAACACGGGGTGAAAACAGGAACTCTTTCTGGCCATTGGGGAGCAAAACTGGATTCTTGGGAGACAAGAGGCAGTGAGGAGGGGACAGACCTGGGACCTGGGCAGGAGAGGTCATGGACAGCACCTAGGGTGTTGGACAAGAAACTGGAAAAAGGATGTTGTGACAGGAAGGGATGGCATTGCATCTAACTGAGTTGTTGGCTAAGTGAGACGAAAAGTAAATAATTAGAAAAGAGAAACATGTTGAAGATTTCTGAAAAAAGCATCCTACATCAGGAAGGAGAAGTCTGCTCATCAAAAATATAATTTTTCTTCTTTTTTTTCTTCCGTCAAACCCAGAGAACCAAATGTTCTTCCTGCTAGTGGATATTTACCCAAATTCTTTTATCAGTTACTGTGGATTCCCCTTAGAAATAGATTTTTATTCTCTCTTTAATAGACCATGAGGAAAAATGACAGATTAAGCCTCTAATACTGAAAATATGCACGTGCTTAATTCTACAGTTATATACTTATGTTCTTAACTGTTTTGTTAGATCAGAGCTGAAGTACTCAACTGCTTTAAATATTGAAAATGAAGATGCTTTCAAAAGGATTTAGTACTGTTTCAGACTTAACAGATATGGATATTAGATCAAGAATACTTAAAAAAACTCACCCTGAAAGACTCACATAATTTTTAATTTGCTGTGATGTCTTCATTCCATATATTCATCATTAATGAGATTTTTCAAAGCTGAAATTACTTATCTAATGGTTATTGGTACCCTTAAAAGTCTCCTAATTAATTTCAGAAAAATTAAATTAAATCACAGATGATACTGGACTTAACATGCAGTGGCTGATCAAGTCTTTACATTTAAACTGGCCAGGTATTTTTTGGTTTGGAATTAGAAGTAGGGAATACGCACAAGTTGGTTTTTTTGTCTTTATCATTCATATCGAGTTCATTCAAAACATTTAATTAATGATTTTGGATTAAGATTTTTCATTGGAATATTTAGTTATGCTTTCTAGTTAAAAATAAATTATATTGTCAGGATTTTCTGAGTGTACTCTTATTCCTAGAATATCATATTAAAATTAATGAGATTGATATGACAGAAGTTTCTAAACTCATTTGGAGGCCATTCTACTTCAAAAAATACAATTTATTTTTGGCATTATTTTCTTTGGTATTGCAAACTTTTGATGAAGGAAGTTAGACTGGTAACGAAGAAACTGTACCCTTTTGTCCTTAGATACCTGTTGTTTATAAGTATGGAATCACCCAATGTTATATTTTTGTCCCCTAGTCTTTATGGAGAAATGATGGCATCATTTCTGTGATTTAGAAAAGTAAGTCTTATTCCTCCTTTCTTTTACTTAGTTATTTCCAACATAACAGATGTTATGTTATTACACTGTCAGAGCTTAATGTAGACATGCTGATCCTCATCGCCTTTTATCTTGGCCACAGCAAGATGTTCTGTGATGAAATTTGGTATCCTGATTTGAGATTCTCAAATCATTATATTTACCTATATGTGTACTTTTTTTTAATATTAAAATTATTTGGTAAAGTTTAAATTTACAAGTTGTTTTTTAAACAACTCAGAAATGACTGTATTGTTTTATGTGCTACAATATTTTTCAGAAAATTTGCATTGCTCTCTCTCTGGGTCTTAAAAAGTAATATGCTCATAATTAAATACCCTTGCTGTCATTCTGTGTTTTGATTTGGTCACTGTGGAAGCAAGACACCTTGTTGCATGGTAGAAATGTAAGAGAATGCATGTTTTGGAGAAAAAACTGGTAGGGTAAGAAATTATGAAAAAAATGTTTCTGTTGTTACCAAGGCCCTTTTGTGAAAGCTAATTTTTTACAGCTGTATTTGAAAAACATACATTAAATACAGGAGGCACCCTTATGTGTTCAGCTCCTGGGGAAACACCATGTCCTGATATGCTGTCCCAAAAGCAGTGCAGGCCACTGACAGATTAATCAGAAAGTCTTCTGAGTATTTCTCCCTTCAATGTGTCTGCCAGACTGAAAAACGATCTCCATCTCCTGCATCTGGAGAAATTTTACTGACCCATCCTGGAAGCAGAGGGGAAGACAACGTTTTAATGAGTGTCTGTTTTCCTTTCCATTGCACAAGGCCATCTGAGTCTGACTCTGCTCCCATAATTCATGCTCCACACTCTGAGGAAGACAAAGCAAGTGCTTTGTTGGTGTACTTATGGTGTACGTACAGGGATTTTTATGTTAAGGTTGTCCCTGGGACAACACAATTTAAGTGGTCTGCCATTCGGGCAGTGTTTGGGTATGACCGAGCTGTCTGATGGATGAATAACGTAGTGGGTTAGTGCTGGACAGAGAACACGTGCATTCTGTTGCATATAATTTTTGTAGTTTTGGCAGAAACACGTGGCCTTGTGCCCATTAAGGCAGGTTCTCCATTTAATGTGCTCCAGTAGCAGTATACTAGAGTAGCAATAGTTCTACTAGTGTGCTACTGCTAACAGTATCCTGCAACTATGTTAGCAGAACTGTGGTGGAAACAGGATACATCATTGAGCAAGAGTATTTCTGGCAATATCTCTCTTTGTGAGAAATGGTCTTGCAGCCCTTGGGAAACAGCTCATTGCTCACTTCAGCCACTGTCCCATCCTCTGGCAACAGCCCTGTGATTGAGAAACATGCCAGCATCTCCAGGTTTTCGCAGTGGACACAAGAGTTAGAAACTTCCCCTGCAGTCCATTGTTTACTTGATCTTTCCATATCTTGTAGCTCTTTGTGGGGTTTTCTATGTCTGTCTTGCCGCCCATTTTTACCCCCCTTTTTCGCTCTGAGGAAAGACTTCTCCTCTTCTTTTCCTCCTTAGGTTTGTGATATTATAGGCTTAGGGACAGAGAAGATAAAGGCAGCCCTTCCATTTCATTTTGTTCTGCTAATGTGTTGCTGTGACAAGCCCACAGACTGGTATTTGGGTACCTGCCTGCTGTACATTAAATGAAATGATAGCATTTGTCATGTAGGGTCCTTCCCTTTTCTCTCTCCATCCTCTGGGGAAAATTGGATGCTGATTATATTGCCATACTTAATGAGCTTATTAGTGAAGCAAAAATTGATGAGTAGAAAAACACAAAGAGAGGAAAAATTGGAGGAGCAGATATGTCAAGATGGTAAAACTGTGTGAGGCAGAGGACAAATCCTGTCAGCAGGAGATGTAGCACCTTGGCAGCAGGTGGAATGTGCTGCCTCTGGGTCTAAGGGCTGTCACAAGCACCATCATTGGATGTGCAAGAGACCATGCATTTTCTAGCATTTGAGTGTTCAGGCATGCTCTGTGTTTGGCCATCATCTTCCTTCACCAAAACTCACTTCCAATTTCTTCTTGTGCTTTATAATTACTCCTGTTATTCTACATTTTTTTTTGCCTTTCTCATCTTGCACAGAAGTTGACTTTCCTGTGGCAGCGCAAAGACCTTTTGCTGTCCATGAATTAAATCAGAAACATGTTTTCCTCTCTGTTTAATTGAAAGTGATCCAACAATCAGGGGACCGTGAGAATTTCAAGCAAGATTTTATTTCTCAGTGATAGGAACCTCAAAGGGAAGGCATAGTCATTGTGTCCTTGTCTGAGAAGCATGCTTAGTCCAGGATGAGTGAAAAAATGGAGTTATGATTTCATCAATCACTTTCACCCAGCATTGCCTTCAGCTGTTCTGCATGCCCCTTTTAGTCCTGCTGCTAAAGCTGTAGTGTAAAGTTACTCGAGTCATTTTTACTGACATCCCCTTATGCCCTCTCTGAAGTGTGTGAGGTGTGTACAGGTACTTACAGCAGTCAGCAGATATTGATTGTGGCTGTATGGGGAGGGTGTTTGGACAGATGATTGTCCAGCTGGTCCATATCCAGCCTCCTTGGGCAGGTTTGATGTGTGAGCAAATAAACATTGCGTGTCTCCCTCTTTTTTCTCCAGACTTCAGTGAGGTCCAGACAAATTTGCTGTACTGTTTGGATCTGCTCTGGAGAGCATCATTAGAGTAGCTGCATCCTGGAGACAGAGATTCCTAATTAGGGACGTGGTGTGGCTCCCTGCCTGCTCTCACTGTAACAAGCGTCAGCAGCAGGCTCTGTCTCTGTGCAGCAGTAGGACAGAAAATTCCTCAGCATCTTAGGACCAGTTTCAATGAGGATTTTAAACAATGAGTTTGGCAGGTTTTCCTACTATTTCTAAAAAAAGCTAAGGGAGTGCCTGTTCCTACATTTTAATTTCATCCCTACATATTAGTATTTCATGTTTATGATGGGAGATTTAGATGTTATTGTCTACATTTTTTGCAAAGTACTAAACATGCTCTATTTGGGTAGAATGGAGGAAAAAAAAAAGACACTGCGATTTGTGAATTTAATTGTGTTGTGCCAAATATCCACAGAGGACTTGTGTAAAAAATGTTATTTGCTTAGCAAGAAATGCAAATACTTTATTTGGAAAAAAATGGTAATTAAAAAAAAAACCCAAAACACTAAATCAAAATACTCACCAGATCAATTTACTAACGTATAATAAAGTATACCTTTTTTCCTAACTCTTCCTTGTAATGTTGCTATTATTTCATAAGGTAACAAATGGCCAATCTACTATCTACTTCTGGGGAAAATGTATTTTTGCAGAATTTACATAGCACAGCAGTCCTGTGAATTTATATTCATTGAATAATTAACATATAAGTCCAGTTGATACAAATAATTGTGTCTGATATATAAGTATTAAATTCATTCAGTTGTCAACAGAATATGTGGAAAGATACTTAATGAATGATACACTGCAAGTTGTGTTAAATGTGTGATTACACCAATTTTTGCATTGCAAAAAGCAAACACAGCATTTTTATAGGGCATTTGGATTGCAAATGACTTTGTAAAACTAACTATTTGTGAGAAAAGTGTTTTTTCTGTCTCTGAAGGTCTATTTAATTTTTTTTTAATCTCTTTAAAGACAAATTCAAAGGGAATTTCAAAGATTTTGTGTGTTTTTTCCACCTTAGTCTTTCACTGAGGATAACATTTTAAAGCTGGATTTTTGCAGGTAGTCTTTTGAATACAATCAATGAAAATACTCAGAGAAATGCAAACAGCATTATTGCAGAGTTGCAAAATTCTCCTGCAAATAATAGCATTTGAATATTTGAATATTGAACATCTTTAATGTAATGTAATTCAGATTATGGCTGGTTTACAAACATAAGCCTTTGTTAAACTCTTTCAAAGCACATAGGTGTGTGTATATTCCCTTTTTAAGCCAGTAGAAATTACAATTTTAAATAGTCACAAAACATGAAATGGGAGGGAAAGCAATCTGAAATATAATCTTAAAGCCAAAAGGGACTGCTATGGGCTTGTAGCCTGACCTCTGCATGTGCATGGTCCAGACTTTCATCCAGTAATTCCCATATAAAAGTCCATCATTTCTGTCTGAGCTAAAATGTGGCTTTTGGGAAGACATTGCAAACTTGATTTTTAAAGACTTGAATAGGCAAGGCATCTGCCAATCCCCAGGTACATTGTCTCAGCACTTAGTCCTCCTCAGTGTGAAATCTACATTGTGGCTTTGAATTTGTTTGAGCTTCTGCTTCCAGCAGCCAAAACTTGTTGTTCTTTTGTTTCCTAAATTAAAGTGCTCTCTACTGTCAGGGGCCATCTTTCTGCTGAGGCATTTGTGTACAGCACCATCAGCTCCTGAGCTTCAAGCTGAGACAGAGGTTGCTAGAGCTCAGTGCCAGGACTAGCGGAGCCTGTTTCCAACTCACTGTCACCCGAGGTGTAAGCTGTGCTCCGTGTCTGTGGATGTGCTGGATGGATGTCCCAGTCCTCACTGCCATGGGCCACCACGGGGCTCTGGGGGTGCACATGATGGCACACCTGACTCAGCATGCCCAGATAAATGAGCACTGATGTTTAGTGCATATGTGAAGCTTTGTTTTAACACAAGCAGCCAAGGTTCAAGAGCTTTGTCCCTGAAATTTCTGAATACCACAGAGCACAGTTCCTCCTCTACTAGTCTTAGATGGGTGGGGGGCTTGAGAGCATTTAATTGCCTGTATAAGGAAAGCCTTTGCAAATCTCTACGTCCTGCTTGGTTGCTCAGGCTTGGGGGCCCCAGCAGCACGGGCTCGGGAGCAGACCCAGAGCACTGGGTGGGCTGAGGAGACAAAGGTGGGTGCCAGGGGCTGGCTGAAGCTGCCAGAGAGGCACCACAACATGACCAGGGCAGTGGGGAGAGGCTGGAAGCAGGGTGCTTCTTGTCTTTGCTTTGGCAAGTCCCAACAATGATGGAAAGGAGACGCTCGTGATCCAGGGAAGTGCATGTGCTTGGAAAATATCATGGACATGGCTGAAGGGTCCATGCTAAGCACTGCTTTGATGTCTCTTCTCTTAGAAAACCAGGGGCAGTTTCCCTGCCTAGAGGGGCCTGTGGCAGAGGAATGCTGCCCTGCTCAGAAAAAAGGGAACTCGACACAAAAGGATTTCTTGGTACAAATAATAATTGTTGTACCTCAGTACATGACTGATAGGAGAAAAGCATAAACATCTGACAAGTACATCTCAGGATAATGTGTATATATATCCATATATATACTTGGGCTTTTAAAAGTGCCAGTTGCACAAAGCTGCTAATACTAATTATGCTCTGAGGAAGAACTATTTTCATTGAGTATGCATATTCCTTTTAAGATTAAATGCTAAGTTTGCTTTACCAAATGCTTGAATATATTTATCCATCCACGGTCTGATGCAGAGGGGAGGGAAGCAAAGTTAAGAGGTGAACTAAAGTTTCCACATTCACATTAGCAGGTCCATTTGTACTATTTTGTTTAATTGTATGCATGTGTGTACAGTCATAGAATCACGGAATATTTACATTGCAAACTACCTCCAGAAGTTGTCTAGTCCATTGGAGTGTGTGTCTATACATGTGTGTATATCTCTGTATTTACACACATATATATATGTGTTTATGAAATGAAAAATGAGGATGTTGATACAAGCTCATATTAAGAAGAGTTGTGGTTGGAAAAAAGGAAGCAAGAAGACACGAATGAGAAGAAATCAATGCCCAGCAGAGGTAAGAACACTGCAGAATGTTTTCAAGGGACAAGAGGATGAAAAAAACCCCAACCCAACAACAATATTTTTTCATTACTCTGAAGACAGAGCAGAAAAACTCCAACAGTCATACACATAAGTGCACAGCTTCGGGAAACACTCAATAAACATTTTCTTTTAAAGTAAAAAAAAGCCAAATGATACATGTATACAAAGTAAGAAGGAGAAGAAAGTATATTCTTTTCAACAGTGACTCGGAATAATTTTAAACAGCACCTGATAATAATTTTCAGGCTGTTTCTAAGTTTGAGTAATTTCCAGCATTCTTTCACCAATATTTCAAAATATCAAATGGGATTCACCTCTGGGAAATGCTTGTTATCCACAGCAGGACAGTTTTCCAAGAATGAGCAGGCTGGAGTGGTGGCTGACCGGGGAAAAGTCATTCTGTTGCAGCCAGGAGGGCAGCCCAACAGGTCACATGTCTCAAAGATCTTCATGCCTTTTGATCTAGGAGACAATGATTAAGCTAAACAACTCAACAATCACTTAAGCAGGGTTTTTGCTTTGGAAATTCTGGGTTTTTTCACTCATCCCCAATCTCTTAGTATACTTCTATCAAGGTTTCCCTTTTGAGGGTGGAAGTGGGAACAGGAATGTCAGTTCCTGTTAGCTACAGGTTTCAAACTTATTTTTGTGACCTCTAAATCCTATTCTGAGACATTTTTACCATGACAAAGCTCCTTTTTCTATGGACATGAACAACATCATTTCTCTTTTTCCTACTGTTGCCCATGACTTGGTATTGTGGTGTTAAAAGCCCTTTGGGAGTTCAAGGAAACTTAAGCTACCAAGCAACACAGATCACTCTGCAGTTAAACCTCTCTCTGTCATCGTTCACCCTTTCATCTGTTGTATGACCTGTGAACTTTATTTGGGTGAAGACTATATTTTCTCTGTTTTCTCTCAGACCATCAATAAAAGTGTAAATGGTGTCAGGCTGAGAATAGGTATTTGAGCATCTCATTGAAAATGTCCCCACAGAAATCACAATCTCTGATTTACAATTATTGCTGATCTATAAGACAATAAGTGTCACAGATACCTGTATATGATTTTTTAAAAGTAATTCTAAATTAAGTGCTTTGCAAAAGTCTCTTTCCAACAGTTGTCCTTCACAAAGGAGAAGTAATATCACCAGAGACAGTATCGAGTTTGCTGTGAGTCATGAAACTGTCAATTCACAATAATAAAAGTAAATTAAGAAATTAAGATATCAGCATACACATTTCATTGCCCATTTGCTGTTTTGTGATGTTACCCAGGAAAACATCAGCCTAACATGAATTGTTAGGAGTGTATGAAGCAGTATTATTTGTATAAGGAGCTACATCTATTATACAATCTCTCCTGATTAGCTTTTCCTCTCAATTTTCATTCTACTAGAGAGAAACACAATTCCCCTCTGGAGCTTTCTTGTCCTTAGCAAACTGAATTAATTCCCCATGCCAAGGGAGGACCTTATCTGAGGCTGATGTGAATTTTCCCAGAATTAGAGTAGATTTTGTGAAACAACAGCAAAATTTGTTCAACTGGGTGGAAAGAAAATGTGTCCAGCTTTGCATGTCACTCACATGCCAGTCAGCATCTCAGCTGAAGGAAGTGGCACACCATGCACAATATTCAATTAAGGAGGGGAAAGGGAGAACCAAAGCCTGGCCATCAAGCTGGTTCCAGCAGACAAAAATCAGTATTTCCTTCAGAATTCCTCTAGCATGATCATGAATGTGACAATGCAGATAATGTCACTTTAAATAAGAAGAAAGGGGTGATAGCAGACTGTTAAAAGAGACAGCATGACGTAAGAACCAGATACATCTAGAAAATATGGTGCTGCATAGACACCTCTCCAGGCAGCAAGGAGAGTCAGAAAAACCATCCAGCCTTCCTCTGCAACTGAAGTGAGCAAATCTTCCAGGAATCTTATTTATGCTCTAAATTTTATGAGGAATTGGTTTCAGCTACTTCCAACAAACTTCAACAACCTATCTGAACTTCTTCATGGCCTGCAGACTCTGTATGGACCTCACATCTTAATTTCCACAGCTGTGTTTGAATAAGCTTGCTAGTCATCTACCAGCACCTTGTCAAGACATCTAAACATCAGCCCTCAGCAAAGGCTGGAAAATGAAATATATGGTCCCTAAAACGCCAGACTAAACCAGACAGGGACAGCCTCACCAAGTCCCTTTGCTATAAGCACAACATAGGCATTTTCTCCTTGTATGTTAGACCCTCCTCAGTTGCTTCTTCTGTTCTCTTATAGAGGAAACTAAGCTGTAGTTTAATACATAGTCCAGAATACTGACATAGTTTGCAAAGAGCTGGAAAGTGTCAAGTCTTAGAAGTAAGTGAACAGACCAGATGATTTGTAATGGCCAAGAAAAATGTGAGAAATGTTAGACACCAAGTAATCCAAGATGAATGCAGGGAATTTTAATTTTTACCTCCACACAACATTTCATTAATTTCACAGAAATATGGGGAGGTTTTATAAGCTTAAGACTGGATGTATAATGGATCTTGCTGCTGTTTTTCTTTGCCATCATCCTACTTGATGAAACCTACTTTCCTCACTGTCTCATAGTAGCAGAAAACATGTACTTCTATTTTGAGAAACGGGAGGATATTGGAATTTGGGTATTGAGTAAATGGATTTCTCAATCAGCTTCTGTCCTGCTAGGTATCAGTGGTATTAAGCATCTCCAGGGCTGGACTATTACATAAACTGTTCCAATTGAGATGGGATGGGAGAAAGGTTGCTTAACCCAGTGGTTGAGAGCATTTTTACTGCAAACAACTGCAAAGAGAAAAATCAGTTTAATTAGAATTTTTTCTTTTTTTATTTTAAATAGCTTCTTACCTGCATAAGTCCTTTATTCCTAGTTTTTCTTTTCTAGGCCATATCTGAGTTGAGAATAAGCCTGATGAGGATTCTTGTGCTCCTGTCTTGAAAATCTAAAGAATGAGCATGTTGTATTTTGAAGCAGAGGCTGGCTTCTGCAACTTTCTTCCTTTAGATTTGAAGGTAAAGAAATTAATTCTTGGAGGTCTTTTTAGAGCATTCTGAGACTTTTGATGCTTCAGAGAGCCTGAAAAGAATATGGCTGTGGAATGAGTGTTCTGAGTTACACAACTGTCTTCCTCTAAGTG
The DNA here is from genome assembly GCA_037013685.1 of Acridotheres tristis. Taxonomy (NCBI): domain Eukaryota; kingdom Metazoa; phylum Chordata; class Aves; order Passeriformes; family Sturnidae; genus Acridotheres; species Acridotheres tristis. Next base: position 89,341,319 of record CM072886.1, read on the forward strand.
GTAATTATGATTCTTTTACAATACAAAAGGAGCTGAAATGATGAACCAAATCTGCTTTTCTCTCATGTTCACATAACAGAAATGTGTCTATTAGCCTTGTCCATTAGCCTTGTCCAAGTCCAACCTTCCTAGCCTTCTGTATCATTTTAGGATACCATACAGCAGAGAACTTATCCTTAAGTGAATATTTAGATACTACGCAAGAATAAACCTGTCAGAAAAATGAGTTAATTATAAATGCCTCCCCTGTAAGCCAGTTATAATTTAGGGAGTTTGTGTATAAGTGGAATAAGAATAGGAAGGCACCATGCTCAAATTAGCATTTAAATTTTTACTTTAAAAATTGAACATTGTTGTTCCAAAGACTTTGTTCTCACCTTCATAGTAACCATTCACCCTGGCTTTAAAAAAGAATTTAGTTGTGTGAGACTTTTCTTTAAAGCTAACAGCTACTTTTAGGGGACTGCTCGTAAAGATGTTTAAAGCTATCTGTTCAATAAGTAGACTATTCTGGTGAATTATTATGGCAGGAAAAACTATGTGAGAGCTGCCCAGACACCTGGGAAGATGAGAAGAGTCATCAGTGAATCAGTGGAGGGGAGAACCTGCCAGAATCTGTTCAGTTCCCAGCAGTGCTGCTCCCTTGCCGTGTGCCTCCCTCTGTCTTGATCAAAACTAGAATAATCCATCAAGATTTCTGATCAATACTTCTTAGCCAGTGCTGCTGCTGCATCTGCTAATGGAGGAAATTCAGAGAGGAGCATTCCAGGTTGCAGATGGCTGTTCCTGGTCCATGTTAGCCACGTCAAAGACAAGACGTTATGGGTTACAGTGTGCCTTAAAATCCTAATCTGCACAGGCCATCTGCTATTCATTTTACTTATCTATAAATAGGCTTAATAAAGCAGATGACATCTTGAGAGAGAAACGTGTACTTTTAAGGGAACAAAGTTTTTGAGTAGGAGGCACAGCTCTTTCTGTGTGTGGGTTTGATAAGGAATTGTGAGTGCTTGCAGTGGTGGGTATCTGTGGATGCTGTGGTTTGCTCAGCATAGACAAGCCAATAGCCACAATGTTGGGGAATGTTAATCCAGCTCATGGAAATGTATGAGAGGGCAAAATATAGCCATGAAGCATCTGATCAACATCTGCTTTGTTCAGAGCAGTGTGAGTCAGGGAGGCTCAGGGTGCTAACGTGGCATTTTATTTTCACTTAGTCATTACTTGCAGAATTAAGTGTCTGCCTGCTGATTCCTGAGAAATGATGGCTGGAGCTCAAAAAATGAGGAACTCTGAGGGAAAGGCCACAGAGAATTGCCAGAGAAATTTGGTGTTCAGTTAAGCACTAACTTTCACTAAACAAGAAAATAACATTTATAAAACCACACTGAATTTTGTAATCTAAAGTTATTGAATATTACCAGCTGGTATTTAAAGATGAGGCTTTGAAGGTTAAACTTCAACCTCAAAACATCACTAAAATTCAAAAACTCTGTGAAAAAAAAGGCAGATTTTAATGTGTTTTCCATCATTTCCTGAAGCTTCTTCTAACAGGTTTCTTCCTGTCCCCAGAGTTAGTTTGACCGTAGCTTAACCAATTTACAAGTGTTTGTAAGCTCTCCTGTGTGCCAGCTGGGCTTCATAATGTCCTCCTGGTCACTGCTGTGCACTCCGTCTGCACTGACCCTCAGGCAGAGGACCACCTCACATCCATGTCACCCACTCTCTTCATAATTAAAGTTTGTAGGGGGTTGTGTGCAGAATACATATCTTGCCATTATAGTGAGAAGTTTTATCAATCCCTCTGCTTTGCGGGGAAAAGGTGCTAGGTGTGTTGGTGTTAAATTTCCAGATAAGTGATGAGGTTTTTATTGAATACAATAGAAATGCAGTAAAACAAGAAAGTATTACAATAAATGCTGAAAATAAAGATATTTTAAAATCAAGTTACTCTTGTTCATGCCAACTTTTAAAGGTATTTGAAGTGCTGTGATGCTTTTATCTATCAAGGTGAGCTGTTATCTATTTACGTAGCTGCAAACTTTCTTAAATGTTTGGAGGTGTTTTGTTTTTTTAAAGCAGCTTTGTAACTAAATCATGGAAAAAAATACGTAAGCAAAATGTAGGCATTTATTTTGTCCTGTGAGAGCAAAAACACCCCCAAAAAACCCCCTCCAACCTGCCATGCTTTTTAATGCTTGTGCTATTAAGGATCCTGCCCTTTGACACAGAGGCATGAAATACTGAGCAAATGACACATTTATATCCACCCTTTCCACCGCAGGAAGGGGGAGGCAGTCACTCTCTGACCTCCCACTAACCCAGTTCCTTCATCTGACCATCACCACCACCACTTTTCTTGCAAAGCCCCCTATCCCCATCCCATGTGCCCATTCTCACCTGTCCTTTCTGTGACCTTCCGTCTGTCAAAACCCCTGACATGTAATTCCCAATCTCATCCTTCCCCTCACTGCTCTCGCTAATTTGTTTCTCCTCTCATTTCTGCCCAGTTCATCTTCAACCCATGGATACCATTTTCCTCTCTCACCACTGTGTGATAAATCATCCAGCTCTGCCTTATTCCTGGCATATATGTCAGCCATGTGCCTCCACAGAAGAAATATCAGGACCACCCAGGAACCTACTTCTGGAAATATTTTCTTGTTTTTCCTGCTTTCCTCGGTCACAGTTTGTCACTGGCACACTCAGGTCGTACGCCTGCATGCCTTTCTTCAGAGCAGGCACCATCAATTACTTCCTTCTCAAAATACCCTTTCCCTCCCCTCAAAAAGTCATGTTCTGAACCCTTAAGGCTGCCTGACCTTTCCCCTCTTTCTTTGTTCAAACACATAACTTTCCTGAATTCTTCTCTGTGAATTTCTCTCACTGAGGTTTCTAATGATCTGGGCAAATAACCTGATCTGAGCTCTGTACCTGCCATCAGTCACTTCACTGTGGTACCTTCGAGTCATTGTAACTCTTACCTTAGCTTTAAAAAATGTATTTCCAGCATATGGCCTTGTTTTTTTTTTTATTGTCCCCATGCCCTGCAGTAATTTCCTCTTCTGCTGGTTAATTTCATGCAATATCTTTATACATATCTTTTGGTCAATTGTCCATCTATACCCCAGCCCCCAGCCGCCTTATTGCAAGCATTAATTTTTTATGGATTCACCATCAGACTCTCAGTTGTACAGTATGCTTCCTTTCCTCTTGACTTGCTTTCTTTTTCACCAGAGAGCCTTCCTCTTACCTGAATTTTATTTCTCATAGGGTTTCTTCGCTATTCTCTATCACTTTCTGCTGATGCTGTTTCCTGTAGCAGACAGCATGTATGTATGGGAAACAGCAAAGGATTGTAGCATTTCCTGGAAACCTTTGTGGGAAACTTGTCACAACTAGATACCAAGGTCCATTCAGGCTTGTAGTGGGTCCTCTTTGTTATTATTATTTCTTAAGCACATCCCCCTCCCCAAACCTTATCCCAGGAAGAGCAGTGAAATTCCCTTTCTCTCCTCTGCTGGTGTTACATCTGCAACTCAGCACCATTGCCACCACCTCTGTGACCTGCACGTTTAGAGTCTGTTTAAATCCTGATAATTACTCCCAAAAACATTTACCCTGGCTGGCCTTTTGTCCCTATTCCAACAGAAAAACCAAGATCTATGTGTTGCCTTCCATTTCACTTATTGTAATCTCTGCTGACACCTCCACCTCCTACTTCAAAGCCCCATGAAAGGCAGCCGTCAATATTCCCTTTCTTGCCTGTCATGGTGACCTTATTACCTCGTTCTCTGAATCCTTGTGCTGACACCTTTGACTGCCTCTAGCTTAAATTTCTTACTCCTTTGTCTTCAGGCCTCCCATAACTCTTTCCCTAGCCAAGCAGATTCCTGGTTTTTTTATCCTACACCCATCTCTTTCTGCTCAGATGCTTCTGCCGTTCTCACTCTCCTTTCTCCCTGTCACACAGCCCTCTCCCCTTGACCTGGGCTGCAAGGGCCTCGTTGATATTGCTGACTACATCCATTCATAAGAAGCATCAATGCTTTTTTTCCTCAGACAAAGGAAGAGAGACTTGGGGTTTTTCTGCACTTCCTCCTGTGCCCTGACTAGAGGGAGCTCCTGGCTTGGCTCTGGTCACCTTGCCCATCACTGATATGCCCCTGCTTGGCACCAACTCCTGGCCAGGGTACATGGGTAACCTTGGGGAGGGAATTCTCTTCCTCTGCACTCCAAGGTGTCTAAGAAGCACTCAGACAATGTCAAAGGAGTTTTACTAATTAATCATGGCAATTCAGGCCTATAGAGGCCAGGGGTGATTTTGACTTTGGAGCATTTGGTTGTCGCTAAGGCAAAGCTGGTTTCCCCACTGTCTGCACTGAGTTCTGGCTCAGGACACCACTGCCAAATCTGAGTGGTATTTTCTGAGTTGGAGCCTTTTTTCTCAGTGATGAATGGCTTTCCACAGCTTTGAAGCATGCTAATTGTGTTGTATATTTTATAGTTTGCTCTATTTGCATTTACAAATCAGGGTTCAGTTATGGATGCTCATTCCATTGAGCTAAAATAAATTAATGTTTTAATAGTCTTCTATTTTATTCTGCCTTTTGGTCACATTTTGTTTCCTCTTGTACAGAACTGAGTGTCTTAAAACCTTCAAGTAATTTCTGATATATTTGGCCTCCTCTTTTTTGTATGAACACATGAAAATCAGAGAGAAAGGCAATTTTTCTGAAGCTTCCTTTTCATCCCTCTTCTGCAATAAGGTCTGCAAAAGCCACCTGCAATTTTAATATTTTACTGGTAACTACTTGTACCCTTTTGCTACCTGAGAGATGTCATGTAAGGATATATTGAGCTGCATTTTCTACCTTGTATCTGCGAATCCCACCCTGAGACTTGCAGAGGAGAGGGTTTGGCAGAGCTGCTGCAAGGTGAGCAGTGAGTGCCCATGCCTGGGCATCATGCTTGCAGTCCACACACATTGTCTGTGCTCAGCAGGGCAGCAGGATCTTTGAATTTGACAAAGTTTTAAGTTTCTAATATTACATTATTATGGTCATGCTTTATCAAATCCAAATTTACTAATATGCTTTAGTTTTTATCCGTATTGAAAAATGTTATTTAAAGGGCTTCAGTGATTGGTTCTGCAAGACTATGTTGAAAACCGATTTTATTTTACAGTGATAATAGGGTTTGTCTTAGACAAAATGATATCTCGTAGACACCTACTGACAAGCTACTGTTTTTCTTTATATATGTATATATAAAATACTGGTAGTTTTATGCTTTGCTAAAGATCTTAAAGAAAACCAGTATTGTCCCTTCAGGGATGCTGTCCAGTTTTGTAGGGCTAAAAAACCCCACTAATTTAAAAAGAGTTCCTTGATGAAATTAAGTCATTGGAATAAGTGACTTACATTTTATATGCATTTCTTTTTAATGTATTGAAAATGATGTGCACAAAAATTTACTAATTTCCGAATTACCTGCACCTCTTTGAAAAATATTTTTCTATCAAAGACTCAGGATTTTTAAGATATCAGTCATGTGCTCAGCCACTTCACAGTACTATTTTGTATTGTTTCCTTCCTTATTTATTAACAGTCATAATTCCTCACTTGTATTTCTTCCCCCTTCGCAGCCACAGTGAATTTATAAGAGCCCTTTTGTTCTCTGTAATCACTTTAGCTAGCATTAAATCATTCTTCTTTTCTGCTGCCCTTATCTTTTCTCTGCAAGGCTTAACCGATTGTAGCTTTCTTTTATTTTTCCTCTTTCTCTGCCTCCTTTTTCACTTTCATCTGTGAGCAGCTCCTATGGATACAGTTACCTTCCATCCTGCTTTTTGGAAACTGTTGTTTTCTGCTCCTCAGCTCAGGTTTGCGTGCAGAATTTTTGAGATTTCTTCCGTGCTCCTGAGTTCGAGTGCTCCTCACCTCATAGTGACTTACAATAGCACGCGTTCAAGAACTGATTTTCGTCTGCAAAGTCCTTTGTAAAAATTAATTGATGAATAGTAAAACATTCTCTGACGGTGTTATCAAATTCTGAGCACTCTGTAGATCTGCTCTGTGCATGGAAGAGGTGAAGTAACTCATGAATATTGCCCTCAGTTCTTCCTTTTATCAGGCAGGTGTGTCCTTAATCCTCAGGGAAGAGCTCAGTCTGACCCGAGTTCAGGGCGAACAGTTGAACAAAAATTTAAGAGAAACTAAATTCCTTTCAGGAGAGGGTGTCCTTTAAAAGCTCAGTTTCAAAGTTGCTTCTGGGGCCTGGAATAAGTGCAAACAAAATAAGATAGAGAGAAATGTTCAAATAATGTACCTGATTCAATAATTTATCTCCTCTGTAGTTTTTGATTTAGTTTTGAAGTATTGATTATTTGCTTTTTAATGATCTTATCAAGACTGACTTTTGGAGATAAATGCTTTTGAATGAGGATCTGAATGGGCACAGATAGATCCTCTGCAGTATGAATACCTGGCATTCAGACAGGAAGAATCTCTTTTCAGAATTGTGTGGTTCCTCTGATCTGTTGCTACAGGGCAGAGCAGCCCAATACCAATAAAAAGGCAGACTTTTGGGGAGCATGTCAGAGGTACTCTGCCTGTGGTTAACTGGGAAGTCAACACTTCTAACCTTCAGAGGCACTGACCAGCAAACGAATTCTCTCCTGTACTTCCATCTGTGCTGGTTTTATTTTGGACATTCTGAGGAAAAAGTCTTAAAATACAACAAAAATTGCCAACAGCTTTGGAGAAGCAAAAGTAATATCACTGGTACTTGGCAGAGCCTGCAGAGATTCGGGTTTTTTCTTTTTCTTCTGTACTGTAGATTTGGTATTTCTCAACAGTGTATGTTTTGGCCAGAGAATTTTTGTTAACTGCATAAAAAACTTCCCACCAAGAGGCCACCATTCTAAAGAAAGCTTCTGTTTCCTGAGCTGAGACAAGCAGCTGAGGCAGCCCTCTGAAGGCAGAGAGATTTCATCCAACACTTGGAGAGAGAGAGAGAGAGAGAGAGAGAGAGAGAGAGGCTCTCAGCCAAGGATATCTCTCTGAAAGTTGGCATCTGAGCTCAGAAAGGTCCAAAACAAATCCCCTAGTTGTCCACACTTGCTGTACTTTGATTTACACCAAGGTGTGGTTGTGCTGAACATGCACTGGGTTCATTTCAGATAAAACTGAGCTGAAATGTGCAGTTAAGGGTTGCCCCAACAGTGCTTCAGGTGCTAATGGTCATTTTGTACCTGGGGCCATCCCTGAGCTCATCTGAAATGTCAACGCCAGGGAACACACAACATTGAGTTCTGAAGACCAAATGAGTTTTTTGCAGATCCTCCTGTTCCTTCCACTCTGGAAGACTGAAATTTAGGACAGTCTTATCTAATAAAAATGAACTGGCTTCTAGCCATGGTTTCTAGAATTCTGAACTTGCAGAAATATTTTGCTTCCAGTGTGCTTTGTGTTTTTCAGACAGTGGGTTTAATATGAGGGAAGTTGCAGAAAGGTTCAACAGCCCAGAAATAGTGCCATATATAGGTATGACAATATTAGTGGTGTTGGGCCAATCTCTAGGTTTCAGGTTTGTGGTATTGTCACACTTTTGTTGAGGGCAGCAGGTCGTTTCTCTGCAATTTCTTGCCTGAAATGGATGGTTGGACTTCAGTCAGGAGAGACTGGACATTTTGTGTAGCAGGTGTACCTCGAGACATGGGATGACTATCACATCTTCTGTGTGAGATGATAACAAGTTCATTTTTCAGCATGAAGTATTTCCACTGTTACTGGGAGCAATTGTTTTTCACTGCTTCTCGCTGTCAGTGAGTTTTTCACTGGCTGTAACATATTTCAGGATCTCATGAGTGGTTTTTCCATCACTGAAGATGTCTGCCTACTGTTAGTTATTGAAAATGATGACAAGCACCTCACATTCAGGGTGCCAGTTTTGGTATCAGTTGTAACAACATTCCTGCTTGCTACTTAGCAGCAAATTTAGGCATCTTAGTATTATAGTGGGTGTCTGCTATTTTAACAACTGTGCTGCCATCTCAGAAGGCCCACCTGCATGTAAAGTACTGCATCCTTTTGGTATCCTGGGAATCCCACACCTTGTCTTTCATCCACATGCAGATCTCTCAGATACCTTATAATACCTGGAAGCCAGTGGCTAAGTAGCTAAAATTCTACTCCAGCATGCTGTTACAGGAGCTGGTTACGGAAAACATCTCAGGATCTTTCAGACATGTTGGGGAAAAGAGGGTTTTGCTGGGTAACACATGGATTCAAGAGATGAGCATGAGTGTGACTCTATTATAGGAGGAATGGAGTGATTTTTTCCCCCTGAGATTCTGTTCCATATTAGATGAAACATTTGGCAAAAGGTGTTGCACGAATCCCCAGGGACAGAGTGTTTATCCCTGAATTACCCAGGCATTATGCACTTGGTGTCTCTCTAGCTCTGCCTATTCATTACCAATAGTTCATGCACAGCTTGACAGCAGCATGGAATCCCCTGTTTGTCCTGTTGGTCTGGAGACTTTAGGTGAAATTAAGTTCATGGCATCATAATAAGCTACAGTGCTTCTTTGCTAAAAGAGCAGATGGTGCTTTCTGGAAGGAAAGAGAGCAGTGACTTTACCTGCTAGCAAAGGCTTTGCTGCCTTTGCCTCTCTGTCTTGTGGCTCTGTTCAGACTAACAGGGAGGTCAGAGTTTAGTCTAGGAGTTAAAAAGTTTTCCCGGTGGGACTGTGGGAGAGAGAAGCAATGTTCAAGACAGCAGATGGAGTAGCTATGTAAGCAAGCTCTTGGTACATCCACTTTAGCTATTTCACATCAGCATCCTTGTATGCTTTTAGGGGGTCACAGGTAGGAACTGTGTCAGTGACTGCAGAATACACCTGTGCCAAAGTACCTCAGTATGATTCCACTGGTTCAAGCAAGTATAGTGAAGATTTTAGAATTATGTGCTTTCCTGTAGGTGTGAATCAAAATTCTTTTGTTTCAATCACAATGGATGCTTTGAAAGAGAACATTTTTCAGAAACTACTGATTTTTATCATCTCTGTTGCTCTGTATGTCTTTTACAGTTTGACTTTGAAAGAAAACTAGCTTGGTTTTAGTGGAATACCACTGAGGTTTGATTATGTTTGCTAGGAATGAAGTGGGAGCCTAGATGTGCACTGGAAGGTTCCATAGGTTTTGCTTGCAATTAAATGCACATATAAACTCATTTAAATATTTGCAAAACAAGTGCCTAGACGCCCTGTAAAGAGAGAGAGAGAGAGAGAGAACATGCCAACTAATATGGGCTCAGTATCAGAGAACAAGAAGACAAATGAAGAAGTAATAAAAGAAAAGATATTTCTAGCCCTCACAGAAAAAGCTTATGCAAATACGATAGAGAAAGAAAGGGAAATAAGAGAAAATAAACCAAAATGGATCTTTAAAGAAAGGAATTGTGCAGATACATATCTTGATTTTCAGAAGTGTTATTAATTTTTTAATTAAATAGGATCTTTTAAAACATGCAAGATTTACAGTTCTCTCATGAACAGCACTATCAAAATATGACAATTCTTTCCCCACTTTGTACTCTCAATAGAGCTCAGCAATAACATATTTTCTCAATTTAAAAGCTTTCTTATTCTTATCCTGAAGATCAACTATGGTTAACTTGAAAAAATGTCAAAGCTTAAAATAAGGATAAAGTGGCATGCCTTTACTTAAATTTTCTTGAAAGTGCTGCTGGTAAATACTACTTCTTATGGTAATGATAATATATTCCTGAAGGAAAACACTTTACTGCTACAGTGATATTAGTAATATCATTTGACACCTTATCTGGATAGCTATAGACCATTAGTAATTTCACCAGAAATATAAAATATGCTATTGTACTGTGAAAAGGAAGAAGATAAATTCAAATCAATTGAGATACCTCAAAGTTGAAAGCAACTTCTCACTAAGTTGTTTTAACAGAAAGGAAGGAATATTGCATATATAATATAAATATATATTTACATCATGATGTGCACCCTTACTAACTAACATAAAGGGTGAAGACTTATTTCTGACATTAGTTCAACAGCCTTACCCCAGTTCAGAAAATCACCACAGATGGAGTTTTACTTTTAACCACATCAGTATTATGCACTAAAGCACATAAACTCATTTATCTGTATGTGCTGAGCTTCGAAGAGCCTAAGGACTGAATCTTAAGTTTTGGTAGTGAGTGATGGAACTTCTGAGTTACCAGAAGCAGAAACTGCCCTTAATCCAGGCAAAGAAATTTGAAAACCCTGAAAAAAAATACTAAAACAAAGAGAAAAGGGAGAAAAAGAGAATCGTCCATACCTCCCAGAAAAGTAATTCTATGACTTCTATTGTTATTCGCAGCTGTAAGCAGGTTTCTTTCAAAGTGACCCAAGCAAAGTGCAACTTGTGAACAGCTGTTCCCAGCTTTGACCAGCAGCTGAAGCAGACATTAATGTCTCAGGTTTGGGGTCTTTCACTGCTTGTCATCTGTGGTTTCGTCTGAGCTGTGGAGGATGTGGTGCAGGATGAAGGACAGTCATGTAGCAGCTCCCATCCTCTTCTGTGGAGCTCAGGGGCTTTGCCTGCGGCAGCCAAGCAGGGAGGGGACTTGGTCTCTCCCATCACCTGTGACTGGGGTGGGACCACACAGCCTTCTCAGCCACAGGGGCTCTGACCATGCCTGGGAAGAGCAGGGACAACAGAGCAGGTCTGGGACATATTGTTGGCCACAATCACAAGGCCACCCCATGCAGCAAAACCAGGGAAGTGCTTCTGCAGACATAAAAATGACCACCAAACATGACTTTTTACTGTTTTCTTTTATTTTTTGGGCATGAATTGGCCTAAGTAGTGCCAAAGGCATCACAAATACAAGACCTTAAAAGCACTGGCATTGCACTGTTCCCCTTATTTGAAACCATAAAGCATTGTCTGTGGTTTGCTTCACTCCTCGTACTGCATCCTACAGCCTCCTGGATCCGTGGCAGCCGAGTGGTTTGTGAGGCTCTGCTTTAACATCTGATACACGGTCACAATGCAAATGTGCACTGCTGACAGAAATGGCCAGCTGGCAGAGTGTGTGCCTGTGCCTCTGATATTTTGAATTTAGGATGTTTGCTACTCCATCCTTATTCAGGGACATGATGACGAGTTTTTCAGAGCCCCTGATTGTTTAACATAATATGTTTGCTGCGAAACATCTGATGGCTATTATAGAAAATGTCAGATAATTTATTTTCCTTTTATCCATCCAAAAAAACTCCAACAACAGCAAAATCCCCCCCAAAAAAGCATTTTGTATCAGGAAACATTTCAATAGCTTATAGACAAATGAACAAAATGCACAAATGTCAGATTCACAGCCCTGAGCAGTGGGGACATGAACTGAATAAAACTCTAGTTGCATTTACTAATGCCAGATAATTGACATGATAATAGAAGATTACAGATATGGGTATTGTTTGTATTCTATCCTATTTTCTGTGATTTTCACACTGCAAAGACTATTCCAAAAATTATATCCTTTTGGTATTGAGATTAGTTTTACAAATAAATTGAGATTTGGGAAGAAAATTCAAATTATCACTAAGGTAATGTTCTGAGGGAGGTTGATAAAGCAGATACTGGAAAACCTACTGCATTTCCAATATGATTATAGCAATTTATCCAAGATAACAAAGAAACGTCTCTTTCACATTTCTGTAATTATTGTAGGGAAAATTTTGTTTTGTAAAATACAAAGATTTGTTTTCCAGTCTTATGTTTATGGCAAAAAAATGCTTACTTACTTTTATAATGAAACAGTAAGCTCTAGGAATGCTTTTCTAATTAAGAGATACAATATATAATGGCATAATACTTGAATGATGGGAGTTTATACAAAAAGATTGCTTTCTGTGAGCCTTTTTATTTACAGGTAAGCATGAGCATTCCTGATGACTTTCACCGAGGTTTTATTGACAAGTAGTTGTTTCAATTTTATAATTCCATTTTTATTTTCAGAGGAACAGAATAAACATGGCTAAAATAAGCCAAAATAATAATGTTTGTATATATGTGAAAGAAAATAAATTGTTATTTGGACAAGTCAGTTAAATATGAATGGAAATTAAAATCTGCAATTCAAAAGCATTTTGTGGATTATATTTTCTTGAAAAAGGAAGCCTCTACCTTTGGCAAGACAATTTGTAGGAGACAGATTTTTCATGGCTTCTGTGACTGTACTCTAGGAGCAATAAAGAGGCAGCCAGTGTCCTCTCTGACACTTCAGAGGCTTCCAGTCTGTGTGTGTGGCAAAACACTATCAGCAGCACTCACAAATACTCCATAAGCTAAGAAAGATCAGCTGAGGTTCAAGGGAAAGGAATTTCTTCTTTTCAAAACCATTGACATTGTGCACAATCCACGTAGGTACAAGAGAGTAAAACAAATGCTATTTTAAACTTCTTTATTTGGGAGTCTGACAGCTTTACCCAGACCTGTTTGTTTCTGAGAAAATGTTAAAATTGCTATAAGCTTCTTACTTTATAAACAATGAGAATTCTGCCCTCTTTCCACCATTCATCTTTGTCTTGAAGTCAAGAGAAGAGGGAATTTCCCCTTAGTCTGGATTCCCTTTGATGTTTCTGGATCCTTGCAGGTTGCCCCAGTCTTGTTCTACTATTTCCACCGAAATACTATGCTTAGAAAACTGTTTTATTTCTTAATGGTAAACACAAGCAACACCCTATTTTCTCTCTTCCCACACCCAACCCAAGATATTTCGCATAATTAAGCAAAGGAAAAATGCTGGTTTAGAAGATTCTTGATATCACAGTTGCAATGAAAGCAGCTTAAGTCTTGTCCTTCAAGTGGGATTTTTGTCTTCCTTCGTATTTTATTTATGGTGTTTTGGCTGGCCTACTTCTACTCCCATTGGAAATTCCCCAGAACATGATTTGTAAGATGCTGCTGATGGAAGAGCTGGCAAGCTCTCTCTCCATTAAGTGTTGCCAACAGTATCTTCTCAATCAGTATCTGAATTTCTTTTCTAACAAGTCACTGCAAGAACATTTTGAATAAGTTTTTGTCACAACTCTCTAAGTACAGGCTAGGAAGTACTGGTTCTCCTGTGCAATTTTAGGGGAAGAAGGACAATGGACAGAGGGGCATCAGCTTGTTCAATCCTCATTAGTTTTCTGCACTGCAATTTCCTTCATGCAAACAGCTTTTACCTGGCTTTCACATTTCAGCCCAGTACCATTGTCCCCCCAGCAGCACTTCCTTCATGGGGTCCTCTTCAGTTCCTCTCCTTTACCATGCTCTGATAAAACCCAGAGCAGTTCCTTTCCTTGCCCTCCTTCCTTCATGAGAAACACTGGGCACCTTCATCACCACCATTTCTTTCTCTCACCCTCCTAGAAGCCTTTTTTTTTCCAGCCTGTACCTTGTATTTGGGTTTGAAAAGTGACTTACTGTGTGCCTTAGGGTGGAGCATTCCTGAGTGACCTGCAGTTCTGTGCACACCTATGAACCACAGAGCTGAATAATTATTGTTGATGATGGTGGCTGCAATGCCTGGCTACTTGTGTCTGTACTTAGGGTATAGGAATGGCTGATGGCTCCCTATCTTTAAAGCTGAAGAGAACTGAATTAATTCAAGAGGACCAGGGTGTCTCACGGCTTTATTCCTGTTGATGGTGGTCAAGCAAAGCTAAATAGATAATGCCACAGTAACTTACAGTTATCTAAAATAACTTTGCTTTGCTGAGATTGAACAATAATTATTGTTCAAAAACACAGTAGTTAGAATCTAATGACTTCGGAAAAACATATGGGAATTGTAAAACACATTTTTAACATCTGGACACCTCCAAGTTAGCTAGAAGCTATCTTGCTTGAACATCTACTTGGCAATTACTCTGACAAAGCGCTCTATTAGCACAGGAGCTGTGTCCAAGGCTAGTATTTGGTTTCAGTTCTCATCCAGGAACTTTTGAAGAACATCATCTTTTCCTCTGAAGAATATCATAATTTGCTTTTAAGTCTTTAAGGGTTTAGAGAAGCATCTCATTCTTCAGCTACATATCTCTGTTATTACTAGTCCTGAGCAAATGCTGACATTTACATTGAGTTGCACACTAGCTTTCCAATCTCAGGAGAATACATTGTAGATGCAACACCATGTAACACAGCACAAAAATTCACTGGAAGACTGCAACTGTCTATAACCAGAATTTAACCATATATTCAAGGGAAAGTAAATATTAAATGACATTGCATTATTTTACTGGAGAACAGGTTTCAACATTAATTAATTTGGATTTAATACATTTGCAACGGAAGTCTGCTTTGTACCAGACACAATGAATATTGAATTATTTAGATGGGGTCAAATTATAAAGCACTGTGATCATTTGCAGTTCTTACTTGTAAATGAGAAGACTTCTTAAGCTTTTCAAGCAGTGTGCAATCCACTTCATCCTTTTAATAATGATGACCTGTGCTTCTTTACATTTCTGGGCTTTTGAAAAGGACATAGTTATCCCCCCACCCTTGAATGTTACCTGTGTTGCATGATTTCAGACAAAATATGTTCTTTTTCTGTTTTACATTTGCCTTAGTCCCTGTCTTGCTGCCTTTTCTCAGCTGTACCCTGGCAGTCATGGAAATGAGCGCTTCCTCAGAGCTGGGATACTGTTTTTTTCTGCTTCGGAGAATTAAGTAGAGGGAAGGCGAAAAGAAAGACATGCATTTTTTTCACCTCTGCTTGTGAAGGCTTGCTTTTGTTTCCACACTTGGCCAGGTGAGAGCAAAAAACAGAGCTCAAGGCAAAACATCTTAGAGCTTTTAAAAGGGTACTATTGATTTGTACTTTGCTTGACTTACATGTAACAATACATGCAGAGCAGACAAGGCACACCCTGCCAGGAACTTACCAAAGCACTTTCAGGCTCTTTTTCTCAGACTTGAGATTTCAAGATACTTTTGGTGGTATCCAAACATATATTTTCAAAAAGAAAATTGAGTTGAGCACCCATCTGAAACTGTTAAATATGGAAATAATTGCTACCAGGATGTCAAATGTATTTCTAATGTAAGTGGATACAGCTTCCAAATTTGGCTCAAGAACTTCCCTTTTTATTCAAATTTACCTCTAGTATAGATTCTTCTAGTATGCTCATCATCCTGTTTTTATTTGAAGTCCATGGGAGTAAATTGGCCAAGTAGAGCTCTTGAAAATCCCACTGGAACCCAAAGAAGGATTAATATTGAAGTTCTGCCACAACAAGAAAAATTAAAACAAAGGAATATATTGTTGGACACTTAAAATGTTCCCCAGCAGCTTCTAAAAGAAAGTGTGATAAATGATGTACTCTTCAAGGATTGTGAGTATCTACAGAGGGATTTTTTTTTTAACACCAGGGATACAGAACACTGTTAGACTTGCAGCTTTGAACATTGCCATTCAGGAGGACAGCATGTTTGGTTTGTTTTCATTTTTTTCACTTGTTTCTCCTATCTTGGAAATTCCTAACACCACAAGACAATAACTTCTCAAGAAATATGATTAATATAAAGAAAGCAAGCCTGGAAAATTCTTCAACTAACAAAAAAGAAAAAGAAGCAAAGAAAGTAAACTTAAGGATGAAAGAAAACTCTAAGAAAGCAAGAAGTTATGCCTAATGCAGCATATCTCCAGCAGTTTGCTCAGTCAAAATTACACTCTTTATTTCAGTACTTTTCTTTGAATCTTTCTTTGAATCTCATTGTTCCATGTTGATTTAACAGCATAGATCCCATAATCGTTTGTTTTGCCAGTGCTTTAGGGTATCCAGACCATGTTGTTGGGTGAGTCCAGTCCTTCAGGAAGGACTCTGCCCCTGAGCAGGATAGCTGGGGGGCACTATGGGGCCCAGGGCTGCTGAACAGTGGGGAGCTGTGTCCCATTCACTGCAGGTTGTCTGTCTGAAGTAGAAACCATCTTCCTCTTCTGTAAAAATCTTTGCCTTGAAGTAACTAGGTAGTCATATCCCAGGCTTTCCTGGACATCCCTTTTGGTATTCTTGACATGGTCCCTTCTGCTTCAGCCTTAATGAGTTGTGCTTCCTTTTTCCCTCCCCCTCATCTCAGATTGCTTTAAAAGGCCTAAATATTGGTTTCTGTGGGGCCAGTGAATTACCAACCTGCTGTTCTCTTTGCTTTCTGTGTGCTGTGGCATAGGGTGCTCAGTGAGTAGCAGCACATCTTCTAGGGGTAGCAAGTTAGTCATTGCCACACTCACACATGGAAGATCCTGATTGAAAAAGGAGGTGAAAACATAAAGGTTGCAATTTTTTTCACCTGATAAACTGTCATGGCATTTTATTTTAATATCTCTCCCAGTATTCAGCAGTTATGGTTGAGGAGACATTATTTATTTTACTCCCTTTGTATTCAAGTGCTTAAGACTCTTCAGAGAATTCACCCCTGGACTAAAACGTGTTTATAGCAAGGTTCTCAAGCAGCTTCACTTAGGGTACCTCTTTACACCGTGAAAATCTCATTGAACCACCTGCCCTACTCTATAATATACTTTGACCCTACAATTTTAAGTCATGCTGTAGTTGCATTTAGTAACTTAAATTGAGAAGTTATGCTGGGAAAGTATCTTCATTGCTTACGTGAAGTGGTTTAGTTTCAATCATTTGTAACCCAATACTGATTGCATATTTGATGGATCTTCCTATATGAAAGCCTTTCTGTGTGGTGCCTCAAATACTGAAATTTAATACAAGCATTTGTAGTCCTAAAGACTCTAAAATTCAGACCTCTTGTCAGAACTTCGGGAAAACATGGTCTCATATTTCCCACTAACTTACCTTTCAGCTTTATGTGTAATAGCTGCCTGCTTCTCCTTCAGTCCTCCCCACCAGTTTTATTCCATATAAAACCCCTAGATAGAGTATTTGGCTTCGGATGTAATGTGTCACAGGTGACGTGGATATATGTCAGAGACCACTGCAGGTGGTGAATGCTGAGGGAACTCAGCAAGCTGGAAAAAAGTCCAACTGAATTCCATCTTCCCCACACTGGAAGGAGAGACTACCCTTTTCTATTATGGCCTGAATCATTATGATGCTGGAAGAATACTTTAATCATCCTGAGTTTATCTGTGGGTAAAAGGAAGGCTTCACCTTATCTTTCTTGCCATTTGGACCCAATTTTAGAGAGGTCAAATACAGAGGAAAGCTGCACATATAAATGCACAGATGTTTCCTCAAATGCACCATCACCTGCTTATAAAGAGTGTCCCATAAATAAAACTTACAAATATTATTCTAAAACCAATTCTGATACATGCATCATAAGGCTGGTTATTTTACCTTTTCGTGTAAAGCTGCACACTTAGAACCTGGAGCAGCATGTCTTGGTTTCTTGTGATGTACACCAAGAGAACTTGAGAAAAGCTGTCCAATGCTCAGGGCACCTGCAGGCCTGACTCAGGTAAGCTGTGAAGCACGAAAATCCATGGCTGTAGCTTCAGCTATCTGAGAATTCCTCTCTCTCCCTCTTCCCTTTTGAGTCCTTCTCTGGCTTTTCTTGCCTCCCTAGGGAACAGGCATGGTAGCTGCTCTGGGCCAGCTTCAGGAGGTCGTGTTGACATCACAGCATTGCAAGGAAAGATTTGTGTCTGCTTTTTGTAGTGTCCTGCCAATGAAAGGCAGTGTATGAGAAGAGAAGCATCTGCCCTGTTGCTATAGCATGTAGTGAGGATCTCAGCCTGAGATGGGGAAACCCGAGAAAGTGGAAAACCAGGGAGAGTTGTGTCAGGGCTCCTAGTGAGGAAGGTAGAGGAAGATGAGAGAGTATGATGCCTGCCTAGATTAAGTGTTAATCAGATGTGTTTGGCCAAAATGGTCGATTACTTCAGCAAAATCCTGGTAGATCCAGGCTGCTGGCCTGGGGATTGACACAGTAAAAGAAGCAGTGTGGTGTTAGCTTGAATGTTGTGCTCCTATAGCAGCAAATTAAGTACCCAAGTGCCTCTTGGGAGGTCTCCAAAATGCTGCCAAAATTATGCCAGATGGAGACCACAAAGCAGCATGGATTGTATCCCTAATTTTTTTTTTTCCTCTCTAACATCCATGCTGAGAAAGTGCTTTTTTCTGAGTTGCACTGAGAGGTGGGAGTGAAAATGGACATGGCTAGGAGTGCATGTAGTAAAAAAAAGAATAAAAATAGCAGTTTGAGGTTTTTATCTCAGGAGGAAGCTAAACAGCCTTTTTAGAAACTGTGACACTCTAAGTGAAAAGAAACACAAATTGTGTAAGATAATTTAGAAGATTGTGCCTTAAATTTAGTTTGTAACACATCACTAAGACCTCATAGTAGTTTCCAAAAAGTTTTTCCTCTTTCTCCTTTAAGGACACTGGATGATAATGTTATTATCTACATGGTGATTTTAAGCCAAATGTTTCTAATTGCTTTACAGCTGTAAACACCAGGAGTCTCCCTGTACAGCAGCTGCAGAAAAACATGCTGAGTTCTGGTACATGTTTAGGATTATCTTTGAAAAGGGAAACGACTGTGTTTGGATTCCATTTTTGCTACAGAAGAGCTAGGTTTGATGTTTTTCATCTTCTTTTGTTGTCTCTGAACTTCCATTCTATGTTCCTTTTGCAATAATGGACCAGACAGCACACATTATTAAAAAGGCCCTCTAGATTATATGGTGGCATAATAATGTACTCTGGTTTATGCTTTGTTCTCTTCCTAATAATTCATAACATTCAGTCTTGGGGGTTTTACCACTATTAAGTACAGACTTGACATTTTTGTAAAACTGTCTATTATAACACCAGCATTTTGTTCTTAAATGGTAATAACAGTCTCAGGTTGTATCTCTAATATGTATGTGTAAAGAAAGTTGGATTTTTCTCCATATGGCTTCTTTTTCATTTGTCTGCATTGAATTACACCAGGCATTTTATAACCCAGCCATTCAATCTTGTAAGGTTTCTTCAACTTTTCCATTAGCCATCTGTTTTAGCACCCTGACACAACCACAGACCTCTTGACCTCCACTGGGTACATCCTGCTGATGTGAAAGTGACTGTCCATGGCCTAATGTTTTTGGGGGTTAGCCAACCCTTTCTCCATGTGACCAGCACTTTGGTGCATTAGCTCATTTAAAGTTTCTGGTGAAGGCTTTTATCAAGTGCACATTTAGGCATGTGGGGATCTCCCTTGTCCACCTTCTCCTTTACTCTTTCAAAGGAGTCCAGCAGTCTTCTCTGGTACAGATCCCTTTTGCAAAGTCATGCTGACTCTTCCATATCTGTTTTGTGATTCATTTCTCCTATAGTTTTGCTCTTCTGACTGCTTTTCTGCTGATTTGCCTGGGAACACTCTACAGGAGTCCTACATAAATTGGGGAACTGTAAGCTGACTGGTCATCTGGTTCCAAGCTTTTGTGTGTAAGGAAGGAATTTCTCCCCAGTGCTCACAGTAAACACTCAGGCAAAGAAGTTGTTTAGTTTCTGTGGAATTTTTGTCTTTTCTGAAGGCTCTTTCTTGCTCTTTGGTTACGGACTATCAGCTGTTGTATTTGTGGGCGGTGCCTTCCACATGACTGACTGTGGTCCTGTGCATTAAATAATGATTAAAAAATTCTTGATGCTGTAGTTTGTGGTTTCCCCTTTGCTTCTGTCATAATCTTCTCTGTTCTCAGTCATGTGGAACCTACAGGAGAGATCCTTGCCCAAAGGATTTTGTATCTAAAATAATCTGAACTATAACAACCAGGTATAAAACTAGTATGCATTTCCATTTTCTCTTTCCATGACTTGTTGAATTCCATGGGAATTTTTGGAAGGTTAAATCGTCTGAATTTTCACTCAGATGACAGGGCAGAGCTGCTGCAGCCATGAACCCCTGGTTACCTTTACTGGGGGGCTGGTTAGAGAGTGCTGGGAGATTCTCTTTTGCCCTGTGTTCATATTTCCTTCTTAAGTAGCTGAGACATGTTTAAGGCATGTCTTAACTGCTCAGTTGCAGAAGCTGAGAGAGTTTATATTAAGTGCAAATCACACTCACATAAAAAATGTCTAATTTTTATCATACAAAATACGTTGTATAAAGCAATTGCAAAAAGATGCTAACAATATATTACTAAAATAGTTAAGATATAAATAATACAATAAAAAGTTGTAATTCTGAGTGAGCATCATTCAAAGAATCCTGTTCAAATCAAAAAAGCTAGAGCCCAAGATCTTTCAGATTCTTTAAGGGATATTTGAAATGTCAGATACAGGAAGCATAAATGCCATAATGGTGAGGAAAGGCTGCAAGAAGTACAACATTCAGGTACTCTGAAAGAGAAAAAATTCTCCCATGTTGAGTGCAGCTGCATTTTTATATCTGTAGTTTGTAATATATTGTACAGTTCTTTGCTTTCAGACACCACTGAAGAGTTAGATCTCAAATGAAGATACTGGGAAGAGGAAGGGAAATATTGCATTTATTTTTAATAACCTATCTAAAGAATTGTTTGAACCATATATAACAGGTTAGAAAAAGGCTCAAGAAACAGATTCAGAGAATGTCACCATCTTGCTACTCGGATAAAGTAATTTGGGCAAGAAATTTGTTTCAGTTCTGTAAGACATAAAATACAAGCATAAATTTTACTCATGCATGTAGAAAATGCGCTCTATTTGCAGTCAGTGCTTCCAAAGACAGATCTACTGACCCATCATTGCCTACAAGTTTAAGGATATATGAAGTAGACTCTTGTTGCATAATTGCATTTTCATATAATTGCTTTCTTGCATCAGGTTTGCTACTGTCTTTATTGTCTAAATTTGTTTATAATGAGAACTGCTCCCCTAGTTGGGTTAAAACTGTAAGGTGCGTACTATAAGTATAGTCTATAACCACTATAATCCATTTTTGTACTATTTCTAACTTATTTTCTTTAAAAATATCATAATTACATTTTATACGTTCTAAATTCCTTTTTGCAATACTTACCGGACTCCAATTTCTTCTTCAAAGTATTGGCTGCCAATATGTTCCAACCTAAGTTCCAAAATGGAAGCCAATCCTAGGTTACTACAAAAATTAAGATGAGGTGAAAAATCTAAGAAAAGAAAGATAAGAGGTGGACAAAGAAAGAATGTAATTGGGATCATCCACAGATAAAATAGAATAAAAATTCCCTACCCACCATAGTAGGTTTTAAATAGCTGATGGATTCTACACAATGCTTCTCAAAGATGAACTTTTCAACCCATTTTGTTTTTATCTTGTATTTTAATAATAGCATTGAATTATGAATCTTTCCAACCATTTAATTATGCCAGTTCATGGTTACCAGTGAAAATGGGACTTTGTCAAAGGTGGGTTTTTCCCTTGTATCCAAGAACAGGGAAGATGCACAGAGCCTTACAATAGGAAACAGAGAGGATGGGTGAACTCAGCTGATCACTGTCTTACAGTCTTGCCTAATTTTAAAGGTCCTTTCCATTTGCTGAAGGATGCTGTCCAGCTGAGCAATGCAAGATGACTGAAGTTAATAGGAGAGGAAGAAGTAAATAGGATAAGGAGAGGAAGCACATTTCTTTGGATCTCTCTGGGGTTTCACAGTTCCTGAGCTATTTAGAAGTGTTCTGTCCCGTGTTCCCTCTCCCCTGTGGGCTGAAGGAATGATCCTAGGGCAGCTTTGGTTCATGTGCTCAGCATAGCAGCCACTTATTGTTCCCCCTACAGAGCTATGGCTCAGGCATTTACAGTGCTACAGCCTTGGAAGCCAGCAGAGGCATTTTGCATAAGTGTATCAATAAGTGTCTTACGATGGTATTTGATACAAAGCCTTTGGTTTTCTTGTTAATGTGTTAGGTAATGGCTGTTTCCAAAAGCTGCATGAGCTCTGAGGAAAGGCATGAAGTTCTAAATGCACGAAAAAGTGTAAAATTGCATGGCACCAGCAAAAAAACTCATAAAAGACTCATGCTGTTCTGAACAGCGAGTGCTTCTAGCCCACTCTTTCCAAACCTTCTAAAAGTACCCGCTGTGAGAGCTTTTAATGAGACTCTAAAGCCTAAATTTAGAATAAAGATATTAAATATATGATTTGAAATCAGTTTTAAAAAGATAACATGGCCGGTAAACAATGCTGAAAACTCTTATTATGAGGGGCAGCTAAGAGGAACTACTGAACCTCTCCTAAGAGTTTCTTCTTGTTTATTGTTAATGCCTGGCATCCTTTATCTCACTCTTGGCACTGCTCTTCATTATCTATTCTCTCTGTATTTTGATCTAACTGAATTAATATTTACCTTGCCTTTGAAATATGTGTTCATCTGTTTTAAAGTCCTGTGGACATCTTAGGTATTACAGAATACATATTAATACTATTTTTGAAGGCCTGCAGTGGCATAATAGCAGATTTATGTGTTTGATATCTTAATGTTTCAGACAGCCTCATGTAGACAGAATGTTTTTCCACAGCCATCAAATCATCAAGAGATTAGCCCCAAACCAGTTTTTGTGGGAAACCTGTGCACTGCGACATAAATATAACAGGAATAGAAAGTTGACTAAGGGACTGCATAATTCCCCATCAGTACCCAGTAGCTTTACAAAAGCTACTAAAATGTACTTAGAAAGTACTAAAAATTGGCTAAATTTTCATGGCATTTCTCTGTAGTAATCCTAAAAGGCTATGGAAATGTGACTTCTCTAATAATAGGTTTTGTGATTTTTTTTAGTTTTCTAAAGGTCTGTCAGTTATGTCTTCGGATTTCAAAGAGCATTCTGGAAAAGACACTGTTCTGCACAGTGGATATTACAAATGTCTGTGTTGTGTGTACAAGGGCTGAGCTCGGGTGCAGACATGGTGTTTGGGATTTAAACACTTTTAGAGTGTCTCTAGTGCCATTTCACATCGGAGAAAGGAGCTCTTTCAGCCTAATCATGGGGCCCTTTGAGCCAGACTGCTTTAAAGATGTGCATTTAATGGACCCAGAGGCCCCAAACTTATTTGATAGAGCACTGTGCAGAATGAAGAAGAGGAAAGAAAGAGGTGGCCCATGGGCTGTTCAAATATCCCCTAGAAAGTCTGAGTCTTTTATGTCAGGAGAAACAGTGAATTCTATTTTTTTTTTTTACGTTTAATATTGATAAGTGTAACTGGCCTTTGAAGTAGCTATTGAGTCAATACCTGGCTCTAGATATAATTCAGAGGCTTTGTCCTTCTCCCCACTTTGAATAGCAAAAATAGGAACAGGAGTGATCATTTGAATAATGCATGGGGGATTATAATGATATATGTACAATTAAAATTCAGTATTAGAATATACACTTAAACGGAATCCTTCTTTTAGTGTTCGTCTTCACTATTGATTAAACGAGCTACTGACGTGCACATTTTAGTGTCAGGACCTGCCTTACTTCAATGCATTATGTGTTTTCTCATCTGTGAATGTATAGTGTGATACCTCAGATCCATTTTTTATACTTTTTTACCATTCTTTTAGGCTGTGATTTAGAATTATATAAAAACAGTAGAGTCAATGTTCATATAAGCATTAATAAAATGTTTCCAGTTCTGTATTTATTTAGAATTTCATAACATTTTTATATAAAGGTCAGACCCCAAAAGCATGCTTTCCTCTCTGAAGACACTCCCACATTTTATATGTTTCAAAGAAGCTGTTAAGCAGTTTACCATAATATTTGAAGATACATCAGCTCTAACTATTGGTTGAAGAGCTAGTTAGGATGCAGGTGGTAAAAAACATTGTGTTCTCCTTGTTGATCCTGTTTCAAGTAGAAAATAAGTAAACCTCAGCAGATTTTATTTTCGGGGATATCCCAAAGTAACAGGAAGTTTTTGCAAAACTACCCTGCTTTGTCACAGGCTGAGTAATAGCAGATCATAATGCCATTTAAGAAGTAATTCCTGATTCTCTTCAATCTTTAAAACATTCCAGTGCTTATCAGCTGCAAATAAGAAGTCGTTGGAAAGCATATGGCATCTGTTGCACACCAGACCATGCATTTTGGTACCAGAGAAATTACAAAACTAAGGGAGGAGCCTGGACATAACAGCCCCTTTTTCTCACCTATAGCAGATGGTCAAATTTCTAATTTAAAATTTTGCTGAAGTTCTGGCATACTGCCATCTGACTCCACAGCTGCAACAGTGCAATAACTCTGTCACCTCTCTTAGAAAATGTTTCTTGAGAGTAAATTTAATGCCTAGTGAAGTGTTGAATTTACAGCTGCTGGGAGCAGAATATAATATGTAAGAGAAGGCCATGAGGTCCCGCTGATTTCCCTCACCTGGTTACAAGTAAGGTTGTGTTTATATGAAACTGTTGTGAACAGCATTAGGGAATTGGAGGGAAGATGTTTCCAGTTATTTGTTTTCACAGGCCTTTCAGTAATCCTGTGTACAAAGAATCGATCAGCAGTGTCAGTGGAGACACTTGCCCAAAGAGCTTGACTGAGGTTATGGAAAACATTCATAATCATTATCATTGCAAGAAGGTAATGCTTTACTATCATTGCATTGTTTTCTGAAAGTTTTCCTTTTGCCTCAGCTCTATCAGTCTCGATTAGCATTGAAAATGCTGGTGCAGATGAGAGTGGTAATGCTGAATCCCT
The DNA here is from genome assembly GCA_037013685.1 of Acridotheres tristis. NCBI lineage: Eukaryota > Metazoa > Chordata > Aves > Passeriformes > Sturnidae > Acridotheres > Acridotheres tristis. The sequence goes on from CM072886.1 coordinate 89,365,993, forward strand.
CACCAAGTGTTCAACCTACCTATCCCCTTGTTTAGTCAGCTGAAGATGGTGGCCCACCCCTGCAGAGCTGCCAGGACAGTTTCCAGGAGTAGCACTGAAGGGGTATTTGTGACATGGGAAATGCTTTACTGATTTTTCTGGGGAAGGCAAGGCAGACTCTTTCAGATAGAAAATGGGTATCAGGCACTACTAACTTGAATTGAATATGAAATTTGGTTCTGGAATTAAGATCTTCCTATTCTGTGGCCATAACCTGTCAAGTTTGATCTGCAGTTTCTCTAGTGCGGAGGTTATGCAGACATGAAATTTACTTTTTTCTTCAGAAATTTGTGTAAAGTTTAGCAGGCTCTTCTTCTTTTGCAAAGCTAGAAATAAGATTTACAACAGGTTTGCAGTCTTCAGATCTTGTTAGAAGATCATTGTTGCCCCCATCATTTCATGACAGGTGATGTGCTGACATTTTTGGAAAATGTCAGTTGGATAGTCTAGATACAGCAGGTTTCTCCCCATGTGCAGTCAGCCTTGAGCAACACTCATAGCTGAGCCTTGCAGGAGTGGTTTCTCTTACAATTCATGCAAGGAATGGATCAGCTCCTGAAAATCTTGGTTGACTAGAAAGAGAGAGGGTGTGAGACGGGGTGTCTCCAGTAGAAAACTGTCCTGAGTACACAGGGACACCTCCTGCTCTGTCAGAGGAGACCACATTGAGTGGAGCTGTGAGCATAGGTCCTTTTCCTCACACCCTTGGAAAGACAGTGTCTTTTCTGAAAAGTAGTATCTGTATTTGATTTAAGCCAAACTTACCCTCTTCTTTGCCCCCCTGTCCCACCCTCCCTAGGGCAAATCACATCCCAAAAGCTTGTTCAGGCTCTTCCATATTTTTATGTGTTTCTGCACAAGAGCCAACCCCCTACAGTGTTGTGTTCCTGAACAAACAAGAGTTTTTCCCAGTGGGACTACGACACACATTTCTGGGTTTGCATGGCACTGTCTGCATTAGGCTCTATCACAGCAGCACAGTTTGAATTCTGAGCAGTGATTATCAGCTATTTGAATACAGCAAATGAGTCCTGCCAGCTGCGTTAATACATCAACATAACTCTTTAGTTAACATTAGTAGCCTTAGTGAGTTAGTATTAATTTTTTCCTTATTTTTTAAATTAATCAACATGTACTGTCTAAATCATTTTGTGTCTGCTCCATTTTTGGTGATCACAATGATTCTCTAGCTGCGGTGTTGAAAATATTTCTATTAAAGGAATGGTGATGAGAGTGAGAAAAGATAACCTTGTAGCAAAACAATTGGGCGGGGACAAATTCTATTGTGGCATCCTGCCTTGGCCCTGGATGAATCCTTCCCTCTGTATATGCTTTCCTTCCTCATTCACATTCACTGAAAGGGAAATGATATTATCTAATTTTTATCACAATTTGTATGGCTTCTGTGCTTACACTGTTAGGAATGGGCTGGTTCTCACCCATGCCTTTCAGAAGGGAGATCCGATCTTCACTGCAGCCTCTAGGTATTTCATATAGCTGCTAATGATAGTCACTGGAAGCAATGAGTAATATCTAAAATTTAAGCTATTTGAAGTCACATTATAGATTTCTTCTATCAAATGGTCTTGCAGGCAGCAGCATTTTCCCTGTAGAGAGTGAATAATTAAGATTAATACACTATCTGACAACTTTTTGTCAGATAATTTCTGCTGCTTTTAAGGGAAGTTTCAAATCTGAGGAATAAACAGTGCTTAAAAAAAATTTCTCCACTCTGTAATTCTACACATTTGAAACCAATAGACAGAAGCCTAAGTCAAGTTAATTGCTTTCTGCATAAAAACCAGATCCTCAAAAAATTGCTTGTGTCCTTGATCCTACAAGCACTTAAGGACATTCTTTGTCTTGCACATAATCAGTTTCATTTAGCTTATTTAGATATCACAAATGCTCAAGGTTAAGTCTGTGCAGACATTTATAGGATTGAAGCCTCAAATTATGTATGCCAAATGGCAAAATACTTTTTCAAATAGACTTGTTCCTCATTGAACACCATTTTGTAAAAATAGTATTTTCTAGAAAATTCACCAAAAGACACTTGTTTTTCTTGGGTTTGTAGCTGAGAAATGCAAAGATTTTCCATTCCAGAGAGGTTTCTTCTTCTGTTTTTTTAACTCTAAAGGAAAAATGTTGAGATAAATGGAAAAGTAGAAGAGAAGGAGTAGTAGCATAGGAGCCAACAGTGAACACTGAAAATATTTTTTGAATTATTTATTATTATTTATTATTATTTTATGAATGCATGTATGTATATTTATTTCTCATCTTTAAAATATATATCTTTTTTCCCCCCAAGAAACATACAATTTTTAGCAATCATATATAATGTGTGTAATATGCAGAGCATGTGCAATAACCTGAGTTTTGCAGTATAATCTATGTCAGCATTGTGTTGGTTCATCCATGAAACCCTAGCAGTTGTCTCTAAGTGCTTTCCGTTATACTTGGGAGATATTTATTTTTAAAAAGTCATTATTGAATTTATTTTAGTTTTTGAAATAATGGCTCCCAGGAGGTCAACTCCTCCCTATATGACAACCTGAGAGGCTGTTCCATAGCTGTGAATACGATTTCTGTGGAGCTTTCAAGGACCAAGACTCAGCTCCTCTTTAAACATCTCTCTGACACTCAAAACACAGGAAGAATAAGGGAAAAAGAAAGTGGGGAGGTTAATGAGTAATTATAGTTGGCTTTGATTTCCCCCCAGATGTCTTTAAAATGAAGTAAAACAAACAAGAAGCCAAGTCACCTCCGTAGCTGTGCTTAGAGGAAGGTGTCAATCCACACACAGAGCTCAGTTTTTTTCGTGCTAGGACTTGAAGACAAATATAGATTGACATGACCTTTAGAGTGAGGAAAATATATGGGCTTTGTGGCAAATGGACATACTTCTGATGTGATCAGGTTTCTGCTGACTTCAGCCCTTGTTTCAACAATGACAAAAAAACCTCATGACCAGGCTCTTTAACTGCTTCCCTTGCTATTGCTCACAGAGACCAAGGTTCCTTTCTCTGACTGCAGGCAGTGATCAGATGACTGGCATGGTTATAGAAAGGCTACATCTTCTTGGCATCATAGCACTGCTCACACCAGGGCTTGCTCCTCTTCTGCTGTAGGCAAAATGAAAGTGAGGAGCAGAAAACAGAAGGAGCTCAGGAATTAGCACCAGGGCAAGGTAGAGCCATCCATCCCTCACCTGTATGCAAATGTTGTAATTCTGGAGACCCAATAGAACATGACACCTCTATTCTGACTCAATCTGGCAAGCTGCTCCCTGGGCTCTATGCTTTTGAGTTTTGTGCAAGGAATGGGATCAGAATTTGACCAATATTATTTTCCAGTTTGGGAATCAACTTGAGTTACATATGCCACCTGCAGATCAAATAAGAAATTCCCTACAATGTTTATGGAAGATTATTGATTGTTTTAGTGTTCATTTTTATCACTATTTTACTTGGCTTCAGGTGCTTCAGGAGTATAAATGAGGGCTCTGGTGTTTCAGCTTGCCACTACTCTGCAGGCTTAGGGAAGTAACAGTCAGATTTACTTCATGAACAGGACTGAAGGCTTCACCTTGGTTTGTAATTGGCACAGAAAGTTTTCTTGAAGACAAGGATTCATTAACCAAAGCTGTAGCTTCCATGGGAACACTGTGCTGGATGTGTTCTTATAAGGGCAATGATGCTGGAAAGCCAGAGAAGCTCCCCAACTTGGGGGCAGGGGAGAAGAGAGACAGAAGACCCTTAGCAAATTGCTTGCAAATGTTTTGGGTATCTGACCATCTACTCTGCAAACTGAGAGCCAGAGCAAGAAAGCAAGGGAACATTAAGAGAACAAGGACAAATAACATTTTCCCACTGGCTGTAATTGCACATGCTGCACAACTGTCAAGACTTAATAGTATAATTTACCCAAATGAAAAATTTCCTAGGAGCCCCATTAGTTGTCAACGGCTGGTGAAGTGTAAGAGCACTATTTTTAAAGTTAACCTACCAGAATAAATCCATTTGTATAGGCATTAGCATTCAGCAGCACGAGTTTTCCAGTATCCTGAAAATCCATGTTTTTACAAGATCCAAGTCTAAACTTCTGAGTCTCAGTATGGCAAGGACCATGAGAGTGCCATGAGTGGAGAAGAGTCAATAAGAGCCACTTGTTTGCATGTGTTTCTGAAAAGAACGACATCACATGTTCTTGTTCATGAGCCTTGTCCCAATGTCATGATTTTAATCCCAGCTGGAGATTAAGCACCATGCAGCCATTCCTTAATCCCCTCTCAATTTCCTCCCAAGCCCCAGTGGAGTGTGGAGGAGAATCAAAGTAAAACTTATATGTTGAGATAAGAACAGTTTAATAATTGAAATTAAAGTAAAATACAGTAATAATGGTAAATAATAATGATAATAAAAAGGGAAAAAAACAAGTGATGCACAATGCAATTGCTCACCATTCAATGACTGATGCCAGACCTCCCTTCCTGAACCACACTTCCAGGTAACCCCTCGCCATGTTATATGCTGGGCATGATGTTCTATAGTGTGGAATATCCCTTTGGTCAGTTCGGGTCACCTGTCCCAGCTGTGCTCCCTCACAGTTTCTTTTGTGCACCTTCTCACTGGCAGGGCATGAGACAAGGAAAAAAATGTCCTCGACTTGGGATAAACATGACAAAAACCTAAAACATCAGTGTATTATGGAAACCATTCTCATTCTGAATCCAAAATATCACTGTAACAGCTACTGAGAAGAAATTTAACTGTACCCTAGCTGAAACCAGGACATGTCCTGAATTCAACTGGCAGTTGAGACACTAGACATTATACCCCCTTTCTCCAAGAAGCCACTAATTTTTCGTTAGCATATAGGAAGCTCAGTGTCTCAGGCTTCTCCTGCTGTCAGATTTGGCTGAAATTGCCCAGTGAGTGCAAAACTTATAGGAACAAACCAACCTGTCTGGAAAGTTGCAGCTCCTGCACAGCCTTGGTTTCCTTAGAGACTGAAGATTGATCATATATGTTTTAATCAATCTTGCTGTAAATATGCTATATGAGCTTGTTCCTTTTTGAATACTTTATTGTAATTTTATGTAAAAATATGCAATGACATGCTTATTTTTTATAATGGCCTTGCATAATAATAGTCAATAATTTTTTTGTTGTAAGACATATTCTGCTTTGTAAGCAAGTTTTGAAGTCAGTGTCCTGGATATCTGCTGACAGAGAAGCACACCAAACCCAAGTTCTGAAGGCCAGATTGCTACACTGCCTGACCTTGATACAAAAGTGTTTATGAGAGAGAAAATAGTTCCAGGCACTCACCACATCTATCCCTGTCTCCAACCAACTGCACAGCTTGTCGATTTGTACCATTTGATTACATATTCACCTGCAGATTATATAAAATTTCAGAAATACTGTCAAAGCTTTTAATATAAGAAAGAAGTGCCTTAACTTTCAGTGCAAGTGCTTTTTTTTTTCCTTGATGGAAACAGAAAATGTACCACCGGCTGCACCCAATATTTTGATGGAGCTGTCACACAAACATTCGTCGCTATGGCACTTCTCCTTACTTTTTTCACACTGAATAGAGTTAGTCTCAGGCACATTAGCAATGTGAATATTGCAGTGTGGGAGACTCTCAGGTTCAAAGCCAGTCTTGTTACCTTGCTGTGTGAGTGCTAGTTGTTAAAAATTGTTCTGGTTTCCTATTGTGTATAAGAATACTAATTGCTTCAGCAGCATGTATGCATTCAGTTTTCCTCTGTTCAAAAAGGAGACTATGGCGATTTGAAATGTAAAAGTATAATCATCCTAGATAAATTGGACTGCACTTAAGCAATCAAAAGCTAACGCAGTCTTGTAAAAGTAGTTTTAGGGAAATATTTCAAGCTTTATTCACTCAGATAGCATTTTCAAGAGCCAAAGCATGGCTTTATTTTTTCTTTCTGCACAATTGAGCATTAAATATGGCACTGAGACACAGCAAAACAGGTTTTGCTATCCTCTAATACTGCCTAAGATTGTTTTCAAAACAGCACATTTGCCATCAGCCACACAAGGCATCCATCAATTGACCAATTAAAAAAAATGTGGGAGCAATTGCATGCTGTTAGATTACAGTCGTCTATGTTATTTTAGGGTAAATTAACTTTAATAATTTTGCTTCTTTTTAATTTTTTTTTCATATAACCTCTTGGCTGTCCCAATGAATTGTTTTCTTTTAATTCAAGTCTGAAATAAAATTATACCATATCATATCACGAAAAAGACATTTAAATGACTTTTAACTGGTTTAATTATTTAAAGCTTACATTTGTTTTCTATTTCTTTGTGTTACATTTTCATTTTCTCTTTTTGTTCTCGGATTGCCCTTATTTAAAAATCCTTTTTGTTGTTCTTCACTTTCCACTCTCCACATTCTTAATTTCTTTTAATTTTGTTTTGCTAAACTGCCAGCTGAAATCAGTGTCAACAGTCATCTCCAAAGTGGATATGCATGTCTGAAGGGCATCCTTCTTCTCCCTGAATTATTTCCCAGTAGTTTGTCTTATTGTCTGTTTTTTTAATGAAAAACATAATTTTTCCATTGAACAAGATAGTATGACCTATTCTGTCTTGCTTTGCCTTATTTGACACAAGCAAGTACTATTTATTTGGACAACTAATTGCTAATTTTGTCTGAGGGACTTGTCTGCTCTCTTTTTCTTCACCCATAACCTGTAACAATTTCTGAGAAGAAAATCAGCAAACATAAACGCTACAATGCAAATTATTGTGATTTGCATAATCCATAACTGCTGAAACATGAGGATAATAAAATGTTCTGGAAAACATAATGCAGAGATTGTTTATTAGTTACCAAATAAATGGTAATCTCAGGTTTTGTCAGTGATACACACTTGCTTGGGAAGCTCGTGGTTCCAATGTTTAGTAATATTTTGTTCTCTAAATGATGAAGCAAGAAAAGCCACTTTCTCCTTTGATTGCAGTGCTAAAGCCAGCAATGTCCCAAGAAGGCAACAAGGACAGGGAAGGATCAAGGGTCTAGATAGAAAGCCACACAAGAAATGGCTGAGGTTTCCTGGTCTGTTCAGCGTGGGGAAGAGGAACTTAGACCTCCCTGTGGTTGGCAGCTTCCTCACAAGGCGAAGCAGAGGGGCAGGCACTGATCTCTTCTTTCTGGTGAACAGTTACAGGACCTGATGGAAAGGCTTGAAGCTGTGTCAGGGGTGGCTTAGGTATTTTAAAAATATTTTCCCTAATATAACTTTTTTATTTTCCCTAATACATTTTATAGATATTAGGAAGTTCCCACAATTACGCTTTCTGCTCCAAGCCTGGGTGAAACAACTCTGTAAGCATTTGCATGACTTCCTGCAGGAATGGCTGTTCTGGATGTACTTTGAAAAGCTGTGGGATGGAGCTGAGCTTGTAGATTAAGACATGTAAGAAATGTAAATGTTTATGTATGGATGTGTGCATATGAGCTAAGTGTCTGAACCAATGTCAGAGTCACTGTCGGTGATGGAAATCTGAAGTGACTGAAGCCACTACCAGATGGGATGCTCGTATGTCTGCAAGGGATGGGTGGGATTTGCAGGAGAATTGTGCAGTTTTGTTTTGAGCTGGCAGCAGGAGGTGAGCAGAGGTATTCCAGGGACATCCAAAATACTTCCCTGGATAACCTTTTTTGCAATGCCACTCAAACTCACCTGGCTGAAGTGGGCACGCTGTCCCTGGGAAGCATGGGATCAGAGGCCTGGCTCTGAGTATCATCTTTGTTGTGCAGCAAAGGTTGTGACTGGCAGGTAAAGGTTTATTCAAGAGTTTGATTTAAGACTCAGGTTATTACTGTACTTGTCATGTGAGCACCTCAGCTTTATAATTCCCTTTATACGGGAAAGATTTTGTTGGGTGCTTTTTTCCCCCATTACATTCTCCATTCATTTATTAATAATTTGGCAAAATGGAAAAGAAAGCCAGTGATTTGCCCAAGCCAATCCAGAGTCATAAGATTGTCTCCCAAAACTGGTTATAGGTTTTCTGTTCATCAGATTTTGCCTTTGACTCTGTTTTGTGGTCCTGAGAGCTCATCCAGTCACAACATCACCATCTCTAGTAGACTTCGTGTGCTCTAACGTATTCTTACACAACATAATTTCTCCTGAGCCCTTTTCCAAGCCAGCGTTGGCTCAACTCAACCATTCTTACAACTTTGGGGGTTCTATTAAGCTAAAAAGTACAGACTTTTTACAAACTGTCTCAGGCCTGTCTGTGTGTATGTGTCTATATATGACCTCCATGAGAGGTCATACATCCTAATTTAAAGCTTGGCTTCACAAAAAACAAACTGTTTGGAGGACAGAAAAGCCTTGTCTTTTCCCTCTAATGCAAATGGTGGAAATTTCTTTCCCTTTTTTACCAAAACCATAGGTCAAGACCAAAAGGCAACAAGGGGTCCTGACACCTCTATTGTTTGGAATCTCACCCATAGGAAGAGAAAACAGATCGACAGGCAGGCAGAGAGAGTTTTTTCTCAGGCACAGCTGCAATATTCACATGCTCACTTTCATGTGGGAAAGTTATTTTTTGGTTCCTTATATCCATTCATCATTACTATGTACTATTGCCAATCCCAGGAGAAACATGAGTAATGAAAAAGCAAAGCAAACAGATTTGCCCACCTTAGATTCTACTTTATTCTTGAGGTATCCAGATGGAAACAACATATTTGATGTACTTAAAGCCACAAATTTGATTTCATCTTCAGGTTCAGCATTTTGACATATGTAATTTACCTTATAACGAGAGCCTCAGAGCAATGCATTTCGAGGTCACAGGCAAAAAGCCAATCTACAACAACTTGTATTGAGCTATACTTCACATTCTCTGAAAGGAGTCAAAATGGAGAAGGCTTTCCTCATTTTTAGTGATGTAACAAATTTTCACAAAGTGAATTCTTTTCAACAGAGAAAAAAAGACATACTCGGAAGACCTTGCTGTGGGTCTTTGCAAGCTGCTTTGTGCCAGTCAGGCCTCACATAACCAGGAAGTGTATTGGCTGAACAGATACTAGCAAATCATTTTTTAATACCTCATTTCAAGTCTTTGGAGATTAATTTTATCATAAATTTGGAAGCCTGATTTAATTGCACTAATTATATTTTCTCTTGGGAATTGATGGATTACTACCTAGCATATTTTCACTGTGCGTAATGAATCGCGCTGAGGCTTTCTCTTATTTATACCTGCTGAAAGTCAAGGAAATAAGTTACAACAAGCATTAAAGAAACACGCAAGAAATTACCCTAAACCATTCTTGCTCCTCTCATGGATCTGTTCTTACAATGATGATTCCATTATTCTGGAAATAATTGCAGAAACTCCATTTTAATTCTCTGTCTGTGGGGAATTCACTGAAAAGAGAGCACATTTCAGACATGCACGACATCTACAGTTCCTCCTCACATCACTCTATTAACAACCATCCACCCATCCACATGTATTCATTTTTTAATGGAATGCTGTGGGTGCAGAAGTAATTATATCCACCACACTTCCCAGTACTTGTGATTCCATCAGATGTAATCATGCACATGTTGGAGGCCTGATTTCGCTGCTGCTGGAATTTGCCACTGAATGGAATAAGGGATTAGGTGACATCCTGTCACAGAATAAAGTTCATCTGTCATGTTCAAGTGCCAATCACCAGGATATCTCGTCTTTTGTACAACTTTGGGAAATCATGCTGTCTCCTGGTCTCTGCACGACCTTTCCTGTTCAGTGTTCATTTAATGCCATAAAGTTTATAATCAGTATTTATCATTTATGTGGAAAGAAAAACAGCTTAAAATGAAGCAACCATTAAAAGCACAGTGTGCTTTCTGTCCTCTTAATTCCTCCTGTAGAATCAAAAAAAATCCCCAAAAGTCTTTTTTTCTTAGGATGAGGGATATTCACAAGGGCTAATTCTGCACCCCCATCTTCATATCCTTTCTTATAGCTTTGATCTGAAGTCTTTTCCTTTCTCTCTGGCTTCTGCAGGCAGACCAGTAGCTAAGCTAAGAACAAGTACATCTCGAGTTCAGCCTTGATGCTGAACTGCTATCTGACCTCTTATTCTGAGCCCACCATATCCTTCCTCTCTGCAAAAATGTGAGGGGCCTTGCCTACCACTGTGGTGAAGGGGCTCCTTTCTGTATGTTTGTGTGCCCTCTCCACACTGGGGGAATACCAAAATTGAGGCAAAGTCTGCACTACACTGTTCAGTCAACTGGACATTGTGTAGACTCCCAGAAATTCTAGCAGGAGTCGCAGGTGCCGAGGGGTTTCTTCTGCTGGTCGGGAGCATGGGGTAGGATGTTGCAAAGCACTGAGTCCAGCGTGCTCAGCTGAGAGTTGAGCAGGGGGGATCAACATCTCATTATTTTCCTGACCTGATGAACAAAGTGTTTTGAAAGCAGTGCCTGCTCTGATTTGACTGTATGGTTATTCCTTTTTCGAATTTCATTTTCTCAAATGTGGCTTTTAGAATTGCATATTCTCAAGGTATCACCTAAAGGTAGACCCTTTTTTTCAGACATGACAATCATTTCCCCTTAATTAATTTTCATAGTTTGTTCACCTTCATGGAGCAGATCTTCATGAAGGTAAAGAAAGGCACATTTCCTTCAAGAGGGAGCTATGAACACATTAAATTGAAAAGCTGCGATGTTCTGTGTCACATTAGCTTGGTCCCTACAACACAGCAGTCACGCTTGATAAACGGCGACATTAAGAATAACATTAGAGAACACAGGCACGGGGTTGTGATGGCAACCAGGATACCTATCTTGCCCATTGTTACAGACATTGCCCTCCTCATTTATGCCTTTGGGAGTGATGGACATATAGAGGGAAAAGAATCAATATGTTTCTCAATTTTTTCTCGTGGTTGACCAAAAAATATGTGGATTATAACTGGACTTTCCATTGAGCTGTAATCTTGTAACTTCAGTGCCATGAAAAAAATACATAATTATGCTATGTTAAATATAGAAGCATGTGGCAGAAGTTATAAAATTTATTACAGTAATTATAGTTTATTTATTTATTTATTTATTTATATAAGCTATATATGAGGATGTATAATGTTACATAAACACATAGGAGCAGTTTTCCAAGGTGTCTATCACTGTCACACCAAAGTGCTGATACTGCTGTGAGGAGGAGGCTGATTGCCTATTTAAGTCTCTAAGTGGCAGTGAGGATTATTTTCTTCTGCTTTTGACCTACCTTTCCCCATTTCTGAATGGCTGGTGTTCAGTTCTTTCTTTAAGCCAGTTTTCTGGATAGGGCTTGCTTATTAAAAGGTACAGACATTATTTTAAATCACAGCGCTGTCAGTGAATCTCTTTAGTGGATCATAGTTCCTATAGATTCCTGAAGGTTTCTGGCTTGAACTGCAGCACAGACATCTTGGAATGATATCCTCTGATTTCACTTCACACTTAACAGTGTCAGGGGATTTTTCCAGAGCCCTTGGTGCTATTTTCACCTTTTCATGGGAATCAATAATACCACCACTGTTCCCACACAGCCTGATGAGGTCACATTTAGGTGAACACTGACCACTTCCATTATCCCACTTGTGCTTTCTTTTGCTCTCTTTCCTAGATATAATTCAAATAAAATACTTATTTCAAAATAATGCATTTATTCTCTTTTAAAACTAGCCTTGGATTGTGATATCCAAAAAGAGCTTGAAGCTAGTTGTGACCTTTGGCTGGAGCTAGTGCCTATGCAGTTGGTGTGTAAAGCCCCTTGGTTTCCCTCTTGCTGGTTGTGCCTTGCTGCAAGCTTACAGTGACAGGAGCTGCCACTTGTACTCCATATTTTTATGCAGGAGCTAAGACACAGATCTCTGGTTCATTATTCTGGCTCCTACAGTGCAAGCAAATTATAATAGTTTAAACACAGTTGGGTTTATTTTTAGTCAGAAGGATAACAATCTGGCCATGGCAGAGACTGGAAAAGCAGGCAGAGAAATTCTGATGGTTCAGCTTTTCTACTTCCTCAGGACCCTTGTGGAGAGTAAAGCAAAAAGAGGTAGCAGGTGCGAAACACGGGCTATAACCTGTGCAAAGGTCCTGACTCCTACTAGAAACAATTTCTGTGGAGAAGAGTTTTATACTGTGGCATCCCCATCAGGGGAAACATGGAAGAGAATGTGGGTATATAAACACATGCTTTCTCTGTATCTGTTTATGTGGTGCATCAGCATTTAGCCACAACCTCTCTGCCAACCGAGCAAAGCTGCCTCTGGGGAGCAGGACCTGCCCCTGGAAGGCAGCCCAAGGGCAGGGCTGAGCCCATGCAGGGCAGCCTGGGGGACTGCTCTGGCATTTTTCCTTTAATTTCTATGTGGGAGTAAGGGAGCAGGGGGGGCTCAGAGGGTTTAAGGACAAGACAGTCCTCAAAATAACTTATTTTACAATTTCTTTTCTGTCTCGTTTTTCTGTCTTTCTGCAGAGTTAAATGTAAGGGAGTCTGACGTAAGAGTGTGTGATGAATCGTCGTGTAAATACGGAGGAGTGTGCAAGGAAGAGGGCGATGGCTTGAAATGTGCGTGTCAGTTCCAGGTAAGGGCTGCTCACCTTTTTGTTTGCCACTTCTAACAAATCTTCCAGGTGTGTTGAAGCATTTGTAGAGTCGCTGCTTCAAAAATTCCACTCAGCAACAGGCTTGTGGACTCTAACCATAAACTCCTTTTTCAATGGCGCTGATTGGATCAAATAACAGCAGGGTCACCAGTGATCATAAAGGTTATGAATTAGAACAATGAATTAGTTCTGCTCAGGGGAAAAAAAAAATAAAAACGCCTTCTGAAGTTTTAAAAAGAAGTGAAAAGCAGGTTCAACTTTTTGTTGGTTTTTGAGCCTTTAGTTTACACTTTTTATAACTATAATGGCAATTCTTCACCCCTCGTGCAACCAACTTTTTTAGAGAAAAAGCAATATAGCAGTTCTTTAGTTTTCAAAGTTTATAGCCAGGACAAATGTATCAAATATTATGTACAAGACTCATGGTAAAACTGGAAGAGCTAGCAGTGTTATCAGCAAACCCTGGAGCCGGCTGTCTTTCAGTGTTTTAAATATAATTGTGTGTTCTGTTTCCAATAAATAACAGATCAAAGGAAACCAGAATAGCAATGCTGTATATATGGTCATACACTGGTTTAGATTTCAGTGTTTCAGAGCTGGTTTTTGAGACAGTGCTGTTCACCTGTGCTGGGGACATTGTTCTAACTGTCTTTTAAAGGGAGAAAAAATTCTTACGAGAAGAGGCTTTTTCATCTGTCTCAGTCTGTCTGTTACATTCATTTATGCAACATAGGAAAATCAAACTCAGTAATGATTAAAACAAAAAAGGAAAGTAAATACAACACTAGGAAAACTAAAGGTTTCATTTATTTTCTATAGGTGGTAAATTTTGTATCTTCCTAATAACCAGGTCTTGAAGACAAAAAAAGGAACTAGTCCATGTGACACACTGTTACTTTATTTTTGAAGAGTGCATTTTTTAAAAAAAATATTGTTTTTAAACTACTTACATGTTTACTTATACTTCTTGAAAAATTTATTCTATGCTCTTAGGAAAGAAGTCTATGGGTAAGGAGAAGATACTGTGTTTTTCAGACATAGCAGGTTGAAAATCTTCCTGTAACTCTCAAACTTAATTGACCTGCAACTAGCTCTCAAACTCAATTTGCTGCAACTAGCAGCACCAAAATTTCCAGGCAACAAACCCCCAGCCCAAACTCTTAGGTTCTTCACATTCAAGACTATCTGAGAGCTAGCTAATTGTTTCCTGATATTGCAAGGTGTTGAAAGGAAAATAGACACATTTGTGTATACTGGTTCAGCTGAAGAGGCACTGAAAGGAAGATGTGGGAATATCAGCCTGTTCTACCAGAAGTGTGTTTCCTATTCATCATAGAGCTGGATAACTGTGCCACTGGTCTCATCCAGCAAGTAATTTCTTATGTTGTTAAAAAGGCAATTTTTAAAAAATGTACCCTAACAAGAGAGTTGCAAAATTAAATTGATCTGGGATCCAGGTTGTGGTCAGGCGAGATGTTCCTGCCGGAGGCAAAATCACAGAATCCATGAATATGCTGAGTTGAAGGGGACCCACAAGGGTCATTGAATCCAGTTCCTGACCCTGCACAGGACACCCCAGGAGTCACCCCATGTGCCTGAGAGCGGTGTCCAGACACTTCTTGAGCTCTGCCAGGCTGGTGCTGTGACCACTGCCCTGGGGAGCCTGTTCCAGTGCCCAGACACCCTCTGGGTGAAGAATCTCTTTCTAAAACCCAACCTAAATTCCCCAGATTCCCTTCTTCAGGCCATTCCCTCGGGCCCTGTCACAGGTGACCATAGAGAAGAGATCAGTGCCTGCCCCTCCTCTTCCCCTCACAAGGAAGTTGTTACTGCACTGAGGTCTGCATGACAGAGGGGTGTTTTGGGGAGGAGAGGGGCACAACTAATCACAGCCACCCCTGAACTAAGGCTGAGACTGGCACAAACTTTCTTCAGATCAGGGAAAATTTATGACAAATTTCAGTGTTTCTTGAAACAGCTATAATGTCATGGCAGCAAGAGCTCTGCAGGCTAAAAGATCTTTTGCTGTATTTTGGATGAGTTTTACAAAACCTGAATGCAAAAACTGATCAACAACCAACAAGTATGTTATGAACCACTGGAGGAGGTAAGATGGGGTGAGGTGGGGTGAGGAGAGAGAGAGACATCATGGGGCTCTTTTCCAATCTCAATAAGAAAGATTTGACAACAATCAGTTTAAGAAAATAACTGTTTTAGTAAGAGAGAATAGGAAAAGGAGCAAAGTGACAGTGAGCAAATCTTACAACCCATTCAGATGCTGGAAACTAAAATCACACAGCACTGGATGGAGCTTGGATGGATTTTCCCATGGCACACCGTGCCAAGCAGATTCTGTGCATGAAGAGATGCTCTCCCTTTTGGCCATTTGAGGTATTAGAGGATTTCCTCACAAGAAAACAATCTTACTCCTACAGCGACCTCACAGGAGATCTTTGGACTGTACTGTACCAAATCACTAAAGGCTTACCAAACTGTAAAAAAGGAATCCCTTTACTTTTCATTTTCTATCCTCAGAACAGAACCTGTAAATTTAACAGAGACTTAAGGAGAAATGAGAATTATCTATTGAACAGAGAATTATCTATGGAAAGTATCGTCCCCCTCAGGAGTTGCCTGTTAATTACTCTCTAGAAATTACTGTTCAGTATAGCATGTGACAGGACTAATGGCTGTGGTTGAGTGTCTGAGAGCTACTCACTATAAGAAAGTATTACAAAACTGTTAGAAATAATTTTCAGAGCTGGCAGTATGATTTATTTCTGTCCGTACCTGCTTAGTTCATTTTCAGTTGGTCATCTATGGCAGGATGACAAAGGATTAGAGGGTAATACCCTTCAAAATTATATTGTAAGATTTCAGTATTTTGACCTTTATGTATGTCAAAGCATGAAGAAACTGTTGTGGGAGAGACTCTCATTTGGAAT
Source organism: Acridotheres tristis (assembly GCA_037013685.1). Lineage (NCBI taxonomy): Eukaryota > Metazoa > Chordata > Aves > Passeriformes > Sturnidae > Acridotheres > Acridotheres tristis. Next base: position 89,381,635 of record CM072886.1, read on the forward strand.
TTGGAGAAGAAACTCCTGTATTTTTAAGTCATTTTAGCTTAACCAATGTTATTTCTGCATGCAGTCTCTTGGGTTGAACAATACCAGTTTAATAATAAACTTTGTGTGGTTAAGAAATTTGGTAGTTACTCTGTATTTCATCATTACTTATTGGCTTTTGGTTTTGGTTGGGTTCTTTTTACGTTGGGGTGTTGAAGATGCAAAAGGTGTCTGACATTACAGCTATCAATGCACCCCCAAACAGGTCAATATCTCTTTCTCCATGCTGTGAAGCAGGGTTTGGATCTCCAGTTCAGCGGGAAGTCATGCAGCACTCTCGGATGTTAGGCAGATTGGTGATCCCAGCGTCTTAATGCACATTATGTGTACACGGGGTTTATAATCCATTTCTGTTAGAATATAGGAAAACAGCAAAATGCAGGTATCTTCTGCGAAAGCTATTCTGAATGATAAGTTTTCCTTTCTTCCTTTCTTTCTTTTTATTTGTATCAAATTCTACAAAATTTAAGACTTAAATTTTTCAGTGTAGTAATAGAAAAGCATTATTATAGTTTTTGACCAAGTAGAAGACTCATGACGCTCTTGAATTTAATGAGAATGGTGATTGTTTTCCATCTCCTTTGTAAGACTGTTCTGACCAAAAAGCTTGTCAAATCTCCCCTTAAGCACTGTTCTCCTTAAATTCTCCTTTGCTCAGTTTCCATCCCCCTGTGCCTAATCATACTTTCTTGCATTATCTTTAAGAAGTTTTCTCCTTCCTCAGTGTTTATCCTTCAAATACTTCTAGATGCCTGACATATTCCCTCTAGCTAGTGCCAAGTCCCACCATAGTTATTTTGTGCTTTTAATCTTTCCTACTGAATTCCTATGTTCAGTCCATGTGGAGTTAGACTATTATTTCAGCGATCCGAGAGGAATACATATAGTGATACTGAAAAACTAATATATTTCAAATTGTTCTTTAGCAAAAAGGGTTATAAGATGCTGTTAATAACACAACTATTTTCCTGGATATTAATATGCAGTTGAGATTAATCACTTGATTTCTGTATAACTGGGTTATTTTATGATTTCTTTTCCAGTGTCACACAAACTATATTCCAGTTTGTGGATCAAACGGAGACACTTACCAAAATGAATGCTTCCTCAGGAGAGCTGCTTGCAAGCACCAGAAAGAGATAACAATGGTATCAAGAGGACCTTGTTATTCTGGTATGTAAAACATCACTTTGTCTCACTAATGAATGATGTTTTATGGTTAACTCTTTAGTTTTGCCCTTAATTCCAACAATTAAATTTTTTTGTGCTTTTCATGGAATGAAATAATGTGGAAAGCCTAAATCCTCTTTAGGAATGGAACCTTTTTCTAGACAAGAAATCTGATTTATCTTCTGATATGCTAACAGATTAATAAATAAACATTACAAATTGAAATATTTTATCTGAGAAAATAGATGCTTCTGTGGTGCTTATAGAGGAGCCTTGATATCCATCAAAAGGCTTTCAACAAATTTGGAGCAGGATCCAAATTAGCCATTTCTTTAGGACTTTTATTTTTTGGACATACAGAATTAGCATGGCATCCAACAAGTGATAATGATCATCCTGACTGCTGCTCTGACACTGTCCAAGAAATCATCTTTGACTTTGGGTCATTACATTGAAGATATGCATAACTTACAAAATCATTCCACCTGACATTTCTAATGAACTTGTCTTTTTTGTCTTTCCACACATTTAAAGCATAGATTGTCCACATGTCAAATACATGGAACAGGTTTTCACTGTCTTGAATATTGCAACATGCTCTTAGACACAGAAACTTTAACCTCCAGAGGTGTTCTGAACTTCTGGGTAGATTCAAAGCTGGTGAGACCAAACACATGGTTGGCTTTCTCAGAGTAAAATTAAATGACTCAGTAGTGTCAACAACTGTAATTTTTGGTATATAAATAACACATACACAATATTAATTTGGGGAACATCCCTCATCTTTGGATACAGAATGGTTGCTTAGATTAATCTAAACAGGTTATATCTGTATGGTGGCCAAAAGCGTGACCATGGGTTAGATGCACACTCCTTACTAACTTCATGTTGGTCAATTGCAATGACAATTTAGAGTAATCAGGCCTGGAGCTCACTGATAGCTGCAGAATCTTATCTGGAAATTAGGGTAAATGCATGAGCAGGGTACCTAGTCCAAGTCCTCACTGCTGCCAGTCCCAGGTACCTCATTTAAATGCATTGTGATTCACACCAGCTGCTCTAAGGCCTTTGACTACAGCAGCACAGACCTATCCTGAGGTCTGGCTCATGTTTACTAAGGTCCAAAATAATCTGTGTTGTTGGTCCTAATACTGAAGGAAGACCATGTTTTGTGTCCAGCTCAGAAGCATAAGTCCAGCATCCCTCAGGCAGATGACTAAATCTACTGTCTTTGCCAATGTCCCACCTGTAAATTTTCTCCAAACACTGCAGAAATAGAAAAAAAAATACAATCTAGTTTTGGAGGACTCACATATTACTACAACACACCCAAGAAATACGAATTTGAACTGAGGATGCATAAGTAAATAATATTTTTAAATTTCGTGCCCAAATAATTTTAAGAAATGGACACACAGCATGAAAGTTTCTTTCTATCACTAAAAAAAAAATTCTAGGATAATGTTTTAGGAACAACAACAAGTGATTGTTTATAGATGCATTCTATTCCACTAATAAAAAGAAATTCCAAAATTAAAAAGCTATTCTTCTCAGGTTGCTAGAAGCTAATTACTATATTAATAAGCTAGTACAGGAATTTTTTCTCAACCTTCCTCCCCTTTTCTTTAAGTCCTACATAAAACCCAGGAAATGCAGCATAATTTTTAGCACTTAGTGTAACAGATCAAGAAACGGGCTGAAACACAACACTCCAGAAAGCACTGAAAACTCATTTGTGAAACAGAAGTTCTGATTCAGGCTGCATACTGCACTTACACTGCTGCAACTTTAAGTGCCTGGGCAGAGCTCCACTAGAATGGTATCTGCTGCTTCCTGAGTGTCTGATGTGCTTTGGGTGGAGTGAAAATATTGGATGATAAAAGCCATCATCTGGAACCTCTCCATGCCCTGCCAAGACATATTTGTGCTCTTGATCTGTTACACGTATAATGGAGAATCAGATTCTCAAATTAAAAGATGCTTTGTAGACTTCCATTAATTTTCACTGGTTGCCTTTCAATTTGCCATTGAAATGCTTTTTTCTAGGGCATCATTGAGAGACAAGTACAGATTCACTGGTTTCCTATCAGAGTTTTGTTTTTTCAAAGCAAAGTTTCATTCTGGTGGGATGCACCCGAGACAATAGGATTAAATTCCTCCTTTGTGTTGGAACAACTGTTTAATATTTAAAGTATATCTGACTTTGAATCTCATGCAAGAATAAAATACTTCCCATTTGCTAAGGATTGATACCTTCTGTACCTACGGCACTAGAACAGGCTGCACTGAGTGATTTAGTCACTAAATCATTATTCTGTTTCTTGGTAGGTAATATTTTGATTAAAATTTTACAGACACAGGTGATTTGCAGCATATTTATTTATTTCCTTTGTCAGAAGGCTGTCAGAGTTTCAAGATTCTAAAATAAGCAATGTTTAAAAAAGAAGTCAATTATAGGTGCTTTAGAAATAAACAAAAAGCAAAATTTGACGTTAAAAATGGTTGTTTACAGAAATGAAAGAGAATGTATGGCTGAAATTTTGGGTCTGCATATACAGGTTTTAATATTGATTTTGACTGCTGCCAGATTTATATTATATGCACATGAAAATGTAACCACAGAGTGATGTAGTACCTGATTATACTTGCAGTTTCTCAATGTTTCTTATTCATTTGGATATACATTATATACATATTTCATACATTTCACAGTTTCTTATACATTTGGAAGCCACAGTCCACTGCTTCCTATTGGGATTTCTAAGTTAAAACAAACAAACAAACAAAAAAACTACGATAAAGCTATTTGCAGAACTAGAAAAAAACATAGGAATTATTCTCTTAGGACCAGCTTACAGAAGGGTATGCTTGCTTAAAATTTGTCAGTGGACTACTTGCCCTCCTGTTTGTACTTAGCAGTTTGCCCAAGATGGGGAAGAGATGGGTTCAATTTTCATGCTGCTTTGCCTTAAAAGCCATCCCTCCTGAATGAGAGAGGCTGGAAGCGTGTTTAGTTTTGGGAAGCTTTTTTCTGCCTCTGCACCAAAGCAGACCCACAGTACAGAAATGGCTCCTGTTCAGAAAGAACAAAAAAGGAGATTCTGACTGTAGCTGAGTGCTTACAGCAGTCACGTGCTGTGCCTGATCCGAGTCCTTCTTTGTGTATTTTATCCAGAAACTCCTTATGGATAAAACCAGCTCACAGCAGAAGCCTGTATATTTGTGTATTAGCATATTTTTATAGAATCATGGAGTGGTTTCATTTGGAAGGGACTTTAAAGATAATCCAGTTCCCATCTCACAGCCCCGGGTAGAGATATCTGCCACAGATTGTTCAGAGCTCCATCCAGCCCGGCCTTGAACACCTTGAAGGGAAAGCCACATATTTGGAAAAGGGTGGCTTAAGTAAACAGAGGTCAATCACTCCTGCTCTAATTACTGACCAGTGGCTGGGGGAATGCTGTTTGTGCCCAGCATCTTCACTTCTTTGAGCATCTTTCTTGACAGATCTTGGTGCATGGAGGCAACTTCTGAAAACCCTGAATTCATTAAGGGCCTGAAAAGAGGAGGGCTGCTCGTCCAAGTAAGCTGGAAAAAAATGCTACTCTTTTAACCAGCAGCTGCCTGGGAAAACCTAGCCAAGGCTCAGGGGAAAAAAAAAAATGCAGGAACACCAGCTTAGTTTAGCATGGTTACCCTGGAGACAGGAGTCCTAGCATAGCTCCCAAGGAAAAGTTGAAAATGATACAGTGTTATAGAGGATGACACATTTTTTTTTAATCCTTTTTGAGAACTGAAAGTCCAGACAAATAGAAATGAATCTATCCTGCTGCTGTGATGTCCTGTCAAGTGGACTTCAAGTATATCAATCCAATGATCTATAGGGACGGGTGGTCTGAGCATCAGCTCCAGGATTTACAAGATGCTTTCCATGTGTGGAACCTGCCCTGCCCCACGCACACAGGATTTAGCCAGAGCCCCTCACGCTGGGGCTGAGCAGCATCTCTCACCTCAGGTGAGGTGAGAGCAAGAGCTGGAAATAAAAACATAGAAAAAGACAAGCTTCTTGGAGACATTTTGCCCTTTGTCTTTCATATGCATTACACGGTGAACTTGCTCAAATTTGTGTTGTCAGCTTCTTCTCCCCCAAAACAGCTTATGACACAATTTCACCACCACAAATAATCCTATATATTTACTCATATAAGTAAATTATGCTCCTTCAAATTTCTTAATGAAGCAATACTACATCACGAGGAATATTTCTCAACAACTCAACAATGACATTTTATATGAGATTGCTTTCTTTGTCAGTAAAGTGGGTCACTATCAATGGAAAAAGGAACCTTCTGGTTTTTGCATTAATTTCTGTAAGGTTATAAGCTCAGTGTGTTAGACACCAAATAGTGGTATAGGAGGAAAGAAAGGAAAATTAAGGCAAAAGAAAAACAAACTTCTATTCCTGATGCTCCATGTGACAGAAGATTATTTTTAATGTGTAAAGTGACCCAGTAACGTGGAATTTCACACTTTCATCCACACACTAGAGGGAATTATTCTTAGAAATTCCTTTAAGAAAAGCAGAGGAGGGAACTGAGCAAACATAGAGTTTGTTTTTTCCTCTGATATGAACAACGACCTCATGTGTGAAAGTAAGATTCCCACTCCTCTCTCTGTCTGGCCTCCTTCTTCTCTCAGTTTTTAGCAAATAAATTCAGCTGCCTTCTCCATCAACAGCAGGCATGAAAGGAGACATGTGGGATGAGCAGAATGCATGCTCTGCTCCACTCCTCTCCTCAGTTTCCAGAAAAGCTAATCTAATGGGAATGGGAAACAATTCACTGACAGTAGTTGCCATTCCATTCTCTCCTCTCCTCTCCTCTCCTCTCCTCTCCTCTCCTCTCCTCTCCTCTCCTCTCCTCTCCTCTCCTCTCCTCTCCTCTCCTCTCCTCTCCTCTCCTCTCCTCTCCTCTCCTCTCCTCTCCTCTCCTCTCCTCTCCTCTCCTCTCCTCTCCTCTCCTCTCCTCTCCTCTCCTCTCCTCTCCTCTCCTCTCCTCTCCTCTCCTCTCCTCCTACTTTGAGCAAGAAAGACAGGAAGTTTTGTGACTTAGTTCATTGTTTAATGTCTTGTTTTTACTGCTGTGCTAGCTGAAGCCTGTGCAGAGTGCTGCTCAGCAGGATGCACATGCAAAATCCCTAAACAGATCCATAGTGCTCTGAAATAGAGTCAGTTGCCCAGGGGTAGTGAAGAAGCTCAGGTCCTGCTGACACTTGAACTGCCAATGCAAATGGGATGCAGTTGTAAGCTGTCACTCATCAGATGCTAATCCAGTCAGTCAAATGTCAATGAAATAACGATGCCATTAGAGCATCTTTATATGGAGTGATTGACTCAACTGAGAGAAAAGCTATTTTGTCATTAGATGACTTAAATCAACTTTACTTGGAGGACTAGTTGTCTTCTGGAGGTATTCTGCAGTCAGGTGATTTATATGTTGAAGTACTCCTTGAAGTACCACTTCCAGGGCCAGAGGGTAAGGAAAAATAAACATTCCAAAAATCAGACTTCGTACTCTTAATCTCTTTTGAGTTTAACAAATTTGATGTCTAACAGTTGAAAAGAGGCTAAGAAAGATACTTGGTTTCAGTATTGAATAATGCTGTTCCTTGAGTAACATCTTGACAGGGAAGAGAGAGACTAGGGCACAGTGAGTATGGACAAACCATATTAAAGGATGCCAGACCTTATGTGGGATGTTTGTTTTTACAGCTGGCTCATGAAATGTAACATCTGTGTAATGTTTTACAGTGACAAGTTCCTGATCAAACAGCTGCACTTGGAGCAATATTTTCATTTGCATTCTTTTTTTTCTCCCCCTCTGTTTCTTTTTCAGATAATGGCTCTGGGTCAGGAGAAGGAGGTGAGTAACAAACTCCACTTACCTTTGGTTTTGGTCTTTCTTTTAAACTAATGTATGCCAGTTTTATACACATACATATATACACACATAGCTACTATTTACCACATGAATTGAGGGAAAATTATGGCACTTAAAATAAACTTTAATGTTGCAGTGTTATTGCACCATTTCAGAACAGTACTGATTGAGGAATAAGTTGTAGTGTGCATTTCACCAATATCGTTTTTTCAGATTTGACTTATATAATTTTTCATTTGTTACTAGCAGTGTAGTGCAATATTTAGATCCCTATTTCACCTGTATTTCTCTCCAGAAAATGACCATTCACAATAAATTTCTTACCATTTTTTAACTTGCATATATTTCCTTAGTGTCTAAAAAATCTAGTTGTTACCTTATGCTTGGTCAAGGTTACTGTCTAAAATATAGAACAATTGCATTATGATATCTATTTAAAGTATTTTACTAAAGTGGTTTTTTTTCAAAGCTGTATATTCAAAAAGGGGATGTAGCACAGCTGGTGGTAGTAGAAGTGTTCCCATCTTTCTATACATCTTAATCTTTTTCCAAGGATTAAAAAAAAATCTAAATTCTATCTTTGATACTACTAACAAGAATACATATAGAATGAAAAATATGAGACAGAGATGTATACAGATACAGAAAAACTGTTTTGCTTTTAGGCTTTGGTAGTATTAAGAAGGTATTGCATTTCATACTGATGAGACTGAGTTTTGGAGTATTGTAAATCTTGTATAGCTACATGAAAATGTGTTTTTGTGGAAAACCATCTATGGCTTCACTGTGTAGCTAAGTGTAACAGTTAACTTTTCAAAAAACCAGTAGCTAGCTCACTCTTTTTTCCTGTATGGAGGTGAAGGGGGGCATCTCCCTCTCCTTTAATAAGCTGCTATCAGTAAATTCTTGGGCTGCTGCTAGCACAGGGTCATTCTCATCTCTGTTTCCTTTTGGGGCAGCGTCTGAAGGAACAATTTTCTGCCCACTTACTCTTCTTACTTCCACAGGTGACTTTTCTGATGCTTCACACTCTTTCCCCAGCTGTTTGCTTCTCCTTCCCCCTTTGTCAGCCAGCCTGTTATTCCACTGTGACTATTCCCTGCAAGATAACCTTTCTGGCCTTGGTACTGCTATGCAGTTCTTGTAGGAGAGAGATGACAGTAATGTTCCGCTTTTATTTTTAGAACAATTTTAGAAAAGTTTGAATGCTGTCAAGGTTAGTTGGGTTTGGTTTTTTTTCAGTACTTTCTAACTGCATACAAAAATCCTGGTTAAAGTCCCTCGTAAATGTTACTGTGTTGATCTGGAAGAGATTGGCAGCCAATTGATAGGTGTCAGGAATCTTTGGGTAACTTTACGAGCAGTTTGGAAAAACATAGGCCAGAACATGCTGTGTTTTGTTGGCTGCTCACTGAAGAGGTGAAAGGTCCATGTTCAAATATACTCATTCTTTGATTTGGGGCAGGAGGCTGAACACAAATCCACCTGTGGGTGCAAGAGAGAGCCACATGGGTTTCTCTCTGTCGTTGCTGTTCTCTTTGTTCTCACTGGAAATGTTCATTGAGCCTGGGACAAAGAGCTGGGGAGGAAGGATTCGTGCTGTGGAAAAGCTTTGTTAGCTGGGGCTCAGCGTGCCAGTGCATTTGAATTATTTATGCAAAATAGAATGCCACTGGCTTAGGAGGTTTGGTGGTCCCTAGATACCTTGCAGAAGTAGTTGGTTCATTGTCTTGGGAGGTGGAATATGGAGATTAAGTTCACTTCAGGCAGAAAGAATTGAATCTGGTTCCCTTGGCCCCAGGTGAGTTTCTGCGCTGCCTGGGTATTGAATTAAGAAGGAACAATGTACCCACTCTGTCCTCCAGCAGTTTTGTGACATTAGGCTTCATTTATTGGAGCTTCTTCTGAGTGCCTTTGGGCCAACTGAAATGTTCCTTCTGTTCAGTATGAAAACAGTTGGGTTTAGTTCTTAATTTTAGATTAAGGAAAAGGAAATTTAAACGAGACATTGAAAATCCTGTTTGGCTCTTCTTCCTTTTTTTAATACATATAGGCTGTCTATGGGGCAGTTGGTTAGTCTTCAGCATGTTGAGTCATTTTCTGTGTCTGAAAGCAATCCTTCAAAGAATGGAATCCACTGCTGCTTTGGTTATTGAACTCTGCTCTGGCTGAAAATTCAAGGATATTTTTGTAACTGGAATTCGGGGTTTGTTCATTATTCAAGTAGCTGTAAAAGTGTTACATGAAAACATTAAAACCTGAACAGTTTTACTACAAGTTAAAGGAATTTAGAAGCAAATCCAGACTTCTAGAAGAGTGTTGAACCTGTTGAAGATGGAGATGCACTGTTTGGAATCCAAAAAAGAAGAAAGGATAGGAACCCAGGCAGAGGGTGAGCTGCAGGGTAGACGTGCTCCATGGTGCCCTCCTCAGTTCTGCCTCTCTGTTTATTCCAGCTATGGGATTGTCTGCTTCAGAACTGGCCCGGCCTTCCCCATTTTCTTTTGGAGGAAGTCAGGATATACTGAGATAAAATAATCATCCATGCATAAGGGTACTCAAACGGGACCCTAATTCCCTGGGAAGCCTCTGTGCCCAACGGATTAGGTACAGTTGCTGCTCAGAAGCACAAGGGAACTTCAGCTCCCTAAAAATGCAAGGATAAGTGAGAGACAACCACCAAGCAAGCAAACATACTAGCATAGAGACTTGTGCTTTCTTCCTAGGATCTGCATTGCCAGATGATAATCACAGAATCAGTGTTTGCTATGTTTCTCAAACATGCAATTAGAGTGATTGTGTATGCACCAGTGATGCTTGCACACACAGAATGGATGAGCACAGCTGCTTGTGTGCATTCAGGAAGCATTGCAAGTGCTGTGCAGATGCACTGTTTGCTGGTGGATTTTTAACTTTGAAAGAAAGTACTGGGAAAGCATCCGAGCTATGCTCTTCAGTTGCTATAGCTCTGCCTGAGACAGTCTCCACTGCTGAAATTAGCTGTTGGCCTCATGTTTAGCTAAGATTTGTGCTTCTGATTCACACTGTTCTTTTTCATTTTCTGCATTTCATTGCAGAACAATCTCATTAATGATTCTGAAATTGACTTCACGCAGATTCTTCCTCCTACTCCCAAACTGTGTAATGTTAATGCATTCATTTCTATGTTAAAAAAATAAAAAAGAAAAGAAGATTTAGAAAAAAGAGAAAAATCCACAAAAGTCCTCTTCCTCAAAGATTGTTTCAGACAATATCTTGCCTTAGTAGTTATTACGTACTACAAGAAAAAACACCTAGAGACCATGGAACTGCTGGTTGAGGTTCTCCACAAATCATCTTTACTGTTACAAAGATATACTACATTTTAGGGAAAGAATGAAGAGTGGGAGAATTTTTTCAGTATGCCTGAATGAGATGAAGTAATATAATTTTTAAGGATGGCACAATTGTCTAGTTGCCCTCTGACATTCTGAATGAGCTATTTCCATTTTCTATGCTCTGTTAGCATTGAGTTGTAATAAAATGACCCATTTTTCTAATTTCAGAAGTCTGAAACTTCAATTAGCGTAATAAAAATTGTAGTTATGAAACCAAGAAGTCGGTCACTTGTGGCAATGGGTATCCTGTGACATTTCTAAGAGGAGTATATGATGGTCAATTCAGAAATTAGAGAAATTTCAAAAATCTCCATACTCTACCATTAAGTTTCACCCTTACAGAAGGCAATGTCAGAGAGCAGAGACTCAGACTTTAAAGAGTGGCCTAGCTGGGGATATGGCTGAAGATGGTGGGATCCTTTAAATTTGCATCTAAGGCATGGGTTTCTCTCTGTATTCTCATATGAATCATTCTGCAATTTCCCTGTTCTGAAGAATACAATCATAAAATTAGGCCCTTTGTTTAATCAATATTTTGTTAGACTTTGAGGCAGAACTCAAGAGGGAGGAAGTACAGGCTCTCTGTCAGTTGTAAATTGCAGCACTATCTGACCTGCTGGATGTATTTCCACAACTTGTAGATTGGGGCACAAAAAATTATTCTGAGGCAATCACATGCACATCAAAAAGTAGATTTCCAGCTCACAGCTGTGGTGTTGACTTTGTGATATAGTAAGGCCTTTGCAAGAATGTGTTGAAAACCATCAGCATTTGTTACATACACCCTGAAAGAGCTAACAAATGGTAAAGGCTTTTCAAGACAGCCTCTCAGAAACAAATCACTGTCTAGAAGAGGTAGGTTCTCTGCTTTAATAATCAACCAACAAGGGTGAGATTTCTAAGTGTCCTACTATGCCCATAACATTAATTTTTAATTCATTTTGTTCAGTGTTTGTCTGTGTACCTGAGCAAAATGCCCTTTCGATGTTAAAAAAGTTGTAATAGTAGTTAGACAGATGGCACCCAATCATTTCAGGCTTTTAAGCTAAGGAAATAACACGCTTGCAATACATATAGCTAAGTTAATTATTATTAAAATAATTTGTTTTGAATTTCTAATCCCTCTGAAATTTAATAGCTGAAGTATCCTGTGATGAACGTCTAGCAGATTGCATTTAGTAATTAATAAATTGATATACAGTATGTGCTTTTTAGCAGGCTGCCATCTGTTCCTTCCCCTCACTGGGGACAACACTTATCCAGTAATTGTCACACAGTCAGGGTGGAATAAACACACACAATTTAGAGCCTCGAATATTTTCTATTTTAATTTGTAATAGTGCCACTGATTTGTTTTTATGTATTTTAATATGACTTGCAGAAACTTGATGGTGATTAACACCCTGGATAGAAGGTAGCATCACATCTTTTAGCTATTCTTATAATGGTATGTGACTTAGAAAGATTTAAGTGCAAATTCCACCACGTGGCTTGTCACTGAGTATCACTTTAGCTCCAAATAACCCTACTCCATGAAGATAAAATTAACACTGAAATAAAGCAAGCAAGAATTGCTGTTTATACAGCAAAGGTTCATAAAGGCAGATTTAAAGGCCTTAAATGTTCAGGCACTCTGTTGATGGACACTTATTCTAAGCAGGTTTTTCAGGGATGCTGGAGCATGCTTGGAAGGATGCTGGAGCCAGAGGCACATAAAGACAGACTCCTTTTCCTTCTTAAATCAGGATATGCAGCAAAAGAGGACAGATTTGTCTCATCTACCCTGCACTGGGCCTGCAGAAAGATGTCCAGTGTGTTCATGGAATTGTGGGACATCTCCCTTGGCATCTGGTGATTTTCATGTCCTTTGTTTTCTACCATCATCTAGACATGCTTATTTTCCCTGGTGCTTACTCCAAAGCTGTTGCATCTTCCTTTGGAGAAAAGGGAGTTAGCTGCATTTGAAGCAGGACACTGGAGTGAATGGGAACTCGAGTTCTCTAACTGGAGGTTCCTGCAGTGTGAAAGCTGATCCAGCCTTGCAATAGGGCAGCTTTTCCTACCATTATCCATGGTGTCATATGCACAGAATCAAGCCAGGAGTTCCAGTTCTCAGGCGTGTGAAATCCCTGGCACCTTGCGAGGGTAGTGGTGGAAGGGAGTCTTGCAGTCCTCACGTCCTTTGCTTGTAAGTGTGCACCTTGTCATTGTCACAAGCACTGGGCAAGCCAACCGCCTTGGCTGGGGTGTGATTAGGGAAAAACTCCCCTCCTCCAGGCACCTCGGTCACAAGCAGACCTGGCATCCTCCAGCTAAGCATGTAATGCCAGTTCTGGATGCAAAATCCAATTCCAAAGGCTGAAATGGCTGGTGCCTTTACTGAAGCATGCTTGAAGCAGCAGTGTGTGGTCCAGACTGGAAATGGAAAGGATCTTTCAGCCACATATAGATCTCTGCTGTACCAAGCCAGGCTTTACTTCTAAGCCAGCTGGGTGGTTGTATAAGAGAGCAGGACCTTTCACACTGCCAAATATTCCTTTTGTATACAACCCAGCAGCATGGTCAAGAGAATTCAAGTCATCACTTTCCAAAATTTTGGGAGAACAAACAGTAATGTTGCACTTGCTTTAAATACATGCTTAGAGACAAAAAGAGCAGGTTTGCAGCTTTGTTTTGAATTATGTGAACAATCTCCTTTTTAACTAAGTGTGTCAATACAGTTGCCCTAAAAGTTAATGGAATGTAGGATAAGTCACTAAGCTCTGGAGTGAATTACAGTCCTTAATGTGCAATTGTGTGGACTGTAGTATTTTAAGAAGAATTTCCAGTGCTAGCCGTACTGAGGGAATCACAGTCAGAAATCTTTTTGGGACTATTTGATCCCATAAAATACAGTAAAAATCATTATAATCCAAAACCAGTTAGGAATTGGTTTCCAGAGGGGCTTTCCTGGACATTCTATCAAGGAACTCTATCTATACATGGCCTCTGAGGAGTTGCAGCTCCCCCCTCTTCACTGGGAACAGTGATAGATACAAATATACAGCACAGCTCCCTTTCCAAGCTGTGCCTTAGGGCAGACCAAACTTCACCTTGACACAGATGGATGCTCTTGCTTTAAGCCTGATTGAAAGCCCTCAGCAGAAACCCAACCACATTACCGTTGTAGGAGCACACAAATGAGTTGCTGAGGGAAGCAATTTACTGCTGCCCAATTCCTCTAGAGCTGCTGTCCATTGGCAGGCTCCTACCCTGCAGCTCCTGAGATATAGCTGGCCGTCTTTTGCAGAGGAATAATGACTCAAGGAGAAGGGTTAGGGAGCACAGCTCAGAGAGACAACTGGGAGTCACTGATCCTATCTTTGTGCCTTGTTTCTTTTGAAGGACAGAGCATTAATAAGGCACTGCCCTGAAACATGTAAGGAAGCTGAGAAGAGGGAAAATGAGCTTTCACTCAATATCAGATTAATATGTCAAGAACAGAATTAATCAGAATATCAACAAAACCAAAATGAAGAAATTCTTGTAGTCATCTATACGTCAATATTAGAAGCTTGAATAATAAACAAGAGGAGCCTCAATTGCTCATTTGGGAACATATTTTGAACTAATTGTTATTGCTGAAACCTACAGGAAAGATCCGATTGATTGGAATATTAAAATTAATGCCTACAACCTATGTAGGAGCAATCAAATGAGGGGGAGAAAGGAGAAGGGAGAGACAATAAGTCAAGGGATATATTGCTTATTTGGAGATGTTTACACCAGAGAAACATGCTCTCAAATATTAATAGGTTAACATATTTTAGCAGGATACAGTTGTACAGGTCTGCTACCAATTCAGGTTGAAAAACAATATTCATCTACTCTGTATTGGTGGGAAATTGTATTGTGGGGTATTGTATTGTGTTTTCTCGAAGGACTTGTCCTGGTTCCAACCAGGACAATGTTCATTTTTGCTTGGCCAGTACCCAGAAGTTATTCTGTACCACCTCACATCATTGCTGGGGGCAGGGGAAGGAGAAGTTTTTCCAGAAGGAATGGCTCTTTTCTGCATGGCTGCTGTCAGGTTAGGTGCTGCTGTGTGCATTTTAGCACGTGAATCACTCTCTCTTCTATGCACTTTTATTAATATTGTTGCTGCTAGTATTAGTTTTCTTATATCTTTGTCTCCAGTATATTTTTCTTGCCTCAACCCATGAGTTTTACTTTTTGTGCCTCCAATTTGCCACTCCATCCCACCACAGGGGCAAAGGTGAGGGGAGAGCAGAGCCAGAGAAGAGCACATGATTTAGAGATTCTTGCTGGGGACACTGAATGGGGAGTACCATTCCTAAACCACAACAGGACATCAGTCTATATTACATGAAGTGTCTAATACTGTTACTGCTAAAACATAGTAGTGAAAAATGTTTGTGAATATTGTAGGTGACCAATATACATGAGGTCCAGCAAGTTCTGATCAAGAAAAAACCAAAAGTCACACTTTTTTAAAAACAAACCTCATTTTAAAAGGTAAAGAAAGCAATTTTAGGCAGCTGGGAGGAGGAGGAAAGGAGAGAGAGAGAATTTTACATCAAATAGTATATAGAAATAACGAACAAGTAGTTGTGGACTATGATTCTGAAAATAAAAAGGTATTGGGACATTCACAGGGAGCAGAACCAGAGCTCAAGAGGAAAAGTGTGTATGTTGCACGTGCTTGTGTGTGTGTTACTTGTTTTGCCCCATTGCAAAATTGAAATGCTAATAGTGCAGTAAAAGTGCTCAGTAAAGTGTCCTGGTTGCATTTGTAGTTAAGTCAGATAGTATAAATGGGGTATGATGAAATATTTTCCATGCTAGTGGTACCATAGAAGGATATTAAGCACCAAATGTTGAAGAAGTATTTTGTAAACCGCAGATTTGCCAGGTTTGCATCTTAAAGCTTTAAAAATGGGTGGTAAAGAATTCTCTAGGCTGTTGATGACTTTTTGTCTCTTTTTCTTCAGGAGAATAATGACAAATAGTATACAAATACTTTCAGAAAAGATAAATGTGATGACTGGGATGAAACAGCTTCTCACTCTGGCACCTATGAGAAGCACAGCAGTGAAATAGAAGGTAGAAAAACCAACTGAGTACAGAATTAAGTGAGGGGAAAAATATTAATGCCAGTCACTATGAGTTCATGGAAAACCTTTATTGAGAAAATTACAATTTTTTAAACTGATTTTTCTAAGAAAGGCATTTGTACAACAGAGCATTTTATTTAAGCGTGCCACCGCAGAGCCATAACCTTTCTCAGTGAAATGTGATCTTTAATCTCCTTGAAGCCTAAGTAACTAGAGAGCACAGCATCCACACATTGCACATCTAACGTGAAAAAATACTGCAAATCAATAGATCATGAAATGTTAAGGAGTTGGTAGAAAATGAGTGTGTTTCTAGAGACTGTTCTTGGCCTCATGACCCCTTCCACTGGTGACCTGGGAGCAAATCAGTCAGCACTGCTTTGGTGTGGATGACAGAAAACAGGTCACTGAGCTAACAGGTTGCATAAACAGGCAGGATTTTAATGTCTGAGCACAGTTATCTGCAGCGAGTCCAGGACCTAGGTAATTTTTCCTTGATGTCAGGAAAACATCTCTCCTACAGACTGTTGACCCTGAAGAGTATTCATTGGGGAATAAAGTGGATAATAAATATGATTTTCAGTGCAGAAAAATGGTCAAAAAGTAATATGATTGTTGGATGTTTAAAATGAAGAATGTCATGAATGGTATTTGGCTTTATAACAACTTTTCTGTAACAATATGTCCAGGTCTTATACCTGTAACTCCAGAAGGTGTCAACTTGCTGGCAAGGGGCATCAAGGGTCATAAGAACAGAAAAAAGAAGTGGAAATACCATGAATGAAAGCAGTGCCATTTGTTTAACTTATTCAAACCATAAGGGATCACTTATTAACATGGAAAAGTGAAATCTGACACTAAAGGACACTTTAAAGTGGCAAATGCAGGCGTAGGAATGTGGCACCTGGAAAGAAGGAGAAATCAAATAAGATGTGCATTTGTAAAGATAAAAGCAGACGACCTCTACTGCAACTTGATAAGAGTGGTGATAGAATATCTGTAGCAGGAATTTTGTTTGATAGGTATTAATCTCTGGAAAATACACAGCATGCTTTAGACAGAAGGCAGTTAGCTTGCAGGTCTTACCTGCACCATTCTTCATGGAAACACAGCCCCACAGGTCAGAGGCAGAGATTCCCTGCAGCCAAGATCCAGGGAAATTAGGAAGAGCTATTGTGGATTTCTTTTTCCTACTTGTATTTAAAGAATGTAAATTCAGCTGTTTCACTGGTGATATTTGATTTACTGTTGCTACAGCACATAAAGCTGCTATGAGGAAAGGAATTGGAATCACTTTGATCTCTGTCCATCCGGCAGCCTTGTGCAGTCAGCTGTGCTCCACCACAGTATTGTGATACTTTCAGTGGATCTCGACTCCCTCTGCAGATTTCTGTGGTTCTTTTCCCTCCTTTCAAATACCTAGCTCTCCTTCATCATGTTGTTAAAAATCAAAAATAGGAGTGGCTAATGGTAGTGAAACAGTAAGAGTATCATTTATTTCTCTTTTACTCAGTGAAGACTTTTCATGTCCGTATCAACAATAAAATTATTGTAGATGTTTTTAGGATCAGAATATTTGAGACATTGATTTTACTTTTTCCATTACATAACATTTCTACCAGATTCCTGTTAGGATGACTTTTTTATTTTATTCCTATAGAACTAAATAAAGTAGTCTGGGAAATACACCACAGCATATATGACATATGAGCACAGTCTAAGCTCATAGTCAGGAATCAAAAAGGGGAAAAAAGCAAGCAGTAACCTTGCATAAGGATATCTGTAACTAAAGACTGTCACAGAAAATAGTATCTAAATCCCCAGTACCTTATATTCAAGGACATCTAAAGGGACAGGGTTTGTACATTATCAGTGGCAATTAATAGTAAATGTGACTGGGATACATGTCAATGCCAGTTATGTGCCTGCTGAAGCAGGAATAAATAAAAATGACTGAAATAAGAATAAAGGAAGAGCCAATCAATGAAGCATTAGTGTTTTCAGGGATGCTTTCCCATCACTGGTACAGTTCTACCAACCTCCAATTGACTGACTTTCAAAAAGGGAGCACTATTAAGGTTAATAGCTTCAGTATATGATAGCTTTATGTTGACAGTATTCCTGAAGGCAAATGGATTTAGGTAAGCAAAAACAGAGCTTAATCTGAAAGTCATGCTTTCTGGTTTTTGGTTTTTTTTTTTCAGAGTATGAAGGATCTGGGACAGAAGTTCAGAGAAAACACTCAAAATGTGGAGTTTGCAAATATAGGGCTGAGTGTGATGAAGATGCAGAGAATGTTGGGTATGTAATGTTTTCCCTAACAATATCACTGAACAAAAAGGAAAAAATGTTAAAAGTACATTATTATCTGCTCGGCTATGTTTATTCTTGTTAACTGAAGCTTTAGTGCCGTCCAGTACTAATGTGTTTGAGATGTGTCTGTAAAGAACAAACCATCTGCAGCTGTAAAGTGGTGGGAGAAAACAACAGAGAGTTGTACTGGAAAATCTTTAGCTAATATTTTTCAAACAAAGAGCCTTGATTTGTTTTATCTTGCCAACAAAACAGCTCAAAAATCAATCAGGAATGCAAAATAAATACTGATTATTCAACCCTGAGATTTTTTCTCTATGTTCTTCTGGTTCATAAAGTGTTATATATAGGTATTTCCATCCGTGCCAACCTTGGATCTAAATGTGAAGTTGAACTGGGAACTTGAGCCAGTCAGATCTTCCATACTCACTGTGACATTTGATCTCTTAGATGCACCCAAGGGGAAATGAATGAAAAATATTAATTACTGTCAAAATTAAAAATAAATTATCAAGGAAAAAGAAACTTTTAAAGACAATCCATAATGCAGAAACAGATGCACCAAATTTCCCCACTCAAGGTACTCAAGGTACTTGGTGATATTACACCCCAGCTGTCCAGGCTCTGTGTGGCTCTCAGAAAGAGCAGAGATATCACAAAGGAAATGGCTTTTTCAGACAGCTCCGTGAGGCTTTAAGGGGTCTTTAGGGAATTAAAATAAGTCCTGTCTGCTGATGGGTTTTGTTTACGAATGGCCTTTGTCCTGGCAGTGGCCACCAGTAGGGAATAAGGTTTACTGGGATCTGGGCTGGTGGCAGGTACTGGGGTTGCAGCTGCAGGCACGCTGCATGAAGGTTTTTGACAGACTTGCAAGTGGTACATTTTTGTATCCACAGAGGGAACAGCATCTCAGAATAAAAGTGCCTGAACATCAATAATCAGAGAAAACATAGCTCCCCCTTTTCTTGTCTTCCAGCTGGAATCCATTTAATGTTGAAATGTGTCTTAATTGCACCACGTTTTATTACAGGATACCAACAAGAAGACATCTCAGGCAGTAAAGCAGCTTAGCACTAATATTCAAGATGTGTATTCAGGATTAAATTGTAGAATACAAGGGAAAGCAAAATGGTAAAAGTGTCCATGAACACTAGCATGATACTTCACATTTCATAAAATGCCACAGTACTGAAGGTAGCTTGCTCTTTCCAAGATAGAGACAAATGAACTAGAGCTGTTTTCTGTAATACTAATAATCTTTTGGAATATTGCCTTGGCCTGCTTAATTTATGACTAGAAAGATGGTATAGACTATATATATATGTGTGTGTGTGTACTATATGCACTGATATGTGCTTTTGGTTTTGGAAAATAAATCCTGAAGCATTCAACTTCAGTAAAAGCTTGCCTAGTCTTTCTGCACTTGTAGAGCTGGCATTCCTGCAGCTATAGTATTTATAGGAAAATTAGGATGAAGCTGAGGAAAGCTTCAGAAGATTTAATCTCTACTCATACAAAATGAAACCAGTTCCCACTTTGTGACAACAGGCGGAGAGCGCCCTTTTGCCTCTAGGATTTCTTTAATAAGTCCTCATTAAAAATACTAGTGGAAGCAAGAACTTTTATGCAGAAGATGCTCAAAAGTTAGAAAATATTCCCATGTAGGTTATTTGCAATTTATTGGATAATATTTTTCACTTCTATACAGGAATTTAATACACCTTTTTTTCCCCAGTGCCTTTAAAACAGGCTTCAGTGAGATTCACTGTTTAGCCATAGATAAATCAGGGTCTGATAACGCAGATTGCACAGATTCACAAGGTTGATTTTGACAAGTCACATAGCAAGTCACAAACTTGCTAAAGTAGAATATAGGAGTTGGTATATTTTTTTCATAGAATCAAAAGAGTTATTTACCTGGCAGAAATGAGATGGGATTGAAGTTTTCTGTTTGGGAAACTTTAGTAGACCATCCCTTATAACTGCTTTTAACATCTAATTTTTGTTCTCTTTCCTGCTGTGTTTCAGTGTCGGTTTTAACATCATAAAATTATTTCATGACATATAAAGCTAACAGCAACACAAATAGCTTTCATTATGTATAAGCATTGCTAGTCTGAATTATCATTTAATTCAAATTTTCAATAGGTTACAAACGCTATCAGCCCTAATTCTAGAAAATCACAAAGCATTCTAATTTCCTAAAAATATTATCCTTTGATTTTCCTTTTTAACATATAAGAATGGCCACTGGAACTTTTTTGGATAGTGTGGTAATGTCTACTGAACCAGAAAGAAAAAGTACATTTAGTTCCATTCATGTAGGTTTATTAGGCCTGGGCAGGTCTTGCTTCAATCTTGTGATGTTAAAACACTTAATAGAGTGATCCATGAGGTAACAGAAGACATTTAAAGAAAATTTTGCTCCATTATAGTAATTAGATGAGTAACTGTCCGCTAATGTTAAGAAGGTAATCTCAAGCCATATTTATGATACAAACAGTAAACACACAATTATTAATTTTTTCAGCCTCTTTTCCAAGCTGTGCAATCTGAGACTTTACAAACACCAGCTCCTTCTGCTCCAACTGCTCTTGAGAAGCAAAATAGTATCTGTACTCCTCATTTATCAATAAGGAAATTAATTTATGGGTAAAAAGTTTGGTGAATTAGTGGGAAGGGTGCCACACATGCCACCTCATGTTGCATGGTTTGAGGTAATTGAGCTGGAATTAATGAAGCATCCCAGGACCTGCCAAGAGGCCAGGCACAATAGCCTAGGGAGCAGAATAGGCAAATTTTCTCCCAATAATGGAAAAATCTTGCTAAAGACTGCTTTATTCCCTGCAGAATGTGGTTTGTATTTTGGGTCTGGAAAGCTGTGGGATCCTGTGCAAAAAATGGTGGCACCTGATGCTTTCAGTGGAAACTGCAGAGTGACCCTTACAGCAGAGAAGCAGAAGCAAGACCATTTGTCACTTCCTGATTTTTTAGAGTTGAACTTGCAGGTTCTTAGAGTTGTCTAAGCAGGTCCTTTCTTCTCAGAGGTGCACAGTGATATCATGAGGGCCAATAGACACATGTCAAAGCATGGTAAATTTTGGGTTATCATGATGGAAAATGTTTCTACCACGAGGGTGGTTGGACACTCCAGCACCGTGTCTGGCATTTCCATCCATGGAGATGGTCTGAACTTGATGAGACACAGCCTTGGGACTGACTTCGAGCAGGGGCTGAGACTAGATGATCTCTACACATCTTTTAAGCCTAAATCAAACAGTGAATCTGTGTAATTACTGAATTTTGGTGCATTTTAATAGCAAATTTAAAGAAGATCGGTTGTACAGAGCTGAGATATGTGCCATATTACAAATTAGTGATGTTAATTTTTTGTTGCTCTTAACTTGTATTTTCCCCTTTGAAAATTTACAGATTCTTACTCTTCATGCTTGGTGTTAAAGCATTATGGCTATCTCTTGATCAAAAATGGTACATATGCTTTTATTGCACTATATCACAGGTAGTTTGAAGAAATCAGGTTTTGCACAGGATTTTAGATCTGTATCTTCATTTTGTTTGATTTCACAGAAACATTATATGTCTAAACCAGGAGTGGTAACAATGCATAATAAACTGAATGCAAAAGCATGAGCAAATTTATAATTTCCACTGCCTCTATGAAAAATTTCAGCATTGATTCTAGGTGGAGTGGTTGAGACACAGAAATAGAGCCTGAGGAGAGGGTTGTCATAAACAGCACACTTGGAAAATTTGCATTCAACCATATGCAAATCAATACATTATTTCTTCATCTAAACTCAGAAAGGAATCAGGTTGAGGAAGCATCAAAGAAATATATTTCTCCATATTTTTCTTCCCTTTTTATACAGCTTGTAAGTATTTTAAAGAGTTTTTAGTTTGTGGTCAATCTTTTCAAGGGCATAGACAATCACTTGTGGACGAAATAGTCTTAAATTGCATAAACACATAACATATCATTTGCCTGAACAGTGATTTTCTGTAGGTCTGAGTGAGGTAACAGAATGCAAATAACAGGATTCACATGGATTGGGTGGGACTTTCTTCCCATTTAGTGACAAAACTGAAACAGGCTGTATATATCATGGGAAAAGCTGCTGCCTGACACCATTCAGTGAGTGTCTGCCTTTCTCCTCTGACCATCAAATGTCTCTCTGGCCAGAAGCTTCCTCCTCTTTGTTGAAAATACAACATATTATGCATAGTGGTGCAAAATGTGACCACAAGAGGTTGGCAGACTTATACTCTTGTGTGAGAAAGTGACCACAAGCCCAAAAACATAGGTAGTATGAATGTGGTTGTATGTGTTCTGCTGGAATTTTGAATTAGAAATGCAGTTGTGTTGAGAAGTGGACATGGAGGTTGCAGCACAAAGTTTGGGACCATCTAGAGCTGATGGGGTAAATTTTGTAGGTCATCATCACAAATATATATGGTTTGCTCTTGATATACCCTGAGGTATCCAGACTTTTTCTTAGCACACACTGAGATTTTCAGTTCTACTGGCTGTTCATGACATAAACAGGTTATCCCATCAGTACACAACTGAAAGATAGGATCTCTAGAGGGTCTGGGCTCCTGTCCTGTACTGCAGTCAGGGATAATTCATTCATGTGAGCTCAAGGACTTCTCCAGGAGAGCTCTGACTATCTCCATGAAGAAAGATTTCACAGCTGGACATATCTGCTGAAGGGCTGAGGTTCTCAATATTATATATATATGTGTGTATATATATATATACACACATATATATATATAATATATAAGGAATAATTTCCTTATGCTCAATCAGAATTTCTTTGCTTGCGACTTGCAACTGTTATCTTTCACTCCTCTTCGTGTACCTCTGAGAAAAGCCTCAGTCTCATCTTCTCCATAACCCCTCTTGGGGTGTTGGTGACAGCAGACATGTCCTTAGCCTTCTCTTCTCCAGGCTGAAGAGTGTCCCCAGCCATTCCTCACCCTCCATCCCTCCACCCATCGCAGCATCTCGCCACTTCAGCCTCTCCGGTTTCTCAGAGTATTTGCTGTTCCTGGGGGGTCCCCAAACAGAACAGAGTGCTTCACGTGGGACCTCATGAGTGCTGAATGGAGGACAGGAGTCACTTCCCTTGCTCTGCTGGTGACCCTCCTGCGATGCAGCCCCTGCAGCCCTCTGCTCCCCTGGCCCCTCAGGTCCTTTTCTGAAGAGCTGTTTCCCTGCTGCTCCACCCACAATCTGTCCCGTGGCAGTGTGACACATGTCCTGTCATCTTCAGATCTTGGGAGGTTCCTCCATCTTGTCAAGGCCCCACTTGAGTTGTTATCTTTTTTTTTTCTTTTTTTTAATAAGAAATTCATTACTTTAAAAGAGCCTCACTGTAAAAATTCAAATTTATCATGTTCTCAGTTTTACCTATTTTTTTAACAGATGAAATATGGAAATGAGATTCTGAGCACATTCAATCTTTTTTTTTAATAAGTGTACTATGCTGTCAGAGATATGTTTTGACTTATAATGTAGATTTTCAAGAAAGATTGACAGCTGATCCTCAAGTAGACCTTTTGAGATTAACATTTTATGAGATTTACTTTGGAAAGCAAAGGTGCCACAGCAATATATAGATTCAATTGGCCTATAATTTACATAGTGTCTGTTTTCAAAAAGGCCAAACCAGAATTTCAGAAGTCTTAGTATTAACAGTTAGAAATGCCAGTGTGGACATTTCAAAGTCCTAGTCTCTATCTTTTCTATATAATTTGTCCTCCAGGGAAAGATTTGGCCTGTTTGAAGTCTGGCATGCAAGTTAATACTTACTCCTTTGACCACTTTTTCACTCATTTTCCGACTTCTTTTTTAAATTAACATTTTAGGGTATGATATTGTATGTAGGTATTCATAAGGAAGGATATCTAAATCCTGTGTAAATGCAATTCACAGCTATCTGATACAACAGGAAAAAAAAATCCTAAGTATTTGTGTGCAAAACAAACCATTCAGACATTAGAGAAAATCAACCTAAACGAGGGGTTTAAGATTGTGTCGTGGGATTATGAATTCTGAAAATCTAGGTGCAGGATATTCTGATATGAGAGGAATAGCATAATGATCTTTTCACTATATTGACTATTAAGAAATTGAATAGATCCTAGATGGGTAATAATCCAGGTTTGGTTTTTTAATGATCTTTGCAGCAGTATGTGCCAAGTCTGAAGGTTCCTATTATTTGAGGGAGGAGGGAGGGTTGGGCTGCTTTTGAGAGAGCAAACATCAGTTCACCATGAATGAGAAGCTCACTGCAGTAAAGAATAAATTTCTTCAGTGGTTAGAGAGAGCCATGCCATAAAATAGGGAATGTAGGAAAAGGGATGTCCGGAAAAAAGCTGAAGTTTATGGTATTCAAAGGGTGTTCTGGATTCCTGGTCAGAAGTAAAGACAGAGTGTTAAAGCCAGGCACAAAGAAGCTTTGTAGAATTGAATTCTACTTCTCTTGTGCTATAAAGGGATTTTGAAAAACATACCAAAAATCTGATGAAGATTCAACTGTAGTCAAATAGTTAGAAAAATCACTTTGAAATCCAGATTTTCTTAGTTCGGGTTTCATCTGGGAAGAACTGCACACAAGGGAGGAAGCATCAAATGAAAGGTAATCCTTCATTTAGCATGGTTATATTCTTAACTGCAGTTGCAACACCCCTGCTATTTCAATTCACCTAAATTTATTCCATCAAGCATACCCTTATCCATCTGTGTGAATTTCAAACACTTTGTTTTACTCTAGTGTTTCCATTTTACATTTGTAAGCAGATGTGCCAATGAATTGGTGAGTACCTGAGAATGCTCACTGCTGTCAGCTACTGGGAAGGGATAGCAAGCAGCATTCCCTGTGAGGCCAGGCCAGAAAAATATATAGTCCTAGGTGGGCATAAATGCAGCAGCCTGATCCTTTGGTTGGAAAGCCAGTCTCTCCCAGTAGCCTAGCCCGCTCCACAAGTCAGTCATGCTTTTCCTTTCCTTTTGTTTCCTCTCTTTTCTTTGAACCTACCAGGGTTTTTAAGCACACAGAACTTCCAACAGACCACGTACACCTTGAAGGCTGAAAACAAAAGGCAGCCTTGAAATGTGTTCTGATCTCTGGGGATCTAATTAATTTACTAATAGCAGCAAGTGCTCTTACAGCCTGAGCTTGTCACTTCATTTTACTAAGCACGTTTGCTTTGTTACACGTAGTAGCCCCTAAAAAATGCGTTGTGCATCTTCATTTCTTGCTTATTAAAACCACCCAAAAAATCTGTTTGGTTTAATTATATCACTTTGTACTTTCTTGAAATTCAAATGCTTTTCTGTTTAACTAATGGTGTTAATGAATGACATGCATGCAACTTCTAAAAGCACATTTTCACAGCAAGCTGGTGCCTTTTTTCCCAAGGTGTCAGCTCTCTGATGACAGGTGACAAAATTCAGGGATTTTTTCTGTATATCCTAGTATATCAAGAAAACATCTGAATATATCCTGTTGACTTTCCTGGGCTAAGTGAGAGAAATGATCTGCTGAGGACATTTAAGCAGGAACCTCCTCCAGCCAGACATCAATTTGGAGCATTAACTACCTGTTTAAATCCTTTTGGTTAAAACCAATAGGTGAAGAAAATGTTAGTAGGGCTCTCACTCCTTTTACTCCAATGTGGCTTTTGCAACAAGCTTTTCCAGCAAAAATTTGAAGCATTCATTCACTTCTTTCTCACATGAAGCATCAAGCACATTCAAGATGTCCTTAGTACACAATTCTGTTAAGTGACTTTACCTTAAGTGACAAACTCTTTTCTTCTGAATTTTGCATTTAAGGTTCACTCTCTTCCTGGGTGCCTCTTGTGCTTCTCCCATGTGTCCCTGCTTCCCCTTCACGATCTTAAGATTTTCCTGCCCTGCCTTTGTGAGCAGCTCTCTGCCTTGTCCTTATGCTCTCTCTGTGCTCTCTTCTCAGCAGGAGAGACTTCAAGGAGCAGATTACAACATGGGACTGCAATTTTGTGTTCAGTTTCAGTCTTAGCTGTGAAGGAAAACAATGCTTGGTGCCTCTTACAGATTCTCCTGCTTGCAAAGTCGTCTAATAAGATTTTTGCCCTTCGAGATACCATTTTTAGCTCACTCTCACAGTCTACTGTGTCTTCTCATGTACTTTGTGTGCTTCTTGTATGGTCTGTGGTATGGTTCAGACCCATGGCCTCTTCTTGGTAGCTTTGAGCTTTGACTTCTGCTTGGCTTTGGCTCCCACACTGGCTGGTGGGGTAAGAAAGCAGTTGGATTTCCTGTTATCTCAGTACCAAGGAATTATCTGCCCTCTGTAGCTCTCTGACATCAGGATATAACCTATTTTCAGTATTTCATTGTGGGGTTTTTTTGTCAGGTCTTCCAATGCTTTCCTGAGCTGCTCTTCTGTTTCAGTCTGTGGTGGTCTAGTCCCCACACAGGGACTCAGGCTCCAGTTTCAAAGTGTTTGATGAGCAACATCAGAGCAGCAACTTGTTCTCCCACGGTTTTACCTTCCTACACAAACACCAAGCAGTTAAAAACAACATTCTTTTCATGTTTTCTCTCAAGAGCAGCACTCCCCACCTGTCACTGCTCTCATCTCACGATTTGGCACTTCCTGCAGTCCTGACTGTATATTTGGTCTAGTGGACACAGTCTATGAGCAAGGATAAATTCACTGCACCCTATGCAGACTCTCTGACGAGTGCAGGTTTCTAACATGTGCTCCTGACTCCATCTCTGCCATCCTACTGTATCAGTGGAGGCCCTTTTCCCTTCAGACCACTGCACTCGAGCCATGTCCTCTCCTCAACTCTTCCTCTTTCAGCCCTCTGAAAGGCTTCAGAGGTTTATGTTGGAATGAGTTTCAATTTTTTTTAAAGTACATCAGTCCAGTTCAACTGCTCATTACTCCACAGTGTACTTAAACCAACTTTTTACATGTCAGACAGCTCTGGCAAGTGACCAATGAATAACTGGCCGGGGAAGGCTGGAAGCTGGAAGTACCACTTGGCATCATGGTCATAGCAAAGAAGCAGCTAATGGCATCAAGCAGATAATCAGATACATGTGAAGGGGGGGTCAACATGTTAAATTTCTGTACATTGAGGAGGTGGTTAGAGATAAGACTGAGACTGTTGATCAGAAAACCAGGGTCAGGAATGCATAAGTGCCCCTAAAGCAAACATCTGACAATTCTGAGAACGTAAGCATTTAATATTAGTTGTTAAATCTAAACACAGTAAAGCATATGGAAATATAAGCAGTTTCCAAGCAGTTTCAACTCTAGCCTGTAATGTCACCATGAAGAAGAAAAAGATATTTTCAAAACTCACCTTATTTGCCACCAGGAATGACAAAATCCAGCCATAATCATGATGCTACAAACTGGTAGCATCCGATGGTGACTACAGGCAGATTTAAGGGAGAGAAAAGGTATCTGTCTGCACACAGCCAGTGTCATACAAATGAGGACCAGCTCTCTGCTAGTTTGTGTTGATAAATATGCATGACTGCTGAGCTATAAGCCTTTTATTTGTATGTAGTAAACCCTAATAAACCCCTGATTACTCCTAACATCATGTGGGAGCAGGTAAACAAAATAGTATTTCCTTCCTGGTTCTTTCTAAGGTTTACAACCATTACCATTTTAGTAAGAAAGATTATCATATGTTCATCATATTGATATTTAGAGCCTTCATTAGTACTTGAAAGTAGGTCCCTAAGATGTGTAGAGACTCATTACTGGGGCAGTTTTTCACTGTCAGTAGGTGCACTTAAAACCCTGTTTGCACTAGAGATGTTCTGTCTAGCAACAATCTGAAGTTCACAGGCATGGAAAATTACCTGCAAAATTAGCATATTTAAATTAAGCAACAAAAGGTTCTCATGGAAGAAGAGGAAAAGAGAAGAGTATGCTGGCCATCTTCAGTGTTTCTGTAGCATGGAATTTAGTTCTGCTGCAGATTTGTTACTAGTTTGAGGCATACATTAGTCTGTTTAACAGTTTAATTTTATCTGCAGTAGTGGGAAAGAACATAAAAAACCTGGTAAGTTGGTAGCTTGGATGTTTTTCCACATCCCATGACTAACAAGAGTGGAGCAAGATTAAGCTAGTGGTTACTCCTGGCAGTCAGACCTTGTGCCCCCAGTAGAGCTTTCTGCCAAGGAGAGGATCTTGTGCCCACTGCCACCTTCTCAGAAGTTGCAGAGTGGCTTTCTCACACTCATGTCATCAGGAGGAGCTTGACTGAGAGCTGGACACAGTGCCCATCTTGTCCTCCCCCTCATTCTGCAGCCACACTCCTTACTTTCCCCATCCCAAAGGTGGAGATGAACTTGCAGAGCAATGTGAAGCATGCACAGAAACCTTCATTCAAAAATAGAAGTTCGGTTAGAAAGCAGGATACTGATTAAAATAATCAGGGGGTGTGAGGCATGGAAAGTTGCAAAGTTTTCCTATGACATTCGCATATGTAAAATTTCTGGACTTCTTTCTGGGGCTACAAAATATCCAAGCATGAGAAGTCATAGCCCTGTCTGAGTCTTTGGCTGTCCTACCTCTGGGTAGTTAGGAACCAGCACCACACTAGGTCTTTCATTTTACAATCCCTAGTTGCAAATTGTGTGGAAAATGATTCAACCAAAATGTTAATGAGATGCAATATGAAATAATTCAGATTGCATAAGCCTGTTTTAAATGCAACATAAAAGACCTATTATTAACTTTCAATGGTATGAATGAAAGTCTTGCTGAAATGACACAAGATATTAACCAATATTAACCAAGCTTATGGAGTTTATACAGCCTTTGAACTAGAACTCTTTCTATTACCTAACAGAAAAGGGAGTCCTTTTTGTTTTCCCTACCAAGGATCCAGATGCTGAAAAAATGAGAATATTTTTCTGGTTTTGTTCACACTAGAGAATAAACACTACAAACTGGTATATTAATGTAGTAAATCTTCCTAGTAATGTTATCACTTTTCAGGTGTATTCTATGAGATTGATACCAGAGTAAAACTACAAGAAACATTAATACATTATTGAAAAGCACACTGAAGAATGTATTCACAATTTTGTACATTCTGCTTGGAAGCCAGAGATGCCAATGACTTCTTCAGCATCCTCATGCAGCACGCTCTCCCCTCCTGGCATTGGTGCATGGGCTAGTGTTTACCTAGGACTTAACATGACTTAATTTTTGTTTGCTGGATGTCAATTTTGTTTTGCTGTATGCTTCAATTAACAGGTGTGTATGTAACATAGACTGCAGTGGATACAGTTTTAATCCTGTATGTGCTTCTGATGGAAGTTCTTATAACAATCCCTGCTTTGTCAGAGAGGCATCATGTCTGAGGCAAGAGCAGATTGACATCAGACACCTTGGGCACTGCTCAGGTAGGATTAATTTTGGTTTTCTGGTAAATGTAAATTCTGACATAACTGGCCTTGGTAGACTTTCCTTTTTCCATTTCTGGTCAGAAGTCACTGATGCAGTTATCAGTGAACTCATCACCTGTAACTTTTAATTCCTCACACTACACACATAGTGCTGTGTTTACATTGCCTTTCTTTGGCTGCTGTTACCTGGAATGACAGGAAAAGCTCTTAGGAAAATCTAGGCAATAATCCAACAGTTCTTACATGAGGGGGTGGTAGGAGAACAGAAGGAATAAAGGTGTGTGGGAAATCTTCCCTCTTGTTGCTGTGGACTGTAAAATGTGCTTCCAACGTGAGTTGGGTTGGGCCCTTACTACACAAACATTGATCCATTTTTCTTAAAGGTCTTTTCCAACTAAAGTGATTCTATAATTTGCTTTTCTAGTGTTGGAATGGTCCACTGAAGCCCTCTGTCTACTGCCTTGTAGCTAATCCTGTCCATAATCCTTCAGTTTTGGGGGCTTCTATTTAGTACTTTCTCATGGGAATAACAGCTTTCTACCAGCTTTTTTGCCAGTTACATTTATATCTGTAACTTGGGCAGTTCCAATACCAAAACAGACTGTCACCAAAATAACCTAGGTCCATACCACAGAAAAGTTTTTAGTTCAAAACCTAAAGCTTGAGGTGTGCCATGTGTTGGTCTGGACACTGGGGTTACTGAGTAGGTGTGGTACCAACCTGGTTGTGTGAGAGTAGCAATGTGGGAGTGTGTCCAGCTTTACTGCAATTTAAAATAGTTCTTTGAATATTATTCTGTCTTATCAGTGATGCACACATAGTGGTCTGGAAAATAGCCTTTCCTAACGAGTAACCATGCATGTATTTATCACCTAGAAACAGATGACACAAATGCAGTTGGAAAGAAAGATGATGGCATGCAGTACCGACCAGAAGTGAAAGGTACAGTGCAGACTTTGTGCTTTTTGGTCATGGCTTCACAAGATGAGAAAATAGAGCATGCAAGTCTCTTCTAGTCTGCCTTACAGCTCTGATTCCTGTAACTGAGACAGACCTGTGAACAGCTTCTTTCTTGCAGTGTACTGCAAGGCTAGCAGGAAGATGTGCATGATTTGTAAGTTTTGCCTGCTGTATTCCTCAAAGATGCCCAGCTGTATCCTGTGCAGTGGCCACAGGATTGAACTCTCTCCAAGTGCTGTGAAAATTACTTTACTGCAAGACACCAAGCTGTGACATTCCTGATGAAATTACATAGCACAAGCCTCCCTGCCATGATCCCATCTTTCCTGATAACTTCTGGGGAAAATGGATGATTCTGTATTTGTTAGGTTGTTTCAAAATATTTTTAGTAAACTAATATGCTGAATCACATTGGTTGAAAATGTTTCACCTACCTTTTAGTAACCTTTAATGCCTCAACTTTTTCTTCATCCCTGCTAGTCAGATGATCATACACAACGAATATCACTCCAATGCTTTCTTTAGACCTCCTGTTGCTGGTAACACACTTGAAAAAGCCCTTCCTGTTATCTTACACAACACTGGCCACATTCAGTTCTAAATGAGCTTTGGCCTTTTGTGTCTTCTCCCTGCACATATGAACCACAGCTCTGTACTCTTCCTGTGAAGCCTGACCTTGCTTCCAGTGGCCATACAAATTCTCTTCCTCTTGAGCTCCACAAAGAGCTCCCTGTTCAGTCAAGCTGGTCTTCCACCCCACTTGCTTGACTTACAATGCAGTGGAATTGTCTGCTCCTGTGCTTCTAAGGGCACCTCTTAAAACCTGACCAGCACTCATGGAACCCCTCCAAAGCAGATTGCCAGGGTACTCTGCTAAAGAGCTCCATTAATAGCTTAAAGGATTTTTCTACTGAAATCCAGGGCAGCAATGCTGGTGTCCTTTTTTCTCATTGCACTGAAAGCTCAACCATTAAACTCAACCATTTCATGATCACTGTGGCCAAGACAGACACCTAAAATTACACCCCTCATGAGCTCTCTATTCACAAATAGCAAGCCTAGGAGAGCTTGGTTCACTGAGTACCTCTGTCAAGAAGTTATTATCTCCTGCAAATGTCAAGAATGTCCTGTTCATCACAGCAGTATTATATTCCCAGGTGATGTGTGGGAAGTTAAAGATCTCCCACAAGGTCAAGGGCTAGCAATCCAGAAATTTTTCATAATTGCTTATAGAATAAGTCATCAGTGCTCACATCCTGGCTGGGCACTCAGTAGTAGACATCCACTACCACATTTCCCTGTTTTCTATCCCTCTAGCCCTCACACAGAGGCTCTCAACCACATCAGCACTAACTGTAAGTGCTGTAAAATCACCCCTCCCTTACATACAGTATGACACCTTCAACTTGTCTGCCCTGCCTGTTGCTCCTGAGCAGCCTGTAGCCCTCCACCTCAACACTCCACTTGTGGGACTCATTTTACCAATTCATGCCAATGTCAGTGACAGCTGTGGGAGCTGACCAGTGCTGATAGTTCATCCTGTCTGCTTCTCATACTGTGTGTGTTGGTGTTCAAGCATTTTGAATGTGTTCCTGAACTCTCCATGCTCCCAGGAGCAGTGCAAGTGCTCCCGCTAGCACTTGCTACCCTCAGGTGATGCCATGTGACTTACCTACCACAATGGTGTTAGAATCCCTTTCACCCATCAATTCTAGTTTAAAGCCCTCTCCATCCTGCCAGCTTATGCCCAAAAAGTCATTTTACCCTTCAGGACAGGTTGGTTCCATCAGGTTCCAGCATATCTTGTATCTTCCACAACTTAAAACCCCAAAGTTCTGGTGAAAACACCACTCCCAGAGCAAGGTATTGACATCCTCGGCTCACCTGTTTGTTTCAAGTTTCCCCTCATTATTGGGAGGAGTGAAGAGAATCACTGTCTGTGTTCCCAAATTTTTTTAGCATTGTCCCTTGGGCTTCTGAAATCTCATTGATTGACCTAAGACTTTTTGTTGCTACATGATCGTTAGTAGCCATGTGAAAGAGCAGGAATGAATAGTAATCTGAAGATTGCAATAACCTCTTCAGTCTTGTGGTGACATCTCTAATTCAGGTCCCAGGGAGGAAGAAAACTTCCCTGAAAAGAGAATCCAGTCTGCAAATGGGTGCTTATATTTTGCACAGGAAGGAATCACAAATGAACATAATTCACTACTCTTTCTCCTCAGTGCTGGTCTTAATGTGGGTTTTGTTGCAAGGGGTTGGTACCTCCTCTGTTAGCTCTGGTCTTCAGTTTTTTCTGTCATTATACTTGTTTTGCACTCCCATGGCTTCACTGAGTAAAGCCATCCCACCATGGCTTTCAACATTTCTTGTGTTCTTAGTGAAAAGTCATTCAGTGCCAAAAAGCTTCATATATTTTCTCTTTTCACAAATTCTCTTATTTTCACTGCATATGATGTACCAGTTGGAGTGATTTAATGTCAATTTTCACTTACATTATGATGGTATAAAAGGCACCAAATGCAATATACATCTTATTATGTAATGTAATGAAACACCACTTTCAGTTCCTATTCCGAAGAGGTAACAGCCTTTTATTCATTGCATGTAAATTGCCCTTGAAATCTAGTTAGTGGAAAAACCATTGTATATAATTATTATTATTAATGTGTATGGCTTGTGCAGTCTCACATTCAGCAAATTATGTGCATGAAGAGAGTATGCTTCACGAAAAAGGTTGTTTTGAATTTTTTTAAATACAGGACTCAGGTCTCTTTAGATAGTGAGAGCCTGAAGTGAACTTCTTTGAATTGTTTTTTTTTCATCCAGGATAAGTGAACAGTCCACACTCCTACCTGTTTGCTTTTGCTTTCAGTTCCTGGGAGTTACTCTTTTTAAACTCTGCTCTCTGAATGGATAAAATCTTTCAGTCTCTAGAACTGTGACAGTCTCTTCCTGCAGTGCAAGTGGCTACCTATGTTCCATCAGAAAGGTCTCTCTTCTCAGATTCATCTAGCTTGGTGGTTTTGTTGCACCAAGATGAGCATCAGGGTTTCAATTTTTATGCATGGCTCTTCCTTCTGGTGAAGTATTTGAACTCCTATATCCAGTCACTCTTTCAAGGCTCCTACACCAGTTATATCTTTCACTTTGAAGCTCAGAAGCAGTCTAGCACATCTCTCCGATTAAAAATGGATTCCTGTCAAAAAGGGGGTAAATGTCTATTTTACACTAGAAATCACCTCCTGCATTTAACATCTCCTTGCTTAATATAAGTTCTGCCTCTGACCTGTGTGTGGCTGTCTGGCCACTTTTCAGGGGACGCACCTTTCATTTTCCACTGGGCCTCACAGTCTGTATCAGTATATGTATTAAAACCAGATATGGTGCAACTCTCTGAACATACTAATATTACTGTCTGTAGCTCATTACAAGGTTTGATTGGGACCATATATGACAATTCTTGGAAAAGGAGGGTGTTGATAGTTTTGGGATGAGACATCCCCACTTTTCTCTTCTTAGACATGTCACGACATAGTCTATTCCATCAGTGCAGTGGTGGACGCATTGTCAGTATTAGTCAATATTTTTCCCTTGTATCAAGTCATCTGTATCTTCAAAACAACCTGAATTAGAAGGCTTCCTTATAGCTAAAACCTGTAATACAGGGTAGGGTTTTTTTTCCTGGAGAACCAAATTAAAATACATTCTAAACATTTTTTTTCAGCAAAAAAACCAAACAGCAGCATATCTCTTTTCGTCTTGTAAAAATGCATTCTCTTTCTTGCTGGTGTCATTTCAAATATCTGCAATTGTATAAGAGATTTTTTACTCACACCCCTTTTTGCTTTATAGTCTTTTATTTGCGAAGCTATAGTCTATTGCCATGGAAATGAACAAAATTCCATAATTACACTCACATCTTAATATCCCTGTCCTTCAGAGTAATTCATTATTAAATACCAACTTCTGCTGACATTTTACCAAAAAAAATTGTGGAAAAAATGGTTGAAAATGAACACAGCTTTGGATAGTTTTGGTAACATGATAGAAGCATGAAAGATGTTGGGGTAGAAGGGACTGCCTTCCTATGCTGGGCTGAGATGGACAACAACTAAGTGCCCACCAGTTGCTTGCTCTATCCCAGCTTCCCTCCGGATGATAGAAGAGAGAATCAAGAAACCACACATGAGAAAAACTCGTTGGTGAAGCTAAAGGCAGTTGAAGAAGCAAAGTCGGGGGTGGGGGAACAGGAAAAAAACCAAGTGATGCAAAAGCTCTCACTCACAATATCCCATCAGCAGGCTGATGACCAGCCAGCCTCTGAGCAGCTGCCACCTTGGAAACTATAGTTTTTATTGCTGATCACGATGTCATATGGTGTGGGATATTCCTCTGGCCAGTTTGGGTCAGCTGTCCTGGCCGTGTCCCCTCCCAAGTTCTTGCCCACACCCGCTCTTCTTGCTGAGGAGGAAAGCAGAGTGAGAAGAAGTCTTGATGCTGTGTAAGCTCCCTTCAGCAGCAGCCAAAACAGTGTTGTGTTACCACTATTATTTCAGCCAGAAATCTAAACCACAGCACTCCATCAGCTGCTGTGAAAGAGGTTAACTCCATCCCAGCCAAAACCAGCACACCTCCCAAAGGAATGGGTATTTTAAACACATTTCAGTATTTTTAAGTTCTGTCTCCATAAAAGTGTTTCTCTGAGGAGGACTGCTATTGAAGTGTGTTTGATTTCAACTTTAATCACCGGTGGTACCAATCAGATCTGGTCGTATCAAGTGGTTTTCTACCCAGTAATCATAAAATGTGGTTCAGCATCTTTCTAATCTTTTTTAGAGGGTTCTTTTTCATCTGTTTACACATGGGAGAGAACTCTCTGTATCTGTGTATTAGCTCTTTGCCCCAGTGCCACTGACAAAGCTTCTGCTGATCTTCCTGCTTTGACTTGTTTCTGTGACAAACACTTTTCTCCTTTTTAAGAAACCTGATATAAAAAGCATATTTAGATGTCTCTGAGGATCATTTTCGGTGCAGTACATTCTAGAAAATCTCTGTAGGTGCCTCTGAAACTTCCCCCTTAAGCCTCTGCTTTATTATTCTTTATTCCTTTATTCATTGTAAGTTTTTAAGGGCATGCTGTTCTTGGTTGAGTTTTAAATTATCATCATAGACCCATGTATAATTGTTTATGTATATTTCTTTTTCAAGACGCCAGTGATCAAAGAGAAGACATTTACATTGGAAACCACATACCTTGCTCAGAAAGCTTCAATGGTTACTGTATACATGGAAAATGTGAATTCATTTATTCCACTCAGAAGGCTTCCTGCCGGTAAGTCCTTCATGTCTCCAAAATGGGATTGAAATCACTGTAAAGCTTAATCAAAATGCTCTCTAGACACAATGACAGGATATATCACTTTGACAGGAGTAGCATCCCTGTGCCATGGGCAGCACCCAGCTGCTCCAGTCAGGAGGGAGATAGTGCTCAGAGGAGAGGCTCAGTCTGTTGGGTACATCAGAACCTCAATCCCTCTGAGGAGTGTAGCCTCAGTGGTGTCTTCTTATTTTCAGCTACTAAATCATATCCAGAGCTAAAAAACCAAACAAAACAGACACACATTAAAAAGGCCTTTGCCTTGCATGGCTTCTCTCTATGATTGTTCTTTCCTCACTGACCTCGCAGCCTGTTCTTACACTATCTGTACATTTTATTGTTCCTGTCCTAAACTCTCTCTAGAGAATCAATACCTTATTTTTAACATTTATTGCCCTTTTTCACAATAATAGATTTCATCTAGGGAATAAAAAATTGCAAAATATTCTTTAGCCTTCACTTTTTGTCTATGGTGTAAACTAGCAACTCAGAACACACATTATTAAGCCCTTTAGTGTTACCCAGAATATATTCCTTAGCTCCCAGATAACTTTTTTCCTTTACATTTCACCAATCAAATTCTATATCTTTGTTTTCCTCCAAAATGTTTTATTTTTATTTTTATTATTATTAATATTATTATTATTATTATTATTAAAGTTTTTTTTTAGCAAAAGGCCACTTTGCAATAAGATTCAGTGCCCTACTTATTAGGAGGTTTCAATCCTGAGCTTTTTATCTTGCAAGCTTCTACTTTCAGATTAATGTGGCTGAAACTGCTATAACTCTTTTCTTTCCTTTGCTTTTGAAACTTCAGCCGTAAATCCATTGGATACTTTCATATTTTCTCCCTTGATCCTTATTGATTGATGATATTTAGGTGTTTTTTGCACTGCCAAGATTTAAGGATTTCCAGACATATCAGAGAGCAGGAAGCCCAAACGGCAGAGCCAGTATGGTTGTCAACTTAGGCACTTGAAAGCTTTTATTATTTCTTTTATTATGCAAGACCCTTTCTTGTTTATTTTTACCTTTCCACCAGGAATGTTTGGTTTTCTTTTCATCTGGAACCCAGAGAAGTCAACATGACTTTGCTTCTCTTGGGAAACTGGGTGCATCCTCAACATCATCTTGATGGACATTAGGCAACACTATCCAATTACAGTATTCTTTTGATCCAGAACTGTATTTAACACAATTTATAATGTATTTGTCCTCAAAATGTTTATAGTAGCAATATTTCACGGAACACATTCCTGTCTGAATTAACTAATTTTTATTTTCTCTGAATTTTTTTCTGGAAGGTGCTAATCTCATAGTAATTTGTCAATTTATGATTCAGTGTCAATTCAATCTTTAAAATATTAATTATTACTCTAGTAAGTATTGATAGTCAATGTTTTGATGAATTTAATTAAGGTGCCATCCTTTAAAATTCTATTTTATAGTTACATTTACTTTTACTACCTCCACCTATGTATTTAAACAGTCTGAATAATATCTCAGCACTGAGCCTAGCACAATGAACCTCACGTGGTTCCAGTCAAGAATTTGTGACTATCAGCTCTTGACCCTGAGTATCTGATCTCCTTAGGATTTTTCTTGGCAATTAAAATACTGATGGTCTCATGCTTTATGCATGTTTCTTCCTGGAGCAGAGTTATTAAGGAAACAAATAGTTTATAACAGACATCAATCTGCTGTAGTAATCATGTACCTCTATCAGAGAAAAAAATTCTCTCTTTCTCCAGCAAGGAAAATATAATGATGGATGCTAAAGGCAAATTGTTATTTTCAAATGCTTTCAGTTCTCATACACATCTAGCATATACACTTAAATTTGGTCCTCATTTCCTGGTAGAAATGTGTGTGAGGTATCAGATGCCCTATAAAACTGCAGAAAATACTTGCACAGAGCAAATTCTGAGTTCTGCTTTCACTGAGGGCAATGAATCTCCTTGCTTATTGTACAGCAGCCCTCTAGGACTGCCAGCAGGCAGGTGGGAGGAAGGTTTTGTAGCAGTCAGTATTGAGTTTAGCAGCCTTTGCACAGATGGGATCAGGTCTGTCTCCTGCTGCCCCCCTTGTGCAGTGCAGTTCTGCCCTGTCCTTATGGCAGGCTGCGCCAAGGACACACAGTGCAGCCCTTTAAAAAGAAATCTAAACTTCTTTATGCTAAATCAATTAATTGATTGATCAGCTTATTTTGATAAATCCTTGCTGACCTCTATTGATCTTGCTGTTATACTAATGCCATATTATTTTGTTACACATTTATGCAGCAGAATGCTTTAAAATCTGTTCTACTAGTTTAAGGTAGAAAACTAGTGCCTACTGCTTCATCCTGCCATGATGTAATTCTTAATACAAGCACTTCTTCTCCTGAATCTCTATTCAGTATTTCTCAGAAATAATTTCTTGTAATTTTCAGTGTTTCTGAGGAAACATCTTTGAATTCCTCGTGCCTCCTCTGCCTTGTTTTACCTCCTCTGCATTAAAGCAGCTCTCACATTGATAATACTTCATCTGCTACTTTCTTTAATGAAAACAAAAGCAAAGTAACAATAAGATTTAAGTCCTTTTGACTAACAAGCAGACCTCTTCCTTTTTGTGTCTTCTTGCATGATTAGCAGTGTGTTCATGATCCTCATTCTTCTTGTATGCTTACACAGGGTTCTCTTTATTCCCTTCGTGGCTACCACTGGGCACACTTTCAGTACATGGAAGGTTTTCTTTAACAAGTCTTACCAGAATTTGGTTCATGCCTGAACCAAAACTCCTTACACAGCAGCTCATGGCTGGAGAAATTAGAGCCACAAGATTATGAACATGTAAACCCCAACTATTATCCCTGCATGCAGAGGGGGATTAGGAGTTGCATTTGCAGTTGTAGAAAGGTCTTTGGTGTAATTATTTTGTTGCTCCAAACAGAATTAATTCCTACCCTAGCACAAAGCTTTTGAACGGGTGAATCTGATTTTGTGTTGCATTCGGGCTTGTCAGATCCAGTTTACAAAAGGATTGTTGCTCTACTTCTATGTGAGTATTTCTTTTCCAGCTGTAGAGCTAGAGGCCAATTGTATGATTCAGTTGTCCAGAGCGATGCATTTGTGTCAGTAGATTCTAGAAGACAGCTGCACAAGGAACTTGCTCAGGGTTCTAAGTGGTGGCCTTTGACTCTGCAGACTTCATCTCAGTGTTTTGGTTGGCTCTTGTGTTTTCTTGTGCTTCAGCCTCTTTTGCCTTGAGACATGAATTTTTTCAGAGTGTGTTTGCACTGGCACATCTTGCATTGCCAGAATATGTCACTGCTCAGGAACAGCCTCTGCTGAGTTTCTCATTGAGCTAACTGCTGCTTTGCTCAGGCAAATTACCATTTAGAGAGCTGCTTCTCTTCTGCTTCCAGCTATTTCTCCCCCACCCCATGCAAATTTTTTTTTATTCTTCCTTGAACTCTCACTTGAACAGTTGTGAGCCATTGGGTTTTCTAAGCTGACCTCCATCAAATTCTGACTCAGGCACAAGGCAGAAGTGGGTTTGGTGCTGGTCTTGTCCAGTAGATTGTACAAGATTCCACTTCTCTAGGTTACAGCTTGAAAAGGGATATTCTCTTTTCAAGGTGATTTTCAACCCATATTTCAAGGTTCGCCTTCCTATTTATCACTTCTGTCCCATACTAACAATGGAGCTGAATGACTTGTGCTCTCTGTGTGTTTCATGAGCATGCATGAAATTCTTGCATTTCATTTAGCCTTGTCTACTTGTCTTCCAAGTGTTTACTTGTTCCACCCAGTTGCTTCACTTTTCCTAAATGTTATACCAATATAATAATGACCCCCATATTTCTTTTGACAAATCAGGGCCTTCCCCAAGCTGCTGTGTTTTCAGAGGGCCACTAGTAACCTTATCCAGAAAAAAGCAGAGCATATTTACTTGCTCTGTCTCTTCTCTTGCCACACAAATCCAAACCACTCCCTAACCCCAAGTATTATCGCATGTGCTCCTGCTCACCCAGCTCTTTCTCAGCTGGAGTCACCTTGGATTTCTCATTTCATCTGCAAAATGACTGGGGTGCTGTTAAATTACAGATTCCATGAAATATTCCTTTTCTTTTTCAGGTGTGAATCAGGATATACTGGACAGCACTGTGAAAAGACAGACTTTAGTATTCTTTATGTTGTCCCAAGTAGACAAAAGCTTACGCATGTCCTTATTGCAGCAATAATTGGAGCTGTACAGATTGCCATTATAGTTGCAATTGTCATGTGCATAACCAGGTAGGTAAAGACAAAAACAGTGAAAAATTACACATTGCATGGATAGTATTTAATTATATGATGCCCAAAATTTTATTTGCTTAATACCCACTTAAAAACTACCTAATGACTGAAGCAGGACGATTTATGTAACATCCTATCTGCCCGTTTGTTTCTTTGGTCACAAAAGACAGATTTGTTTGAATTCAGAAACCACCAGTAGCTCTGAATCTCCAGACCAAATACACAGCAGAACAGATCAGCCTTGAAACAAATCCAAGAGTTAAGCTACTCTGTTAGACCTTCACTGGACTTATTGAAGCATTGCTGAAATTTTGTGGAAGCTATGATCCCCAGCTACCACTCAGTGAAACCAGAGAGGCTGACAAGATGCTGTTCCCTGTGGTACCACTGTAAATGGTGTTACACAGAGAAAGAAGTACCCCTCTCACCATATATGTTTTCTGAAAATCAGTGTGCAACTTACTGCCATTATTAGACACTCACCAGAAGGACCTGTTTTATGAAACTTAAAGACACACACACAAGCACAGAGTTCAGGTTTCTGGGTTGTTTCAAATTCTCACCCTGTGTAAAAACTGAGATGAGAGCCATGGGTTCTTTTCAATGACAAGACATTTCTAGGACTGGAAACAAACAAGCACTGAGGTCTCTGAGATAGATTAAGGATGACTTAGTTACCTTATAGGTATATGAAGTAGTTAAGTCTTACACTTAGACATCCGTGCCACAGTGTGACTTTTCC
This sequence comes from Acridotheres tristis, assembly GCA_037013685.1. Taxonomy (NCBI): domain Eukaryota; kingdom Metazoa; phylum Chordata; class Aves; order Passeriformes; family Sturnidae; genus Acridotheres; species Acridotheres tristis. Next base: position 89,422,404 of record CM072886.1, read on the forward strand.
TCCTCAAGTTGTCCTCACTTTTTCAGCTCCTCTTACATGGGGCAATATAACTTTCTGCTACTGCATTTGTTTACAGCTCCCGAAACTCAGTGATGTAGAGGGACACTCCATGAATGAACAAGATAGGCCTTTTTCCCTGTATCCCTTTTAAGGTTCAAACCTTAACAGACACTAGCATATGTATAAAACACCGCCTGCACATGTAAAAGAGTTACTTGGCTCATGCAATTGATGCCATTCCCTTTTTCACTCAACATCTTACTGGACAAAGTGATGTGGAAGGCTATAGTTCACCTCTCCTTTCAGCCTCTGTATGACAATTCCCTAGCTCTCAGTCTCTCTTGCTGCATCTCAGCAGGACTACTCCATCATTCATTGCCTGGCTGAGTAAGTGCCATTCCATTCAGGATTGCTGGCTTTTGTGAATCTTTTTAGTTGTGTGTCTGGCCCCAAGAAAGGGATCACCAGAGTCATCCCACGGAGAGACCTGGGTGGGCACTGTCTCATGGGCTGCTGTGAGCAGCAAGGCACCTGGAGGTCCAGCACTTCAAAAGGCTGATTGATCCAGTCTCACCATCCACTGGGTTTTAAATATGAAATATGTATAAAGTAAAGCTAACGCAATCATTCCCCAAGGAATGTGTTTGCTGGATCAAGGCTGAAGGGTGTAGCACCTTGCTGGTTTCAGTCTCTAGGTCAGGCAGGGCTCCCTTCTGAATGATCTGGCGTCCTACAGACATTCCCAGGACACAGTCCAGTGTTGAACAGAAGGAACATCCCACCTGTCAGCACAGATCATAGACTCCTTGCTATTGTTATGTACAGAAAATTAAGTCAATGCATGATTGCTAGGCTCAATTATATATGGCATATATAAAATCAGCCCTCCTTTCCTATTTCTCTCTTTTGTTTAACAGAAAATGCCCCAAAAACAATAGAGGACGTCGGCAGAAGCAAAACCTAGGCCATTTTACTTCAGATACATCATCCAGAATGGTTTAACTTAGTGCTTTTTATACCTACATTGACCATGTGATGTACATTTTTATTATATCTTTTTTTAAAGAATGGAAATATTTATTTCAGAGGCCTTATTTTTGAACATTTTTAGTGTAACAATGTTGGTCTGTATTCTGAAAGCATCAGCTCTAACAGCTATGGACTGTTTTAGTATCTTCGCTTTTATGTTTTTGAATACAGTAGTTCATTTTCTGTATCTGTATCACATGGTTATATAATAGACTTGTGCTTTATCCATGGAATGTAATATTTTTGGGAACACAGATTTATTCCAATAATGGTTGTAGACTTAAAAAACCCCCAACAAACCAACAAACTAAGTCCACATTACCTAACAAACAAGGCATGAACTAAAGGTAAAAATGTTTACAGCTTACTTTTCTTATGAGGAACTAGAAAACACTGTGTTTAAATACCGTAGATATTTAAATGTTTTTGGAAGTTAGTAACTGATTTTTTAGACACTGCCTATCGCATGAACTGTGAAGCTGTGTGCTGTGTGTAGTTGTAACATATTTATAAAATGTGTGGGCTGGGTCTAAACACTGCCATCTTCATAAATAATTCCAACAATTTATTTTTAAAGATGAAAATTATAAATTTCATAATTTGGGAAGTTACCTGGTAGAACAGATGGCACAGGTCCAAAAGAAGTAGGTCTTAGTAGATTTAGGTATTGTAAAAATTGGTGTTGAATAATTGAACACAAATAATTGGAATAAAGCCTACTTTATCACTATTAAAACTGTTTTAATACTTCTTAAACTTTTTTAAAGAAAATACATGTTTTAACACCTACAATACAGATTGTATAGTGTTTGTGATTAAAATTTAAAAAAAAATAAAAGTGAATGAATTACTAGTGCTCTTGTATAGAGTATTTTCAAGAGCTAAAGAAGTTCCATCCAAATTAGTCTGCTGGTCATAGTTATATTAATAGACTGTTAGTTGTCGTTTGAAAGATCCCAAGATAAAGTGTGAATAGGATGTGTTCAGCTGTTTTAACATGTAGTGTAGGCTTTCAGAATTTTGCATGTAGGATTTAATAATTTGTTCAATAAAAAAAAGAAAATGCTTTCAACATTTTGAACTGGAAAAGCATGTCACAATACAACGTTTTCACTATATTGCCTCTGGTTTAGTGTGTTTATTTGTTACCCCACGGGGTAATTGCAGCAAGCTGAAGACCTGAAATTGTTTTGCCGGAAAAGAAACAACAGTGCTAATTTTCATGACCGCTTTTTGAATTCCCTCAGAGGAAAGCACTCCAGTAACATGAAAACAAAAGTAGATCTTTAAAAATATGCAAGTTTGCTTTCCTGCTTAATTAGCAAGTTACTTAACTTTCCTGGATTAACACTAATAACTTCATCGGTACAGAAGCGTGACCCTTTAAAAGTATGTTCCTTTCCAGATATTGCTTCCTAATTTTAGGGGTTTCATGTTGCTGAAAGTATCTGAGCAATCATGTGTGGATATTTTGTAGTCAGAAGTATTTGACCAAGCTCCAGGAGCAGCGTTTCACGCCCTACTTTGAGCATCGCCGGAGCCAGCTGTCGCCCTGGCTCCCTGCAACAGCGCCAGAATCGTTCTGGCAGGATCACCGAAACTTCGCCTCCCTCCAACCTGGCTGAAGGCAGGCAGAATGGATCGCCGCGAAATCACCTCGGAGGCTGACAAAACACACCAAAACCGTCTCTCCAGCGTCATCGAGGAGGAAGAAGAGCAAGATGCAGCTTACACCATTGTGACAGTCCTGGACAAAGTGGCCAACATTGTTGACAGCGTGCAGGCAAGCCAGAAAAGGATAGAGGAGAAGCATAGGGAGATGGAAAATGCCATCAAGACCATACAGATTGACATTTTGAAGCTTGCCCAGGCCCATGGCAATACAGGCTTCACGGTGAACAAGTTACTGCAGAAAACCCGCAAAGTCAGCTCCACCATGAAGGAGGTGCGGGCGCGCGTGGAGAGGCAGAGCACCAGCGTGCGGAAGGTGGAAGCAAAACAAGAGGAGATGCTGAGGAAAAACAAATTCCGGGTCGTGATCTATCAGGTAACCATGAACCTAATTTCCTGTGGTATTGTCACTTTGCCACCTCTTTGGTGATTTCTGGTAGGTGCTGGTTAACAAAGCAAAAGGTGCAGTCTGTCGAACATAGGAGTTATTTTATGCTTTCTTTAACGCTGATCTGTGCTCACCAATGCCTTTCAGCGTGAACCTACTGGCAGCAGCACACAGGGTCTATTATTAGTGTGGGTAGGTTTCTGAGCCAGTCGTCTAAGATTAACTGCAGATCAGCAAGGACTATTTGCTGCCTGTCCGAAAGGTAATATGAGGCAGCCCCTGTAAATCTTGTCATACAAACCATGCCTGACATTCATCTCTGTTATTTTTTTCACCGTATTAGGTAGAAATGCAAATAGCAAAAGTGTTTTCAGGCTCCTTGAAATGCAGACTTTCTGCTAACACTAATTTCAAAACACAGCTTATTTAACTTGCAGCATTGCCCAGGCTTTCATACTGCTGACAAATTGGGACTTTATTCATTGTCTCAGTGTACAGCAGTATATGTACAAACTAAAGCTTAGACCCACAAACCCTTTAAGACAACAAATACTCCCTTGCATGCTCTGCCTTGGAAATGGTTTAATATAGTACTGTTCATTCAATCACAGTGGGCAAGGAAATCATACAGCTTCTTTCACTGACCTTAATCTAGGATGTGCATTGTACATTAAAATAATTGCATTTGAAGAGAAGTTTCTTGAAACAGCATGGTCTCACTTGCATCCATACAAACACTGCAGACAGTTCTGGGGTCTTGTCAATGAGTGCTGTGAAACATATTTGTCTAATCGTCTGATCCTGCCTTTGCTGAAACTTCCCAGCTTCCCAGGTCAGTAGAAAGTGTTTGATCTTTTGCCAGAAGCACAGTTGCTCCTTTTTTACCAGCAAGTCGCCAAAGCTTCTTTCAAATGAGTTGTATTTCTCATCAGGCATTCTTGAAAATACCATCCCTCATGAGTAACACAATGCATCCCCATCACTCAGCTTTACACCCTGGTCTTGCATCTGTTTGTACATAAATAACATCATTTGCAATGAATGAAGCCATGTGTTTCAATGAGTTTATTCGCCACCATGTACAGCTGACAAATTCTTCATAACCTAGCTTTCTTATATAGTTCATTTTCCACTACTTGGACAAAAAAGCTGAAAATAAAAAAGAGAAAAGGCTGAAGGTAGGGAATATTACCTCTTTAATGTTATGTTTAGTACCATATACAGCCAAATTGTGCCTCCCAGATTTTCTGACTGAGTGACTTAATATGGCTGTTCAGTAGAAAGAACAGGCCAAATCTGTCCTATTATTACCATTATTGCAAGCTGCATCATCATCATGGAATAGAAAACAGGTACTTTCACTTTTTGCTTGCAAATAATTTCCCAGCTAAAGGTAATAAATCTCTGTGACTCCTCTGGTTAATGGCATAATGCCATTTCATTGGTGGGCCTTTACCATAATGACTGCAGCAGAATCAACGCTTTGAAAATATTTTTTCTTAAAACAGTATCCATTACATGATGTCATTTTTTCTGCTAGCAAGACATGAGCTGTTGTTTATTTAAAAATATAGTAAAATATGGTCAAAATGGATTTACACACAGGTGTAAAGAACAGCCATTGGTATTTTCAGTTATTTCATACAGAAGGTGGTTCTCCCAATGTGTGCTTTCTCTAAGAATCCCCTTCAGTAGGAGTTTATGATCTCTCTGCTGGTTTTGTTGGACAAGAATGACTTGCACCCTGTTCTGTAGGCTTAATTTTTAAGTGGTACTTTTCAGGAAGGGAAACAGCATTTTTTGTTTTCTTTCTGTCTTCCTCTTCCTCCAGTGGTTTAGAACTGTCAATGAGAATATGAATGACTTTGTCCTTAACTTCCATTCCTTCTGTAAGGTAGATTATACCTTTTCCCACTTGCATGGAGGAGAGGCAGATATGTGGATCTCTCTAGGATCCACCATTTAACATTTTTCTGGAGAGGGATAACTGCAGCACTGCACGAAACCTGGAACAGTCTAGGCAGGCAAGAGTGCAGGCACAGGTACACTTAGGAAGGTCTCTTTCACACAAGTGCAGTGATTTTTCACACTGCTGATTTACACCAGGGTAGGCACAGTGCTGCAGTGCCAAGACCTGAATGAGTGGAGCTTGGCTAGGATGAGTGGGAGTCTGTTAATAGCCAGGGAACCAGCATACTCCTGTGCTATACGTTTCAAATGGATACAACCAAGTTGTTTACTCTGTGGCTGTGATTGACAGCTCTTCTGTAGTGAGGTTTATTTCTGATGAACTATTTGAAGCATTGTGAGGGGGCCAACGACCCGTGTGTTGCTGGTATGGAATCTTTACACGGGTGAGCACATGTGGGTTTTAGTTTTAACTTTTGCCAGAACATCAGGGTATGAAGAAAAAGGAAACACCAATTAAATACTAAAGATTTTCTTTCAAGTGGAGAGCTTTGATCTTATCATTGATGGAGGGAGTAGGCAGGTTGAAAAGGATCATTGGCTGAAGGAGATTGTCCCAAGAGATCTCAGCAATGATGAAAAGAGTTGGCGATATCCTCACATTAAAAAAAGACAAAGTGATCGTCCTTTAGCAGAATGATTAGGGAATTGAGAGAAGGCCTTGTGGTTGAGGAAAAGGTTTGGTAGCAGGCAGCTCTCCTCCCTAGGCTGACTGCATGATTAAAAATGCCAGGTTACTTCAGACTTTCTAGTGAAGTCTTTGACCCTGGAGTGCTATGTGCCCTGGGACTATAGCAGGGAATAAAAAGGATGTTGTAGGTTATACAGGTCACTGCTCATTTCTGTTCAGGTTAGTCTGAATAACCAGCTGTAAGAGCTGTAATTTCTCTGAAGTCAAAGAGCATTTAACAGTTTAAATCATTCTCACTAAATTATTCAGAAATAAAAGGGGATTTTTTTTTTACCTTGAATGAACTTGTTTCATTTGCTTTTCTGCACGTTCTGCAAGCCCCTATTTAAATGTACAGGCACCAGAAAGTCCACGTTACTGTTACTGGATTTTTGTCTATTATTGCTTCACATAAGCACCATAAATGAGTAACTGCTTCCTATGAAGGGACACGTGCATTTGTTTCACTCACATGCTCACAATGCTCACTCACTCACAATGCTGTCTGGCATTTAAAATTAGTGGATGTGTCAAATACCAAGTAAGATTATGGCTTGACTGACCTACACAGTAGGGTTACAATGGATTTGTTTGCCCTGTGGTTTCTCCACTGCACACACAGGGAGGGGCTCACAGGAGCAGCCTTGTGTATGCTGCTGACACTGTGCATAAATAAGTTAAAATGTGTCTTCTCTTGCCCACCACCATTCTGTAGTTATAATGACTAGGACAGTAAGGACAATGAGATCACAATGGGGATAATAATCTGGAAACCTGAGGTGGAAGCACCTTCATCTGAAGTGGCAGTAGAAATTAGGGTGTCAGAAGTCAGGAGATTGCCATTAATTTGGTACCGTTTGGGTATAAGAATGGCAAGCTCAAAAATGGCCCTGCAGAACAAAATCCTTAGTAGCATGGAGTTAAAGAGCTCACCCAGAGCAGATTGTGCTCTGTGGCTCATATTTGATAACTTTTTTTGTTCTGCAGAAACTACTTGGGTGGTCTTATCCTTTCTCGTTATGTATGTACCTGGTATCTTACCTCATAACAGATAATCTGGAAAAACAACAGGTGGCAGTGCATTGTATTGAAATGTGAAGTGAAGCTTGCAATGGGTTTCTGAAAGTGTGTTTCTACGGCTGTCTTTGTCAACTGTGTAATATGTTCCTTGAAAATCTTGGTACAGAAAAGGTGATAGTAAAAAAACCTGTTCAAAATTAGAAGCTGTCAGTTCGTAGAAAGAAATATAAACAAGGAACCAAATTACTTTTACAGCTGGAATAATGTTAATTTTAGTGTACATGGTGCTAATTCCTGTACTTTTAGCTCTGATCTGAAACCATAAATGAATGTCTTTAGTCCTGGAGACAACAGGGTTCTGAACAAAACTGCCTTCTAGAACTCATGGGGAGAGGAGAAACCTAAATTGTTATTAAAGTATATACTGAAAACTTAGTGGGAAAAAAAACTGGTGTGAATTGACTGACTACCTCTGACAGCAGAACACTGGCCTCAGCAGCCCAGTGACACAGAGCCTTTGTTGGAGTCTTGTGGCAGAAACCTTATAAATATTTTTACAGCTGAGATAGGTAATTGCCTTTGCTGAGAAAACAGAGAATAAAATAAACCTAATGACTATGTCAGAGAGTGTCACAAGAGCCCTTTGTTTGCATTGTCGAGCCCAGTGCTCCAGTTCAAAGTGCAGAGCTGGCCCCATGCTGTGCAGTAGCCACTCATGGAGGAGCTATCAACCAGCTAAAGAAAAACTGTTTCTAGTGACATGTTTGCAAGGAATGAGGAGAAAGAAAAAGTTTAAAAAAATATAAAAACCCAGATATTGGGCTGCTTCTGTGTTCCTAAAATGAAATCGTTTCCGTATTTCATAGGACGTTGTTCACACCAGGTTACAAACTGGACTCAGCACCATTGGATCTGTTCCTTTGGGATGATCCTCACAAGGGGACAGGCTGTCCTCTTCTCAGAGCTGCTATTGATTTTTCTCCACCTCTTAGCACTGAGTGGTGGAAACAGCTGATCTTAGTTTACATTTGCACTGGATGCAGCTGTTCAGAGCTTCCCTTGGGGTTGCCCTGCGGGTCAGCAGAGGAGTGCAGTTACAACACGAGCCTCCTGTGTCCTGTCTCTCCTCTGTGGTCCTAGAGGCTGCTCTAGGAATTGTCCAGGAGCTGTGGCTGGCTGCTGTGGGCACATGCATATCTTAGAATGGAATCAAAGAATCACTTAGATTGGAAAATTCCTCCGGAGATCATCAAATCCAGCTGTTCAGCAAAACCCTTCATTCCTGAGACACAGATTCGGGAATGGACTTGACTGGGGACATGCAGTTGGGATTAATATTCTCAACACTACTGAAGATAGAAGAACCTTGCAATTATTCCCTTAGTACAGGAAAAAAAGTTGATCAAAACAGCACGGGAATGGAGATGAGGAATGTATGAAGTCACAAACAGGAGGTTTAGGATCTGGGACAGGACTCATCTTGGCAGGCAGTAATTAGACATGAGTAATACAGATGTTTATATATTTTGCTTGTATATTCCTTTCAAGTAAGCAGAGAGAAGTGTATAGAACCTGATTCTCCCAACCTGTGGTGGACATCTACTTCTGGATACAGTTCCTACTTTATAAGTATCTGCTCTCCCCGTGTAGTTAAAACATTGTCCAGAGATGAGTTCATATGGAGACACGTTTTCTTGGGCAGACAAGTTCAGCAGCTCCTGAAAACTGGCTTTCACTTGATAACTCTTCCCTGATCTAGCTGACTTGTAGGAGCAATCACTGTATGATAAATTAATGAATCAAAACATTTCCAAATATATTTTTTTTGTCTTATCACCTCTTATGATGTTTTTTCCCCTTCACTTACAAGGGGCTTCCAGAAAACTTGGAAATGAGGAATTTTACCAGTTTTATTGCAAGCCTGCAAGCTGACCTGCAGAGCTATTCCCTGGTCTAGTTCCATAAAGCAATAGCAGAGCAGAGAAAGTGTGAAGCTTCTGTTTTCTCCTGAAGCTGGAGTCGTCCTTTTTATGCAGCATGTGGTAGCCTGGAGCCAAGGGCTTCTCCACTGATGTGGTGTAACTGGGAACTGGCTGCTCCCTGAACTGCTGCAAGCCACAGACAACGATAATGGGGGAATGAGATGAGTTCCTTTGTAGTCACTGTATGCTGGTGGCTGAATTAATGAATTTCTGTCAGAATTTAAATAAAAGTGATGCCTATTAGGTTTCACAAAAGAGAAATGAGGGGAGTTGACTGCTCTGACCAGTCTGGTTTTCCATTGTGTAAAAATAATTCTAAATGCAGCAACAGGACTTAGCCATAAAGTCTTACAAGCTGAAGTGTTTACCTGACAAAATTTCTTAGGTGGCCTTTTAAAATAATCCTGTTTCTCTCTCATCTGAGCACATTTTTGGCCTGCTGTCAGAGATTCTGAAATTACATATTTGCAGAAGAAATGAGGGGATCACTTGAGATTTATAAAGCTTCACTCTTAACTCTTAGAATATGAGTAAAAGTACTGAATGATTTGTAATTGGTTATTCATCAGTGGTTTCATGTTGATTTAGAGCACAATTTCAAAGATGTGTTTTACCGATTTACCTTGGCTACCAGTCTGAATAACAAATCGTTCATCCAACATGAAAATTTCTAAGATTTGTTTAGAACATTGTGGCAATGCATTTTCCTGCCCATAGGCTGCTCATCATGTGCATCTCCAGTTGCCTTAGACACAGCAGCAGTGCCAGAGCCGGCACTGGCAGCCTTTGACCATTTTGCTGCTTTGTGCTCTGCTTCAAAATTGTCAGGTGATTACCAGTCAGGCCATCTGTGCTTATGTTAATCATCACCTGCACTTTCCATGTCATACACCCCAAGGCTGAAAGATCATTTGCTGTGACCTTTTCCCTGTGCAGCACAATGACTCCAAGTTATGGAGTTTCATCAGTCTTTCCTCCCTACTCATGCTGTGAGCAGTTTATTTAGGACCATTTTGAATCTTGATTTTATACTTACAATACATAATTATATATATGTGTGTGTGTGTGTGTGTGTGTGTTATTTTAGATATGTAGAAATAAATTGTTTAGTCATTCTGATTTTCTGAGGATTTTTTATTTTAAAAAGCTTTGTTCTGCTAAAGTGTTGATTGAAATTAGGTAGTAGTTTAGAGCTGATAACTGCTGCCTTTATTAAAGCTGTATAGAGTTACATTTTCAAGCTATTTGGAAAGAGAACACAAAACCAGTTTATAGCATTTCTAGCAAATATTTACATGTAACACAGTGTATTATCCCTTTTTCTCTCTGCCAATTTTGGAAGCCCAGTCTGAGTTTTGAAATACAAAGCTTTTAATATATATATCAAAACCCAAGAAAGGACAAGGAATGTAAAGCTCTTGAATTGGCTACACTAATTTAAGTTCCTTCATATTCCATTATTTTTCTTTTCAAATGACATTAAATTATTACTGAAATTATCATTTGAAATGTTCTTGTACTTAAATAAAGCCTAAGTATCATTTTACAGTGACATTATGTCGCTGCTCTGCTTAGCAAATCAAGCGAACTCTAAATGAAAAACATACATTTTCTTAAGGAAAATAAAAGTACTACTGCTGTTAATTATTGATCCCATCTGTGCTTCCAAAGAGTGGAAATTTAGCTAATAAGTTTGCGAGGAAATCTTTTCAACAACTCTTTTTTCTTTTCCCAGCCTCACAGTCCTTGCTGAAGGCATGACATTATTCCAGCAGCCCCCTTTGGCTCCCTAGTGCAGCAGTAAGTGAAGGCTGCTTTTAGAGCCAACCTGATCTTTGCCAGGACACCATGGCTGCAAACTACCTGAGCCATTGCTAAACAATTTGCTCTGCCATTTCTCCCTTTCTCTGCCCAGAGAAGAGGAGAGCCTGACTGTGCAGGCAGGGTTATCAAGAAGGCACATTCTGAAACAGCCTCTTTTCCCCACACATTTCAATTATCTGAGTATTCCCACCTTGAAAGTCTCATAGGGTTGATCAGAGGCATAGCCACATTTAAGATTATTTGCCTACTGGTTTTAAGGTTTCAGTGAGGTGAGGTCAGCGTGTTTCCCTTTCCATAGTTGAGGAGCAGTTGCATTAGCCCTCCCTCATAAATGCTTTAATATAGCTTATGGGAAAAAATACTACTGCTTTGATCCCTTCCTTGTGGTTAGAAGAATGCCTGTAGTGCCTGCAAACTGGTCACTATTCCCTCCCATGGGTGCTGAGCAGCCAGAATTTTGGCAGCTGATGGAAGGTTTGAAGAGCAAAAGGAGGGTTTGAAAGGCACAATCTATGTCCCCTTGAAAATTTTCTAATTGTGAATGAAATTGAAATGAGAGCAGGGGGTGAAAATGTCATTGGTGCAGTCAGACTCTGTTAAGTTTCAATATTCTCTGCCCCTGAAGCCATCTGTTCAAATCAATGCCATGCTGGCCTTCTTCATCAAAGCCAAGGGTTACTTATATGTTTACTTTGCATTCAGCCAGGCCCTTAAGAACTCTAAACTCTTTGGCTAGGCATATTTGAGAGATTACTCAAAAAATAGGAAAAAGCAAAGTTCAGGTTTAAGATGCTTTCTTAGCAAACTTGCCATGCCAGGGGCTTCACCAGCCACTCCTGAATTGTGCAATTGTTCTGTTATGGTGTTATACCTTTAAGTTTTGTCTGTTAAAGTTTTTCCTTAAGCAGTGGCTCCAACTACCCTGCAACTACAACTGCAAAGGTCTCCAGGATTTTCCCTAACCATTCAAGCAGTGCTTTCAGTCCCTCCTTTGCTACCACAACACCTGAAGTCTTTCTCCTTTCAGGCTTCATGTCCTTCCAGACACATGCATTTCTCAAAACATTTCCAGTCTCAGCACACCATCTAATCTGACACCTTTCTCCCTTCTCTCCTCCTACACGCATTCATAACACACAAGCCCTCTTCTCAGCACCTTTGTCCCCTGACAACTTTCAGATCTACAAGCAAGACATGACATAATTGTTTGGAACAGATGTCAGCCTGGGAGGGGACAGAGAGATTCAGAACACAGGTTCACAGAAAAGCACTTATTTCTTTGTGCCAGAACCCAGTTCCATTCTCAAATTGATGGAAAATGCCTGAATGTTTCTGTGGTAGTGGAGGGGCCATGCAAGGGTGAGAAGGTGGGAGATGCATACTAGCATGTGTGTTATTACGCTTCTTGTACAAATCAAAGACAACTTCCAAATCAACCACTTACATGACAGACTTACTGACCTTTTCCTTGGAAGAGAAGGATAAAATATTGTTCTGTTTGAAAGGTTTAGGTCTGTTTCCAGTGTGTTGAGTGGTGGATAACTTTTCAGGAAATTATGGTCAGTGAGCGATTACGGCCAACAAAGACACCAGGACCAGTGTGAGGACCCTCTGCAGGTGCTCCTTCTAGCACGAGTGATGAAAGGGAATGGGAATGCTCAGCTTTCACAGATTTATTTTCTGATTCTGGCCTGTGCATGTCTTTGGTGTTTGCCAGTAGATGAGAGAAGCAGAGTACATGTCCTATATATTAACTGATAGACTGCCCCTATGATTGCATGCCTCGTTCCTCAAGAAATCATGTTAAAAATAATTGACTGCTTGGTATAATATTTTACTGTGAAATAAACTCCTGTCCTCATTTTAGATGCTCCCTTACCTCCCATGAGTGGTGATGGTGGGTACAAGTTCTTCCTAGCAAAATGCTTAAGCAGATTTCTAACAAAAAGCTTGAAAGCAGCAGCATCAATGCCTCAACTCCCTTCTCCCTCTCCCCAAAGGTTGGACTGCCCAGTCCTGCTATTCCCAGTCCCATCTGCTTTATAGACAAGGAGAAAACTCTCACCCAGTTTAGGGCTTTGTTCTGCACTGCTGAAACCAGTAGGTGTTTGGTCTTTCAGTTTTAGTGAGTTTATAAAGGAGCTGGTAGCTATATGCTTGGCTCTCTCAGTTCCCCCACCTGGTACTAAAACTTCTTGTTCCTGCCTTAGGAAGGATGAGCTCCTCTCTTCTCTCTGCCCCACAGATATCTAGCGATAAGAAGAAATGAGTTTGGAGCAGGAGAGAGAGAGAGAAACGAAGCAGATGAAAAACCTCACCTATTGAGCCTAAATCACTGAATTTTTATGCTGAAACCTTCCTAACATGCTAGACAGGCTCACTAATACTTTCCACTTCGGTAACATCCAGAAATCTTGAGAGGAGATAGAAACTCACACTAATGTTTTGCCTTGCTACATTTGATTCTGCAAGATGTGTGCAGGAACCAAGGAAAAGAAGAAAATCAAAGATTTGGCAAAGTTCATGCTGAGAGCCTGTAGGAGAATGAAAATATTTCTCAGGATCTGCAGCTCTAGTTTCTGTGTCTCATCTACAAGATCTTCATCTCACATGTTCTTGCTCATAACTTTTGATTCTAACGTGTGTAGAAAAGCTAAATGCTCTCTTTTGTAGCTAACAGACTAAAGGTAAATACAATAAAAATCTGGTAACTGACAAAAAGTACAGGCAAATTCTTCTTCTAAAGGAAGACAAATATTGCAGAGAAAATAGTGCCTCTGCCTTCCTTTCTTTTAAAAAGTAATCTTCATATGAAAGGCATATTCCTCTCCCATATTGTATTCATCTCTGTATGTACTGAAATTTCAGAATATTCATTCTGGAAATATTTTTGTTACCATTTCAGCTGAAGGAGTGGGGTATAATTTAAAAACATTGAGGAATTACTATCCAGCTGTGTTTTAGTTAATTTTCAGAAAAAAATAGATTATGTTTATATGTAGAAGTCTTTATATAATTAATGTTAATTTGCACGTTAATGAGGATTATTAGCAAAGCATTGTAGTTTTGCTCCTGCTGATTTTGACAGATGAGTTGAACAACATTCTGCTGTAATCAGTGTAACATAATTTGTCCCTATATTTTCTAAGCATTAACAACTATTTTACGAGAGGGTTTTTATTGAAGCCAAAGCATGATGAGAGACTCTTAAGTGGGCTTTATCTGTCAAATAGCTCAATGTATGTTATTTTATGTACTGCTACCACTCAGTAAAATAACATGACTCACTACTAATGAGTCACTGTGAAAAGTGACAGGCATCTTTTTGGCTGGAAAGAAGTTCACAGCAAAATATTCAGTTAGTCTTACTTGCTATTCATGGGTTCACAGCTTCAATTTCTTTCCTATTGTCTGCATTAGGATGATAACACTAAGGGTAGAGTCCTGACGCTGCCATGCCCCAGAAATCAGCTGAAGTGGTTAGTACTAATGGGAAACAGCTTAGAAAAGTGTCATACAGCTGTTGTACCTGCTTGCACCCCAAAAGGCTGCTCCACCTGGGAGAAGAGCACAGGCACATGCATGTAAAAAGCTGGTGGGGAAGAAGGGGGTGGCATTGTCCATCTCATACCCTTCCTAGAAGTTTTTTTACTCTGCATACACTGCACTTCTGGATAGAAATAACTCACTGACACTGAGCCACAAATTTGTACTGTCCATGCAGATCAAGGAAACAGCTTTCTTAGGAGATTCTCCCTGTTCAGATAAATCCTTCATTGCCATAAACTTTTTTTCCTTTTTTTTTTTCTTGGATATCCTTAACCACTAGCTCATTCTTGGTAAATTTTTTGTTTAATGTGGACAGTTTTTGGAAGTCTTCCATGCTTTTGAGCTTTGAGCCTCTAGCAACTTTTCTTTGTAGAGGCAGCATGAATTCCTAGGGCTAAGATATCTAGGATAGTCACCATCTCCAAGCATGCTGCTGACACACATCAGATGTGTCATATAAATATAGAATTCTGCATGCTCAAACAGGCCACCAAACTCACCACAGGAGACAGAGGTGCTTGCTTAGGAATATCACACATTTCCAGATGGAACAAATCAAGTTCACCTCAGCGATGGTGCAGGTGCTGAATGACTTGTGTGTTACTGAGTTTACCAAATAACATCTCCCTGCTTTACTGATCTGTCCCCTTGTGCAGCCAGCACATGTAAGTTAATATGTTGGGGTTCACTGCCTTCTGGGCAGCAACAGCAGTGTTTGCTAAGTTCCAAACAGTCAAAAATGAACAATTGTCTTGGTAATAATAGTAATAGTAATAGACTTTAGGTAATAGTAGTAATAGGTAATAGGTAACAGACTAAAGATAGTAGTAATAGACTGAAGATACTTTGAGGCATTTTCTTGGACAGTGTACATAGCTGACACAAGCCCAAGAGCCTTTTTGTCTACAGTGTCTGCTTTTATTGGTGAGGAAAAATGGATCAAGGTCTGATCCAGAAAAGCAGATAAGCTCAAAAAAAAAAAAGCTCTGAAAACCATTAGAGGCCAGGACTCATAGGACCATTGCATTAATTAATTTCAGGTAGAAGCAGAGTGAAAAGAAATCTTTAATCAGACATATTCTTTAGAGAACTCAAAGATTTCTTTTGCCATTTGTGTTATGCATAGATTGAGTATGATGGTACAAGCCTACCTTACTTTGTTACAGTATTATATTTCAGTTAGCACTAATTAACTGCAAGCCAACCAAAAAAAAAAAAAAAGCTTGAACCACCATCTTTTGGAAACACACTTTCTGATTGATTATTCTCTGCTTTCATTCACAGGAGGAAACCGAGTGTCCTTCATCTCTCTCTGTAATCAAAGAGATGACAGCGGGTGAAACTATAGAGGATGATTTCTTCCCACCTGATGATCTGTCTTCCGATGAAGAATATTATATTGAAGAAAGCAAAGCAACCAAATTCAAGAAATCAGGCATGAGGCGCATTGATGACATCAAAAAGGCATTTTCAAGGGAAAATATCCAAAAGACAAGACAAAATTTTGGCAAGAAAGTAAACAGGCTTCAAACTAGAATAGTGACCCCTGAGAGGAGAGAGAGGATCAGGCAGTCAGGAGAGAGACTGAGACAATCTGGGATAAGATTCAAGAAAACCATTTCACAAGCTGCTCCGACAAAGGAGACATTCAAGATCTATAAAAAAAATAAAGAGCGAACAGGAGCCGAAGGTCAGGAGGGGGTCCAGGAAGGCAGTGTACACATCACCTCTGAGCTCCCAGCAGCAGAGCCCTTCACTGAAGAAATCTCTTACACAGAAGTGATCACTAAGGTAAAGAAAGACAAGAATAGTGCAACAAAAGGTGCTTCCCAGTCAACTGAAATAGGGGTGACTATCCCAGAAGTCGTCCTTAAGCAGGAAAGAAAAGAAGGAGGTGATGATGACGTCCCTTTGCTAGACTTAAAGCAATCGGTGTAAGGAGTCAATGAGCACACACACCATACTGTCCTCACTGAGCAAGAGAGAGCACAGTATGTACTCACTCAGCTTTAGGAAAATGTGTGAATTTGTGTTATATCACAAGCCATGTTGGTGTTGTTCTGCCATCCACACAGATGTCTGTAGTGTTGTCTTCCTGACAAAAGTCAAGCCATGCAAATTGAAGGAAGGGGCTCCCCCTCTGTCTTGGCGTGTGCCGATAGCCATCGTTAACCCAAATGGAACTCGCAGTGTCAAAGGGAGATGGGAATCTGCTGCATTTCCAGGATTGATTTAGCAGTCACTTTACAGCCTAATCACTCTCATCGTTTCATGTACAACAGTATAAAATTTATTTTCATTATCTTATACCAACTCATCTAATCAGAAAACAATAACAAAGCTATTACTTCATATATAGAAAAAGGAAGAACTGTGGCAAAAGTCATTTAGCTGTACAGATATTATCAGTCAAGGGCCCTCACAGAAAAAGCAGGAAGAACATATTCCTGCTTTACCCATGGTATGAAAAAATGTGGCAGGAATTATAGGGTTTTGAGTAAATCGTGTTTTTTCCTAGTGGTAAAGAGAAACTCCTGAAATGACTACAGGTTATTTCCAGATTTCTGGAGTAGAAAGGTTCATTGTAAGTAAGCAATGAGTTTTGAGCATTTATGGTCTAAGAATAAAAAAGAAGACACATTAAATATGGAATAGCAGGAGGAAAAGGGAAGGAGGTATCATATCCATGTTTTGGAAAGATGAGATTGTGAGAAAGGCAATGATATGAAGCAGTAAAAGTGGAATAAGATGAATGCGTAGGTTCTGGATAAATGGAGAGAAGAATTAGAATATTATAACTACAGTTTCCTTGAGATCTTTTAGAAAATTACTATTTTTTACAGAGGATCATAGGGTTTATGAGCATATCTGACCAGACAAGGGAATTCTTTTGTTTTCCACTCTGTGTTTTTTTCCGAGCTTCACTGAAATGAAAATCTATTCTACAAAGTCGCAGATGTACAGGGCCAATCCATAACCCAATTCTTTTTTTCCTATCATCATCGTTATTGACCAGTCACAGCCTCAGGGATTATGAGACAGACACCCTTTGGACTATGGAATGCTGTTTATTTGCAACTCTCAGGAGCCAGTGCCCTGACATCAGATATGTTTATAAACATGACTGCTACGCTGACATGGGGTGCAGGACTGTATTGCTCTCTTCATTCTTAAATGGAGTTGCCTTCAAAGCACTTATCTAAAGCAATGTTAGTCATTACTATCTGTGTGAAACTTGTACAATATTGCCAAAAGTTGTATGGTTGTATTTAATATCTCGGGTTCATTTTAACAGAAGAGCATAACTTGGTTATCTATATCCATTGTTTGAAGACTTCCAGCTAATTGTTAATCTATCATTCAAATATAATTAGTTTGATTTCAAGTATTCTGCCTGCCAGTTCTTTCATTTAGATTGGTGTACATCCCACTTGAAGTGAAACAGCTTTAGCAATAGTAACTAAGGAACACTGGCTGGGGAAGGTCAATGTTTTACTATATCCGTGACATTTCAAATCAAATTAATATTGTCAGATTGGGAACAGCAACTCCACTGAGTGGAATGGCAGGACAGAGCAAGAGAAGGAGAGAGGGAAAGGAACACATTTCTTTTTATAGTAAATTGTTCACTCTACTATAATCACATGCAAAAAGGAGAGTGTTTTGCTTGTAGGATACACAGAAGCTTTTGTTTGGTGTTCTTTACTAGTGATAAGAAGCCTTTTTGGAGCAAAGTCATTTTATGTTCTTCAGGTCTGTATAAAACTGTAGCTATCTTCAGTGAAATACTGTATGATTTTTCTGGTTCTTCAGTAATAAGGCCTGCATTCTGTTCTGCAAGAGTTGGCATTTTCCTAAATTGATAAACAGGGTTTAGCTATTGAAATGAAAATGTTGATGTTCAAATAAGCTATTTATTTGCATTTTTATACAGCAGAACACTATGTACTAGAACATCATTGCCTATAGATTTTCTTCATATAGCACTTAATTTTCTCATTTTGTTTGACAAAGAAGTGATGCAATTTCCATTGAGCATATCATGTAGCACTAGATATAAACTCTATCAAATATATATTTTTTAATGTTTGCTTCTTGCTTCAATTGATCAGAGGATGATTTGTTTCATAGCAAGCAGTGAGTTCTTCAGGTGTGCAAAGTATTTCAATGTACATTTTTTATTTTAAATTACTATCACTGTTATTGACCCGACTTTTACATGTACCAAGAGATCAAAGTTAAATTACCCCATATCCCCTCATGAACGGGGAAAGCACTATGGTTTGCAACCTCAATTTCTGTGGAACAGCACAGACCTTTGCTACTTGAAGTCTCCTCACCTTCTTCATAATTTCCAAGATCAATGATCAGGAAGCCAAATCCTTCAGCTGTCTCAGAAACAAAATTCTCAATGAAATTGGTTGATGTACAGCTGCACTGCAGGGAGGTCTGGTGTACATTTTTCGAACAGTTGGTTTCACTTGAAAAGATAATCTTGCCGGCACTGTTGCTCCTAGCTCAGTGGAAAAAAGGGACCCTGTCCCTGCCTGCTCTGTTTTCCAAGAAGAAAGTTGGCACTCTGTACTTCGTTGTGGGTGTGAGTGTGAATATCAAACTTCCTCATGGAAAATGAGCCCTGCAATTGCTAACTGCAGAGTAAAACTGACTATGCAAAGGGATGAACTACTTTCTTAGACACTTGCTATACAAAAATTACAAGTGTTTACAAGGAGAAAAAAATATATTAACAGTGTCCTGACTGCAAGTCCTTCTTTCATAACATCCAACAACAATTTTCTTTGAATTTGTGCTAGTGAAAAAAGCCATACACATTTTCTGCCAATAGCCATCTGTCCATTAAAAGAGAAGTATCAATCATCCTTCAGTTACAGGGTAGACAGGAATGGTGGTTAACACTAAAGTACTTCAACCATTTCAGGTGAAATATGGCCTGTGCGTCTTTTTTTTTTTTTTCTTTAACTAAACTGATGCAAAATACAGAACAAAAGGCAATTAAGAGGTTTGAGTTTGCAGGATTCAGGCACTAATGCAAATAGAACGAGTACTAATAGACCCAAAATGGTGTTCAGATGTGTTTACTCTGAGAAAACTTTAAAACTTTTCTTCTGTCTAATAACTGAGGATGTGGACACCTTCCTTACAAGCAAATACAGGTTTAGAAATTAGTTAATAGGTGCAAAAGGCACTTCTTGTGCAAAGATAAACACTTCTGTTGCTATGATTGTTTACATTAAAAAGTGACTGTTCAAGAAAATGGTCGCAGCTATTAGTAAAACCACCCAGCAAGTTTAGAAATGCAAAATCAAAGGAGCTGTGCATTGAAATATATACAGATAAACATAAAACTTTACCATGCATTTAATTATCTTGTAATTACAGCTTGAATAATGCTATGGATGATAAGATTTTAACTACAAAGTTGAATTTTAAAATAATTATATTATGAAAAGATATTGTATCAAGAAGAAAGATAACATCTACAAAAGAACCACCATAAGATGTCAGAGCAGTTGTCGCTATCATAAACACTTTTTTATGTAGTGCTTCCATTATGAGCAAGTTAGTTGATTATATTCTCACATGCTTTATAAGAGTTGCCAAATTTACACCTACAGCTGTTTCCCCTCTGATTTTCCCAGGATAAATAAATTCAGTATTTTTGCTGTGAATAGAGTAAGCTGATCTATATGCAACTAACATAATCTCTACGTATCACCTGCCAATTCCCACCTCCCTGTGAGAAGGCAGCCACCACTTTGACAATAACAATGCAATACTGGCAGCAGCTTAATCCTACTTGGTGGTTCTTTCTTACACAGCTCTCTGTCCTTACTTCGAACTGCAGAGCAGTGCAACCCCCCTCAAAGTCCAATGATCAGGATTCTGCACCGTTTTCAGGTACAAAGAGAAGATGTAGGTGAGGTCTGTTCTCCGAGGTTTTTTGTAGACGGGGCAGGAGTACACATTGCCGTGCTGCTTCCTTGGGTCGTCCGGTGCTGTCGTGCTAACAGCGTACACATGGATTACAGGAAGGCTCGTGAACAGCACCTGAGAATGATAGAAGATACACAGGGCTCAGCACTATTAGAGAAGTGGGATAGGGCACCTGAACTCTAAACACTACGACTAGATTCAGTGCTGGCCCTCAGCAAAAGCATGAGAACCTCAGCAGGGGTACATGTGAGAATACAAGTCCTACACTCACTACTATGTTGACACTAACTATAAGCCCGTGGCAGCTCAGGGACAACAGCCATCAGGAAGGAAAGGAAAGCAGGAAAGTTGAAACCTGGAAAACTGCATGCTGTGGAGGTAGATGGGAAAATGTCAGGGTGGTTCTAGGAGAAACAGCAACCATAGTCTTTTTTCCTTTCCTTTGCCCCTGATGTTTCCCATTCTTTCCCCACTTCCCTTTTCCTGAATGGCAGTACTGGAACTACAAAAACCAAGCTGCAACTAGCAACCCTCCTTATTACCTCTGCACTGCTGACAGTGGAGCTTCTAACATCCAATGTGCTTCTTCAGTGTTTATCCAAACTAGATTCCCTCAGGTCTTCCACCAAGATAAAGTATTCATTGTCAGGGGATAAAACAGACCCCGATTCAAAAGCAACATGTACCCTACTCCAGAGCACTTGAGTAAACTCCATGTTTGAAGGGGTCTTTTGACAAACCAGGCAACAGAAATTACAGCTGGCAAGGTTTGGTTCGGAAAAATTTTCTCTCAGTCAGACACAGAAGTGTTTTACCTGTGAACAGGAATTACCTCAATTCCAATTCCAGGACAGTTAGCAGTGGCTTGGGAAAAGTGTACCAGTGCAGACAATGACAATTTTCCCTGGACTGTGACTACAGCATCTAATCATTACTCCATAGCTAGATTTTAAATCTGCTTAGTCACATCAGTGAAATGTAACTCAGTGCACGGATAACTGAGCATAAGCCCAGAATTAATACTCTTCCTCATATTAAAAAACAAACACTAGGGATTTCTAGCCAACCAACCAATGACGTCCATATCAAACCTAGCCCAGGGCTTTGGAAGCTTTGATAAGGTCCCCCTTGGTAAGTCAAAAGAAGACTGACTATGGGTTGCACTATTTTATTCAAACATAACTGTGCTGCTAGGGCCCCTGAAGCCAAGAAGCCCAGCATCTGGTCTGCTCTACTGCTATGCATCCTAAATTAATTTTCTGACAGAAGGCTTTTTGTTCCCTTCTATTAAGTAA
The DNA here is from genome assembly GCA_037013685.1 of Acridotheres tristis. NCBI lineage: Eukaryota > Metazoa > Chordata > Aves > Passeriformes > Sturnidae > Acridotheres > Acridotheres tristis. Next base: position 89,443,755 of record CM072886.1, read on the forward strand.
AGAGTCTGTTGTCTCCCAGCACCACTAGTGTTGGTTACCCTCTTAAAACCTGTTGTGAAGCCACTGCTGCAGGCATCAGCATACTTCCTGGTTTTCCCAGAGCACATGCATTATGCCACAGCCTGCTGCACTCCCTCGATCCTTACCTTTGGTGCTGACTCCATCAGCCTGCTGTTCCTGCGGTCCCAGCCTGCCCCTTCAAGGAACAGGCCATGTATGTAAACCCCACCGATGTCAGCAGGAGGAGGGCCAACTACATCTTCTTTCATCATCTTGGTCACTTCACTGTATAGAACAACACTGTCCAGTTCCCACCCTTTGGCTAAATTCATGCGAGTTGTCTCTTGCCTCATGGCCGTTAGGAATCCCTAAGGAGACACACAGGAATATGACATAGAGGATTTTTTAAAAAGCCTTGCATTTAAACCATTTCCAGCTCTTTTTTTTCCCCCTATGTAAGTGACACCAGCTGTATTAAAGCTCATCCCACAGAATTCCATGTGCATATAAACTAAATTCAGTAGTGTAAATCCAACGGTTTTCTGCACTTTCTCAGTACCATGCATCCATCCATACATAATTGGTGTGCACATGTTGGTGCTAAGCAGCCCCCAAGCTGGCTTATTTAACACATCAGAAGTTCCTGTATAACTCACTTCTCATGACTTTTTTTACAACCAACCAGATGGAGATAGGTTTATAAGGCTGCCAGATTAATGTGTTTTGAGAGATTCCAAACACAGGTCATTTCTAATTTCTCTAACACTGGCTATATTATTCATCTTTTCTTATACTAAAATTGCAAAAAATGCTTTTCAGTCAACAAATAAGCATTTTACAGAGCACAAAGGAAGTACCAGCTGGAATAATGCCCCTGACACTTTGTTCAGTGAAGTCTTTATATACTACAATAACACAGTATTTTAGACAACAGCAAGTTAAACCCAAAGCACTCCAGCAGCACAGAAAAAACTAACTCTGTTCTAGAGAGCTACAATCTCATGACATTGGTATAAGCTATCAAAAGACAGGCCAGGCTGAAGATGCTGGTTGGCTTCCTGGATAGAGCTGTCCATGGGAAAGCACAGTTCAGGGCACGGGAGGTAGTACATGGGACATCTCTTAGTCCTTAGAGATGGGGGGGCAGACTCCTTTGCTGTTCCTGTGGTCATGCTGTAGATGTGCATGTTATTTTACCTTGTGGAAGCCCATTTGTGTAGTGAGGAGGTGAACAATAAAACACAAAATTGAATATGCAAGAGCAACGAAAAGGACACCTAGGAAAGAGTAAGTTTCCTGACATATTTCAGAACAGGGAACTAAAGCATCTGGAGACAGAGAAGGGGGGGATAGAGAGCCACATGAGGAACACACAAAGGCAGGAATCAGTGAGCCAACAGCACAACTAGGAAGAAATCAGTATAAGAATGAGGGAATTGAAAACGTTTTTTGTTTTCCTTCAATATTCACAGAGTGGGATGCTCTGTTGAGCTACCATTAGGGCCAAATGAATGGAAAGAAGTCAGATGTGGAAAAATCAGCAAATTGTCTACTGAATGCAGGGGTCGTTCTCTGGCTGATAGGACTGGAGTGCTCCAAGCACTTGGTAGCCATGCAATACCCTTTAAGTTATGAGAATGTGAGATGACTTTCACAAACTCAGATGTTTCTGTGGTTGCTTCTCATTAATATAATACCAGAAACCCCAGGACAAGTGTTTTAAAGAGATTTTGTGATAGTGCAGATAATGGTAATTGCATTTGAAGTAGTCGAGATCTCCAGTGTATAGCTGAGGGAGACAGGATTAAAGGCCAAGTTCTTCTATCAGAAATGCCATTAAATTAAAGCAGAATCATTGCAGTAATTTGTGGAATTTTAATTTGTAGAAATATGATAGAACCAATAGTTTAAAATACATGAAGTGTTCACTGCCATAAGGCCCCAGAGGGCTACTGGATCCCAGATAAACTGAAATATTAAAGAAAGAGGAGTCTGCAGAGGACAGAGCCATGACTGTATTAAGGGAATCAGTTCAAAGGCACCATGGAAACACTGGAATAAAAGTAAGCTCCAAGCTGTGAGTTGTCTTCAGGGATAAGGTTTAGATAGCAGTTTATTCCTACAGAGATGGCAGGACCTGCACACTTTCTGCAGTGGGACTTTTCATGCTTATCTGCTCATTTGAATGAATCCTAGACAGCGTTTGAAGACTGCAGCTGTGAGCTGGAGGCCCAGCTGGGTGTCCAGAGTGGGTGAATGGCACAACAAAGAGCAAGACAGACTCAAGTGGCTTGAGGTGCCACTGTACAGCTGAGGCTTTGGCTCATCCCAAAATCCTCTGCCAGGTACATAATGAACCACTTGCCATGACATTTGTTTCAATTTCTGGTAATCCTTGTCTTTGTTGTTGTTATTGTTGTTGTTTTTGTTTTATTTTGGGGTTTGGGGTTTTTTTGGTTTTTTTTTGGGGGGGGTGTTTTGTTTGGTTTGGTTGGTTTTGGTTGGTTGATTGGTTAGGGTTTTGGTATTTTTCCTGTGCTTGTATGTTTGCCTTTTCCTGAATTTCTCACTGTCCAGCTAATTGAAGACTGCTAAAGCTTTGCCGCTTTGCCTTTTAACAACTCACGCTAACTCTGAACCTTCTAGTGAGGGAAAAGCAGGCACACATGGAAGCTATGACAAAAAACATGAACATCAGTTAAGTCTATTGCTCTCAGAATCATATTCTCTCCTTTGCCTTACTTTGGAGATTCCTTGTTTGTCACTTTGCAAATACGCAGCAGATTATTGCAGGTTTGCTAGAACTAAGAGGACACTGAGGAATGGAGGCATTGTACTTCATACTCTGATTAGTATTCACATTACTTTGGCATCTGAGGGTCACAGAAGTAGGTTGAGGGTCCATTATGCTGAGTACCACACAACCAGAAAGACAGTTTTTTCCCCACAGTCCTATATATAAAATCTATATATAGGACAAGTGACAGGAACTGGATACAGAGATGCAAACAAGGAAACAATAAAACAGTGTCAGCCACTAAACGGAAATTGGGAGGTAGAAATGAGAAATGCGTAATGTCAAGTTTTTGATGAAAAAATCCAGTAACATTAAATTAACTTCCAGGAGGGAACAAAATTCATGGCATTTCTTGTTTTGTTCAGCCCAGTTCTCTTGGCCCAATGCAGACACCTAGGGGGAATCAGGTTTCTTTCTTTCACATAGAAGTCTGAGCCAGCCCTCATTTGTATCACTAAAAATAAAGATTAACTTCTGTGAAATGACTGAATTTATCCTAGTGTATAAACAGTCCAAGAGAAGGCAGATTCTGGTCCTATATTATTTTTTATTGCCAGAATGCCTCATTTTACTAGTGCTATAAATCTGCTTTATTGCCTTGTGTTATCTGTGGCATTTATCCACTGACTGTGAAGAAAACAGTGAGATATATGCACGTAGGCAAATGACTTAGGAGCTGCATTTCATCTCACAAATGAAAGCATTTCTCTGACAATTTCTCAGGTATTGCAAACAAGCCATTAGAACTGCAGCACTAACACCTCATCACCTCAGCCTTTTTGAGAAGACAAAAATCAATTTTCTTAACACATGAAATACTGATTTTAAACATAGCATTATGACTATAAACAAAATAACAGTTAATTAAATAGATAATTAGTCTTTGCTGAGGTGAATTGCTTTTAGAATGAGCCACTCCTACAGCCTAGGTTACAAAAAATGGTGACTATAACAATAACCGCCTGATTCTTAAGCTTGTGATTGTCAGCACAAATAAATTTTTTAATCTCTGCACACAATGTATTTAGGGACTTTAAGAACTAGGCGTTATGAAGTGTGTAATTTTTGTATTTCTAGAGGCTTTCTCATTTACTATGGTCTATTAAATCACAATTTGTTTGGGGACATTTTACACTGATTATTTGGCAGCTCTTTTCAGAAATCCAGACATTTGTTCCAAAAAAATGTAGGATGCCCAGTTTGGGCTGGCAAAATTTCAGAACTGACATAACCCCAGAGCACAAAAAAGCCAGCTGAAACGTCCAATCCAAAATCTCTATCAGCTCTTGCTCATCTGTAGTGCAAAAGCAAACGCCAACAAAATCAAAAGCCTGCTAGGGTTTCATCCAGCCTGGTCATTGCAAAAGTTACTTTGAAGTATTTTAGAATGCTGCTATCAGTGTGTTGTTAGCAAACCAAGTGTGGAAGCATAATCATTTTATTAGAACTTCTACTCCTTTCCATCATACTTGAGAACCCTTTGCTCAGGGGTTCTGTGAGCCCCCTTCCATGCTATAAAGTTGTACAGGCAGACAACTGACACACAGGACAGATGATAGATGGATATTTCCCAGCAGTAGTCCTAGAGAATATTTGCCACTGTTGCTTTCTCTATTCTAGGCAGCTGTTTAAGCTAGCTTTTGCATTGCTAACAAGTACTGAGATTAAAATAGATCTTTAAAATAGCTCTTTCCTAAGGCTTCATAGAAACCTGTTGGCTGGATACTCTCACAATGACTCATTTCCACAACTCACACTTCCCACAAACATCTGTGAATCATAAAAAGCTTTAATGAATGTGGATAGCTCTGCAAAGAAACTACACATCATCTAGGTATGTATACTCTACTTCTTTTAACTCTGCTCTCAGCTGTTTCCTTTTTTGTCTTTCTTTTCATGCCAGGTTTTTATTTTAGATGGTGGAGACGAGAGGCTGTATTTTTTATATGTCTCTACAGACCATGTCTGGCACAGTTCTGGGGTGGTATGAATAACAAACCTTCCATTTCAAGGAACTGATTTGCAAGGATTGAGAACCAAGTCCAAATTTCTTCTTCCTATGTCAAAGTTCTGGAACTTATCTTGTTTTGTACTCAGAGGGATTTTCATGCAATAAATAAAAAACAGATTACTGTAACAGAAGAGGTAAAAAAAGGAAAATTAAGTTGAAATGTGAAAGCATGTACTTACCCAACCTCCTCACTATAATTAAAGCAGCCAAAAGATGTATTTCATTATTTCAGGAGCATTATTTTATTCTAGCAAAAATTTCTTCAGTAGATATTGAAGATGTTTTATACTTTATTTATGCTAAAAACTTAATATAGGTTATACTTCATATAGTCAATATTAAGTCAACTTGAAGTTCTCCCAAGGTCTAATCTAACTGTTACTCAGAAGTTATAAAGGTCAACGTGGCAATCTTACCTGTGGATTAAAGAATCCTGTCATCCAGAACTGGTTTGGACGGCCATCCTGCAGCCAGCTGCTGAACTGCTGGTTTCGCTCAAGAAGCTCAGTAAACCAAAATCCTAAAGTAGTTGACTCCCAGGAAATCCTAAACCACAGTTTTGGAATTCTAGCATCATAAATATTATCTAAAGCATCTTGCAATTCTTCTGACATAATTATGGTTCCTGGAAGATAAGTAAAACATTAAGAATGAACATTCCCCTAGCTTGCAAAGGCAATTAAAACTTCCAAATGACATTCCAAGTCTAATAAACCCTCTTTTGTTGTGCCTTAATTGCACACCTGTAGCACCACAGTCTTATCAGTTCACAGTTAATTTGTTCAAAATTATAAGACTTGATTCAAAGCTAAAGGCGATAAGATAAATGATATTTCTTCTGTTGTTTTGATCAGAAAGATATGTTTCTTCAACAACTTCTTCTCCCTCATACACATTATTTATATTCATTGTATTCACAGTGTGTCTGGAATGTGATTAATCATTGAAAACTTTTTAATAAATTTTAATGGATCCTACATGCATGATCAATGATAGAGATACACTGTGTAACTCATCTATATCCTAAGCATGTGCTAGCAGTGATTATATTCATGAAATTCACTATTATTAATGATAACTTTGTACATTTCCATTATCAAGATTCTCAGTGGGAAAGCAGTAGGTAGAATAAAGCTAGAGGCCAGATTGGTTTTATTTCTTTTTTTTTGCAGTGCGTACTCACGTATTCCATGCAAAGTGCTGTTCTCTCCACTAAAATATTGGCGTTTACTAAGACAGTGATTTTTCAGTGACACCATTCCGTGTGCTAGAAGTTCCTACACCTCATGTACTCTCAATGGTACTGAGATCTGGCACACAGCCATGCCTCAGGATGACTTCTCTGTTCCAGAATCTGATTCTATTATTCTCTTATAGAAACTGGTCTGGTAATCCAGCTTTGATTAAATATTCACATAAAGTAAAAGTTCAATGTATCATCACACACACAGCTGCTGTAATTGCCACAAGGACAACATGAGATACCAAACAGAATTAAATGGCTTCCACCACAGAACATGTTAAAAAAAGGGAACTAGTCTGGATGACTGCAAACAAAAACTGTCCATGGGTCCATGCAAACATACCCATAAGGAAACCTGGCCTGTAAAAAGAAAGCATTTCAATTCCCTTTCTTCCACTGAGGTTGACAGGGCTTCAGTTGAGGGGAAGGAAAAGAGTATCCGGAAACCAAACACCAGCTTAATTTTGAAGAATACAGCATTACAACCTAAGCCCTCCTGTAGCACTGTATGAAAATCTAGTGCTTTCTACAATATGTATATGGCATATTCTTCTAGCAGATAATGAGTGATCTGTTTCCATTTGTATGAACTTCTTTTTGTGCAAAAAATTCTTTGAGAAAACCATTAACTTTTACAAAACTGTAAATACTTTTTAAAAAACACCTATGCTGCATTCTCTGCAATTGCTTTGCAGTCAGGCTCAGAATCACATTCTGGGGTAATTAAGAGACTTATAACACCAGTTAATAAACCTTCTCTTTGGGTATTAATCTTCTCTAATATATTACCAAGAGAGCCAACACTTAAGAAAGAAGCCCATTCCATGTCTTCTCCACTTTGCTTAGAAAAACGTAGTATTACACCATACACTTTATTCACCTTTCAGAGACAGAAAAAGTGGGGGGGGAAAGTCTTGCAATGCGTGTTGGTTTCAACTTCAGAGCAACTGTACTGAGAGCACAAAACAAGTGAGGATCATCCTGGTTTAGCCGTGGAGATCACTACCATTGAGAAAGAAAGAGAAAGAGAAAGAAAGAAATCTTTCATCTCTGGTTATTCCTTGTTTTCAGTCTGGTACATTCAACTTTCTCTTTTCTTTCTCTATTCTTCTGGGCAGGCTGGAGCTTTTCAAACAGGGAGATACAACCAGTCTCTGCCCTGAAGCACTGTGAAATCCCATAGGATGTCTGCCTGCTATGACTCAGAGCAGCTGTTGAGAATGTTAAGCCAGAGTGTTCTTGAGGATGAGGTATGTTCACAGCCCAGGCCATGCCCATATATCTGCATAAATATTCCTAGTGAGTGGGTGTCATCTCTGGCAGTAGGCATCCAGTGCTTGAATTTCAGCACTAAATGGCATCTGTGGGTGTTGGGTGCATTCCTGCAGCCAAAATACTCTGATAAAAATAAAAATAATTAACAAAATAAAATAATTTTCAGAAAGAAAATCAGTACCATAGGAGAAAAATCATGCCACTTTTCTGGACAAAAGTGATAAAGGCGTTTGAAAAACTATCTTTGATAAATGGAATGAGTAGTACAATGCCATAGCCTTCTCATATTTAACTTCTGAGAACCTCAGAGCACTGTTCTATATGAAGAGACTGAATGTCCTATGAACTTAACATGACAGGCTTAAATGTTCTATGAATCAGACAGGTCAACTGTTTATAACTTGGTTATTTTGGGGGTTACTCCATCATATTCCCTTTCTTGAGTGGAACAGAGCCCATCTGAAAATGACTGATGAAGGTTCAGGTCAGTTAAAGAATAGGGCATTTCCATACTTCAAAAACAATATCTACTGTAGCTATACTGTTTGCACAGCATACACAGTTTGGAAATGAGGATTCCCCTTTTTGATTGCCCTACATTTATACCATCTCCCTTCTAAACCACGTCTACATCTATCTGATTGCTGAGTGGGGAATAACCCAAATAAAGCTTCTCAGTTCTGAGGATAACTAGTTTTTATTGATAATTAAAGTAAATAGTCTGTTCTTTTAAAGGCATCTGGTTTTAGGGTGATTCATTCAATAGACATAATGCTTTGAATAGACTACATCAGGATCTTGTATTATTTCTTGGAGTTGACCCTTTTCACTACCATACCTCCCACAAACTGAATCTGAAAATTGTGGAATTTGAGAAATTTGGATCTGTTTTGAATTTCACATTTATGAAAGTGTCTATCTTGACTAGGAAACTTGCATAGCTCATTTAAATGAGTAGCTAAAGTTAGGAACAAAGGAAGGATCTTAAATTCCAGCATGAACCAAAAAAAGCCTTGGTCCACTGACTGATTCTCTTCCCACAGGCACAACTGTAAATCAAAAATAACAAGAATAATTATGTAGGATATAAATGAGATGAGAAAAAGCTACTTTCTCCACCAAGTACAGTTTGCCAATAGCTGATATCATTATAACAAAATTGGAGACTAGCCCTGGAGGACAATACTTGCTAGACACTATGTCTGTTAAGCTAGCCTGAACAGTACATGGAGAAAAAAGCTCAGCAAAAGCATCAATCCATTATTGACTGTCCTAGTTGCAATCCCAGAAGCTGACCTTTCCAGCCTTTAATCCCCACACAAGTTTAACTCCCAAACAACCTGCTTTGTTCTTGAAGCAATCACACCTTGCTCCACCACCAAGCTCCAACTCCCTCTTCTTTGCTGAACATATTGAAAAGACAATACCAACTTGTTTATAACTTCCTAAATTTTCCTCTCTTTTTGCATTATAGCAACAGGTAACACTTGCCTGTGTTTTCTCCAACGCTTTTTAAATTATTCCACCCAAAGGCACAAGGAATAAAAGCTAATGTATATTTTCCCATACCTAAAACTTTTTTTTTTTTTGCAAGCTTTAGTATGGTTCTGCCAGCTCTGTGACCACCACTGCTGTGCTGATAGAAGTTGGCTTTTTTGTTTCAAGCAGTTCTTTGGGTATTTTACTCCTTCTTCACTTGCAGTACTTGGGCACTTAAGCATTTGGAGGTAATTCCCAGGAAGTTCTCAGAAGCTCATTTAACTCCATCACGCTTTTTTAATGCCAAGGCCCCTCAACAGTTTGTCACTGTTTTTTTGCTCCTGCTCTAGAACAGGAAAACAGGCAGACAAGACCTGCAATGCACAACACTCTCTCTGTCCTTTACTTGTAGACTGGTATTCTCTCCAGATGCATCTAACCTTTGCCCCTGCTCTGTGTTCTCTTTGTTTTGCACCTTTCCTTTCTGGTGCAGAATCCTCTGATTTAATTCTAAAAGTCAGGAGAGATGAGAGGGACTAAGAAACTTGAGTAGCATGCAATTTTTCATATAGAAGATGACAACAATCCTAGATTCTCTTAAATAGGTAAATTCTTCAGTCAGAAATATAGCAATTTGAAAGTAACCTTGCAAATTGTTATGAAAATTTACCATCTCCAGTACTAAATGGTCTTGGCTGAAGAGTCCTTTCCATCAAAAAACTGAAAATAAAAAGTTTAAAGCAGTAATTTGAGGATGAAAATCCACACATAACTCTACAAAAAAGTTATACAAATCACTACCCTGAGCTAGAGCAATACAACAGGCAGAAAAACTTGTTCTACAGTTTGTCCTTAATATGCAGTGTGTGTTTCTAAGCAGTTATCCTGGCCAACATCACGGCAAGCATATGTAATACCTATTAAGAAGTTCAGAAATTATGTACCACACTGTGAAAGACAACAGGAGGCATTCTGGCATTCTTATCAGGATGAGAAGTAAATAATGGATGAGAGCTGCTGAGCCAAGAGTAACTATACCATAAGATATACTAGACTCATCCCCTTCGTTCTTCAAACAATCTCCTCACTGTCACATTCCATTAGTGTCTTTACTGAGTGCTCTTAATAATTTTCTAATAAAATCCTCATCCAAAAGTGGTGAATCCCTACAAGGCTCACACACAGACACATAGACACAGTAGAACTTAGTAAGGTAAGAGCCCAAGATCTTTCAGTCCAAAATTCTATTACCATTGTCAGCAAGCCAAACTAAAACTGTGTTAGTGTTAGCAGTCTTATACCATTACGAGTCAAACTAGAACTTAGCCAGAGAGGCAGAATGAGTCCATACTTTTTCCTTTCACGAGAAATTACCTTTCCTGTGCACTCTGGCAAGACTACTTTCCTGAGCTTCACTTTTTCACCATATAAGTTAAAATAAATTACCAGCTACCTCTTTTGACTCTTTTGGACTTCATTTAAATCCTTCTTATAAGGTGCTACATAAAATGAACAGAAATTCCTCACAGCATCATGATACAAAAGCTACTTTCACTTCATGGTATTCTGAGTTGGAAAAAAGTACTGAATCTTTACCTGTGGCTTCACACACAAGCTTAGATGTAGATGACATAAAATACTACACAAGTCCTATAACATGTGTAGAACTACTTTGCCATAGAACTGCTGTATTTTAAGGAAATGTGTTATCAGGAAAGGACTTCTCTCTCCTAACTGTGCAAATACTGTACAGATAGCAGTGGGAGTTCTGTGATCATGTGGTGCATATATGACATGAAAAGAAAAAATCCAAGGTTTCTAAACTTCACTTGTTCATGAAGTAGTAATTTAGGCAATTCCCCAAACACAAAGCTGTAAGGTACCAGAAACCAGAACCAAGTGGATGCAGTTTTATGACCAAAGTAGAACCTAGATATAAGTAAATTAGTTAAGCGGGTTTTGGTTGTTTTTTTTTAAGAAGCCATTAAACACAGTGTTAAGTGGGTTTAAAAGAATGAGGATTAAAATCAAACTAAAAGCTGTGCTTATTTCCATTGCCAAGGACTTGATACCCACTTTCAGCACTACTACAAGTATGTTCCACTTCATTCATGGAAAACACTCCCACAGAATCTCTCTTCTCACTTTCTTCACCAAGAGAAAACATCAAAATTCTTACCACTCTTATTCAGTGCATGGAGAAATAAAGACAACCCCACAAAATCTCTCAGACAGACCACATTCAAACAAACTTAAACAAACTCCAAAAGGCTAGGAATAACTGAACGTGCTGTTAGATTTTATTGCATTTAGAGACAGTATCTTCACTAGTGGGAGAGGGGATTTGAAGTACCCACTTCACAAGAAAGAGTGGGGTATTAGAATTCTGTGCCAGAGGCCTCTACACTGCCCGTGGCAGGATGTAAGCACACAGGAACTCTACAGCTCAGATACTGCTTTACGAAGAAGGGTCATTTTCCGACAGGGGCTCAAGATCTGCTGCTCATAACTCATTAAGATGTGGCATTTTTGGTGCAAACCCCATGTCTTACTTCTTGTCTCTGTTTTCTCTGTTTGGAACATGGCTTTTATTTAGGGCACTTGAGAGGACAACCATCACTGCTGTGTTCTGATTTATGGTGAAACTCTGTATTATGCCAACAGTGAAATAAACTCTGGGCAATCAATAAGTAATTAAAGCAGAAGTAATGGCTGGGACATAAGTGAGAGTACAAAGTGCAGCTTCAATCTAATTACTACAGTTTGATCCAGAAAAAGTATCCCTCTGGGCAGCAAAGTTTATTGGTAGAGATGCAAGCTTCTGGGGCATATTTGCCAACAAACATGTTGGACACACGCTGAGCATCCTCACCCCTCCCAAAAGCTGAACTGCTTAATCTGCCCTCTGGATAGAGGGACAAAATTGTGCCTGCAAATTCCTTCTACATCCCTCATGTTCAGCTGCACGTTTACTCTCCCTGAGGAGGACTTTACATTACATGAAAGGCAATGGTGAGCAACATCAAAATAACAAGGTCCATAATTCACATTCAAACTGCAGAATCAGATATTCAGATTTCCTTTCACAACCTAAAGACACACTATATTCTTAAAAACCAAATTTGTTTGATATTTTAGGTCTGCTAAAAGTGAGTGCTGGGGCCTTAACAGGTTCATGAAGCCAGCGCCAGACACATGAGCAGTGCAGATGTCAAAAAGTACATGACCTGTTTGAGCAGGCACATCAGTTTACCTCATTGTAAAGAAAATTAAGCACCTCAGATGACCTGAGATTGCAGTTGACTAGTTTTGGGAGAGAATCTAGTATGAGACGGTTTGGGGTTTTCCCTTTTGCTGAGGTAGAGTGCCTAAATGTTTTTTCCATCCCCTAATTAACAGTCTACCATATGCACTTGATATAGCATGAACATGCCAGAAGCCATTAATTGTTATTGTTAACTGTACATCCAATTTTGTTTTCAGAGCAATTTTTCACTATATTTAACTTGTCTGTCCGTAAGAAATTATGTTTCAGAGAATTGCATGAAAGTTATAGCATTAACTTGATTAAACATCTGGCAGAGGACTGTGCCCACTGTGGAACTGAATGTGAAGTGCAAATAAATTATGCTACTCATCCACCCCTCTGCAGAATATTATACATATTGAGAATTTAAATATATCTGTCACAATCATGGAAAGAATAACACTTTCTTCGATGGAAAATATTCTTTTTATTTACTTGAAAAGGGACTCTATTCACATATAAAATAGAACTTTCAGCTCAGGAAGAGAGGACAATTGTTTCTTCCAGCTTGATCTTTGCATATGTTATTATAGGATATGAAAGATTATTAGCCTTGAGCACATTTATGAATCTCTTTCCTAGATTCAGATTATAGGCATGAGGTCTCTGAAGCATGTATTATTGTCTTAGTGTATCATACAAATGATAGGAAAAAAAAAATCCCTTTTGATCCTTATGTAATAAAAATACAAATTAAAAAAAAATCTCCTTTCTTGACAGACATTGTCAGAATACCAGTAAAACAGATTACAGTAATGCCATCAGCTATGTCAGAAGGGACTAATTCTGAGGCATTCTGACTTGCTCCCTGTGAGGACAGTTTGCTGCCTCTCTGCTAGAGAACAGCAGACTTGGGTGGGAGCTTTACCGGTGAAATTGACCCATTCCTGCTTCATGTTAATTTGTTAATTCAAAAAGCTTGGCTGATCAACAGTACTCTTTCCTTCCTGGGTATTTCAACTCTTGCAGATGAGCAAAATAGGAATTGAAAACAAAAAGCAGATGGCAACATCATTATCCCTTCTTTTTCCTCACTCCTTTTCTGATCAAATTTTCCATCTGCTTCTAGTTGCCTCTGCTCTTGGTTTATTTTAACTTCATTCACCATTGCTCACTTTCAGCCAAATACTCCTGTCTCTGAGAGATATAGAGTGCTGTTTCCTGCCTCCTGTGATGCCTAAAAGAACTGTCTCTCTCTCGCTTTTGACTGACACTGCCACTCACTTCAGCTTCCATTTAGAGACATACCAGTTGGTATAACCAGTTTCATAAAAATGTCCAATTTCACCTTAAATTAGAGTCTTTATCACCTTGCCTCCTGAGTTCCCTGTCTCTCAATTACTTAGCAGCAACACTTCTACCTTGTTCTATATCATTATGTCTCAGCTTAATTTCATAAATGACTCTGGTACATGACCCGTGGACTTAATCACCCAATTCAGCTCCTCTGAGCTCTGTAGGATCCTAGAGAGAATCACAGAAGTGAAGTAGTGCTGAGGGACACAAACTGCAATACTGGGGCACATACATGCAGAATAAATTTAGGTGGAGTGTCCTTAGAGATGCAATCAGGAGATTTTAAGGACTAGAATTAGTGGTCATATGATAGAGAGAAAAAGAGAAAAACTGAGTGAGGGAGGGAACAAAAGAGAAAGGAAGGAAACGAGAAATACTTATTTAGTTATATGATATAAGCAGCTGCTAGTAATAAATATTGCACCTTAATTACAATTTTTGATATTACAGCTTACCAAGAAATACTTATTTAGTTATATGGTATAAGCAGCTGCTAGTAATAAATATTGCACCTTAATTACAATTTTTGATATTGCAGCTTACCATCAATAGCCAATTTGAGATCAGTCAGTGTAGCTCGAACTCTGGATATAACAAGTTGCATCCGGTCAATCTCTTGGCGGAGAAATATGTTCATGGGCTGAAAAGCTCCCATCTTTTGAAGCTGGGCTTTCACCTAAAAAAAGAATAGTGCAGTCATTATAAAATCCAATGTCCTGTTTCCCATGCAATAATTTTTGAAAGCAAAAACATTTTCAGAAAAGAAACATTTTAGTAACAGATGGCCATTCAAGTCCTGTGCCAACTGTAAGATTTAGCACACTGTGACTCATTAGCTTACCAGAACAAGCTCCTCCATCATTCTAAGACGGGAAAGTTCCCTCTTTTTGAAGGGACACAGCAGTTCCTTCTGCCCTTGTTAGGCTGCAGGGTCTTAGATCTTAAAATAAAAAAAACCCACTTGCTATACAAAAGCACTGTTTGATGGTAACTTCTTTGTATTTCCAAATTGTGCTATGTGAACTTTCTCACCTTTTCTTGCCCTGCTGAGCTGAAGTAATGCAACAAATGGAGTTTCACTTAACAAGTAAAATAATATGTAAAAGCTGCTACTTTCACTAGCATGTGACTTGTTCTTAAGACAAGATGCTCATAGATACACTACTAGAGAAGCAAGATTGCCAAAAATAATACAGATGCCACAGAAATCTGTTACACCATTATGTGCACCATTTTGCAAGCAGAAGCCTTTGGCCTTTTTAGTTTTTAAGGATAAGAGTTTCTCTCAAGTTCAACTGAGAATCAGTTGTCTGTGTTGGTTAAGGATATGATATAATAACAGTAGCAACAGCATTCCCTGTCTAGCTTCTGCATATGATGTGTATGGAATGTGCTTTAGACACACACTCATGTCCCATGTATATCAAAGATCACTGTATACTATATGATGCATGAGAGAAGGCTTAATGGCACCTGCAAAAATCACGGTGCCTATACCCCACACAGTACCAGAATTCTTGACTTTTCAGACTTTTGAGAGTTGTTCCCCACTTTTAGAAAGCCAACAGCTCATATATCTCATTGAACACATTATTAAATATACTATACATTTAATACAAATAATAAACATTTCTAAAGATTTAATTATTGCCATGAATAGCAAATTTCTGCAAGATGAATATCATATGGTAGATGAGTATTTATAAATAGTTTAGATACTAGTATAAATATTCAAATACTTTGGCAATTTCCAAAACTTAAATTTTAACTCCAAGCCCAATAAAATACTCCTTCTCAAATTTCTATGCTATCCCCCTTGGGAGACAGCTATCAGCAAGGTTATACATCATATTTTAATCACAAGGACCCATGGGTTTGTCAGACAGAATGTCCAAGAAATAGGTGCCAGCCAATTATGCTAATGCTTTGCAGTGTGACAGTACATTTTACAGACTGAGTTAATGCATCCTGCCTGTGAAAGAGAAAAAAATACTTAAATCAGCTATTACAAGACTAGAGCTGAGACAATAAAGTTTTTGGATAATCCACACAATGAAGTATTCTGATTATTTCATACAAAATTCAGGGAAAAGTTCTGCTTTCTGAAAAATTCACGGGAATTGGTAATTTTGCTTCTTGACAAAAAGTAAAAACATTTAATTTATTTTTTACAGAATACTTAGAAGTCTAGTGCATGCCACTAATAAGAAAGGAATTATACAGAATATATTCTATGCATTTTTTTCTTTAAATAAGAAACACACTTTTACTTTCTGATCTACAAAGCATGTGCTCCTTTTGGGGATCATTTAGAGAAAGACTTCTCCCATTTGAGGAAAAATTGTACAGAAGATGTTATTAAAGGGATCATTTTCCAAAATATTAATATTTATGAATCTACAAAGAGGACATGAAATAAAGATTCTAAAATATTACTGAGCTGATAATTGTACAATTTAACTAGTGAATTATCAAAACTTACACACTCTTCTGATTTACTTTCATGTACCTACAAAAATACCTATAATATTTTGAATAATGGAGCCAACCAACAAAGCAGGAACTTGCTAGTCCAACCTAGATATGCTCACAGCACTCAGTCTGGAGCACCAAGCATAACCAGATACCAAAATGGAAAAAAGAATTACATACTTCTTACTTTATCGTATACAAATCAATCCTCATCTATGGTGAGATTTGCTGGGTATAACATAGTGCATTTCTTGGAAAGCTTGCTGCTAAGATCCGTTTCAAATACAAGCACTGAAGTATGATTAACTAGTTTTGTAGTAGAATTCTTCTTATCAAGCAATCAGATGACTTACATTCAGTGCTGCATTCATTATGACATAAAGATATGGATACTGACTGTGAGAGAAAAAAAACCTCAAAAGGCTAAACTCATTAACCAAAATAGCTTTTCTGAGATTAATATACTAATTCCATAAAGCCCACTTAGAACATCCCCTTTTCATTATGCAAACAGCTATCATCTAACATAAAACAATGTGATTTAAGAAAGGAGCTACTAAAATAATAATCTTAATAGCTTTGTCTACATGATTTTGCAATGCATATCTCTACTGTATCAGATTCCTTTATGCATATTTTACTGTCCTCAGGTAAACAGTTTCTTTGTCAGCACATACTTTACAGGACTATCAGTAGAAAAGTAGTTGCTGAACTCATGCCATGATCATTGGTCAAGTTACTGTAGTAGTGACTGCCTATGCTTTTCAGTAAATGCTATTATTTTCAATCAGACTTAGTTACTTGCTACATTTTTTGTCAGCAGAAATGGGAAGTCCATCACTCTGTAGATGGATAAGCCAAATCTCTTTTCAAGGGTCGAGAATCCTTTCCTTGTACATAAGGAAACAGACAGTAAAATATGTACAAAATAGAAGAAGCTCTCCAGCTGGATGACCCCCATATCTGATAGTGTTGATAAGTAAACCAGAGGCACATTACAGAATCATCTATGTCAGTGTTTCAGTTCAGATTGTGACTTTTTTTTTATTTTTAGGGGTTTTTTTGTAGCAAAAAATCCTGCACTGGAAACTAGATTCCAGGCACACAAAAGTCTTAGCTTCAAATTAAACTAACCCAAAAGGTGTGCTTCAGGGACTCTAAGGTACTTCAATTACTAATGAGTTCAGCCTATAGGTCCAGACTAGAGTTAGACCAAGGCAAATTCCCCAGTAAAATATCTAATGAAGGTCTTCAGACAAATTCCTATTTCCAGGCAGTTCTTGCTAATGTAGCCATAGCCATAGAGGAATTGCAGCTAAATCAATACTACAAAAAAATATTTAAGGAAAGAAACCGCTGCTACTTGCGATTCCCTAGAAATCTGTTTTTCAAGATGCAAGTATCATTTTCATTGTAAACTTCTCTGTGTGACAGGCTGACATTTATTCCTGCACCTGCCTTCACTCATGGACTGACTGGACCTAATCATTTTAGCACTAATCTCTCTGTAACCTGCAAGGCAAGACCCAGAGGCAACAGGGGTCATGAAAGCAGAATTCTCACTCAGAGAAAAATGAGGACAGTTTTAGGTCAGGAGGAAGGTTTATTTTGCTTTTCCATCACCTGTGTCAAACCACAGGCTGAGAAAGCATGCAAAGGTGACTTGTTTTGTTTCCACTCTTTTGGGTAAATTACTTGACTGAGAAGCATTACAGGAGCACAACAACAAAGAAGCAGCATATCTATATCATAGAGTAAAATGGTTGCTCTGTTTTGAAAGTTGTTGAGACTGAAGTCATTGCTGAAGGCTAATAATTGAGTAATGAAGGCCTCTCTATGACAGCCTGAAATTTCTCTGGATTCACAATGTATCAAGAGAAAATACAATCCTGTGCTCTGAATGTCAGCAAATTGGTTTTGGCACCATCTGTCCCTAACCCAGTCTTTTGGGGTTGCAGCTTTGTGCAAATTCACTCCATGCATTCTAAAGGGACCCACAAGAACTGATCAAAGGTAGCAAAAGCACCTGCCACTTTCCCTGGAGAGAATTTGCTTTTGATTACCTTCATTGTTTCCAATTTTTTTTTCCTTTTCTCCACTGATAGTATCTTTATACCTAGGCTTTCAAAGACTAACATCTCATGGCATTGCTAGAGCACAGCATTACTCTAAAAGCAAACCCAAGCTGCACTGCTAGGACTAATGAATGTTACTCTTTTTACTGATCTTTTCCAAGGAGGCATGCATATAAACTCTTTTCTGACACATTCCCTCAGTCTCTTACAATTTAGGATATTGGTTTTATTTGTTTCAGAATTATTAAACTGATTAGTTAGTTAACAACGTCCTGAATGACCAAATGTTGGCTTAAACTGACAAACAACAGAACTCATTTCGTTCCCTTTTTTTTTTTCTCAGACATCGAAGGAAGTAATTACATAATCCATTCCCGTCCTTATACTTGCAAGCATAATTTCATTTGCCATATTGTAGCTTCTGCCAAAAGCTGTTGCTTCTTCCCTCAGAGAATACCTAAACTCTCCCATCTTTTCTGCTCTGATTGCTGAAATTCTTGGTTCTATGTTATTTAACATGATATTAATATTTTGGTATTTTATGATTTGAGTTTGGGGCTTTTTTCAGTTTATGCATTAAAAAACTTAGCTTTCTTACAGCCCACTCCAGCCATACTCATGCTTTCTAAGAGGTTTCAGAAAAATGGAGTGAAAGTTCAGATGAGAAACACATTTGATATAGATTTTTTGCTATTGTGTAGATGTGGCCACACTCCTGGCACATAAGCAACACATAAGACATGGAACTAGGCACAATGGCAGAAAAGGGAAATTCCTCTACAACAAAGAAAGAATTTGTAACTACCAAATCAAGTTCTAAGATGTAAAGAATGAGACAAGTTCTGAAATGTAGAGGAAGAGACAAAGTCTAAGTTCATTAAGCAGATTGAAGAAAGAAATATTGAAAAATCAGGGTCCAGAAGGAACAATGCCAAATCTTACTACAGAAGTAAAATCTGTATAGAAGCTGTAGTGCAGCTGAGACAGCCAAGGAGATATACAGAGGAATACATTACTAGCAACAGAAAACTCTTGGAAAATGAACCGAGGATATTCTCTAGATGGTCAGAGCAAAGAATGACTGTCATGTTACAGAAATGAAGCATGATTTTTGGACGTTTCTGTGGAAAAGTACCGTGTCATTCATTGTCGTGCAGAGTGAAGAAAAGGCACGTAAATAGAGTGGTGGTATGATTAATCAAAGTGAAGTGTAATTCACAGATCAAGATGCACAGAGCCTTAGAAAACTAGATATCCCCAGGAAATGGTGGTATCTACACTTACTGAACTCAGAATGCATTTAAAAGAAACACAGAAGAGAAAAAAAGTAGATCCAACAGAACATCCTCTGTACAAACTCAAATCTCCTTGGTTGAATCATAAGAGGGCAGCTGTCAAGCAAATTAAAGCAAAAGAAGTTTCCTTCGAAGCTCATAGAAGATGTAAGAGAAACACTACTGAAGCAAAGAAATGTTAATTCTGAGCATCATTGTAATGATGATTGCTTATAAGAAAATAAAACTCCTTGTATGATTGGCAGATCATGAGAAGAGTTTATCATACTGCTTGATGAATAGTTTGTCATAGTGCTTGATGATGAGAATGAAAGTGCAATGAAAACAATTGGTGGTGATTTTTTTAATACAGTCACATGAAACAGTATGTATTATACCAGAATACAGCAGTAAAATAGAGAGACAAGTTAAGAGTGGAGGACAAAATGTCCAAAATAACCTTTTCAGGCCCTTTGTCCTTAACTACAGCCCCTGGCTCCAAAATGGATGGTCTCCAAAACTAAGACTTGATGAAGTGACTGAAAAGGGGAGGCATCTCCTAGGTGGGTTTGTGTGCATAACCTCAGTGAATAAACCAAGAAGGAAAGAAAGTGAATGAGCCTAAGATTAAACAGAAGAAATGCCAGCGAAAAGCAGTATTTGTTCAAATCATTTTGAAGTGAAATTTGGATTAAACAAGTGTGTGTCCATTTTACATGACTAAAAGGCACTGCATAGATTTCCCAGGGGTAGAACCTGAGGTTAAGACTACCCTCTGGTTACAATGTAAAGTGCAGTAAGTATTATTGATGTTTTCTAGGTATTACAAATTCTCCAGGAGAAAAAAATCTGGCAGCTTAACAAGGGAATGTAGAAATAGTCCTTTGGAGGATTTAGCAAGTATATTGTAAAAACTTAGCTCAATACACATATTACAAATATGTCAAAAGCACACATGCTATCCAAGCATTCAGTATTTTACTGATACTGTAAATTGAAAAAAAAATTAAGGATCTGAATGAAACTAGAAGAATCTACTTCCATAAAATAGCTTTACTCTGATTGGAAGGATAAGGGAAGAAGACTGAGAGGTGTAAATGATAGTTGTAGATCCAACATGAAAGTTATTACATTTATGAAATTATGAATTATTATTACACTTACTAGATTTAATTTTATTTTCTATTTTTAATATTTATTCGCTATTAAATAATAACATGAAAACTAGAAAACAGAGTCCATTCTTAATCAAATTCTACAAAAAAGTTATTTATATACTGTCATTAAGAATCACTCAATAAGAAGGTGACAAAAAGGAGACATGCAAGCAGGGATGGATGGAAAAATAACAATATGGAGATAGATGGTAAGAAATGTCACCAAAAAATGTTGCAGACCACAAGTAGCTTGACAACAGGGAAATGAAAAAAGAAGTTCAAAGTTGAATTATGACAGTACAAAAGTGGCTATTTATACAAGATATATTTCATCTGAGATTAATAGTAGAAAGGAAGAGAGGGAATATTTTATGGGCCCCAAGACTATTAGTTGTTACTTAGGTGGACATTCAAAGTTGGCCAGAGAAGAAAATAAAGCATGCATAGCAAGTTGTAATTCATACTGAGCATTTTACAAGCTTGAACTACAACTGGGGGAAAAAAGGTATTGTCAATGCAAAACAGAATTGTAAAGAATAAAATTGTGGAAATATGGGATTTTCAACATTTACTGTTCATGAAACACTTGGCAAGACAGCAGAACCTACTTATAAACTGATGCAAGACTCTCTATGCTGGATTTTTCCATTTAATAGGACTGTTAATTAAAAATGCAAGAAAAGATTGATAAAGATAACTTTTATGGCTCAGACCCAAAAATATCTGGAGCATGAAAAGGTAAGTGATAAAATTCACTCTTCATTATGGTGGTGTCATAATGGGAGTAGGTAAATTGAATGCTGTAACCACTATAGGACCAGCAGTCCTTCAGAAAGAGGCGCCAGACTCCTTCTGTAAGCTACTAAGAAAAGCAAGAACTTTCTGAAGCATTTAATGGGTCTTCTGAGTTGAGGTGATTAAGTGAACTGTGGCATTTGAAATATATATTTCTGATGCAAGAATATTTTAGATAACAAACCAGAACAGACTTATGCATAATTTTAAGCGCTTTTTAAAACATATGCCAGTTAAATTTAAGAAGCATAATAAAATTATAAAACACGAATGTATATACATGCATACATAAAACATCTGTTTTATAAAGTAGCACATACCTCATGAGGGTTGTAATCTGGAGGTAACTTCTCTAGCATCTCATCAGCAAGATGCTGCACCACTGCTTCCCGGGTTTCTCCCCCTCTAGAACTGCTGTCTTTGGGCTGGATGTTCACTATAGTACTAAATGTCTCATTAGCCAGGTTGGTCTGGTAAGTTATATCTGCGTTAGGGTGAAGTCCAAATACCTTAAAGTAAAAGGTAAAAAAACTGGGGAGAAAAAGGTGATTTTTCTTCCAAAACTATATACATGAAAGAATCCATGAAAATAGATAAACAAGGAAGAAAATTCTCAGCTCCATAAAACAATAGATACGAACAGGTCAGTGGAGTTCTTCCATTTTAATGGCCAAGGACCAAACCCGAAATACACAAAAACATTAACATAGGCTGCATATGGAATAGTGTTTTCATTCCTATTAGTGGAGGGCTTTTCAGATGATCTCATTATCTTCACATGGATCATGCTGTGAAATGGATCAAGGGGTAAGAACAGACCCCTTTCCTTTGGTTCAGACTAGAGCTGGTTGGAAATGTCATTTGTGGGACATTGACCCCTTAGCATTAGTTCTGTCTCTATGGGTTTATTGCTCTCGTACCAGCTTAAGTAGATGCCCCTAATTATCTGACCAGTCAACATTTCTAACATGTTTTGTTTTACTCAGACTCTTAGGCTTATAAGGCATGCAGCATGGTGAATAAAATAATGCCCACATCTGAAGTACCCAAAGACGGTGATATATTTAGGATATTTTATGGTTTAGCTATTTTTGGTTGAAGCTTCCCCCTCCTTAATTCTCCTTCTCCTGAAACTGAATTATTTTATTTAAGATACAGCTAGCACAGAATTACTGCAAAGCTGCCCTTTGTCTGAATGATAATAGCTTTTGCAGAAATTTCCACTGAAATACCAGTAAGTCTGTAATTGTCAGATTGACAATTGCAACTCTTCTCCAGGGGGAATGGTATGTACTGTGACTTATTTCACCAGCTCTCACTTAATTATAGCTATTACATATCTCTTACAAACTTTGAACTACTGATCTGACAATGAGGAAGGCTTGCCCTCAAACTGAGCACAAAAGCCAAGCAATCTTCTGTTCCTCATTTTTCACATTTTTTCATATATTGTTTCCATATTTTACATTAGAATCAGTATATTGCAAGAAGACACTTCTAGAAACCAGTATTTACATATTCTGAAGGCAGAATTAAAAGGGCCATTTAATATTGTTATAAATGTAAATCTAGAAACTCGGGGACAAGGCATGTAAGTGGCTGCACCATTGCTAAAGCCAGCAAAACTGCACTGATTTATACCACTTGGGAATCTTATCCTTACAACAGCACAAAGTACAGACCTAATACCACATTTGAGTGAGGGTGTGACTATAACAGCATGTAGGTAGACGCCAGATAGGATTTAATGTTTTGCAAATAGTGGTTTACTCAAACTGAATATTTAGAGCTGTAAAAGGCGAAAGTACCAATGCACTTTATTACACTCATATTCTATGTGGAAGGAAATACACATTTGAAGATACGTTCTTTTCTGCTTTTTCTCTTGCACAGTGAGGGCTTATGTGTTTGGTTTTGCTCTAGCAGATTTTGTGGCAATATTATAGCCCAAGTTAGCACCATTAAGAATATCTGCTGTGAATTCCATCTGTGAATGGAACCCTAGTCCAAGGGCTAACTTAAACATTGGAGCAATATTAACAAAGACAGGGAGACATGGGAGACAACTCTGGTCCTATGGTTTTATGCAAGTGATGTATGAAGAAAGAAAAAAGAAACCAGTGGGTGGACCAGTTTTCTGAATGTCCTGCATGTTAATCAAGGACCCAGATCTCTCATTCCTTTTGACTCAAAATCTCTGGGAATTTTGTTTTAAAAGAGAAAGTTGGATTCTGTCTTTTAGGGTTTTCCAGCCTTATGAATCCTCAAAACCAATTGCTAAAGCTCTACACTCCTCTGAAATCACTCCTCTATCATCCCCTCCTCAGTTGGACAGGGAAGAGAAGTTACAACAAAAAGTCCACAGTCTGAAATAAGAACAGGGAGAGATCAATCTCCAGTTATCATCACAGGCAAAACAGACTCGACTTGGGGAAATTAATTGAATTGATTACCAATCAAAACAGAGTAGGATCATGAGAAATAAAGCCAAATCCTAAAAACGCCTTCCCCCCACTCCTTCCTTCTTCCTGGACTTAATTTCATTCCCAAATTCTCTACTTCCTTCCTCACACAGGAGTATAGGGAACAGGTCATTTCATCATGTACTGTCTCCAACTCCTTCCTCCTCAGGAGCAGGACACCTCCCACTCTTCCCCTGCTCCAGCATGGAGTCACTCTCCCACAAGACAGTCCTCCACAAACTTCTCCAATGGGCTGCAGTTCCTGCTGAACTGCTCCAGTGTGGGTCCCTTCCACAGGGTGCAGACCTCCAGGAATTAACTCCTTCAGCATGGGTCACCTGTGGGGTCATAACTTTGGCCAGAAAATCTGCTCCATCATGGTCTCCTCTCCCCATGGAGCCAGAGATCTTGCAAGAACCTGTTCCAGCACAGACTTCCCAGAGGGTCACAGCCTCCTTCAGGCACCCACCTGCTCCAGGATGGGGTCCTCCCTGGACTGCAGGGGAATATCTTTTCTGGCACCTGGAGCACCTCCTGCCCCTCTTTCTTCACTGATCTTGGTGTCTGCAGAGTTGTTCCTCTCACACATTCTCACACCTCTCTCTGACTGAATGTTCACATGCAGCTTTTTATCCTTCATAAATACATTATCCCAGAGGCACTGCAACCACTGCTGATGGGCTCGGCCTTGGCCAGCAGTGGGTCTGCCTTGGAGCCATCTAACATTGGCCCTGTCACACATGGGGGAAGCTTCTGCCAGCTTCCCATAGAAGCCACCCCTTAGCCCCCTGCTACTGAAAAACCTTTCCATGCTAACCCAATATGCTGAGTCTGATTGCCCTTCTCAGAAGACAGTGTTCATTCTGCTCAGAGGATGACATTTCATCAAAGGAGAAAGGACAGTGCAAGCAGACCAATTCAGTTTTTCTTAACTAAAAATGGAAAAGGAATGAATCAAGGATACAGTTTGGGCTAGCACAGTATCCTCTGTGAAATGAAGAAGATTGGGAGATTAAAAGGTTAAAGGTTCTTATGAGCAATTTTGACAGATTTTAGAATGACAGAAGTCACAGCTTTCTTCCTAACGAGTGAAAATGTGAAGGACAAAAAGATGTTTGCATTCCTGCACTTGCTTCTATTTACATAAAAGCCAAAGGTAAAATTCCCCTACCTCAAACCATACATACAGATATTTTACAGGCATCAAAACACTTTAAAATTACATTGCAGCATTGTGAGATAGGTTCCCAAGTGCTTAAAAGAACAGATTCATGAAAGCAGAACCTGAAAACTGATAGACCCAAGGTTCATACACTGATAGGAACCACCCCATGAGCTGGGCTCAAATGGATCCCACTGATGCATTATCATGTCTGCATTTACTCTCACCTGGAAAAGGTACATCATTGCTGGCACAAATACCTTTGCATTCTCGTTTCACTATCTTCAGAGATTCAGAACTTTCCAAGCTTATTTTATGACCTTGGAAACTTCTCATGCTCTCAGTCAGCACATTATCAGTAAGTGAAAACCAGTTTTTTCTGTTCCACTCCGTCTATTTAATTTTAATAGAACTTATTTCCAATGGCATTTATCAACTTAATAGAAATGAGGCAGAAATCCAGACCATTCACTTCTGTTTCAATTTTCCAGAGCATTCTCTTCTGTTTCAGTTTTTAACTAACTTTATCATGTGTACTGGAGGGAGCAGAGAGTCGCCATCCTCCAGTCACTGTGACTACTGTGATATGCACACATTAGGTCAGTAAAACTGGATACAACCAGGAGCTTCCCTGCACCCTACCTCATCAATTCGTTGCAACATCCATACATTTCTGTTGTCAAAATGGAGTAAACTCTGAATTATAACTTGCAAAATGAGACCATAGGGCTTTTTTGCTTTCATTATTTCTCAGATTGCATGTCTGCTCAATCCCATACAGAATTGGGAAACCACAAAATAGTTTGGTTTGGAAGGGATCTCTGAGAGTCATCTAATCCAAATCACCTGCCCAAGCAAGGGCAGATAGAGCAGGCTGCCCAGGACAGAGTCCAGTTGGGATTCCAATGTCTTCAAAGACGAAACTCCAGAACATCTCTGGGCAAACCCTTCCAGTTTTGACCACCTTCACTTAGAAAATATTGCTCTTGTTCTCAGATGGAATTTCCTGTTGTTTAATTTATGTCCATTGCCTCTTGTCCTTTCATTGGATATTATCAAAAATGCTCCGGCTCCATTTTTACAGTATTCCAACAGGTTTTTAGACACATTGGTAAGAATGCTTGAACCTTGCTGTATCAACCTTTCAGAAGATAATTAGTGTGGCTCAAATTCCTCCATAAGGACCAGGGCCTGTGAAAATGGGACTTTTTTCCAATTGTTTGAAGAAAGCCTCATCTACCTCTTCCTGGTCAGCAGATCTACACTGAATACCCACTATAATGGTTTGCCTGCTAATCTTGACCTATGCATACTTGATTCTGAAAAAAAACCTCATTAAGTTATTCATCTGGCAAAATCTCCCTTTAATACATCAAAATATTTTACCTCTGGTGTATCAATCACTGGCAGCTGCTCTATGTACTGGAGATAGTCTTCCACCGTATTCCCTTTCGGAATGACATAACCTTTGTAGAAACAGAATTCCTCACCGAACATGTGCTCTCCAAACCAGACTCTCGCGTACGTGTTCAGCAGTGCCTTGTCCAGGTCATCAGTGACACGGCCACCGTACTGCACTTCTCCCAGCATGTAGCGAACACAGCTCCAGTTCACCCCCTGCTTCACACCCACATCGTTCAAATGGTTCTGAACAAACTGCACGCTGGCTGAGAAGTCTGACTGATTAAACTCATAAGGAATATTCCAGCCCAACGGGCCAAACTTTCTTCTTTCCTGTAAAATGGTTAGAATTAAAGGTAAAGCACTGATTGATAGTAAGAAAATTCAAGTGTAGAAGAATATATGAAATATATTAAGAATGCAGTAGTCCAGCTGGAATTCTATTTCACCAACTTTGAAAAAAATACATTTAACACAGACAAGGCCAAACACTTGATTAATTATCTAGTAGCTAAATTTGCACAAACAAAGAATAGGAATATTAACATGTTCACAAAGAAAAAAATCCTCTTTTTAAAGTATTTTTAAAATCTCTGAGTCTGGAACCATAGCTTTAGCATTTCAAAAATCAAGCTACTGTTTGAGGCAAGGGTGTCCAAAATCATCAGCCACGATCACTGTGCGGGGTCTTCTTATGGACTAGATTTATTCCTATCACTGCTGTGTCTGCATGGTGCAGATGCAAGTAGGAAAAACTGCTTCTTAGTGAATCATTTACAGACTCAGCTGGCAGCACATAGCTGTTAGGGCAATATCTGGAAATTGCAAATTTAATTATTTTTCCACCAAGAAAGAAGTGATACCAAAGTGGTACGAAGAAAAGCACACCACAGGCTTCCATTGGACCACAATATATCAGTGCATGGATGCCACAGAGCTAAATTAGCCAGGCTCCAAATATAAACTAAGGAAACTGCAAAATCTATAGATAGGATGATGAAAAGTTGTGGTTAATCCATAAAGCACTTTCTTTAATGGAATTCTTGAAAGTCAAGACCCAAAATCTACTTTCATTTCCTCCGACAAGTTTCAGAGCAGATAGGATTTATATTCACCCTCTTACACATTCTCATTGTGAACGCAGCATTTTAAGACTATGGTTTTCCAAACCATAAATTGTAAATTTCTTTAATATGCTTTTATGATTTAAAATATTAGTAAAAGTCGAGTTAGTTGAAAGACAGATCACACAGTCATTGCCCAGGACTTTAACAGAAGAGTATTCTAATTGGTCACTGCTTGATTGTCCTTTTTTTCCTCTGAAGTATCATCTCTGTTGGAGGTACAAGACCAACATGAGCAAAATTTCCAAAACAGTTGCACTAATAGAGAAATGTTGTTCTCTTTCTTATTTTATTTGTGTTAATTTGCCAACATGAGACTTCCCTTTAAAAATGTTTTTCATTTAACAACAGGGCTCATTAATAAATGAAACATGGCTTTATGACAGAAGAGAAGAAATATCATTTTAAACCTGGACAGTTGTGTGAAGAAATGCTACAGCATATAGCAGTGGTTTCCACTGTGGCATTTTGCTCACTCCCAGCAGATCCTGAGTAACAGCTGAGTATGTCCGTTTTAAGCCAGCTTTCACACCTGAAAAGTAAGTATAAAAATGTAATGCATTAGCAAAAAAAAAAGTATGGAATCCGTAAGTCCAACTTCTGTTAAGCATAATTCTCTATTCCAATTTGCAGTATCATCTTACTTGTATCTTTAAATAAAGTCTTAGAATCAATTATCTGTCCAGCTGGTCATAGCAGGCAAACTTCAATAACATTTTGGTTTAGGTAGATAACATAAAAAATAAATTTCAAGAGTCTGGAAGGAATTAAAATTAAGTAATCACATTCTAAATGTTCCCACTAACAACTGAAATAGAAACATAACTATTTAGCAACTATATGGCAATGAAAAAGACACCTAACATCATATGAAATATAGCACTGGGTATCCAAGAGTTTGTTTTGATATTTGCTTAAAATATGAGAGTTTAGTTTTATTTAAGATAATTTTATTTAGATTTGATTCCTATAAAAATATCAGTAAAATTTAGTATGCAGGCTCTCCATCTGGCCTACAGGCACCAAGGTGACGAGATGAGATCCTAAATTCATACTGCAAATATTAATACTTGGGGAGATTTGTTTGAGCATTGACATTTCATATTCCAGGAACAGCTTTAGGCAATTCATACTGATACACTCTCAGCTTCCCTGGAATACAGAAGCTCGACTGCTCCCAAATGTTTTCAGGCAGTGCTACTCAAGCATCTTTTGCCTTGGGCAGACAACCTAAGCCTGAGTTACTGACATCAGGTCCCTCTTATGATACTTTCCACCTAATCCACTTCACACCAGTTTAGAAGGGCAGATTTAAGTGCAGTGAAAAGATTCTCTAAGTCGTCCTACTTCCCATGACACAGTAAAACTACTTTTGCTTTTGTTCATACTTCACAAAGATCCTGTAGAACAATATTCAAGCAAATAGCTTTTCAAAATATTGAACGAGTATCATAAGAGGGTTCCAAAATCAAACAAAAGTGTCTTATTGTATTGTGCTACCAATGTGGCAGGACAGAAGAAACTAAAACTTTCTTTTTTAAGAAACTAAAACTGTCTATATTTCATGCTGACTTAAATTTTTACACTGGACTTTTTTCAGCTGCTTAATGCAAGTTGCAAATTTGCTATAACTTGACTTCTAAAATAGTGTCTTGGAGCCATAGGTTGTTAACATTAGAATGATTAGGAGAGGTCCACTGTGCAATAAAAAGATGCTGAGCTCTGAATTAAAAAGGGGAAGAGGAGAGGACAGGAGGAAGAAGTAAGAAATTTATATCAACAGACTGACTACCTGCTCTTGAAATGGAGTATAAATGCTCAAACAGGATGTGTTTCACAACATCAAGCATTCTGTAGACATCTTACTAATGTTCAAAGAAAGTTAAAAATACTGAAAAAAGAGGTTTAAATGTCTGAAGCTTTAACTAGGACCTTGGATAAAAATTCTCAGCTCCTACTGACACCATCAACTGAAACCAGCGGCAACACGTATATATAAAGAAAGGGTATATAAATTTATCTGTGGGCATTGGTAAGATATCCCTTCTCTCCTCAAGGTTTAGCAATCATCTTGGCCTCTCCTCACATAGCATGTTCTCCAATTCCTTCAGCATCTTTGTGGGCTCTCACTGGACTCATTCCATCCATGCCTTTCTCGCATTCCTATTAATACAGAAACATGAGTCCAAACTGCCAATTAAGATCTCACATTGTGCTTCTGCACATAGCCTACTTAGGTTAGGAAAGCTGGGGGCTTAGAGGCTCAGAAAGCAGGAGTTAAATGTCTGAATATGAGGAAACATCCTGGAAGTGGGGAAAGATCCTGGGTGTAAGGAAGTGAATGGAGGCCCAGAAGACCAGGGGATGCCCAGGAACATAGGTCAGTAATATTCAAGACTGGCAGCTTCAAGTAGCTGCACAGTGAAGCCAACATTACTTTCTGCCCAACATTCCTGGACCAGCAATGATCTCTCCAATGGGAAGGGAAGTAACTCCTACCTTGAGGAGGTTCATTGGTAAATTTTATAGAGGACTGTAAAAGATTAATAGGAAACTCTGGGTGAGCCTCTGTAGTGATCCAGGTTCTGAAATCTTCGCTCATAGACTGTTTTGTGGTGATGGTGTCCATTAATTCATTAAGAAATTCCAAGCCAAGGTGGCAGTTCTGTAGAAGGAGCCATCCTCCATCTTGCATGCACTGATTTAGCAGGTGCCTTGCATGGGCTTCCTGGCCCTGACCCATTGAAATGGCACGACATGGAATGTTCTAAAAGTAAAAAAGAAAGTTTA
Source organism: Acridotheres tristis (assembly GCA_037013685.1). Classification (NCBI taxonomy): domain Eukaryota; kingdom Metazoa; phylum Chordata; class Aves; order Passeriformes; family Sturnidae; genus Acridotheres; species Acridotheres tristis. The sequence continues at coordinate 89,473,875 of CM072886.1, forward strand.
TTTTATATATAGTTCCTTAGAATTATATGCATGGTGTATTGTTTCCGTAGATCCATGTGTAGTGACATACTGCCACAAAGAAAGTCATTAATGTCAATGGGGACTGATTATATTACAACAGAGGAAAGATAACAAAACAACAACAACAACAACAACAACAACAACAAAACCCTTCAATTTCATCTTATCTTCCAGCTGTTGGAAGAAAACTACACCCATTGGAAATAATATTGTTTTACTGGTCTAAAAAAATCTGTGGGATAAGGCATCTGAAACATTTTTTCAGCTTTTTTACCACTTTTTCAAATAAAGCAAGACATAAATACAGCCTGACCATTATTTTTCCTATAATGTCATATCTTGAGATGAGCAGATATTAGGGCTTCAGATAATAATTAATGCACAGTGTAAACCCAACACCCAACCCAACAGTTCTGGTGACTTTTTACTGTCCGAACATATTTAATTTAAAAGAGAACTGTTAATGAAGCAGGTAGGACAGGAAAGATTAAAGCATTACTCAGGAGACATGCTGTATTGTTAAACGGCAGCTGTGGAGACACTGATTCAGAGGATTCCAGTTTGATGATCTGCTAACTCGAGCAGATCTAGAGCAGATCTAGATTTAGAAGAGAGAAAGCTTATAAATGCAAACATAAAATTCTGGAAGTGCATGGCATCTTCTCCAGAAGCTATGGGAAAGTAAAGCCAGTTGTTCAGAAAACCAGAGGATACCAACTCTCATGAAGGGATCTGAAAGAGATAAGGCTGAGATCTGTCAGTAATATGCAGGCAGATCTTCTCTTGCTTACTGTTCTTGCTACATTTACTCTTTTTAAGTCTGGGTCAGGTTGGCTGCCTGAATCCTGCCATAGAAAACCAGAATTATCAAACCCAGTTAAACATATTATTCTGCCTACATGTTGAGGGTGAAAGAATTGATGAAGAGACTTTGTTTCATGGACAGTTTCTTGTTCAGGACCTACAGCTGAGTATCCCTCATGCAGTGAGCAATGAGCTGCATTATCAATCTGGGCCTGTCTTCAGCTGGCTGAGAGCTACAAAGGTGAAGACTAACAAAGGTTAGTCTTGACCTGTACAGCTACTCACGTTCTTGCTGTGAAATAAAAAGGAAGGAAGACATCCACTCCTAATCAGCGTGGAGGAGGCTGCCCTACTTTTGCAGGAGAAGGAGGTTAAGCATATGGACACAAACTGTGCTGGGTCATTTGGCCTTGGGGTCAGAGAATGGGCCCTGACCTGATTTTACAGAACAGTATAAATACAGCTGCTGTATATGATCCCCTGTATCCTGGCTAGATTTAAGGAGATGAGAATGCCAGAGATAAGAAAGCAGTTAAATCCTACTCTCAGGTCAGTGAAACCTGAAACTGTAGCTAAAAGGAGCAAAGCTGTCTGTGAAGCTGGCTATGTGCCAGAGAACCAAAACACTTTACCTTTTCTAAGATGCATCTGAGTACAGCTAGCACACCCATAAGTCAAAGACTATGACTACCCCTGCATAAGAGTGCATAAATATTCAGCGGGTACATTATTCCCTAACAAAGTATCTACTCACAATTCGCCTTCTCAGCAATGTTACCTCTCAAATATACAATCTTTAGAGGTTATAGAAACATCAAGAGAAGAAACAAAATATTTTTCACTATGAATTGTCCTCATTTTACTCCTTCTGAAAGAACTCTATCAAATGTCTGCATACAGAATGTTTCTTTCAATAGTGAGTCATATTAGCATATCCATGGCATCTTAATACATCACTATCCAGATGAAAATGCTGACATTTTAGTCACTATAGTGTCCCTGACAGTTCTGTTGTAGTTCTGTGCATCATTCCCTAAAAGAAGAAACTATCTCTACAATTTTTAAGAAATCTGATTTTAATGAAGTCAAAGTGCTGGCATAAGAAACTTCATTTTAATCCTTAAAGTTAAATTTTCACACCATCTTAAAGTGAAAGTAAAGGGGGGAAATAAATGCAACTAGTTCTAAAATAGAACTTGTTTGGTTTATAAACAAGATTATATAGCTCAGTAGCCACAGATACTGTTCTCGTTTCTTTGGGAGAGGGCCATCTGAACAACTAAATTTTAGAGTGAAAAATAAATTCTGGGCACAAATTTTAATGTTACTAAGAGCAGATAGCTGATTTATATTGTTAATATCATACTTAGAGGAACCATCAGTACTGGAAATCCATTTTAAGGCTACAAATCATGACTGTAAATGGGAAATTATTGGAAAAAGAGTCCCTAGATTTTTATCATTAAGAAGAAAAAAAACTCAGCACCACCCCCACCCCTCTTAAAGATCAGGTCCCTGGTACAACTAACCTATATTAAAGATTTAGTCTGGAAAAAAGCAGACAAATCCCAAAGAAAGACAGGAACGAAGTACAATTTGTTGACATACTAGCAAAATGAACACAAAGCTCCCTTGAAAATATTTCTGAAAACGAAATTACTTCTACATATGTGTTTCAAAAGCTAAAGAATTGCTGAAAAGTTCAAGTTCCATATTGTTATATACATTTTTATTTTTAAAAACATCTGTGTTTACATTTTGTTTTGTGGCATTTGGATAGCTTTTGTAAACTTGAAAGGTTTCTGTGTGCTGTGTGGTTAGGTCTTTACTCTAAGAGATTAGAAAAGAACCTTAAACAGTGCTGTTGATTTTACATTTACAGGTGACACTAGAGTTGAGCTTCAGGTTATGACAGCCTAGATGATGTTGCCTTGTTCATAAACCTTGTGTGAATAAACAAGGCAATCCCTTTAGCTCTTTCACAACCCCACTTTCTATTTATTCTGTACACATTTCCTGAAAGCATGTAAACATATTAAGACTGTCCACTGCAATATCCTTTTAGTCTAACAGCAGACAAGAATCAAATTAATGGCTTCAGATTTAAGATTCCTAAATTTAAACACTAAGTGAGAGTTAGGTCCTAATTTAAGCCATCTTCAAGACAGACAAATAAGGGTCCTGATTTTCAAACTGAATAAGCATCTCTACTTTCTAATTAATAAGCTAAAGAGGTTTGTGGGTCCCCCCCACTGTTGCAAGTACGTCTTACTCAGTGTATACTAAAATCCTGCACCATTAAATGAAGATGTATTCTAATGAGGAGGGAAATTTATGGAGATCTAAAGTAAATAACTTCTTTGGAAAATTTTACATGCTGCTACATTGTGAACCATAAAAGAGAGCACAGAATGCCTTAAAGTGATGCTGTTCTGTAGGAAATTTGAATGTCTCCATCAAGAGCACCAATGGAATGCTAGATTGAATGCTCTTGTCACCATATTTATGATTTTTTTACTGTATCTTCTTGTAATTGTCATTACTGTCAGCTCCTTCAGTGAATGTAACACAGTGTAAACCACAAATCTCGCTTTGTTCTCATAGCTCAGTACATTTCCTAAATAGTGGACTATCACAGTCTGCTGGATAAAGACTGCAATATTTTCATTTCCTAACAAATGCATTTTGGCTACTGGTCAAAAATTAACTCCCAGGGAACACTAGTATGAATATAAATACCATTATTTGAACATCTTTAAAATGTGGAAATACCACTCCTAGTGCAAAGAAGAGTTAAAAATGTCTTTACCAGCTCTAGCAAAGTCAGTTAGGGAGGATACCTTAGATTTTGCAAGACGTTCTATATTTTCAGTGGGGTCAGACCCCACTGATAAAAGGCATGTCAAAGGTGTTCGACGGCCACTTTCTGTCCACATTGCTTCCATGTCAAGAATAAATCCTTCTGCATATTTCCCTCCAAGAGATTCTGCAATGTAGTGCCGGGCCTGGAAAAAAAATTACCAGAAAAATATATCTATTTTTATCTTTTTTATTTAGCATTAATTAGTGATGTGGAATTTACCAATACCTACATCAGAAGGCAATAACTGTCTATACTTAATTTTTCAACTTTGATCCACAGGAGGCAACCACTGAAATTCTCAGATAGCAAACTTCAAACAAAGAAGAGAAAGAATTCTGTTCATGCAACAGCCATCCTAAGAACACTGTTTCTAGAAAATGCTAAATGGGGTTTTTTAAAGAACTGGAAAAAATAATCCGTGCAGAATAGATCCAGTGTCAGCTCTGAGGACAGCCCAGATATTGCCCCTAAATTACTGCCTGTTAAAACTTGTTGAATAGCCAGATAAGAGAGTTTCTCTATACCAGTTCCATTCTTAGTTCCTCTAAGTATGTATTGTTGACACTGTCTCTATAACAGAGTGGATTAGCCAGATCTTTCATCTGACCCAGTTACAATCTCCCATATATTTATTGGAACTTCAAACACATTCTCCTGTCCAGTGGTTATCCAAGTCTCTTTGGCTGAATATCTATTTCTACAAAACATAAACTCAGCTCAGACTTGATCCTTAAAGGTCAAACCTTCTTTATGCCTCTATTTTTTTTTTCTTTTCAAAAATATTTTCTAAAAGAACTTCTAAAGCTACCTTAGTGCATTAAATTCTTTTTTGTCCGAGGTGATTTCCTAACTATGTAATGACTCTCACAGATTCTGAGGCATATAGGATGAAGAGAAGCACTGAGGAACAAGGTGGACTGAGGAAGACATCAATTGTAGAAAAAAAACCCCTCAGTCACCCACTATTAAGTGTAAATTTTTTCCTAAACAGGTAAAATTTCTAATACTTGGGAAAACATAGTAGAGAAAGAAGTGATAAAGAAGAGAGCAACAAAAGAAATCCTCTCTCTCCTCAAAAATTAAAATAATTACCTTTTTTTGCAACCATTGTTCAGAGTCATTCTTTTTCAGAGACGGTTGTGCAAGACAATAACACATAATTGATAAATAAGTTGATAGATAATTGTTAATAGATAGGAAGTTGATAAATAAGAAGCAGCAGCTTTATTATTTTGCTCTGTTTAAATTATGGCCGTTGGAACTCCCATACTTTTCTCCTACTTACTGACAGAAGAGTAGAAAATGAAAAAGAGTGGAGTGAGCCTTGTTGAAAAGGAGGTCCATGAACTATGGTATCCCCTAAATACAACACAGATGCAATCACAGCAAATAATATGTAGAGTTGAGATAGGCAGGAAAGAAAAATTACTACTTTCCAGTACAAAAAGAAAAAAAAAGTGAAAAGAAGGTATTCATAGGCTCATACATCTCTTTTATACCTACATAGAGAAGAAAAATCAAAATATCACAAATTGTGGAGAAACTGCTAGTCTACTGAAGTTTCTTTTATGACATTTGCCACGAGGCAGCCTTAATTATTACAATCTCAGTAGAGAGGGTAAGTAAACAGTTTATCTGCTGTTTTAGTGCACCTGTCATAAAAGTGAATTGTTCTTTTTCCACCGCTTCTGTGAAAAAGAACAGGGATGTATCTTTTGATTCACCAGAGGAATGTAACTTCTTTACAGGTTTCATGACTCGACTTTTAAAGCACCACACAAATAAAATTGTATTCTTGCATCTCCAACACAATTTGTATCATGTTCTGCTTCCTAGTTTATTGCAATTAAATAAAATAGTGTTCTCACACATATTTTTTATGAGCATTTCAATATCTGATTTTTCAAAATAGCTCACTCTGCAACAAATATTATGCTAACAAGAAATTCAGAGAACCTAAGTTTGGAATTAGCAGCTCTTCAGGAGATGTCACATGGCATAACCATTGTGCAAAAGTGTATCTTACTTGGGCAACAGTGTGATCAGGGCACCAGCTACGGACAAGGAGCAGTTTATGGAATTGATCCAGTAAGCTGTCATAACCATCAGGAATAACAGATTTTTCAGGGGCTTCTTCATCAAACCAGGCTTTCCAAGACTTCTCATTCCTAACAATTTGCACCAGAAGTTGATTGAAAGGGTACAAGCTAGATAACTGCACAAGATTGAGCCATGTAGTGTCAAGGATCCACTTTTTTGGTTTTGGTTCCACAGAATTCATATCCAAGCTGGCACCTCCTGCAAAGTGAAAAGTATTATAGAGGAAAACAAACATTGTTATACAGAAAAATGACAAGTAATAAAAAATACGTTTTTTATATAATTCAGGGAGTAACATTTTATGTAAATCAGGATATGTAGACCTAGAATTTGCATGGAAGAAACACTTAACAAAGACCTACTTGAAAAGTGGTCTCAGTTCCTCTCAAAGCTGATAGCCTACTGATTCTTGTGCTGCTTCTACTCTGTCTATAGAGCTGGAATAAAACATGCTCACCTAAAAGGATATTCAAACCCAGTTCTTCAGAGCATATGTAGAATGGTTAGTACAGCCTCCTTTCATCTTTACTAAAGAATAAGAAAGCACATGGTGCATTCATTTCCAGGACGGTGCAACGTCAACAGCCTCTTAGCTCAACCACCACTCAGCCTCAGGCCCATTTGCACACCCAGCACAGCTGAGCCACAGCTGAACAGTAACTCAGTGTTTGCCAAACAAACTGGGATATATGGATGCCAAGCACCTGACTGCACTTGTCCTTGTACCAGATTACATTTATCTTATCTTGGAGACAGTGAGGTCAACCTCCATCAAATTTTATAAACCTTACTCAAATTTTTCTTTGTCATTGTGTCTGAGTAGTGACATACAGTGGTGCCATAATGCAATGCAATATAAAAGTGTTTTACAACATGTAACAGAGCTCCACTTTTTTGTGCTGATACTTAGGTCTGGTACAGCATTCACATGCCAGCTCATCAGCCATCAAGAGAGCTTTTGCTGATTGTCTACAGACACAGATACGTGGCAACTTGGAAAAGAGGCAGATAGTAGAGACTAAGTTTTCTTACAAGCAATGGACTTAACTTTTTTCCCATTTTACAATGTATAACAGTTAAAATAATCCTCATCTAAGCATTATTTTGTTAACAATCTATATTGCTCTTGTTTTGTCTTGGTCTGTTTATGCTTTCCTTCACAAGTTAAAAACAAGTAGATCCACAGGATATAACACATTGTTAATGCAAGTACTGCAAAATCTGAATTTGGCAGTACACAGACATATGTAAACAGGAACATTTTGAGAAATTACCTTTGATCAGTGTCTCAAACTCAGTGTGTGAAATTTTCTTGGCCTGCAAGTCAATCTTCAGTGCCAGAAGCAATGTGAACAGGAACCGGTGATTTTCATACAGCCCCCGAACTGTGTACTTGAAGACTTCGTAGGTGAGATGCTCGATGATATAAATTACCCTTTTGGCTGGAATTTGAGATTTCCGAGATCTTTCCACTGATTGGTCAAAAATGCCAAGGAACTGCGCTAAAGAGGTTTGGTACATGATATTAACCAAGCTCATTTCCACAATCAGGGAATAAAGGATGCTACCACGACCTGCCACGGGCCGATACTCTTCACGGGCAGTATTGATTTTCACCTCTGTCTCCATTGCTGTGTTTAATTTTTCACTGACCTTAAAATTAATGGAAAAGAACATGAAGATTAAGTTGTATTACCTGTGATTTATACTACACAAGCAAAAAGAAAAGGTCTCGATTAAGATCACAATAATATTTTTAGTTGAGCTTTGCTTCCCTCTGCCAGTGTTTCAACACAAACGTGTCTTCATGTGTTCCAACTCCTGTCACAATGGGAACTGATCCAAACTTACACCTGCAAAATATGCCTGGAATATAAACAGTATCCAGGTAGCAGTTTAATTTTGCGATTTTTTTATGAAGAAAAAATTAGTGCTTCAACTATGTTAAGAAGTCAGATGTTATATAGTGGTTCTGAATGGAAAAAAAATAAAACAGGAATGAAAATATATACATATATCTTTATATATATACTATCTTTACACTACAGTTACAAAATGTATCTGCAATACATTCAAAATTCACCTCTTCTGCTGTTGTTTTAGTGATCCTCAAGACTTCTATCAGAGACTCATCTTCAACCAGTGAGCCTTCTGTACTGGTTAGACGGCAGAGAAGATTATCTTCAAGCTCCTGCATTTTTCTCTTGTTGGAAGTCACTTGTTCCATCAGTTTGATTCTTTCTGCTTCCAGTTCCTGTATTCAAGAAATTTACTGTAGGATATTTAGCATCAATTAAAAGGGAAATCCCTTATAAAGACATAGAAAACATGTAATTTAATGCATGTCAGATTGGGGATTTTGTTGTCTTTTACCTAAAATACTGAAATATCACTAAATGTGTTTGTACTAAAATAATTTATATGCACACTGAATATATATATTACAGTAATTTATATGTATCCTGTATTGATTTGATTAATGAAGCATAAATACTGGAGAATGAAAACACATCAGAATTACCAAGGAAAGCTTCCTCATAGTAAGGTGCACAAACCACTAAAGATAGTTTCCAATGGCAAGTGATAAAAGCCACATTACATCGAGTACTCAAAATTAAATCAGATAAAGGCCTGAAAGATGCTTTGTATGGATGGGTTTTGCGTTGTGAGCAAAATTGACTGGATGACCTTTTCCATTTCTAATTTCTATGATTCTGTGACTTTGAAAGATACAATCCTCTGCTGCTTATAAAACAGGAAATGTTACAATTATTATCTATGTCATATGGATGTTTTTGCCCTTTCTACAAGACAGACAATGACAAGGGAAGAAGGCAGAGGAGCCAACACAATGCCAAGTTAAATGAGGTATCTATACAGCACAGTCTGCACAGCTCAGGGATGCTCTTGCTGGCTGTCTTTATTTAATCAATGAAGTCAACCTTCCTATAAGAAAAGGGGAGTTAATAATAATCTATCTACACCTATGGCTTCAGTTTCTTTTCATTTTTGTCAACATGTCAAGCTACAGAAAAAGGAGATGTACAGAGTTATACAGTACAGGAGAGGTTCTAGTGTATTTCAAAGAAGTGACAAATTTCTTTATTTTCACTAACTTCTCATTTGGAAACCTGTTGAAATATGTTCTAGAGCTACAGAGTATAGGTCTGTGGAAGCTACAGGTAACTGCATTCCAAAAGAGGGGAACAGTTTAAGTATCAGTAATTCAGCTTTCTACATTTACTCCTCTTTTTATACCATTAATTTAAAAAAAAAAAAAGATTAGAATTACACAAAAGGAATACTTCCATTAAACACTCAAAAATACATTGAACTACATGCTTAAATGCCCCATAAGGATGTGCTTTGTTTAAGATCAGACACTTTACCCATACTATTTATAAGCCTTTATAGGACATCTTTCAGAAAACTAGCAAATATACCAGCTGCAAGTTTTTGTTTGCAAGGGAACTTCACAACCATATTTGTAACATAAATAATAGTTGTTCTGAACACAAATAGTGGCAGCAACTTCATTATCAAAGTACAGAAGTATGCTTACTTTTTTTTCTATGTATACAGGACCAACCTATAAAGCTGAGAAGAATAAACACTTCTTTGATCATATTTCATTGATCACTAGAGAAATCTTTAAGAATGTCTTGGTTCCTTTAATCTATTACTTTAGTTCAGCAATCATAAAGTTGTCTCTTTGTAATAGAAAACCTGTTCTTCAGAATCTCTGTTCATGTTGTGACTTTTCTCTGAACTAAATTTTTCAGAATCTCATTGGCTCTGACTATGTACACCAAAACATTCATCTCTAACTGAGACAGAAGAGACAGAATAACTATGATGTCTTCATATCTGCCAAAAGAAGTTTAATAAATGTTGATCAGCTGCAACCATGTCCCTGTGCAGCAAGTAATGCCAATATTAACCAGGTTCCCTTGCAACTATCTTCAGATGATGTACAGCACTGAAGGAATATTTTTCAGTGACTATATTTTTGACCCAAAATACAGTCTAGGTGTTTCTAAGTACATTCAATATGAATACTCTAACAGTTCCGTCCAAGAAAAAAAAAGAAAAACCACAGAGCAAGGGTATCTTGTAGGAAGAGGAGTTTTATATGTAGGTCATGAGTAACCTATTACACTTCTTTCACTTCTATCTTGATTTAGACCTCTCCCTCCCTTCAGAGGTTATTCAGGATACTCCTATTCACTCCTGCTGATGCTGTTCAATTTTGCTTACAGAAACCTACATCTACTGGGGTAAAGATGAAAAGTTTTGCATCTAAAGCATTTGTTCCACCCTATTTTTCCCCAGTACCTGCTGTTACAGTCTTTCTGGTTTTCATGGAACAATTCACAGGAAGTTTGTGCATAACAATGACTTTCCAGCCTCTGTTTGTGACTGTCAGACTGAAGGAAGGGTACCTTAATTCCAGCTCTTACTTCAATAAAGGCTCATTTTGTGCAAAGTGGAAGGGTGTTGGCTGGAGAAAATGACAGCACCACTAAAGAACACTGGTTAGAACTTGTTTGGGGGAAGTTAAAGGAAGAATTAATTCTCTTAGGTAGGCAAATCCTCTCACATGAGCAAGCCTACCTGAGCTACTTACCAAAAGCAGCAGCTCTGCTAATGCAAACCTCAATTTTTTTCTCTCACCTGAGAGCGGATTTTCTTCCTGATATTAACTTCCACATAATCAATGCAAATTTTAGTAAGAACAGAGTCAAGTCAGTGTTCAGGGCTCCTTAAGAATCTTTTATCTTCTTGCACACTAGAGTCTGGCTACCAAAAGTAGTTCAAGTTCATAAGCATTTTTTCATGTAATTCAAATTAAATTTAAAAAGGAATTCAGAAATAAAAGAGATTTCTGACTGAACAAGAAGCCCTTTCCATATATGAAGGAATAAATTTGTTTTATGTATGTTATGTGTATGCCTGTGATGTATTTTTAATGAATAATTTTCTTTCTTCTCTTTCCAAGGCTGGATCTTAAAATAAATGTCTAGGTTCCCCCATTCAATTAAAAAACAGCTCCACATTGTGTTTCAGAAAATGACAACCTTTAAACTTTCATTCACATTTTTGTTCTTGCATTTGATTTCAACCAAGCCATTGAATATGTATGCACTCCTGATGCAGATACTGAACAAGCCTTCCCTCTATTCAAATACCACAAGACTCAATACCTGCTTTTCTGTGAGGATGACACGGCCAAGGAGCTGATCTTCCAGCCCTTTCATAGTAACAGTAAAGTCAATCACAGTTGTTCTTGCACTAATTTCTGGAGTATAAACAGGATTAGCCACCTTTGTTGTCATATAGAGGGTAAACCCCTTCGTCAGATCTACCTCCTTGTCACCTACTTTCACCTGAAAATAAGAAACATTTCTCAATTTTCAAAAGCTGAATTCAGAAAAAGCATTATTTTATCTGATTTAAAAAAAAATCTATGAACTCTTTTGTTTATGCTGTTATTTGCACTTTTTAAAAGTTCTGATTAAGGGTAAAAAAGCCCCTCACACAACCCCATGAGTTCACAACTCGTTTTCTAACTGCTTTAAAGGTACAAATCATGTCAGTATTCAGACTACCCCATACCCAACATCTGTCGTATTGGGTTTTAATTTCATGTCTGTAATTCATCTTACTTTGTGTGCTGAACCAAATTTTATGAAATTTTTTTCCAAGATGTTATCTAGAGCAGGGTCAAGTTCCTCTCCAATGTCTTCAATTAACAGAGGTCGGCCAAGGGACAAGCAGTCTTCTATATGACTTCTGAAGAACTTGTGGTTCATAGCTGTAACCTAGGAACATTGAGTCACAACACAGCATGCACTTGAGAATCTATTGCAGCTTTAAAAATTTATACTCATCCTGGGATATCTAGACAAATGGCCACATTTTAGGGACCAAAACTTGCCTCTGCTGACATGGATGGAAGTTTTGCTTTAAACTTAGGAGGATAGGAGATCACATTTCCTTATTGTTACTATTTACTTATTTATCTGCATATCTATCTAATCTTTGCAATATCTTATTTTCTCCTAAATAGAAATAGATTTATGCTTAGAACACTAATGTGAAGTAAGGAAACATTTATGGAGTTTAGAAGGGGAACCAGTGTTACATAGGAGGCCTGATCTGACATCAGACATTCAATTTCCAAATTAGTTCCACCAATCATAAAATTGCTATAAGTCACACAGACTCCTTTTCATTTATTTAAATTTAATATATTTAACACAATCCTTGAAGATGATAATTTAATAGCCTTTCTGGGCATCTCTTAAGTCATGGTTTTCGGGTGGTATTTTTACCAGGAAAAATAATTAGGATAGATATGTTTTTAAAATAAATCCTTGTCTTGTAGGCAAAGGGCTTTGAAAAAGGTATAATTAAAATATCTAGAGGCACATTACACAGAATTAAACCAGTATATTATTTAAAAATTAATACTCTGTTCAACCACTCGGTACTTTTTGTTTGCTATAATGTAAGCATATGTGTATCCACCAAAACAGCATGTTGCCTACATTTTTATTTCAAATTCAGCTGAGGGATAGAGCTATTTTCTGGGTGACCAACAACAAAACATTAACAAGGCCATAGCAAATCACAAAATCCCAGATGTAAGCCATAATTTACACACTTGTGTATTTAGACTCTCTCTTGACATAACCCTGTTCCTCCTGGGCATACTGGGGAGAACTCAATTTCAGTGCAGGAGATACAAGTCTCCAGGAAGGTGGAGAATGGGATACAACCTTTTACTTCTCTCTTTGTTTCTCTTTCACTATGGCAAGCAATTAAAAGATTCATCATAAAAATAGATGTGCCATAACATATCATTCTAAGCTATTTTGCCCTGTTATTGATACCCTGATACAGGGTACAGGTTCTGTGTCAGTCTTGTTTTAGTTTCTGCATAACTGTATACCAATAAACATCAGATTTAAATTACACATGGCCATAGTATGATGACACAAATGACACAAACATTTTAAAAAATTTTAAATTAACTATTTACCTGTAGTCCATTATTCTTTTCCTTATTTTTGATCCAGATTTTTCCTTGACCTTGTGGATCAATCAGCAAAGGATATCTAGATGCTTTTGTGACAATAATGCCATTTTGAATTGAAAGGTCATCATTTGGAAGACCCTGGAGGTTCCATTCACCCACTGTAGCATTGTCAACAAGCATATCAATAAGGTTCAAGTTCTAATAGAAAATATGCAATTACAAAATTAGTACCAGTAGAAAACATGTAAATACAAAATTAGTGCCAGTTAGAGGAGCTACACTAAAACATCTGCTGGATGGTTTCTTCTTATTCTGATCACAATGCATGATAGAGTGTATCTGGTAGTTATTGCTTACTGTTTCTTTACTTTAAAGTCCATTCAGGCTCAGTCATTGCAGTTGAGCAATAATGAAAGTGAATTCTGTTGAGGCTTTGATGTCCATCAGAGAGTGTCAGAAAAACTCTGAAGCCAGTTCAAAATCAAAAGATAAACTGATTTTTTGCCATTTTAACGGCAAACTTTTTTCCTGCTACTTCAAGTGGAAGTGTCATCTTGCTCAGAAGAGCTTCCACTTGCTGGAAAGTGCCTTCCAAGTACAGGATGGCTGTGGGAGACTAAGAGAAGAAAGTGAAGATGTGCTGTGGATCAGTAACCATGAACTATCATGAAAGGTTATTGTTGCTAAGCTAAAACCCTTCACAGTTCACATATTCTCCTAAGTCTGATTTGCACTTGTCAACTAACTTGCTTTATTTTATTCACTATGAAAAGTGACTGGCCTCTCAAAAAATGTGTATGTGAAGAAAACAGTGCTAAAAATAGCAAACCAAACTCTCCAATGTAGAAAAGCAACTTAGTAAGGATTGAGAATTTTAAAAATAATAAAATCGAAGGGTTTTTTTAATCTGCTCCTTACATTTTTTCATTCAACAATTCCTACTGGCAGGCTTTCTCTGAAAACATGTTTGAAACAAAGAGAAAAGGAAGGAAGGAAGGAAGGAAGGAAGGAAGGAAGGAAGGAAGGAAGGAAGGAAGGAAGGAAGGAAGGAAGGAAGGAAGGAAGGAAGGAAGGAAGGAAGGAAGGAAGGAAGGAAGGAAGGAAGGAAGGAAGGAAGGAAGGAAGGAAGGAAGGAAGGAAGGAAGGAAGGAAGGAAGGAAGGAAGGAAGGAAGGAAGGAAGGAAGGAAGGAAGGAAGGAAGGAAGGAAGGAAGGAAGGAAGGAAGGAAGGAAGGAAGAGAAAATACCTGCAAATCTTGCAAAAATCACATAATTCAGCATCTGAAGCCTAAAGCAAAACTTCAAATACTGTGAGAGTTGTGATACAATCATGAGACCTAATGATACCAGTGGTTGCAAGAGGCCAAAGCTTTTGTACCCCTTTGATTTTTTTACTGCTAAAATAATTGAAGGTTCACAATAAAGCAACACAAACCATTCTGAGAAGACAGAGGAATTTTAGGAATCAAGCTTCCATTTGTGCAAAGGACAGAAAAGCATTTAAAAAGCAAAGTTTTCAGCAATTGGAACCTAAAACCATATTTAGCTCCTTAAGCAGATGAGTAGGATCTAAACAGCTTTGAACTTTTTCTTACCTACAGCAAGAAGTATCAGTCACTCTGCAACTCTGAAACTCAGCTAATTTAAGTGCCTAACTAAACAGATAGGTGGCTAAATTTAAACAGATCTTTCTAAATTGTTATGTCTAAATGACTCACACACCCACAATCAGTCTGTGAGGCAGGTGTCAAGCCTTTGCTTGAACTGCAAAGTTGCTTTCTTCCCTATGGTGTGAAGTATCAAAAAAGGCCCATACACTGCCTTTTGTGAGTACTTAACTCCCTGGGAAAAATCAAAACTCTCTTTAATACACCATGATGGAAATCATAATTCTGTCTTTAATGGGAACTGTCTAAACAGAATGGTAAATAGGTTTTGAAACTCATTAACTATGGCATTCTCCATCTAATTGAGACATACTGGGGAGGGGAGGGAAAGCAACATAGAAATGATAAATATTCCTCAAATTTTCAAGGATGCAGTCAAATAGTAATGTGGTCAGAATACTTTCATGGAAGCAGAATTTTTGTTCTTTATGTATTGCTTTCTAAGGACTTTATACATCCAGTTTCTTATCCTTAAATGGTGAGAATCTTAACAGATATTCCCCAAGGTAAGTAGCTTTTAAGAACATTTTGTACACTGAATTTGAGAAAGAGCCTCTCTGGGATGAGTGTATGTAGGATAACTCTCATGTCACACTGGTTAAGAATCTTGCCTGAAACTGCACTGCTCCTGGTACTTTATTAATAAATCCATCTTGGCCTTACATATTTTTTATCATCAGCAGCTTTCAGAGAGCTTTCCTGGGTGGGTCAGAGTCATTCATCTTTTAAGTCACAGCATAAATTGGGCTGGATTGCAAGTTTCACTCTGTCAGGTCAAGGTTAATCAGCACTACAAGCATTATGCTAACCTAACATAAAAAATAATAAAAAAGACATTCACAAGTAACTTCTATGAAGTGAACAAACCCCTCATGGAAAAGAGCTCTCCTTAACAGAGGCTTTAAGTGCCAAATCCCAAAACACATGAAAAGAAGATGCAGCTCTACCTTTAGCTGTCTCACAATGATACAGCTGTATACAGGTTGAGCAGCAGCTCACAGCATTTTTCAGCAGCAACTGCTCTGTCAAAATCTTTGACAGCTGTGAACAGGAACTGTTTGAGCTTAATGCCTCAACTCCTGTGCTGAGAGGAAGAGAGAGTCCCTGAACTATTTCTCCAGCCTTTACTGCAGAAGAAAATATAGACAGGTATTCACAAAACTGAGTGGAAGACAACATAGATTACTCAGAAAGACAGTTTTGATTACTATGGCCTAAATTCTGCCTTCAGCATGAATATGTCTTCCATATGTCTTTCACAGGTACAGGGAAGAATATTAGACAGAACTCCTAAAAGTCATGGAATAGGACCAAGGCTGCTGCTGACCATGAGCAAAGCTTCTGCACCAGAACATCTGCCAGGTCTGGCACTCCTGAGCCTCACTGGTGACAAAGGTGCATGGATTGAAAAGCTAACACTGGAGCAAGTGCCAGAGTGCTGCAAACTGAGCCTTGCAAAATGCAGGGTTTGTTTAAATCAATAATTTCTACAAGATACTTCAAATTAAACTAAATTAAATGTTGTGGGTACACAGCAAAGGGTATGATAAGAGCGTATATACTGATAACACATGGAAGTGCAAAGGTGATGTTTCCTCTTATGAAAAGGTAAATGTATTCTAAGCTGATAAATTTTACTTTGTTTCCTGTATTATGCTGTGTCTCCCAGGGCAGCTGACCTCAGACAACATTTCTCTCTCAGATTTGCCAAAGCAGTGTCCTACATAGCAATTGTGAAATGCCTGACAGTATAAAGAGGAATTTAAAACATATTGGTTTAGAAGCTCACTTGTCAACTGTTCAGATTTTTTATTTATTAAAAATGTGATTGAATGTGACAGCCTGTATATAATCTTCCAATTATGTACTTTTCCGGAATGAAATGCTCTGCATATAATTTCTCAGCAAGGCAAAGAATAAGGTCAGAACAAAACATGAACACTTACTTTACTGTATGGAATCTTGCTATTGTCCATCTCTTTCTTCCACAATTGGAGTAGCAAATTCCTGTACTCCTGATTGAAAGGTCCAGAGTAAGAGAGAAATCCGGTGGCCAGAAGAACATTCCCCACCAAATTAATAATTTGATTTTGAAAGTTTTTGCTGCTTGCTGTCCAACGAAGCTGTATGCAAAATATTTAAAAGTTCACTTAAGCAGACACAAAACTAACACGAACATCTTACTTAAAAATTTATCTCTTTCTGTTAAATAATTTTTCTTCAAAACAGGAGTATTTTTTCTTTAAATCATTCTTTTCAGAAGTAGAAGTTTGCTTGGAAGTGATGGCAACCACTTGACCAAGTGGAGAAAAAGCATCTTTGTGAACAAGCTGGTCGATCTGGTAAGAAGAGCTTTAAAGGAGGAATGAAGTGGCAGGCAGAAGAGGATCAATAGTCATGTGAGGAAGTGGAGGACTGGGCTGGCAAACAAAATGTGTGGGGTGAGATAAACTGCAGGGACCCCGTAATCAACAAAACAGGGCTAATGGAGGAGCACCCTAAGGATACTCACATAAATAGAGAATTGTGGGGACAGCTTCCAAACTGCTTATAGGACATTAATTATCACAAGTGGGCACCTCTCTGAAGTGCCTCTACATGAACGTGCACAGCACAGAAAACTCTGCACATGGTTGCAGTGTCATGGCATGATGGGGGTCATGGGAACTTGGTGGAAAGACATCCACAACTGGAGAGCTGTATCAGCTGTCTATGGGCTTGTTAGGAAGGACAGGCTGTGAAGTGAGAAGAGGGGTTTTCCTACATGTGAGAGAGCAGTGGAATGCAAGTGTTTGGCACGGGAGGTTCAAGGATGGACAATATGCCTGTTGGGAACTCATGGGTTAGCATCAGAGGGAAGATCAACATGGGAGATGTGTGTGTCTGTGACAGACAACGTGATTAACAGGGAGCAGGTGAGGTCTGTTTCACATGAGGGAAGAAACCTTGCATCCACAGGCTTTGGTCTACGTGGGGAACTTCAACAACCCAATATCTGAAGGGACAGTGCAGAAAGACACAAGCAAACCCTGAGGTTTTAAGGAAGGCATTGACGAAAGTTCAAGTGAGGATTTAATGAGGGAAAGGCAGTTTGCTTAACCTCAGACTTGCAGATAAAGAATTGATCAGGGATCTAAAATCTGGGGGCAGCCTTGGCTGAGATTGTTTAGCCTTGAACACAGAGAGTGCAGGGGAAATTTGCACACATGTATCTATGTGCACAAATACATGATGGGAAGGTGTAAAGAGGAAGATGCCAGATTTCTTGCCAGATTTCTGTTCCCAATCACTCTGAACTCAGTCTTGGTCAGGACCCACATATTTCAAGTTTAGAAAACACACATTTAACCCAGTGTCAGTTTTGCCCAATACTCCAAGTGCCATACAGTCTCTTTAATTTTTTGTCTGAATTTTCAGAAATAGAGTGGAATAACAGCTATTACAAGACCTCATAGCACAAGGCTTCAAAAAACCCACAGTAAGGCACTATAATTTTCTATTTTTGTGTTGTTCTTAAATTCAGAAATTCACTGAAAAAATATGATAAAGCATTCAAGATTTTTCACTGACGTAATTTGAAGGCCAGCTATGCAAATAAATGCTGAGGTCCTGACCTCACAGGACACAATGGTTGAAGTCAGAACTCCCATCAATTTTGACTTTGTGTGAAATCAATGAAGGAATTAACAAAGCAAATAATAAGAGAGGGAAAAAGAGTATCCTGCTTCCTCTGAAAACCTTCAGGCTGAAGCCAGAAAGATCTGCATAGGAAAGGTAAATTTCAAGCTCAGTGCAAAGGATAACAATTAGTCCATAATTCTGTAAAAGGCTCCAGTAGAAATCCAAGCTTCAATTATAATTCAGAAAATTAGTCAAGCTTCAAATTTGTATTCTTGCATACTTGGTGAGAAAAAGAGAGTAATCCTTCTTATAAATATTTTAGGGCAATTATTTAGGTTAAGTCTCTTCTTAATAAAGCTACAAGGAATTTGGCTCCTTGGCTTTAAATCTGAACTTTATCCTCATACGAGTCATATGATATAACATAAATCTTCCCACAGAAGAATTAACACAAGAAATTGCTTTACATTTTTAGATACATTAACATCAAGGAAAAAAAACATACATATAACTTTAAAAAGTGTCATGTGATATCAAGATGTCACCATGCCTTGAGTGTATTGAGCACTGCTACGATCATTACAGAGCATTCTCAAAACTGCACATCTACTTTGTGCTGGAAACCTACAAGTGTGTGCTAATACCTTTTCTCCCCCTAACCCTTCAATCAGAGCTGTGGCATTGTTCATCTTCCTTCTGCATGCCTCAGCATCATCAAGCAAGGCCTGCTTCTCTTTCACAGCAGCATCATACATGGCTTGGACTTCATCCAGTTCTTTTTGCTTCTCATCCAGCTGATTTTGTGCACTATTCAGTTCCATTTGGGCAGCTGCAAGTCTTCCTTCTTGCAAAGCTAAATTTGCCTACATATATTTAAAAGCAAAGAGTAGTTAATACCTATTTTTTGGCAGAAGCAAATGACATTAATTTAATGACACACACTGTACTGTGTTGGGTACTTTTAAAAATAATGCATGTTTTAAGATGGCAGAAGTTTGTTTGTTTTTGCTGGAACAGAAGCATAGCATTAAAGTTATTCAAGGCAATCTTAAGACATTTTAATAATATTTTCAGAATGGTCTATTGATCACACAATGACCAATGATTTTAAATCACAATACACTTGAAATAGCTGCATATTAGACATATGAGGCAACATATACAATAGGTTGCCTCATATATATGCCTCCTGTAATATATTCTCAGTGCAAAAGAAATTTAATATTGTCTTCATTAATTATAAAATAAAAAAGTTATAGCAGAAACTACTCTTTTGCTCTCTTTTTCCATCAATTATTTCTACAACAAAAATATAACAAATGTAATTTTTTGCTCCTCTGGAAAGTAAAGCTCTAGAGATTCCTTTCACATCTCTCTATAAATTTGCATGATGACTTACCAGCCATTTAAATGTGGCCTCTTAACTTTTATAGTCCTAACAGGGTTGAAAAAAATATTCTGTGAATTCAGAATGTATTTCCATATACATTTGCAAAGGATTAGAGCCTGACAAATTTCTTATGAAATTCACACTTACAGATAAAGGTTGCTTCCATTTACTCTGAATATTTAAAAAAGCTTGTTTAAATATCATGTATCTTATTTCTGTTTTTTTCTTCTATAAGAGTTATGAAGGTGGAAACCAAAAATCTGTAAAACCTATTTTATTACGAATATGAAACTTGACACTCGCATTATGTCACATCAGAAGAGCAGCAGTAGAAGGCATCTCTCTTAAGGGGTAACTCTTAGCTAACAGCATAACCATGGGTTGGGGTCTGGCCTATTTCAATAGAGAGGTTTGTGAGCAGGAAATTGGAGAAGCATATAGGTATTAATCAATGAAGTATGTTACTAGTATCTATGTGCATGTATGTTGCACACATGTGAGTTAGATACAGGTAAATCACATGTGTCTCTGCCCATCTACATTAGCAATCTAGGTATATGCACACAGGAGATGCTAGAGAATAGCACTGTCAGTAAAATTTCATCTACTGTAGCCACCTGTTATATTGACAGATCCTAGAGATTAAAAAAATATTTTGGAATCCAGATGAACCAGTAAAATGGCTGCTCAAAAATTCCATCATGTAAGAATGCTGAAATATTTCTACCCCACTGTTTATCAAAAAACACATTAAAGAGCATCGCCTAGAAATAAACACTACCCAATCAGTGAGTCTTGATTAAACCCAGCTGTTGTGTTTTAGTGCATCTTGGACCATTGGGCAAAGTTCCAACAGCAAAGGAGTTTTTAGGAGGTGATGTAGTATTGCTGTACCCTGCACCAGGGGAAAGGGTGAGATATGAGAGAGAGAGAGAGAGAGAGATAGTGCAGGGTTCCTTCTGAATAAGTGCATTTGAATAAGAAAGGCCTGACAACACATGGCATAATAAGACAACTGCCCTAAAAAGATTCATAAGAAGACAGACAGTGAGTGAATTTTACATCCCTTCAAGTGCTGGACACCCCACATTCATGCAGCATCAGAGAGAGCCAGGATAGTTTTGCCCATGGTATCCCGTACAGAGCAGATCTTGTCCATGAAGAGAAAACTTTATCTTTTGGCCATTCAAACTATCTTAAACTCCTCTTATTGTTCTGTCTTATTAAAGCAGATTCCTCATTTAGCCATCTGTTGTCAGGCTTCTGTTACTGAGATCCAAAGGGAGCCCTGCACCACCTCTCTTCTACCTCCCCCCACCTCCTTCCCCACTGCAGAGCATCCTTGTAACCTTAAATTCTCTGACGGATAAAAATGGGAGTCAAACAATATTATGACATATTGTTTCAGTCTCAGCTGACAAATATTGAGGTTACACAGGAAACAAGATCCTTGGAGGGTTGTGAGGAACAGGCATGGCAGAACAGCTGGAACAACAGAGAACTTACACCTGACTGTGTGGATTCATATCAACACCTTGACATTTACCACAGCAGGATGTGAACTTCAGTAGAAAAGGATGGGCATGTGGATTCCCAATACATATGAGCAAAAATGCCTTGTAAATACAAAAAGTAGGTCTCTGTGAAGCAATAAACTACCCAGAAAAGTGGAAAAAGTTTGCTAAAACAGACTTCCCCATTCTTAAAAACTCTTAAAAGGCTATCAGGTTTGAAGATGTAGGGACAACAAGAAGGTATTTCAGAGATGAATACAAAAAAAGTATATTGTATTCTAACCTGAAAAAAAAAATCCCTAAAATTATTTACACAAGACTTTACAGATTTTCTGGAAGATGACCTATAATAAGAAACTATTTTGCAGACAATTTAACCAGAATTCTCAGCCAACTTTAGGGAAATCATAACAATATAAGATATAATGCTAGTTTGATTTATAGGCTACTTGATCATATGTGATAAACACTGGTTGGTTGCATGAGACTGACAGCTAACATACCAAGCTGACCAACCTATGCAATTCCCAAAGGCGGAAAGACTACTTGTTTCAGACGACCCTTTGAAATCATCACTATTTGCTTTCTCCCTGTTTTTTTTTTTTTTTTCCCAAACTCGAGTTTTCAAAATTTCATGGATACAAACACAGCTTTTGTATTGACATCACTGGCAGGTTGGCTGGCAGCCTCCTGTCTAGGACTCTGCCATGAGAGCAGGAGGCAAGTTCAGCTGCCAAAGAGAATCTTCTGCACAAGAAGACTATTACAGCTGCAATCAGCTCCATACAAACATTTCCAGCCAATAATAGGCAGGAAGGAAACATGTTTCCCAACCATTAAGAGCCACTGTGGCCTTTCTAATTTTAGTGGCATTGCTCTGTGAACAAGCTTCACACCCTTCATTTCACCCCTTTGAATCACACAGCAAAGCAAAGATACACAATTTGTTCCAGTTGGATGCAGTGTGAAAGCCTGAATAAATGGATTTTATGCAGATGAATCACGAGGATTCAAGACATGAGGTCCACACTCTGATCTGCGCTCCTGGAGAAGCAGTGCTACGCTGGAACATGCCTGGGCTCATGTGAGAACAGCAGCTTCAGCCTTTCCTTGCCTTTGGCATTGTGGGGAACCAGACAGACAATCCTCTCAGCACCTGCTCCAGCCACTGCTGCTACCTGCCCTCTGCATCTGTCTGCCTGGGGCAGGTACAGCATCTGTGCCAACAAGGACCACAGCTAAAGAGTTAAGCAGCCCTTTTGCCTTCTTCCAAGCTGCCCTCAGAGAGGACTTCATAGCAGGTGTTGAGGTGATCCTGCCTCAAGATAAAAATCTTAAAATCTTTGCAAAAAATGCAAAAATCTTTGCACTCCACACAAAACCAGAACAAACAAACACATAATTACAATCACAACTGTAATCTTAAATGAAACATGCCCAGGATCTTTCTCTGGCATTGAGGCTGACCAGCATAAAAAAACTCACATTAAGCTCTCTGATTCTCTAAAACAGTATGACTGCATGTTGACAGCCTTGTGGGAATGGCTCTTGGACCAGGCAGGAACGTGAAAGGTGCCCAGAGACTACTGAAAAATACTGTTTAGCCAAAAGCAAATCCATACTAGGGATCATTCTAATAATTTACCAGTGTAAATGATCACTTTCCAGTGACTAGAAAAATTCACTAATACTATTTAATTTAGTAGCATTGACATAGACATTAAGTTTCTCGCTGATTCATTGCAAACTCAATTTTGCAAAGTACCAAGTTTATCTGACCCTGATCCAAGGAAGCAGTTCAATAAAAATGACTTCTCCAACTGAAAGAAGCCTCACGCCATTTAATGCCATTCCTGATCTTATGGAATGCCCAGATCAACCCCAAATCATTCTGAAGAGCAACTGCTGCTCATTAAATTCAGGAAATGTTACTACAAGAATCCCATTAGAAAAGAAAAGTGTCCAAAACTATAGACTTCACTACAGGTAAGGATGATTTGGAGCTTTCCTAGCACTTCTCTTTCAAAGGAATTTCAGTCTAATTGTTCTTACACTACATTGAGCACTCACTGCTGATGGATTAGGCCAGAACGCTTCTTGCATTTGACTCTGTCCCTCTGCTCCTGACCTTCTGGGGATGTGCTAAGTGCTCATCTTTGCCTTTTGCTTCAGTCCCGTTCTGGGAACATAGCATCTGACTGAAAACGCTTCATATAAATGCAATCTCAAAACTGCCCCTGTCCCAGATTACTGCAGATTTTTCCTGTAGACACACCACTGGTTTTGGATCAGCTTTCTCAGAGACTCATTATGATGGTATACTTGTATCCACCGTTATTTAGGGAAAGATTGTAAAAAAGACAAAGACAGACATTCCAAAACCAATGTTTTTACCTCACCAATACAAACTTAAAAGAATAGATATACACCTGCACATACATATATACATATGCACACATGCAAACAGATCCATGCAAGAGTGACATTAACAAAATCTTGGCTTCACTTTCTTTGCTATCAGTGACCATTCTTTGGGATTAAAATAGCATTTGAAAGGAACAGAAATCATATCTCTTATCTGCTTTTCACAGTCTGTTCTAGCTAGTGAAAGACTTTTCATATTATCTGTTCAGCTACAAGTCCTGACCTACTCTGTTTTGTTAGGTGATCTAATCCTCGCCTTCACCCCCTCAAAGCATATGCTTTCTTCCCACAGTTATTGTGGGCCTTGAATTCAGACTTGCATGCTTGCTTTCCTGTCCAGTGGGCATCACCTTGTCAAGGACACACTTGTTTAAATGAACAACTATCAAATTTCAACACTCCTTGACTATTACCTCTTCTTCAGGTGCAAGATTTCCTTTCATTGCCTGCTATGGTTTTTAGTTCAGCATACAGACAAATGAAAGTAGAAAAGGCCATAAACTCTCATACTTAAACTGAGTTTGACAGGGAGAATCCTCAATATCAAATGGAATTTATAAACTGTAAACAAACTTCCCTTGATCACTGAAATAGCCTAAGGAGAACTTAATTAAAGTCACTGCAGACATCTCTAAGGAAAATTATACTCCTGTACACAGTATTTTAATTGGAGGCTAACAGTATCACAGCAAAAGTCAGGGCTTCTCTATTCTGCTCTTATATTCCTCAAATAAGGGATACAGAGCAGATGGCGTTTCAAAATTCTCAGGTTAATGCAGCAGGCTGGTTTACTAGGTAGCAATCTGGGGAGGAGCAGCTCATCCTCGTGCTGAAGGCTTATGGGAAAGTCTAACTAATGACCCTTGGGCTGCAGGTCACTTATCTGAAGAATACCAGTATCCATTCTTAGGAATTAGGTAATTTTTGCACACTGTATTTACTAAAATATAAGTCACTATTAAATAGTTTTCACAGGTTGTCATATTTAAGATAAATGAGGCAATGAGTCTCACTTAAGATGCAATTTAAAAATATATTGAATCCATTTTGCAGGTGTAGAAAAGGATTTATACCCTAGAAAGTAGTTAGGATAAAGCAGCTTGATTAATTCATTCAGTAAACCTGCTTTTAGCACTGGATGGATTACCTTGGGCTAGTACTTTATGAAGTTTAATTGTACATTTATTTTCAATTATTTTCTTAGCATCACTCCACTGCTTTCTGCAATATCTCCTGCATACTTTAAACACTTCCTTCCTCCCTCCCTCTGCCATCTTCAGTTTTTGTAATATTTGTGACTGTTGCTATACCTGACAATAGGCACCACTTTGCCAAGATATGTATGTTTCATTTTTTATCAGCTAGTGTGACAAGAATGCAAGTACTTGAATACAAAGCTAAATTTATATGTAATCTTAAATCATATATATTCAAATAAAAACAAGAGCACGTTTTCAACTTTCAGGGTTGCATTTGCATATAAAACCACTATTTCCCCCAGGTCTTGCTCCCTTTTATAGCTCTCAATAGTAACATTTCAAATTCTGTTTTCATTAGTGAACATCCCATTATTTGAAAAAGAAATAGCTACTTATATATGACAAAAATATGGCATTCTCTTGAGTTACTTGAATAAAAAAAATATGCTTTTAACATATTTGAATCAGATCTGTCTAGGTATACTAAGAGATTATGCCAAGAGTTTTGACTGTGCCATTGATACAGTGGCTTATTCAATATGAAACGAAATTTGAGTGCAGTGGAAGCATAACGGATTGGATGTATTTCTTCAGAAAAGACCCATAAAACTCTAGGAGCAATGACTATAAATCATTATGTAAATATGCAAAGTCCCTTTTTGTCAATATGCTCATAAATGGAACATTTCCAAGACAATAAAGCTATCTGTAGGAAGGCATACAACAGTGGCTGATCCCTTTCTACTTCAGTTCAATGTTTCAACAAAATTCCATACCTTGCAACTCTTTTCTATTTTACATAGGTACACTTGAACGTAGTAGTTTGAAACTCCAAAATTTTTTTAGGGAGCTGAATTCCAGCTACATTCCTTAAAGAATGCTTCTGTGCCAAGACTGATCTCTCCTCTCCTCTCCTCTCCTCTCCTCTCCTCTCCTCTCCTCTCCTCTCCTCTCCTCTCCTCTCCTCTCCTCTCCTCTCCTCTCCTCTCCTCTCCTCTCCTCTCCTCTCCTCTCCTCTCCTCTCCTCTCCTCTCCTCTCCTCTCCTCTCCTCTCCCAGATTCTATCATGACCACAATGAGCAGGTTCCTTCCCAGGCCAGTAGGACTAAGGAGTTTTCTTGAAGCCATAGTGCTAGGAACGCACTCTGGGGGCAGAAAAGGCATCGTCTCCCACAAACAGCTAGACAGGCTCTATAAAGAGCAAACTGAATACTTACTGTGTTCACACAAGTAATAACTGTACCACATGGTAGTTGTGTGTAAGGGGAAAAAGTTGCCAGGACATGTTAAACCTCTGTGTGCTTGACTTAACAACTGGGTGTGAAGAAAGAAGAATTTCTTTTTTAGCCAAAATAACATGACAATTTTTCCACTTGACTATATTCGTCCCTCAAAAAAATAAAATTATCAATACAAAATACCTTAAGAGGAAGAACTTCTTTATTAATACCGTAGAAGTAAGCCATTGCTTGTGTCCATGAGCAAAGACCTGCTACATTTCCACACACTTTTTTAGCAGTCTCAAGATTATAATCCTCCATATCCAAATAAGGCTCTAAAAGCTCCACAGTTTCTTCTGTAATTGAGTCCTAGTAAATGGAAAGGAAAAACTATTTTTTAAAATTGGTTTTTGAATAATGTCTGCTTCACAGAAACATTTTTATTTTTAAAACCACGGAATAAATTAACAAAGGAACACTCGGAATAAATTAACAAAGGAACACTGTTGCCTTTCACTCTTATAAAGGACAGATTAGTAGTTTTTGTGAACTAGTGAAAATAACTCCTACTTCCATTGCAACAGATTGACTTGAGTTGGCATTTAATATCCCTATTTGACACATAAGATTTACAGACATTACTAGTGCTCGTTGCTCCATGACAATTTAAGCTATTCTAACTTATTGCTGCTCCACCTTCTTCCCTTTCCCCCTCAATCAGATACCCTTCCCCCATCTTAAATACCCTTCCTCAATGTTCAGTGATCTAGTTTGGAAACTGTTATGACAGAAATATAAGTCAGAAAGCTACTGATTAATTTTTTTCTATTCTAGTTCCATACAAAAGCTCACCATGCTGTCAGACAGGCACTGGTGTGAACACAGCTAAAGAAAACAAACATGCAGATTTTGGAATGAAAAGGGTGAAACTGCAAGGCACTGTCTTCACTTCACTGAAGCTAACCCTTTTCCTTAACCGTAAAAGAAATTTCTTTCAGCTGTTATTCTAATCCCAGTTTTTTCCTCCCTTTCACAATGTGCTGAGAACATGAAAAGCCAGATCTTTGATGATGGTGGTTAATCTATAATTATGTAAGTGTCACAAGAAAATGGAATTCATCTCTTTGAGCAAGGTAGAGAGTAGAAGAGCTTATACAGGTTAAAAATGACTGCTTAACAATAGACATGTTAAGAATCTTCCCTTTTTTTGGCAATGTATTAACGCCTTTCTTCTAATGCATCTAAAAATCATCCACCATTCATACTGTCATAAAGCAATTTACCCTTTTCTTGTTTTTCTGCACAGCAGAAAGGACTGCCTTATATTTATCTGATCCTTAGCTACTTTAATAAAAAAGAAATTCACTATATTACTCCCAAGATCAGTCACGGTGATGTTTTCACTATAATCATTTGCTGAAATGTAAAATAGTGCTGGACAAAAATTTTGAATTTTTTATTCTCAAAATAATGAGCTCACAAGCTGGCAAAGGTGAAGCAAAGATCAATCAGCAATGGCCTAAATCTCTGTTCAAAAGCTTGGAAAATGTCATGCTTTCCTCTTAAGTAATTAATTTTGAACTCAATTAACTTCTTCATCCACTAATTTTCATTTCTTAAAAAATATTAGGGAAGAAACAAAAATCTCACAAACAAATAAGCTGTGTAGTCTACTCAGAACTCCAGACACAATGAGCTTTCTTGTCATATATACTCAAAATGAGAAATGAGGCAGGAGGACAGCATGTGAGGAACCTCATCAGGGATTGAAGTAGTCCAGCATTCTCCCCCACATTCATCAGTATCACTTGCTGCAAGAACTCGGTCCCACAGAAGTTGTTCTGACTCCTCTGAGTTAAATGTGCTGCCAACTACCAGCAGGAATGCATACACTATTAATAAGTGCCAAAACTAGAAGTCTCATTAGACAGAAGCTTGTGTAAGGAGTGCATAATTAGTCCTTGCTATCTTAAAACTAATTTCCTCTTTCTGTTTAGTGAAGATATGACTTGGAAAAGTGACCA
This sequence comes from Acridotheres tristis, assembly GCA_037013685.1. Taxonomy (NCBI): domain Eukaryota; kingdom Metazoa; phylum Chordata; class Aves; order Passeriformes; family Sturnidae; genus Acridotheres; species Acridotheres tristis. Next base: position 89,501,763 of record CM072886.1, read on the forward strand.
GAGAAACAGCCCCAGAAAAAACTGTCTACAGAGGCAGTGCAAGTTTCCACAATACAGCTCTCTGGGAAAAATGGCTCCTGAGGATAGTGAGAATGATCTTCACAACAAAAACACTCCAGCACCTTAGAAAAGACAACAGCAAAATGCACAGCTAAGTAGATTAAATCATCAGTGTACAAATGAAAGTATGTTCTGCAACATTGCAGAAAAGCCAGGTTTTGCTGAAATCTGCTTGTTCTCCTGGATTAGAAATCTGGGCTATGATTCTGCCATTTCATATTCTACCCTAGATCTTTTTCTAGTCCAGCTACCTGTAACATCTTTCTTCTCTTCCCTATAGAGAATTTTCCTTTGTCTCACAGTTCAGTGAACCTTTCTGCAAAAGTTTCTGTCCTGACAGAAATACAAACCTGTTCATTTTTATTTTTCTTACAGCCGATAATAAGATTATTCTTAATTTTACTATTTTTCTAGTGAAAGAACCCCAAAAGTTCCCAAATCATCTCATTACCTTTCCTGGTCATTTTTTTTCTTATTTCCTGCTAGCTCCCTAGCAAATTTGGGACAGAATTGTTGAGTGCCTTACAGGCAAACAGCACTGGAACAGGTAAGCCATTTGAAAAACCAAGAGTGGGCCCTTTTAAGGCAAATTCCTACTTAGAGGCAGGAATTGCCTGAATAAGATAACACTAAGCTTGTCAAGATTTGGTCTAGTTCTTGGGATACTTCTGTCTACTAGAAGCCACTGCATGGCCCAGGAGATAAATTACTGAGATAATGAACCATGAAAAAGAAGAAGAATAATCACAAAGTATCTACAACTATAGACAGACAAAGCTATTTCAAACTGCCTTTGATGGTAGAAGACACTATCATGTGAACTCTGAGGATGGTTCTTGAAGCAGTAGTGCCCCAAGTAATTACTTACCTTCTGAAAAGTAAGCAGCATGCTAAGAAATCCTGAATTATTCATTAGCTTCTGAGCCTCAGTCCATGATGGCTTCACACCTGGGTGCTCATGATCTAGTGTCACTGAGTCTACTTTCCTTTGGAATAAAAGCAGCACACAGTCCATGATCCGCATTATCAGGTGAGGAGGTTTACTCAGTTTGCGAACAGTTGCAATGTCAGAAGGTTTTATTGTCTGAAAAATTATAGAAGAAAACAGTCCGTTTATTTAAGCAGTCATTCGATTGCAAAGAATGATGTTCTTTTGGGAGGATTGTATATGTAATGCAGCTGCTGCAGGTTTGCAGGTCACTCAGAAGCACTACTGCAGAAAGTCCCTAAAGACAGAGACTCTACACACTCTGCAACTGCTTTATTACCTGACAGGAGAGTACTGACCATCTTACCTCCTCTTCAGTACTCAAGGTTTTTTCTATAAGGATTTACAGGTCAGTGTCGTTCTTTCAATCCTCTTTTTTCCCCCCAAGTTAGAAGAACAAGCCATATTATTGCACATAATAACCATTAACTACATGCATGTTCAGAATATATTTGCTTCTGACCTGCAAAGCAGCCTTGGCTTCTTCCAGTGCAGGTCTTGCAGCTTCAAGCTTCTCTTCTGCTGCTGCTTTATCAATGCCAATGTCATCCACAATAGCCTGAGCTTTGTCTTTTACTGTTTGCACCTGCCTTTTAACTTTTTCTGCAGCGTGGGCTTTCATAGTTACTTCCAATAAAACTTCATCAGCTTTTTTTGAAGCTATAGCCAAATCTTTCTCCTTCATAACCAACTCTTGGGAGAGCTGATTTACAGAAACCTCAGCTTCCATCAGTTTTTCAAGACCTGTGGTGGACAAATTCCATTTTAGCAACAGGAAGACCTATGGAGAGAGTAACTTCAGTGAAGCAATGTAGATATTTAAAATAAGTCAGTCTGATTCATATTTAGGAACACCAGTGAGTGATCCCATTGGTTGAACACCAAAATTTAGCAAGGGAATTTTTTTAATACGTAAAAGCCTTCAGAATCTGTCACTTGATCACTTATTTATATTCTTTTACACAAGGAGACTAAATATTAAACACACATGCTCAAAACCATTAGCATGGAAAATGACACTCTTAACAATTGTGTGTGAAATTTCTGAAATCCATGAGAATATAAAAAGTACTAGGCTGTACTCTGTACAAAACAAAGAGGAGGAACCTGGCAGTGAAAGTGAAGACACAAGGAGAGTAGGCGGAGTGTCTAAATTCAACATTACATGAAGATCCAGACGAGATGGGGGTAAAAAAACCTACAGATTCTTGAGCAATACAATGCTCCAATAATTTGAACAAATTATGAGAAAATCTTTAAATTTAAACATCCTTATATATAAAAGCATGGAACTAAATGTAAATGCATCATATATATTTTTCTAGCTCAAAACCCCCCCCGGTTTGTTCTTCCAGATAGCCAGCCACCCTTTACCTTTAGACATAGGGCAGGTCTGAAAATTGTTAATGGTGGGAAGAAGAAACAGTTTGGTTCACATTCACTTCCAAACAGCTTTCAGTTTGGGAGACTCTTTAATTGTTTACCATGTATGACCATGTGCAGAGCAATATTTTCTAAATTTTATCTTTGGCATACCTGTTTCTTTACAAATTCTTCAGAGGTACTGAATACGAGCATTTAATTACCTTTTCTCAGATTTTCTCTTGGCATACTTACATGTGAAAACTAGGATCTCAGTAGTTCCTTGGCATACATGCATGTCAAAGCAAGAGTTTCAGGTATTTTAACTGCTAACTAATACAATTTCCAAAATTCCTCTCTAATCTGCACATTCATAAAGTTCACTGAAACAAAATCTCTGCATATTTTGTAATCACACACAATAGAGCTGAAAATACATGAGTCTGCTTCCAAATGAATGTGAGCTCACAATCTAAATCCATGCTTTTACGTCCTTTTATTCAGATTCTTCTCACCCTTTAAAAAAAAAAAAAAAAAACGGAAGAAACAAAAATCAAGAGGCTTTTACAGTACCTGTTCTCATGCGTTCAGACAAACTTCCAAGACTGGCAAACTTCTCTTTGTAAATAGCTTTGTAGCCTCCAATGAAGGACAAGTAAGATTTTGGCGTCACAAAAGTTCGTCTCCTATATCGTTCAAAGTATTCAACACATTTTTCAGCTACAATATCCTGAATTGTTCCCATGGTGTTAACAACACTCTGTTTTACTTCATCTGTACACTCAATATGGTAAGAAGCCAAAAAATGCTGTGCAACGGCTACAAGAGCATCTTTAGGCCAATGCTGGAACCAGTCCATGGTACAGCCTGAAATCAGACCTGGAAATTTCAGTGCACGAGTTCTGAACTTTTCCCCAACAGGTGAAAAACAAAGAACCACATGCAGGTTATTCCGAACTCGAGCAAGAAAGTAATTATAAAGATTTTCACCAGTGGGACTAAGCCTTGGGTACTCCTTCTTCATTGCTGGAATCAGGTCTTGTGTGATTTCACCTATTTCATCTCGTGCAAAAAGATTTGAGACTTCACCTGAAGCCAAAACATTATTCATGTACTCAAGAAAAGTTTCATCTCTGACTTCATTGTCCGTGAATATAAAGACAACACCCTTTCCTTTTTGCCCAGCAGTGCGGTACAACGTTTTCAGATCATCCAGAAGGTTGTTGGTGGCATATGTTCTGGAATAGAAAAGGGTTAAGGAAAGAGAGAACAAGAATTGCAGAACATCTTAGGAGATATGTATCATCTGTATCAGCTTCCTGAAGGCAAGAAAAAAAATCTAGATAAGAAATTAATACCATAGCTCCTGGTTACATTTTTTAGGTTTCTTTTTCTTAAACATTTTCCCAAAGTGAATGTTCAGTAACATAAATCATGTGAAATGAGGTGAAGTTAACAAAATAATGTGCTGGGGAAAAGTATGGTGAGAGCAATACTGTATCTAAGGCAATTATGATGCTGTTCTGTATCCCCATGATTCTCAGATGTAAATTTTTCATTAGAAATAGGTTAATACAGCTGGATTAAGTTGTCAAATAGGTTCTGATACCTTTAACCATTATGTAAATACAGCTGGATTATCTTCTGAAGATATTGAGAGCAGGTTAAAAGAAATCATTAAGAGACAAGAGAGAATGAAACTAAGGGGTTTATTGTGTTATATGGTTTAACTAAAATCAAGCCCCAGAAAAGATGTTTGAACATTATCACTTGGGCTGATCAGCTCTCCTGCAAATGGAGACCACGATTTGTTTGGTTGTTATGTGTCTTAAAGCTGGTGCACACAGTAAGATTCAGTCCACAAAAATTAAACTATGGATTTCAGATTATGCAATATAAAATGATGCAAAGTAAGGTTAATAAAATGGCAGATTTTGTCCCTAGCCAACTAAAGCTGAAATTAGAAACCTCTTTTCTTTGTAACCAGTCTCTTATTTCCAAGAATCTCTTCAAAGTCATAAGTAATTTGTGCAGTACACACATGACCCATTCTTCACATATTAAATATGCCACACAGGAAATGTCCCAATTCTCTTTCAGCTCCATCTTATCAGCTCTATAAATACCTGTAAAAGCACTGAAGAGCTTGAAAAACAATCCAACTCTTCAGTTTGTATGAGTCAGCTACAGTTATTACAGTGATTTGTGGTATTCTGATAGGAACATAAGAATTTCTCTACTTAGTCAGAACAGCAGTGTATCTGGTTCAATAATCTAACATCAGTTATGAGAAATTATACTTGGAGACAAAACATGACCCAGCATCACTCTTCACTGGAAGAATTTCATTCTTCCTCCCTCCATATTCATTGCCATTATTAATATTTGCCTTTTTAGTCTTGGAAATCTAGGGATTCTGTTCTATCACTTTGGGTTTTTCTTTCCCTCCTTTTTTTTGTTCTTAGTGTTCCTTTCTTCTGGGACACAGGAAGAGATTGTGAAATGCCTTTCTTTATCTTTCCTTTCATCAGAAGCCTTATAACATTATTCATAGACCTGATATGTCTCTCTAAAGAATATTTCTCACTATTTTAAAGTTTGCAAAGGAGAATACACTCTGCTGGTCTTCATTGCTTATCCCTGTAAATCCTATGTCAAAAAAGACACAGAAGGAAGGCAGTAGCTACTCCTTTTCACTTCAAATTTCTATAAATTACAGAATTCCAGTACTAGTCATTGACACAGATTGTCATAATGCAGTTTGGCTATATAAGACCAGAAATGTAGTTTACAATGATGGATAAAATGTTTGAGAGGTTTGAATTTCTTTAAGTTGATTGTGAGGAGTTAATTTCTATGGCAAATTAAGGAATAAATGTCAGTGTACACTGCATTATGTTACCTTGTTAAAGTAATCTGAAAGCTCTCATATCCAGCAATGTATGATGCTAGTCTGGTCAGACTCTGTTTTCCAGATCCACCCACACCCACCAACAATGCATTTCCTTGTGGAGTACGAATAATCCGTGATATTTTAATCAAATGGATGATTGCATCCTGTGTATTGAGAGAAAAGGGGATGAAGAGATGCAAAAATTATACATTGTATAATCAACTAGCAGCATGTGACCAAGCAACTGCTTCCCAACAGCTAGATGGCTTCTCTGGAGCCTATGCCAAAGTACTCAGTCCTGTACTCATCAAAATCAACAGGAGATTTTCCCCTGACTTCAGTGGGCAGCAGGGCTAGCCCAAGAGAAATGTCCTTGTGTCAAGCTTGTATGAAGCAATGTCATATGCAGAGTTTGTCATCAGCAGAGCTGAGGGCATGCCCCTTAGGGAACAGAAGGAAAAGCAGAAAGGACTCCTCCAGCTTTTTAGCTGACCTATTTACAAGCTCTCTAAATAGACTGACAAAAGTAAAATACAAGTGCACTATAGGCGTTTCTTATTCAACTGCTGTAGTTATCTTGGGGCAAGAATTAATCTGAAACGCCCTAAAATTCTACCAAACCACCCGATCTAAAGCTGAGGAAAGAATTGTGCATCAAAACGTTTGACAAGGAGGTGACTTTCAGGAAAGCAAGATGACGTCCACAGTGTGCATTGTATAAACAACCTGGTTGTTCTGAGCTATCTCCAAAATAATGTGATAGAAACGTACAAGACCTATGTATCACTAAGTGCAAAAACCAGGCACTTTCTGTATTAATACGATTACAAGCAGTAATACCTTGAAAAATACTAAATCCATCTTTGATCCTCTGACAGTTTCATTGTACTGTTGCATGAACATCCGTAATCTTTCAGCCAAGTAATCCAAAGATGGGATAGGCTCATAAATTTTAGGAGCCTTCGACTCTGCATCCTCAGGTTCATCTCCAGCAGTCTCCGGGACATCACGCAAGAAATCCACAAAGTATAATTCCATGCATTTATCTCCAATCAGATTTTGACCATGTTCCTCAGAAACAATCTACAACAATACATTAAGGATTGCTTTAGTAATGAAATTTGTCATTGGCCTCTTTCTGTGGAAAATACTAAAATCCTATTTGCTTACCTTCCTCATCATATCTTCAAACCAGTCTTTATCGTTTTGGCTGATGAATCTGTCTGCAATAACACGCCTGCACTCGTGTTGGAATAAGGCTACCAAAACACTGATGCTCTGGCAGACATCAGAAGTAGCTGTAAGTATTCCTTGCCAAATACGACTGAGGTCTCGTAAATTGAAGATGTAATGAAATTTAGCTGGAGTTGGTAACATCTGCAAAATAATGTCATGAACTATACTCAAATAACTGCTAAATGAAAATATTTTCTGCTTAAGTGAAAGTGAATGTGGATATTTTCCCAAACTTCAGCCTTGCATTAAAGCAGAAATACATGCTTGGCATTTAAGAGGCAACCGTAAAATGAAGAAATGACAGTAGAAACAACCAGCTCTTTAATTTCACATAGATTTCATTTTAGTTTCTTTGACTGTTTTGCGTCCCAAGAACATGCACTGAAGGGTAGCCAAGACAGGTTAAGTTAATGATGGCACTGAAGACCACAGTAAAAATGTCAATATCGCCTATCCTGTGGTGTTGCTCCTGCCTGTTTCTTCCAGATCATTTCTTTTATTCCCTTTTGTCCTTTCCAAGAATATCTGAGGAGAGGTTCATGAGGAAATGGGAAAGTAGAAAAGGAGAGGACAAGAGACAAGGGAAAGGAAAAGGAAAAGGAAAAGGAAAAGGAAAAGGAAAAGGAAAAGGAAAAGGAAAAGGAAAAGGAAAAGGAAAAGGAAAAGGAAAAGGAAAAGGAAAAGGAAAAGGAAAAGGAAAAGGAAAAGGAAAAGGAAAAGGAAAGGAAAAGGAAAAGGAAAAAGAAAAGGAAAAGGAAGGAAGGAAAGATTTGAGAAAACACGAAACAGTATTTTGGGAAATATTTGCAACCTACCAAAAGCTACATTTTCTCTAGGAAAGGAAGTTAATTAGTAGTAATAAGCACCAGTTCTGTTGAATATATTGGTCAATAGTGACTAGTCAATAGTTTCACTAGAAGTTCCTTAATTTCTCTGTGTAAACCAAGTACAGGTCAAGAGTGAGTTATTTGTGAAATTCTGACCAACCTTCTCTGGACAGGAATTTAACAAATCCCTATCTTTCAATCACTCTCCTCCCCTTTTCTCAGAAGAACAAATTTGACACACATTTCTATGCTGTAGTTTTGTTCTTTTCAAATTTTATTCTATACTTAATATTTTTTGTCCCTTTTAAAGCAAAGTTTACCCAGGAATGGCAGTCAAATGTTTTTAACAGTCTCTTTAAAATGGAAAAGTAAATATTCATAAATTACTATATAAAATACCAGATTTTATTTGTTTTTATTTGTTTTTAACAAATTCCCTCTCTGACAAATTTGACTTCTTTCCTAAAATTCAGATCTTTAAATTTTCTCAAAATCCCAAACAGCTTTACAAAAGATTCCTATCTAATTTTTAATTTCTGGTTCCTTGTGCTCTCAACATTTTCTCAGCTGGAAGATCCCTTAATCTTCCTATCAGTTATGCTTACTATATTATATGTGTATAATGTGATGCTTATATCAGCTACAGAAACTGCATGTGATTAGGGTTTTCATTAGTAACTTGGTGCTGAGAGCAACCAATTCAGAAGAGAGGCATCAGCAAGCAGTTACACCCATAGGTCACGTCTCCACAATATGAACTACAAAAGGCCCGGGTCAGATGTTCCAAGGGCTTAATAGATGTAATTTTACCTTTGCCTTTGTCATTTGCCAAACCTTTCGACTTGTAGATACTAATGCTGAAGCCAGTTTACATACTTCTGCAGGGAAGTGTCGCTGTTCACAGAAATGGCCCTCAGCTATTGTTTGAAATATCTTATCAATAGAGGAAGTAGAGGGCAGCGTGCAGTTGAAGATGGTGAAGTGGCGTTTCAGGCGCTGTGGGATGTCATTTCGACCTCCCCCAGGGTGAATCATAGCAGCTACAAACTGGAGATCAACAACATTTGTGAATTCCCCTGGCTTCTCCAAACTGTAGAAACCTTTCTGTTCCATCAGCTGTCTTACAATCTCATTGGTGATCTAAATATAGCCAAAAACAAACGAAAAAAAAGGGAATGGAGGAGTTAAGTGTTTCAAGGTTGTCAATATTCAACGTGGCAACCAAGCACTCAGATGCAGTGCATTGGCTGCATGTAAGCTTCAGATGCTAAGTAGTCGTGGACATGAAGTCATTCAACTGGATTTGCATAATTTCAGTTTAAGAAAAGACAGCACTTTCAATTTTCAATCCAGACTATATCTTCAGATTGACATAGGCACTTAGATAGTGACAAAGAATGGTTAACTTAGCACAATGTGTAGTCTACTTGCAGAGAGACACTGAGTACAGAGCTATACTGGAAGCAGGGAAATTTATCTTGTTCAGCAGAATTTTTTTTTCAATTTAAGTCATATTTTCAGAGTATAGGTCTATAAGTATTCTTTCATCAATATCTCAAGACAGCTTGCTAGTCTTTAATGTCAACTGTGATCATAGAATTGTTTAGGTTGGAAAGGACCTTTTTATCATTGAGTCCAATCATTAAACTGGTACTGCCAAATCCACCACTAAGCCGTGTCCCCAGGTGCCACATCTACACGTCTCTTAATTACGTCCAGGGATGGCTACTCCACCACTTCCCTGGGCAATCTGTTCCAAGGTTCAACAACCATTTTGGTGAAGACATTTTTTCCTAATATCTCATCTAAACCTCCTCTGGCACAACTTGAAGCCATTTCCCCTTGTCCTGTCAACACTGACCTCACTACAATCTCCTTTTGGGTAGTTGCAGAGAGCAAGAAGATCTTCTTTGAGCTTTCTCTACTCAAGGCTCAACAGCACCAGTTTCTTCATAAGTCTTGTTCTTTAGACTCACCACCAGCTTAGACTTCATATAATAGAAATTGCAATTGAAAGTCAAGAGCAGATCAAAGAAAAAATCTCTGAATGCGTCTTGGATTTTCATGCTTCCTTTTCTAGACTGGTTCTCAGGACTGCTAGTTTTGTATGCAATCAAACAAAAAGGCTTAAATACTGCACCAAATGGCTTGACACTGTTCTTGATCTTTTGGGACTGACAACTTATTAGCTATATCAAAAGCTGGCTTGGGGAAATTGTTTTTACTAAACATATTTGTTCTAATCCATATTATGGATTATTTTTTATATTATTATTATTTTTTTTTTTTCTAACCTGTCCCATTTGTTCAAACCACAGATCATTATTTCCATTAGCGACAATGGTAAGAGCACCAACTCCCAAATGTTAACATTTTCATTTTACCTGATCACCCCATTCATTAACCAGAGGCATGTTGATGTCATCAACAAAGACAGTCATTTTCTTCCCTGCTGGAGGACCATGTGTAGCACCCATTCTTTTGCCTATGTAACTTTCTATGCTCCTTTGGAACATATGTGGCAGAGTTGCAGATGAAAAGTTTAGGCATTTGGTCAAGTGAACATCGGGATCATACTTGCTTGTGTAATTCTGCAAGATAAACCACTTTTAAAAGTGCATCAATAACTCCAGGTGAATTAAGACAAAAGGAGACACAGATGCTCAGCAGCCCTGCAAAAATCTCACTCCTGCTATTAACTTCAAAGTCTCCAAACACAGTTTATTTAAGATAAGTACACTATCTGCAACCAGAAATTCAAATAAATTCAGTTAATGTTTTGCATAAAATTTTTAAGTATTAAAATTTATAAGCTCTTAATAGCCTCCACTAAGTATTACAAAAAGTACATGTATGCCAACTCAAGATGCAAATAAAGTTTGCATTAGCAATCGTCAGGGTCTTTCTAAATTTAAGTTGTTAGTGATGATCTGTTACAGCAGACTGCAAGGAACAAGAGTAAAAACAAATCCATTTTCATGGACGCTACAAAATCAAAACTCTTAAAACAAAAGCAGTGTAAAAGAATGGCAGTGTAAAATTAAATCCAGCTACATCACACTTACTGATAACTATCTTCTCTTAATGAAGAAAGTAATCCTTGAATTTTATGAATATGTACAATTCCCATAGCCGCTGAGGATATCCCAAAGCAACAAAGTTCCACTTTTCACATTTAGTGAGGTTTTATAATAAAAATATGTAACCCTGGAGTCACACCAAGGGATACATATATATAGAGAGAGAGCACATAGGAAATATTTTGTTCAGGAAAAGTCCTGGAGCTTAGAAATAGCACTAAAAATTCCTTATTTCCAACATAACTTTTTAAAGATTTGATTCTTCTGCAATGATGACAAAGTTGAATGTCATTTAAATTCTTATCTGTATAAGAAGGTTGACTAGAAGTGTTCCCATTTTGGTACCTCAGAAGAATAAATCTATATTATTGCTGATGAAGTGCTCTAAGAACTTCAGTGAGACATACACTATGTGTGGCAAGAGAAAGGAAGATACAGCTAGATCCCCTGAAGATATTTTGATGAATGTTGTTAATTTTGTTGATACAGTGATAGCAGTTCAAGAAAAGGTGCCCTTCAGAAATAGTTTTTTTTCAGACCTCACATAAATGACAACCCACACATGCAATGTATATACAACAGTCCTGTCTTTGGTGTGTACTCTTCACAGCTGAGGGGTTGGTGCGTGTCAGTGCTCAGACCTCTCCTCAGGACTCCAATACTTTGTACAAAGCTCATGTCCCAGGTATAGGTGCCCAGGTGCTGGAAGCGGGGTGTGGGGCAGCCCCTGGCAAGAGGAGGGCAGGGCTTTCCCATGCCAGACACAGACAGTTCCAGCTACTTCCAGCAGACCCACTGGAGACACTCAGCTTGTGTCAGGAAGGGCAAAATGCTGCCTGGAGTTGAGAAAGAAGAGCAAAACGTGAGAAAATCAGCCCTGCAGACAGCAAAGTGAGAGCAGAGAGAAGGGCAGGAGGTGCTCCTGCACAGATTCCCCTGCAGCCTGTGATGCAGAGCATGGTGAAGCAGGTTGTCCCCCTGCATTCCATGGAGGTTCACAGTGGAACAGAGATTGACCTAAGGCCCACGGAGGACCTTACACTGGAGCAGCTGGATTCCCAAAGGAGAGTGTGTCCCCATGGGAAGCCCATGCTGGAGCTCCTGGCAGGACCTGCAGACCCATGAAAAGAGAAGCCCACGCTGGAGCAGGTGTGCTGGCAGAACTTGTGACCCCATGAAGAGCCCATGGTGGAATAGCTCAGGTAGAACCACAGCCCTGGTAAGAACTGTATCCCATGTGGGAGGAGAGAGCAACATGAGGAAGAAGGAGAGGCAGAGTGGTGCTGTTATGGACAGACCACAGCCCCCATTTCTCACCCCCCTGCACTGCTGGCCAGGGAGGGCGTAGAAGAATCAGGGATGAAGAACTAAAGGTGAGCCTGAGAAGAGAGGGGTGAGAAAAGGGTGTTTTCAGTATTTGTTTTTCACCATCTAATTATATTTTTAATTAGAATTAAATTTTAAGTGTTCCCCAAGTCAAATGTTTTTCCTATGGCAGCAATTGGTGAGCTGAGGATCTCCCTGTCTTTACTTCAACCCTGTGCTGTTGAGGAGGGGGAGGCAATCAGAAGCTGGGTAAGGGTCTTGCAGCTGGCCGAGGCCAACAAACTGCAACTACGAATTCTCAACCATTCAAAAAACAAATTTGTGTTTTATTCATTATGGCATTTCAGAATGTTTGCATGGTAACAGTAATAGTGCACAGGACAGAAATGAGAACTGTCTTTGAAAAAGAAGAGGGTATTGAATAGGACTATTTTTGTTAGTTAAACTGTCAGAGAATTTTAAACTGTCCTTTTCCAGTTTAGTATTACTTTCCAAAAATTGTTTGCAATTTTGTACAGAGAATAAAGGTCTTAAATTAACATTGCATTTTAAGTTCTTTATTTTGATTCATACTATGCTTAACTCAATACTCAGGATTATTCAGATTAATTCAGATTACTACCCAAAGTGTTCTATATTGAGACTCTTTTACTTTTTCATGAACTCAACTGTTTATATCTGAAAATTTCCACTAGGTGTAGTAAAACAAAATTCTACAGAAGATGAAAGCAGAAGGGGAACAGTTGTGAAGGCAGTTTACACTCGCTCCTAACCTTACATGAGATCAAATATCTGCTGGCATTATGCTCCCTTGTGTAAGGAACATACTCTGCTCTATAGTATAGACTCAGCGTAAGCAACTCCCAAGAATCAGTTCCAATTATTTTTAGGGACAGGAATGGCAGCTGAAGGCTGGAGGTTGCCGGTATCTGGACAAAATCCAGTATGCGGAATATCAAGACCACCACCCAGACCCCGCCTCTTCACTCTGCTAAAATAGTTCTCCAGCTGGTGCCAGGAACAGAAGCTGACATTACACCGGCATGCCTGTTGGCACCGACAGCTATGATGAAAAAATAGCATTAATGGCTGCTGGCACGGGTACAACTCACTCTCCATCAGGGCTCAGAGAGCACATGGCCGGGCCACACAAAATGGTTCCAGATTTTAAGAAAGCCAAAGGTCAATTTGGGCCGGTGTTTTTCAGCTATTTTCCATTTCAAGACCTCTGCAAATCCTCCAGTGGAGGTACAGATGCCTGTGTAGCCAATTCATCTGTCCCAACAGTAGATCAGTTTTGTTTAGCTACCTCTCATTGTTCAAAGAATCCACACAATCCCCTGAAAAGCACAGAAACCCTGCTGAAAAACATTACGCTTCCATTTTTTAAAATAGGGGATGCCAAGGTTGGTATGACATCCTGGGTTTGTTCAGTCTTTTGATTATTGACTTTTCTGTATTAAGATTTTTGTGTGTGTGTGTGTGTCATATGATAAACCTGCACCATTTTATAGTACAGAAAGCACGTATTTGTTAATTAAATAGCAATCCCTTCATTTCCTTCTAGAGAAAGAACATGTCTTTTTCAGTGAATAAATTGAGAAAGCAGAAAATAAACAGTAAATTTACCCTCTAAAAACCACCCTTACTGAAGAAGGAAGTGCTTTTTCTCTCTTCTGTTTGGCTTTTGAAGAAAGGCTGTGCAACAGGGGTGTACAAAAGATCAGTTCACACATGGCACCACCAACAAAGCACAGGAAAATAAAAAATCCTCCAATAATCAACAGTTTCTTAGCAAAATCTTCTGTTAGACTACTCAAAAGAAAAGAAAGCATATGAAAGAGGCTTTATCATCTGACCCTGTGGCCACAGTTAGCAAAGTTCAAAAGAAACCTTTATACTAAAGTGTAGAGACTTGAGGGGTTTTTGCTTGTAGTCCACGTGAGTACTGGAAAAATGCCTCAGTAGGAATGCTAGTACGTACTCTGAAGAAAGATCAAACTATCCTTAACTTCAACTCAACATTTGTGCCAATATCAATTATTGCAATGTTATCATACTAATATGTTACATATATTTTTCGGTTCCACCTACCTTAATCATAACAGTTTTTGCTGTCCCTTGTTCCCCAATTAGCAAAACAGCTTTTCCTTGCCTCATGATAGTGTGCATTAGGAAGTCCGTTCGGACACTGTCTATGTTTGGAACTAGAATGGAAGTATATTCTGGTACTGAATCTTTAGGATAAATGTATTCAGGGACCTGTATAAGAAAGATATGCAAAAAGTTTGAAAATTCTTACCTGCCCACACAATCACTTTGCATCAGAAGACAAAATCAAATGTACTTTATAAAATTTACATCATCAAAACTTTTCTTCCTGAAAGCCAAGTATCCTTTCGTAATCAATCAGTATCTTGTCATGCTTTTCTAAAAGGGTGTTAAACTAACAGGATATTTTCATTCCTCCAGCGCCTGATAAAAGCTTTTCCTTACTGGAATTTCTTAAAGAGTAGGGTGATAGACAGTATACAGAGTTAAGATCACTTCTGTTTCACTTCCAAAGCTATTTCAAATGCACGTTTCTGTTCTTTGCCAAAGATATTTATGGGGAAGGGAAAAATATGATTCAAAAAGAACCTCTTGAGAATTGGTAGGGTTAATCTTCCTAACCAAATCATGTAAGGTTGGAAATAAAATGTCTCTCACAGAATAAATCTTGTGTACCTATTAAGAAAGTTTAGCGTGTTGCAGCATACGAACCTTCTTTGACCAGTGCTCCCACTGGCCACAGGCATTGATACCAAACTCAAACATGGTTTCCTCTCCACTCACAGCTGGAAGCTCTTTCACTGCAGAGTGCTTCCGTAGGAAGAGCTCCATTTTCAGCTTGTCATCTGGCTCCAGAAGGGCTCCAGCTGACCACATCAGAGCGAAAACAAACAAGCGAGCAATATGTTCCTCACTGAGCTGCTTCTCGTCTCGGCCAGACAGCAAACCCTGCAAAGTGGGTGCAATACAGAACTACTGCCCTCCTAGAACAAATCACAGAATCAGAGAGAGAAAAACAGATGCCATATTTACCTGTAGGAGGTCAATAGCTTGCTTGATGTACATACATTCTAAAATCGACATTTTTGGTGTCACAGCAGAGAAAACAAAATCCATCACATCCTGGGAAGAAAAAAAACATTATTTAAAGATTCTCTTTACCAGTTTCAATGGTATGATTTATTCTTAGACAAGATCAATTCCTTATTTTCAAATACATTCTAAACTTTATTTCCAAACAACAATTTTCCCCATTTCTCGGCTTATAAATATTCAGACTTCACCATGAATTTTATCTAACAATAGCGTATTAGAAAAATAACTTTGATGCATCAGAGTCAGCAGAGCTACTCATATGAGCTCCACAGAGTAATTTCCTGAAGAGCAATTTGAAGAATGCTTTTCAGTTACTTCAGGGATCTGCCTGGCATTTGAGCTCTCCACTGGAGATTTTAATTTACCACTGATATTTTTGTTGTAGGAAGATAAAAGCACTGATGATACATACATATGTAATGCACAAGCTTACCACTATAGATTTCTATCTGCCTGATCTGTTCTGACTGCACTATACTGTACCAGTCTCTCTTGAAACCAACACTCTCATTTTCCTGTAGAATTCTGGCAAGATCCAAAAAGAATTTTTGAATTTATTTTAATCGAAGTTGGACTTTCCTCAGGTTTCTTCATAGTGATGGCTACCGTGTCTGCCTTTGCCAGATGTTTTGCAACATCCTGAGCAAAGTTTCAAATTGATGTAAATTTGAAGTGCAAAATTTTAAAAAATCAGTTGCCATCCAATAGTACAGACTGATGTAAATTATAACCTACTTCCACCTTCATTCAACAATCTGTAATATAATACTCTCCATATGGGCTCTATTTGTCCTTTTAATCTTTGGAAATCAACTCTGGCCACTCCTTCTGGGGAGTGAAAATATAACAGGGATACTATGGGAGATAGTAATTTTGGAGGAATTCCATTTATAGATGTCATGTCCTGTCAAGGAGAAAGTTAAGACAACAAAAATATTCAATCACCCAAAGACATAAACAATTTACTTAGATACTTTTGAAAAATTGCTGAGCTGTTAACCCACATGCTCACCAGCTATGTTTTAATTGGTTTAATTTTTGCCACTGAAATTCTCCAAGTGCCCTATGCTGATATTCATTGTCACAGAGAATGAATCAATATTTTTACCCACCTTCCTGAGGTCCATCCCACTATAATACAAGGTAACACACACACAACATAAATATATATTGTGATCAAAAAATCACTTAGGCACCTTAATCTAGAATTGGGTTTATGGATAAGTGGCCTAAGAAGACAATCTGAGTGTGAGCATACACAGAGTCATGGAATAGGCAGGGTTGCAAGGGACCTTAGAGGTCATCTACTTGCTTCAACTCACCATGGGCAGGGATGCCACCCACTCTATCAGGTTGCATCTTTTGTTATTTCTTGCTGACTAGCAAAAGTGCTTCCACCTCTGTGTGCTGCCTTTTTGTGGCTTTCCTCCAAAAATGCCTGGCTCATCCCCAGTGGTACACAGGGTGCTCAGCTGAGGAACTGAGGGTGTTTTGGGTGCCACAGAGGAGTGCCCACAAGCACTGTGGGAAATTCAAATCTAAGACTTTTAGAATTTGGAGCTAAATCTCTCTGAGATTCAGCTTCTTCATCTGTAAAATAGAATAGATGTCTCATAGGGCACTGTAAATTGTTTAATAATTGATTTGAAAAGCACAGAATAAAGATATTTCATGCGTCAAAGTATTCTGTACTATCAAGAGCCCAATTTTCACCAGAACTAGTTTTATGGTACTTATGGTTCCAATGAGGTTTCTGTAGTTTGTGAAGGGTTTTTTAATGTTTTCTATTTTCTTTGAGTTTATGGGGGAAAAGAAATCATTTCCATATATGCTAGTATTTTATTACTACTATGATTTTTAAAACAATACATGGCTGAAAAAGGATGCAGGATTAACACAGAAATTTGCATTAATTGTTTGGACAGGGGGACTAGAAAAATGAGTTGTGTCATGACAAATACACTTAAATTTCTAAGAATTTGGATCAGGAATTTGCATTCCCTTACAAGGAGGCTGAAAAATGAAGTCATGCTAAAAGTTTGTATGAAAGAAATATCCTTTTTCACAGAGTACAGTTACTATAGAATTCACTGGACTACAGAACCCTCTTCAGGACAGGAGGTTGGTAACATATCCAAAGAGTTTAGAGAAGCCAAAGAACAACTCAGTAACAGAAAGTTATTAATACTCGTAATATTAATTTTAACATCAGCATTTAAATATTAAAGGTAAGAAACTCTTTGGATTATATATTCAGCTCTATGCTTCAGGCACAGTAGCATAGCAGCCTTTACATAAATTGGATTACTGTGAGATTTAATGTGGAGGAAGAAAATTAGTCACATCTGAAAATTAAGTTGCCGCTACATTTTTTTCATTTAAACAAAACATGGATGTGCTGAAACTTATGTTATTCACATAACATCCATCACTGGCTTGAGCTTCACACTTTGAAGACAATCTCAATAACACCACCCAGGTAACTATTTTAATTATTTTAGTTCTTTGAAACTGTCTCAGATAATTACTTCCATCAGCTAAGCAATTCTGTTGCTTACAGGTAGCAGCATCATTCACAGATCAGGAACTGGCAGTGCAGCTTCTAAATTTAAAAGAGACTTTTTATAGGGATGGGAGTTTATTTGAAATTACTGCAAAGCAGGAAATGTTGCTGAGAAGAAAAACTTGGGAAAGGGAGGGGGAAAGTCCAACCCCTCAATCACTGTTCTAAAAAAAACCCAGTGGAAATAGAAAGGACTCTAAGATCACCTTAAATTGAAATAAGGTTAGGCTTGGGGTTTTGGTTTTAGACTTTTTGTCTTTTCTAGTTTGATTTCGATTTTTTTTAAGTGTAAAAAATGGTGACTTACAGTGCCATTTATAGCACACATGAAAAGAATAAATACATTCTTTCCACTGATTCAAAACTATTATTCTCTGCTCTTTCCTCCTCCTTTACTGTTACCTGCTGCACCTTTATTAACAATTACTTTATCCAACATGAAGACTTTCAGTGACAAATACTATTAAGATCAGCATAAATAATGAGAGTCTTTTGAAAGCAAAATAGAATTATTATAGCTTTTGTCTTACATCTATTTTAGTTGAGTTTAGATTAAATTCAGAAAGTCTCTATATGTCTACTTAAGACTGAGTCTCCTTGGTTACTATATTTCAATCTATACACTAATCTTCATGTTCTTTGAAAAATCAGATCTTTGTAAGATGTTTATATCCATGTTTTTCTTAATACTAGCATTGAATTCACCAAGGTCTATATCTGGGATTTGACTACCAATGTTGATGAATAATTTCAAAAATCTTCTTTTTGAATTTTATCCTTTTTTTTAATGTGGCAGAAAATAATAACTATAAAAAAGAGCCATGTGAACACAAAAGTAGTTAGTTACTCTCATCTGTAAAATCACTTTTATTGACTCTATTATTTGAGAAGCAAAGACAGCACATTAAAAGTGAAAGAAAACTGCCAGCATGACAGCTTTCATTTACATTTTGATAGTTCTAAATGCAGCCTTCAGCACTGAACTAACTTCATATTTCACTGCATTTTCATTTCTTAATCTAATAAAATACATATTTTTCTGGACTTTATTGCTATTGCTTCAGGCTTGGGCATTTTTAGTGTTGTTGTTATGTTTTCAGAGCAAGTTGTAGCATAAAATATAAATAGAATTGTGGCAAAGAAGCAGTAGATTGACCCACATATACATTACTTTGGAAGCATATTTTAAAATTCATTATCAGAATTGTTTCTCTTGCTGCTGCAGTAAATACTATGTCATATCATTATGTTTTGGAGGTAGAACAAAATGAATAGCTTGTTAAACATTAGTTATAAAGTAAATGTGCACTGAAATGAAAAGCAGAACATTAGAAGACACTTGTTAACATTCAGGGCATTCTAAACCTATATCAATCATTGCTTTTATCATGATCTATAAAAAGCTTTCTGAAATGTCACTCAAAGTTCATTAAAAACTGCATTTTTAAAATGCAAGAGCAATGAAAAATATTACTGGAGAAAGCCCTGTGAAATCCAACACCAATCATATGAGTATAACAGGCAGGAGCTAACTGTTGGAAAACCAAGGTATGACGGAAAGTGCATTTATTTCACAGATATTGAGGAAATTAGAAGGTAACACTGAAAGGTTGCAGAGACATAAATAATATTTTTAAAACATTCAAAAGCAAAAATAAATATTCCAGTGTGATTGAAGAACTATACTACTGAGATTATGCTTTTTTACCCACTATCGAGTACAGCTATTGATAATATTGCTGGAACCTTTCTAATGATTCAGTAAGGTAAGGGCAAACAGAGGGGGAAAAACATTCAGGATCCTTCCTTTGGATCTACTGTTTGAACACAATTTAGTCAGACAATGTATCAAAGAGATGCAGTTTCAAAAATTTCCACTGGAATAGAAACATGGATAATGAAATCAGAAGAGACAACTATAGTCAGAACTTCAGAACTGTAGTCAGAGCTTCAGAGCAGCAGAGAGTACAGAACTACCCTGGATTAATTTGAATTATAGAATGTCTTTTTAAAAATAAGTAATGGATCAAATGCATTCTTGTTGCACCAGAGTAAATCTAGCTCAATTTCTTTCTAAATTTACTTCTTTGTATTTAAAACAAAATAAGAAGTTTACACACTTCCTTTGTGTATCCTAACAATAATTAAAATTGCAGTATTAAAATTACAAGCAAAGAGAGTATCTGTTTTGCCAACATGCAATATAAAATGACCAAAGGTTTAACAATTCATTGCCAACTATCGTATTCAGACAAAACAAAACATTCAGATTATTCATCCATTATAGCTTCAGTAATTTATTAATGATAGAGATAATTTTATCTCCTTTTTTAATTATTCATCTTTAGTTTATTACAGAAGCAAAGAAATTTAAATAATTGAAAGCGCACTTAGGAAGAAGCAATGTTTCATTAAAAAAAAGAATAAAAAATACAACTTTTTTTCTGAAGTAGTTAATTAAGTACCTGAAATACAGCATTAAAGCAATTCCATAGGATACTGGAGTATGTAACTGGTAGTGTCTGCAGCCAAGCTCTTAAAATAGGCTTCCAGTCTAACACTGAAGAACTCATGAAGACCATCCCATTACGAGAAACTGTTGCAGGGGAAGCATTGTCAATGTTGTGAGGTTCAAAAATAATTTTGCAATTGGGTGACATTGGAATGCGATCTCCATTGGCCAAAGTAAGGGTCTTATTATCATCCAGAACAGAGTTCAGATTTTCAATCCATATTGCATCAACTGGTCCATCCAAAACTATCCAGATATGCTCACCCTAAAAAAAAAGAGAGATACATTCAACTTTACCTACATTGATCAAAAATATATATTTATGTAATATCAGAAACTGTACTCTTAGATATAAATAATGTCATAATTTGGTTCTCACAAAAAAGCAATATAAAATTCAATTTTTGTAACTTGCTCAGTGATTTTAATTCTTCTTTTGTTATCTTGTGTCACACTAAAAATGATATTAAGAAATAGCAACAAAAATTAATTTGTTCTGTACTGAGCAGAAAGTTGTGTCTTTCTTCTACAAAAGTCCATCAGCCAACCCAGCATCCACCAAGATGGATGAAAACATTTCCCATTAACTGCAGTCATAGACACAGGCACAAAGTCAGTCCTTGTGGGATGTTACTCAAGCATTTCATGTAAGGTGTCCCATTTTCCAAGCCAGAAGTGCGTGGCTGTTCAGTAGATGCAAGTGTAATTATGATTCTGTGAAATGTGATCTGCAGGTTTGATAAGAGAATTGGAAAATGCCTACATAGGTTTCTTTCCAAAGCCTTTCATTCTGATATAACTAGTGAAATAAAGTGGCAATGACTTAAAACCAGACAGGAGAAAAACTACTTTTCTATCCTCACATCAAAACATGAACACACATTGGTTTTGTCTTTGGACTGCTGACAGAAGGAAGTAAACCACTTAAAATCTTTTCTAATACTGGAACCTCAAATGCTTGGGAAGCCTAGTGCTATCTGGGATACATATATATATATATATATATATTTAATTCTGACTCCTGTGCACATTGAGCTCATCAGACACAAAGCAAAATTAATACTGCATATTCCCGTTTGATTTTATAATGGAAGACCTTTCAGATAAATGTCAGGTAATGACACCTTACAAAAACAGTATTAAATGTCTATCATGATACAATATCCATTACCTTCTTTGCCTTTAAAGTTTTTCTCCATAATGTAGAGAAAATACCATCTGTCCAGTCATTTGTAGCAACATCAAGGGTACCGAACATCTGGGAAGCTGTGATTGCCTTTGGGTTCATTCTCATCTCTTTATGAGGAGCACCACAATCTGTCATTGCTTTCATCAAAATATTAATGCACATTGTCTTTCCTGCACCAGTTGGACCTAGAGTCATCATACCTAAAAACAATATAAACATGGTTTAAAATGAAATGTCAGTGTGTCATGCTATCATTTAACAGTTCATTGCATCAACGATCCTTGTTTTAGTTTTGTGAAAAGCCAATACAAAAGGATGTTTCTCACTCCACTTAATTTTGATTGAAACAGAATTTGAAACTATTATTCAAAGGGCTCTATAAATGTCTCTCTATTATGATAGGCAAGCCTATGTGGGTCTGTATCCTCCCTCAGGCAATTATTTTCCTTTTTCTAATGGGACAACACAACTGCCTTTTGATGTTCTCATGCAATGACATTGACATGAATGGTGGCAAACAAAACCAGAAATTTCTAAATTTATCTAACTAGAATGAGTATCTTCCAGTGATATACAAAATTGAGTGCATCTTTCTGATGCAAAAGTAACAAAAATATGTACTTGCATTCACCCATGCTGGCATTTTACTAGATCTTTCTTTCATAAAACCAGTTAAGAGCAACCATACTTAATTCATCAGTGTATACATGTTACCTAAGAAAAATAAATTGTGTCCTCAATAATAAACTGAGCCTACTGTTGATCTTCTTTAGTTATGTTTTCTAAATCACCTACTCAATAGGCCCAGAATCTGTCCAAAATCAGATGGGACTTTCAAATTGAGACTTCCAAAGCCATTTAAGGGACTTAGATAACTCCTATTAGCCCTAAAGGTAACTGGACAACAAAATCCTTAGCTGGCTTTGAAAACTTCTTCAACAAAAGTATGGAACAATCAGAGACACAAATAATAAACCTAATCTAGTACCATCCAGATCATGTGACACTTCCTCTAAAACTAAAGGGAAATGGATGTTCCCTGAAACAATCTGAGGACTCAGAAAATTACTTATGCCATAAGTTACATACAAGGAAATCTAATACAAACACTTCAGTGTTAAAAAAATGGCTTTTCTGCTGGTTTCAGTGATATTTCAATCAAAATTGTTATGCCAAACAGATTTCAGGAACCTCCGTGTGTGTGAATGTGTGAGTGTGAGTGTGTGTGTGTGTGTGTGTGTGTGTGTGTGTGTGTGTGTGTGTGTGTTTGTTTATAAAAGTACTTCATGTGCACATACGGCCATATTTCTCCTCATTATCTGAAATCCCATGGTGACCTCTCCATAAATTCAAGCTCATGAGTAGGACAAGTGGAAGTCAGGAAAAATAGGAAAAATAACATATTTTTCCCTTAGTGCAGTAACTTTTGGTCTGAGCATCTAACTGTTCAGATAATTGGAGTTGCATGACCTCCTGGGAATAGTAGGGATGTGTGGAGAGAAGAGGCATCTAAGCAGAATGTCATGGTGGATCCTGAAGATTTTTGAGGAATAGAGTGTAGTGTCCCACAGATCATCCAGCTTCTTTTAAAAAGAGACATATTTAATCATGACTGAAAACATTAAAACTCCCATGGTTCCTATATAGAAATAGCTGTTATGGAACACTGCATCCAGAAATCTGGATATAAATTAGTAAATCTGCACACCACTAACCAGTTCTTCAGTCTAACCGATAATCTGAATCAAAAGTTTGAGGCATTAGTGACTCAAACTGTGGTATGTGAATGTCTATTTTCTTTCACTTATTTCATTAGTTTAAGATGACTATTCTTTTGTTATGATACGAAAAGGGAGAATAAGAAGGATGATATCTTTATAAATCTTTGCTGCTTTAGTTACATTTCCTTTCTATTTTCCCCTTATTATACAAAAAAACGTGGTTAGAAGTTAGAGAGATGGGGGATATTTCAAAATAGGGGTAATTTTTTTCCAGTGAGCTATGAATAGTAAACCTGGATTCACTACTGTTTTTTATACCCTTCCTAGGACAGGATAAACTTGACTCAATTACTTTTTCTGCACTGTAAAAATGCATTTTCATATAATCAAAGAATGGCTGAAGTTGGAAGGGAACTCTGTAGTCCATCTTGTCTAACTCCCCTCATCCAGCAGGAGGAAAGCTTATTTCTCCTCACTATAAATGGCAAGAATCGATCACAAAGAAAACACTTGGAATTATATTGAATGCATTGTAGAATCTATCAAAATAAAGATCTGAGAAATTTTTTTTTGTAATCTTCTCAACATTAGAATCTCACAGTAACATTAAACTTGAGCTTCATGACTGAACTCTGTCTGAGGGCAACAATTGTTTTCAGAATACTGAGCAAAATTGCTGTATCTGGATTTGAATGGATGTATTTTAACTTGCTCTATAGAAATTTCAATCACCAAAGGCCGCACTCATACTCCCCATAAAAATGTAATACAACAAAGGATTGCACACTAAAAAAAGGTCTTAACAGCTTCCTGAGCAAAATACCCACATAGGCTTTAAAAATGGCATCTGTTCAATCTTTTTAAACATTTTTCATGAAATTGATCTGCATTCTAGTGGCAGATAATATAATGTAGTCTCAAATACAATGTGGTCTCAAAGCCTCATCTAGCATGCTAACCATGTCGGACTCGCTGAGTTTCGTACAGCTGAATAAGTTTAAGTGTCCATGGTGGATGATTAATAAGCCCTGCTTCCTCTGTCTGTTTTTGGATGGCTGACTGTAGCTCAGGATATCCAGATTTATCCAGAGTAATTCCAGGGAATAGGTCATTAATGAGACTCATAAATAAAGGTTCGTCTTCATCCACCTGTCAAGGATAAAGTAGGGGGAAACACATTATTTATTTATCAATATTATTATTATAGTTGTAAACAATATTCAAGATAAGCCATTTAAAAGATGGCTGTGAAAATCTTAACTCTTCCAAAGTAAATATTATAATTATCCATCAGTTTTATGAAGTGAGTTTTATACAATGAAATCACAAGTAGTAATTTCTAAATTAAATTAAATTAAATACTTTGGGCTGATAAAAATTTAAACAACTTAATACAGTTTTCTTCAATGTATACGCACACATACGTTTTCATTTGTTACATAAGTCAGCAAGATTTGTTCCAATCATATTTTGCCTTAGAATTTTTATGATTTTTTCTTTCTGTAAATCACTGAAGCATTGCTATAGGTTTCAACACAGGTACCAACGTGATGAATACATTAACATCAGAAACAGAGTAATTGGTTCCATCACAAAACTGCTTCCCAAGGTAAATGCACAGAGTCTAGACATGCAATAACCTTTTAATTACAGCAATAAAAGGAAAGAGGAATTCTTTAAATAGTATTATCGAAAGACGTTACCCTATACAAGTAGGTATTAGCTGCTTCCAATTACCTCACTTTATGCAACTCTTATGATGTTCTGAAAGGCAATAGACTCCCGAGAAATGTATAAATTGAAATTCTGGATTAAGAAGGATCTTTGGTAACATTATTAAGAGTTAATACAATGTATTCTTCCTTTCTCTCCTTAGGGTAAAAAGAATTAAAAACAAGAGCCAATTAGAGGACCAGGTAGATCCCCCAGGATCTCATGGTATTTCCAAAGATTTTTTCAGCTAAAGCTTATGATGCATTTTCCTCTCTTTAAAAGACAAATTGTGCTCACGCAGTAGCTGTATTCAGATTCTCAACTCACTTATAAATCATATTAAAAACTGCAAAATAATGAATCCAACTGGTGAAGAAAAATAGCTTTTCAAAGTGCATAATAAAGACTCTTTAAAATGCAAACAAAATACTCTGCTGGGGACAGTCACCAGTGTTACAGTACCAGTTTGGAGAGGTTCATGTCCCGCAGAACTCTCATCACAACAGTTTTCTCTGGCTCTTGGGGATTAGATCTTTTCACTGCTCCAAGTGTTCTTAAAACAGACAGGATATTTCTAAGCCCAAAGTCATAGTGAACCTTTAAATAAAGCATAAACAAAATTGCAACTATATAGATCAAATAAATCAAAACAAAAATCAAGAGAGGAAAATTAGATCCCTAAATAAATAAATGTTACAGAACTTCTCAATATTATTAAATTCACAGCTCTTCGTCCTTTCAAATAGATTTCCAGTTTCATTGTTATCAAATCATGAAGGTATTTTCTAGTTTTGAATGTCTATATCAGAAAGTGTACTTTCTGGTGATACAGAGCTCACCCTTATTGCCCAGGCTGACAAATTGAAACAATACACTGTGTAAATCCCAGAATTTTCAGCAAGAAATAACTTTTTTATTAGATTTGCAGATGATACCAAACTGGTGAACTAGATCTCAACTACAGTTCAAAATTACCAAGAGAAATTCAATACATTATCTATGTGTGAAGCAATTAAATAAAGGCAAGTCCGAAATACTAAAGATGGTAACTAACTGCACTAATAAAGAGCAACAACTCTTCTTTATTGAGTTGAGAAACAAATTAGGTGCACAAAGCATCTAATTTGCAGAAAAATATCTGACATTGGATTGATGTCACAGGCTCCCCAATGACTTATCTGCAATTTTGGTGGACAATAAAAATACAAATGTCCTTTTTTTAGGAAAATTGAAAATATATTTCCATTGTAGTTGACATTTCTATACTGTGACCAAAAGCTGGATTCCACATTTGAAGATGAACACTACAGAAGAGAAATTTGAGAAAAAAAAAAAAAAAGCCATCATTGACTAGAAAACATACTGTATTAGGAAAAAGTAATACAAAATCTACTATAAAAATAGGAAGAGTGAATATGTAGGATGAGTGATGATAAAAGTCTCCCACATGCAAAAGATACCTGCAAATGGGAAGAGAGGAGGAATAGACAGGAAAGGAAGCAATGTGCTTAAGTACAGCAAGGGGGATTTGAATTAATTTTTTGAAGAAAATGTCGTGACCATAACAAAAATGAAACTTTGGATCAGATTGCCTGGGAAACTGCAACCTATCCATCAACAGAAAATGTCAAGAACACTGACAAACATCAATAGCAAATTATTTCATTAAGAATTATTTCTGCTCCAGAAAGGTAGATGGATGATTCCTCAAGGCTCTGCCCTGCCTCATTTTCTATTATTCAATCAGGTGCCAAGTTGTTACCAGCTGAAAAAGTCAGGTATGAATACACAGCCATGTATTGCCAGGAAATCTCATTTGCAGATGGAAATATTAACACAAAAAGATTAACAACTTCGTGTGACATTGATGAACTCAGATGTCACCTGGCTTCATCATCATTTAGTAAATGGCATGTGCTAGTGAAATTCCCAGAATCCTGACAAGGACTGATATATTTCTTTTTCTCCATGCTAGATGACCATCATTGACATACTGGAGTAAGTTCAGAAAATGATGACTACGTGAGAGGAAAAGAGGCAACCTCAACGTCTTCAACAGGGGAAATTGCAATGGTTTGCATAATGAAAAGATTCTTCACAATAGGAGTGGCCAAACACAGAAATGGTATCCAGAGAGACTGAATATCTCCATCCTTGGAGATATTCAAAACTCAAAAAGTGCCTTAGCAATCTGCTCTAATGTGCTGAGCAAGAAATTGGACAAGGTGACCTCTGGAGATCTCTTCTAACTTACACAAGTCTGTGATTCCACAGAAGCAATGACTTTGTTAAATTTGAAGAAATGCTTTCATACCTACCAGAAAATTTAAAATAAGCTCAAATTACTTTTAAAGATAGAATTTCTGGTGCATTCCAATGGACCTATGTGATGGGTAGTTCAAGGTGACCATCCTTTATTTACCTTAATCTGTTTTCTAGTTTTACAACTGCTTTACCTTTTGGGAATGGCACAGAATTTACTGGCAAATGTGGATTATGAGTTGTTTCTTTGCTACATCTTTTAGCAGCAATCTTTAAAGACTGTGCCTGCAGTGGTAAAGCTGACGCTCTTAAAAGCAAGAATTAAAAATCTGAAAAAAAAGTCTCAGAACTAGAAGCAGTTTCCTCCATGTGGAAAAGGAAAAAAGGGATATCAGTGATTTGCTCCATATGAAAGCATCTTAAAGAGATGATTCTCAAAAAGGGATTATCACCTCATTTGCTTTCAAGCTTTGTTAGGTTTTTCTTTTCAGTTTCTGTTTTTCCCTAAGCTGTATGAGGCTTTGTGGAAGAAGGTTCTAGGGAAGAAGTCCCATAACAAAGCCAAATAATTCACCTTTGGGGCTCAGTCAGAATACCTCTTTCACAGGCTTGTGGACACCTTGGGCTTCCTACATTTGCTAAGGACTATTCTTTTTCTTCATTGTTTATTGTTTTTCTTTACTGAAGGAGATGACAGTCAGTCAGGGTGCCTTTGGCTACTTGTGAGTCAGAGTTTCTCTTTCTACAGAGTCTGCATTTGTGTGTGTAAAATGTCTGGAGGACTTCATGCATTTCTTCCGCCACATTCCTTTTAGATTTTCTGTGAGGTAAGCTCAGCTGGTGAATGCTTGTTTGCTTTATTTCCTTCTGTTGATATATTGTATTTGCTGAAAATAGGCAGTGTTCTGCCATTTCCTATTGCACTAGTTCTTTATGCGGCCCTGATCTTTCCAGTCAACTGCCTGGAAAATCCAGCATTACTTAACTTGGAATTTCAAATTTACCATTAAAAAATTGAATAAGTTCCACTAGGAAAGAAAGATTAATACGAATTATAGAGTCACAGAATGGTTTGAGTTGGAAGTGACCTTAAATATCATGTAGTTCCCACCCCCTGCCATGGGCAGGGATACCTTCCATTAGACCAGGTTAGTCAGAGTTCCATCCAACCTGGCCTGGAACACTTCCAGAGATGGGGAGTCCAGAAACGCACCAAGCAACCTGTTCCAGTGTCTCACTAGCCTTTACAGTCAAGAATTTCTTCCTAATGTCTAATCGAATATGCCTCTAAGAAAGACTGCCTGTACTTTATCATTTTAGTTTTCTGACTACACAGAAGCAATTTATGTCCCGCTGTTTCTGTACTCTTAGAAATGCGTTCAGTTAATGAGACTCCCATATCTAATCGGATGAACTCATTAGATCTCTCTATATATAATCACATATTGCATTAGATGTACTCCCCAACCTACAACAAACTTCGCAAGGAACTCCAGTAAGTGTTTCAAATTATTTCATTACCACTACAATAACAACACACATTCTAGTGAGGAAGTGGTGGACTCAACTGAGAAGCAGAAGATCCAGTCTGTGGTGGAAAACAGAGACATCAAGGATGGTGGAACAGTGTGGAAAGTGACCCTTCCCAAGTGTATATATACAGATAAGGACAGGTGGAGAGAGTAGCATCGTGGCAGAACCTCTCACAGAAGAAGGAGGTGCTCATTTGAAATGCCTGTTTGCTAAGGCATGAAGCATGAACAACAAAACGGGAAAATTATAGCTCTGTATGCAGGTACGGGGTTACAGTCAATTAGGAAATATGGGGGCATAGCTACAATGGATGGATACAGGTTCTTTAGGAGGGACAAGACAGGATGGAGAGATGGGAAATTGCCCTTTAAAGTGAAAGAGTGGGAACACTCCCTTAGGATATCTAGTGAGCCAGTTGAGAGAATCTGTGTTAGAATTAGAGGGCTCAACAACATTGTGGCAGATGTCTGCTGCAAACATCCTGATAAGGAAGAAGCTGATGAATCTTTCTTTCAACAATTGGAATTAGCCTCATTTTTGCAAGCTCCTCACTGGGGGCTTGACACATTCCAATATCTGCTGGAAGGGCAACACACCAGGGCAGAGCCATTCCAGGAGATTTCAACACTGTCTCAAATAATATCCTCACAGATAAAGTGGTGACTAGACAAGGTGGTCAGACACTTCAACAGCTTGACCAAAGAGGCTGTGCAGTGTTTATCCTTGGAGATATTCAAAGTTTATCTAGACAAGGTGCTGAGCCACCTACTCTAGCAGATCTCACTTCAAGAAGAGGTATAGAACTTGTTCACCTCCAGAAGTCCCAGAGAAAAAAAATCTGTTTTTCTCTGGTGTTATGACTGTATAGAACAGATTTAGAGAAGAGCAGGACTGTCCAAAGGTGTGCTCACAGGCACAGGCAGGACAAACTATCATACTACCATGGGCTTGCAGAAAGCTGTGCTTCCTGGCTCATGCTACCTAGTATAGTGACCCATGATATGATACATGATATGAATGATTAGAAGAAAGATCACTATACCAGGCTTCTCTGATGATACTGTAGAAATGTTAGGTGGTCCTGAAGAAATTATAAATATGCATGGAAGACTATTCCCCACAGACATCATGGCTTACTTAGTAAGAACTATGGAATTAAAGTTTTAAGAGAGATAAGCATAAGACACAGATCTAAAATTGTGATGTAGCTGAGTGCAAGGGCTGTGCCTATGTGCACACCTAGAGCACTTGGTAATTAATTTTAGTAAATACCAAGGAACTCCCTTGCTAGCATCAGCATATATGAGGCAAAGGACTGGTCTGAGACAAGGTGATTGAGCTACCTGCCTTCACAACAAAGCATTTAAATAACTGGCATAGGAGTTTTCCAGGTGGGAATTTCAGACAGTTTCACAGTCCTCCAGGTAGTTCCTATGATCCCTAGGCCAACAGATAAAGCTTACTTATATGCTTCAGTATGTTGATTAACATGATAAATGGAGAATCTCCTTATCTCAAGGCTCCAGAGGGCAATTTCTGCTGAAGAAATGACCAAGCTACACAGAGAAACACTGCAATCATTGTGTAAATGCAGCAATCATTGTGTATAAAATACTGTACACCCTTAAGATAGTTAAAATAAGTTTTGTACAGTTAGGTTTTGTTTTGGTATGTGCATTAAATTTTTAAGTACACTGTCCAAGGGTGAACCAGTTCCAGCACCTGTGACAACACAAAACAAGCAAACCACTTTTGCAGACGTAGGTCAAATTTCTGATGCCTGCTTATGTGCTTTTTGCATGCTGAAGGAAAGAATCATGTCCTGGACAAAAAGTGACCACACAAACTGAGGTAATAAGAAAATTTAGTCTTACAAAGACCAAGCACTAACAAATATGTGGTATATAACTAAAATTATGGTAGCATAATATAGTAATATTTTATAGTGTAGTGTAGTGTAGTATAGTATACTATAGTATAGTATAGTACAGTATAGTACAGTATAATAAAGTATGTATAGTAGTCACTTTGCACAGGTTCATCACTATCCAACCAAAGCAGGCATTTGAGGACAATTTATCTATTGTTCATACGATTTCTCATTGAGAGCCTCTAGTGGACAGCCAGCACAGGGCACAAACCAGATTTGTTTCTATTTAAACACTCCATCCCAAACAGAAGAGCAGTATTCTCTTTCTAGCAGCATTCAGCAAGACAGAGCCTTATAGGTACTCTGTAGCTATTTACAATTCTTACACTGCCTCTGAAATAGATCTGGCCTTCATAAGTGAAGACATTGAAAAATGTGCCCTCTGCATGTTCAGCACAGCAATATTCACTATTCCTCATAACTTCTCCAGTAAATGCACTCTGTTTAAGAACCACAAATCAAACTTCCTATACTA
The DNA here is from genome assembly GCA_037013685.1 of Acridotheres tristis. Lineage (NCBI taxonomy): Eukaryota > Metazoa > Chordata > Aves > Passeriformes > Sturnidae > Acridotheres > Acridotheres tristis. Next base: position 89,532,580 of record CM072886.1, read on the forward strand.
CTCAATTTACAGTGAAAAATAAAAGCCGACATGATCATTCCAGACACTGTTTCTGGAACTTGAAACTGAAAACCCTAAAAAATGTATAGCCTCACGAGTGTAAAAATAATTACATATTCTATGAAAGTATATTATCTCCATATCCTTCCAGTGACAGCTTACAGTTGGACAAATATTTATTTTACCTGTTTAGATAACTGCTCTTCACAGAGTTTGTAGAGTGTATAGAATTTTTGACTAAGGACTTGGTTGTCTCGGAAACCAGCACTTGCCAGTTTGACTCGCATAATAATACCACGGTCAGGCACCATCATGGCAACCGTGCGAAACTGAATCTTCAGATTTTCGGGAAGTTCCTGTCGTCCTGCATAGCCGGGGTTCTGAAAATGCAATTTATAAACTCAAACAATATATAATGATAGCAGGGTAGTTTTATCTTTCCTGATAACCATTCAGCAAGCACAGGAGCACACGGGAGATGACGGAGGATAACTTGAGCATGTCACAATTACACAATAACACAGCTAATGAAGTATGGGGTATTACACGTTATTTGGAGATGTCCAAGACTCACAGACAGAGACAGCCAGCCACTTGTAGATCTTGCTGGAGCTTTTTTAAATGGTTACTTCCTCAGAGTCCTGACAGTGTTCCAGTGCTGGAGGTTACTGGCCCCTGTGAGCATTCCCAAACCATTTCAGTGTAAAGTCAGTCAAGCAGTGCAAGCCATTACTGAGTATAATTTAAACTAATGGATCTGACCTTTCACTGAAGATGTCTAAGTCATTCATATGAGTGCTGCACAGCTCAGTTGTGACAACTGTAGTCACTAGCTGTGCAGTGATAACTTCTTAATCTCTTTCAGCTCTTTCCCCCTGGCCTTTGTATGGCACATATTTGCTTTGTTTTTCAAATTACAGTGATAACAGTAACACTTTTTCAAAGGTAGGACCTCCTAAAATAAAGACAAAGGATTCCATTTTGAGTTGTGGGTATGTAAGTAGCTAAGGAGGGAGAGATACAAAGACGATTTAAGGTAGCCTTACATTTTCCTGCTGCTTTGCCTCCTGCACTGCTAGAAGCAGCCCACAGGCACCAAAGATAAATCTTCAGGAGGGCAGCAGAACGGAGTGAGGGTGGTTTCCCTCAAGCTGTCTTCTAAGACTGAGGTCAAAACTTCTTCAGAGGTGGTAAAATACTGACCAGACCAGCTACAATAGTCCTTGCAGTGGTCAATTACTTTTGGTTTATTTTGACAGACTTTGACTAAAAATATGAAGAGGTTACATTTAATCTCAATCTGTCAAATATTCAACTAAAAAAGTCCTTAAAATACATGGTTAATGATAAATGCATATCCCAAGTCCTAGGATCCTGTTAAAAAATATGGACAAGAGAAAATTATATCATAATTATTTTACCAAATTATTGTTCAAGTTTCATTAACTATTTTCGAACAGACAGTTCCAATGTTTCAATAGGGAAATTTCAATAGGAAATAAAACAAAAAAGATTTTTCACAATGATGCCATCTACATGTATTTACAGACATACCATAGTCAGAAATATACCAAATTCTCTGTCCATGTCAACGATGTCACCATCAGTGAAAGTGAACTGAAGTTTCTTTTTTTTCTTACACTGAAGTACAATATATATCTGCTGAGCAGCAACTGATAAAACTGGAAGTTCAATGCGGTTAAATTCATCAAAGCAACCCCATGCACCGGACTGAGCTAAACCTATGAAAAGTAAAAAGAGAAATATTTTGTTAAAATAGCAGATCAAACAAGAGTAATTTATACACAAAATAGAACATGTTTATACAACTTAGTGTATGAGGATAGAGGACATGAACACAGAATAAAATGAGAAGTAAAAACTCAAAATAAGTTGGGCTGTGCATTAATGACACTCAGAAAAAGTATCATCCCTTGAATGAAAGATACATAAACTTCTTTACAAAGAATCCTAGACTTCTATAGCAACCATTAGGCAGAAAGTGTTAATTGATACTGTATATAGTACCACATAGTAGCATAAATGTGCATGTAACATGGAAACTCAACTATGCAGGGGATGAAGTTGTCAAAGATGAGCTTGAGAAACACATACGTAAATGAAAAAGCACAAAACCAAACAGAGACCACTACATTTCTGACAGAAGCATTGTAGCATTTTATAACAATATATTCATAGGTGAAAAATTACTGGAGATTAACATCCTACTGTTCAAGAGTTACACTTAGAATTGTTACTTGAAACAGGCCATGGATTTCTAGCCAGACAGCAGTACCCACAAACATCATTAAATTATTGGCTTTTTGGAGAGTCAAGTACTCATTCCTCTGTATCATGATAACAGGAATGAAATAGGAGAGTCTACAGTGGCAGACTTCCAGACTAGTAATGGGAAAGCTACATAATCCTCTGCTTTTCCATACCCATTTCACAAGAGACCATGGCTAGTAAGTCTGTGCAGGAGCTTCAGGGATGCCATCCCTGCCTTCCCAAAGACCACACTGGACTAGTATTTCCAATTGCCCCTGTCCACACCTACAAATACTCAGAAGTGTTTAATTCACTCCACTGACTCGGGGAGCTCAGCTTGGCTTTAGCAGTTTGAAGGTAGTACTAAATGCAGAAATAAAGCACGTGTCCAAGAAAAGGTATTTGTGTGTTTGCAATGTTGAATAACCATGCCCAGAGCTCCCCTGAATCCCCATACTTTATATGGCAATGCCTATTGCAGTGGTAAAATAAATCTATGGGTAGTTTATGTGTGAAGTTAATTCCTTAGGAACTTTATATAGTTGAAGAGAAAGTATTCAAAAATCAATAGCAATACTATCAAGACGTATTCTTTCACTTTGTCTTTTTTTTTCTTTTTTTTTCTTCTCTTGCCTTTGCTCAGCCTGTTCTTCTCATAATGTGCTACTTCCCTTCCCTCCACTTTTCCTTGTCTGATCTTCTCTTGCCCTTTAAGATGTTCATCCAAATGCCCTTAATGCCACTTTTGTTTCTTTTCTGACATTCATTTTTTATGTTTTTTCATGCCTATTAACCAATTATTTTAATAATGTTGCATCAATTGGTCTTTTTTACCCATGTAATTTTGGAAGAACAAAACTAGAGGAGTCAAACCAGGTCAAAATCAGTGGTAGTACAACCAAAATCAGCTTCTTAAGGCTTGATTCAGTCAGGGCAATACTGAAGATCTTCTGTGAAACTTATCTCAATTCCATATGTAACCTTTCCCTAAACTGCTTCTAATTAATTTCTGTAATATAAGGAAAAAAGATGCTCCAAAGGAAAAGAATCTGAAGAGAATGAAAAGTTACATGGACCTAATTAAAAACTTAAAAGCAAGTGGAATATATACAAGTACCACAATGCCATAATGATACAAAGATTAAAGTAATTCTATCCACAGATACCAAATTTAAAACACGAAATACTCAATCTTACTGTATTTGAAAACAAATGAAAAATGTTCCTTGACTTCATTGGTGTGCCAGCAAGTCCTTTAACTGATGTTCCTCTCCTTTTGTGAGGAATATCTGAGCCCTGGGTGCCCTCAACAGCCCTTCCTGAGGCTTCTATCCAGATTCTGGAGTCTCTTCCAGTCCAGGAGTTCCATTGCAGCTCAGGCAGGTCGAACTGTATTGTGTGTAGGGCTGTGCACAGTCTCACCTCCTCTTACTCTGAATTTTGGAATGAACTTCCTGGAGGAGCTCACAGCTCCAGTGTTACCCCCAGCCCTGCCTCCTGCTGTTTCTGGCTAAACTTCTTAGACGGATCCTGTATCCAGCTGGTCATTCCACATTGTTTGATGTCACTGGACTGCTGGTGGGAACAGGCTGTCAACAACCTGCCCTGCTGAGGTACTGTGGGATCGTGCCCTGTTGAATGAAGTCCCTGCCTTTGTGCTGACCACCCTGGGCTCCTGGATCATCTTCCCTCATGGAGCTGCCCCATTCTTGCTGCTCCCTGACAAAAAGACTTATTGCAGAGATTTTTTTAATTCATTTGTTCCCTTTTGTAACATATGTTATATGACTCCTAGGATCCTTTCTAAAAAGAAATCCAAAAAAGTGGGTTTTTTCTCATTTGTTTATTAAACATAAATATCTACGCTTCAAGATACAACAAGCAAAATCTCTAAAGCTTGATATTCTTTAAGTCAAAACTTAATTCCAGATAATATTGTCTATTACACTTACTGTCTGTATTTTGACCAAATAATTTTTCTTTGGGAAAGGAAAAAAAATTCACTTGTTCTGTAATGCCACCTGCTGCATGGAGTTAAGAAACCTCATTCTCAGACAAAGCCAATATACCACAGCTTTGAATAAACTCAGTTCTTGCAAAATTATTTCATTCTGATGGTGTTGAAAAAGGAAAGAAAAGACACATGCATGCTAAAAACACACACACAAGCAAAGGCACAGCAAGCAAACTCCCCACTGCAAAACAATGAGACAGTCAGAGACAATGTAATTTTGTCATATTGTGAATGAAATTCTGTTCCCATGCTGAACATATGATGGCTATCAAATACAGAAATGGAGTAAAAGCAGAAAATAAAGCACAAGACTAAAGAGATCTTTAATTATATCTAAGAAATGTGGCAATGCCCCTGCCCCAATCAGTACAGATATCCTACAAACCTAGTTCTTATATGATGAAAGAATCTCACAGAATAGCTATTAATCCCCAGACCATAAAATGCATATCTGCAATGCAGTGCCATGTCTCTTTCTATGTATTTTTCCACATTTTTTCCCCCAGATTTTACACAGGAGTAGAGCTATAGTGATACAATTCAATGGAAATGACAGTGAAACAAAGCTCTGTCTAGCCAAAGTGCAACTCAGAAGCAGCAAACTAAAAAGTAATTATTGCCCTGAAAGAATTTAAAGGATGACTTGTGTATTCACTTTCTGAATTAAGATAAATATAAAATCTTGCATTAAATATTGCATTAAATACCAAATCACAGAAAGCTACTTCAGGTAATACTGGAATTGTCTGACTGTAACTATAGAAAACAGAATCAAAACAAACAACTTTTATACCTATCCACAGACAACCACAGACAAAAGGTTTTCTGAAGGGTATCCACCAACACTTTTCAGAAACAATGATGAAGTATCCCTGGTTAGCTATTCATGGGCAATTTCAACACTGAATTAGATATGAGAGACAACTTGAAAATTCATCTTCCCACTTGCATCCCTGGTACTTTCTCAGGTTACCTCTGGTCCCGTTCAGGTAACAAGTTGCATCTGAATCTACATTTTGGTTCAAATATGAAAAACAAAACTATCAAAGATCAAAGTCCAGGCCTTGAACATATCGGCTAGATCACCTGCCCATGAATTTCTTAAGTCATGGAGAAAAACAAAACAGATGGAAAGAGGGAAACAGGAAGACCAAACCTCAGCCCTGACCCAACCAGAAGAACTTCAAATCATATTCTTATGCTATACAGTGTACGCTGTATTAGTTATCTTATATTTTTCTATTTCTTTTTTTCTGAAGATGAAACTTCTCATCTTTACAGAAGAAGTCTGGAAACATGCCTGTAGACAAGACTACACCACCTCTCCCTGCCTCTTTTCTACTTACTGCTAAACCTGCTATTGTCTGAAGACGACCCACAGCACCAAAGTGAAAAGTTTGGGTGTAGAAACACTGGTGATGGAGCACCAAGCCTATCACAAACATGTGGAATTTTGAAAAATTTCCCATTGTGAGCACTGAAATATGCAATATGTTAATGGGAACTTTCTTATCAGTCTGCATAAAAGAGCTTCTACAGCTGAGAAAAACTATCCTTTTTTCTATTAAAGACCTCATGTATAGTAAAGAATATTTATCTGAACTCTCTTTGCCCCTTATATTAAATCAAAAAGAGCTCATTTCCTTCCCTAACTTCAGTATATCTACTCTTCACGAAATTGCAGATATTTTAAAGACATAAAAAGGTGATTGCAAGCCAAGCCCTTCCAAGTAGTGACACTAAGTCCAAAACAACTGACTTGGAATGTCCCTTCACTAATGAAAGCACCAATGACTTATGTAAGAACAGAATCTTACTTTTACTCCCAGACACACAACAGCCATAGGAATGCTGAAAAAATCCACTCTATTCAGGCTCTATTCAGCTGTATCTATTACCTAATTCTCAGCCAAATTCTCTGAGAAGCAAGCTATCATCCCACTTGTATTTACTGAAGTAAGCAGTCATGGGCATCATGGCTGCTTGAGCAGCAGTTAGATGAGTTCTATAAACATTTTTTCTAGCTCATATTGAACACCAGCATGCCATTAAATGATGCAGCCACAGAAGAAGGACACATCACACAGTATTACTTTGCTTCTGTAGTATATGATGACAATACTACATGGAAAATGGTCGGCTTATAGAAAAACAACAGAAAAAGACAGCTGAGCCCTAAAACTCAGCTTATGCTTTTAGGCATAGAAATTATGTCCAGTTTTAATAAAAGAAAGCAATGACAAGCTGAAATGATCACTACTGCCTCAAATTGAAATGGGAAAGGATAAGTGCTCAGAATAAAAAGACAGAAAAAAGGCAAGGATACAAAACTAGATGTCTGAACTGACAAAAGTTACGAACAGTTTAATACAAAGAAGTGAAATCACCATGGAGTCAGGAAAAGAGGTGTTCACATAAAGAGATACAAACATTCTCACAGAAGGAGTAGAGCAGTAGACAACACCTTGGTGACATCAAAGACAAACCCACTGCAGGGAGAAACAAAGGCAGACATTTCCCTTACAGACTGATGGCTGCACGTACAGCAGAGACCCAGCAGATGACTGTGCTTGGCATTATGAGCACACTCAGATATCCCAGGCTTCTTCTGTCTAATAACAATGAGCAAAATAAACCTGTGACACTAAATGTTTGCACATATGATAAAAGATGTGCAAGTAAAACTTGACCCAAATCTGTGGGGGTTACAAGAGGTGCTTTGAGAAACTTGTGACCTTAACTGAAGGTATTCACATGCATAGGTGGTTCAGTTTCTAGCCCAGAGATGTTCCTCTGTTTAAAAAATCATGGCCAGCTTTGCTGGCTTCTTAATTGGAACTAAGTATTATCCCCGGGTTGTATTTTAGCCTTCAGGAGATACAACAACAGTGAAAAATTTGTTTATAATACCTTGTGTTATAGTTAAAAGCCCATCACTTACAGAAGATGGTGGTGTTCAGTAGTCTGTCAGTCCATATATAAATGCAGCTATATACAATAAAACAAACCATTATAATGAAATCTACACATTTGGGATCACTAATTGCTGAACTAAATTCAAAATTTTGCTAATTGTGAGGAAGAGTTATCAGAGTTTGACCACTGTGTCATTTTCCTGGTTTCAAAAGAGTCCTATAGTTAAATAAGACACTGCAACGCTTTGCATATTTCCCTGCCTTGCACAACATCATTAAGCTTCACATTTGATTGTCTTGTTCAACACAAAAATAGCAAAAATAAATATAAATCCTCTCTGCACGGGATGGGTAGGATAGAGGCATTAAAAAAACCCCAAACAGTAGAAAGGATTAAAAGGGAAAAAGAAAAGAAGACATAGATGGGAAACACCACTGAAGAATATCCAAACAAAAATGTACTAGAAAACATGCAGGAACAAAGAGGGAAAAATCAAATAAAATCAAATATTAGGTAAAGTTGATGAATGCCTGGAAATAGGAGACAACAGAGATGAAAATGCCCTCCAAATCATTGCTAACTCACAAATGAAGGGGCAAAAACAACTCTGAAATGAATAAAGCAGGTAATTTCTTACCTTTATAGATACGACCAAGTCCTCTGTAGTCCATTTGGTCTGAACAATTGAAAACAACAACATACTTTCCCAGGCACTTGCCCATGTCTTTAGTGGTCTCTGTCTTCCCTGTCCCAGCAGGTCCTGCTGGTGCACCACCCATACTCATGCCCAGGGCCTGTGCCAGAGTGATGTAACACCTAAAGACAGAACAAAAAGATCTGTGAATCTTTTCCTACCATTAATTACTTGAAGTCCATCAGTGCAATCACAGCACATGTATTATCCAGAGCTGGGGAAGGGGGCAGAGATGTATTTCCATGTGGTGAGTCCTCAGTCACCCCCTTTGCACACTGTGAAGCTGAGTTACCAGGACCAGCTTTGCTCCACCTGCAGAAAAGCACCCATCCAGCACAGCCATGACTGCAATGGCCCAGGAAATCCACAGGCCAATTCTAAATGCTGAACGCCAAAATACTGTAGTGTTGTGATTTTCTCAGACGGTCATAGACCCTTCCTCCATTACAGCCTATTCTGCAGCACCCAGAGCCACTGGATTTCTGCCTTTTCCCTCTCCGTCCTACTGTCTCCCCAGAGCACTCATGATGGGCTCTCTGACCTGGCAGTAGGAAGGTACAGGGCCTGGAAGCATGTCCTATTCTTGACATTTCCATAGCAGCACACCAAATCACAGCAGTGCTGCCAGTCATGTGAGGTCTTTGAGTTCCAGGAGCACGATGGATGAGAGCAAACATTGCAGTGGAGAAAGAGGAGGAATCCATGAGTCCTATGATCATCCGCTTCAGCCTCCATCCTGGGTTGAGATCCTAAAGTTTAAGTCTCAGGCTTCCCAGATGGTGTGGAGGTTACTGAAGGGTGTAAGGAAGCCTGTTGTTCTAACCTCCAACGCTCCAAAATCACAGCAAACACATTTTAGCACTGTGAAACTCAATAGCTTTATAATATATGTGGGGATTAAAAATGGACACTGGAAAAAATCCCAAATGATAGCACCTAGTATGACTTCTCATGAAACAACAGAATACCCATTCTAATAAAATAGCAGTAAGAATGCTTTATCACCTTTACTCAGTGATCAGTTAACAGGCCATAATTTAACACATAGAAAATACCACTCCTGACAATTGTGCTACTCAAAACAAGGTAAGGACAAACTGAATACACAGCACAAGTTCTATATAGACCTTTCACTTCATTTTTGGTGTATGCCATGACATGGACTGTGTGGGAGCATTCAATTTCAGTGCCATTATCTTAATGCAATGTACTATCAGCTCTGTGTATTTATCATGTGCTTAGGGAATCTCTCTGAACATGAAATCAGCTAAACAGGACTTCAAACTGATTAATGGAACAAAGACACTAATTGCCTGAAAATTTTCAGAAGATCAGACAATTCCATGCAGCAGTATCATAAATACCAAAACGGAAAAAGCCCACAAGCGGAATAAAATGTGTTGTTGTGCAACACTGCTTGGGTACATAAGTTTCCCATGCTAACACTAGGAAACATCTCTGCTTCAAATACCCTTTCTTGGGACAGTGGGTAGCCTCCAATCACTGCAGCTTTGTTTGGCTCTCCCAGGTTGGTCCAAAGAGAGATGTTCCTGCTCTTTCTGTTGTTGTTATTATTATTATTATAGTTTAAATTAATTTAAAACGCTTTTTTTCTTCAATCATGTCACCCTGAGCTAATTTTCAATCTTGTGTTGACAGAGCACTTTGTAGAATCATTATATATTCCATGTCCAGTTCCAGTCCAGTTCCTGGATCTGCACAGGAAAAGCCCAAAAAACACACCACGTGCCTGAAAGTTCTGTCCAAACACCTTTAGAACTCTGGCAGCGTTAATGCCATAACCACTTCCCTGGCTGCATTTTAATTCTGTGAACAAATTTTGAATGACGACATTTTCTTGATACTGGCTCTCCTGGTGGGTAAAAATATTTTCAGTGTGTTAGTGCTGCCATAGCCACTAATCAACTGCATGTGTACTGCTGCAAACAAACCTCTACTAACATAGGAACAGTAAGGTGCATAACATAGAACTTGGGAGATGTGTGTTACTTATTAAAAGCCAGCTACCCACATGGAGAGGTTTGGCTTTCTTAACTAGCTCACAGGGAATAAATTTCGTTCAGAAATAGGCAAAAATCTGAATTTTCATTAATAAATAAAATCTAGTAGCACAAAGAATGCAAAGACAATTCAACATTAACTCAAGATGGGGCTTTGAGCAAACTGGTCTAAGTTCAAGGCCAGGGCGTTGGAATTAGATGATTTTTAACGCCCCTTCCAATCCAAACCATTCTATAATTCTATAAATGACTGAACATGCAAAATATTTTGACATTCATATCCACATATAAAAGAACAAGCTCTGGCATAGCAAATACATCTGCCTCTTGCCTCACTGAAGCACCAACCAGGCACTTTAGAGAAAATAGGCATCTAATGAAGTTGATACTGTGCTGTGTAACTTAACACTCCAGCAATAAAAACTTCTCCTTCTGATTGTCCTCAGAGTTTTTCTGTGTTTGTAGTCCTGAGTTGTCCACAGGCCTTGCTTAAAACCATACTGGCACATTATGCAATGCTATATTCTGAATTACTGCTTTTTCCTACAGGGTGACTTCAAATTAATCACTTCCAGTAATTCCAAATTCTCATGCAACTACTCGCTTATTGAAAGCAGCAATATATTGGTGTTTATAGATTGACTCTGTTTAGGCTGGTGAAGTATATGGTGCTCAGGCATATTTATCTTGAGAATAAGTAAGTTTTTCAATGCCCATCGCAGCTCAAATAGCTCAAGCAAACACTCAAATTCAATCTGATTTCAATAGCTGAATATATAAGCACTGGCCTCTGCTGTTCACCAGCGATATTGCAGCATTGTAGTGCAACCTAAGTAATCCTGACTCATGAGAGTTAAAAGAATTAAGTCAAATGAATTAAATCTTAGGTCCAGTACTATGAAGTACACTTCATTCCTTTTATAAATACCTGTCAGTTAAGGGAGTTATAACAAGCCTGTCCGTACAGCCTAAGTATTCATTGCAGTAGGTGAACTCTACATCAGTGATTTTAATAATGCACTTATCCAAGTCTTCAAGAAAATAAAATCGGGACTGTTTTTGCCATTCAAAATCAGATGGAGATTTAATGTTCATACGGACCTATTATGAAAAAGAAAAATCATCAATAACGAAATGAATCAGTAAGAAATTAATCTTAAATTACATATAAAAAAAAATAAAATTCTATTTCATATAAATTCTTGACCTTGAAGAATGAGCACAGAATCTGTCAGGAGTCAAGACATCCAGAATTATCTTTTCAAATCTGGTCTATGACATGCTCTGAACCCTCTGTCCACTTTGATTTTCCTCTGATTTGTGCACAGAGAATGAATTATGAATTGTGTGTTACAGAGATATTGAAAAACAGTCATGGAAAACATAGAAAAATGAACAATGCTGGCTGTCCTGCATGGTAACTGCACCATCACTCACAGAAATACTAAATTGTGCACAGTATTTGAATACATTGTGTAGACATATGAGTGCTTGTTTATTTGGGTTTTATTTTTCAGTATGAACTTGCCACGCACATATTTAGATTTGTGGTAATTAAAAGATTCATCATTATTGACACTGGATCTCAAGACCAGTGGCCCTCTTACAGAAAATGTTGCCCTGGTTATTGGCCTTGCAAACACAGTGTAAGGTGAAGAGGAGGTTCTGGAATCTCAGCCACTTCCCTCTCCTTTATCTCAATCACTAAAGGGCGTGTTTAGCAGAGAATAGAATGTTTCAAGACAGAATGCTATTTATTATTACATATACCATTTAAGAACCCTTTCCCCAGTTTTGGACTTGCTCCTGACTTCTTATTTTGTATACAGGACCTACAAATTTAACCAATTTCCCATAATTTTATTATAATGTGGCATTAAATTAAGAAAATAGTTATGAAGATAAATTAAAAATTACAGGCAGAGGGTAAAACCCATGCTTATCTTAGAAGTGAGCAGTCTTCTTTCTAGATTTCAGTACTTTTCTTTATTGTTTTCTATTTTCTTTACACATGCACATAATTTTTTATCTTCCCAATATATATGCATAAATTAAGCAATCAGTATTGAATTATTGTCCTTTATATATTTCATGTCCTTTGGAAGTTATTTTACTTCCATTTTTATAATTATGTTTTCATTTATTCAGCATAAAGGAAGCCTGATGCAAATCAATTATCAAAAAAATTAAAATATCTGTTATATTTATTGTTGCTATCCTCTTCAAATATAAGAAGCCTCACTGCTTTTACCTTTGAATAACTATTACCTTACATCAACATATAGGCTGGATCAAAAATCACAAGATTGACAGGAATACAAAAGGTAGGTTTTTTACATTTACATTTCGATCAAATACTGCATTAAATCTTCAAACTGAGATGATAATTTAATTTTAAAAGTTAAACTCTTTTGCCCATGGTGAATTTGTGTATGATGAGTATAAACAATATTTAGAGAACTGAAGTCTAAATCTATGAACATACCTATATAAAAATTCACCCTTCTCACTGTATCACATCTATATTAAATCAAAATAAATCTGATACTCTCTATCACAGCAGTAATATCAGAGCTACTCAAAGAGAATAGATTCTAAGTTTTGCTTATAATTTTTTTATATGTGCAAGACCTTCCATACAGAAAGCCCCTTGATGGTTTTCCAAGAAAAACTTACCAAATCATCAAAGATATCCTTCTGGTGCACATGAATGGTGATCAAAGTTTCATATTTTGTGCGCTCCATTCTTGTCAGATTGTGTGTTGCCATGTCAATCAAATCATTTAAAATTTCCAAGAACTTCTGATTTGTTGTGTGCATTACCTTTTCCACAAGCAAGAACGATCATATTAATACAAACATCATTTATTCTTCCAATATTTATAATTAAAAATTTAAAAAATAATAATTTGAAAACATCCAGGGTTATAATGTCCATATTCTGTTTTGAATTTATTAGGCTTGAAATTCTAAATTTTGATTTGCAGGCTGCCTTCCATTCATGCATTCTTACCCAACAGAGTACAATAAGGTTATATCTAGATGAACAGGTCACACAGTAAGATTTTATTCCAAGACTCTTGCCCCTTTAACAAGACATTACATTTTCAGCTGACTGCATCCCTGCATATATTCAGAACCATCAGTGACTTTGGGTAGTACATATCAGCTCAAACTGTATCTGCACTTTAGGTGGAACAGGAACCTGAAGATCTGTCACATCCTTTAACCACAGAAGGGGGAAACATACTATAAGTTCCACAAATACTGACTATACAATACTGACTTATGTAAATAGCATCAGCCTCTGCCAGTGATGCTCCTGGTACACAACAAAAAGCAGTTTTTTGATTTAAGAAACAGCAGCTCATTTCTACCCCTATTCCAAATGTGTGACAGAAAATCACACTACTTTTCCATAAATACATGCAGAGCCTAAAACTCACAGAGTTTGCTGAAAAAAAATTCTAAAAACACTGTTAAAACTAACAGAGAATTAAATAACCTCCACACCCTCCAAACACAGACATGCAGTTCAGCCCAAAAAGTCACAAAAGTTGTTTTCTTGTTAATGCAAAAGAATCTTTGTACCTAGTTATTCTATGAACTAGAGTGGACTAAAAGCAGGTTTATACCCTTTTTAAACTTTGAACAATGCAGAAAATGTAGCAGTACATGGTTTTCTCCATAGTCTAAGCCCTTACTTTCATGCATTATCAAAGTACAGCACGGAATTTGCACTACGTTTACTTTTATTTACTTGTTCTTTGTTCAAGTCCACTGTATATTTCTTATTAATGGTGGTTTGCAACCCTTTAGTTCACATCCTCTCCTTCTTTCATAGATTCACCATTAGGAATAGCACCTTGGTTGTTCACAGCATCTTCTCCATGTGTTTGAGATTAAACCAACACCTCCTGAAACAGATTCTATTCTTCCCCTTCCCTAAAAAAAGAGCTCATCAGCTGAAGGATGTAATACATTTGGATAGAGTAGAACAATATCCACAAAACACAGTTACTTCCCCAAAGTTCATGAGATCTTATTTCTTCCCTAGTTTGATTTTGTGAAAATAACAGGATAAGATTCCCCATCTTCCTAAGATCTAAGAAACTATCCTTTCCCAAGATTATTGTCCTAACAAAAAAACAGAGAAAATTGCAGGATTAGGAACAATTCTAAAGCACATGCTGGGGGATAACGAGGAGGTATGACTCCTTAACACATTTTTTATTATTCTGTTTTCCTGTTAGTTTATTTGTTATTCTGGGTAATTAACTAGTACTTTGTGCTTTTTCCTACATGTTACTTTTAACTTTTCAAAATATGTACTGTTACAAACAATGCTTTTCATAAATCCCCAAAGATTCATTAAATACTACCTTTTTGTCTGTTTTGGTACTGTTCAGCGCCTTCTCTGCATCTCTGGTCCAGATAATTTGAATTCCCAGAAGCCCTATTTGTGCAGGAAACATTGCCTGAAAGTCATACATCTTAAATTCTGAATCGTTAATGGCCATTGATGCCTGTCTAATGATGGTGTGGATTGTTTTCCTAATCCCATTCAGCAGCTGACCTAACCAGAATTCCACATTGCCCTGAAATAAACAAGAAAGTACTCTTAGAGAATTAGTTTATGAATAATTCACAAGGAGTAAGAGCTCTACGTGACTTTTTTCCCAGTCCTTCATACTCCCATTTCTGTACTTGTTATTCTCTAATTTTTAAAAGAGTCCTTTCCTCTTTCTGCTCCACTGCCCTTGATATGTGATGGATTTGGCACTTCACAGCAGTACTGCTGCGAAAACAGGTAAAGCAATCGTTACAGACTGACACAAATGTCCTGTCCCTTCTAAGCTTTGCTCTTGCTGTTCAGATTGGGAGGTTTTCATTCAGCTAGTCAAATAATAGCATGATGCAATACTGTTGGCCTCTAAAACATAAATCTACTTTAAATCAAGTCATGAAAAACTGCAATATATACTTTCATTACCTGAGCTAAAACTGGTTCAATAATATTGACCCGTTCTCCTTCTTGAGATTCAAACAATAAAATCTGGTCATAGTTTTTTTCATGAAATCCCACTCGGTTAACATTGTCAAACAAACTTAATAAATGTGCCTGCAATAGAATCATAAAAAACACCTCCATAAAGTGATCTGATATGTACATTCTAGTACTTTGTCTTTAAATGCTGCATTAGAATGCTCTGTAAATCTTTCCATAAGTCAAAGAAATTCTCTCAAATAAACAACAAAATCTGCCACTCTTCACTTACCAATATCAACCATAAGAACACTATTGTTTTATTACTTGTACCTGAATAGTGTGGGAATCAGATGCTTGACCAAGGATTTCCAGAAGAGCAGGGTCAGATACAAAAAAAAATCTTGGAAATATTAACCGCTTTTTTTCCAAATAGCCAGCCAGTGATTTCTGACAGATTTCCAACTGTTCCAGCAAATGTGGCAACAGCTGTGCCAAAGTCTCATCTCCAACACAGCACTGCACAATGTTTGATGTTTCATGGGCTCTCTGCATAATTCTCTGCCATGATTTATCAATGTTCTGAAATCTTCTGGCTTCCTGAAGTACACGATAAGTGCATTAGATTTTCCTCATGTTTGTCATATTCTAAAAGTTAAATTATTCTATCAGACAAGGTAACAGTTTAATATTCCCCTTGCTGTTCAAGTCCTCTTTGGAGGACTAATGTATGAATACTTTTAGGCATCCTTATTATTGACCAGAGTTCAAATTGCAAGAGAAAGAGTACAATGGGACAGCTCCAGAAATGTCTTACTTCATATCGGGCACCAAAAATTTTCCACATAAAAGCTTTCCAACATACATGAGAAAACTCAAAAAGCAGGTCTCTCAAAAATTATAGCCTTCCTAACAGCAATGCACAATGTCATGTAAGCTGTTACACCTGATGAACAAAACCAGTATACACAGTCTGAAGCTGCTCCTGTACATTACAAGTGTTGTAAGTGAAGCGAGACAAACTCCCAAACCAGAAGCTGAAAAATAAATATTTTATACGCTGAGTATATTGACATTAAAAATTCTTTCTTTACCTACAACAAATGAAATGTTAACGGAATAATAAATTATGTGAGAGCTAGAAGAGATCTCAAAAAAAGATCCAACATAATTTGTCTATCACAAGGCCAGATCATACCCAAAATATCTATCTGTCTTGTGTTTAGTGATGGAGATTTAGAAGCCAGGCAATTTTGATACTGGTGACTCTCTTCTAATATCTAAGCTAAATCAGATACTGAGAACAAGGTTTTTTTCCTTCCCGTTGAAAACAACCCTAATATTTTTGTTAAGGGTTGAATTGCCCCCCTTTTCTTGCTGTGAATTCCTCCCATTGTTATGTTAAGTAGTTGTGGCTACACCTTAAAACGACAGATAATGCTCTCTCGTAGGGGGGTGGGTGGAGGAGGAGGAGGGGGGGGAACCGGAAAAGGAAAGGTGGGAGAGGGGGCTGGGGAGGGGACTCTCTCTCGCTGGGCTCGTGGAGGGACAGGACGCTCCGTGCTTCGCTCTGACATCTCCTCCTGACATCTCCGTGCTGAGATCCACGCTCCCTGCCTGGGACATCGCTCTGCCGCTCTCCCATCTCACGCTACTATCTCCGGACACTCTGCGGAGCACCACGACCGACACCGTGAGAGGGGGGAGTCACTTTCCCCACCCCGCTCACCTCTGGGCCTCCGCCGCCATCACTCCAGCCCTCTGCAACTGCGCGGGACCCGCCCTGCCCCCACAGCACCGGTAACTGAGCACAGGGACACGGCCTGAGGCCAAAGGGGACTGGAGCGGAGCTAGACTGTTCTGTTCTGTTGCCAATTTTCATAGCTGTTGTTGTTTTCTGCCTTGTTAAATACCAGTAAAGAACTGTTATTCACATCCCCATATCTCCTGCCTGAAAGCGTCTGATTTGGACCTAAAATAATTAAAAGGGGGGGGGGCACTCTGCATTGCAGAAAAGGGGCTCTTGCCTTTCCTTAAACCATACCTGTCTTTTCAAACCAAGACAGATTTTGGCGCCCAACGTGGGGCATTGCCTGAGGGCATTGAGAGAGGGGTAGAAAAGGGAATAACAGTTCTTGAATTACCCAAGCTTGTGGTAGGTGACACCATGCTGTCCAGCTTACCCTGGATTGGCCTCCATGTGGTCACTGCTATATCTCTCCCATTTGCAAGCCCTTTTTTAAACATGAGTTTCATAACCAAGGTTACTGTGGCTATTATCCGGCTTATTATGTGGGTTGATCAGTTGAGGAATTCATGGATTTTTAATTTTCTCTGGAAGATGGCCACATGGATTCAGAGCTATCGCACTCTAAGTGTGTGTTTCTGGGGCTACTTCAATAATGGTACTTACTGTGAGGAAGTGGCAGCAGGTGAAATTTTTTCTCAACCCATCACAGGTTTTTTGAAGTTCACCCCACCAGTCTTCAAGGGGTTCCAATCCGCTTTAAATGCTAATGACATTATATTGTGGCTAGTGTTGTTTATATCCCTGTTAAATCTGTTCTATCTAACATTCAGAGATAAGGGGAGATTGACTTGGATAACAACCCTGATACCTACCCCAGGGATTAGTGATGTTACCCCAGAGCCTGATCCTGTCCCAGAGACTAGGGAGGTTATCCCAGAGCCTGATCCTGTCCCAGAGACTAGGGAGGTTACCCCAGAGCCTGATCCTGTCCCAGAGACTAGGAAGGTTACCCCAGAGCCTGATTTTGTCCCAGAGACTAGGGATATTACCCCAGAGTTTGACCCTGCCCCACAGCCCACCTCGGAAAGGAACCACCCAGAATGGGTGGGGGTGCTAGCAAAGGAGATACGTGAGATGGGCCAGATGCTGAAGGAGCACCTCTCCCCAGCTGGTGAGAAACCCTCCCCCTGCCTTAAAGAGGGAGAATCTGATGGTGCAGCAGTGGGACCCACAGATGTTACATCCATCCAGGTTCCAGCTGAACTGCAAGGGCACTCACAGCCAGCAGCAGTTGCCCCTGTGGAAACTAGGAAGTCTAGGATGAAAACAAGGCACCTAGATAATAAGGGTCAGGAAGGGGGCCCCTCACAACCAGCAGGGGAGCCAGAAGTTGAGATCATCACCGAGTCCCTGTCATACGAGAGTCTCCGTAACCTGCGAAAAGACATTGTACGACGGGGCCGTGAGCCTTTTACAACCTGGTTACTGCGGGTCTGGGACCTTATGGGTACAGGTGTGCAACTGGATGGTACTGAGGCAAGGAATTTGGGACCCTTGACCCAGGACTCAGGTGTGGACCAGGTATTTGTAAGGGAGACAGGTCTCCTTTCCCTCTGGGAGCGACTTTTAATGAGCGTGAGAGAGAGGTTTGTCCACAGGGAAAGAATGCAGGAGTACCACCAGAGAACACGTTGGAATACCCTTGAGGAAGGGATCCAAAAGCTGAGAGAAGTGGCAGTACTGGAGGTGCTCTTTGGGAGGGATGGACAGCATGACAATGACCCTGACAAGGTCAGGTGCACAGGACAGATGTTGTGGAATCTGGCAAACCTGGGCCCATCTCAGTATACCTCCTTTATTGCAATGATTGATGCTGATACCAACCAAGTGACAGTGGGTTCTGTTGCCAACAGGCTCAGGAATTATCAGAGTATGATGGCTGGCCCAATGCAGGCTCATGTCTCTGCTGTGGCTAAGGACCTCAGAGAGGAGTTTAAGGAGGAGATGAAGGAGATAAGGGAAGAGGTGAGGAAGATCAGTGCAGCACCAGTGCGAGTCATGGACCTCAAAAGTAGAGCCCAACGCCCCCCAGCTAGGGAGAGAGGGTACACCCCACGTGCTGACCTGTGGTTTTTTCTACGTGACCACGGGGAAGACATGAGAAGGTGGGATGGGAAACCCACTTCTGTCCTGGCAGCACGGGTGCGCCAACTCAGGGAGGGGAACACCAACAGAGGGAACTCCACTAAAGTGAAGGTAGCCTCAGCCTCCCATGGTGATGCAGGGTATTACAGAAGGGAGGATGATCTGTCAGATCCCCTTGAAGGAACCTCTAGTATGTATGCCCAGGAGAGAAATAATAACCAGGGCTAGAGGGGCCCTGCCTCTAGCCAGGGAGAGGCACGGGAAAACCGGATCTTTTGGACGGTGTGGATCCGATGGCCTGGCACATCAGAGCCACAGGAACACAGAGCATTGGTTGACACTGGTTCACAATGTACATTAATACCATCGGGACATGTCGGGAAGGAACCTGTTTCAATTGCTGGGGTTACGGGGGGATCTCAGGAATTGACTTTGCTGGAGGCTGAGGTGAGCCTGACTGGGAAAGAGTGGCAGAAACATCCAATTGTGACTGGCCCAGAGGCACCATGTATCCTAGGCATAGACTTCCTCAGGAACGGCTATTACAAAGACCCAAAGGGACTCAGGTGGGCTTTTGGAATAGCTGCTGTGGCAGCAGAGGGCATTAAGCAGTTGAACACCCTGCCTGGGCTATCAGAAAACCCATCTGCAGTGGGACTCCTCAGGGTGAAAGAGCAACAGGTGCCAATTGCTACCTCGACAGTGCACCGCCGGCAGTACCGGACGAATCGAGATGCCGTGATCCCCATACACAAGATGATCCGTGAGCTGGAGAGCCAAGGGGTGGTCAGCAAAACCCACTCACCCTTCAACAGCCCCATCTGGCCTGTGCGTAAATCTGAAGGAGAATGGAGACTGACAGTGGACTATCGTGCATTGAATGAGGTGACTCCACCGCTGAGCGCTGCTGTGCCGGACATGCTGGAACTGCAGTACGAGCTGGAGTCCAAGGCAGCCAAGTGGTACGCCACCATTGACATCGCCAATGCATTCTTCTCCATTCCTCTGGCAGCAGAGTGCAGGCCTCAGTTTGCTTTCACCTGGAGGGGCGTGCAATACACGTGGAACCGACTGCCCCAGGGGTGGAAACACAGCCCCACCATCTGTCATGGATTGATCCAGGCTACACTGGAGAAGGGTGGAGCTCCAGAACATCTGCAGTACATTGATGACATCATTGTGTGGGGGGACACAGCAATGGAGGTATTTCAGAGAGGAGAAAAGATCATTGAGATTCTGCTGGGAGCCGGCTTCGCCATTAAAAAGAGCAAAGTCAAAGGGCCTGCCCAAGAGATCCAGTTTCTGGGAGTAAAGTGGCAAGATGGACGGCGCCAGATCCCCAGTGAGGTCATCAATAAGATCACTGCAATGTCTCCACCAACCAGCAAGAAGGAAACACAAGCTTTCCTAGGTGCCATAGGCTTTTGGAGAATGCACATTCCTGAGTACAGCCAGATTGTGAGCCCTCTTTACCTGGTCACCCGCAAGAAGAACGATTTCCACTGGGGCCCTGAGCAGCAGCAAGCCTTTGCCCAGATCAAGCAGGAGATTGCTCATGCGGTAGCCCTTGGCCCAGTCAGGACAGGACCAGATGTGAAGAACGTGCTCTACTCTGCAGCCGGGAACCATGGTCTGTCCTGGAGCCTGTGGCAGAAGGTGCCTGGTGAGACACGAGGCCGACCACTGGGGTTCTGGAGTCGAAGCTACAGAGGGTCCGAGGCCAACTACACTCCAACGGAGAGGGAGATCTTGGCCGCCTATGAAGGGGTTCAAGCTGCCTCAGAGGTGGTTGGCACGGAAACACAACTCCTTCTGGCACCCCGACTGCCAGTGCTGGGGTGGATGTTTAAAGGAAAAGTTCCCTCAACCCACCATGCCACTGACGCCACATGGAGTAAATGGATTGCCCTCATCACACAACGCGCCCGTATTGGAAACCCGAATCGCCCTGGGATTTTGGAGATAATTACCAACTGGCCGGAAGGGGAAGACTTTGGTCTTGCCGAAGAAGAGGAACAGGAACAAGTGACCCGGGCTGAAGAAGCCCCACCGTATAACCAACTGCCAGCAGATGAAACACGCTATGCTCTTTTCACTGATGGTTCCTGCCGCATCGTGGGGATGAACCGGAAGTGGAAAGCAGCCGTATGGAGCCCCACACGACAGGTTGCACAAGCTACCGAAGGAGAAGGTGGATCGAGTCAACTTGCTGAACTCAAAGCTGTTCAGCTGGCCCTGGACATTGCTGAGAGAGAGAAGTGGCCAAAACTCTACCTTTACACTGATTCTTGGATGGTAGCCAATGCTCTGTGGGGATGGCTGGAAAGGTGGAAAAAGGCTGACTGGCAACGTAGGGGAAAACCAATCTGGGCTGCCAATGAATGGAAAGACATTGCCACCAGGATAGAGAAGCTGCCTGTGAAAGTCCGTCACGTAGATGCCCATGTCCCCAAGAGTCGGGCTAATGAGGAACACCGACACAATGAGCAGGTAGATCAGGCTGCACAGATAGAGGTGTCGAAGATAGATTTAGACTGGCAGCACAAGGGAGAGTTGTTCCTGGCTCGATGGGCCCATGATGCCTCAGGTCATCAGGGCAGAGATGCCACCTATAAGTGGGCACGAGACCGAGGGGTGGATCTAACCATGGACAGTATTTCTCAAGTTATCCATGACTGTGAGACGTGCGCTGCCATCAAGCAAGCCAAGCGGGTGAAGCCCCTCTGGTATGGGGGGCGATGGGCCAAATATAAGTATGGAGAGGCCTGGCAGATTGACTACATCACACTGCCTCAAACTCGCCAGGGCAAGCGCTATGTACTGACCATGGTGGAAGCCACCACTGGGTGGTTAGAGACCTACCCTGTGCCTCATGCCACTGCTCGGAACACCATCTTGGGCCTGGAAAAACAAGTTCTTTGGAGGCATGGTACCCCTGAGAGAATTGAGTCAGACAATGGGACTCATTTCAAGAACAGCCTCATAAACACCTGGGCTAGAGAACATGGCATTGAGTGGGTGTACCATATCCCCTACCATGCACCAGCTGCAGGGAAAGTTGAACGGTGCAATGGCCTGCTTAAAACCACCTTAAAGGCACTGGGTGGGGGAACTTTCAAGAACTGGGAGATTAATCTACCAAAGGCCACCTGGTTAGTGAACACCCGAGGTTCCACTAACCGAGCAGGCCCTGCGCAATCTGAGCCCTTGGGAATATCAGATGGAGATAAGGTTCCAGTGGTACACATGAGAGGTATGCTAGGAAAAACTGTTTGGGTGAATCCTGCCTCCAGCAAAGACAATCCCATCCATGGAGTTGTATTCGCTCAAGGACCGGGTTGCACCTGGTGGGTGATGCAAAAGAATGGAGAGACCCGATGTATACCCCAAGGAGACCTTGTTTTAGGGTGAAATACCTATAGTACTGTGCCTATGTCTCTAACTGCATGTATGTATATATAATGTAACAGTTTAATTTGATATAGCATATTAGTATGGGAGAAATTCAGGGGTGGATAATGTTAAGGGTTGAATTGCCCCCCTTTTCTTGCTGTGAATTCCTCCCATTGTTATGTTAAGTAGTTGTGGCTACACCTTAAAACGACAGATAATGCTCTCTCGTAGGGGGGTGGGTGGAGGAGGAGGAGGGGGGGAACCGGAAAAGGAAAGGTGGGAGAGGGGGCTGGGGAGGGGACTCTCTCTCGCTGGGCTCGTGGAGGGACAGGACGCCCCGTGCTTCGCTCTGGCATCTCCCCCTGACATCTCCGTGCTGAGATCCACGCTCCCTGCCTGGGACATCGCTCTGCCGCTCTCCCATCTCACGCTACTATCTCCGGACACTCTGCGGAGCACCACGACCGACACCGTGAGAGGGGGGAGTCACTTTCCCCACCCCGCTCACCTCTGGGCCTCCGCCGCCATCACTCCAGCCCCTCTGCAACTGCGCGGGACCCGCCCTGCCCCCACAGCACCGGTAACTGAGCACAGGGACACGGCCTGAGGCCAAAGGGGACTGGAGCGGAGCTAGACTGTTCTGTTCTGTTGCCAATTTTCATAGTTGTTGTTGTTTTCTGCCTTGTTAAATACCAGTAAAGAACTGTTATTTCACATCCCCATATCTCCTGCCTGAAAGCGTCTGATTTGGACCTAAAATAATTAAAAGGGGGGGGGGCACTCTGCATTGCAGAAAAGGGGCTCTTGCCTTTCCTTAAACCATACCTGTCTTTTCAAACCAAGACAATTTTAAAAAGGATATTGCTTCTTGACTTCAGTTTTTCCTTTACTTCAAGTCAAACAAGTCTAGTTTGTTGAATCTTTTCTTGTGCCTCATCATTCTTACCACACTCTTCTATGCTATCTCAAATTTGTCAGTGTGTTTCTTTGGCCAAAACCAGATAAAATACTTTAGTTATTGGTTATTGATCTTTATACATTCCATTCTTCTGCATTTTGCACACCAGCGAGCTAAAACACATTTTCTGGTAGAGACAATGGCAAAAACCTATCAAAATATACAGCAACTATATTTTTCCCCTATCCACAAAGCTTTGCCCACCCTAAAAATAAATTAGACTTGTTCAACATGTTTTGCTTCTAACAAATTCACATTGACTGAACATTATTCATCTCCTTGATAATTTCCAGATGCTAACAGTTACTTGTTACAGTATTCATGCAGAAACTGCAATTAAGCCCACTCCTCATTACTCCTCCACCAAGCTGCTCCTTCTCCTTCATCAAAGACAGTCACTACATTTGTTTTTTTTTTTTCCAGAATATTGGTTCATGCATCTATCATCCTTGGAAGAAGTAGCTTTAGCAGCACTTTTCATCTGCACAAGCTGCTTATTGATTCTCTGATAAGCCTCCTAAAACATAAATATATCTCATGAACAACAGAAAAAAATTCTTATCTAAACAACAATTAAGAAAGCTTTAGTTAGCTTACAAAAATTAATCTTAATTTGGGATATTGTAAGCCCTTAATTATAAAATATGTACCCTGAAATAAATTAGTATCTAATAATTTCCCAATAATAACTGTTTTGTTTAATTACACCATTTCATCCAGCACGACTGAACTGTGGTCTGTTAGAACTGTGTGAAAACCCCTCGTTAGGAGACACAACAAAAAGGATGACTTTTTTCCTGCTATTTCTCTCCTGTTCAGATCATTCCTTAGCTCTTATGCAGCTGCTGCCTTGGAAGGTCATCACTGCCTTTTGAAGAGGTTGCTATAGTTCACACAGATTAGCACATGTACAGTTCCCAAGCCTGGCAGCATCTCTCTGTGGGACTTCATTAAACTGAGTTCTAGCAAGTACAGAATTCATATACAAAATCTGTCATTCTATTATTACAGCTTATAGCCTATAAACATGTGCATACAGGAAGAAAGGATACTTGTACATATGGCAAAAGCAATAAATCAGTTTTGTGCCATTAAGTAGTTCTGAGCCCTGTACTAATTCAGTTATATTGCACATTGACAGGAGCATTTAAGCTTGACTTATAAACAGTTGTGTTACTGTAGGTTCCACCAAGTTCTAAGCAATTTAACCAGACAGATCCTAGTTTGGCAAAGCTTCTCCTGAACTGCCTATGCACAGCCCACAAATCTTATATGAGTTATATGTACTGGCATATAAACTCTGTGATGTGGGTAATCTCCTGATACAACATCTTATTATCATACATCAATATACCTGAGGTAGTTGTTTTGCAATGTCTCCACCAACAAACACAGCTTCAAGGTAAATCCAGAGGTTCTGTACAGTAATCCAGTTTTCAATTGTCTCTGCAGTATTAGTCAGCTTCTGAACCCATTGTTGTATAGTGGACTTAAAAGGTGCATTATACCTGCATGAACATGAGTTAAAGGCAAGAAGAACCTAAGATGATACTTGTTTACTCTGGGGGTTGATTAGATTTCTACAATATGTACATTTATTAAGTTTTGTACCGGTTGCTCATCAGCGACCCCAGCATCATGACGCTATCTTCCACCAAAGCTATTTTCTCTGATACATCTGAACCTTTCAGAAGGAGTTCTCCTCGAGTTTTGAACTGGCTGAAACTGAACGCATGAACACTCCATTCACTGATGATGTGCTTCAATTTTTCTTCGATATTCTTTTCTTTCACAGCACTGATGCAGATATCCTGTGTAAAATTAAAATAGTAAATTACATTCATTTAAGGCTATTATAAAGCACACTTTAAAAGACTATTAAAATATATCGGTTTGATCCAGATCTCAGTATAAGTTCAGGCTAATGAAAATATACATTGAAACACCACAAAGCTATTATATTTCAAATAAGATTATATTCTAGTACTACTTGTAAGAGGTACATTTAATGGGCTGTACTCCATCTTCACTACTACTAGCATCTTATACACAGAAAATTCACCAAGTCAGTGAATCTGCAGGAAGAATTTGCCTCTCTGTATGTATTAATATTTGAAATAAAATAAACTGACAGAGGGGTTTAAAGAAAATAAGCACTGTCAATCAAAATCAATGAATATTCCGAGAACAGAGTGTAGGCTGACAACGTGCCTGTCTGCTACTTCTTGAAGACAGTGAGGACAGGACTGTCATAAAGCTGGTTAGTGCATCAGTGAGAAAAGGATCAAACATTCAGATTAGATCCCAAATTCCAGTTCAGTAGTACATCGGATTCTATCATAGGTTTAAAGTGTTTCCTGAAGTGTAAGGCTGGAACTCTGAACCTTTCATAAGGCTTAAATTCTTGTCCGGGAATTGGGTACAGCAGAGGTTTGATTTCATGGTTTTGCCTTAAAAATGCCCATTTGTGGAGCAAGACAAAACAGGTCACAACTCTGGAAATAATACAGATTTAGCTACGTGACCATGGAACTGAAGTTAGAAACTGTTGGGGTTTTACTTCTTTAGTTTTAGCTATGCTTTGTTCTTGTAAAAGGTAACACGCATGAAGCTAAGGCACTTGCTAAATAACTTCTGTCCCCAAAACAGAGGAGACAATGACTTTGTAGCTTGTGTACACTCCATATGCCTTCTCATCTATCCATGCCCTTGTGAAGGGTCACTTTTGAAATACAAAATAACTTCATTCTTCTTTAATCCCATATCCTCCACTTCTATTGTATTCAAAGGATTTTTAGCACTTAACAGGATCAGTCTAACATCAACTATTTTTTTCTCTCTGGTTAGACGTTTAAAGGGAAGAAAAAATATATAAGTAGGCAGGTCCTAAATCAGAAGCATGAGAGAATCACACTAGTCTTAAAACAACAGAAGTCTTCCCATGGAAGGATTAGTGTAATACCATCTACGTCTTTATATCTTCTCCAGAATAAAAGGGAAATAAACTAACCATCCGCGCCAGCACCAACTACCAAAGTCCACTTTTTCAAAGGAATTCTTCAACTAAACCAAATTTTTTAATGTTACAAAGCTGACTAGAAACAGGCTTTCAAAAGCACCAGATCACAAGTTAATAATTTAAAAAAACCACAAAAACCAAACCCAATCAAACAAACCAAAACAGAAAAGTATATATACCTCAATATCTTCTTTATGTTTTAATAAAGGGGCATCCATTATGTTTTTTAAAGTGAAACTTTCAGAGTCAACATCAAAGTGATGCCCAGTTACTTGCGTAATTTTGTCCCAGTGTCTTGACAACATTGCCTAGAAAAGTCCATAGGGATGGGGTTTTTAAAAATTGTATTAATTTTAGGTCTAGAATGATCACATACTTTTGCACTGCATCTGCTAAACAAATAGGAGAGTCTTGATTTCCATTCTACTGAAAGCATTAGTAGTTATTACATTACAAAGTATTTTGTTTTATTTTTCTATAACTAAGCCTAACTAGATTTTTTGCTGTAAATACAGTTGTTTTTATCTATAAAGAAGAATTACGGAAAGCATCTTGCAGTCATATAACATGGCCTTCCATAGAGTTTCCCAAGTGATTCTCATCTCTAAATTATTATGCTGAACATACCTTGTTTTTCATCATTTCAAGCAAAGGACAGCTCTCAGTGAAGTCATCAATTTTTTGTTTCAGGTCTTGAAAAGCTTGCCATTCCTTCAATGCTTTCGGTAACTTTCTGATTCTTTAAAAAGCACAAAAAGAAAGAAGAAATATTTTATTCTTCATAATCACCATCTACCACTTAATAGTACAATATACTGTCATTTTTCAATAAGTTGACCAGTAGATTGCAAATAAAAATCCAGTTGCAAGATGGAAATATTATATATAGCTGGTCATTTGTGTCTGCAGGCATGAAACACTGCTAAAGACAGCACAAATTACACTAGAATGGTTTGGTTTCTATTTCAGTTTGAATTAAAGGAAGTTAATTGCATGTGCAAACTCACACCAGAAATTAAGTTCCTGCAGTATCATTGTTTTAGTAAAATTTGAAAATGCACCTGATCTTGTAAAGAGGTAAAAGGATTAAACAACATATATTTTCCCAGCAAAATTAAGTACATCCTAAACTAAAACTAACCTGCTTGCAAAGAGAAAAATTCTTCTGTTTCAATCAAACAAGTCTTAATTCATATCTAGTTTGTATGAAAGACATTCAAAGCAAAGTTTTCCTTTATGCATAGTTTAAGATGAAAACAAATTTAAAATGAAGAACCTCTTGTGCTGTGAATTGTCACAGCTCCTCTCATTTCTAAACCAGTCCTGCCAATTTTCATCTCCGAAAGCGATGGACCAAAGACTGACAGCTGTTCTCTTACAGCTCAATTCCAGAAACTAAAAGCTGCATAAAACCTGCCCATAATGACAAATTCCTTCCAAAAAAATTCTCCATTTTTCACAGTTCAAAATCAGACAGATCTGTCACACAATGCTGGAACATGTGCAAATTCTTCACTGCTTGCAGATGAACATATGCATACTGTCATGGCACTACAATAACTGCTATAGTGTTTCATCTTGGATCCAACAGTGGATAGCGCTAAATATGCTGGAGAAAAGCATTGAAGAATGGAAAATTTATACTCTGCCTTGCATCAGGAAGGCTTGAAGTTCGTGGGTGCTTCTATCCTGAGGCTTAGCAAGTAACATCTAATAAACTTGTCTGGGGATGGCTATTAGAAATTGGATCTCTTAGCTTGCTAATGAAAATCGCAATTCTTCAAAATATTCAAATAACTTTTTCTTTCGCCTTAGTCTAATAATATCTTATAAAATCAAGTTCCATGAGCTCACATTATGTAAAAAAACTACTTCATTGATCAGGTTTACATTTCTGTCCTAAATTGAGTGGACATTCTCTTATACTGTATTACAGTAAAATATAAAGGGAAACTTCTCTCCAACTATTATTATAAACTTCTACAATGCTCTCTAAATATTACTCCTTATTTCTTTCTAATTGGATTTATTTTTACCTACAGCTTTTTATTTTGATTTTTCCTTTCATGATTAGAAGTTTTCTATTATATTACTATTTTGAAAAAGTAGAAAACAAAATTACATTAAAGAACTATGCATATCTTTACAACTAGCCTAAAGCAGTAACTGCACTTCCAGCATTCCTGCTTCTTTCCTAACACAGCATGCCATCTTAACTATTTCTGTGAGTACCCCCTCTATATTGTTTCCATTTCTCTGGCTTTAAAGAGAATATCTTGATGCAATAATGCTAGCAAACTGACAAAAGAAGGACAGCACTAAGTTGGACTTTTATTACCAAAAAAAAAGCATTTACTGCCTATTGGTAGTCACACTGCTCCAAATATAGCTTGACACTTGAGAGGAAAAGCAAAAATGTCACACATGAAGTTCAAAGAGAAACACATAAATTAAAACTATTGCTGTGCAATGGCTTCCTTCAGGCTTCTGGAGAAGGAAGTATGAAAAGTCCTACAGCAAAATATAATTAACTATAGAAAAAAATATGATGCAGATTCCAGAATTTTACTGAAATGAGATGACTTACATTGTTCAAATGCAGAAGCATATATGTTTCACATACATTCATTTTTTCTATTCTTATTTTTGAAAAAGAGGTTGGGTTGTGCTGTTTTTGGTTTTTTTCAAATTAATGACTAAAAGACAGTTCAGTCAGTTTTTTTGTGGCAAACATTATTGCTTCAAACTTCATAAATAACCCCTCAGAATTTAGCATGGCTACGTACCCTTCCTGAAATAACAATTACAATTTAGACAAATGTGCAGATGTAAACAGTAGGTTCAAAATTCCATCTAACATCATGGACTAACAATTAATTAGCTGTAACCTAAATCACTGAGAAGGTACTGTATAAGATTACCTTTGAAAGTTTATACTTACAACCACCTTGGCACAGTTTTGTGCACCTGATTTATTAAATAAGCTACTGCCTACCATGTCAATATACCCCAACAAGCCTCAAGTGACTCATAAACCAGCTGCTTACTGCACCACAGTGCATTTGTGCCCAACATTGAGCATGAGATGCACCAACATTTTTCGGCCCCTTGGAGCAATTTTCACCAGCTAATTAAAAAACAGGGCTAGAAATAAAAATTGCATGTACTTCAACAAAAAGAGACAACTTACTTGCTTTGAAAATCCAGAAGTTCACTGTTAATTTTTTCAATATTTAAGTCATTCCAAAGCATTTCATTGTATCTGTCGATACTAGAAGTAACTGTATCATAAAGACTGTAAAGTCTCTGAAGCAAGGAAAGTTCTCGTTTAATTTTGTGAAGTTCAGGATACTCTGTTTAAAATTATAAAATTGGAAATTTGTGTATGTTAATTAGATGTTCACATCAAATGTATTCATGAACATAAGAATCCACGCATTTCTAACAACGTTATTTAACAAATGAATGAAATCAGACTTGCAGTATTCTAGATAGTGTCTAGGAAGACAAACTTTTCCACTTACATTATGTAAGAACAACGGATTTTGATGCACAGTAATTGTTTAGATCACTGATTTTTTAATCAATATTCTTCTGTAGCAATAGATGTAATCTTATGATTGAGGGAGACAATGTTGAAAAAGTGGATGAAATGGCAATGAAACACAATATAATTTTAGACAAGAAGTAAAATATCCCCTATGTCAATTTACACTATTTACTTAAGATGCAGAGTTTGGGGGTGACAGGTGTGCTTTCAAATGAAATATATAGAATATATTAGACAATAAAAGTATTTTAAATGGACATCCTTAACAGAAATGTTTTATTTGCTTTCTCTGGTATCTTTTGGAATTCCTAGTAAAATATATTTGGATTACTGCATATGTCCTCAGACAGGAAAATGTACTCAATTTAGTATGCACAAATTAAAGTGCTTATCATACATGTGGCGTAGTTCACACCACAGTCTTCCAAAGGAACTGTGTCTGACTAGGAGACATAAGGACATTACAGATCAGTTGCACAGCCCAAGGGAATTCATTATGCAACTGGAGCAGGGACAATTTGAGTACTTTGGCAAAGTGTTTCCCAAATTTGCACGGGGAAGAATTTGTACTGGCAGGAGATGTGCTTAGCTCTGAACAGAAAAAGCAAGAGAGCTAAGCATCTGGACCCTGAGACACACAGAGCAGTGCAGTATTTTTCCACCTGATGTTTATGTATGTGCACACCAAGAGCCAGTTTCACCCAGCTGCTTTTCATAGGAAAGACTATAATAATTACTGCAAGGAGTTTTTCTGCAAGGAATTTTTCTGCAATTTTTCTAAATTTCCGTCCATTTAGCACAAATCACAAGAGAATTTTAATAGCCTAGAAACAGGCATCTTTATCCCCTAAGAAACTACCTGTGATGGGAAGACCAAATAATTCTTCCCCACCAGAAAGAGAGAGATACTTCCTCCACAGTTCATCAAATTTGGCCTGAAAGATCTGTAATCTGTCACTTGCTTCACGAGGAGGAATATTGTCCTCGCTGGGGCCCCTGTAAAACCAAAACAAATTCAGTGAAATTGTCAACCACACAGGTTTCATGGAGAAGCACCACAGAACACAAACCACACTTACTGAACATTACGTAATATTTTTTAACATTTTTTCTGTAAATTTTCACAAGACACTAAAAGAGAAAATGCAGCACATATTCAGTGTACCAAGATCATATATTCAATAGTCCCTGAAAGAAAGCCCAATTTCTTTTCTAATAAAAAATTAATCTGTGTTACCATATATCTTACAAACAGCTAAATATCTGCAAATGTTTTATCTTTGTTATTTCCCGTTTCTTCTGTAAAACGAATTTTAATAATTATTTTCGTTTATATTTTAAAAAGGGAAATATAGCAGATATAAAAATCAGAAGTGAAAACTGTGTAGTTGGCACAAGAACCATAATTAAGTAGTCAGAAAAAGACGAGAAAAAATATATAATTTTGCCTAATGAGCACAGCTCAGCAGTAGGACTGGGTGCAATTCCCAGATCTCACACCTGGGACTACTTCTTGGCCACATCATAATTTCTTGGGATGAGAACTCTGTCATCTTCTATTGTTCCATGATTATTTCTAGAAAGAAATTCAGGCAGATGGGCAGAAAGCAGAGCAGGCTGGCTGCTTGGCAAGGAAAATGGGACCAGGAGATGGAAGTGGAAACACAGTTGGCAAAGGCAGCCAAGGCACGATCCCATGGAACCCAAGCATGAAAAGCAGGGCCCTTGGGGTGGCAATCAGGTGCAGGTCTTTAGACAAGTCCACAATAATTACACAGGACCAAGGTCAAGCAGGGAAGGTGAGTCAGTAAATCAGGGTCCAGGGCAGATCTAGGGAAGGTAACCAGGATGAGACACAGTCCAGTGGGAACCGGGCTGCTCTGGGTCAGCCTCAGGAGTGAGTCTGTGCCTTGGGACCCAGCTGCAGATCAGCAGGGTCCATGGCCAGGCGCAAGCACAGCTGTGGCAGAGCTGGAGCTGCAGTCAGGGACCAAGCAGTGAAGCCTCAACTTAAAAGCAGATCCAATAGGATGGGGTGTCAGCCTTGCTGAGGCCACCCAGCAGGGCTGCATGGGAGTCCTCTGCCCCCAGAGGAGGGAAGCCCTCAAAAGTCAGGTGTTGCCCTAGAGCCATAACAGATCACAGCAGGCCAAATCCTGTCTTTCTTTCCCTGCTGCTACTGTAGGAGTGCCCAATGAACCACAAATATCCCACAATTTACATCTTCAAGAGTGTTAAAGTAATTTTAAAAGTAAGGCTGAGTAAGGCAATGAATTCAGAAGTACCTAGAACTGGTATCTCCAGTCACATCCAAGACACTGCTTTAATTCTTACTGCTAAATATCTCCCAAAGCACTTTGTTCAGACTCAAAAAAACCTTTACATTTTGCTCCGGATTGAGAATCTGGTTTATTTTTTTTCCCTAAACTATTAACTCTTATGGAATATCACTGACTCCAGCACTGAAATTACAGGAATGAATCTTTGACAGTAAGACTGTACGCCCATTTTATATTAATCTGAAATTAGGCCTTTTTTCAGGTGTAATATATAGAGTGATGCTGTGCTGTGTTTATTTTCTGAAGCCCTTTAGGTACATCATTTTCAAACAATCACTATTGAAGCATAATTGTATTGCAACACAGGTCACCTACTTTTCGTCATATGCTTTATAAAATCCTGCAGTATCAATTTGGAATTTTTGAACACCTCTCAGTAAATCTGCTTTCATGTCTGGCTGTACCTTCAGCAGCGAGTCCTCAACCTGTCGTGCCTACGTGCAGACAAAGAGATAAAAACAGGCCCAAAAAAACGAATGCAGGAAACAGAAAAATTAAGTAGGTAAATAGGTTTGTTCTATCATTTCAACATTAAGAGAGATGATACTAATGGTTTGAGAAATAATATAACTACAATACCTGTGTGCTTAGGTTCTTCCAGGCATAGGCCAATCCATCACCTCTTTCTGTATTTTCATCTTGAAAGAGCAGATTGTATTTATGAAGCACAGAATAAGATTCTTCTATATGTCCAACTGTCATGTCAATTTTCGTCTCATTCTCTCGGATCTCCTTCAGTGCTTCCATTGCTTCCCGTACATCATCAAGGTCATGGATAGGTCTGCTTAACCTCTTGCTAACATTTTCGATGAACGAATAAATTTCACCCACGTCTGTGGCAGACTTTTTATTTAAAGCTAATCCAAATGCTCTTTGTCTTGAGCGGCACTCCTGAATAAAAGCTATTTTCAATGACTCTGTTCCAACTTCCACTGATTGCAGTGCACAATGATTGGGCAGTTCTCTGATCTGCATTTCTAATTGCTAAGAAAAATACAAGTGTTCAGCATCTAATTCCCCTAAAATTTATCTAGCATTTCATTTTTATTAAAGATAAAATACTTACAGAAAAGTATCTGATTTGAGATTGGAATTCAGCCATTGTTGGTTTAGTATCTATAAATTCCTTCACTTTTTCTTCTGGATCCTATTTTAAAAAAGTTTATTTTTATTACTATTTAGCATTGGTATTATAATAACCTACAGAGCACCCAGCTGCCTGATGTATTGTACAAACACAAAATGTTCCCTCTCTAAAAGGACTTGAGATATAAGCATCAATTAGTATAAGCACAAATTATTTTACTTGAACTGCCTTTCCTGACTTTTGTAAAATACTCTTTAAAGAACTTGAAATTTGTAACTCAAAAACTGACATCGGTCAGGATATCACTTATCCATCCAAACGTTGCTACAAAATTTACAGCGTAGCTGCTAAAATTTTGCAGGAAATATTTCCTTCCTAGATTTCTGCCTGTCTGCAACCCCATAAAAGCAGTTCATGTCCTCTAACAGGTATTTAAATGGGAGGAATTGCACTCAGCCATCTTCACTCTTCTTGAAATAGCAGCTTTAAGCTGCAGTTTCTAGGCGCAGATGGCCTCCTTGCCATTTGAAGAAAATGGTTTGGCAGGGAATGATGGATCTAAGGGGAGAGAGAGCATTTAGCTGGTTGAAGATTGTTTATATGCAATAGAGCATTAAGCAGCCTTCCTTTTCATAAGGCAGGCCTGTCTCTGCAGAGGTGAGAAATCAGTGTCACCAGCTCAGCAAACGTGCAAGATTCTCAGTTCAATTACAAAAAGCTGATCTTCACCTGTCTCAGCCAGTCTGCACTGTGAGATCCCTGAGAACCTGTTGGCACCTCTCTGGCCAATAATGAGTTACCAGCAACAGTGCCCAATGGTCCAACAGGCATTGTTAAGCTGGGGGAACAGCACCAACTCCTGAGGAATTTTAACTTTAAGGGGGTAAAATAGTCATTAATTAACTATTTTAGAAGATTTTAGTAAAGAAGAAACATCATTCTAGTTTATCACCTAACCTGATTGTGTCTTTCTGTGTGAAATTACATGCTACCAAAAAGTACTTAGCTCAATCTAGCTCAATCTCAACCAAACTGAGCATTAAGCTTTGGAACCTCAGAAGCCAGGAAGAGGTGAAAATGCCCTCTCTCAACCCAGACAGAAGAGTCAGATGTGAGAATGGGGTCACTTAAGGCTTAATTTAGGAAGGGGAAGTTAAAAATTGTGGGCAGTTACAAAAATAAGATTACTCCTATTTATTTCTTGGCCTTACTAAAGCACCTTTGATAGGTAAGACCAGTAGCTGTCTATTCACAGAACTGAATTTCACTAGTCAGAATGTACACAAGGTTCTATTTCAAAATGAATCTCCTGACAAAACACTCCTCAGAGCTTTACCATTTATGTGACTGGACCCACTTCCTAATTATGGAAACTCCATCAGCCCAGATTCACTTCAGCTTTCAAATCCTCATTGCTGAAAGATTTCCTAGATATAGGTTTTTATTTTCTTTTATTTTCTTTATTGTTTGTTTGTTGGGTTTCTTTCTTTTTTTTTTTTTTTTTTGTGAAGAAGTGGAAAAGTATCTTTCAGCAGTGGTTGCTTGAGAAGAACTAGTCAGTTTAATATTCAGGAATAGTTTTTGTAGTCTCCAATTTCTAAGAGATTCTGCTCAACTATTCTTTTTCATAACACATGCAGACAATATGGTATGAGAAAGATGTATAAGCATATGAAAGCATAAGCTTATGTTTCAAAATTATTTTGTGTTCTTCTACTTGCTTTCTTAGATGCCTTAATTGGTAAAGATTTGCAAGTTCTGGTCAACACAAGAGCAGACAGGAATTATGGATGTATGGATTCTACCATGAATGATGAAACCAATGCTTCCTACTGAGCACAGACTCCTTATGCAACCAATAACTTTTTTTAAACTATATTTAGATTTTACAACACAGCAACACATTATATTAAGCATGTAGTTAACCTTGTTCCAGATGTCCGAAAATTCAGAAAAGCTCTTCAGAAGAACCAGTGATTCAGTTTTAAGAGATAAAATAATTGTATTTAGTTGGATCACCACTTTGTTGACATCCTTATGTTCGATGATCTGCTTGTCTAAAGGTTTCAGTGCCACCATGCTGGTGAGTTTGCTCTCATCACCTAACTCTAAAGCAACAGCTTGTTCAACCTGGTATAAATGAAACAAGAAAAGAAAAAGTCTACTAGTTTGTTTGGGATTTTGTTTTTATTTTCAAATTACGGAATGCACAATGAGGCTCAGATAATAAGTACTTCTAAGAACAGACAGAAAGTGCATAGAAACATCCACAGGGAGACTCCCTGTTCTCAGCTTGGATTTTTACAGAGTGATAGTTCTAGTGTTAAAACTGATTTTATAAAAAATTGTCATGCAGAGCTCTGTATTAATCATCTCTGAATTATATCAGTCAAATATGCACCATATACAATTGTGCTGTTTTCTCCTCCTACACAACTGCTAAAGTCCTTCTACCTTCTTTAGTGTAGAATTACAATCTATACCCATTCTTGGCCATAGAAAGTCCTGGAGGCAGTGGAGGGCTGGCTGCTTGGAAATAAGCTAACATTCTGCTTAAAAAAACAGAGTTCAATCCACTCCCTTCTAGTTTTTGTTGGTTTGGGGTTTTTTTAGCCTAATTATTATTTATTTGCAGTACTTGAATGTGTTTTTTTTCACTGAAATGAGCTGATCTGTTTTTCATGTCATATCAACAAAAGAAAATACTTTTACAAAGACACTTTTCAGCACAGATCTACATACATCTATATTTTATTCCCAGAGGAGACAATTAGGGCCAAATGATTACCAGTACTGTGCACTCTTGTCCTTCAACAAATTTCAGTTTCTATATAAACCTCAGACCTTCCCAAGGTTTTAGTGCTAATTTTCATGCCAATTAAAATATTTGTACTGTATTAACTGTAGTATTATAGGTGCCATATGAAGGCTAGCAGTTTAACTTAAGAGTTTTTGCCTGGGAAGAGTGATAACAATTTATATTCAGCTGATAGTACTTACAGATAATGTTGGTTCTACATTATCATCATCATACTTGAAGACTATATTCAAAAGATTTTTTTTAAAGCAACTTTTTATTTTAATATTAGAAACTACCAAACATAAGATTTATGAACCATTACTCTTATGCTTCATTACTGGCATAGAGATTAAAAACTAAGCTTTCACTTCACAGGAAGATCCACCAGGTAAAAAGTCAAGTATTGGTACAGAATATAATCTTAAGAAATGTTAACCAAAACACCAGATTTTTTAAAATAACCAAAGTAAAATACTCACCTGCTGCTGTTTATGATGTAGGTAAGCAAATTTCCACAGGGGAATATCTTTGGCTACTGATAGTATAATATTTGCTGCTTTGTTCACAGCACTCTGAAAACAGTGAAACATTCACCTTGAGCTCACAGAGATATTATGTGTGTGGGGGATGATAATCCAAACAATAATAAAACTGAAAAAATAGACTTATTTTTAAAGGAAATATTCTTATAAGCATGACATAGGATCACTCAAAACCATATTTTGTAAGGGGAAAGAGTACTCCATAAAGATTTATCACAGTCCTTCCAAGTTTATGTGGTTTTCAAACAAGAAAATAAGAGACCTTTATGAACAGTAATCATGAATCACTGGGGATTAAAATTTATGTAAAGTACTATTTCCCTTTAAACTGGTTATGAAATTTTTTATGTGTTATTAATTATGGTTTTCATGTTCACACCGGAATGCTTGAATACATTTGTCTGAATTTGTGGTGGTATACTCTATAATCTATACAGGCAGCTACATAAATTATCACATGACTTCTTCTACGTATGGTATTTTAAAATCCCACTTTGTGGCCTGATTTCTCACTGACAACACCATGAAGGCTGCACATGAAATTTGAGAAATAACTCAGCTACTGGCCTTGACAGTCGCCATGCTAAATGAAAAGTCCAGAAATCAACACCAGAAACAACTAATGTTCACATCATAGGATATTGCAAATATGTGTGTAAGAATTTTGCTGAACTAGTGTAAGTTTGAGTGTTTAAATTTTTTCACAGTTTAGGGCTTCAGGCTGGTAATATTTTTCTTTACATTTCACTATTGCTGAATGCTGATTTATGAATGATACTTTAAACTGATTTTAAATTCTTAAAGAGTTTAAAGAGACTAGGAAGTCAATCAGGCTGTATTGATGGCATACATTTTTACTTTTTCCACTCATTTTGAAATGTTTGCTTTTAAGTAGAGGTTTGTGAATTACTGAGTAACTGAGCTTTGAGAAAAACAGTTCCTTCTAACATCCTGTATAACAATCCTGATCCATGGTTTCACGTCCTTAGCATCCAATGTCATCACAAACTCAAGTGATTTTTTTACCTTTTCCTCCCCTTCCTTTTAGTTCTTATACCGGATTAAACTTGTACATACTGCTTTAAAACGATGCACTTATAAATGTTTTACTGTGAATGACTGAGATGTGCAATTATTTTGTTACCTGAATATCTTCAAGACTTGGTCTCAAGACAATATTTGGAATAGCCAGTTGAATTTCAGTTCTGAACAAAGGAACCCTGTGTGTCTCCACAAACTTAGTTGTCTGATACCTGGAGTCAATGACACGCAATCGATGTCTTAAGGATTCTAAAGAAATCTTCACGCCTAAATAAATGCAATATTTAAGTGAGAATATTATTTTTTACCACAATAAGCTTGGAGTGGGAGGGAATCTTAAGGTTTTATTTTAAAAATTAAACGTATCTGAAAAAAACCAGACTCACATCTGATCAAAGAGTCAGTATTCTTCTGACAAAGCTGTCCCATCAGGTTATAGTAGCTACAGGACAGGCATTCTTGGCAGCGTGTTTTCTGTTTCATGTCAAAATGTGTACAGGCCAAAGAATCCTGAGCAGTGAAACGGAAATTCGTAGGAAAATAACCATATCATCCAGCATATAAAAGAAATATCAAGTATCTGATTAGGTTGTAGAAGGCTACATTGTAATTTTTACATTGTAGAGGTCTTACCTCCAGAGTTCTTCCAGCATCTGCTTTCAGACTGTGCTTAAGAACATCTATAAGTTCATACACAGAGCATTCCACTTGTTGGCTCTGCCTACAAAAATAATCTTACAGTCACCCATGGAGAATCAAGCATGAGGAATACCCTTTGTTATTTCCCAGGCACACATCCCCTGTCCCACTGTACTTGTGTGCAGGGCAATGCCCTTTTGATGTTTTTCTGTTTGTTCCTATTCCTTGGGCATGCAGAGATTTTAAAACATGCTGACTAACAAGAAACCCATTTTTCAGATCCTAGTATATCTGATTCAACTAGACTTCATAATAATTTTGTTTAAAAATTTTTTTCCAGCTATAGCTAATAAAACAGGTTTATCATGATGAGGCAGTAAGATAATCTGTGAAATCAGAATCATTAAAATAAAAAAAAAAGATTAAGAAACAAGCAATTAACGTGTGGATGAGATTTCAAGTCCTATCCATCTTCATTTTTCTTGCTATTATTAGTATGCTATAAGAAAAAAGGTAAGAAATGCTAAATAAATGCTAAATGCCAAATACTATGCTATTTCATAACTGCTGTGTTCAAGATACTTTGGAGTTTTTCCCCTGAATCCTAAGACTATCACTTTGCTCTAGACTAGTACTCCGTTACAATAGCATTTTAAAAGTAAAGGTTCTATGCACACAAAAGTAGTAAGTAAATAAACCCTCCCAAAAAAGGCCTTCAAGTCTGTGCAATTAAGAAACCTACTGAGACAGCTTGGAAGCAGTAGAGATTGCAAGCATTTCTATTTGTTCCAAGAAAGAAGTGACATCTACAGGCTCATCTTCTGGCAAAATTATCAGAGCAGTGTTTGACATGTCTTTCAGAATTCTTTCAATTCTGCATTCCAGGGTATCAGATGCTGATTTCACTACATAGTCCAATTCCCTCAGGGTACTGTAAACATTGTGAATAACTAAACAAGGATAACAAAATGAAAACAAATCAATGGAAAACATTAAACTTAAGCCTCATCCCCCCTTCTTCCCACCCACCCCTGCCTCCCCCCAGCTTTTATAATAAAATGAAGATTTAGTGGCAATAAAATATGGAGGCCTGAAACATGAGGAACTTGCTGCACTTTTCAATCTTTAGATTAAACTATTTCATAATAAACAGAACAATACTCGTAAAAATATGTCTTCTTTTTGGTAGTAACATTGTAATGAAAAGGATCAACAAAATAGAAGAGAAAACAGAAAGGTTTCAAGTGTCCAAAAATTATTGTGGTCCTCCTATATATATACACAGCAAAATGCAGTACTTTAACATTGTAATTAACTTATAAATTAAATGGCTAAAATTCCCCCAGCCAAGACAACAGCCTTTTTAAACCATCAGATTTCTTCTTTCATATATATGATCTAATTTACTATGGAAACAGATAAACTTATTGCTTTAACAAAGGTGTTTATTAAACTAAAGGTAAAATCTACTATTTCTGCTGGTTCTGAATAGACTGGAAAAATTCTTCCCCTTTCATACTTCCATTGCAAAATAAAAAGAAATACAGCACCTGATATCCTTTGTCACTATTATTACCATAAAGTTCTATATATACAAATATGTATATATATGTATATCTCTACTGTATGAAGAAAGAAATAACTTCAATATCTAAGGCACAGCAGCGTGACAGGACAGTCCAAGTGCTATGTTTTAAGCGGGAAATATATTGCTACTAGGAAGCTAATGATGGAACTTCTCTTTTTTATTGTTCAAAACAGAAAAGCAATCCAACACAATCCTTAGATTTTTTTTAATATATAAATTTGGTAGTCCTAAATCTATCTGCCATGTCTCCTGAGTTTTAGTCTAGAAGGCAACTATGGACCCCCATATTTCTAGATGGAGTTCCCTTAGTGTCTTTTAGGAAAAAAGACACATAAGACATTAGGCTTGAGTTCAGCACATTGCTGGCAGGTAAGAGCTATTTTGTGTATACCAAACCAGTGGCTAATTCGTAGGTGTCCAACAAACATTCTGGGCATGTCAGATATTGCCTGTTGTCAAAAAAGACATACTGCATACACTTGAGAAAAGAATTCCCTTGTAGGTGTAACTGCACTTCAGCTGCAGCAGCAGGAAACAGCCCAGATACCTGCATTATATCTAAATAGTTGAAAAGAGACAGCTTCCACCAGAACTAATGGTGATACAAAGAACCATTACAACCTGATTTATACCTATTCTTAACATACTTAACGATACTTAACACAATGCAGAGTACCTTAATGAATAAATAAATAAATTTATTGTAAAGTCCTTCTTTATCATGTGCTACTAAAAAATGCAGATTAAATACAAAAAAATTCATTTTAGAGTTATAAAACAAATATAAAAAAACACTTGCCATTTGGTTCTTGTGCTTTGGTCAGGCAAAGGTCAAGTAAAGGTGACCAGCACTGCCTTTAGCTCTGGTCAGAGCCCTGTGCACCAGTGCCACATGGCAGAGTCATAAATAAACAGCTGCACAAACCTGTGCCACACTTCATTTTCAGATTTAGACTGTACCTGTTCCTGTTTATATTGCTGCTTTTCCTTTTGAAGAAGCAAAGGGAAAGCCTAACATCAATCAACTGCAACTGAAAAACTAATTTACAAGCATGAGTTACTGTTTTCTCACGAAACTGCAACATTAAAGTCTTGGTGATGGTTTTGTATATGCCTATTTCAATGACATTTTACAACAGCTAATAAATTTTATGCTGCATTTGATAGGGTTAAGGTTGTGTCTTACTGGTTGTGTGGAAAATCTCAATGCCTAACAAAAAATGTTTTCTTGGAAAAAAATTAGGATTTGGGCAGAAATCTCCAACCTTGATTTCAGACATGTCATTTTTAGGATGTTCAGCATTAGTTATGAAGATTTATTTTTTAAAATAATTATTAAAACACCCATAGCCATTCTCTTGTCTCACATTCCTGTAGCAGTTGGGCTAAAATTATCTGCCTGAAGTGGTCAGGCCACAAACACATTTTTCACAGAGAAGCAAAAATAAATGCAGGCACCTAACAGTATGAACAGTAAGCTCACCACTTCTCCTACTACCTACATTTATTGATGTTCAAAGAAGTCCATGACAGCTGCATCAGGCCCGGGGTAAGGGCATCCTCAATTTGTCCTATCAGTGGCTTCATCAGAGGTTTCAGCACAACAGGGATCCTATTCAGATGTTCCTTGTAACTGATCAACAGGTTCTGGAGTCTGAAAGATATCACATGCTTATAATGTGCTTCATTTAGATATTTGAAACACACAGAATTTTGGACACATTTTCTGTTAATAAGATTTGCAAACTCTGATCCCATCTTAAAAATAAGAACCCTTCCCAGCTCTTCCTAAGTCCAATCAAGCCTCTTGGTCCTTACCAACATCAGAACCAGACTGAAGAAATAAGTACCTCCAGCAAAGTGAATGTGATCAATTGGCGGGATTTTTCTCCCAAGAAAAGTTATTTA
Organism: Acridotheres tristis; assembly: GCA_037013685.1. Taxonomy (NCBI): domain Eukaryota; kingdom Metazoa; phylum Chordata; class Aves; order Passeriformes; family Sturnidae; genus Acridotheres; species Acridotheres tristis. The sequence continues at coordinate 89,574,242 of CM072886.1, forward strand.
AAATTTAAAAAAAATAGAAACAGGGAATTGAAAACATGGCATTTTTGCTTCCATCTTCTCATCTCACAATAAATGGCACAAAATTACCTGCCTATAAGAAAATCTAAATACAAACCACTTAGAACCCCAAATACTAAAGAGCTCATATTCTGAAACAAGGCTTACCAATATAATTCCATGAAAATGGAATTACACAAAGAAACTGCATTAACAAGAATTAAAAGCAAATATAATTCAAAGGTCAGATACATAATGGGCTCCTTACAAGAACTGCTGCAAAAACAGCTGTGTTCTGCACCAGATTAAAATCATAACTTTAGACATCGTTACAAACCATATACTGAGAAAGCCCATTCACAGTATATCCAGAACTGGTTTTTAAATGTTGTTAATCAAAAAATCGACACCCCCTCAATATTTCTTCATTGCTTGGGGAAAGAAGGAAAAATCTTCACTATGAAGGTTTCTTTAGAGTAGAAGGTAAGTTTGGCTTTCTTTTTTGTTTTTTTTTAATGCAAACATTTTCTGTAGTTTTTCTTTCCTGTTGGATGCCAAAATTTGGGGCTGTTGCTTTTTGGAGGTCTGTAGCACACAGAGTTTGCCTTGCACATTAAAAATTTATGGTTAGTTGTCCATGAACACTCCACAGAAAATCAGTGAAAAGTTGTAAGACTGAAGTACTGAAAATTTCAACAACAGAAAAATAGAGGAGGGGTTGAAGTATTTATGAAAATCTTTAAATTTCATCCCTTTTTGTCCAATTCTAATTAAGAAATGAAGAACACTCCTCACAAAGCATTGCTTTTTTAGAACTGAACATCCCTGTTTGGAGAGTTCTAGAATTAACAACCAGCATTCCTGAGAATGAAAGAACTCTTGCAGCAGAGATTTGGACTGTTACAAGAAACAGAAAGAAATTATTTTATATCAACAAAAGTGAATTTAGATATTCAACATGAGAGACCAAGTTATATCTTAGGTAATGTATTCATGTTGACACATGTTTGGGTTGTGCAGTAATCAAATGGTAAATTCCAGCTTATTTTTCTGACAGGAAAAAAAGATCTTCTGATGCTAAGTACAATATTTTGGAGTGTAATTGCTACATTAGAGTGCACAGATGCACTCTAACAATAATAATAGCAGTACCTAGGAGCTCCATTTAGAGAGCAGCTGTTGAAGTAACAAAACAAAAACACGTAGGCATTTCCAAGTAATGAGATATGTGTATAAATAGGAACAACTGCATGTTAATATGGAAATAGAGGGGAAAGAAATTAAAATTCAATTAAACTCCATCAAAGAGAAAAATTATAATAAATCAAAAGTAATATATGCAACAGATTCAAAGGTGGGGATTCCCACTTGCAGATGAGAAACAAATCCAAAAAGTGTTCACTCACTCCCTTTGATGTCTTTTAATCTGTTCTTCATCTGCACACAAGCCAAGGACAACATCTGGAACTTCAAAATGCATTTTTCTCAGGTATTTTGTCTCATAAAGTACTTCCAGGACCATTGGGTCTAAGTTTACAAATAATTCCTTCATGTAGCAGTGAAAAGAAGAAATAGCAAATAAGACACTAGTTTGGTACCTACACATAGTGAGATATAACTGGATCATATAAAGAGATGTAGATGATTGCAGAGGATTTTTAAAATATTCACCCATGTTTATTCTTCAACCTCCTCCAGAAATATACAGGTTTCCCAAAGTATTCATCAACCAATATCTTACACTGATTTCAATTTCTTGTGACTCCTTCACTGTGCCCTAACCACTTGGCTCCCATGATTTCCCAAGCTTAATTCTAGTTCTGCAGCTACATTCTCTGGAAGTTAATTTGCCTTTTCAGCTCAGCTTCTCCATTAGTAACTAGGGAGAAATATTGTGAAGGTTAATCTCTAAACTTCTGGGGTCACTAAATGCTACAAAAAAGATGCTACATAAATTTGAAAACTATGTTCTAGTTGTCCATTATGGAATCATTAGTACAAAAAATGCCACATCTTAACCATTTCTCTGTGCTACAGCAGAAAAGAAAACTATGATGTAAGAATGGTAAAATTTTCTGCCTCAGCAATTAATTTTGAAAGCACATGAATGAATTATTGCAATATATTCAACACGGTGATATTTATCACTGCAGAAATGACCATGACCTAATGAAAAATTCCTTCCTTGACTACAATTTTGGTTAATATAGAAAATAAACAAGGAAACAATATCTAAAGAATGTAGATAAGTCAGTAGTAGAAATGTATTTGCTGGATACTGCCTCTTTTATAACCTGAATACGACAGAAGCCTTATGAAGAAGAAATATTATGAGACATATCATAAATAAACACAAAAAGGAAAAAAAATATTTCAACTCAAGTAGCTAATTTTTTAACCCTATTTAGTTTAAGATTACTTCCATGCTTTCTTGTCTATCCATGATATGATTAAAGTAGCATGTTAATACTAAATCATGTAACAGTAATACAAAGAATAGATCATATTTACCTTGGTTTCTGGGTGCCTGACAAGTAAGGAAGCACATAGAGCATTCCTAGCCTGGTCAGCAAACCTGCACCAGGCCCTATGATAAATAAGCTCAAATTCCAAAAGAACTGCAGCCATTTTATTATAGTTCTTGATAACTTTTTTCATTTCCATTGTCTGCGATTTAGGGGGGAAAAAAAAGGAAAAGCATCACTTAAACAATTCAATGAGTTTAACACAGTAGAAAGGCCCTCCACTAAGCTTTTCCTCTCCACCACAGGAAAACAAAATAAATAGAAATCTCTAAATTATTCTGTTTTAGAGACAAGATAAGACATAGAAACATAGCAATATATTTAGGAATTCAATTAATAAGTAGTATTCAAGGGCTCTAAGCAACATAACTCTTTTCCTGATTTTTCCTCCCAATCTTGTTCATAGAACAAAATCTTTATTATGACATATATAAGGCACTAATGGCCCACTGAAAAAGGTATACAAATGATCTCACAGTTGGGATGAGCTTGGATACAAGCTGCTAGAATAGTGAGTGTAGAAATATACAAATAAATTTTCTGTCTGTTAATAACATCCTTGAAAGCTTAGGATAAATCTTCCTCTGCTAATTTCCAACCTTCAAAAGTGTGGTTTTCTTTTTAAGGAACATCATTGGATGGTCAATTTTTCTGAATAACTGCTGAGCCCACAAAATCTTCCCTGTTACCTAAAACACAGAAGATATGAAGTTATATTTTCATTAACTTAAAAACAGTCAAGAAATAAAGTAATTTTTCTCTCTCATTTACTTCATACTTACTGGTGGTATATTACGTGGTATAGGTGGATTTTCCTTTTCCTTCTGATAGAGTTTTTGAATAAACTCTAAGTCTTGGCTGTACTGTTGAAGCACAATGGTATACTTCTCATTTAGATCAATATTATTTTGTCCTATTTGTTCAAGCTTCATCAGAAATCCCAGCATCTGCTCAGTCTAAAAAGGAAGATGGAGCATTTACTTCAGAAGATAACAGTTTGGAAAGTCATTGTCCATAAAGTATTTTATTAATTTAGAATATGCTATGTTAATTTGTAAGTAGTTTTCTAAGAAATACAGAAAAATCCATCCAGACAAGTTTGTAAATTTTATATTTTGCCCCACACAGGCTATACTTATCACTGTATAAACCAAGAAACTGTTATCACTACAGTTTGGATTTTTTTCTGACTCTCAAATCCTCACTCCTTTTTTTCCGCAAATTGTTGCAGTAGAACACCTACACCTTTACTCACACTTCATTAACATCTCAGATCTGATCAGGGCCTTATCCAATGAACAATATTGACATTAAGGAAACAGATGGCAGACATTATTTCATTACTCCTGCCAGTGAAACAGGAATGACTTAGAAACGCAACAGGAAACACAGGATGAAGAAAGAAAATAAACTTCGAAATATAGAGCCATAAAATTGGTATGGGAAGATGGAACACACACTTGGCACCAAGTAAGAATAAACATTCCTTTACAGCACTTCTGCAAGCAACGTTTATAACATTTGTAATACGTTTGATGTCCTCCAATGTTACCTCAGTAATGAAGGAGCTTAGTAGGAGCTATGGGTACTCAGCCCTTCCGAGCACCATAAGAAGGGGTTTGCATTTGTAACCTTACTTACAGTTACAGTCATCTCAAACCAGGAATCCACAAATTCCTGTATAGATTCATACAATGCTGCAATTTGGTTCTTAAATTCAAGGTAATCTTTTTCAAACTAGAATAAAAGCAAAAGAAAAAAAATCATCTATAATGTTGTTAAAAAATCCTTTCTGCAAAGCTTTTCAGGAATCTGTTCTGTCTACCCGGTGCGTGTGTTCAGCACCGCATTAAAAAGAATAGGAATACCAGCAGCAAAAGCATTTACACTAAGCAAAACAAGCAAAACATAAGCAGTGCTAGGTTAAATGATTAAAGCCTCATCGTCATGAACAAGGAGCACAGAGGAACACAGACAGGCCAAGAAAAACTCATAACCTCATCAGAGAGAACAAAGCACACTCACCAACTACTTGTAACCCTGCCACAGGAGAGTGCCCAGCTCACTGTGCAGGTATGAAACCCACCAAAGATGAGCAAACTGGCAGGCTCTCTAGAGCACCTTCAGACTAATGAAAGTGGCTACCAAATCTGGCAGCTCCTCCAAGTAATTTGGGTACTTATCTGTAACATTTTTTTCTTAAGAGTCTAAAATACTGAGGGCCTAACAAAAACAATTCAATGTAAACTTCTCTCAAAGAGAGCACTGCACAAGCTTGGGAAGACAGTACATAATAGACATTGTTCCAAACATTTAGGTGTAGAGAAGTCATGCCATTTTTTAACCCCTCCAAATTCCAGTGAACAGCAAATGCACACTTTCAGGTAGGAACCCTGCAGCAAGTATTAGAGAAACATACATCATCAACGTCGGAAGAAAGACAAAAGTACTCCCCAGCTAAATGCTTAAAGGAAAGTTAATGACAGTGGCAAGCTCTGGTTCAGGAAGGCAGGACAGTAAGACAACACTTCTAGAACTTCTAATATGAGGCCTCTAACCCTGCAAAACAGGCAGGCTATAGCTCAAGAAAAGCAGCTCATTTCCAGCATGTATATGATTAAAACATGAGACCAGAGCATTTGAAAAGCCACTTTAGTTTTAATCATTCTGGTCAGCACTGGGAGTGATATCATTCTCTTCTCCCTCTAAAATGTGCAATTATGTGCCTTTACTAACTTTGCTATAATACTGCCATTACTATTACTTTTAATAATACTCAGTAACACTTACAATTAGACAAACCGTATTTGGTGTGTTAACATACCTAAATGAATCTCAAAATACATGCATCTCAAAACAATCAGGCTTAGGAAAATTAGTTTGTACCATTACCTATCACACAAAACCTAGTTTACAAAAAGTTAACAAAAGCATTAAAAGTAAAAAACAAATTTACCCTAACACTTCAAATTGTATTAAAAGATGTGAGAGCATTGGTATTATTGTTACTGCAAAATAATATATGCATTTTTTTTTAATAGAATCAACAGAGTGATTTGTCACACAAGTGCTGAATGTAAGTACCTCTTTTTTCCTGTGGTCTAGAACATCATACTGTTTGGATTTTGTATTTGTAGCAATGTTCTGGTACTGAGTAGTGATCTTGTCAATGCCTTCTATTTTTATATGCTGGAGGTCTAAAAGGCTTTCCATAGTATTGCTCATATCTGAAATTTTCTCCAAACGTTTACAGAAGGTCTCAAATTTTCCAAATATGTAGTTTTCACTAACAATAAAAAAAAAAAATCCAGAGAGATTTCTATGAAAATCTCTTTGCAACAGATTTTTATTTCACCCACATATATTCTACCAGAGCTGCTATCAAGTTTCACACACACACACAAAAAATTATACTGTAATGTTTACTTATCAACAAAACAAAAAACTCATCTATATAAATCAGAAAATGTTTAATCCTTACATGTATCATTAAAAGCCCTTATCACATTTCACAGGAGTAATTCTTTCAAATAAGATATTTGCAGGAGAAGAAACTGTGAATGCACAATACTAAGAAATGCCCCATGATTTAAGTGCCAATACAGGTAAAACATTCCTTGGCATTGTGATAGAGAACCCAGCTCAAAGCTGACCGCATTCCCTGAGAGTGTTTTCACTAGTATTCATGATTCAAATCTTTTAGGATTTACTACCGTACATATATATTTGCATTCAATTAATAAATGCATAAATTCTGCTGCAGTCCCATTAGACATGTGTTGGATCAACAAGTGACTGGCAAAAACCTGGTTTATTCCTGAATAAAAAATAAAAAACCCACTCTGCAAGGTCATCTTCTGTTTTTTAAAAGTACTTAATTGAATATTTAGCTTTTCTGTTAGCCAGCAGATATAATTACATCTCATTTATAAATTGTACTCTTCGATATGATTCAATATTATTTACCTGATATCAAATTGCCTGTCACTTGGATTTTCCTTTAGATCCTCCCTAATTTTCTGAAAGGATGCTCGGTACTTTTCTTTGAGGAAAATGCATTGTTGTATCCTCTTTAGCAATTCTTGCCTGAGGAAGAAAATACAGAAGACAGAGAATCATCCTCAGTCTTCAAAAGAGTATAAAGTCTTCAAAAGAGTATAAATAAAAATAAAATATTTTTGTCAAATATGCAACTTTGCATAATGAGAACACAAAATTATATGCTACATGAAAAACACTCAAAATATGATGGTTTTGAGTCAAAAGTCTTTGCCTTGAACCTGTTATCTAGATTGGATATTTTTATCTTGGGTTTTGTTGTCATCAATCCAAAATTGCATGGCATAGTCCACAGAGGATGTATACCAGGTTAATCCTGGCTACCAAATGCTTGCAGTTTGGCCATTTCTCATCTGTACTGAGTATTGCTGATAGGTTTTCCTTTGTTTCTTTGGCTTTTTCCTAAGCAGACAAGACTGGAAAAGTATTTTTCCACACAAAATTAGAATGAGGAGTCTCTTTTTTCCTTAAAAAGATACACCAGGAAGAACTTAGTTCCTAAGGCCACAGATAGTTACATCTTACACAGAGTTGTTCATTAACCCTGAGGTACCACATGAGATACACAGATGAGGCATGGAAACAAGCGATAAGCCATTTGCCCAGAGCTGTTCCTCCACTTTGGCTTTGTCTTTCATCTTCCAAAAGATTACTGGGAATTAAAATGATAGTCGAATTTATAGGCTGAAACCATTAACTGGAACAAACTTTTGCAGGGATGGCAGATTAACTAAATGAGAAGAATGTCTCAAAAATAAATTCAGCTAGAATAAACGAAAAAAAACCCATATTCTATTTTTACTTACATTAATTCTTCATAATAAACATAACCAGTACTTAATTGATGTCCTGGGATACAATGCAACATTTGTGTATTCTATCACCATCTGTTCAAATGTGGGAGGGGTGGTGATCCTTATCTCTGTGGGAGATATCCTCTGCTGATGTGCCATCTGATAAGATCGGGGGATGATCATCGTTATCTATTCACAACCCATCCTTCCTCCAGAAGATATATTCTGTTAATGGGCCATTAAATCCTATTGTGTGACTGATAAGATTACATCATCCCATTGGGAGATGCCCCAGCCAGGGGCAGGAGCCAAGCCTTTCCTACCTAGATAAAAAACTGGGGTTTGGGACACGAGGGCAGACCTTTCTACTGGATCCCAGAGGAAAGTCGGATCATTTCCACATCATCGCTGGATCTTCGGAGGAAAACTCACCTTCTACAGAAGCACTGCTTCAACTGAATCACATCTGTCATCCAGGAGGACTGCAGCCACCATTTATACGGACTGCTACCAACACCCTGACTGACAGGGTGTCAGGTTGTATTTCTGACTGTGTTGGTGGTTGTTTCTTTTATATTATTGCATGTATTTTATTTTTTCTCTTTTCTTCTATTAAATTGTATTACTGACTTGGAGTCTCGCACTGGTTTTACTTTCAAACCAATACAATTGACTACAGGTAATTTCTGAAAAGTTCTCTTTATCTATATATTCCCAGGAGGAATCAAAATTGTTAGATTTACTTTTATGTCTCCTAGACAGTTACCTCAGTGTCATTTTGATTTGGCTGGAATTTAAGCAGAGACATCCTGACTATATGCTTTGATGAAGCTTGTAACACCTTTTCATTTTCATGTCAATATCCTTTATCTTACTCCAGTTAGACTATTCCAAGAGACTATTCCAATTATTAATTTTCTAGTTGACAACTTCAGAGATGTTCATCTTAACTTCTCTCTAAGTGGGTTTTCCACTTCCTCTTTTGCATGAAAATAATTTCTAATTAATAACTGCTCTTATATCCTGTGTTACATGCACTTGTCATCCCTCAGATACACTTGTTCTGCCAGTGACATCAGCACACACCACCCAATGAATAAGTTTCATACAAACACCTCTGTGCTTCCATACTTATGCTGAGTGTACAAGTAGCTGTACAGCATCTAACTCATCCCTTCCCTGAAATGTCCCACAATATAACAGAGTTGTGATTTTGATCCTGCTATATATTGTTCCCTTCCTCAAACTGACTTTCATATCCAGTAACAGAAAATTATAAATCTTGGATGGAACTTTGCCAGTATGTCCTTGGAGCTTTTTAATGAAGTATTTCAGCTTCCAGTTCCAATTTCTTAATTGTGCTTTGGTCTAAAAGAATCCATATGGACAATAAATCAAATGTTGTATACTAGTATCTGTTACACGGTTTCCAATAACAGGTTTTTTCAAACAAATTTTTAAATTTGTTTTTGCAGAGTACTTAATTCTACACAGAATTAGTAGTTATCAGCTTAAAAATAACATAGGAATCTGTAGGAAGACAAAGGGCTACTTAAATTTACTTATTAATAACCTTGACGATTAATCTGCAATTTTACTTCTAATGTTAACAAGAGAAGATGAAATTATTAAAATTCTATCACCTGTCCAGGTCCCAGACTTTTGAAACACCTTCACACATATAGGTCTTGCATGTGTTAATCATTTGATTGGTGATTTTAAGAAACAAGGATGTCATGTGCTCTGACGTGTTGTAGTACGGTGATGTACAGTAGATCATAAAGACAGTGCTCATTAAACTGGGAATGTGTTCCATCACTGTTACCTACAACAGCAAGAAAATGGGAAAGACAGAAATCTGAATTTAATACAGTGAAAAGTGTGACCACTCTGGGAATATGTTTATCAGTGGACAAACATATTTTTGTGGTTTTGTCATGATGAAATCCAATTCACTAGCAGGCACCTATCACACCTTGACCAAGAAAAACAGCATGGGAAAAGGGAAATGAATAAAGGAATATGTCCTTTACAGATTGGGATTTTCCACAGGAAAACCCGAGGCTCTACTCTGCTTGGCCGTGGCCTCCAGTATAAGGAGGTGCTGGAATCTGCTTTGCAGAGGAACATACTACCTGAGGAAAAGAGGTCATACACTGCTGGAAAAAAGTTGGATTTCTGTAGGAAGGACAAGAAGAAAGTTGGCCTTTGCTCATTTTGCCTAGATCTGTACAGAAGAGAAATCCAGAAGGGGGAGGCAAGGCAACAGTAATTTCACTTTTACTGGACACGCTACTGGAACTATAGAGTTTTCTGTCCCACAGAAATATTTCAGAGAAACACATTCAAGCCAGATACATTGAGAACCCAGAACAAGAGACTGGTCTAGGAAAGGTAAAAAAAAGTATGATATCTAAAAGAATGACAGAACAGTGAATATTTGCAAAAGAAGTGCAGTGTAAAATAGAAGAATGGATTCAAAAGAGATCAAGCTCTGAAAATATCATTTAGAAAAACTGTTACCAACTGGATTATCTGTAAATCTTCTGAACTATGCAAGCCTGGACAATTTTGTCTAGTGCCTGTATAGTTAAAATTCATGTTCTCACTTAAAAAAATGAACTCTGAAATCTACATGGTTATGAAAATAAGTTTTATCAACGAGGATGACAGTGCTACCTAGAAGAGAAACAACTTTAACTTGTAAAATAAGTGGAAGCTGACTGATTTCAGCTCAACCCAAGGTTTAAGATCATTTTTTGACTTTTGCAATAAAATAATCACAAGTAATTCCTAACTAAAGCATGCAGACAGAAGAGCTGCATTTGTGAGACCCAAGTTCACAAAGGCAATTCAGCTCATTACTGGGTTACAAAAACCACTATCTGATGTTTAGTTTTTTCATGCCCTTCCATTATCTTCTAGAATGATAACTAGTTAAAAAAAAAAAAAGGTAGTATTGTCTCTGATTAATTCAAACTCAGTAAGCTCAATTTACTTATGCCTAAGGAGTTAAGCTGTCCACTAACGATTAAGTAGAAGAGTTAAATATTAAAAGAAAAAGGAGCTTTTTTACAGCAACAAAAGCCCTTCCTTTTTTTTTCTGAATTTCATATTAAGTGCCTTTACAGTACTTACAGGTGAAGCATTGGCAAGTGGTCCAAAAAATTTATCCAATGTATATAAATATCTCACGTTGTCTTTAGCTTCATTGGCAGCAATTGTTATTCTACCATCCTGAAGCGATGAGAAAAAAAGAAAGGAATAGAATTATTACTGTGAAATTTTTCTTAATAGGTTCTTTCTTTTTTACAGCACATAAGGCTGTGATTAAATCTTGCAAACACTTTCCCACAGAAGTGCTTTCAAATATGGTATTTATTTTTCACATAAGAAATAACTGCTTTTACATGCAAAAATTGGTAAGATATTCAAAGGTCAGCAACATTTTGGATGTGGTTTCAAGGAACTCCTTCCTTAGACTTCCAAAGCTTTTTCCTCCTCATGGATCCAACTTAGATTTAAAATGGTTCGGCACAGGACCCAATCTACAGAACTTAGACAAGATCCCTAAAATGTTACCAGGGTGTTTCCCAACACTTTAATAAATACTTGTCAGGGACGAGTTCACAACTAATGCCTGTCCACCCTTATGTTCATGTCAGGTGGAACTATCCACTACTTTGGGGGCTAGTTCATAGAAAGAAAGAAATTTAGTTCATCATCCTTGGCTTGTACTGCTCTGTACAGACACTTTTATCTAAATTCCATTTACCATAAAAGGCTGCAAGTATGGTAATCACAAAATCAAAAACTTCTCCTGGTCTATTCTTAAAACAGTAGAATACTTTCTTAAGCAACACGAGACCTACATTCTGGAGATGGGGTGGGTGGGGGTCTCATTGACTGCATATGACCTACAGCTTATTTTCTGGCTTGCCCACAATTCTGCCTGATAAGTTTACATTACAGATATCCACTTATATGAAATAGCAGTCATGCCACTAGAAGTGCGCTCTCAACAATTCTAAAAGCATTATGATGGACTTCCAGACTTCTATAGTTGGCCTGCACAGGGTTCAGCTTGTCAGAGACAGAAAAATGTTGCATTGCTTCACTGCTTTACTTTCACACAACCTTTCCACCTATAATGTTAATAAAAAGACACATTACAAAAGCACTGATTTCTTTTCAAGTTATCTATTTAATTTCAGAATCATTGATGCTATATGTTCTAACAAATGGATAATAAATCATCAGTGGTGGATTATCAGTGGATAATAAACATTGACAGTGTAAAACCAGCATAAACACTCAAAGTTATTTTTATTTTTAGCATTGTGTTCAGTTCTATACATATTACAAATACAGTACTGTAAAAATTTAAAATTCTAATTAGAAAGTAGTGATTACCAGTTCCTTCCACTGCTTTAATGTCTTTGATCTTGCTGCCTGAAGAATACTTATAATTTTCTTTACTCTTGAACTCTTGATCTCATCTAAAAGGCTTTGAAGAAAGAAACATATTTAATACTCTCTCTCTGGAATAAAAGTTACACTTATTTTTAAAAATTTCTTCTTTTTTTAAGACTGTGAGAAATAATGCAGGGATTTCACCTGTTAAATGATGACATTCTTGACTTCCAGTATTCCAGCTCTGCAGACGGACCAACATCATCAGCTTCTCTTCTAATTTGCTCACTCTCCACTAAAACTTGTCTAATCTGTTTGATCCAAATCATGACCACTTCTTCAAGTTTCTCAGTGACTTCTGAGTTAGTGCCTTCAAAACCATAGAATTGGACAGTTTTATAAGCACCAAGAAGTAATACAAAAATTTTAACTACAGAAGCTAAATGTTCTTGTCAAACATAATCTAAGACTATGTAAACTCTGTATATTTGAATCACCAACCAGCAGGAAAAGATTAAGACTGTAACAAGATACACACATATAATACTTGTGTCTACCCACTTTGTTACTATTGCATATCCTTTCCAATGGAAACAGTTAGAAATAAAGTGAGTTCATAAGAAATGGTAGAAAGCTATTGTTGAAAGAGACATAACTACTCTTTTTCTTACAAAAATATATATGTAAATGTTTTTTTATAACTACAGGTGTTTTTATCCACAGAGTCAGATAGCATTGGATAGATTTTTCCCAGTATAAAAGGAAGTGAATAGTACACACACTAGTATGTGGATTCACTCAGCAACTACTTGGCCAGTAAACTAGGAGGGATTCAGAAAACTGCTTGCCTGATATATCAAGCAAATACCTAATTCTTTAAGATCTATGAACTAAAGTATGGGCAAATGATTGATGATCTTGTAATTAAACAATCGCAAACCCATTAAGAATAAGCAGAAAAATGTCTACAGCTCAGGGAAGATAAATTAATTCTTCAAAGTGAATTTTTACTAATGACATAACATTTATTTTATAAATAGCATCATTGTGTTTGCTTTGGTGTAGGAATTACTCACCTGCAGTTATGTAGTCAGATGGGTTCTGTAAGTTTCTGACATAAATATCAATATCCACTTTTGTGAGCTGAATTTTATCTTCTATATTCTGCCTAGATGATGACAAAGTACTCACAAATTTATCCACTGCATACAGAAACTCTTGTATCTGGCTGTTCTTCAAGCCTTCTTTCACAGCTCCCCAGTTCTGATTATTTTATGGTTTATGTAAAAACCAAAAAAAATGAGAGTCATGCTTCCTTTTGTTTTTTGACCACAAAAGCTATTTTTCATCAGAAAAGTACTTCTTATTCATGGCAGTATAAAAAGATTTATCAACATGCCCTTCAAAATATACTCATCAATACTTTAAAGTGTGCATTGATTTAATTATTCTGTTAGACAAGAAGAGACAAACAAGTAAGAGGCTCTAAGAAATAAAAGTCTCTGACTTGACTGAAGTCAGCTGTCACTGATTTCACACTGGATTGTATTTTGTTTAGTTTTATTTTTCTCCTTCTGAACAAATAAAACAGACTCTAATCTCCCTTTCTGTTACTGGGCAGAGAAAATGACAGTGTATGCTGTGTAACAGCACATAACACCAATATTCCCAGCAGACAGTGAGCTTCTTTGTGTTTGCCACTCTGAACGTGTGCTTCCACAGGCAACTGAACAAACTGTGATGCTTTATGAATGCCACAGAATAAGGACAACTCAAAGAAGCTGGATATTCCAGATATAACACTGTTCTTGCTGTCCATGCTCCAGAATAAAGTCATGGATTGTTCCCTTGTGCTGCCAGAAGGACTTGACACTTCTTCCAATCCAGGTTTAATCTGGTTTTCATAAAGTCATCACAGCTTTACCTTAATATGGTTGCTGTGTTATATTCTCTTTGTCACAATAATTAAAGCTGGCACTATTGCTTGCAACTAAACAGTAGCTACATGAATTTCAAACATTTGCGTATATACAAACTTCATGACTCTCACAATGGCCTATATTAGGCTTTTATCTTCTTATATTCTATGTTCTAGGTCCAACAGATGCACAAACAGAACTGCTGCAGCAGCATGCCTTACTTCCACATGTTCTTGGGAAAAAAAGGCAGATTGTTTGATTACCTCTTGGGATTTAAGTGCTGGTATCATGATCTGTGACAAGAAGAATTCTAGACCCTGAAGGATATTTCCATTAGTACAATCAAACATGCCAAAATTCACCTCCTTTGGGAAGAAACAAAAATTATCACAATGCATGTCAATCTCTGCAGCATTACACTATTTGAGTGAAATTTAGATACGTGGCAGACACATTCACAGTCCACAACTATGTAACATGAGTACCTCTTAAAGTCAGAAAAGTCTGTTTATACATAACAAACTATGAGAGGCTGGAAAACCTCATGTTAGTTTCAAGAATTATCTTTATTTTAGAAGTCTAAAAGATACAGTTTAAGTGCAGCATTTCAATAATTTAGGCTCATTACTTAAAATCTTCCAGTTTAGGTCTTTATTCCCTATTGTCATTAAAATTTATATTTGAATGACTAATTAATAATGATTTGTATTAATTAAAATCTTGGACTTTAATAATGCTGCAGTAGCTAATTTATAAATCATTAGAATTTTACTTTATCACAAATACTTACTCTTATGGAAAAAAAAACTTCTGTTAATCATACAACTAGACATTTTCACGAAAGCATTCCCTATTTTTTTCTGACTCCAATTGCATGAATAAAAGTCTGAGAAAACATGAGTATGTGAATACTGCATGATTTTGCTCTGACCTGGGAGACATTTGATGCAGTTATAACTTCATCTGACGTTCTCAGGAAAAATGCACAAGTTCCTGTAAAGTCCTGTAAATAGGGCCAAATGCATACAGTTAAAAAGAATATATTGTGTACTGTAAAACTAATTTACTTTAAAATTTACCTACCCTAAAAATGTGCCAAAAACAAAACTGTAAAGAATAAATTACTCAAAAAGATCATGAAACTGTTTGCAGGATAATTGAAAATCTGTCCTTCTCAAATCAAATACTGTTTTTTCCCCATCTGACACAAGAATGTCAAAAATGCCTTTTTGTACAGACTGGTTCAGTGTTGCACCTCTACTAAGAAAATGCAGTTCTGGGAGAGCTTGTGAGTGTGAGCTAGGCTATTTCCTGTTATTGAATGATGCTTATTTTATCTATTTTTCCATTAAGCTTAATAACAAACCTAATAATAACTCAACTGCAACAAATTTGAAAAGCCATTCTAGTTGGTCCAATTGGCAGAGGAACGAACCTCACTCTTCCCCTGAAAGCAAGAAAGAATTCTTCTGCTATGTCTTTTCTGGCATTATAGTGTTAACATAAGCTCTTTGGGACTAACAAGAAACAAAAACAACAACAACAAAAATGAAAACCAAAGCATCATCAGGCCTTTTTCTAAGACCATTGTATATGAAGAGCCGATTTCCCCGAAAAGAGATGGAAAAAACAAAAATAATCAAAAATCTTAATATGCTGTTGACTAATGCTTAGATATTACAGGGAAGAGTCTATTATAAGAATTTGAATGGAAGAAAGGATTTATTAAAGGTATTTTTTTAGTAATGTGCAGTATTATTTTATGAAAGGGCATAGAAAACCACTGAAGAACTTCACTTTTAAACAAGAAGTGCACAAGCCCTGACAAATACTTAACATGCAGTCATTTAAAAAATGTTAGGATCTGCAATTTTTTAACAAGGATTTATTTGACCTGCTCTCCTCTCAGATAGTGAAATCACTACTTCTTTACTGATGAAGGCCAGCCTCAGCTCAAAAAATGCTGGGAAACTGCATTATGAGAACAGAGACTAAGTACTTAAATATCTATCCAAAAATTACAAAAAACCGTATAACACTGCAGAACTGTTATGCCTTTCAATATTTTACTTTTTAATGTCTAATCTAATGATTTTTTTCAAGCATACCTCAGTGGAACCCATGGTAATAAATAACTTCTTCTGAGGCAAATTGTTTGTTGATCCATCTGGCCTCCATGATGCATTCGACTTTTGCTAGCAATCAAATTATAAATAAGAGGTTAATAAAATAAAAACTATATTATACAAATACTTCATCCATTTGAATATGTGAATTATAACTGAGTCCATATTGATTCAGGTTGTAATTCCCAGATAGAAATAATGAGATTTGCATTCTCTGGAGAGTAAGATTTGCCTGAATCCCAGTAAATCCCAGTAAAAAGTTTCACAGCCCTGTTCTTTCAGGGGGAAAAAAAAAGAAAAAAAAAAACAAACAAGAAAGGGGAAAAGTCTCAGAAAAGATAACGGAATTAAATCTGAAGTTAAATCTGAAGTGATCCCTAGGGAAACTTCCTCTATGAAGACAAACTGAATGTCTCACAGAAAGAATCATCTTTGAAGCAACAAAAAAGCTTAAACCTAATAAAGGCCTGCTTCCCTCCAATTACGTGTCATATATTTTGGAAAATAAATTGTTGAAACTTGGAAGAATGTGACAGAAAATAATACGGAAGAAGCTTGCAGGTATATTTCTTTTTAAAGTTGAGGAGAGCCCTCTTCCTCGAAAGTCAAGTGTTCAGCTCCTGCTAGACTAAACATGTGATGTGTGATAGACAGGGGTGGCTCCTCATTTCCACCCCAAAACATCATCTGATGACCCCTCCACGCAGTTTCAAGTGAACATCATGCACCTAAGATGGTGAAAAAGAGAGGTGAAGAGATGAGAAGCAGCAAAAAAAGGATCTTTGATAAATCTTGATAAGGACATGCCTACTAGTCAGGCCAATAGTCTGCCCTGCTCAGTATTTTGTCTCCAAGAACAACAGGGCAAGCACATCTAATACTGCCCTTGAGTAAACTCAAATTCTCCAGTGTGCTTCAAATCAAATTGTTGACAGAACAGGCAAACTAATGAAATCTCTTCACTCAGCAGAATGTGGTGGAAGATGCTAGAGATGGCATTCATACTTTCCATCAGAAACATTTTTATGCTATGCTGCTTCTGAAACAGAACATCCATAAATCAGTGTTTTTATGGTAAAAAGGGTCAAAATAAAACAAAATTAAATGCAGCAACTAAACGTTTCATTTAACCCAGGCTGGGCATTTATTTCTGATTTGTCAGTTAAGGAAAAAAAAGCCAAGATTTTTTGTTTCATCTTGATTTAAGTCAGAGAACAAGACATTTATCCCAGAAATGTGTATGCCTAGTCCCAGTGAAGCAAAAATCTGATTAAACTGCTTTGACAGCAGAGCTCATTCTGTGCTTTGCAAAGTCTCTAAGCAATTCCAGTAACACTCAAAAGTTCTTTTAATTTATCTAGGTTATAATGATTCTGCAATTCATTCTGCCTTTAACTGATGATCAAGAATTATCAATTAGTTTTTCTCCTCAACGAGCCCAAAATACCACCACAGGGTGAGTTAGCTCTCCCTACCATGGCTCCTCACTGACATAATTCGAAAGGCCTGATGAAGGACTTCTGCAGTTCTGGAAGCCCAGAAGAGCTATGTTAGACAATGTCAAGGTCACTTGGCACCTTCTGATATCACATACTCAGCAGAAGCTGAACAAATTATTTCACTCTTTATGCAGAGGTTTCTCCTCCTCAAAACTTAAAGGGAGAAAAGTACAACCTGGGGACCACAACTGCCTTACTTCTAGCCACAGTTTTTCAATCCTATTTCCTGAAGAATGGGACAGACCTGAACATGATGCCACCTTAATTTAGAAAGAAATTGCATTATTTTTCATCCTCTTGAATGAGTGCTTTGTTGACAGTGGAGTTGGTACAGTCCAAACCAAAAGAAAATGAACTGGCTCTTACACAGACAGTTCCCCCATTCCTATAATACTTATGCTAGCTACTCTAGTATTTTAAACTCTGAATACCATGAACATTTTGTCTCCATAATCTCTATCACTTTTGAATCTGAATTTTTACTCTACTTGGCCATCTTTAAGTTTTCTTTTGAGAAAACAAGAACAGTGTCAAACTATGCCACAAGGCATCCTCCAACTTCCACGTAAGCCAAGATGGAAGTATTTCAACAGTGAGGTCCAAGTTCTTTCCACACTGGCATAAATAGCAAAAAAATAGATCCATTAAGATTTTTTGAATTTTGAAACAGTCATGTGATTTTTTTTTTAAAATGCAAATTTGCATTTGCAGAAGCATTAACGGAAACATACCTGCAATACATCTTGATAAAAGAAGAGCAACTTTTTAAGTCCACTAGGGGCAAAGAACTGTTCTATTAGTTGAAACTAAAAAAAAAAAAAAAAAAAAAAAAAAAAAAAAATTACAATTGTAGTTAATTGTGAGATAGTTTAAAAGCACTAAGCATTTTGGAAATATTTCTTGTAACAATTTAATTAATATTTACCTTGTCATCAGAAATAATAGTCTCCTCCACTTGCTGTTCACTCAAGTCTATCCCATCTGCTAATCTTGATATCATATACCTGTGTCTTCCATCTATCTGAGCTCTTCTCTCCTCTTTGGTTACTTTGGCTTGCTTGGCTAGTTCTTTTCTGCTTTCACTGGAAAGTACTATACTTTTCTTAACAGTAGACTACAAAACAGAAGTTTGTTATACAGAGATTATTTTTCCTCACTTAAGGTTTGTATTTTATATTGTTGATCTTTAAGCTGGTTTCATAAACTACTTCAAGGAGGAACATGAAAAAATTACAGGGAAAAAAACCAGTAATGATTAACTTGCTAGGCCAGAATTATTTCTCAGTATAAAGCTGCTATGAAAACAACATATCTGAACTCCAGATAAGGATCTCAGAACTAAGTGTGGATCCATGCTAAGGTCACAATATAAATTTAGTACTATAACAGCTCTAATTCAAATCTCAGCTTTGTGAATCCAGGTTCCAAACTTCTATATGTCCATATTCTAGATTTGGGATCGATCTCTATACTGCCAGCATTTTAATATATAGTATCAAGTAATTTCCCTAAAGGAAATAAATAAACCAGATCACTGAAAAATCAGTTACCATAGGAATAAATACACAATTGATGATTAATATACAGATCATATAAACGTAGCAGGACAATTATAAAGAGGGAAATTTATGTAAAAAAAAGGATTTTTCAAAATCTTCATATCAATGTGAACAAGACTGAAAATAGATATGGTGGCTAACATTTTTAGGTCAATAGAAAATCTTCAGAAGCTAAATAGAAAACTAAAGATTTGTGTAAATAAATAACCACACTGATCATTTCTCTCTACTCTCTAGCTCCCATTGACATGAGTATCTGGGGTTTGGAAATGTCTGAAGTGTCTCTCTACCTTACAGTTTTTACTGGAGAGGGAAAAAAAAGATAAATTACATAATTTCCCACTACTATACACTAATTGGAATTGTAATTAATCAATCCTACTCTTGGATTAAAAAACAAAAAAGCTGTCCAACTTCCACCTTTGCTTCCTACCACTTGGTCTTACCCCAGACTCTGAATAGATGTTTTCCATCCACTCTTGTCTCTACCTGCACCTCTTAGAGACCAGGAGACATTGACAATGTCTGAATACCTGTAGTTGCTGGTCAGTACCCTTCTGATATCTCTAAAAGCTAATTGTGATTCACCATGTAGTCCCCAGCTCATCTATGTCAGTCTTTTATCATCTCTGGTTTCCATGTCAACAACTGGATCTCTTATTTTGCATATGCCTTCCCTGACGCAGTATGACCTTATTCAAGTATTCTTAAACAACATTAATTTTCATCATGGCAAAGAAAGCGTATTAACCAGTGGATGATAAAAAAATACATCAAAGAACCTAAAATCCCAGCAACACACATTGTGAGCACAGAAAGTGCCCAAACCCTGTAGCCTTTTTCGAGAGGTTCATTGTTCCTTTTTCCTTGCAATTAACATAGACTGAAGGACTCAGCATGCTTCAGTATTAGACAAGCTTTTATCAGTGAAGACTTAGAGAAAAATCTGTATAGAAGAACATTCAGTGGACAAAAGTTAGCTGAGTCACCACCTGTTTCAGAACAAAAACACTTGCCGGAAGAACAGTAGTCAAAGATGATCCTGTGACAGCAGATCCTAGCTCGGTGCTCCTTGTCTTCAGGTTCCCTGCATGTCTATGATATTTTCTTTCTGCCTCTAGTTAAAAGAAGTTAAAAGAAATTAAAAGTTCTAATTATTCAAGTACGACAAATGCATTTACAAGACCTGCAGTGTTGTGTCTTCATATTTGCTAGCTAACCTCTTCTCACACTGGGGAAAATGAGACCATTTTATTTCTCAAAAAATGATATTTATATCCCATCATTGGCAGCAAATAGGATCCCCAGTGGAGCATGCAGTAATGCTTATAAGCAGCTCACCAAACTTCCATGAATTACTATTTAATTTATTTTATATAAATAATAAGATTGTGACTAAAATTAGAATATTAATAACACTCATTTCCATATAAATTTTCTATCAAATTGTATCTCTTCTCGCCTGATCAATATGTATTGTATACAGAGTCACAGAATGGTTGAGCTTGGAAGGGATCCTGCTCAAGCACAGTTACTTAGAGCCAGTTGTCCAGGAATGTTTCCATATGGCTTTTGAGTATCTCCACAGATGGAGACTCCATAACCTCCCTGGGCAATCTGCGCCAGTGCTTGGTCACCTTCACAGTGTTTCCTGATATTCAGAGAGAACCTCCTATGTTTCAGTTTCCACCATTTCCTCTGGTCCCATCACTGGACACCATGGAAAAGAGCTTCACTCCCTCTTCCTTACACCCTCCCATTTACATGCATAGACAAGATCCCAGCTCTTATCCTTTCCTCATAGGAGAGATGCTTTACTGCCTTCATTATTTTCACTGGACTCTTTCCAGTATATCCATGTCTCTCTTGTGCTGGGAAGCCTAAAACTGGACACCTCCAGGAGAGGCCTCACCAGGGCTGAATGGAGAGGATGGATCATCCCCCTTAACCTGCTGGCAATACTCCTTATGCACTTCATGGTATCAAGCTCCTCTGCCACAGGAGCTATTCTTGGTTCATGTTCCATTTGCTGTCCACTGGGAATCTCAGGTTCTTTCCTGCCAATCTGTTTTCCAGATGTTTAGCCCTCAGCTAGTATTGCTGCATGGACTCATTTATCCCTAGGTGCAGGAATTTTCTCCAGCCTCTCAAGGCTCCTCTGGATGGCAGCATAACCCTATGGTGCATTGGTAAACCCTCCCTTTTATGTGTTATCAGCAACCCTACTGAGGGTACCCTCTACCCTGTCATCCAGATCATTAATGAAGATGTTGAACATGACTGGACCCCGTACTGATCCCCAGAGTACACTGTACAAGTGGAATTAGCTTTACTCTCTCTCCAGTTGCCATGAATATTTATTTATTCAGTACTCTCTAAAGTGATCCTCTTCCACAAGGTCAGTGAATACATAAGCAAAATGTACACAGGTAAGGGATGCACCCATAGGCACAGAGGGCGATAGCTATGTTCAATAATTTTTGAACTAACTAATTTAACCTATCTCCACTGTTAAAATATTAAAGAAAAAAAATGATACCATATTATGTGTCATACTGTAAAGTACACTCTATTATGGAGCACTACTCATTTTAATTCCAGAAAAATTGTTTGAATCATGTTACTATGATTCAACATTAGGAAATCTGCTATTGTATCAGAGTTGAACTGTGAATGGCCCTGTAAATACTTATATATGTATAAACATATATGCATTTGTTTATTTATATGTACATATTTATTTATAAAGCTGAAAACTGCACATTCAACATACACAGTCCCTACCACTGGCAGATTCAGAATAGCACATACCCAACCAGTACATACAAAAACTCTACTTAATTGGTTTCTCTTTTTGTTCCTGGATTTTTTTTCCCATACAAAGCTGGCATGAAGTATTTTTTATTTTCCCCCTTACCTTTTTTAATAGCAATGAGAGGTGGAGAGAGATCAATATGAGGTTTAGAAGAAAGTTGTGTTGCTCTCAGTTGCTCTGATCCCTGCTGTGCAGAGTGACCATGAGAGGAACTGGGCTCGTCTCGTCCCCCTAACTCCGTTTCACCTCCCACAGTCTCCTCCATCTGCACCACCACACAAAAAACAACATAAATCAACAATAAAGAAAACGACCACACAGTGTAACAGTGTAGTAAAGATACCTTCTGTATTTTTTCCCGTTACAGCATCAATATGACAGACTAACAAGGAAAGGGGGAAAAAATACCTCTACTTTCAGTCGGTGATTTAAAAAGAGAAGATCTAAGCCGTTTACGAAATTATAAAAGCTTCTTCAAGGGTGCTTGTTACCAAAACTTTATTTCTAATTGCACAACTACACTTCGTCTCCGGTCAGGCTGCCGCAGGTGGGAACTCACGCCTCGGGGGACAGGTTAAGCTCCTTCGGAAGCTGCTGCAGGTCCCAATGCGAAGTGCTGGGCACCGAGCGCCGGCTGCGGCACCTCCTGAATCCCAGGCAGGTTTTGACGCCTGCGGTCTCTCCTGGGCGCTTGGACCTGCTGGCAGCTGCTATGGCAACCCCTACACAAACCCAGCGAGCGACCCAGCCCCCACGAGGCACCTCGCCTGTCTCCATTTCCCACTGGATTCAGCAAACCGGTGCTAACTAGCCGTCTTTTAAAAACCACCGTAGAAATTAAACCCTAAGCACGCAGCTTCCCTGAGCCTCAGCGGTTGTGGGGCGCTGACTCGGGGGAGGTGGCGGTGAGAGCCGCACCGCGCTCCCGACACATCCCTCGGGATGTGGGCACGGCAGCGCCCCGGCGTCTGGGCAAGGCGTGGGGAGACAGCCGAATCGCGGCGGGGTGAGGACTTGCCCTTCTCCTCTGCCGGGATAAACAGCTTCCACACGGATCTGAAGCCACCGAGTGAGGTGCAGCTTATCCAGCTTATCCATTTTCATTACAGATTCAGTTAGGTTGGAAAAGGCCTCTGAGACCATCGAGTCCAACCAGGCTGACCCATCACCACCGTGTCACGCAGACAGACCGTGGCACGGAGCCACATCCAGTCATTTCCTGAACACCTCCAGGGAAGGTGACTCCACCACGTCCCTTTGGCAGCCCATTCCAACGCTGAACAACCCATCCCGTGAAGAAAACACTCCGCGTGCTTCCTTCTTTTTCCCAGACGACACCCACTGCGGTAGGCGACCACTCCGACCCAAAGCTTTAACAGCTTCACAGTCATGAAGTTTATTTTTTGGTTTTTATTTTTTTTAACCGATTTCGGCGACTTTGAACCAGACCGCCGTAGAACACACAGCTCCCCTTAACAGAAAAACTGCCAAAAAAAAAAAAAAAAATTAAAAAAAAAAATAATAGGAAGAGGAGGGGGAGGAGGCGGTGCCGCCGGCAGCGCGGTGCGCGTGCGCGGCCGGGCGTGCGCCGGCGCACCGGGGGCTGTCAGCGCCTTCCCGAGCAGGGGCGGCCGCGGCCCCGGTAAGTGCGGCCGCGGGTCCCGACGATCCGCGCCCGGTCTCCGCCGCTGCCGCCCGGTGAGCGCCGCCGTGCTGGCCCTGCCGGGCTGTCGCGGGCTGTAGGGACCCCGGTCTGGCAGTGGGAAGCGGAGAGAGTGGGGGGTGGGATGGGCCGGGGCGATCCGGGGAGCCCCTCGGTGTGCCGGGGCCGAAGGGGATGCTGCAGGCTCGTCCTATCCCGGGGCCGCGGCGGAGGGCGAAGGAGCTCGGCGTGCCCGGGGGCAGCTTTCCGGCCTTTGCCCGGCACTGACGGGCACCTGCGTCGGTGAGAATGAGTCGAGCTCAGCCACCGCTGCCAGGGAGGAGCCGGGCAGGTGTGGGGTTGCCGGCCGGGGCTGCTGCCGCTGCTTACCCCGAGCTCTGTTGGGAGGGTTCGCTGCGTTCCTCTGGCCCAGCAGCTCCTCTGCAGAGGGGCAGGGGCCTCCCCCGGGAGCCTGTCGCCCCCGCTGGATCTCCTCTGGAGCGTGAGTCCGGAGGATAAGGGTGCGATTGCAGCTGGAGCCTTCCCGAGTCGGCTCGGGACATAGTTTTGTTCGCTTATGCCTCTATTTTGCCCTGAAGCTGTGTGTAGTTTTGACTCGCAGCTTCTATATGAAGCTGACATGGCTTCCTCAAGTTTGCTGTTCCTTTTGGGTGGTTCTACAAGAGCCTGTCTGCCTCGGCGTGTTAGTTACATTGTGCTGGCTTCTGATTCTGCTGACGAGGTCTGCTTGATGTGCCTGGGTAGTGGCTGTGTGAGCTAAAGGTGTTGTAACTCTGCGGGGTGTATTCAGAGTTTTTAATAAGGGCAGTAATTCAGGATAAAGCTCTCTGCTGCAGAATACAATTTCTGTAGTAAGATCATATTTAAAAGTGGTTTCTTTTCAATTTTAGGTAGAGCCCTTATAATTTGGAAATGGATTGAGCCAAACAAAACTGGAGTGTTCATTCCAAAGCACAAGTGATAGAAATAGATCTTGCATGTTTAGATGAAGAATAAGAAATCAAACATGATTTGAGTTAACCAGGCCAGTAGTAAAGAATTACAGCAGTTTACACTGTAGAAGTAACTCTGGAATAAGTGCAAACTTATGCATGTAATTCTTGAAGGTACTAGAGATACAGAACTTGAGACACAGACTTAGGCTCTTACAGACTAGCTCACAGGCAAACCTTGCCTAGAATGTTTTTTAGCCATGATAAGTTCTCAAATTAGGAATTTTACTAATGCTCTACGGAGTCTGGTTGGGACGTAATTAACTTTTTGTAACGGTCTGTACAGTCTGTTTCTTGAGTTTGTGGCAAAAAGAGTGATGCTCACACCGCGGTATTTGGCTATGGCTGAAGGGGGCTTGGACAGTGTGAAGGCTTTCTCTTTTTCCTAATCTGCCTTCCACTCCTGTTGAGTAGGCTAGGGATGGGCAGAGATGGAGATAGCACAGTCGGGTCATCTGACCCAAACTAGCTAAAGGGAAATTACTTAATGTATATCATACTTAGCAATAAAAAATGGAGGCTTTGTTTCCAGGGTAGTGGTTATTCAGAAACTGGCTGGAGCGTTAGTTTGCCTGTGAGGAGTGGTGAGCAATTTTCTTTGCTTTGGTTATTTCTTAAGGTTTTTTGGGTAGGGGATGTTTCCTTCATTTATCAAAGTTATTTTCTCTTGTCACATGAGTTTTCTTGCTTTTGCTCTTTCAGTGCTGTGCACTTGGCACAGTTCTTTAGATCATTATTTGGCTGAGTTTAAGTGATGTGCTGGATTTATGAGTGCAGACTGCTCTGAAAATATATATCTAATTCCAAGGAATAATATGGGTATGAGAGAGTATTATCTCCAGCTGTGGCAGTAGAACCTAAGATGTTCTATTTGGTTGCAAGACAAAAGACATAAAATGTAGGAAAATAATTTGGAAGCAATGAGGAGCTCCAGATACGTTCCTCAGAGGTCTGTGGACACCATGGTATTGCATCTTTGGTGATATTTTCTATTAGTAGCTATTGAAGTTTGAGAGAACAGATCTGCCTCAGTGGGCAGCAGATGTTACCTTTTCCCCAGACTTGTTTTCCTGCATGTCGTGGTTTCACTAGAAATTCTGCTGAAAACTGAGGTAAAATACTTGAGTAATTTTTCCCTACACTCCTGATGGACTAGACTGATACTGTGAGAAGAACTGAAAACAAGAGTAGGAAATAAAAAAAATTCCCATCAGAAGCCTAAATGGAGGTGCTCTATAGTTAAGTCTCTGGGTTTGGAGCTTCCACTGCTATGTTTCTCCCCAGTTTTGGCAGCAAATTTGACCTGTTGCTGCAGGAGGACTGTGGATCTCTCAACTCCACCCAGTTGTAGTTGAGAATGAGTTGAGACTTTTGGTTGAACTTTCTACAAGATTCCATTATGCTTGTCTTACCATTTTAATAGGCCAGCCTACCCTTGGATTAAATAGGATCTCTTCTGTTAATGAAAATTTGCTGGGTTTTTTGTGGTGGGGTTTTTTTGGTGGTGTTTGTTTTGGTTTTTTTAAAATTCAAACTTAGAGCAAGGTAAATGCAAAAACAGCAGCCAAAAACATTTCAGGGGAGCTAATGAGACTCTGTTAAGTGTCTTTAAGTGAAGTTCTCGTAGTATTCCAATTGCTTCTCTTTAGAATGCAGTTTAATGATGCTTCTGTCAAGTTCCGCTGTTTTTATTGCCAAAGTTAATTCTCCAGTTGTTAACTTTGAAATGTAACATAGCCATCTAATGAAAAAAGGTGGATTTTAAAAAAATGTTTTATTTCTTTTCAGTCCTCTTAAGTAATGAAGGCATTCTGAAGTCCTAATCAACCATGGAGGAAACGGATAGGGAAGCGGTTGCAACAGCTGTTCAGAGAGTAGCAGGAATGCTTCAGCGTCCTGATCAGCTGGATAAAGTGGAGCAGTATCGCAGAAGGGAAGCTCGTAAGAAGGCTTCAGTAGAAGCTCGACTCAAGGTACAAAGTTGGATAAACCTGAGTGTCTGTGGTGTAGCATGAGTGTACTTTCTCTTTTTTTCTGTTTTTTTTTTTTTTTTTTTTTTTAAATTTGCATTTCAGCTAGATGGATAGTTTTAAACCAGGAGCTTCAGTTTTTGCTTTGTGTCCAAACCAGAAAACTTGTGTCCTGAACGTAATGCGGACTAACATTGTACATCTTACTAAAGTTCTATTCAAGTATTTCAAGTATTCTTAGGTCCTGTACGTTCTGCAGTTTATTCATGGAGAGCTACCCTGCTGTGTAGCCAGTCAGCCAACAAACCTTTGTCTTAGTGATTAAATACTGGACTTGTAACAAAAAGTTGGTGATTGCATCTGAAAAAAGGTCAGTCACTTACCTCTCTGACTTTTACATGGGTTTAGGGAAGATAGCTGCAATACATCACATTCTTGTCTCTTGTGGAAGTGACCCAGTGATTTTTCTCCTCCTTTGCGTGTGTACATGTGAGTGGATGCACATTCACGCACACATCTAATACTATCATCCATAATATTACATCTAATCTTATATTCCACTTTGTTTATCTGATAGCTATTTAATGGCTCCTCCTTTGTAGGAGTCTGTATGAAATAGAAAAAAGCCACTTTTCTTTCACAGTGAAAAAAATTGGTATTTATATATAATGTGCCATATATATATAGCAAATTACATGCTGATTTTTGTAGCATAGAAACAGAAGTTTTTCTGATGACTTAGACTGGGCTTTTCAGATTTAAGTCAGAAAGCATATAGAGTCTATTAATAATGAATCAGCTGTTTAGTTACTGTGATCTATTTATAATATATGAGTACAGTCATTTGCCTGGCTGCTTCTATAGACAGTCATGACTAAATTTTGTAAGTCTTGTAAATGCCTAAATTCACTTTATAGCTATTTTCCCTATTTGCCTTAAGTTAGTACAGTTATCCATAAGTTGTTAGAAATACCTATTCCAAAAAGAAGTTCACTAGCCCTTAATCCACTCAGTATGCATTTCTGAAAAAGGTGCTGGTTAGTGATGCAATGGATAGCGGTGATGATCTTCCCATGAGAATTACTCTAATGGATGGGAGCACAGAGAGGATGTAGAAAATACTCTTGCTGTGGATTTAAACTGTATCTGTGTATATCTGGTGTGGAAGATGTGCAGACAGACATCAGGATCATCAGCCAGAGGTCACCAGTTGCTGACTTCTCAGACTGAATTGGTTGCTGCTTCATCTGAGTGAATGAACACATGGGAAATCTTTCAGTGTGAATATGTTAGGTGCTTCTTTCTGACTGGATATGCTGCTATCTTTGTCATAATTTTCTTCAGGTGAATCTAAATATCCTCTCCAAATCTCCTGTATATTTAGTTAAGTCCAGTTCTTATATCCCTCACTGCAATTCTTCTCATGTAACAGAAATTCTTAGAAGAAAAACTGCTTTGAAATACATCAAACTCATCAGTTTTGTGTGTGAGACTGATGGCATTCAGTGAAGCAGTATTTTTGGGGTTCAGTAGCAGAACTCTGAAAGGATATGTGGAAGAGCACCAGATAGCATTGTAGACTGGTGCTTTTGGGTTCTCTAGTCCAGAATGTAGAAGAGCTGCTTGAAATCTCTTCCAGAGCCTGTAAATTTATAATCGTTGGCCTTCATTTTTGTTTGTGCTCTTAATCAGTGGAAGAAATTCTATGTGAAGAAACACTGTATAAATATACATATCCTAGGGAAGTTTCTAGGTTGTGGGTGTTCTGGAATATAAACATGCATTAATCCTTTCCCTTTTGATTCTTAGCTGCTGTGGATTTGAGCCATAGGAGGACCAGGAAGCCAGGATTCTGGCTTCATGTTGAAACCTGTCTCTTGAAAAGACATGAAAAGAGAAGTTTTGAGCTCTTTTTCCAGGATGGCTTAGTTTTGTTTTCATTTCTTTAATACAGTGATGATCAGTCCAGTCAAATATGAATACGCATTCTAGGAAGCAGAGCCTACAATGCTAGGCTGGGACATGATTTATTCCCTACCCCATCCCTTGGCCCCAGCTGACTATTTGAAGACAAACTGATCATGCATTTATGGATTTATGTCAGGTTTTAGAATTTTCCTTGTTGGTTTGTGTTAGAGACTGAGATCCCTGACTGTTTCAGTTCAAGATTATCAAGTTTCTGCAAAAGATAATTAGGCAAAAATTTGAATATGTAATACTTGGAAGATCTGCCTCAGAAGAAATTATCAAAGCAGAAGTATTGAACATTTAATGATCATGTGATTTTTAAAATACTTTATGGTCAGCTGCAGAAGATTGTGTTTGAGTATCCTAATTATCTCAGTTCCTGTAGAGGAAAAATGTGTTAATGCAGCAGTTCTATAGATAGAAACTGTATAAAAATGCCTTACTACTGCTTAGTTGTGCTGACTCTGCCAGTCAGCACAATTTTATTTATCAATAAAATCAGCATGTCATAAATTGAAAGTACGTAAATAATCTTAGTTTAAAAATCACTGAATTTTTTGGGACTTTCCCAGTAGATTTAAAACAGTAAATGTTGTTTGCAGTTACCAGGATTTCCTCTTTGGCTTCTAGTATCCGACAAAAAGTTCCACAACTATCCAAGCTTTTGGCCCTTAAAAGTCTGGCAAAAAACGTGTTTTGATCTTAGCAAAATGATTAGTGCCTCATTTTCTTTACTGGTTGCCTCAAGTCCCCAAGTTATGCAGCTGAATTTTCACTGATGACTTGCTTGTCTTTTGAAGCCTGTTATTTCTAGTTCAATTTTCCATTCCCTTGATTTCACCTTCATCACATTTTTTAAAACTATGTATCTAAAAATGTGCTGTGGATGTGATCTGATTTCTTTCACTCAGATATGCACTATACTGCGTTTTCTGTAAGGTGTCTGGACACCTGAATGATATTCAGGCCTAACAGCCTCTGTGAAGAGTCATTATTTCAAGTGTCACTTGTCACAAAACATCCATATCAATAACCTGTCTTTATGACAAAATAATCTAGTAGTTGCATTTTTGATCTGGTGGTCTGGTCATTGATGTTTCACAGCTTGAAAATTGTATTCAGTTTGGAGTTTTGTTGTTTATTTTTACTGAATTGCTTTAGGGTTTTTTTTTTAAGAACATTTCAGAATTAAATTCGGACTTTTTTAGAACATATTCTATTGCAAATAAAAATTTGTAATTGCTTTGGTAAAATGCTTTGAGAATCTGTACATATCAAACATTCTGATGGAACATCAGCTTTCTTTGATATCCCTCTTTGAAATTAATTTATGAAGGAAATGCAGAGAAGTCTCATTCCTTTGATCCTGGTTTAATATAGATTTATAAAGTTTACAATTGTCTCCCTAAGCTCCTGTGTTATTTTCTGGGTGGACTAATTGTATCTAGGTCCTTCAGAACTTAAAAAAAATGGTATGTGGGCACACACAACATTTTGCACCCGCAAACTTGCACACTTCTAGTAAATTATAATATTTGTGCTTTTTTTCTGCTGAAAATGTTAGGTACTGGAATTAAAATTAAATCTTGAGAAATGATGACAGTATAAAATTTATGAAGATTAATATGGATTCTTTCTTTGTTTGTATTCAAGGCAGCAATACAGTCACAGTTAGATGGAGTACGAACAGGTTTAAGCCAACTGCACAATGCACTGAATGATGTGAAGGACATTCAGCAGTCTTTGATAGATGTCAATAAGGACTGGAGACAGAGCATCAACACTATAGAAAACCTCAAGGATGTTAAGGATGCTGTAGTGCAACATAGCCAACTGGCAGCTGCTGTAGAAAATCTCAAGAATATATTTTCAGGTAATCTACTGTTCTTTATATCATCTGTCACATACTGAAAACACTTTAATGTGGTGCTAACAACTGTAAGGTTGTCAAGTAATGTTGTTTAAACCTCGCTGGGAACAAAACATTAAGGAAGAAAGACCTACACATCACATACAGAAGTATGGTAACCATACAGTAGCTGGTAACCATTTAATATAGATGAAGACTAAATTGTGCTGTAGAAGCCTCTACTCTGGCCATCACACACAACTCACAGAAGTTTCTTGCAAGCAGTCGGTAGTTGGGATACATGTTTAGGATAAAAGACTGAAATATGGAAGCAACAAATACAGAAAGAATATTTGTAAAGTTCTGGTGTGTTGCCTCTTGAGTTGGACACCTACAGCAAGCCTGTTGGGTACAAACAGTACAGAATTATTTTAGGAGGCAAAAACATTTTGCACCACTGTACATCTGTGAGGGTTTGCAAAATTAATTAAGATTAATGTAATAAAATGAATACTGTAAAGATAATGTGTGATTTTGTGTAGCTGTGATGGAATGGACACTGTTCCATCTTGAATCATGGTGAATTCCTTGCCAGGACTTCTCTATTTATAAATAATTCTAAGTATCTTACTCCTGTAACAGGGACTAAACCTATGAGACTAATTTGATTTCATTTAAACAGCATTTTCTCCTTTTATCTTCTGATACTAATACAAAAAGTGTACCTATAATGCTTCCCAGCCATACCAGGTTGATCTGTTTACTCCCTGTGTGTACCTAACCTCTACAGTATCAGATACAGTGTGCAACTTAAAGAAAAGTGTTTACATGTAATGTGTAGCAATAAAAAACAAAGAACAGCAAAATTACGCATGTGGAGTTGTTTTGGGGGTGTTGTTTCATTTTACGCAGATGAATGCATCTGAGACAATAAACCTTTTGAGGCTTTCTGAGAGGTTTTTAGTATGAAGCATCTCTCCCTGGAGCTGCTAAACAGTGTAGTTGTTTTGCTCAGAGATGATCAAATGTATTATAAACAAAGTGGTTTTTATCATGATTGAAAAGACAGTTACAATCACTAGAACTTTTTATGGGCTACCAATTTTATCACTAGCTGCCTTTTTTGCAGTGATATATTTTTCTGATGAGATTTTTCAGTCCTTCCCCCACATGATCCTAATCTTCTGTAGGATTCCTCAAATACTGAAAAGTAATAAAGACAAAACATCTTCTACATATTTTAGCAGCATAGTCTCTATCCTTCATTTGTGCTGTAAGCAGGCAAAAACTGTTCAAGAAGGAGATAAAATTTGGCATTTGTTGGGTTTATGCAGCCTCAGGTTCAACAGAGTGACTTTTGGTCAGGGAAGTTAAAAGCCTTTTATATAATATATAAGAAGGCCAGCACTGCAGTTGGTTTCACAGTAGACTTTCCAGGGTTCATTTATCTATTTTTTGGCATCTGGAGGAAGAGAGAAAATTGTGGTGGCACTATGATCTTTGTTTAGCCGCTGATCGAAATGCAGCATTATAGTTAATAACGTATAAAGATACGTAACATTTACTAACAATTTTTGAATACTTCAAAATAATTTCCTTTAAAGTATTTAAAAATAATTCCTACAGCCATTCTCCAGCTAGTACTTTTATTGTCTTGTATTAATTGTTTGTATTTTGATAGCAGTGTTGTCCTCTATGTGATTTTTCTTCTTCTTTGCCTGCCTTTCAGTTCCAGAGATAGTCAGGGAGACCCATGACCTGATTGAGCGAGGGGAACTTCTGCAGGCTCACCGGAAACTGATGGATTTGGAGTGTTCTCGTGATAACCTGATGTATGAGCAGTATCGCATGGACAGCAAAAACACGCATGACATGAACCTCATCCACACGTACTTTGGGGATATGCAGAAGCTGTCTGAGGAATTGGCAAAGCAGCTTTGGATGGTGGTTCAAAGATCTCTTGTTACAGTCCGTCGAGATCCAACCTTGCTTGTCTCTGTTGTGAGGATAATTGAGAGGGAGGAGAAAATTGACAGGCGCATGTTAGACAGGAAAAAACAGACTGGGTTCATACCTCCTGGCAGACCAAAGAAGTGGAAAGAAAAAATGTTCAATATTTTGGAGAGAACTGTGAGCACGCGGATTGAAGGCACTCAGGCAGACACCAGAGAATCCGACAAAATGTGGCTTGTGCGGCATCTCGAAATCATCCGTAAATACGTCCTCGATGACCTGCTCGTGGCCAAGACCCTGCTGGATCAATGCTTTCCTCCACATTATGACATTTTCAACAGGTTGTTAAACATGTACCACCAAGCTTTGGCCACCCGAATGCAAGAACTTGCTGCAGAGGATCTGGAAGCAAATGAGATTGTTAGCCTTCTAACTTGGGTTTTGAATACATACACTAGGTAAGGCCCCTATATCTTTTCTGTTAGCCATAAGGGAGAGGAGACATGCAAAACACCGTTTGTGTTAGTAATTGCATGTCTATTAATATACAAAAAGATAAAACAGAAAAGGGATAATATCACTCTATTTATTACCTGTTCTGCTTCCTGGAAATTGCTCCTTAAAATTTGTTTGTATTTTATAATATGTAATGTTGAGTTGCTTAAAATTTTAATGCAGCTAAAGACCTGCATGGAACTACAGTCACCTTGTATTTGTGTACCAGTTTGGTGAAGTATTGGGAAGGAGACTGAGAGCTCGTGTGTGAAACAAAATGTTTGTTATGGCCACAGCCCCGGAAGATCTGTATGATTATTAACTTTCTATTGTTCTTCTACAGGGGTGGGACTGCTTCAGTTGCCTCATTACTGTAAAATGGAAAGAATGTGGTAACTTCCTTTAGGTTTTCTCTCAAAACTATGTGATGATTTGTTTATTTAGAAGAATTTCTGCTTACAGGTTGTTTCTATCATATGCTTACTTCTTTTGACTAGTCTGATTTCTTGGGTTAACTTAAGCATTGTGGAGGGTTTGTTGCTTTTTTTCCTCATCTTCCAGGTAGAAACAGCTCAAATGGCAACTGTTCAGTTCTTGCTGGCATGTAGTTACTAGAGCAACTGATTTGTTTGGGAAAAAGTGCTGCTAGCCTTTCTGTGGCTCATGACTGTAATCCTGTTCTGAATAGCTGGCATTGACCCAGGTTCTGTACTGTGTGTACTTTTGATGTCTTCAATTGTTTAATATCACTAATGTGACAAGTTTAGTCATTTGGTGAATTTAGAGTGTAGTACCATAAAGTACATACGTAGGAGATAATACTGTTCTCAAGAGTTTTCATAACCAGCTTTAAGGTTTGTGTTCAGCACTCTGTGCTTTACTCTACACTGCAAAGTCTTCCTGGTTTTTCTTCCCGGCAAGGAAGAATCAGGTGCACCCACTTGTGTATACTTAGATACCCATGCAGGGTATAAGAGAGATACAGCTACTAATTAGCAGCTGAGTTAATTGGCCTTTTCTTCTTTTGAAGGCCAGAGGAATAACTCTATGGTGAATGAAAATCAGAGATATTAATCCTTCTTATGCATGACCTTGGCATAAATCCTGCTTCCAGGCTCTTCATTTGTGTCCTGGGGCTTATGTTCCAGTAAGGCAATTCTTGGTCTTAAAATTGCCCTTCTACCTTCCCTCAAAAAGCAGAGTAGATTGTTACTGAGTTAGACAATTCAGAATTAAACTCTAAATCTGTGTATTCCATCATTGGAATGGCAAAAGGAGGGAGCAAAACCAGTGTTGCGTCTATTTACAAAGCAAACAAATCTTGCTAAAGCAAGTCAAGAGGCTCATAGCACCTGGTGGCTGAGTCCTGAGAAGAAAGGGAAACAGTGAGAGGAGTAGACACACTACAGGATATCTGAGCATGCTCTTCTCCCTGCGTATCTGCGTAACAAGTGAGATGGAAATTAGAGGAAGTACCTTGAAGGAAAAAATTAAGGCTTTGACTTTCTCTCTTCTCTAAAACAAAAGCCCAAGAGGGCAGTACAGGAATTGTATTCTTGTATATTAAAATAAAAGGTTATAAATAGGATGATAATTACTGGAACAGGTTGCCCAGAGAAGTTGTGGATGCCCCATCCCTGGAAGTGTCAAAGGCCAGCTTGGATGGGGTCCTGAGCAACCTGGTCTAGGGAGTGGCATCCCTGCCCATGGCAGGCAAGTTGGAACTAGATGGTCTTTAAGGTCCAACCCAAACCATTTTCTATGATTCTATGAGAATTAGCCATTGTGTGTTGGTAGTGCACAGTGGGAGAAGAAATCAGCTCAGGTTTTTGAGTGGGAAAGTGAAGTTCTCAACAGGGATATTTGCAGAGTTTATCAAATCACAGTTGCTAGACATCTTTTAACAATACAATAAAAAACTCTCCATAGGGGTATGTTTATAATAAACTAGGAAGGAGAATGGACTATCTGGCATCATGAGAACTGTAAATAATAGAGAAGAAAAAATTGTATTGTATTTGCATATTGCAGCTGCACTTCAAAACCAACTGAGAGAATACTGACTGAAAAGAAGCATTGAGGTTTTTTTTTTTCATGTGATGAATTGATTAGGTCATGCACAACTTTTTTTCAGTATTTGTAACATAGGAATTACAAAAGAATCATGAGGGTGTCTTTATCAGAG
Organism: Acridotheres tristis; assembly: GCA_037013685.1. Classification (NCBI taxonomy): domain Eukaryota; kingdom Metazoa; phylum Chordata; class Aves; order Passeriformes; family Sturnidae; genus Acridotheres; species Acridotheres tristis. Next base: position 89,609,023 of record CM072886.1, read on the forward strand.
CATGCCTGCATGGAAGCTGTTTTTAGAAATATGCTTGACTCACAGCTCAGAAATAAAGTGATGCTATATGGGGAATAATAGCCTTTAATATTTGAGTGGGAGTTTCACTGTGCTAGGTGGGTTTCTCTTTCGTGTTTAAGTCAATGAGAGTTTTGGAAACATACTGTTATTATTAAATCTGTGCTGGGATGGGACCAAGACTCTAATCTATGTTTGAGGAAAATTACAAGTCTTGTAAGATTCTGATGCCCATATTCATATCATCATTTTATGAGGTACTGATCAAGTGTTGACAAAACTGTTAGGATTGCTCCAATGGTGTCAACAATGTTCACTTCAAGGAATAGGAGGAATACCACTGTACGTATAGCTGGATGCTGTCTCTGGAGCCAGGATCTCTTTTTCACCAGACAGAGCATGACTGGTGGCAGAATGGAAGCTTTCTAAAGTGCTACTTTACAAATAATGTAATTATGTTTGAAATTTCAACTTGATTATAAGCTTCTTGTTGAAGGTAAATAACTTCCCAAGAAGTCTTGTGCCACTTGGAAGAGGGTTGTCTGTCGCTTCTTTTCCCCTAGGCACTCGGGTTATGACAATCAGGAAAGAGAAATTGTGTATAGGAAGAATTTTTGTGTCGTGGGCCGGAGGAAGAAGTTATTGGTCTTTGTTTTGGGGTTTCAGGTGATGTGCTTTGAGAAAAGGTTAATGTCTCTGTGGCTTTGTGAACAGGGATAATTATGTAAAATGAGGCTAGAAATGTTTTGTAACATGGCACAGTGCCATAAATAGCTTCTCACATTTCCTCTAAATCAACCTAGAGTAGTCCTGCTATTAAATGTGTTCTTTCTGTAAACAGCAACTGAATGGAATTCAGGTTTGTGAATAGATTGAGCCACTTAAAATAATTTCAGTTTCTTTTCGTACAAGTCAGGAAGATGCAGGAAGATCCTATTAGTGTAGGATGTTCTGTCACAGTAACTTTTATGGTTTCAAGTACAAGAATTTTGGTCTTCTAAATTGGTAACTCTAGTGGGTTTTTTTCAATGCTTTGAGATTTATTTTTTCTAGGAAGTGGAAGCAACACCATGCTGAGTCCCTGCATGTACCCAGAGAACAACTTCAATTTGCAGAACTGTACAAACTGGACACTTGTTTAGGAAATTAAGTTGCTATTTGTTTTTATAGTAGCATCTGCAAATACAGAATTTGTGGTTTGCTTTTGAAAAGCACACTATAAATGGAATGTGAAACAATTTATGTTATTATGATATTGAATATATTTCCATCAGCTGTTAGTAAAGCACTCTCTGAAGAGTGTGGGTTTGACTCATTTTTTTGATCATGAAATATTAAGAGTTCTTGCTACGCTGTACTTTGGCATAGCTTTGGGAATTTTTTGATTGCACAAGTCACTCATTGTATGATCTTACACAGATGCAAAATATCACTGTAAAGTATTAATTTTACATAATCCTTGTTAATATTTTGCTCTAGTTTCTTTCCAATCCTATAAAATCAAGAAGTTTCCTTTGCAAGCAATTGTCCCTATACAGTACCCCTGATTTGTCTTGAAAGATGCTTCTTCCTCTTAGATTAGCTATATTCTTTACCAAAAAAGGAAGCATAGGTAGCTTTTCTTTTAATATATTTTTACATGGATGTGATACAAGTACCAAAACAGAAGCTCTTTTGAGGATCTGAGGACAGTAATTCATACTTGTCACTGATCTTTACTGTTCTGAAATTCAAAATGTATCAATTGTCTGTCATTACATCTGAAATTGAAGAGCCCACAGATTGAACCAGCTGGCTTTTATTTTGTTTCAAGTCATCATTAATTCTTAATAAAAGTAAAGAATGCATGGAAAGGTTGTATATTTAAATGTCTATAATATTTTTATTATATCCAGGCTGTAGCTTTTACATTCTGTTCTTTCATTCATAGTTTTATTTATATTTCTTGTAAACACATTTATTGTTGCAGTTGCTATTAAAAACTTCTTGAAATGTTTAGGTATTGGAAAATTGCCCTTTACAGTGAACATACAGAAGAATGTGCATAGTTTCTTAGTTTTAAACTTTTTATCTCATTTTTCTTTTTTAATCTGCAATGTTTTATTCTTTTTTCTTTTTCCTTTTTTAATTCAGTGCAGAGATGATGGGAAATTCAGAACTGTCTCCTGAAGTGGATGTAAATTCTCTAGATGCTCTGATTTCACAAAATGTGGTAGACCAGCTTCTCAACAAGTATATGTCAACACTCACTGTGAGTAATAACAGTGCAAAGGCACATTCAGATGAGTTTATAGCAGCATTAGTACCTCAGTGCTGCCCTTCCATCAGCAGACAAATGTGAATCTAACACCGTCCCTTTTATAAAAATTTTCATATCCTTTGTGTAAGTTTATAAGGTCATAATCAGATGATTTTATATATGTAAATCTTGGCATTTCAAGGAGTAGTTACGCTTTACAGACTATTAATAATAATTTATTGGAAAGGAAGGAATTCTGGTCTTCATATGCCAAAATCCATAGTGCTAGTATGTTAGCACTTAAAAAGACACTGTAGGCAGTTTGGTCCCCATAGTAACTACATCAACATTTGATATAGATGTGATCTTTTCAAGGTAATCAGGATGTTCATGTTTGCCAGTTTGATTCTTTTAACAGCCTTTTTCCTTTCATGCCTGTTAACTGCATGAGCATAATTTCCTTTTGTGGATGCCATTTCAAGTGTATCTTAAATATGAAGACACTGCTTCTTTGTTATCCTAAGAGTCACTAGAAACTGGTCAACTTCATGGCAAAACAAGCATTATGTGATTGTCAGATCCACTGATTGCCTCCAAGAGAGGATATTTGGGTAGTTGCAACTTTGGACTTGCTGTTCTTAAATTGTTCTGTGAATTCCTACTCCTCCTAATTCTACGAGCTCTGCCAAGCAAAGGAGGGAAATTTTTATGTTTCTTTGGATGTGTCAACTACTAAAATATGTCCAACAGCAACTACTTGGACTTTATACTCATCACAATAATGTGAACCAGTGTTGTAATGACTCAAGGAAGTTGTCAGTAGAGGCTCTGCTTCCCATTCGCTTTATTAGAACTTGTTTGCAAGTTTATTTTACTGCACTTACTTTTAGGACAAAAAGCACATTGGTTTGTTTTCCCAAGTTGCTTTTGCCTTGACTTAGGAAATGCCTTTGAATTAATTTTATCCTCACTTACCATGAAAAATACACCTATATTGGTTTTTTAGAACTGTTTTTTTTCTTAGCCACTGAAAAATACTATGTTTAGAATGTTGCTTTATTTTATTTATAGAATATAAATAAAACAAAGTTGCTACTCTGTTAAACAGAGGCTTTCTTTTTGTTGGTTTTATTTTTTGGCTGTATCTTTCTTTTAAGGCAGAAAATACCAAAACTGCCTATTTTTTTCACTTCTAACTTACTTCTTTTGATGTTATTTAAGTGTTTTTAAACACAATGAACTAATTCTGTATGGCTAAGTATAAGTAATTCGGAGTATCAACCTAAATACTGATGTTTACATCAACAAAAACGTCATGAGAAATAAAATGCTAGTAGATTTTAACAGATTTCTAGCATATTATTTTTCCAATCACCTCAGCTTGAAAAAAAGTCCTTGTAAATGCTGATCTTAAGGTGAAAATGTCCCCTGGGCTGCTGGTTTAAAAGATTAAGTCATGCAGGTCATATTTCATTGGAGCAATTCCATGCTTATGAGGAAGCAAGGTAGTGCATCGTTTCACACAATTGAAGAGGTTAGTATATGGACTTTGACCTTTCTGTTTGTGCCTACTGGTAATATGTAATTGTGCATGGCAGGGCACAGTAATGTACCTCTAACATGTTGGAAAGAGGTACAGACATTTATATTACTACAGGTTTTAAGCAAACATGAACAAAGCAGAAAGGAGTCAGAAATTGTCAGCCCAAGCAAGACAGAAATCAAAGAATCCAGTTATATATTTAGCAAACATGTTGGTCTTTACTCTTTTGAATAGGTCTGTGGTATGTGCATGCAGAGAACTGGCTTAATCTCCTAAACCCAGTTGCTTGTAATGTACAGTGTGCTGGGCAGATGGGAGGAGAGCCAGCCATTGTATCCGTCGCTGTGTTCTGCAGCACTTGTGTTCCAAGAAACACAACCCATTCAGTCTTATCCTGGGGTTTTGTTCCCGGCAGTAACGAGCACCAGTTTCCTAACACCTAGGTGTAAAAGGAAGTACAGGCAGATATGTGCTCTTTTTCCTACATTAATTATTACCCTAATTTTTTCAGCTGGGGAAAAATTCAGTTTCAAACCTGAAGCCCAAGCCTTATATTCTTCCAAAATTAGTAAACATGTTGATTCTGACAAACCGACCTGCCCTTTGTGTTAGAAGCACTCCCCTTCCAAAATGTGCCAAACTTCAAACTATTCCACTTGTGTTTCAGTGCTAAACTTTGTCAATGCAAACTTTAATTTGTCTGTTACTTACATCCTGCAGGAATGGCAAAAGTGGTCAGCATTATCTGTTACTATGCTACTCTTCAATATGAAAATGACTGGTATTCTAGATATTGTAGCAGGGGGTTTTGTTGTGTTAAATTAAATCTTTTCTTTCTCTTGGTTGCTTTATTAAATGAAGTCTAACATCATTGGCTGGCTGCGAAAAGCACTGGAGACAGATAAAAAAGACTGGATAAAAGAAACTGAACCAGAAGCAGATCAAGATGGGTACTATCAGACTACCCTCCCAGCTATTGTTTTTCAGGTATAAGGCCACATATGTTTTTTCTAGAAGATTTACAGAAGCAGTACATGGATTTGGGGGAATGGAGGGGAAGCTAAACTCTCTAGAATACTATTGTTTCTATGTCTTTTGAAGTACAGTTTTTTCCCCTGTAGAGCTGTTAGTTGGAGGGATTGTTTCTCTGAAGGTTTTTGTTTACCTTTTTTACTTCAATGCTTAAAGACGTAGTTCTTTTTTATGTGTAGGTTAGAAACGTATTTTTCCCAGTCTGTTTTGTTGATATTTGTATTTAGTGAGCTGCTTTTACTTAGGTCTCTTGATGTAAAAGTGTAGTATAAGCCCACCAAATGATATGTGACTTACTCGAACAGTTTTTGTTCATATAATGCTGAGGCATGTATTTGTTGCTGTAAATTATTCATTATATAAAAACACCTTAATACTAGAATAAAAAGTTCCATTGTAGGTTGAAACTGCTGCTGTTTCAAACACTATTTCAGTTAACATTCATGCCTGTTCAAATTAAGACCAGAAAAGATAAGGCTGTTTCTAAGATCCTTTAAAAAAAAAAAAATACCCAAACCAGCACCACCCTATTTTCAGTAATGGAAAGTTTTGAAAGTGATCTTTATCGACCGGTAAAATGTCCACTTATTATGCTCACTTTCTAATTTTTCTTTACAAATATTGTGTTAGGTACCTTCAATGAAAGATAGATTATCTCTTCTTCCTGTATTTGTTTGCCACTTTATTTTTTTTCCACCTTATACCAGGATTTTTGCTATATTCTTTCACATTTGTATTAGTGGCAAGGTTTACTTCATGTAATAATTTTCAGAAAGTGTGTGATTTTGAAGAAATTGGTGGCTGATTATTGGCTCTAGTGTCATGCTAAGAGGGACTGCAGTGCTGAGATGCATGTAGCAGTGAAATTTTCAAAATCATCTTAGCATAGAAACAGCTCATGTTTCCACCTGGCTTTTTTTTGTAGCTGTCCTTTCGTTCTAGTTTCCCTCCTCTCAAACATAGTTGCCTTTAAGTCATCTAGATCTTGTAACTGCTTGTGTTTCTAAAGTTCAGAGGCTCCTTTACTTAACTGTTGTGAGCTCACTGCTTTCATATATGGGAGAAGCAAAGGAATTTGAGTTGCAGCGTTATTCGTTACTAACTGCAGGAGCTGACCCTAGAACTTGGATACACTGTAAAGCCAAAGCACTACTGAATTAAAGAGATTAAGTACTGTTTTACTGAATTAAAAATGCAACTGTTTTCAGTATCAGGAGAACACTGCAGCATGCATTAATGGTTGCATTGGTAATATATTAATTACACTTGTGAGAATAGTGGCTTTTGGTTTAGTCAATAGGCTTGTCTGAAAAAAAAAAGAACAAAACATATGTAGAGCTGGTGCTAGTGAGAGACTCCAAGACAGGAGTTCTGTCTTTGTTTTACCACTGATAAATGCCTCTCTTCATAATTAAACTATTTTTGTCTTAGATGTTTGAGCAGAATCTTCAGGTGGCTGCTCAGATAAATGAAGATTTGAAAACAAAGGTACTCATTCTATGTCTTCAGCAAATGAATTCATTTCTAACCAGGTAACATAATGTTTAAAATACCAATGCTTTATCCTACCTCAGTCTCTGTTCCTACAGTTCAATACTCGTTTTTCTTTTTGTTTGATTGTTTCTTTATTGCTTTGGCTTTCTCCTATCACATTCATGCCAACCAGGCTCTTCTTCTTTTTCCTTTTCTTCCTTTCTCCCCTTACCCAATTTCACTACAGAAGTTCCTCTGTGCTGGTGAGTGGCACTTTCAGTTCCTGTCTGCAAACAGCTCTTAATTTTTTGAGTCAGTTCCGCTTTCTCTTATATCTCAAATTTATGTGTCTTTCTCCAAAGTAAGAGAGACAACACCTCCTTGGCTGGATTCTGCCCAGAACAGAAAGGCTAAACATCACATGAGCAACACACTCTTTATAAAATACTTAAAAATACCTTACAGACCCTTATGAAGCATTTGGTCCTATGGGTGTATTTGAGTTCTTACAGATTTGAGTCTGTTTAATGCCATTCCTTTTATGTGTTACAGGTACAAAGATGAAGCACAATTGTATAAAGAAGATCATCTTAGAAATCGTCAGTATCCTCAATGCTATGTTCAGTACATGATTGCAGTCATCAACAACTGTCAAACCTTCAAGTAAGTCTGCATATCCTTGCAGTACTGTGAGAAAAATAGCTATTGATATTTCAGTTGTAATACTACCTCTTCCCAGAAACTTTTCTTCTGTATACAAAGAGGGTTTGAGTTAAGGTAGTTTAGCCTTAAACAAAGGCAACAGGTTTAAAGATAGCACTGTTTTAAGAGGCAGGTATTGTGATTGCTTTTGCCTTTGGCAAGCCAAACCACCAGCAGAAAAACACTTGTTATTCCAAGAATTTCATTGCCAAAGGAAAATTTATCTTCAGCTTCCAGAATTTGAAAAGGTCATTTCAGTTAGTTATTCTGGGTCCAGCCATCTTCTCTTAGATGGGATCTCTCTCTGATCACCTTCAAGCAATGTGATCGAGGTGACCTGAACTGGAGAAAAGTAAAGGCAGAGCTTCTGGGAAGAGTATCAGAATGGCTTATGTTTCAGTAATGGACATTCCAACTTCCTGTTCATCCATAACTGGTGCCATTTGCAGGTCTACACATCAGCAATTTGCTACCAACACACAAGTAGTCTACACTGACCACTCCAGAATCATGTGGAGAGTAAACTATGGCTTACAAAGCAAGCAGCAGGCACAGTTTCCCCTTGCAAAAATAACTATTTGCTGTGGCTTCTTCTGTGTTTGTACTCCAAAATGTAAAACTGTAATTGTGCATCAGTGGGTAATGAAAAGCCTTTTTTTGTTTTGTTTTTGTTTTGTCTCAGAGAATCTATCATCAGTCTGAAGAGAAAATACTTGAAAAGTGACATGGAAGACACGTTGTCAATCAGTCATGCAAACATGGATGCAACTTTAGACACCATTGCTAAGGAAGGCTGCTCTAGCCTGCTAGATGAAGTCTTCATGGATTTAGAGGTTAGAACTTTTTTCCTCAAAAAACCCAGAAGTATTATTTAGAAAGAAAAAAATAATTCAGAATGAAGTAGTTGTGGAGCCTTTTGATTGCTAAATATATAAAATATGTGGTGTTTATATATGGGCTAGCAAAGTGTCAGTAAACATTAGCATTGTTCTTCAGTGATGTAGTTTGCATGTAGGAGACTGGAAGGTGCTTAATTAGGTTTCACAAGATGACTTAAGGCAGGTGCTTTGTATATAATTAATGTTTTCTAGCAGATGTACTGAGTCTTATGCTGTTGAGTTGTAAGAATTATTTGGGAAAACTGCTGTTGATACTAAGTTGTCATTGCAGGTCCAGTTAACCTGTAATTAATATATTTAATTGATTCTAACAGTGAGCCCTTTCTTTCTGGTAGATTTTCATGTTTAGGAAATCTAAATCTAAATCACTCTCACTTCTTGTATAGAATCCCCCAGGAAAAAAACTACAACTATAAAGAAATTGGGAGTATGAGGAGGGAAACAGGGCAATTAGAGAAACAGCAGGAAATGGTGAAGAGAGATGCTCTGGGACTTGTTAGATTTGTAATAAAATTTGGAACTAATATAAATACTTTCAATGGCTCACATGAGGAAGAATGTGGGAGAAGTGTAGTTTAGAAATTGTCAACACTTAAATGTCTCACATTTTTTAGTAACTGCACTGGTCTGATGAAACTGTCAAAAACCTGATCTAATCTCTTGTTACCTTCTCAGCCACATCTGAATGAGCTGATGACGAAGAAGTGGCTGATGGGATCTAATGCAGTGGGGACAATCTGTGTCACTGTAGAGGATTATTTCAATGACTTTGCAAAAATTAAAAAGCCTTACAAAAAGGTAAGTGCAAAATACTTAGTGATACTTTGCTCATGTACTCTGAGCACTATATTGATTTGGAATTTCTGAACACCACATGGAATTCAGAACTGAAATGCAGAAATTTGAATGGATTCGTTACTGGAAAGGAAAAAATGTTCATTGTCATACTGCAGAAGTCTGAATCTACATTTTTTTTTGTTCCCAGGCATACAATATTGTCAAAGACAGATCTAAGTTGTAGTATTTAGTCCAGGAAACTTCTTGGCGTGTTACTAGATATTTTTACCAGTTTGTACTTTTCTACCTCTCCTCAGAAGTTTGTAGTCAGATAAAATTAGCTCTTCTGAAACTAGTTTTGCTGGTAATTACTTTTTTTTATAAATGCACATCAAGTAATTCCTAGTTTTAATATATACAATGAAGCATAGTGAACTTTGTGCCATAAGGGTTAACAAATGGATAGCTGTTTAAAGTGCTCTTACAATAGTAAATGTGCTAGGTTATGGTTTTTTTACCCTCTAGTTTGTCGAAAAATAAATGGATTTCTCCATTGATAGAAACAAGTACAATAATGTGGAAGATTAAAGGCAGGTTCATGTAATAAGACAGTGTTAAATTATTGTCTAACACTTTGGAACCTAATAGAAGCTAGAAGAAGATCAGTATTTAGGTGAGATCTTTGAAGAAGCTCTTAGAAGGGCTTAAAAGATAGTCTCCAAATCATACACTTACTCTTTCTTACCTTAATTCTCAAAGTGATAAAGTGAACTGCTCAGAGTTTCTCTGATGACCTCTTAAACTTCAGCATTTGCAGATCCTAGAGGCCTTGTTATGTAAGTATTTTCAGTCCAGAAGAAATGCACAAAGTAAGTTAGGTCAGTCCCAGAATTAGTCTATAACCATGGAACAGCTTTCTTTTCCAGGTTTAGTTTGTTACTGTGAGGTACAAGTGCTTGGCATGAGTTTGAGGTGTTAATACCAATCTCTTCAAACACATATGTTTCATCATGTAGCATTTATTGCCACCTTGTGGGGAAGATGCTTACAAGCAGATTCTTTGGCATTCAGCATATTTGCTTTTCCCCTGTCTCCCAGCACAAAAAAATATCCCTTAAAAATACCATATATTCTAGCACAGGCTGGACCATACTTTTGTTTCCCTGATTTGTGATGGGATTTTTTTCAGGTTTTAAAATATTCTTGGATAACCCTGTTTTGAAAGTACAGTTTTTGAAAGCCATATGAACAAGCCATATGCACCTCCAAGAAGACTGTAGCCCAATGGGAAGGACAGAGTTCTGAAACAGAGGAAATTTGGATCAAGGCATTCTACTTTGCTGTTTTCCTCCTGTGAATTGAATTCTCTGCCGTAGCACTGTTGGCTCTTGTGGAGTGTTCTCAGTTGTAGTGGAGCTGTTTCTCAGTTCCTTTCCAGCAGGATGGGCCTTACATGTCAGTTCCCCACAGTCTGTTCTGTGCAGTTCATTTTCCTTTGTGCACTTGGCATCAATTCCACCAATGCAAGAGAAGCCATCCCTGAGCAACCACCTAATTCTGCTATTTCTGCAGACTCTTGAGAGCAGAGCTTGAAATTTTATTTTCTGTGTTCTGGATGAGGGTTGTGACTTCCAGTACTTTGCAATCTGTTGTTTTCTCCCTTTTTTCTCCCCCCTTCTCTCTTTCCTGAAACTTTTTTTTTTCAAATTTTGACTGAAGAACATGTTTCAAGAACAACTTGAAACTAAAGTTTGATCATACTACTAATAAAACATTATAAAAAGTTTGTGACTACCTGTTATGCCAGCTTTTTCTTAATAGTAAGTAATTTGCCACCATGTTTAAGGGGAAGAAAAAGCACCTGAGGACCTGTGGGATTTAAGGATTCTGCATACATTTCTGTTGAAAAATAAGTATGTGAAGGTTTTGGGGTTTTAGTTTTGTTCTTTACTTCCAAATGTCAGCATTATTCTTACACCAATACCAGATGCTTCATCCAGGTACCAGAAGATACTTCCCATAAAGAGACAAGTGCAGAACAGCAAATCAGTCAAGGAAGATCTGAGAAAGTAATTGTTCTTTGGTGCTTTTCAAAAAACTCAAGACATGTTATTAAAGATATCTTGGGTTTGTTGCTTCTTGTGATTGACTCATCGTTAGGGAAGGAGAGATTTTCATTTCTGTTAGCACTGTGAAAATATAAAACCACTCAATCTACAGTAACAAAAATTGTATACTGTTGTTTAAGTGCAAATACACAGTTCAAAGCCTAAAAATAATGGCTACATCTGCTGGTATCATTGGCATAATGCACCACCTTTTCCATTTCTTTCAGACAATGACTCTTGAGGCCCATCGGCGAGTAGTTGTGGAATACATCAGAGCAATCATGCTAAAACGTATATCTTTCAAGAATGCAGAAGAGCGAAAAGAGGGTGCAGAAAGAATGATCAAAGAAGCAGAACAGTTCAGATTTTTGTTTAAGAAGCTTGCAGCTGTAAGTGTTTGCTTTGGGTAGTGCTGTTAACCTGGTAATTTGCAATAACCACACATGTTTATTGCTTAGGGGAAATGGCTAGAGTTAAATCTCCATGTCTCCAAAATGTTGAGTGACTTGGGAATATCAAAGATGCCAGCTGAGGGCACAGACAGATTCTGAACACACAGACCAGCTGCTAAAATTCCTGAACACCAGTTTCCGCTGCTTTGTGTTTATACAGTTCTCTGCAGCTGAATATTTGAATGGCCCCAGAGAGGTAGGTACCCTGAATTCATAGAAGTAAGTGAAAAAAAAAAATCATTTAAAAAAATCTGTCTTTGCTTTCCCTGGCCAGAAGAAAGGCTGACCTGGCATCAAACAGATGCCATTACTTATTACCTAAGGAGCATGCAGTGTGTTCATTCGGATCAATAAGACGAGTATGTTGACCCCATTTGAAGTCCAGTAGAAATAGAGAAGACAGGCTAAAAAAAGTATTTGAAAATCAATGTACAAGACAGGCCTAAAAGCTTTAACTGCATAAGGAACAGGGATCTTCAAGAAAGCTCCTAGGGCCAACAGACGATAAAATGCAAAAAGAATGCACAAAAAGATAAAGCCTGAAAAACTGGGGTAGTTGATGAAAGAGGTTGTGGAATAAAGGAAACAATCCATACCTGATTGGCAGAACCAGATGACTTGAATTAAGATAGCAAAATAGTCCAGTTTAAATAGATACAGGTCAATCGTTCAGTTGCTGAAAGCTGCTTTGGTGGCCAGATGACTTGAAGGAGTCTAACAGAGGGACAGTTTTGAAGAAATGTTTCAGACGAAATCTCACTTTCATGTCAGTTATTCCTATGTTTATGCTTGTAATTACCAAAAGTTGAAGACTAGAGTGTATCACCATGTGGATAAATACAAATATTGTTTGTAGGACACTACTTCCTTCACTGATATTCTCAGAGTAGGTCTCTGAATGAAGAACAGGGAGAGAAAATTATTATGTGACAATTCACAAATATTTTGAGTTTAATGTCTGAAAATTCAGCTTTTTGGGAAATTCAAGGACATTGACAGACAAAATATTAATTAAAGGATCATTTGTAGATTTGAGGGGTATTGCTATTGTTTTGCAGCATTTTTAATATTTTTTGTTTACTTTTGCAGGGCTCTGGAGAGGACACTGAAGGACTCTGTGACATCATTGAAGCCATTGCAGAGGTTATCAAGCTGACTGATCCTTCACTGCTCTATCTGGAAGTTTCAACTTTAGTCAGCAAATACCCAGATATCAGGTAATTCTCTTTACCCTCACATCTGATTTATAGATAGATAACACCATAAGTTCCTTGGGTTTTGGGCAAGTTTTGAAATTCAAAACAGTGTGAAAATGTGCTCATATTTTTCATATTTTAGAATGTAACCTCTTTCTTGCGGAAAATGATGCTAATGTACAATGTATGTGTGCTGCACTAGGAGTTCTAACTACTTAAGTACTGCAGAGAAATACTTAAAATACTTCAGTTCTGTGTGTTGGGAGGATTAAATAGATTTTAGAGTCCTAAAAGCAGCCAAAACAGTGCTTTATATTGAGTAGGAAAAACCAGTTCTCACTGAGTAGAGATCTGATTAATAAAGAGTATCTGCTGAACTGAGTGAAAAGATTGCCAGTTAAGTGCTGTTTTTGACAAAATCTTACTTGTACAAAGCCTCCTAATGCCACTTACACCCTTTTCCTTTGGCAGGGATGACCACATTGCAGCTTTGCTGACAGTGAGAGGGGATGCCAGCAGAGATATGAAGCAGACTATCATTGAAACTCTGGATCAAGGTCCAAGCCAACCAAATCCAAACTATGTGCCAATTTTTAAAGAAATTACAGTTCCTACTCTCACTGTGCCAAAACTTCTGAAGTAATTGACAACTCTGTGTTTGTGTGTCATTACTGCTCTGGGATCAACAGGTTTGAAATATTTGTGGACAAATTTGGCAATGCTGTTTTGAGTAAAGTTCAATATACATTGATACTTGCTAGGCATATTTCTTTCTAAAGACTTGGACATGAGGAAATGTGGGATTTCTGAAAGAAGAAGGATTAAAGGTCATGTTTGAAGAACAAAGCTTTTAATGGCATGGGGTTTTTTTAACTGGCCCGTTTGTCACAGCTGGTTTTGCTGTAAGCAAATACATTTTTCTTGTGGAATATGTTTGCACAGTGCACTGCAATGCTATATAAAGATATTTATACCAAAACCTGCAGAGCTGTATTAGTGCTGGATATACTAACATACATCACTTACAATACCTAAGCAGGCTCCTTTAGAACTGTCTTTATATGGCACTGCATTCAGTGTTAATGTCAATCCACTTTCACATTATATTTTGTGTATGTACTTAATTTGGTGTAAAATAGTTTATTGCAGAAAACTTAATTATGAATTCAGTTTCCTGACTTAAAGGACTGAATAAAATTGCTACAGTGCAATTTGATTATAGGTTGAATAAAGAGATAAGGTACAATTTTTTTTCACTGATTCACTAAAAACAGCACATAAAGCACATCAGTTCAATAAAATGTTAAACCGTTGCTATGTTCAGCTATGATTCTTTGCATCCTTGTAGATTTACAGAGCATGTAAATCTTTTTTGTTGTTGTTTTAAGTGTGAATAAAAATTGGATTTAATAGTTTTCTGAAAACACAAGATACTGCGTTTTATTTCCACAGTAGTTTCAGATTAATCTAATTATAAAATAGTACTAGATAATTGTAGATTCAAAATTCCTTGATGAAGGACACATTTAAGACATTACCTCTTATTACCTGACCAGAGCTGTCAGAGGTAAGCATAAGGAAGACACGAGCCTACATTATTTTAATTTAACATTCTGGAGTTTGTGTATGTAACGCCTTTGGCCTGCGGTCACCCAGGCCTTGTGCCATTCCAGCCCTGTTCCCAGCTCTTCTGTACCCTAGAAGAAGTATATACAGGGTCAGCAGTTTGGCTAAAAGATAGACCTGAGATTGTGACTTTCTGCAGTGACGGTGACAGTGTGTCCCCAGAGATGGCTCAGTAGAGCATCATCTGGGTACCTCTGTGCTTGAGGGCTCTTAGCACAGGAGCTCCTTGGGTCCCGTGGGACCGTAAACTCTGCCTAGAAATTGTGGGTATGCAGAGGGGAATTTGCCTGTTTTTCAGAGGGTTGTGTTCAGCCCTCCAGTAGAGAATTCAGTTAAAGATTAGTGAGGTGGTACTAATTTAGCTTGTATTCTGACTCCATCCTGTCCCGGAAATTCTTTCCCTGTGTTTTAATCCTCTCTCTGTTCAGCGGGCTTTGTTTCCCCGTGTGTCCCTTCTTCCTCTCAGCGATGGTGCGGAGGCATTTCTTGGATGTTAAACTTACTCTCTTTCCCCTCCGGGCCACGCCAGCTCCCCTGAGCGGGGACCCGGCAGGGATCGGTCCCAGGGACTGCTCCTGCCCTCGCCGGAACCGACGGACGGTGGCGGCTCGGGGTGCGGCAGGCCCGCCACGCCCTGCGCGCCGCGCTAAGGTATTGCCGCAGCCCCGCCTCGCTGCCTCCCTCCCTCGGTCCCCGCCCCGTGCCGCGGGATTCGGCTCCGCCCGGGATTCGGCTCCGCCCGGGATTCGGCTCCGCTCGGGATTCCCCTCAGCGCGGCGGGGAGGGGCGCGCGTCCCCGCCCGGCCGTGACGTCACGGGCGCGCTGCGTCAGGGGCGGCCGGTGTGGGCTGCGCGCGGGGCAGGCGCGCGCGAGGGCCATGGCGGCGGGGTACCAGCACCGGCCCAACGGCGGCGGCGGCGCCCCCCTGCCCGACCCCTCCTTCCTGTGGAACGTGTTCCAGAGGTGAGCCACGGCGGCACCGGCGGCACCGACGGGCAGCGGGCCTGGCGGGCAGGGGGAGGTGCCGGAAGCGGGTCGGCTACTGCGGGAGTCCGGGCACCGGGGGCGCCTGGTAGTGCTGTGAGCATCGCGGTTGTTTCCCCGTGGGGGGAATCTGTAGGAAAGGGTTGAGGAGGAATAAATGTGGCTGTATTTTATAACGAGAGTAAAGGGGATTGATGGGAGCGAGACGGTAACCTTGAAAGCGCTGAAGACATTTTTAACCTTAGATTGCGGAAAGGATAGTAAAGTCTGGAGGATAAGTGTGGCAGTACAGGGAAAGTTTGTGAAAAGGAATCGGATAAATGTTAATGGAAGACTTTAAAGCTACCGACAAGAAGACATAGCTGCACCAGGGCACGTTTAGGTTGGATATCGGGAAGAATTTATTCTCAGCCAGGATGATTGGATATTGGAATTGGCTGCCAAGGGAGATGGTGGAATCACCGTCCCTGGAGGTAAGGGAAGACACTCAATGCCATGGCCTGGTTGGACTTGATGATCTCAGAGGTCTTTTCCAACCTAAATGATTCTGTGAAGTATTCTCTTGAATTCCCCTGGAGCAGCAGGGGAGTTAGCAGCTTGTGCTTAACAAACGCACTGGCAAGATCCTATCAGTAAAGATGCCAAAGGAGATTTCCCAATTATGTCATGTTGAGGAAACTGGGGAGGTGCCTACGTTGGATCCATTTTTATGGGAGATGAGTCAAGACAGATCCTGTGATACAAGCAGCAGCAAGAAGAGGTTAAGCAGTAGACAAACAGTACTAAGTTTCCAAAACTGGCTGATATTTACGGAGTGACTCAGGAATGCAGCAGCTTACCTACCCAGCCTGCTGTAAAAGAACTTCCTCTGAGGACTCGGCAGAAGCATGCATGAAGCCATTTCTCTTTTTAAAGGGTCCAGAAAGAAACAGATCAACAGTCTGTCTGACTTCTGCACCAAGAAATTCAGTAAAAACAATTTTAAATAATGTAGTTTGTCAGGAGAGTTGCATGGCTTTTGTTGAAAATATTTCTTCTGGCAGACTACTGTAAAAATCCTGGACTATGTTTGGTAAGGATTTGGATATGATGGCTAGAATTGGAGCACTTCATATAATCTGTATGCTTTTCAAAAATACTCCCAACACTATCAAAAGGCCCTTGAAGAAATCCAGTAAACGCAGAATGAATGGAAGCCTTCTTCAGTGGATGGAAAACTGACTGAAGGGGATGTGTGTGGTCATGCGCCACACTGACAGATGGAGCTCTCTTGGGATCTTTATGTAATCTGTTTGGGAGCAGCTGGGAAAAAGAGAGTAGGTTTAGATTGGAGAGTGGGAAGAAGTTTTACACTGTGGGCGTGGTGAGGCACTGGAACAGGTTGCTCAGAGAAGCCGTGGCTGCCCCATCCCTGGAAGTGTTTAAGGCCAGGCTGGATGGAGCTCTGAGCCATTTGGTATAATTGAAAGTGACCCTGCCCACAGCCAAGGGGTTGGAACTTGATCTTTGGTTCCTTTCAACCCGAACCACTCTGTGGTTCTATGATTCTGCAAAAAGGGGGTGAATGGTCACATGAGGTTTGCTGATTCTTGCAGTAACTGAGGCCTGTGAAAGTTTGCAGGAGCACCTTACAGTCCTGAATAACTGGGCTGTATCAGCCTGTCATGGCCAGATCAAGATCCCTGTATGACAGGTGATCCCCATACGTCAGGTGGAATCCAGAGTAGGAACCTGGTGTCCATAATGAAAACTCATTCTCATTTTGCATAATTTTGTTTATAAAAGGAATGTGCTGACTGATGATGCTCAAGAGCAAGATAAGTAGGTCATAATGAATTTTCATGAAAATATCAGCTTAGTACTTGGTAGCAGCTCATAAAACGTAAAAAATGTTCCCAATACTAAATTCAAAATACTAAAATGAGAAACAGATTAAAAAAGGGGAATATCTATTTGTAATTGAAATCTTTGCAATTTATGCTTGCAGTTTTAGTGTTGCATGCAGGTTACATAATTCTTGCAGATGGGGAAGGAAGCAATAGAATGAACTGAAAGTGTTTAGGAAAAGTCAGCAAGAACTAAAGGAAAAGAAATTCATCTTCTGCGAACAGGAATCAACTGAGCAGGACTCTGCTTTGGAGTGATAGTAAATGAGGGGAAATGAAAACTGTCAGTCCAAGGGGAACGTCCTTGTATGAAATGGAGGGAAGTCCCCACCAATTTCAGATACCCTTCTAAATAAGGCATGATCATTCTTTATTTGGGCAGAAATTACTTAATTCATTACTTTTGGCATAGAACTTGAATCATTAAGACAAGGGACTGTGAAGGCTCAGTGAAAGCTGGAGCCTACCTGTGCTTTTTCCTCTTTGAATCCTTTGAACCCCTTCTGTAGGGTCAAGGCCCTGCAATCGATTGAGTCTTTCAGTACTTTGGTCACATTAGTGACTTTCTCTCCACTGAGAGAGTCTGGGTGACAAACCTGTTGCTCCAGTTTTCGAAACAAATAGCTTACTACTGTGACATTAGGCATTTTGTGGATTTAACCAGCATGTGTGCTCTGCAGTTCTCTTAAACAGAAATAAATAAGAATACTTCCTTGTGCCGAACATGCCCAAACTCTTTCATTATCAGTGTGTGTTTCTATGTGTCTCTTCACTCATAAATAAGTCTTGGAGTTTTCTTTGGAGCTTTTATCATGTTCCAGAGACTTTTCAGGAAAATAATAATCTCATCTGGTGAGTAAGAACCAGAATGTTGAAGTCTTCAATAAGTGGAACCTGTTAATTTCAGCCATTTAAAGCTTACTACCTGTTTTTGTTTTGTTTTGTTTCTTTTTCCCAGAGTTGATAAAGACAGGAGTGGAATAATATCTGATCATGAACTTCAGCAGGCATTATCCAATGGTAAGTCTCTAAATGAGCAGTGAAGTAGTTGTAAACTTCATGATAAATTTTCTGTGACAGTGGTTACTTGATGCTGTCATTCTTTGTATGGAAGGGGGTGGGAAGTGTTCCTACCACTCAAATAAATACTGATTAGTATTTAATCTGCAGCAAAAGGCTGGAAAGGGAAAAAAATGAACAGTCCCTGCGATTTTTTGTTTGTTTGTTTTAATCTGAGTATCTATTGTAACCATTATTGGTGTCTGCATTCTGCGGAATGAGGGCGTGCACATCCCTTTATTTTTTTCTCAGCTCTGCTTCCTAGAAATCATAACCAGTGATTAATATATTCCTTGCTCATCACTACTGAACCTTTGTTTTTAACCGGAATCAGTGTATAACCTGGGCAAAGCTGTTTACAACCAGCCTTTTCATTGCACATAAATTATTTTTCATACAGTATGGTGCAGGAAATAAAGTATGTTTGTCATTTTTCCTAACAGAGTAGAAAGATGCACTCTAGATCTAGTATTAAAACTTTCTAGTAGTCTGTCAGTTCCTTGTTGTAATACTCAAAGAATAATTAGGGTATTGTCAAATAACTCATGGAAACAAAATTAAAAAAGAAACATTTTTCCAGTAGCCTATTTTTACTTTACTCCCATGACTCAGTGTGGGTAGGGTTGTACTCTGTGGAGTTTTTTTTCTGTTTGGAAATGTGAAAAAGGGCATATATAGGCTGTTTGTCTACCTTTGAGTCCATACGAAGTTCCCCTTCTCCCAAAGTTTGTTCCTTTATCCCTCTTGTGTTTTATGACTGAGAAAGGCTTAAACTGATGTTGTGAGCTGCAGCACACACAGGCTGAAGGGCCCATTTTTGTCAGTAATTGTCTGACTTGAAATAAATTCATACGGTTCTATTCAGTAAAACTGCAGTCTTGTAACTGAACTGGATTTACTAGAATATTTGTTTAATAATGTATCTTGATAAATTAAAAGCAATGTGTTGTGGCTGCCAGATCTGATCCATAATTAAAATTTTGAATAAAATCTTTAGCAAAAACTAAGTTAAAGTCACCATTTTCATTTAGATTACAGTACTGTTTAGAATTGTGAGCAACTGTCATTTTAAATTTTACCTGCTGTTTTAAATGTTATATATTTTAAATATATTATCATATGAACCTGGTATTTTTAATTTTATATATTTTAAATATCTCCTTATACGATTGAATTTAAAGGTAATAGGCAGTGATAACTCTCGGAGCTCTTTTCTTTCCTTATTTACAGTGTAGATTAGCAGTTTCAGTGTTTTGCAGTTATGAAGAATGCCTGCCAAGTGTTAGACAAAATATTTACGGAACTGTAAGCTTCCTGTGTTCCAAGAGATTCTAGATCTTGTACACCAAAGTCAGTAACAATTCACTTTATTATTTTCAGAATATATCCTCTAGTGGATTGGATGATTGTGCATGGCTGTCCTGCAATTTAACATGGGCTAAAAAAATACTATGAGTTTATTTCTAAAACATTTAAAAAGTCTGCATCGTGCTCATTGACATTTGAATTTCAGTGTAGTTTTGACAATTTGACATCTTCAACCTGTGAAGTTTATGCAGGTAACAGTGTGCTTGCCTGGGAGGGGCTGATCGTCACTTTGTTTGCACAACAAAGTCCTTCGCTTCCTTCTTGTTTTCTTCTGTGCTGCTGTGGGAAGTTAATGCTAGAGCCAGAAGAGGAGAGACAGGAACAGTCTTCAGTGTTCGTTGGAATAGGCTGAAATTAGAAATCTGTACAGTTCTTCACCTCTGGAGTTGCTCAGATTTCATTCTGTGGCGGCTGTATGAGTCACTTGAATGTTTTAAGGGGAAATAAATTAACTTTCAGACTGTATTTTCACTTTCTCCTCTTATTCTGTTCAGTGTTAAATGCTGACACCTTATTAATTCCATTATTTCTTATTCTTTTGAGGAGACACACAGCTCTAAGGTGCTGATATTCTCTGTCTAAAATACTGCTTCAGCATTTTCAGAGCCATTTTCCCTCTTTCTCTGCTTCGTTTCTCTTCATGTGCAAATAGTCACGGGGTCTGCCTACAGTGCAGGATTCACCCTGTAGAGAGATTCACCAGTGCCCGTGACCCAGCAAAGCCAACGTGCTGGATCCCGATCCCAGCTCCAGCTCGGCCCTTCTGCTGGGATTTGTGGTCAGCTGACACATCCCTGGGAGCGCCTCTGCAGTGTCCTGGGCTCACCGCCTCCTTTGTGCCCCCACCCATTCCTTGTGTCCCTGCAGGCAGCCGCAGCCAGTTAATTATGCGCTGCTTCGTGCTCCTGCTTCCTTCACAGGCTCTGGAGAATCGATGGTGAAATTTCTGCATGAGGCAGCAAGATTCCTCTTTGTTTAAAGCTTAATGCTTCCTAGCTCTCAGCCAAGGGAATGCTCTCAGCCAAGTGAAAACTATTTCATAATGACAAGCCTCTAAATACTCAGAGAAGTACAGAGCTTCTCTCCAGATGATTACTGCTCAGGCCCTTTCAAGCAGCAACATTTCTTGGTCTAAAAATACTAATTCAAACTAACACTTAATTGTTTTAGCAGGGGAGGTGGGATTTGTACTGAACAACTCTGAGCTGCAATGTTATGGTTTTGCTGCGTTGGGAACCCTTTTTCTTTACTTTTGCCAGAAACTAAATGCCCTGGAGTAGTCCTGTAAAAAGGAAATGAGCACATGGGTTTTTACTGGGGAACAGATAAGAGGCCTTGATTGAGTTACAACTTAGAATACTTCTGCTCCTGTCAGTAGAAAAGAGGTGCTTCAGTTTAGATCTTGCTTTTTATCCAATACTTCCTGACATCCTGGGACAAAAAATTCCTTAGATCTTCTAAGGTTTGTTAGGTTTTTTTTTTTTGTTGCAGCCTTAAAAGTGCTGGTTTCTGTGGGATATTTGGAAAGCATTGGTCTGAAGTCATCTCTGAATTGTGAGACTTTCCTACTTTCAAGCAGCCTTATTTTTTTAATATGCCAGTTCCATGTTACATAGCTCTGAATTCACTGTTCTTAACTGATTTGGTTGGTTGGTTGGTTGCATTTTTTTAAACGCTGAGGAATTCTTAATTCTCAATTAAGTAATTCTTTCTGTTTCAGGCACATGGACTCCATTTAATCCAGCAACAGTCAGGTCAATTCTTGGTGAGTGTAGTTGTGTGATGTGACATAGTCCTAAGATACCGTTTTGTGATGTGTTCAGATGATTGATTGAGAATGCTCAGTTGCTACATTGTTTTTTTTTGGTCAGTGCCCAGCAGCAGTAAGCTAAATTATTTTCCCTCTTGATTAATAGAGGAATGCTCTTTGCTTACACACATGTACACTTGTCAAAGCAGCCTGAGAAAATGTTACTGCATAATTGATTAGATAATAAATGTAATTTATGCATGAGATTTTTATCCTAAATTTTCTAAAAAGGTATTATATAAATTGTTTTGGGAAGTAGTTTCTCCTGTCTTGAATTTAAGCATATGTTTTACTCCAAAAATACCAAACAGAAGCTTTACAATGGTTGAATTCTGTTAGTATCTAAACTAATTGCCAGTAATGTGGAAGATGATGGTGGTAGAACAGGATGAAGATCCAAGCACAATAAATCAAATATTTTCTATCACAAAGTTCATAAATCCAAGGACTACATTTTTTTGCTTTGTTTTCCATAAGTGTTAGCAGCAGTCTGAGTTCCATTGCTGGGTGACATGCTTATTGCATAAAGATAACAGTATCAGTAAGTCAAATGCAGATGAACATCCCAGCACTCTTGGAAATTATGTAAGACTTTTTAATGTGTCCTTAGAAAAGAACAGTCCACTCCTCTGTCCGTTTTGATTTATCACTCAACGATCAATCAAGCCTTCGTATTTTTGAACTGAAAATGAAAACCTAGGAAAAATAAACATTCTGTGATTTATTCTGGTACTTTTATCTTGCTTTATCATTTTTTCCTTCAGTGGATGACTGCTTGCTTTTCCTTGGCAGAACTTTGCAAACTACCACTTGGATTTTAGCAGTTTCTTCTCTCTATTCAGTACGTTCAACAGAGCATTCTTGCTATCTACTTGAAGTCCAGGCAGATCTTGCTGAGGAGTAGTATGACTAAGGTTTTACACGTGTTTCTTACTTTTTATTTCAGGCATGTTTGACAGAGAAAACAAAGGGGGTGTGAACTTCAATGAATTCACGGGAGTCTGGAAATACATCACAGACTGGCAGAATGTCTTTCGAACGTATGACAGAGACAATTCTGGAATGATTGACAAAAATGAACTAAAGCAAGCACTAACAGGTTTTGGTAATTCATTAGTAATTACAATTTTTATGACTGAGTTATGTCATAGAATGAGCTGCTTACTGGTACTGTTGCAGAGCTGTACTGCTCTGACAACTGTGACTAAAAATGAGGCAGGTGAAGGACAGCTCTCCTTTTAGGTATAAGGTACCTTTTAACGATGTCCATGCTAGAGGCACGTTTTTTAAAGCTTTGTCCTTAGAGAAAACCATTCCATGCATGTCCTGATACATGTTCTAGTCTCCTCTGTGACACGCTCTGAGAGGGTTACCAATGCTTCAGGCAAAGTCAGGGTACTTGGTAGAACTTGCCACTTTTTAAAACAAGGTCAGATGTCCATGCTATGAGAACATTCTGGTGGCTAAGGAACTTTCATTCCAGTCACTTCACCTGTAAAGACAAGCTGCAGCCCTAAACCATTCCCTCAATCAAATAGTCACGTTAATCTATAATTATATTTACTGTGACTTTGTATATAATTATTATTGTGCATGGGGTTTTTTGCATGCATTTTAGTTTAACAGAGATATTTATGAAAATCATTGTAACTCCTTACTGTTTTCTGGTTTTGTTATTACACATGCCTGCTAAACAACCTTGTTCTTTTTACAGAAAGACTGCAGTAATTGAATCCTTTTAAAGTATTTCTCTTTTTCCAAGGTTACCGACTGTCTGATCAATTCTACGATATCCTCATTCGGAAATTTGACAGACAAGGAAAAGGACAAGTTGCTTTTGATGATTTTATTCAGTGCTGTGTTGTTCTACAGGTAAGAAAGGAGATGTACTTTGATGTCAATTTAAAAAAAAATACCTTTTCTTAAGCTCTTCTGGTTCTCACTTTTAACAGCGGATTTAGAACTTGCTTTTATTTATAGTAACCCAACTGAACTAAGTATATGCCAAGTGCTAGAAACATCTTCGTGGTCTTCATTAGTAATTCATTTGAATCTCAAGTAAATTGTATCATTACTGCAGTGAGCTATCTTTATATCTAACACTGTGAAATGGCTACAGAGGGGATGAACAGAAAGGCTTCATTAAGCTGCAGAAGCCCAAGTAGCAAGGGGAGTATGTGTCAGTTTGAATCTCCCCTAGAACAAAAATGTCTATTATTTTTTTTCTCTCCTCCTCAGAGGCTGACTGATGTGTTCCGACGCTACGATACTGATCAGGATGGCTGGATTCAGGTGTCCTATGAGCAGTATCTTTCCATGGTCTTCAGCATTGTATGACACCCATAACCAGGAATTGCACACTAGCATTACACAGACTGGAATTGCCAAATCATCCTCTACTGAATAAGATCATTGATGTATTACAATGGATGTAACATCACATTCTTAAATTTTGTATGTTGGTAATCATTGTCAGAATCTGTACTTGAGTTGGTTTTTATTTTGTATTATTGTATGATATGACCATCTCTGCTTACTGTAGTACAGAAAGCACAGAATCTAGATTTAACCAGTATCGTGTTGAACATTACCTCTTACACATATCCTGCATGGGGGAAATGACTCTTTAGAAATGCCAAATTAAAATAATGCTTGTTAGTTTATATCAGTTGAAAGCCAGAAGTTGCACAACATGTTTTGCATGTGCCTTACTTTTTATAAGAGTTTAATGTATTAATTTTTAAATACAGAATTTAAAATTAAGTAAAAATACTAGATCAACTTTTAGTCTGTTTCACTTTTGTAGAGCTTTAAGGGGATGGCGATTTTATTTCTGTATTCTCTACGATTCAGGGATCTCTCCACTTGGATGGCCTTTATTTTATTTTTTAGCTGCTTCCTTTCAGGGTATCCTTGGGATGGCTTCAGATAAAATTTCTTCACACCTGTGAAGAAATTCATACTGCACCTCCCTTGGTAAGTTCCACACAAAAATGGACTCTGAATATGCTCCCTTTGCTAAGTATTCATTTAGCAGCAGAAACCTTCCTTTTTGTGCTGAAGTACTTATTTGCAGTGGCCTTGAATTGACAGTCAGAGAGTCTCGTAACTTTACCCTACATCTAACCATTTACAGCTAATGAGAGAGTGGGAAAACAGATTCCTATCACACACCATCTCTTGCCGTGACTCTGAAGAAACAACTTGGAGGAAGCAAATTCAACCCAAAAGAAAGTTACAATGTTACTTCCAGGTGACCCTGAGATTGGCTCAGATGGTCAGAGTGGCACAAATAACACCAAAGTCACATGTTCAATCCTGATATCGTCCATTCACTGAAGAGCTGGATTTAGTGATCCTTGTGGACTCTTTCTAACTCAGACAATTCTGTGATTCTGTGTCTCACCCTGAGTAGAATGTCTGGTGTCAGGGTGACACCAGACCCTGCAATCAAACATCTGTCATGCAGAGATGCTGCTACTATTTGTCAAGTGATAATGAGACCCTCAGTGACAGCTCAGCAGCTCTCTGAATTCTTCTGGTGTCAAGTATATGGGGAAAAATAAATGGCCCTCATAGCATAAGCACACTGAAACAAGGAGTTCTCCCAAAACACTCTTGACATTGTCCTTGCCCAAAGGATCAGGATAACGACCAGTGTCAGAAACCACCTCATCCAACAGCTATCAAAGTTATTTACGTTGAAGAAAACAAGGGAAAAAGACTTCCACCAGTTACTTTTTGAACCTTCCTTCCCTAGAAAGCTGAGGTAGTAACTATATATGCTCTCTCCAGAAACAAAACAGAAGAGCCCCAAATTTCTGGGCTCAAAAATCTCCCCATTTTCTTTCCCAATAAGGAATCTGTCCCTTTGGATCATACACCCACATAACATACAGTAATTCTGGGAAGCATTTTGAGGAGTATTAGTAAGTCCATGGTACAAACTAAAAAGCTGGAATCTGAGAAACTTCCCAAGTTGTCTCCCCTGAAGGATGTCTCCATGTCCAGCTGGCCTTGTTGTATTTCACTGCCCTTGGTTCAGAAGAGCTGGCTCCAGCACTTCCTAATGGAGCATCACTGATGCAGAGAATCATCAAGGTGGCTCTGGATTGGAACAACACTTGTCACAGTGGGAAACACACTTCTAAAAGTGTGAAAGCAGGTAGACCACAGACTAAGAAACTGGCTAAAAGTAGACCATTTATCCCCAGTCCAAGACATGTTCCAGTCTGGATTTCTGTCACTAGCTTTTTAAAGAAATTGCAAATTTGCTCCAAGGGCTCAGATGCATTCTGAGAACTACTGCCTCCATGCCAAGGCCTGTGGTGTTGCTACACTGGTGCTGACAGGTGCCAGCATGTAACGCTGCTCTGCAGGCTGTGGGACCTACTTTGTGAGGTTGTTTCTTGAAGAAGGATTGGAGTCTAGACATAGTTCTGCTCCAATTCTGGAGCACATGAGCAAAAAATGGCAAAGGGTTTTCTTGAGAGTAAGGAGTACTCAGCTCTCTACAGTTCAGGAAAGCTTTAGTAAATCAATGCTGACTTAATTTGGTAACTACTCCAACTCCATTTCAAAATGCAAGAACTGTTTCTCCAATACAGGACTGTGCACAACAAAGGCGGGACAATAACTGTTGCCCAGAAGGAAAAATGTGAGCAGAACGTGTAGGTGGAAAGAGCATCTAATTTGGATGGAGGTCATCCAGCTGCTGTATGCCACTGGGGTATACAGTGATGGCAGTAAAATCCAAAAGGGAGTGAGAAATGGGGAAAAGAGTTCTCTGCAACAACCTCAAATGAAAAGTTCTTAACTTGAATTGACAGAGTTGCAGCAGTAATATTTTCTAGCGACATTTTTTTCTACAGTTAAGAATTTTAGTTGCACTACACTTTCTGTGACTAAAAACTATGGTAGTAACATTTGTGTAAATAACTTCTGGTCATTTTTAAATCCAGATATAATAACTGATCAACCTTACTTAAATCAAGGTGTCTGGCAGACACCTGTGGTAGAAAAAGCATAGTTCTCCCTTTTAAGCAAGAAGGTTGGCTATGTAATTCAGTAGATGGAAGTGTATGGCACAACTACGAGGTGTGTGACATCATAAACCACTCCAACACTTCAGTACCTATGAGCAGTAAAAGACACAGTGAACAGGAATGAAAAAGGAAAGTGGATCTTTTCACATGCAGAAACAAAATAATGACAGAAGAAAAGTTTTAGGGAATTGAGCTTACATGCTCAATAATAAATGGTTTCATTGAGTTTTTATTAAAATTTACATAACAAGATCCAAAATGTTTTATGACACCTCATTAAGACTAATTGCTTCAGTGCATGTATTTAATGCACAGAGACACAGTTCTGGCATGGGTGAAAAGAAAAATGATAGTCCACAATGCAGTAGTGAAAAGGAAAACAGACACTCAGGAGTAAACTGTCTCACTTTACTTCTTTTCTTCAGCTCCATGTAAGCTGGTTTTAATTACATAAAGCAGATATCTAAAGCCAGGCATTCATGAGGATGTGGCTCTGATACACATCATGAACTGCTAAGTATTACTCGGTATGACATTTTGTTTATTTTTCCTGTTATTTTATCTGTTTGCCTTATGGGATCTACTATTTCTTAATATGCTTTTGCCAGTAGAAAGTCAAGAATTTTTATTTTAGCGTGGGTCCATCCACTAAATGAGTTTTTAAGACAACTTATTTTATTCTGAACAATAAGATTAGAAAACCAGCATGTATTTCACACCATTTCTTACTCTGCAAAAACAAAACTAATATGCCCCATTACATACCAGTCCTCTAGTATAGATTACATTTTCCTCACATAGCATCACATTAAGATAGAGAGAATACCTTTGCTGTGACATTCTCCTTTCTTTGTGCAAACAGAAATGTAGTGTATCAATTTTTAAAAATATGCTAAGTATAAAGCCTCAAATTAATGGAACTGGCCTTACATTTGTGTGAAGAAAAGTAAACCTGTATTTCCAATGAATATTTTTCCTAAGTGGGTAACATAAAAGTAAACCTTTCTTTCTCTTCTGAATTGAGAGGGGTATTAAAAGGATTATTAGCTTTTTGCTGACAGAATAATTTTAACAGATTTTCAAAAAATAACAGAAGATTTATTTCTCTTTAATATACTAAGATATAACAAATACATTACAAAAAGCCTAAACAAAATAGTATGTTCACCTGTTATGTGCAAGTTCATGTTCCAGCAATATTTCACATGTTATAAACTTAAACCCTACCTCCCTTTACCTTTCCCAAGCCAGCGAAACACAGGGTTAAATGCAATCTCTTTCCTGAAAGCCAAGTGATGGAGATTCTCAAATCTCTTCATCTGTTTCCAGTTCAGCTCTTGTTGCTCCTTAATCTTTCTCTCTAGTTTCTATTAGCACATTGACGAATGTCTGAATATTTATTTCTGGAAAGGGGAGATAAAGACATTTAGAGTTACTTCTACCTCATAATATTTCCATAATACAGCATAGAGAATGTGAAAATGAAAGTTTTACTATTAAGTAGCTACCTAATTAAATCTAGTACCAGAAGTGTAGTTTGCATTTGTCCAAACTCATAGTTTGGATTTGTTCAATGAGAGCTATGCAGTTGCATATGCCCACTTCTCTTTAAATCCCTCTAATAATCTATTTCCAAAGGAGAAACTCTCACTTTGAATAGTGTATCACTATTCTCAACATTAATGACTATTTCTACAGTAACTGGAAAAAAAGTAATTGATACGTAATGAACCAGCTCTTTTGATAACATTTCCCATGTTATCCCAATGGGTTTTGAGTCATTTGGATTATGCATTATAATTCCATTCAGGTTTGGTTCTGCATGCATTCCAATATTTTTTTCTTTATGCCAATACATTCCCCTCCCATCATTGCAAACCTACCAGCACAACTCATGATACAAACTGCTAGTTAGAAAGACGACCTAGGATAAACCTTTCAATTCAGGACATTTTTGCACTATGAAAATCTCCTCCCACTCACTGCTCCATCTAGTTGCCAAGAGGCACAGTGTCCTCAGAGAGGCAACAATGCCTTTCTTCAGCTGATACAGATGTGAGAAAAATGAGTTCGACTCCCCTGAACAGCTCATCCTATCTCTGCAACCTGCAATCTCCTGCTTATGTTAAAGCAACTATGCTGATGTAACTCATTTCACATGATGCAAACTGATCACAATCTTACTTTGAAGTGCTGGATATTATGGAGCCAGCTGTTTGAGAATCCTGGTCATTGTAGGTACACCCTTTCCTAGTAGTCTGTTCACAGTGTTGGGAGCAAGACCAACATCAAGTCCATCTGAGCTTCTGAACTGCTGGTGATCTCGGTATGAACCATTGCCAGAAAATGCACCCTGATGTGAACTCCAGTCTCTTTGGTAGCCTGATTTCTGATACCTGAATCCTTGACACCTAGATTCCTGCTTCCAGCTATAGTCCTGCTTCCAGCTACAGTCCTTGTTCCACCTATAGTCCTCGTTCCACCTACAGTCCTCGTTCCACTCATTCCACCTAGTGTCCTGGTGCCACCTGGAGCCACCTCTTCCTGAAACAGCAGAATTTGCAGAAGATGTGTAAGTATTCACAGACTCATTGTTCTTGTAAGAGGAATAGCTTTGTGAAGGATAGTTTGTAGAGTATCTTCCAGATGAAGGATATGAGGCAGAAGAATTGGGATAGGGTAATTCTTGGTCACTTATATGCCTTGCTTTTTTACATACTTGTTGACTCCTCCATTTTGTGTTTTCCCTGCCAAATGACAGTCTGTTATCACAAAGGTCACTTCCTTGCACATCACTGGATATGTATTCTGCTGAGTACTCCTTCACTGGGTTGGTCTCATATGAAGAAGTCCCAGCAGCCAAATTCCTGCAGGACACAGAGTTTCTGAGCTGTCTCAGCCATTTGCTGACACCACTGGTAGCACTATCAGGCTCAACAGCAGGAGAGTCCGTGAGTGGAGACATCATTGCAAAGTTGTCCGATCTCAGATGACAATAGGATGTTCCATCACCTGCTTGGTAACTGTTTGGGTGAGCAGGAGCACAAGAAGCATCTTCAGAACACTCTTCATACTGAGACATAAAACCTTGATTCCAGTCAGAACTTTCTGAATAAATAAAGGGCACCAAAAGTTAGCAGAATATTAAAATACCAACTGCAAACACAACTACTTTGAGATTTTATGATGTGTCCTTCTGTTCTTTTCCCATTTCCTGCATTTATGTCTTATCTGAGTTTGGCAGTAAATAGATCAGGAAGGGTTACTGCTTGAATTTCCATAACCTTAACTGCTGTAACACTGTTCAGTGAGACAGGAATATTTTCAGACAGTTAAGTCATTAAAGAATCAGAAAATGATATCCTGAACTGACTCAGAGGGCAAAGACACATAGTACACCAGCTGAGAAGCACTGTGGCTGGCCATAAAAGTAAATTTTCACAATCTGTGCAGTCTCCAGAGTAAACAAACTAATAGAACAAAATATCTGAATTACCTCTGTATTCTACATCTGGCCCATAGTGTTCTGGATCACTTTTCCTTTCTGGAAATTCATCTTGAGGTACTGACATCAGTGGGCCTGAACTGTTGGTGCCATTATCCTAGGTTAAAGCAAAAGATCAGAATGTCCGTTTGCACATGCAAGAATTTAAGAACCTACAAATTCTAAAAAGCAACGAATTTTCCATAGAAAGTTAGCAAAGTACAATTTTAGGTGATAGCAAAGTCCATATGAGGAGTATGTTGTTACCACATTATACCACAATTTTCCAAAGTGCTATTTGGAAAAGGTACATGTCTGGAGAACAGAAGGAAGTGTCTGGTGAAGACAACATCTTTTGTTTCAAATGTATTGCCTCATCTCTCGTATCATCTGGCTAAAATATAAAACTGGTGCATATGCAAATCCTGCATCCATCTGGGGAATGCAGAATGGAAAGCCCAGCTAAGGGATTAAGCTACAGAAACCAGTATTTAACTGGTTTTAGTGGCAGCATTTGCACAGAGATAGTTACTGTAGCTCACCTGACAGAGAATATACAATTGAGAAAACCATCTGAAACAGCTTTCAGAAAAAAACACATCCTGAATTTTGTGAACCAGTAGCTACCAGAGTGATGACTCATTTTTTCACAAATTCTGGTCCTTCTTCAGACTCCTTTTTCCACAGGCAGTCAACATCTTTGCAAAGAAGCTATGGAGGTTTGTAAGGACCAACAGATAGTCAAGAACATCTTGCCTACCTTAGTCTTAACAGATTAAAAAACTCTCAACTGAGAGCAGAGCTACAAGTTATGAGAAAGACAGACCTACCCACAGGCCCAAGAAGGAAAAAAGTGGCACATTTGAGTGGCACTTAAAGCCTCATTGATCTTAGAACAAAAGCTATCAAGCAAGGGACCACCACAAAAAGGATGACAACCTGTCATCAAGAAGCAAAATGGTGCCCAGAAGAGAACACACACACACAAAAAAAGCCAAAACAGATACATGAAGATAGAATACTAAGAGAAATGTGCAATGTAATTAATATCTTTGTTACTTAGAAATTGTAAAAAAAAGAAAATTCAAGTACATTTAACTGGGGGTTTTGACCCATGCCTGAACTGTTACAGGTTGGCAGGGTGTTAACACAGTGAGTTTAATCACTCCTTTCCTCCTACTGGCAAAACAGCTCTGGACAAGATTAAGTTACTTACTGCTGCTTTCTTTTCACAAAAGGCCTTCAAAGCCTCCATGAGTCCCTGTGTAATGTGAACAACAAGCGTTGCTTCTGAATCTGAGGTGATGTGAAAAGTCTCCTGTTGAAAAACATGGTTAGAATTGGTCATTAGGATGCTGAAGGATCATATACACAAACAGATCAAAGTTATACTTTGATTTTGGTATAACCAAATTTATACCATTGGTTAACATATGGCATCTATGATAAATGTATACAAAAACATAAAAAAATAAAATATGGAACATAATTATGGCTTGATAAAAGGTAAAACATAAACCTGGATTTCTGTGCCACTCCTATACTGTAAGTCCATAAACATTTTGCTGCAGAGTAGAGGACAAATCCTAAATTTATATTTTCTGTGTAGAAAATTGAATAAAAAATAAGCTTCAGGCTGATTACTAAGTAAATGAACTTGTAAGTGATTACAATAAGTTAGAAGAACATAAGCATTTTTTGTAAGAAATAGCTGTGATTCCTGTAGATAAAAGTCAATTAACTACCAAGCTTTTTGTAGTTTACTGATTATCCCTTAGACTTGTTTTTTCTCTCTCTCTTTCTGAAGTCACAAGTAACCACAGCATGGAAGACATGAAGCACATATTTCAAAACATTCTACTTCTGATTTTGGTGTATAAACACAATTCGGACTCAAATAAAATTTTCTAATTGCGTTAGGTACAGAACATGACTTTCACAGAGTAAAACAGCGAACACAACAATGGTCAGGTATTTTCATAAACTCAAACTGAGGTTTACTATGCTCCTGTCAACAACAACAGAACAGATAAAACTTCCCCAATCACTCCAAGACCAGCAGCTGTGCTCTCTCTGGCAGCCAGACCACGCTGGCTCCTCTCGCTCAGCATTATCAACAATCCCATTAGATAGGAGCAGCCAGCAGCACTTGAGCACCATCAGTGCTGCTAATTAACACTGCTTGTCAGGCTGGCTCTCAGCAAACGGGAGAGTCATCCACAGAACAGGCTGAGAGCTCACATTTAATCCAGACAATTACTTTGAGCTAAACTACAGCTGCACTAACTTTTCAGGGCAGAGTCCACAAAAATAGAAATTAATGTTGCAGTCAAATGAGTTTGATCAGTAATCATAGGCTCCTTCACAATATTCATTGTATCGTACTGGTGAAACCTCACAACTCTCATCACAATTATTTTACATACATACCAAGAACTCCAGAGCTTTCTGTTTCCGAACAGGATCGTTCTGTGGGATTACAGAATTGGGAAAAAAAAATTAAAAGACTGAATTTTACAGCAGTTGTTGCATCATCTTGTACAGAACGGGACATTTTAATCTTTTATTCAACAACAAAAGTCAACAGAAAGAAAAGATATAATTTTAGGTCAGAGCCACAAACATGTAACCTTAGATCCTCAGTATCAGTTTGGTAGTAGCTACACAAACACAGCTGCATTACTTCTAATACCAGGAAGAACACACTTCACATTAAGCCACACACCCACAAGAGCTATCTTTCCAGCCTCGTGTTTAAAAAAGTCATTTAGCATAGTACCTGACCAGCCTGAGGCCTACAAAACCAACTCTGCCACTAAGATAAAAACAAGGCACTTCTCAGTGTTTATCTCCAGAGCTAATCAGGACAGATACTCCAGTGATTATTTTGAATTTCACCTTTGAGTTAGAAAAAAGGATTGTAACTCTTTAGATATATCTTAAGATTTAAACCAAACTTTCAGTATAGAATAGTCTTGATCTGAAGAGGGACAAAACAGGGAAGGGGAGACTGCAGCACAGGCTGAGACCTGGCCTGGAGACACTGGCTCTGAGACTCTCAGTGGCTCTGAACAGGATTTATGAGAGCTAGGGTGAACTGTATTCTCTTCTCTTCTGCTGTGATAAACACAAAACTCTGACTCATTAGGTCAATTGCTTCTGGAACAATATTAATAAAATAACAAATGAAGCCAAGAGTAAGCATTTCCCAAAAAAATTAAAAATAAGCATAAAGAAACTGCTACACCACGAGACACTTGTGGGTATGTGAACACTTGTGTTGAGTTACTGTCTCTACATACCTCATGCTTATAATCATCTTCCCACCTTAAAAGAAAGCAATTACAGTATTAAGATGCATTCCAAAAATTACTAAAGCATTAGGTTTACTCACAGTATCTAGAACCAAGATATTTCTGTTTCCAAATTTATATCATCTACCAATACTGGATATATTTCTCTAAGAAATTACAGTGTTTTAAATATACTGTAAGGTCCTTATTCTGACTGACTCTCAAAGAGACCAGTAGCACAGATGAACTTCTTTACAAATCAGCTAAAGGAAATGACTAAAATAATGTTGAGTTGGATTTTTTTCTTCCTATATAAACAGCTTTTTACAAAACTCATTCAGCCAATGATATCCCACATAGAATGGAAGCAGCTGGAAATTTCAATTGTAATTACTTTTTGACTGCAGCATTTCAAAAGCCATAGCTACTATTTCCCCACAGACAAAATGGAACAATTTACTGAAGAGGAGTAGGTACAGTGGAAAGGCAATATAAAATATTTTCCCGTATGTCATGATGTTTGCTACAGAAAAACAGATTTAAAAATCACTTTTGATTCTCCTGTGTGGGTAGTACTCTCACCTTGCTTTCTTCTTCAATGGGGCTAGAAAATGAAAAAGAATTATTAGTAAAATCACAAGGTTTGCACTGTATTACTGCAACAGAAGCATTATACAAACAGAACAGTTACTGGCCATGAAGCGGCTGCAGTTTCTGTAAAGGGCAGGATTCAGCAGCAGATGGCACACACTGCCATCTTAGAAACCACCAGACATCCTTGATGAAAAGTCTGTGGGAGACCTGCACCTTAAAGGCTTTGCAGGGTACCCTACAGCATCTGTATTCAGGAAACCGAATCCTATACAAGAAGGCTGTATGGAATAAACTGAGGTGGGCCTGTCTCTTCCATGAAAAAAAGTTAAAAGGTCTGCATGTGGGTCTTTTCTGAGTAAATACCAGCGTACATACAATAGCTAAGTTTCCATCAAGAAGTTATGGGGATTAGAATGTCTGATCATCTCTGTCAATGTATAAGCATGAGGAGGGAGGGAGGGAAAGCTCAGCAAAACAAGACAGTCTAAAACAGTAACTACGATTCAGAGAACCAGCTATTGCATGGTATGTATATAACTCATCACTTTTTAAGCATTTGTCAACACAGGTGTTCCAGGATAAACAACAGGACATGTAATAATTGTCAGGACAAGTGACATCTTTGGTCCTACAAGACCAGGCCAAAAGACTTGTGTTGCATGTTAACCAGCTCCCATTAACTAGGTTAACACATGCTGATGAAGCTGTTAATGTCCATTTGTCACTCACTAGTACATGTGTACTAGTGGCCTTCCTTAATTATATCCCCAAACTCATTCTCACTGTCAGAAGAAAGTTTTGAAATTTGCCAGTGTGATCTAAAGTTACCTGCTGATGCTAAGCCAGTAACCACGATTTTCTTCTAAATAACCAGAGGGTTTTTTTTTTTTTAATTCACTTGATGTTGACCTTATCACCTAACCACAGCAAACCTTAATACTGAAAGGCACAACGCTTCCCTCTTATCCATTTTTCCAGAGTTTCATATCCTGTAGGATCGGGTGGGATCACACTTTTCGATGTTCAAAACTGACGTTTGATTGTGTTTTCCACTTCCATGGAAGTCTGCAGACTTGACTGATACCAGTTTACTCTGAACTGAGAATTACTGAGCTTATTACCAGGTCACATTCCCTCTTCTTTGGAAGAGACACAGAGATCAAAAAGATTTCTGCCACCTTGTTTTGTAGACCACCGTTCATGAAGTACAAGCCACAGAAGTCACCAATGATACAGACAAAAGCACTGCTCTGGTAAGCTCCTACAGCAGGACCCACACTGATAAATTCTGTTGATCTATGCAACCTTCACCCACTTCAATCAAACCCACCCTCCTTCTGATATTAATACTAAGGTCAAAAGGTAGCAAGGAGGTATTCCTCCACAGTAGCATCATTAAGGATCTATAGCACTTCTACAGTAACAAAAGATGTAACAAAGCCATACTCCATGAGGGAAGATGCTGGGTTTATGTTTGTGGGTTTGGTTTCCATCACTTGTTCCAATGGATTTGCTAAAGAATGGTAATTTCCACTTTCACCAGTGATTCAGCATGTAAGTCTTTTGATGACAGAAATGAGGTGGAGGAGACTTTATCAGTTTATTCAGAGAAAGCCCATCAAGTACCATTTTTCCATTTACCACTTTCCTTGATGAGCAAATTAGTGCAGTTATCATAAATATCTCTGGAACTGAGAAGTTAAAAAATATCTAAGGAAGACTGGAAATTTCCTTTTTTCCTTGTTTCAAAACCACAAAAACCATAAACATCTCTGAAAACATTTTGTAGTATTACAAGTTGAATGTTTTACATCAATAAAACCCTTTGAGTTCAACTAGTAAGTCAAATTAAGCCAAATATCAATTACATCAAATCTACTATATTTAAAAAATGCAAAGACTTACATGAGGGACTTGGCCTTACATAACCTTCAGTCTGAAAATAGAAAAAGTTTCATATTAGACTTTCTGATTAAAATTTCATAACAACAGTCTCTACTGCAACTGCCTTTAGGAAACAAGTTATTTTATTTATGCTAACATAATCAAATTGAATTAAAGTAAATTAACTAAATGCCTCACATACAGATAAAGAATCCTGTAAATATAAATGAAGTTTAAGAGAAAATTTGTTCACATTTGAGAAAATTAAAGTTGCAAAAAATAAAAATTACTGAAGTTAAAGTAATAAAATTTCTGAACCACTGAATTCAAACTAAACAACTTTCAATTTAAAACATCTATAACTTTGAACATATAAAGCTTTGGTTTTTTTTCCAGATGAATTTCAATACTACTGCTCTTTTCCCCGTATTTTTCAGGGCAGCCTAACAGTAAGCCTGAGTTCAACTCATTACTACACTTCCTAGAAGCACAGAAACATAACAAGCTTTGCCAGCAGCACTTTTAAAATGTATTCTATGAAACATAAATGCACTGATAAAAGGCACATTAACAGATACTTTACATTTACTTCCAATTACCTTATACATTTTTAATCCTTCACTCTTCTCTAGCTCTCCTGCTATCCGTTTGAAAAACAAGACTTTGCATTCTTTTCCACTTGTTGGTTTTCTTCTCATTTTATCTGGAAATTCCTTAGACTGCAAACAAATCCAGCTTGAAAATGTTAATATCAAAATTTATCACAATATTTTAAAAATTACACATTTCACCTTCTGGACAAGCTTCTAAAAGACTGGTAAGCATTGATTTGAATATTATGAGCTAATTTATTCTCTGTAAAATATCTACTCAAATTCTAGAGTTACCAAAGTAGTCTTCAAAACAAAAAATGGATGCCATGTAAAGCATGCTACCAAAGAAAACACCCTCTGTACCAAATCCAGCAATGCTATGAATTGAATATGAATGAATATGAATGCTGGGTGTAGCAGTGGAAAGCGGTTTTAATCCTTTAAGTGCAGCAGAAATAAGACACAGCTACATGGTCATCTTTCATGATAGAAAGAAAGAGACAAGTTTATTCAGAAACACACTTGGTTTTATAGCATGACTGGCAATTCCAAGAGTAGAGAAAAGGTGACTGGTTCAGAGAGAAGGCACCCCATTCCCAGGGCCTGGTCATGCACCACAACAGGTGTTCTATCTTGCTATTAATTCCTTTTTATTTTGACCAAGTTATCACCCTGGGAGAAATTCTCCCTAGCCTTGAGCTGGACCAGCTTATCAGCTGGGAACAGAGCTGAAAAGCTCCAGCCTGGAATATTTTTCAGGCTGTAATTTTCTTGCTTTCTCAATATGTGTCCCTACAGCTGGGGAATAAAAAAGTATCACATTGTTTCTGGAACCTGATCCTGAAAGCAATCTAAACACTTAGGAACAGACTTTGGAGCTGAAATAGACAGGCAGCCCGGGACTGCACTGCCTCAATGGCCCACAGCATCAGAGCTCTTCGTGTTGGTCTGACCCAGGGAGAGCCAACTACACAAATACTGGCAATTTATCATATGGGGGTTTAAACTTCAAATGACCTAATTATTTAGAAAAAAAAAATAAAAGAGGAGCATCATTAAGAAATTTTGATCAAAATGCATCAAAATTACTCACAATGTATTCTCTTCTGTGTTTATGTCCACTAAGATGTTCTATCATAGGTGCCAGCTCTGCATTACACCCACACAGCCTGCACTCGTAACGTGGCTCTTTCCTTCCTTCAAATCTGATTTCAACCACATGTTCTAAACCTGTAAAAGCAGGAGTTACAAATATCTCTATTTTACAACAGACTACTGAAACAAATGTATTGTTTTCAATGCTGCTCATAATATTAATCTATGAAATTATTCCATTTTCAGAATGTGACACTCCTTCAGGATCACTTCAACACTTCTTTGGACTTATTACTCACATCAGCTAAATTCATCTCTTTCCAATGTCTTATTCTAAAAGGAAATGCACCATCTATGGCAGATTTCCAAGCCCACCAAAAATATTTCATGCACCTTTACTCCTGTCTGGGATATTTTTTCATGAAATTAAGAAAGAGAATGAGAATAGGAAATGTCCTACAAATGTCTAGATTTAAAAACTGCATTTAAAATGCTTAATCAAACATAATTTGGACAGTGAGTAAAAGCAGGTGTAGGAAAGACATTAATCACTTCACAAAACTGAATCTTTCATAATCTGAAAACATTCAATTAACTTTTAAGAATGATAAGAATGAAAATGGGATTTTTTTTCATTTTTTCTAGAAATTACTGAGACAATCCCTTAAAAGTATTCAGAAATCTTCAAGTTTAAGGCTTCTTACCTGGCATGAAAAGTTTTATTCTGAAAAGCTTGAACATAATAAATTTAAAAGCAGTTTAAAATAAATAGGAAAATCCTGCAGCTGTTCCCTTATGTAATATTTTCCAGTACTATGTATTCGTGATGGGTTGATCCCAGCCAGCAGGTCAAGAACCACCACGCAGCTGCTTGCTCACTCACATTCACACCCCTCAGCAGGGTGGAAAGAACACAGAAGAACAAAAGCAACAAAACTCACGGACTTAAAGACAGTTTATTAGGTAAAGGAAAGAGGGGTAAAAAAACTCCAAAACCAACCAACATGCAAAAACCCATCGCTCAACTTCCCCACAAGCAAATCAATACCCACCCACAGTCTCTGAACAGCCACCATACTTGAGGTGAGGGTACAAAGAAGGAGCTGTTTTCAGTGGTTCCCAATGCCAGGACAAGAGGCAATGGCACAACTGAAGCAGGAGATACTGTCTGAACATCAGGAAACACACTCTGACTGCAAGGGTGACTGAGCACTGCAACAGATTCCCCTGAGAGACTGCAGTTTTTCACCTTGGAGATATTCAAAAGCCCAAAAGACATGTCCCAGACAACCTTCTCTGGGACTTGAGCAGGGGTTAAGATCAGCATAGGCCCCTTCCAGCCTCTGCTGTTCTGTGATCTGGAAAAAGCTTCTTTACTTAGAAGTCTCCTTCAGGAACAAGTTAACAGTTAAGGAGACCTTTGTAATACCCCATGCAATAAACTAAAATTAAAATGGTATGAGATAGGTAAGTTATTAAATACATTTACAGAAAATGAAACTAACTAAAATCCCCCTTTTATTTCAAAAGAAAACCATTTGGTAACAAATTCAAAGGCATACAATTTATAAAACAAAAAAACATACCGATTAGAGGTTCTTCTCTTCTGGGATCATGCATAAAATCCTTCAGACAGGTTATGTACCCTGTGAATGCTCTCTTCACTAAAGTAAAAGCATATAAAGAAACATTACACATTACATAGTTTACACATTATGTCTATGATCTTACAGGAGTTTCTAATGGAAGACTTTAATGGTGACAAAATTCCTTCGCACTCTGAAATGCATAAGGAGAACAGGCAAGAACTCAGTCCCCCACAGAAAAAGTCCAACACTTTGTCTTCCATAGCAATTTTATACACAAGGGTTTAATGTCATCAAGAAAATAATCAAATAAGCAAAACAAGACTTCTAACACAATTCAGTTTACTGGGGGAAGATACCAAGATATGTTACTCCAATAGCATGTATCAGACTGATCAGTTCTCATGAATAAAAAAAACAAAAGCCACCAACCTCCACCTCTTAAAATCCTAATACTCATACAGTATTCTGGGACTGCTTGTTTGGAGTCTGAAGTTCAAGAATTATACTGCCTTAAGGCTAACAAAGAACATAATCTTCACTAATACAGCAAATACCTTTTGAGCTCTGGGCAGCCCAAAGGTTGCACAGACACAGTTGGAATATTTGAGTCGGAACTAGCAGTGTTTCAATCAGGGCTCTACCTTGCTCCTTACTGAGTTTTAATAGCCTGGTTTTAGGCTACTATTTATTAGAATAAACTTAAGAAAATTGTTTTTTGCTCTGCCTAAAACACTTCTAAAGCATTCCTGCTTAGCTTAGAACACCAGAGTTCAGCTAAATATACCTGCAAAACAATCTCAAAGAGGCATTACATATATT
The DNA here is from genome assembly GCA_037013685.1 of Acridotheres tristis. Lineage (NCBI taxonomy): Eukaryota > Metazoa > Chordata > Aves > Passeriformes > Sturnidae > Acridotheres > Acridotheres tristis. The sequence goes on from CM072886.1 coordinate 89,648,592, forward strand.
CAAATGTTATTTGAATTATAAAAGACCATGATGAAGTGTTAAAATACATATTTTTATTCTGCAAAAACAGCGCAGAACTAGAACTCATCTACCTAATTACATATAACTGACCACTGAATTACATAAGAGTAATTAACACTGCTAGTTTCTTCAAATCAGAGCAAATAAACAGAAATGCATCAAGCACTGAACTGTTACTGTATTCTTTCCCATTAGGATGTCAGGTTATAGCTAAAAAAATCCCAACCACAACTTCACAAGAAGAGGGAATTCCATACTCATTCTTAAATATTCATTCCATTAGAAATATGCCTGTGCTGCCATCAAGTCCAACTCCAGAATTTTACACACAGAAAAACTTCACTAAGTTGGACCATTTAGATGAAAAACCACTTGCAATTTAATAGTGCTACAAAATACCTGATGGGATACCTCCTGCCACAGTAACAATGTGGCCCATTCCCCCCCTAAAAGTTTAATCTTCTTAAAATCTTTTTATATTTGGTTGGGGTGTTTTTTTGCACCTGAGGTGACATGCAGCAGTAGCATGTGACAGAGGCAACTTGTAACAAGTTGGTGCCACGTAATTCACCACCACAGACACACTTTTATCAACACTTAAATGCCATATGTCATTTTCATGCATTTGTGTGCCTGTGCAGCACTCACTGTGAGCTGGTTATTCCCAAGCTGACAGACAAAGGCATGTGATCGTTCAGACTTAATGTGGAAAGGTGCATACAGAAAAGGGTCTAAGGTCTCATCAAGGTAACGGCCATTTTCTTCTTGTTTCCTAACATACAACTAAATACTCTTATCTATCATCTTAATAACAAACAACCCATGCTGTTCTTGATTTATATACTTCGGTCTGTCATCCTTTCACTCTATACTGAGCATGCTGCAAATTTTTTTATTGAAAACTTCACCAACTAAAAAAAATCTAGCTAGATTCACTATGATATTGTCAGATCATCATGAAGATAGAAACCAATGTCTCAAGTTTGAAAGTATTTCTGTAGAAAGACTTGTAACTTCATATTCTCCTAAGATTTTTTTTACATACATTAACCAGTGCACAAAAAAAAAAAACGGTTCAAGTGTCTGGCAGCTTGCACTGCTTCTTTCTAGATCACAATCAAAACACCTGCTTTAGTCATCATTGAAATAAAACCACTGATTTCAAAGGTGCATCTGAAAAAGGCATTATTTACATTCAGCTACCTGGTCTGAGAACTCGAAACTTCATCGGAACTTGGATTAGAGCCGAAGAACCTAGGATAAGAGTTTGACAGTCAGATTACTTCTTCTCATTTGCTTTTATTAAATATTTCACAGATCATTGAAATATGTTACAGAATTGAACAGTTATCTTCATTTTGCAGTTTAATATAGGCTCAGTATTCCATCATGATAGACTTCTTTATTAACTTCATTGCTCTAAGTCTCCCATTCCACTCCCCTTCCCCTTCAACACAAATTACCAAACATACAATCACAGAAACCCCAAATATTCAATTCTTATTTGATTTTTAAGTGCTTTTCATATTGGATACTTATTTTAATTATTTTAACTATTCAGTGTCATGCATGACAATCAATCTGTGTTCCAGGTACCCAACAAAAGCTTCTGGTCTAAACATTCAGAGCTAAACACAGTCCCAGGCACAATTAATGTAGTCATTAAATGACATCTTCTTTTACACAGGGATCTGTATCTGTTCCTAATCACTCAGAGCTTCAAAGTGAATGTTAAGGTATGCACTTACACTCCTGTTGGAATTTCTCCCTTGCCCCTCCCTCAAATCCAGAGACACAAACCAACCACCATGCTTTAATGACATCGTCAATATTTTGTTAGTCACAGCATCCAAGACAAAAATAAGGTGATACACTAATATTCATTTGATGGAAAAAGTAAAAGTTAAATTATTAAATACTTGCACATGTTAATTCCTAATTTTGAAGTTTAAAAGTTTTTTACAGTCATGGCAAACGCAACATGTTGCATACATAATTTTTTCCCTCTTCCTAAACAAGACAGGGAGTTAAGAGATAGGTATCAAAGCTGTAGATCGAATCAAATCAAGGTTACAAACATTTTGCAAACAACTCTGCAATATTAGCATAAGGAAGGGGTATGGGAAAGCATATCTCCCTTGATTCCTTAAAATAAATTATGCATCTTTTTCAGTTCAAAGCTTTAAAGTATCTGGTAGCAAGAAGATCCCCAGGCATTCTGCAAGCACAACAATTACTCGATGTCAGAACAGTTCAGTTAGTGTCCAAAGCTCAAGTTATACTCCAGGTCCAGCATGAACAGACAACATGGCCAAATACTATATGATATGAATAGATATATTAAAAAAGTGCTTTATTTAGTTTACTTCTACAAACAAAGTGAATTTACAGAGAATTATACCAGAAGCAGTTCACAGCACATTCTGCCTTAACATGGTTAGAATTTACAAATACAGTCTAGCTAAAAATCAAGTTGTAGCTGCTGCTATCACCAAAGGTAGTAGACTGGAAGATTTAAATTGTTTTTATCAAAAAGAAGAAAAAGCATTAAGTAAAGATCATTTCTGCCCACAAAAGTTTAACAAAGTAGTTTTGATCTTGAAGACTCTCCCTTTCAGCTACAGTAGGCTTCCAGGCTAACATTTAATTCATGCTTACTAGCCACACTACTTTGCAACGTTATCAATAAAATATTTCTTAAGCATCTCAACAGCAAACCAAAACAGTATTTTCTCTAAAGCATATCAGACTGATCAGTGAGCTGAAAATCAGCTGGTTCATCAGGCTCAAAGGGAAAGAACCAAAAAAGCAGCTTCCTGGTGTTCAGTAAGCAGAAGAATCCCCCAAAGAGCAAATCCCAGGGCCCACAACGCTGCATCTCCCAACAGTTTACTGATGCTGGCATTCATGAAAATCCCTCAGGAAACTCGCAGACAACAGTAATTTAGGGGACACAATCGATGCCACAGCTTCAGCTGAGGGAGACCTTGGGAACACTGAGATACTCCACAGGCAGCTCACTGCCCAATATTTTTCCCCCACTATCTGGGACTTGTAAGGATGGTTACTATCATCTTTGTTCAGTTCAAGGAGGATGCAGAGATAACAGAGGGGGCCCAGCAAAATGGCCACCACAACAAACCCAAGGCAGATAATTGATGAGAAAAGGTTTGGGAGCTGGACTTCTTTAGACTGGTAGACACTAAGAGGAGATATAATAGCATAAACACCTGAATAGCAGCTACAAAATGGCCAGCCCTGTGGGAATGTGACAAAAGCACTAAAAAGCAGCATCCAGAAATAGTTGCTATTAGATTAGAAAACAGGATAAAATTCCTCTTCGAACAGAGAAGCAACTACAGACTGATTACACACAAGTGGCAGACTCTCTGCCTGTGAAGATGTTCAAGGATTCAGCAAGCAAGTGATGATCCAGCACTGGCTGTAGTCCTGCTTCAATCAGGAAGTTAGGAAATCACCTAATCAGTCTCAGGAAATCTCTTCCACCTAATTATTTTATTTAGTAAGAACTATTTTCCAAATACTAGCTCATGTATACTATGTACATGAACAAACAAACAAAAAAACTCCAACAAGAACAACTCCCAAAAAACCCCTTTCCTTTCAACATTCAATTACAGAGTGCTGAACATCAAAAAGGTGGAGAACAAAGAAACATGTGTATGTATTTGTAATGCACACACATTCCTAATGACTGCCAGAAATATAACAGCCATGTTTCAAAACAAAAGGGCAGCTTCAGACACTGTCAATTCAGCTACTCAGCAGCAACAAGGATGGCCCAAGCTCAGCACTACAGATTCCCTTTTGAATACAAAAGGGAAGTGCACTAAGATTCCAGATTCCACCATGTCAAGGAACTCCGCAAAAGAAAAGCAGTAAGGGTGTTGAAATAGTGTTCCATCTTTTATTTCTATTATTATGGCTTCTGAAACATTTTCTCTTCTAGTCTGTCAGTCAGAATAGAACTTCCAGGGTTTCCCTTTGAAGACTTAGCAGCAATTATACACCCAAAAACTGCATTCTTATCTATATTTAACAGACACTGAGTATGAAGGATCATGATAAATCATATCAATTTCTTAAAATATTAAGCCAAAATATTCATCAGGATACTGGTAAGGTTATCAGTGGTGAACACAAGGCAGAATCCACAATATTTGTGCCTTCGCTGGAGAAAGAACTTGCAGCTTAATCTTCAGACTGGATTCCTCTCCTTGCTTCCATGTTTTGCAGAACAACCATAACGAAACTTTCTTTACTCATGGTGCTGTTTATAGGTTTTAAGTTGAAGGATATAGATGCAGATTAGCAGATCCAGCAGCTAACAACATACAACCTCCCTTACTACTTTTCATTTGTATTGCTGGAAGAGAAGAACAAACTACTTCTGCATCATATTGTAATGCAAGAAAAATTCCACAGGCTGTACAAAAAAAAAATTATTAATCCGTTCCTCTGTGCCATATTCATTTCACCAATAAAGCTAGGCAGCCCATAAAAGGCTTTAACAGGGCTCATATTTTGTTTAAGCCCCTTGCCTGAGCTAACAGTATTTTGCATTTTGCTACTGCCAGTAAATGTTTACCTGTGTGTACATAGGCATTGCCCCATCATTTAATGCCTCTCACTCAAAGCAAAAAGTTTGCATAACATTTCTATTTTGGCCAATAGACCCAAAGGAAAAAAAACCAACACCGTCCATTTCCCTCTGCTCTTTATCCCCAAACACATGGGCAACTGCCTCAAAAAAGAGCTGAAAGAAGTATTCCATCTGTCCTATTATATCACTGTACAAAGGAATCACATGATTGAAATTTATGTACCCAGGTGTGCTTTGACTTAACACTCTTAGTAAAGTCTCAGAACTTCAGCATCTTCTATTTCCACATCTTCCGTTATGTCGCTTTCCTCTGAACTGCCAAAGAGGGGGGGAAAAAACCTAACCTAAGATATCCAATTATGTCATTACCACAAAAATAGCTTGTGGATAGTTTTGCCATATGGAAACTCATATGGTAATGTGATGAAGAAAGAGGCCTTTTTTACAGGAAGTGGAACTCCTCCAAAAACAAACATCTGGAATCAGATGCATTTCCTCACTTAACTGACTACAAAGCCAACATAATTGTACATTCACACAGGCTACATACACTCACCACTTTTGGATTATCAAGTAACTTTTGATGGGTTCAGAAAGGATACACAGCATATTCCATTTGGAAACACTCCGAATCTAAATACTTTGTCTTTTTAAATTTTGGTTTACAAATGGCAGGTGTTTAGTTTACAAGGGAGGGAGGTGTTCTCCCTACTGACAAAGGAACTTTTTTTAATTCTGTGGCAAGAAAGAAAAAGCAGATGCTGGTGTAAAACATTCTAAATATGTCAAACCTCATCCTGTTTAGTACCTGTTCCTTTTTAGACAGTGCACATTTCAGCTACTTGTCAGGTATCATCCCGAATGATTTCCAAGAAACTTCATTCTTCACTTTCACAACATTTTTTCCTGGTTCTTTGAACTCCAGTTCTGTGAACATGCTGTCACATTTCAACCTCACTGGAACATTTGATAGCATGAACATTAGAACAAGATTGCAAACCCAGCAACACTAACAAAAGTATCTCATTAATTTATATACTGAAATAAAATTAAGGTTCATACTTTACATAGTTCACCTAATTTAAGAATCTCCATACTTTCCATGTTCATTCACAAAACTTTACTACTGAATTTAATAATTTTTGTTCATGCTTAGTTCATAGGTCTACAAACAGTAAAAAAAAAAAATCAACTATTTAAAATGAAAAAATAAAGGTTAGACAAATTCATAAATTAGTCTTCTGTATCAGTGACAGAGCACAATGAATTTACTGGATCAGCTGGACCTTGAAGGACAATTTTTTATATAACTGGTAATATGTCCATGGAAGAGTTCAAGAAGTTCTACATACATACTGACTATATAATTCTGCAATGCAGTACTCAACATCTCTGAAAAGTTACTCAAGAAAAAAGCTTTTCTACTTGTATTTGTATATTTCAGTTGTACTGCTTTGGGTTTCTTTACATTTCATCAGGCCAAATTTCAGCATCTTTGGACAAATAAACCCTACTAGTGGCTTGCAAATTGACCTTCAGTGAAGCAGAATGCAATAGAGAAGAATAAAAGAGACATCAATAGCATTAGTAATAATTTTTTATTAGAACTAAGTTTTTGATCACTCCAGAATGACAGCTGAGGCAGAGAACTTTCTGGATAAAAGCACATCTCACAATGCTTCCAACATGTGGTACCCTGTGATGTTGGGACTCCTCCAGAAGTTACAGCTAACTTGCTTACCGAAGCTTCCAGATTCTTCACTTTAATAATCAGATATTTTGACTTGTTCTGCAGGATACGTCTCAGTTGAAAAATTTCAAGTCATGACATTTCCAAAGATACAATATTTGTAGCATGTACACATTCTTAACCCATGGAATAACTCTTAATTCTCCATGGAGCACAGACTGTAGTACATACAGTACCATTTTCTAAAGCCATAGGTCTTTGCAACAGGCTCCTGCACTGCACCACTCTTTTCATAGTCTTGCTGCCACCACTTCTGTCCTCTTATTCAAGTCACACTTTCTGCCACATGCATCCCATACATTATTCCTCCAAAACCAGATTTCATGATCTTGAAGAAACAACCTCTTCATTTAATCAGTGTTACTTTTAATGATTATTTCTGAGAAGAAGTTTAAAGAAATCCATAAAAAGAATCCTCCACTAAAAACTCTTGACCAGAGCCACACAAATCTGTTCTTGTTGCTGAGGTGTAAATACAATTTTGTAGCGCTTGAATCCACTGGACTTTAAGAAGACTTGAAAGTTCTCACAACTCTTCAAATTCTGTCAAGAACTTCATTACCATGCAGCAGTCATGGCTGCTGAGGCAAAATCTCACACTTGAATGACATGACTTGCACTAATTCCCTTATCAGCACAAAATCCTGAAGCCCTGTCTCTTAGAAAAGGACCTCTGACCAATGTTTTCCCACATCTTTCCTGTGTGTTGATTCTTCAGGGTCCAGTAAGCGGTGAGCCCAGCCTGCAGTGCTTCTCTCAGTACACAGTCACTCTTCCCTGTGCAGATGTGTATTTTCAGGCACCTTTGATCAACTTGGTTCAAAAAGGCTGAGAGGTTCAAAGGACACTGGGGAATAGATGATAAAGGTGGAATGTAAGCCTTGTTTCTTGGGAGAACAGGCTAAGAAGATAAAGTAGAAGTGAAAGGCTTGTTTCTTGTGTATTATGACTGTATAACCATTTTGGTTTTTAATAATCTCATTGATTTTTATCAGCATTCCCACATCTGCTTATGCCTCTGCTTCCTGTACGTCATCGTAAGTAGCTTTACAACAAGATTTTAATTTTCACTGTGAGCTAGGCATACACAACGTTTTCAACCTTTTACCACTCATCTTACTTTCATTGACATATGACAGTCTGGATTCACATTCTCAGTTTCTGGGGAAAAAAACACCCCAAAAACTGAATTCACCTTGAATACATCTTTGCTCCTCCACGTCCACTACAATAAAGAGAGGCAGAACATTCCTGTGATACAGCCAAGCAGCTTCAGCACTGGTAGAGATGCATCTGCAACAGTGCTGTGTTAGCCTGCTGATTTAACTTCTTAGCATTCTTCCTTGAAGCTCAGCAGTGAGTGCAACAAGCTGACAGACAAGTGGGAGACAGTTTAGCCTGGGAAGGCGAGAAACTAAAACACTGACTACATATCCCTCCACTAGACAGATATATAAATATTTATATATGAAAAGGCATAAGTAAGGTATCTTACTCCAAAACAATACTTTGCTCATCAGTTCAGTAGACATAAAAATCTCAGAAGAATGTTCAACATATAAAGAGAAACACAGTTAAAGAGACATATAAACTGGTAAATGCAAATACCTGAACTATTAGAACAGCAACAAAACAGTAAATCCCCAAGCAATATCTATCCTAGGAGGCTGAAGGAAAAAAGTATTATACTTACTATAGAAATTCCTGCGTCTCAGGGCTTTCTCTTGCTTTAATTATGAAGATGCAAGTCATCCCAAAATAAAATAAGAAAAAGAAATTAATGTGCTGCACCATTCGAAGGAAAAACCCAGCACTTCCAGAAAAGCCTTTGCAGATGAATTGCATTACAGACCTAATTTTCCACTGTCAAAGAGGAAAAATTAGAGCCTGCACGATTTTCTGCAAAAGCTGGAAGTACTGACAAAGCTGTACTTACAGTTAACACATGGTTACTTTCAAGAAAGTCCTGCTATTTAATGAAGTTTTAAGAGATTATTATGGCTTGAAACACAACATCTGAAGGATGCCAGGAGAACCTAAAGTATGATTATGGCTAAGTTTTCAGAAGGTGTAGTTCCAACAAAAAAATAAGTAAAAAAAAAAACCCTCATCCAAAAAAGAAAAACTAACTAGAAGCAGCTCCCCCACCATTTTGAGTGGATTTGGTTAAACCTCAAGGCTAGCCAAATCTCAGGAAAGATCATTCATATCATGAAGAACAGGAAAAGCGTCTTTCACTGGCTGAATCTAGAACAGATGATTACTTTTTGGCAGAACCTAAAGAAAAGAGGAACTTAAAATTTCCATTTAATAGCTAACGCAATTCTGACTCATTTTGAGAGTTTTCTGGCAAGTAAACACAAACTTGTCATTTACAAGAACAGAACAATAAGGGTAATCATTCTACTACTACAGCAGCGTCTGTCCAGAGCAGTCCATGGAGTTAAGTGCTGTATTTTCAATATTCAGTGGCATGGAAGAGATGTTGGACATGGGTGTGACAATTCAATAGGAAGCAAGACTGATACAACATTTAATTGTCTGCAAAACCAAGTAGCTGTACTTTCATGGCAGTTATAAGATAAGGAGGTTACCTAAGCCCCGGTATTGCCACAGGCAGTGGATGGTTTTGTATAAACCCAGCAGGATTTCATAAGCTTAGAAATACAGACACTGTTCCTCGCAGTTATGTTGTTCCAAGTGCTTTTGTTACTCATTCTGCAGTTTTACAACAAACAGCTGCTAATACCAAGTTTTTCAGACAAGCGCAGAAAACATTAGCAGCTGTGAGCTGCTCCTCAAAGAGAATTTCCTCCTGACTATTTTCAGACCATCAACTTGGACTGCACCTGGGTTACTGCTTGTTAGTATTAGAAATGCAGTTTCACAACTGAAGCTAAAGCATCCATTTTACTTGTGATCCCTACTACTAGATCAGGAATTAAGATTCTCACACATTTGGTAAGAAACTTATTCTCTGTTCCGGTTCAGGGATTCCAGCTGTTTTTGAGCTAAGACTATGAAAAGTTAGAGTAACTTTTGGCAAAGTGTCTAACTTTGAGAAGCCAAAACTCAAAAACTACTGGTTTTAAGGGATCAAACCTTTCGTGCACATCATAATCTGTATGAGCTACTGCATAAAGTAGCTGTCCACACAATTCAAGTTCACAGGTTATCTAACAGAACAGTTTCAAGTGCATAGTTAAGTATTACATGAACATAATTCAGCTTTTCCTTAAACATATGCAATCTTGAAATATATCAGTTAGATATAAAAGGATATGCATGGAAATTCTACTTATTTTAATTCTTCAAGCTCATAATAAGCAAATCAAATTTTGGGGTTTTGTTTTTCTTCTGTTTGGTTTTTCCCCTCAAAAGGAATGTTCCACAATTAAAGTTTCTCTGGATCATGACGATATGCTGCAGAACACAACAGCATGCTTTCTGAGATAAATACAAACAATCCAACAGCAAGGTAATTTTCCTGCAACAATTAACACAAATATGTCTGACTGAAATGTTTAAACATTGCAATGCTTGATTTTACTGCCACAAAGAAGGATAGAAAGGTTGCCTGCACATCAGGTATTTCAACCACAGGTTCTGATGCACAACAATCAGGGCTAAGAGGTAGAAGAAATGAGAACACTGAAATGGTGAAGACAAAGACTAACAGCTCTCTTCACAGATTTGAACATTCCTTATTTCTAATGAGCCTGTAGTCTTGAATACAGATTTTTCTCCTTTTGGGACATGGCAGGCATTTCTGCCTATCTAACTTCAGATCTGAAGGGAGGGCAAGGAAACTTGAATCTTTGATAGAACCAGAATAATCTTCATCTGTGCTCCAAACACAGTTCACAAAATAGGCAACGGTCTTCTGCTGATGCCATACCTGCAAAGGGCTGATCAAAACACACAGAAAAAAAATGTTCCACTCTAGGATTTCCTTTCTAGTAAACTGAGCTATAAAACTAATGCATATTTACAAAAACTGAATAAATTTTATCATATACCACCATGTTTCAGATATATTAAAAGCAGGTGTATTATATTTGGGGACCAAAGAAAATTTTTGTTGTCCCAAAAAACCCCTAAATTTTTCCTCAGCTGTGGAAAAAAAATGAAGACCAAATAATCACATCTTTCATGCATGATATCCCCCACTACTCTCCCAGGCTGGGTTAAGTTAAAAGGATTAGGAAACTTACATAAATGTTGTTTTCTAAACATTTTACCATAATGGATAAAACTAAAATTCAACTGTTTTTCAAAATACCCAATACCAGCCAACTCCAATTTTCAGAGCCATGAATTATACACACATCTATGAATAGTTTGGCTAATTCACTTTCTACAACTCCCTATCCCATTAATACCTGCTCTGCAATGAAGCCATAAAACACCATCATTATGCTACTATACAGAGGTCACAGAACACTCAATGCACAAGATACACACAGCCTTGTACTGTGATCATCCCAGACACAAATCTTTCGGCCATCAGCATCTCTTTGACAAGGGTCTGGCCTTATGAACTAAGAGCACTAGAAAAAAATTAGAGATAAAACAAAGATATGCAGAAACAACCTAGATAAATATCTTATGTACCTATTCAAAATCCAGAATAACCAAAATATCCAGATGGAAAAAAAGAAAAAAAAAATAGCCATGTACACTGAAAGTCAACTGAAATATTCCTACAAATCTGTCAGACAGCCAAGCTTTACTACTGCAGCTATTCAAAATAACACATCTATCTTTGAATAGCTATAGGAAACACAAGCCAATGAAACAAGAACCATTTCATATATGTAGCACGTGTTTACACTTGTTTCTTAAAGTTTTCTTAATGTCCTTCTGATGAAGGGCTTTTTCTTGCATTTCTGAAACACCTTCTAGTGGCAGACAAGCACAGAGTTATCTTTACCAATGCCATTTTAATAACAAATGGGCAACTGATAGAAAAAAAGGCAGTATGACTGAAGTCATAAAAAATGGCTAATGGATTGGTCAGGCTAGTACTGTGGTTTAGGAAAAGAACTACTGCCTTCTCTTAATTTTGTTATGTTGTCAGGGCAGCTTTTGGTATAATTTTGAACAGGAACTCCTCCAGTAAGAAACAATCTAAGAGCTATTCACTATCTACACCTACCCTGCATTAAAAAGAAATATATACTCAGGACTTTTATAGTTATTCCAAAAACAGTGATACAAAACCCTGAAATCAATCTGTGAGTTCTCATCTTTTTCCACCAAAGCACACAACAGAGTTCATAATTTAAGGAAAGAAATTGGAGATAAATGAAAAGAATGATGATGCAAGCTTGGAGAGTCACTCCTACAGCAATGCAGCTGTGTGACTGACCACGACTCCTCACACCAGATTTCACACCTAATAAAAACCCAGTTTCGAACCTGTCCTATTCTTGCTCACTATCAGCTCAAAGACTTCACTGACACAAGAAATTTTGATAGATTTAGCCCAGCATACATCCAAGCGTGAAACAGAAGGAAAACTATATGCAGATTTTCTAAGAAAATAAATGCTGCTTTTCCTTCTTTTTAAGTGAAAAACAGCAATAATTAGATTGCTGAGAAGGTTAGCTAAAAAAAAAAAAAAAAAAAAAAAAGAAAACCACAAAAGCAAAGGAATTCTTTGCATCAGCAGGAACATTTGGCAGGACTTGAAAACTACAACTGTACACTTCTACTCGATCAATAGGGAACAAGAAGACTCAATGCTGTGAGGAAAAAAAAATGGGGCTGGAGAAAGTAAAGCCACTGACTCAAATAAGAATCAATGTTATTAAAGTGATCAGCAAACACGTAACAGATTATTGTTAATCTGCCTTAATAGCAAAGAGGTGGGGAGATGCCCCTCACTTCAAAAAGAAAAGAGGGAGGGCACACCAACACTTGAGAAAGGCAGTTTTGCTGTTTGCTGCTAACGTTCCAGGAAGAAAAAAATGTCATTAAGAAAACATCAGAGCAGGCTCTTCAGTGCCCCAACAAATCTGATGGCAGCAAAGGAGTGCAGGCAACTGAGTTATGTCTCACCTTTACAGACTGAGAATGTAGTGGAATTTTAAACAATCATCAGCCAATCAACAGCCAAAGGTTCCAACACATATCATTTGTAAAAGCCTCATCTCTAAAAACACCCTTACAGAACGGTGCATAATTATTTAATGCCTTTACTTGTTTTGTGCTTAAACCAGGGTGCTGTTACTGTGATGCTTCAAACAAACACAAGTCACACTTGATAGTTAAGTCTATGTAATTCCTTCAGGAATCAGAAATGGTGTTACTATCAAAGTAAAAAGTAAGCTCATTTTATTCAAAGTACAGGTGAGTTATGTAGACCCGGAAGACAAAACAGTACTTTTACCAACTGTAAAGCTGAACCAACAAAAAGTTAAATTCTTTCACCATCTGTGGCTCCCATGTAATTCAAACGTTAATTTCATACTTAGCACACGTTTACCTTTAGGTACAGCTGATGTTTCAAGTTATATGCTGCAGAAAGCAGAGCTGTGAGATTCCCACCTCATCTTTTTCTTGGAATATTTCAAGCAAATTACTATTACAAATCAACCAATAAGTTAGATAAGCACTTGAAGCCGTGTGAAATCAACTACTGAACTTTCATGAGTCCCAGATTTATGATTAAATCCGTATACACATTTAATATGGGAAAAGTTTACCTTCCTATGCTTTGCACCACGATAGTGTGACTGAAGATTTATGGCACACATACAGGAAATTTTACAAACCTGAAAGAGAAAAATCGAAAGCACATCTTCAGTTACGCTGCGAATATTCTGCCGTTGGTGAATTATAAATATGAAATACATCTGTTCCTACAGTGTAATCGTGTAATTCTCAAGGTCTTCTCTGGCTCAAACAGAACCGTTTGCATGGCTTTTAGGAGAGCAGCTTACTACTAAAATGTCCAGAAGTAGTAGGTAAACCTGTCCAAACAATACTTAAACACATGTTTAAATAAATTAGGCGGCAAGAAGTTTTTAAGAGCCTCTCCTCCTCTGCTACCAGTACTTTATGAAATCTTAGTTTTCTAAAGTTCTCCAGAATGGAGAGTCAGCAAAAACGGGATGATCGTGCAATGACTAGAAAGGAACAGAGGCAAAATTACTCCCTAGAATAGCTGCAACTCCGTTCATTGTTCATGCTCAGCTACGTTAAAGGGATCAGAAAAACAATGGAGGAAGACACACGCATTTCATTAAGATCCACAGACACGCAGATACCATTGCAATAATTAAGAGAAAACAACACAGATGTACAAATATTTCTTATTAGCTTTAGCTTTTATAAAAGCAACGAGTAATGCATGCTAATATTGTCTATTTCGTTTACGTACTGTCCCAGAACATGAATAAGCCAGAAAAACATTCTGCGCTACAAAAACACTACAGGACTGACAAAAGCAACGCGTTCTGACGCGGAGTTGCAGCTTTTGGAGATAAATGAACCTCTGGGGCCGCCCATCAGAAATACCCAGCAGAGACTGAAAAGGCTGCAATTAAGAACCATTCACTGCACCTGTGACTGCTCAAAAGCAAGCTGAATTCACCGAACGCTGAGACCAGCAGCTCTTGCAGGGACCGGGCACGTTATTCCCCCCATTAGAGCCCCCTCGCTCCCAGCTCTGCCCACCACGCCTGGCGCAGCTCCCCACGGCCGGGAGCGTGGTCCCCAATCCCCGCACACCTTCCAGCGCCTGCCGGGCCTGAAACACACCAAAGACACCCACTCACTTCGCAGTAAAACTGCTTTTTCTCAGGCTTCGCTTTGCCATCTTCTGCCTTAACTTCCTCAGGCACGGCGGTCATCCTGCACGGCCGGGGAAAAAAAAAATAAAAACAGAAAGAAAACTTAAACCAACTCTTGCTCACACGGTGCTTTACAGCGACCAGGTGGAAGTAGGGGCCACGCCTCGGGTGGCTGAGCTATTATTTGCTATTTAAGAGCTATTGTTTTATTCTGTGGATCAATCCACACCTTCCACCACCGGCACAACCTCAGAACATCCGGGCCCTGTCACTCACCTCGCCCGCACAGCGTTCGTCACTTCCGGCACTGCCACAGCCACGCCTCCATGCCGGCGGCCATTGGCGGGTAGCCGCTCGTCTCGGCCAATGGGGAGCCAGCGTCGGGCCGCGCGCCCGGCATCAGGCCACGCCCCCATCCCCAAGCCAGCCCCTATCCCTGCTTACCCCTGCACCAAGGGAGGAACCCGGGAGCGGCCAGGCCGGGAGGGAAGCGGGGAGCAGGCCCGCATGGATAGTGGGCCAGCTCAGCGGGAATCCCGGGAGGACTTCAAGGAGCGGATGCTGGGACCGGTTCAGGAGGGATACTGTAACCAGTTCAGACCAGGGTGGGTCCCTGGACCTTTTTAGGATGGCTACTGGGACCAGTTCAGGTTGAGGGTGGGTACTGGGACCAATCCAGAGCAAATACTGGGAGGGAGCCAGGGTAGGCAGATGCTGGAACAAGTCCAGAGGGAATACTGGAACTAGTTGAGGCCAGGGAGTGCTGGGCCCGCTGCAAGGGGGTTACTGGGCCCAGTATGGGGAAGGGGCAAGAAACACACACAGCAGCAGCAGTTCTAATTTAAATGCAAACATTTTATTTTAAAATGTCTCAGCTTTATGCTTTTGCTTCGTAATAAATGTAAAATATAATTTAAGAAGTACGCTTGAAAGTTCCTCCTAAAAGCAGGCTGAGGAGACAGTACAAAACACAACAGAAAAGTGCACCGGGTTTAAACAACATGCCGGAACGTCAAATCCACAGGTCACTGCCTGGTTTGAATCAGCCACAATATCTTTTACAGGTATATTAGTGATATACCATGACACCTATGATACTCCTATGCACGAAGCAGCACAGCCAGTGGTGCTGGTTGGGTTACACATTACGAGAGGTGATCCCACAAGATTCCCTGGGTTGACTTCCCTGGGGCTGGAGCTGTACCTGTCTGCTGCTTCGTCTCCCCAGATGGGCGGCATCCGTGCCTCAGTCACATGCCCCAGTGCAGGCATTACCTGCATCATTTAGAACGTTTTGAAATAGTGCTGGGGTGGTTGCAGTGTTCTTTCCAGAAGTACACACGCCCCAAAAAAGTCTTGGGGGATCATGGGATGCCAAATAGGCCAAAACTGTTGGCAGAACTCTATGCACCTGTTTGTTAATTATAGAACTGTAGAATGGTTTGGGTTGGAAGGGATCTTAAAAATTATCCAGTTCCAATCCCTCTGCCATGGGCAGAGACACCTTACTCTAGACCAGATTGTTAAGAGTTAGTCCTGTCCTCCACTGTGTTTCTTCAGGAGAAGCAGGAGTGGCACTTTTAATACAGGACTGTAAGTGGAGTGTGATGGCAGATTATACCCCTCTGCTGATGATGTTAATTGATACCTGGACATTTCTGTAACAGTCAGTCTTTTATATGGAGTCACATTAAAATGCTTGATATTTATTTGTGGTTCTAATCTCAAAATCTAAAATGGACTAATTGAAAGCACTGCACTGTACATGTCATGTAATGTTTCCATACCCTTCTTAATTAAAAAAATATTGCAAATTAAAAGTGCAATTGCACAGTGAAAGAATAAACCCATGTATAAAAAAATGAGAGAAGAAAAAAAGCTGAAAATTAGTTCCTTGATTTTTGAAAGAGAGACCATGTATAAAGAAAAAAGGATTTGGCATTGTATACATACTTTGCAGCACTAAACTGCTGGTGGTAGCTGGGAGCTTCTTGGCAGTACAGATTCCTGAAGAAAGGATGTTTCACCAGCAGAGTGACCTCTTTTCTGGTTTTGGGGGTACAGTTGTTACTAGTGAGTACCTCCATCTTGTTAAGGAGGGGGGAGAAATGTGGGATTGCACTTCTGCCTAACACTGTTCTTTTGGCAAAACTTTTAAAGTATGCCTGAAGTGGAAATAAAGCTACAGACACAGAAAACAGAAAGGATGGGGACCAAAATGTACCATCCTATGCAGTCAAAAAGGTGAAAAAGCTAAAGGAGGAAAGGGAATTGACTTTAACGTTAAGGATGAAAGTGTTCTTTGGTTTTCTTAAGGAGTTCAGTGGGGAGAGAGTGTGAGGAAGAACCCTTTCAGAAGTTTGTTGACCATGCAGAGGAAGAATCTTCTTAGCTATGGTGAGAGTAGAAACAAAACTGAATACTGTTATTGAGAACTGAGATAACTTTTACTTTTTGAAGTTCTTTCTAGACAGACAAAATTTTTTTAAAAAACCCTACAACAGTTAATGCTTGCCTCTCCTTATTTCACATTTTGAATCAACACAAGGAGGATACACATGGTCCAAAACCCCCCCAAAAAAAAAAAGAAAAAAGAAAATAAAAGAAAGACCTTCAGAAGGGAGAGCTCACACCCCTTTGTGGTGCAAAATGAGGAGCTCTAGACCAGAAACTGAACAGATTTTTTAAAAATACAATTAATAAGACTAGACAAGCAGCTGATGTTCTTTCTATTGTCTTGCCACGTCCTTCTTTGCCATAATTCTGCCAGTACAAATGTGAAGCTGAAGCTGACCCTGGAGCCCTGTTGCATCAAGGAAATCTTGAAAAACTTCAGACTGCATAGTTAGAGCATCAGCTACAGAATTACCACCAGCGAGAGACTTAATGCACACACAGAATTTGCCAGTTTGGAAAACTAGCCCCAGGAAAGGAACAGGAGCATGCCTCCTAGAATGATGTTTTCAGTCTGATTGAGTAATGCATCTTAGCACTGAAATGACTCAATCCTTGTTTTCAAGAAATTATTTTTAACCTGAAAAATTACAAAACCCAGTTCTACAGGGGGAAAAAAAGTGATTTCAGACCACAGGATTTTTAACAGTGAATGAAGAATTAATGCTGTAGTCACAGAATAATTACACCTTGATGGCAATATATCTCTCCCCAAAATTTGTAGTAAATTTCTTTTTTTTACTTTCCTTCTAAAATTCCACTCGAACAACATCTTTGCCTGAGCACAACCAAGTGCTTGGATCTCCAGACATTTGAGTTGCTTTTTAAAAAAGTACTTTGTGTGTTTAGAATATATTTCAGTCTGCCCCTGATGACTTTGTTCAGAGGCCCGATAGGGAAATGTCTTCATAGTGAAAAGAACATGCCAGATGTCACTGAAATGTGACAAAGATCTGTTTGTCAGGGTGGTAGTGCCTATGAACATAAGCTCCCCGCTGCAGCCCTGGTGTGATCTCCTTCAGCTGGATAAAAGCCTTGTGACTACATCCTGAGTGTGGCCACCTGCACAATCTCATGCTCTATACATGTTACAGACACATGTTTCAGCTGTGACACACAGTTTCTCATAGGAGTTGGCAATATTTAAAAGAATAAACTCCGAGGAAAGAAACTCCTGCTCTAGTGACAAATTTTCTACAGTCTAGTTAAGGTTTAGGATTTTTGCCTCAGTATGATCAGAAAAGTATTTCCGTTTTGAATGTTTACACCCTAAGAGGGTAGAGAGAAAGAGAGAAAACAAGCAGATCGGGAAGGCAAGAAAAAATAGAATGAGTCTACACATCTGTCGTTCTGAGGTTGGTTTTCTTGGTTAAGAGACACTCAAATGAAAGAAAATAAGTATGTTAATTTTTTTACCACTACCTAAGGCAATATATGTGCATAGGTAGGGGAAAGCATGCCTTTTAACTATTTTAATTAAAATTTAACACCTTTTTAAGACAAAATACTGTGTTTCCTGAAATAACTACAGCGGATGAGGCTGTCCTATTTAAGTTCCAGTATGGCTTCGACACAAAGAGTTAAGAAAAGCTTCTAGGCCAAAGAAACTGATCTTATCCCACAGAATATTCCTTGCCTCAGGCTTGTTGCCTCTTAAATTTTTTGAGCACTAGGAATTTCCGGAAGAATTGCACATGCCCTGTCGATCTTAATACCGTATCAAAGGATCAGCACCTAAAGTCTTGCTGAACTGATTGATGCTCAAATGTCAGACTTCCTTATACCACCCAGAGCAGACTCAGATGTAAGAACTTTAAGAATATATGACTGTTCCAGTGAAGGGAGGGTAAACCACACATTTAAACTTTGCATTAATATGTTACAATCAAAGAGTAGGAAGTTAGTCTTTCCTGCAGTGAATTTACAGCTAAAACAAGCTTACCACTCACACAGTGCTGCCCTCAACTCAGAATTTTTGAAACAAAAGTTTACTTCTGTATCCAAAGACTTTAAAATCAGTGTAAATTATTTATAGTGTTACCTACAGTGGAGGTCTGCCCCAGTTTCACTCAACATGTAAGTGCAGGAAAATCCACTCTTTTTGCTGTTCAAACTTACCCCTAGCTCAAATCATGTTGTTTCTCAGTAAAAGTAGTAGCTTTCAATGGTGTTGGACTAGCATTTTGTATGGTGCTCAACAGCTGTCCACTGGCAGCTGAAATCAGGTCACGTTCTCAGTAAATTCAAGACCTTGATCATCAGCTTTAGCACTGATAATACTCTCTGCTATCTGTGGACCAAGTAATAACCCAGGGAGTGACACCTTCTCACAGCTTTTCGAGCTGCTCACCTTCCATACCAAAATATACCCTCCCCAAAGATCAGGGACTTCATGAGTCCATTCTTTCTCAACCTCTGGAGAATTTATGGCTGAGGAAGTTTGAATGCTATTATCAGTCAGGCATTTCTTTCAGCCTGAATGCTCCAAGTTCCTATGAGGCAACCATTTGACTAGGCATTTCTTCTACAAGAATAATTTTTTATTGTTTCTACAATAAATGCATTGGGAGGTTCCTAAAATAGACTTTCGGGTTGTGCTGCAGGGATTCAAATACCAGTTCATTAAGGCTAAAAGCTAATTCCTACTTCTCAGTCCTAGTTTTTAGAATAATACCAAAGCAGCAACAACCACTAAGAAAATGTAACCATTTTAAAGAACTGCTCTGTCTTTCATCCTATTTGCTGATCAGTGCCAGGGGGTCATTAATATCTGCATACAAAAAAGTTTTATAAGATTAAATCAGTGGTAATTTAACAGGGTACAATACAATGTTAGATTGCAATCCCGACTCAACCCAGGGCACATATCATGGGGAGAGGAAGAAGGCAGATCTGTGCCTTAAACACATGTGGCAAGAGATTATTTTAAGCATTTATTTCCTCTGTTCTTTCCAAGTACTTAAAAGGAACTGGTCTTTGTTTGCTACCAACAATGTTTAGCAATTGTCCAGAAACAGACATGCTGATCTCTTCATAAGCCCAGTTATTGGGAGATTGCTGTACTGCATGTATGATAATTTAGACTAGAAGAAATTCTACTGATACCATGTTTTTTTCATGTGAGACCTGAAATAAGAACTCAGCCACAAAAAATGGGCCAAAATCAAATGTGATGTGCAGGATAAGTGTGTTCTTCTTGACTTCAGACTTTATGGAATAATAGGGAAACAAACATGACTGCATTTACACAGCAGGGTGTAAGAAGGTGATGCCTCACTTTTGAGTCACACATTCATCCATCTACCTAGAAGCCCATTACATCTCATATGTCAGATTACATTCCCTTACATGCAGAAGCTTCATCTACCTCTATAATATCGATCAAGATGTGTAAAATGTGTCTGGGTTTGTTGGAAACATGAGAAAAATAATTCTAACTGATATGTGCCAGGAAAGCCTGAGAGCAGATAGAGTTATGTCAACAAAAAAAGAATTAATTTTGCAATTAGAGAATTTCTGTTTTTAGTCTAAATTGCTTCTGTACTGAAGAGAGAAACCTGGCTGGTATAGTTCTCCCACTGTAGTCACAGCAGGTAATATGTCTAAGCACAGACAAGGCTTCTGGTGGCATAGTCCTCTACAGAGTTGCACCTGGTGTGACCACTCCCGTTGTGCAAAATGCAGCATGTCCAGACGAAGATAACAGTGTTTTACACTCACACTTCATCAATGCAAGTGATGTGACAAAGTGCAAGGCAGTGTGAAACCGAACTCCAACTATCTATTCCCACACTACCATGTCTCCCCATCATCTCGTTTCTGCCAGGCAGCTGCACAAGGAGCTGGACTGGAGAACATCGCAGGGTTTATAGCACAACCCTACAAGCAGCTCTGAGGCACACAGTAAAGTCTAGCACCAGCACATAAGCAGTGACACTGCTGCAAGCCAAGCAAAGGACTTTGACAACAACTCTGTGAGAGTCTAAAGAACTGCTGCTTGTAATTATGTAGATAGTGAATCAGTGAGGCAGAGGTTATGCAGGAACACTGATTTATGGCAGCCTCACTGTGCATAAGGAACAAGTTTGCTTGCCCACAAGTATTTTTGCAGCTTGGCTTGAATTTCTGTGATGTGGACAGTGGTGTGCTGAAGAGCAGTGTAAATTCCACCACTGTGGTCTCACTTCAGAACAGGGTCTGATATTGCATTGCAACCACTGGCAGGAGTATTAAAGCAAGGATATCAAGACTGTCTCAAACAAGAGGCAGTATAGTGCCAACAGGGAGCTGATGTACCTCGGGCACAAAAAAGGAAACATTCTCATCACTTGGATATGGTCAACTGGACTATGACAGATTTAACCCAAGATAGAGTAAGATGTTGTTGCCCCTCTTTACTGTCCAGTGTGCAACATTTCATACCACAGTTTATAAGCACTAGCATGCAGAGAATGTATATCTTTACACCTGCCAACTCTAAGGTACAGGCAGTAAATTCTACCAGAAAAGATGGTCAGTCTTCCTGGAGAAGAGCAGCCTCCCAGGTGCAGAACCATTGCACTACCTGAAAACTTCAGTTATCTCACATATTTAAAGCATTTGGGAGAATTTTATGCCACTCATCTGGCATGGCAGATTTACATGGCATGTAAAGCCATGCCCTTCGTGACTAATAGATAAAGGAAAACATTATAATTATTTATAACATTTTGAAAAAGAAAACATTCATTACAGGGCTTCTTTCAAAAAGCACATATACATACATCTAAGCTTTTTTTTAAATGATGTGGTTGTTATATAGGTGAAGTTGATATAAAGTGGAAATAGTGCAATTTTAAAACAAAAGTTAGTGCAGGAGTCAAACTACAACAATAACAAAACCCAAAAAAATAACTTTATTTTTTTGTTGTGGAAACACGTTGCTGTCTGGGTTCAAAGAAAAGTATACACTCTGTTTTCAAAAGCACCAAAGTACACTGAAGTGCTTTTGAAAGGTGTACATCTACCTCTCAGTGAGATTAAGGGTTTCTTTTGGGATTGAAACTAGGATGTTTTTGAAAATAATCTTAGTGTGGGATTCGGTTTTGATGTAAGGTGACAGCATCTAACAAGCTGCTGTCAGTCAAAGAAATACCATTAAGTGAAAAAGTGCATTTCCTTTGTTGATGTTACAAGTAACAGCAAGGAAAATAATCAGAAAATACTTTGTTCTCACATATACTTAAGAGCATTATGTAACTCATTTATAGAAGTGGATTACATCCCATTGTTCAGTCTTTCAGCAGCAACATGAAAGTCTGATAGCAGTGAAATGGAAAAATATGGATTCTAAAACAATAATGTTATCAAGAAACTTAGGAGTAACTTCAGTTTGAAGTGAAATAATTTCTAATGCATTTATGCGAGTCGTTGTTTTTTACTAATGCAGTCCTTTTAAATTAAAAAGTTGTGTTGGGAAGCCTTTTCCTGTTGCCATTAATTTAATGCTGGGGTGAAGGAATAGCTGCTCCTTCTTATAAGAGTAGAAAAATAATTATAAAGCAAAAACTCCTATGGCACTCTGCCACACTGAAGACCATAAACATTTTTGATTTGCACAGAGGCATCACATCAGCTTGAGAAAAACAAACAGAACACAGGAAACAGAAATTTCTAGACCTTGCTAATGAACTGTAGACACGAGAGGAAAGGTGATAAAGAAAAATGATCAGGTATACCTGTGCAGCAAGTAATGATTATTTTTCTGTGCCTGAGGTTTTATCTTTCTTTCCTCTTTCCAAAGATCACTAAAAAAAGGGCAGTAGCAGGGGATAGGATATGTGTACCTGTGTCTGTTTCTTTTCACACACAGGTACACACACACACACACACACACACACACACACACACACACTCTCAAAATCTTTCCACTGGCTTTTGATTTTAGTAAGTCATTTAACTCAACTGGAAGAGAATCTACAACTTCTTGCTTTTAACATTATAAATATTTCAAATGTTATAAAATCTATTGCAAAAATGTACATTCAGTGGTTTTATGAGGCACAGGACCTGCTAATGTATTTTCAGGGAAGCTCACGTGTACTCTGTTCTGTCCACTGTTGGGCAATGGTGGAGAATCCAGGGGCTCACGCTTAATTGCTTGAACCAAGCAGGGGTTTTTAAATTCGCATGGCATTTTGAACACCTCATTCATCTGCTCTTTCTCTTCCCCTGGGCTGGGGCTGTAGAAGTGGCTGTAGCAAGCTGTGTGTGGCGGGTCAGGCATGCTTTCCAAACACACGGAGGAGTTCTGAGGGCAAAATGGGGCCACCTCCTTGTTCCGTGAACCCTTGCACGCTCTGTTCAAGTTCAGGTTGTTGGGGTGATTTGCTATGATGCACTGCCAATTGTGGGGTGTGTAAAGGCAGTGCCTTGGCTTCTGGCAAGGCAAGGCTGGCTCGCAGAGGTCCGGTTCTGTTTTGAGGTGCATTCTGTTGGGATAGCTGGACACCTGCTTTCTCACCGAGCCGCTCTCATCCAGCCAGGCTCGGCTCTGCGAAAGCAGGTAGTTATCAGCAATGTTTTCAGAATCAGAGTCATACTCTGTTTTGATGGGCATCTCCAAGGGAATGGCTGTGTCATAGAGAGACTCTGAGGATATCAATGGTCTCTGCAGCTTCAGATGGTCTGTCCCATAGCTCTCTGCACAGCGCTGTGGGAGCCCCGAGTAAGACTGGCCGTTTTCTGCGCTCCCCCAGTGGGAAGGACAAGTTGATGCCAAATTTAAGAAGTTTTGGTCTCTATTGTAGAATGATCCAGCTCTCCTGTTTGGGCACGTGTTCATTCTCTGGCTCATAGAACAAGAACTCGAGTTTCTTGAAGTCCAGCTACTGTTTGTGGTGCAGTTATTTTGAACGCCCAAAACGGATGTGTTAGAACTGAGAGGCTCCTCTTGCGTAAAACACTCACCATTAGTATGAGGCTCAAACTTCACTTTTACATTATCTTGTTCATTCTTCACTGCTGCCCAGTTAAGATGCTTCCACTGGCCCAGAGTTTCAATGGCACTGTTATAGGAAAGGCCCTCCAGGTTTCCTTTCAAACTGGCAAAACCACTTAGTATTTTCAGTTGTTCATCTTCTTCCCTTTCAATAACAACAGAAGAAAGAAGTCAGTCAATCAGAGGTTTCTAAATGGCTGTTTTCTGGGATACAGAGTGGCTCAACATGCATTACAAGCCATACATTGTCCTCAATACGAGACTCTCACACTCTTCTGCACTCTCTTTGCAATTGCTTGAGAAAACAAGAGTGTACCTGCATCTGGGTGTCAATGTGTGTGCACAGCTGACTTTCTGAGGCATTGGTTCATTTGAATTCATGCATTGCTCTTCCATTTCAGGCACACTGTTCAATAAAGACCTAAATATTGTAGTACAATACAGTAATTCCCTTACACTTTTGTTCTTCCCTTAAAATATATCTAAATAATATTTGTGTGTAGAAAATTCTAGAGATAAAATACAAGTTGTATCTTAAATGACATATATTTTGTTAACAATGAGTTATTTGGACACGTAAGAGCTTTCCGATCAGAGTTATTTGAAGGAGAACTGTGGAGATCTTACATTGCAAGAACACAGCTGAGAGGAAATTAAATGCCCAAATTAATAAACAAATAGTCACAGATGTTCATATTGTCTGTAGGTTTGTTTCATATGTCTTACTTAATTTATGTTGCCTTTTGTTTTCTAAGATGGCCAGTGAATAAATTTTCCATGACCTCCAGCTGAAATACTCAACATTAAAGAGGAACACTGGCAGAGAGTGTTGCCTGAGCACTTCCATGCCCAAAGCAGCTGTTTTTCAGAATTGGGGTCCAAATCCTAAGATTTAGGTCTTGAATTCACTCATGTGCTGATTCCCTGCTCTGCGGGATCAAGTGCTCTGAAACCACCTCATCCCTCTCCAAACAAGAAGCAGACATCTCAAAGCAAACTGTAAATGAAAACCTGAAGAGCTACTAAAGGGTTTAGAAGGCTTTTTCTTAGTTCACAGTAGAACTTTTTTCTTGGTTGTCCAATGAATGTGCAAGAAAAGGATTTTCCAGTAGAGGGAGTCCCTGTTGTTACAAAGAGAGAACATCCCACTGTAGTAATGTACACCATGAAAGAAGAATATTTTCTCTGTCTCTCTTTTTATTTTTTTCTTTTAATGAAGCATTAAATATTTTTAGTCCTCTGCTAAATATTCTTATATTTATTATTGACAATATTAAGATGCAAATGGTCTGATACAAGTTTGCTGCAGAACATGCTTCTCAGAAAATGGTCAAATTAGGAAGCACAGGACTAAACAAAATGCAATCGTCAGAAAAAGTCAAACACCCAAATGAAGAATTTTACAGTGCAATAGTATCCAGTGAAAATTCTCTAAAAGAATATATGTTTCCCGGAAGACAACATACGTTTTAACAGCAGCAAAAAAAAAAGCTGTAGCAAATACAAAGGCTGTTGCAGGTTAAGACAATATTGAATATAATCACCAATGTCAACTCTTGTAATACTTCAGTCTATGGGAACTATCAAGCACAAAGGAAGGATTTTAATCACTCTGAAAGCAAAAATGTAACTAAATAAACATGCTTAATCACACAAAAACAATTTGGAAGTAGAGAAGCTAATAAAATAAACAGCCCCTTTTAATCTGCTTCTTAATAGAAATTCATTCCCTGACACAGCAAGATGATATTTGTGCCAACCCAGCAAAGGTAAAAAGTTCCAGCATCCTCAGATGGGAGCTCCCCTACTATTCATGTGGATCTTGGGAGATACACTGCCTGCAAGGAATATGTCCTTTGGAAGTGAGAAGAAGAAGACTTTTTTCATTTATTTCTTCCACATGCAAGGCATTCTGAAGGAAAAAATCTGGGATAACAGCCACATTTCTAACACTTGGCCAGATGGTGGCTGCATAAAACCCCTGCTCACTGAGTGCACTCTCTTATCTCTTCCCTCGGACCAGCTTGAAGAGGTACTTCAGCAAGGCCCACAAGAACGGGAACAGACAGTCCCATGGGGAAGGATGAAAAGCCCATTTGGGAGGAAAGGGTAAAACTCATCCAAGGACTTCTCTCTGAATGTAAATCTGTGAGTTTTACACTCCGTCACTGAACCTACAGGCAACTGGATGTATATGTCTACAAGCGTACAATGAATACGAGTACCCTTCTTTAGTATATGTTGCACATACACAGCTAAAAACATGAGCTCAACTCTCTTACATGAAGGAAGTCAAATATTAAAAATCAAGTATTTTCTTCCCGTGTTAGTGTATATGTATTCTCAACTTCAGAAGAAGAAAAGGCTGAAGAAAATAAATATTGTTTAGGATTGTAACAGTCATTTCATATGTTCCAAGACAGAAATAGTTTTTCATAGCATAAGTAAACTAAATTTTTCTCATTCAGCTCTTCTCTTAGGTTACTACAGCCATTTGAAAGATTTAATACAAAAAGAATACATCCATTTTCCTTTTTGTTTTCTTTTTGGTACTGGAAAGTATACTTACTTTAACATCTGCTGTTGGGCAAGGACATATTCTGAACAACCACTTCGATACAGAAGTTGAGTGTTAGCTTGAACCCAGACCCAGTGATCTTCATTTGTTTGTACTTTGACTAGAGAAATGCCGTTTTCTCCATTATTCTTTGCTATATATTTCAAAAGAAAACAGATTTTAATACAAACAGTATTAAGTACTTTTTTGCTCCTAAATTGCAAATGTTCAAAGATTTCTTTATTGCCCTAGAAGCATCAGCATAGGAAAGTACAAGGTAAAATATGTCACGAAAGGAAACAAATTACGTCTTAAAACCAGAATTTGAAAAGCCTAGTAAGGTACTTAAACTGCAACCAAGGATTTTTCAGTATTACTCATTCCTTCTAATATTTTCTTCTCAGTAGTAGTAGTACTATATCCACAAAAAAATGTTCATGAGAAATGGAGCTGTAAGAGAGGAATGGTTTTAAAGACATTAAAGATTTCCAGCAGATACAACAGAAGGACGAGTACAAGTCCGCTCCAGATGAAGTTGCCCAGTGGGGTAGATTTACCATCAAAATTTTATCCGTTGTAAAATCTGAAATAGAGCCTAGACTCTCATAATTTTCCACAGCCAAGCTCTGGAAAAGCATGAGTCAAAGCTGTGGGCACATCATGAGTTTTAGAGACAATGCATTCTAATTTTCCTCTGTTCTCTAATCTTTGGGGAAAACAAACATTTGTAACATATCATCCAGTTTTCCTCAAAGAGGGATAGATATTGTTATTAATTATTAGGATTTTCACATAAACTTATGAAATTCAGTGCTGCCACTTTTAAGCAAGCATATGTTGAGTATTCTTTTACTACCATTTATTTACTATTTACCATGATAGTTTATTTCTCTGTAAATTTTCTGCCCTCTCTGAAATCACAGACTGATTCAGTACTATCTTTTGAGGTGGACAATTTTTCTGTATTTTTTAAAAGAGGAGGTGTTAGGGAGAAGAGGAATAAAGAAAGCATTGAGACCAAAACCTGAAAAACCTATGAGGAGAAAATGAAAGATGAGGTTCTTTTTCCACAAACTGTATATAATCTAGAAATACTTAGCAGTACCTTTGATTTGGTTTTCAGCAATCTGCAATGCATTAGTGAAGGCAGCACCTTCATGGTGATTGTTTCTTCCATATAATTCTGTTGCTTCACAGAGTCCTGAAGTGCCTTTTGAACTGGAGCTGTAGAGGGCAGAAAATGTAGAAAATTCCCTGTCAGTGAACGACAACAGTAGAATCAAAGACTGCAAAAGATATGATCTTCAAGCTGGTGACCAGCAAAGACATATGGTTTAAGCATGTAGTAACTAACAGTAAATAATTATCTTTTTCCTGAATCCTTTGGTTGCTCAAACTGGTGTGTGACTGGAGGTTCTGTATTCAATTAAGAGGAATAGTTATGTTTAGGAATATTCTGCTCATGACTTACTATATCTGGAAAAATAAATTTCATCTGGAATTGAGACAAATACTGTGAATATTCTACTTTTCCTAGTCAAGTTACGTTTGAGGTACGTACATCACAGTGACCAGCAATGCATTTAAGAATTAGCATGGTTTCAATTTGTAATAGGCATCATATAAATTGAATGTATTTCTTCCGACCTTTAAGTTAAAATACTTGAATCAGGGCTTGAAAAGGGTGCAATGTCTGTAGCACTGCGTTACAAATGCTTTCCTGCATTAAGAGCATCAGGAAAAAAGATAAGACTTTGTAAATCTGTCCACCCTCCCTGGCTACCATGCTTCAGGCCTGAACCAAAGGAAACACCGAAGATAAGTGATTGCTTCATTCTTGTCAAGGTCTTGGCCACTGTCCAGTCAGGTAGTAAAGCATCTCTCTATCAGGAACTCAGTTCCGATCATCAGTTAATTTCATCTGGGCTGCTGGAAAAACTAGCAAGCAGAAATTACTTTCCAGATCTATTCCAAACGCCTGCATAGTCCATTGTACCAGACTTCCAGCAATTTCGTTCTTCTCAAAAGGATCTATGTGCTAGAACCACATTATACATCTGGATAGTGAGTCCACACATACACATGCATAATCTATTTAAAAGCCAAATTATGATACTGTCAATCATATTGATGAGCATTTTTCTTCACAGCAATAGAACTCATTACTGTAAGGTTGTATTTAAGCAAATAAGGGAAAATATGATCCTAGCCCCAAACATCAACAGATTCTGTCATAGAAGAGTAACAAAAATAAGTGTTAGGAAGGAGATGAGTCTGAACACAATCTGTCCTGATCTTTTGTGATTGCTACCAAATGATCACCCCCAAGCCATTTAGTGCAATTGTAAACTTATGTGTTCATAAAACTTCTGTTGAAAGATAAATGCATACACAAAGTACAACTCAGTAGACTCTTTGTGAACATCCCCCACACACACGCACACACATTCAGCTTTCTGAAGTTTTCCTTTTCCTTTGTTTGTTACTGAAATACCCGAGTGGAATTGTGTCAACAGAGGATACTGCAATTAGAAGCCTCGCAGTAAAAATACTTTTTCTTTTCCACTTTTACAGCCAGTAGACTGGCTTACTGTGTTGGCAACTTCTGAAGAAAGATATCCTAATGTTCCATTTCTAATATAAAATTTTATATATTGAAACATAATACTTGTGTTGTAAATAATGCACAATATATTGCATCATCTTGCATTCTATTATGTTATATTGCAGTAATTGTATTATATTTATTTTGTATTCAATAGTTAAATCCAGATAAATTATGTACTTTTCTAAGAAAGGATTTTAAAACGGAGAGATATTTAGCATAATTTGTGTTTTTTACATGCTTAATAGCCCATAATCTTCACTAAACACCAAAAGATTAATTTGTAAATACTTCGTGTTCGCTGCTGCTGCATCATCAGCTTTGTGTTTTGCCCTCACAAGCAGGCTTTTCATCTTCATCTCTGTCACAGAAGGGAGCAGAAGTGGTACCACTATGCAGAATAAGGACAGCTGAGGTGGCAGTACTGTTCCTGATGAGGACTTCTTCCTTTGTCCAAAGAGGAACTTTAGTTTGCCTTGGAACTGCATTGTCTGGTATTTAAAAACAAAACAAACAAACAAAAATACTCCAACAACAACTTAGGCATTTAGTGTACAAACATTTAAAATACTAATACAACCTATGGACTGTGTTATTTAACACCAAACCCAGTTTTGAATCAGGGATTAAAACTAGGAATTTCATTTTCTTCATATAATTTAAACCATGCCATTTCAGAGACAGGGTGGGTGGAGGTTCTGTCACCAGTAAGAAGAGACTTTTGAGACTGGTTGAGTTTTTTTCTCTCTTGTGTACTCAGAAGTAGGAGTTTGTGTTGTGTTCTGTTCACCAAAATGGGACACGTGCAGTGGTGCAAAGAGTTGTTTCCTCTGCACACCACTGAAGCTGGATCTATTATTTTTCCATGCTCTGTTCTCTCCAGCAAGATGGTTTCTTAGTTTCTTTCCTCTTACTCTGCACTTTTGCTGGGAAGTATACAGACTGGCACAACCCAAGGACTGTGCAGATGGGTGCCCAGGATAGTCGGATACAGAGCACATAACTTGGAAGGAGCCGTCCCTCCCTGCCTCAAATGTCTGTGTAGTCAGAAGGCAGGGATCAAGTTAACAGCAAGCTGCTGCCTCTCAGTGAAACGATTAACAACCAAAAAATGCCCAGTGAAAAATCAGCCCATTTGAGTTAGGCATTTTCCAGAGCTACGAGATTAAAGCAGGGATACAGAAATTATGGCTGTTAACCCATAGCCTTCCAGCAAATGAGCATCTGAGACAGAACTGGCATTTCCCAGTCTCATGCTGATCGTTTCATTTTCTTTGCATGTGCTAGACTTTCCCTAAGTTGAAATGGCATTGGTCTTTATTAAGGAAATGGAGAAGAAGTGATTTCTAGAAATGAACCATTCCTAGTATGGAGCATGCAAGAGACTTTCTAATTCTGGGTTTTATTATTAAAGGATTCTTTACAAAAGGAAAAAACAGATCATTATTTTTCATTCTCCTTAAAGCAAATACTTAGGGCTTAAATGTTAATTGTTGAAATTCAGACTTGCCACCCTTGTGCTATGCCCAGTACAAATTGAGGACAGATACTGTCGAAAAGAGCTTAAAACATAAAAATTTTTAAAGTCTTTCAGTTTCAAGTATTACAACCTTCTTTTCTCTCATCACTCTTTACCCATATTAATAATTAACTTTAGGTATTTCTTGTTAGTACGCAGCAAAATAGAAGTGTATCCTGTCCATGGATTTCCACGATATTTATGTTGAAGAATTTTTCATATGAAGTAATTAAAATCCATTATGTCATGCCTACAAGTGAAGTTGTACTTACAAGGAATCCAGAAGTACTGTCCAACAAGCAGCGAACTCGACAGATGAAACAGCGAGTTAAAAAGGAAGAATAATCTGTTGTCATGCTGTCATTCTCTTGTGCTTTGAACAATTTACTGAGAATATATTCTTCTCCTAGGAGGAACAGTGGAGGTAACATATATCAGATCGCACTAAGAAATAATGAAAATGATCTGTAGCCAATTGAGGAAGCTGTTAGGGAAATTGCTAAAAATTGCTTTATGGATGGGTGAATATTCAATGGTGTCATGTATGGATACATCTGCACATGCTCTACCAAAAGAAAAATAAAAGCCCTGCAAAGGGATTTGGGTGAGTTTCTTCAGAAATCTGGGCTTTCTTTCCTGAGTTTTTGTGATTTTTAATGATGCAAAACAGGGTAACAGATGTTGCTGGTATTGAGATCAGAGATCACAGAAAATACATTAGACGGGAGAACAAAATAAGGAAAAATGCTAATCCTAGGGAAAAAAAACAACAAAAAAATGGATAGTAGATGATTAGCTAATGTTCAGCTGTTGGGTCTCCTTGTTTTTTTTTGTAAAAGTGCACAGTTTTTGAAATATTTCCCAAAAGACACAAGTATTTATAGAAAACTGTGAACTCAGGACCTGAAATTCTCTGCAATATACATTATGACAAAAAATTGCAAATATTTGTAAATCTTATTATTTGAAATATTAGTGCATGTTGTTTTGCTTGTTTCCTGCATACTTCCTACAAAATCTTGCAAAGCTCCTTAGATATTTATAAGACTTGTAAAATACAGAAACTATTTTACAGGAAATGCAAGAAGTTCCACCAAAGTTTCATAACTATGCTCCTGAGAACTTCATAGAGATTGCTGAAGGATTTCTTGTAAGTTTCTCCCCGCTCATCTAGTGACCATACTTCCCAATTTATTTCCTCAATCACTACCTCACCTTCTGGTGAAATGCAGAAATTTTGCTGGGACCAATAATGCTTTATGAAGTTAACAATCTCAACC
The DNA here is from genome assembly GCA_037013685.1 of Acridotheres tristis. Lineage (NCBI taxonomy): Eukaryota > Metazoa > Chordata > Aves > Passeriformes > Sturnidae > Acridotheres > Acridotheres tristis. Next base: position 89,680,180 of record CM072886.1, read on the forward strand.
CAATTGTAAGTTCTGTAGTTGTGGTTTCAGCTTAATACCTCATGTAGGAGAAACCTTGAGCTCAGATATCCAACTCTCATCCTAGGGAAGTATAGCGTCAGAGGAAAAAGTGCATTGCCAAACCTACTTTTTCTTCAGAAGGTTCCTGTCCACATCATTTAGCATGGGAAAACAAATGGCAGAAAGTGATGCTGCCACAGTGGTTTTGTACAGAAACCTTTTTCATGAATGAGAGGACTATTGATGTCCTCATCTGTTGTGAACAAAACTTTGGCAGTATGAAGAACTGATGCTGCTCATTCTGAGCGTGTAAGAATAGGTGTAGGCACATTAGAGAAAAGTAAAGGAAACAACTTTGTAGCACCAGTGGCACTCTCTACCTTATAAATGCCCAGGACCAGGAAGAAATACCATCTCTGAGACAATAACATAAGTAAATGGCCACTATGCATCTTTCCAGTGAAGAATCTGACATGGTACTGACACGGGCGTAGGTGGAGTGCAATTCTACCTCTGTAGAGTGGTGCCTATGTTTTCAATCAACATACACAATCCCACCTGTTTCTGACTGTAGTTGCTGTCCAGACAACATCTGGGGAGGATTCATGGCCCAGTGCAGTTGTCTACAAAAATCCTGGCGGTCATCCACGTGAATGTAATCATATATGTTTTGGTGCATTACATCAGTCTGAAACAATTACAAGGAATGGTTAATTAGGAGCTGTAGGGGGGGCAGCCACTTATCTTTAGATTGATACTTTGCTTAAAATAATAGCAGGTGTAGGACACCTTTAGAGCAGTTTGATTGAGGGAAGTTGTTTCAGAGGCCCCTACTTCTCAACATCTGGTTTTTCCCTTCACATCCTAAGATGATTTCTTCTATTCTTAGCTCTTTTGTACACATGTAAATGTGAGTAATAGACATCCAATTGGCAAGTGATGGACTAGTGGCATCCCCTAGGGATTTATGCTGGGACAAACCCTCTTTAATTTATTGACAAAGGACTCATGGGATAGAATGCATGCTCAGCAGATTTGCAGAGGGTACCAGCTGGGGAGGGCAAGGCAGCTCCTTGCTGGGCTGTAAAAATAGGCTGACAGCAGCCTCAGGAAGTTCAGCAAAGGCATATTTCACTCTTAATTTTGGGTACCCCATGAAAAGAAAGAGATTAGCATATCAAAATTAGCCCAGGAGTGTGCTACCAAGACACTTAAGAGAGCTGGAGCACATCCAGGAGAGAAGAACAGGGCTTGTTCAGCCTTCCAAAGGAAAACCACAGAAAGAACATATTGCTGTCCACCTCAGCCAAATGAGCAGGGGAAGAGAAGACAAAGCCCAACTCTTCACAGAAGAACAAAGTGAGAGGGCAAGAAGCAACAGACAACAAGTGGCAACACAGGAAGCTGGGACTTAATTATTAAGACAAAAAATGACAGTCATGGTGGCTAAACACTGGAACACGTCTTCCAGAGGGGTCATAGAAACTCAAAGCTTGATCAGTCCTGCATCAACTTACTCTACCTTGATGTGTTTTGAGCAGGAGGTTGGGTTAGATGGCCTCCAGAGGTCCTTTCCCACTGTATGGTTCTATTATTCTGTGACTTTAGAATATATTTATTACACACAGACAATCAGCCTGGAAAAGCTGAATCTTATACTGAAAGTGAAAAGAAACTTCTAGCTAAATCTTGTTTTTATACAGATCATGTTTCTGCTAACGAAAGGTTTATAAAAGGAAATTACAAGAAATAAATCATCACCTGTCAGATTTGCAAAAAAAAATTAGTCTGAGATGGCATAATAAAATAACCTAATTTCAGTAAGTGTGTATCTGACCAGCAGTAGAAGGATAAGGTGGATAAGGCAGCAAGATACAGTGCTGCATTTAAAAATAATAGCAGAAGTTATGATATCGACAACATGTATATTGACAAGAAAGTCAATACAATATCAGTGACTGAGTATTCTAAGTACTTCTCAATATATTTACCTGATGAAACCCCAGATAGTCCACAATTGTCGATGATGCATAGAATATCATTCCATCTGCACTCACCACCAAGGCAAAACCATTCAGTGACTGAAAAAGGAAAATAAAATACTTTAAAAGATAATTAGAAGATAAAGAATAAAATTAGCATGAATGTAATAATTTTAAGAATATCCTAGGAATGAAAAAACTCACTCTGCAAAAATTGGGCACTAAATTCTTTCCTACCATGGAAAATGAGTAACAACCTGGAACATGCTTTCTTTCTTTTCTAAAAAGGTTAAGATAGTTAAATACATTATAATGACCACATTACATTACTAGTTTATTGTCTGCTTAATTGTCTGCATAATTATATTTTCTCGTTAATTCATAGAATTAAAAGTTTAATAGCAAGTGTCAACTACTTTGTTTTTCCTTTAAATTAAAAACTACACATTCCATAATAATTGCTTAGAATGTATATGCATTAATACATATAATATAATAATAGCCAAAGGGAAAATTAAATACATGTGCTCTTGTAACTATGACTTAAAACTGGATCTGTATTTTTTTGTATGGCTTTTTTCTTAAGCTGCCATAAAAATACATATATAGCATATAATTGCATAAATGCAATGAATGTAAAATGTAGGCAGTAAATGCCTCACTGGTATAAAACAATGTTTAATCTAGAAAAGAGCTAAATTAACTCTTACACACTTGGTGATGCAAGGAAAACAACTAGATAATTCCAAAACTGAGGATTAAATTAAATACAAATCCAAAAATTAAATACATGATGCAAACATTAAGGTCATGCTGCATGAGGACTGACTAATTTTGCCTCTCTTGATAAATGTTTCGCAATATATCTTTACTCCAGCAGGCTTGCATTCCAAGGCAGTCTAGATCCTTTCATGTGGTGGTTTTGAGGTTTTTGAAATTGCAGCTCAAATAGCTGGTTGCTGAAATACTGTTATGTTATTATAATCCTTGCTTCACCTTACTCTCAATTTACTGATGTGCCTATTAATCCTGAATTAATCCTGAAGCACAGTGAGGACAGATTTTCAATTGCTCAGTAACCAGATACACTGACATACTTTTGTGAGCTTGGTTCTCTTTTTGGTTCCTAAATAAGGACCAGATTTCCAAGACTGCTTGAAAGCAGTTCCCACTGTGACAATGGTGGGCAGAATTTCAAGAGTTCAGTGCACAATAGACTGACCTCCTCAGAAGGTTTGGCTCCCATCATAAATGTGGAGCACCTTTGGAAACGTGGCCCCATGGGACCACACTTGGCCAGAGGCTCTGTGCCTTGAACAACCCATGAAACAATGACTTGAGAAAAGTAGAGGAGAGCCTTCAATGGCTGTAGCAGCAAGTGATTCAAGCAGGTCAACAGTAACCATAAGTCAATGCTAAGAACAGTCAATGGCAAATCTTGTTTTGCTCCAGAGTAAGAGTGATCTCTGCCTAGTTGTGCTTGTGTTGAATACTAGTTACCCTTGTCAACTCTTCAAGCACAAGGACTTGCTCAGCTGGTGCTATTTCCTGCTCTAAATAATGCCCAAATTTGTCCCAGCACCTCACCAAACAGAAGATGGTATGTCAAGATTTCTGCATCTTCACATCTGCACCTCTCACTGCACTGAGAGAGCCCTCCGTGGATGGTATCTGTCATATACATTTCCAACACCAAATGGAGAGGAGAAAGCATTTCTGGCATCTTGTCTCTTTAGACATGTCTTCACAACAATGAAACCATCAGTTATGTGATGCTAGGAATTTTATTACATTTTGAACATCTGGCAGGCCTTTTAATTTTGGCAGACTAAAATTTTCCAGAAAGATAACTGTAGGACACTTAATAGAGCTCCTTTTAGTCTGTGGCTCTTACCATGCATATTTTGAAAGACCTCTAGTCCTGCCCATGAAACTGGACCAGGCAGAAGTTAAGAACATTTTAAAAAATGAAAGAAATGGACTTAGTTTAAATAACAGTTCTTAAGCTATGCAAACAAATAGACCAAGCCCTACCTGGAAATGCTTAAACAATGACCCCGAGATCTTAATATTATCAAAGAATCCTACACATTAGCATGCTGAACATCCTTAAAATGCACCCTCCACTGTCCTGCATGCAAGCTGGAGTTTTTCAGCTCCTCTAGGAATATCTGCTTTTGTCAAGGATTGCTTGTATGAATCAAGAGATAAATTCATCTATTAAAAAAATTAGTCTTCTTCAACATATTGCTACATACTCTTTAGGCCTAGACACATACATATGACATCAATCTCTACCCTTAAAATGTAAGACTTGATCCCCCACAGTGGAAAGCAGGAAGGATTTTATTTACTTTTTTTTTTTTTCCACAGAGCTAGAGTCAGGCTGGACTAGGTGCAACAGTTTCTAAAATTTGGAAAGGGATATGGCACCACGTGTATTTCCAAGGGTTCAGATCAGTGTATTGGCAACTGCATCTGTGAGGCTGGAGGAGGTATTAAGAAAGAGGTGAGAGGGAGGGAGGGAGAAGAAGTGGAGGAAAAGTTCAAGGAGCCATGTGTTTAGGTTAAGCTAGAAACAAGTGTGGATTTGAAGCATGTATGTAAATGAAGAGATTTCCAGACTTCTACTGCTTTGTTTTCAGTTTGTTCTCAAAATGCGGGTGTCCTCTCATGAGGTTATATCTCTTAAATAAGCACCCCCTGGTTTTCACCACCCCAACTGCAGACCTCAGATGCTTTGCACTGCAAGCAGGGAAAGCAAAATCTCCACTTTGGTGCAAAAACAACTTTTATGGAGCCACATGACTCAGTTGAGGATTAACACAAATTCCATGTCTCTAAATTCATTTTAGCTGGGAAACCTGCTGCTTCAGACACATTAAAAAAAGACAAACTGGATATCAAGTAAAACTTTATACCAGTGAGTCTCATCCATGCCTGCAAATTCTTCTGCTTTCTCAATATTACCCGAAACTGTAGTTCAGTGAGAAAAAAACATCTGTAACACAGAAGACTCTTAATAGAGTCAGAGCTGGGCTGGAATCTATACTTTTCTTATCTAGTGACCACTGGTGGGGAAAAGGAGGGGGGTGTTTGTTAGCACATTTATCACCCCAAGAGGATAATGGTGATTGCAAATCAGTAGAGAATTACCTTTTCCAACCTCTCAGATAAATCTCTCAAGTACCAAATACAACTCCATACTGAAATCCTCTACAGTAACACTGCATAGAGATTTTTCCATTTTTCTGGCCAGAAGCCTAGTGACTTGTGAGACTGAGTAGGATAGACAGCTTCAGTCCACAAGAATGAGTGAAAACTGTTCCCAGCTTTTCTGTTTGAAGTTACCATGTCTCACATAAAACAGCACAACCAAGTATATGGCTCCACTTATGATTTTTAAACATTCTCAGTTATTGAAATAAAATTTTCAGCAATAGCTTTCTCTCATTCCCAGTGAACAGGAGGCTGCACAGGTGTGCTGTATCAGAACCACAGCAGCCTTGTGCCTGGGTAATGGATAACTTGGGAACAGGAAAGAGGACCTGGACCAGCCTCATACCTGTGCAGTTTGTTCCCTAATGAAAGCGCATTTGCCCTGAGCACTGAGGACACAGCACAGAGGAATAAAGGCAGCTCTCGTCATTTCAGTTTAATCCTCTCAGAAGAAATAATGGAAAGCCTAAATGGGGCTCTGGTATTTAGGGGGGGATTTAACCAAACTCCACAAGTCAGTGTTGGTGGTATTTGTTTTGCATACAACAAGTATGTTTCAATCAGCAAAGTTCACTTGCATCCTAAAATTTTTTTTTGCAACACTGCATATTCTTACACATGCACAGAGGGTCACATGCACACATAGAAACAAATACACAAAAGTATTAGTATGGGCCTTAAAACTTTTGCAACAAAAAACAACTGACTTCAAATCTGAAAAAAATACATGGTTTTATACTGACATTTGGTAAACCATATGGATTCAATGACAGATGGAATTTCTAATCCAGGATAATAGCTGAAACATGTGAGACGGACTTAAGTATGTATTGTGAACATTTGTTTGTTTGTATTTGGCTTTTTAAAAACACTTACATGAGTTTTTTACATTGTACTTAAAAAATGAAATCATGTGGGACTTTTTTCCCAAATGAAAAAAAAAGAGCTTGGCACCAGATAGGGGCCTGTGTTCTTTTGAAAAAACATGTACATCCAATTATGTACTCACGAAAAGCTGCACCTGCTACTGAAACATAAAAACAATTAATCTGTCAGTTCAAAGAAAGTATGATATTATTCTGGTGCCTGCAGTAGCTGTTAGATGAAAGTTATCAGTTCCTTCCATTAAGAAGTTTTTGAAATTTTATTAGTCAAGAGATTCTCTTTGGGAATGAAGGCAAATATTTTGAGGAAGATAGGACTTCCTTTGGCAAGATCCTTTATATATCCTGACTTTTTTTTCCTGGTCTCATAGCAGAAAATCAGCCAGAAAATACTTCAAAGATATTTTGGTCAAGGTCATGGCATAGTAAAAATAAGGAGGAGGGGGAAAAAAAAAGAGAGAGAGAACAAGTTCCAATGCACATTTCTCTTATTACTCTTCCTTGAAATAAAGGAAAATTCACTAGCATTAAGTCTCCAGAGACCATGTTACTATGGCTACTAAAGTACAACAGTCAAGGCCTGCAGCCATGCCTTGCTTTGAACAGATTTTCGAGTCACGCAACTTGGGTACTAAATTTCCAGGGTCAGTTGGCTCACAGTTTATCTGGAACAGCTTCATTTAATAGTGAATCACGTGGTTTTTGCGTCCTATGTGGGATGGGGCCGTTTTCTGGTGATCTAAATAAGTAGCTATTTAAAAACTCTGGAAATGATATACTTGTTCATGTCTTGTGAATATTAGGAGGAAAATGCAGACAGTTAATTGTGTCTTCTGTCTTAAACTGCATTGTTTAGTGAATCAGTATTTCTTTCCATGGTGTTTTTAGGACTCATAGTTGCCTTTCTCAAAAACCCCTCTGAATCCTTGAGGTTCTTTTCATTAAAAAAAAAATTAACTCCTGCAGAACCCTGAAATAAAAAAAACCAGCACAAAAGACTATTCAGAGATACCATATCTGGTGACATCAGAACATGGCCTTTACTCAACAAGTACAGTATCTCTTAGCCCTCTGGATTCTTATGTATTTCTGTGGTAACTACAAAGCAACTTCAAAAGGAATATTTCTGTGAATAAGCACTATTTCGTGCAAAGGAGAGTGGCAGAATTGTTTTAGCATTCATTTTTGATCAAGGGTTTGCGTGTACAGATTAAATTTCAGGCAAAAGAAACAAAACAGAAGACAAATTTCCATCATTTGAGCCAGGGAAGGAAGTACTAGCTGAAGTCTACAGAGATGGAGTTACATGGGAAGCCTTTCAGAGAGAAAGTGTTCTATCTGATAAACTGGTTTTCATAGACAGCACAAATGTTTGTTTTCAAATACAAAGAAATATCTACATATGACTATTGTGCCCCTTTCACTCCTCCTGTCACCCTAGATAATACAAAGTTCATGTTCCTGACCCTGCATACTACTTCAGTCTTCTTTCAGAATGGAAATTCAGCATCTAGTGCTGCACTACCAAGATCAACATTTTCAACAATCATTCACAATGCCAGACAGATTTGAGCCCAGGCCCTCCCATTTTCTGCCAGAGGGAACAGCTGGGCCATCTGAAAGGCACAAATGATTGTGAATCATTCAGCTGGTGAAATTTCTCATTATTCCATTTTTCAATATCCCATCACTTCCACGAAGGAATTAGGGAAACCTTGGAGATGCTTGTTTATATATACATGTCTTCAGTCTAACAAGGGAGCTGGAACACTGCGGCTCGTCAAGAGAGAGCAGTCAAAACCGGCCTCCTGGAAATCTGCTAGGAAAATGTAAGTCACTGGGCTCCGGTAATTGTGAGCTATAAACTTTCAAGAAAACATAGTAGTTCCCTGGAGGGTGAGATTGCAGTGTGTGCACACATGTAAACACATTTTAAACCATGGTGATGTTTTTTATATGCTTGATATGTAATAAGTGTTGGACGCAACCAAGAGCAACTTTGCCTTTGAAGTTGTTTTGAATGCAAGATGCAAAACTGAAAATGCAGTTTTTTCTTCCATTATATTCCTTCCACACTAAGCTTTTGTAACAAAGCTTGCTGAGTCTTGTGTCAAGTGCTTGGGATAGTGCCTCTCTTTGTTAACATATACTTTAATTGCTGGTCCCCAACCTGGAGCCTCCAAACCAACTACTCTGCCCAAGATGGGCTGAGAAACAAGGGCTGAAGCATCAGTTGACTTTGTTTGTGTAGAAAGTTGATGTGGTGAATAGTAGAAAGAGATGCATCCCCATTAAATCTCTCTTTTTCCACAAATACTAAGCACTGGAAAAGAGAATACAGACCATGCTTCCAGAGAGGAGCAGTACTGATGACTAATAGCTTAAAGACAGGTTTTGCAGCTTAGGGAAGGTTTTGTTGATGCAAAAGTGAATTCACGGGTCACACTGAACACCTCAGTACAAATGTGTTATATGGCATGCTTGTTTAGAAAAAATATTATCACCAAAAATGTCTTCTATTGATGACAATGTTTGGTGGATTTTTTCAGGTCTAGTTTTAAAAATTTCTTTTTTTTTCCCTTCACATTACCATTTAGTATTTCATATGGAAAGCAAGAATATGAATGCTACCTGAGGTTCATGGATGGTATACAAGTATTGAAGACTACTTAAAATAATATAAAGAAAAATATTCTAATTATTAATTCTAAAATTCTTGAGGCAATGCACATTTTATTTATTAGTACATAGATATAGGTATGATGTTGCTAGATAGTTAGTGAGTATGTGAATGAGTAACATGTCATTTACCTTAGCAATTATCATGAAAGGATATTAATTACAACGTAATCATTATATCTGTTTCTTTAGCCTCCTCATTAATCATGATGTCGAATTTAAAATTGTGCTCTACTAGCAATGGAACCCTCCTGTCAATGCTCTTTCACAAATACTATGCCTTGGACTACACTTGGACATAGAAACCGTCTTTATATTGATTCATGCAGTTTCTCATTTCACTTCCTCAAAAGCAGATGTTGTATTCACAGATGGAAGCAAAGCTGGGGCAATATCATATCTTCAGTGCAAGTTCAGCTCTTCGTCCTTTCTGAATTCTGCAGCTGCTCTGAGCTTTTCAGTCTTCTCTTCAACAATTTCAATATAGAAAATGCAAGCCTGATTAATTCCATTTGAGAAGACTCAAAATGAAGCATTAATTGCTCACTACTCTGCACTTGTAATAACAAATTTAGTTAGGTAGACTTTGAAATAACAAATGTAGTAAGATTAGGCATTATCTTTCACAGAAATAAGTTACTGAAAAGAGTCTCAAATAATATTTATCCAACATGTTGGACAATTAGACATATGTAAGTACCAAATGTCTGGATTTTTTTTCAGTGTTATTTACATGTAAGTGCATCAAGTCCTGAAGAGAGGAAGCCGTCATAATATTCCATCCACAGCTGACTTTTATTTGTACTTGCAAACTGTTAATGAGGATGAAAGGCAGACATCTCTTTCTGTAAGGAATCAAAACCTAAAAGAGATAATGTTGCAGACTATATACTGAAAACAGAATGTTATGTCCTAATTTCAGAGCACTCTTTTTCTGTGTATTTAGCACTATATATCACATTTTCTAACATGAAACTATTTCGGGGGTGGGGAGAAGAGCCAGACAATATGTATTTCACATTCTGTTCGATAATATATGCTAAACCAGCCTTTAAAAACACTCTTTCAGGTCAGTAGAATTTTCAGGGAGAATGGCATTCCTGAAATTGACTCTGGGAACAGTTTTACTTTGCAGATAATTATTTTATGCATGTTTTGTGTCCTATAAGTATCCTGTATCAAAAACAGCCTATCCCATTCTGACAGGAGGGGTGAATCCTGCTATATAGACATTGTGCTGGCCCAGAGAGGCAGGCAGTGCTTTCTCTAATCAAGATATCAAGTGGATGACAATGGATCATCTGGAGAGGGATAAGGATTGAAAGTTAGAGACAACTCCTCTAACCAGCACCAATGACTCCAGATCTTAAGCTGCATTATAGACTAAATGAATCCTTCCCCAAGTCTCTTCTGCAAGCCCCTGCTTTGGTTTGAGAATTTAAGTTTTATTAACTAAGGCAGACAAAAAGTGAAAGTGGAATGTATTCAATATTTCTCGTAAAATATGTAGACGTTTTTTCCAAAACCTCCAAAACAAAATCCCAGCAAATTTGCAAAAGTTCTCAAGACAGGACAGTCTATCCTGGAGCTGCTTTCTTGCTCATCACTTCATCTTATTGAGAAGATAGCAAGGCTGCAGCTCATGAGCTTTTCTGAAATGAGAATGAGGAATATACTGAAAGCAAGTGTCATCTGTGAATACAGTTTAGGCTCCTCACTCATAATTTCACTTCAACCAGTTGAAGACAAGTTAAACAATGTAGAATTGCAATTATTCAAAGTGCATTTCTATTTCTTCTATGTTTTGGGTTGATGGGGGTTTTTTTGCAATACATGACTATGACTTTTCTGCAAATGCAGAAATTGGTATGAAATGAACGTTGTGTTATGAATGCCTTTGTTGCCTGAATGCAGGAAGTCAGCTCTAGTAGCAGACTAAGTCCTGGTGCATCTGTATGATGCAGGGCTCAGATACAGATACCAAACCTATTGACTGATGGAAATAGTTGTCAAGGATTAGCTCTGAAGTCAGTGAGAGGAAAAAAAACCTAACAGAGCTGAAATGGGAGAATATGTTTTGTTGAGGAGGAAGTTATGTGGCCACTGGACTGTCTCCAAGAGGCACCGAAATAGCCTGAGCAGAAACAGAGGAAGCGGTTGTGAAAAGTGAGCTGGGGTGGAGTTGGCTGTGATGAACAGTCTGGAGACAGCAGCAGCAGCCTGAATTCAGAGCTGCATCTGTGCCCAAAATTGATTCTTCACCTTAACACTATGGATGGACAGCTGCTCTGTTCACTGCTACAACTACAGTTTCTCAGCTCGCCCTCCTCATATGACAGCAGGTTTGCCTGTCTCCTGACAAATGGAAGACACTTTTTTTCCTGATGCCAGCACCAACCAGAGGATGATACCTGTCTCTCCTCACCACACACCTGTGCTTCTTCCTCCTGCTCTGTCACTCTGAACAAACATAGGCTCCTGGCCCTGATTTTCCAATCCACTCCCAGCTTGCTCCCTCTCAATTATAATCTGTAATTTTGTGTTGGAGAAGCAAATAGTAACCCTCATCAGCCCAACACGTCACAAAACCTGAAAAGAAGCACTTACTGGCATTTTCCCTTTCACAAAAAGGCTCCACACAAGCTTCTACACAAGTACCTATTTTTCCTCTTCAAATCCCTCCATAAAACTATTGCAAAAGTCCTGGCAAAAGTCAAGCTTCTCAGAGGCTATGTGTGCTGGCAATTGTGGTTACCATTTTGTTCATTATTTCCACACAGTTTTGCCCATCAAAATCCATCTTCTATCACTTTTCTCATAGTCAGGCTGAAAATCTGAAGGGAGGGGATAACATGTTTTTGTTTTTCTCTGTCCCCCTGTCAAGCTGGATGGTGCCACCTCCTGTATTTCAGAAACTGCATCATGATTGCTGCAGTCGTAACAGTAGTACTAAGGACTGGAGGAGAGAGCAAAAGGAATTTAGCGGTCATGGCTTTTCTATCCAAATTTGTTGGAGAAGAAGGGGAGAAAAATAAAAGAAGAAAGGAATAAGCGAGAACATTAGTTATTTGTTTAAAGGGCAAGAGAAAGGATGTTTTTTGCACAGAGCTGCGGCCATGCCAAATTTCAAGTCTGGATTTTAGAAATATGCCTATTTGAAAAGAAAGAAAAAAAGGGACCAGGGCCTCTGAAATGTTCCTTTGTGTTTTGCCTATGCCTGGCAAGAAAAAAGTGAATGTACGCATGTGATAAAACGACACTCCTAACCCCATTTATGGGGTTTTTTAATGGATAAATTCTCTGTAAGTCATCCCAAGTAACTAATGTCAGCTTAAATCATGTCATCTAAATTACTGGGAGAAGGTTCATGTTTGAAAACAAAGGAAAGCAAAAGCGTTGTTTGGGTAACTTTAAGAAGTTGTATTAACTGAAAAAAAAGCACTAAGACTATGAGTCTTTTTATGAGAATTTTGTATTTTGATGGTCCGATTTTAAACAGTAGATTAAGAAAATGAAGCACTGTATCATCATCTATCAGGATTTACTTTAGAAGGACTGTGCTAGGAGAGTGTCAGCACTATTGGAAGCTGGAAAGGAATTTCAGACCAGAATATACTAAAAATGTCTCTTTCAACCAGTTTTTGATTCCTAAAGTTTATGCCATGGTCATAGATCCATATAATCTCCATGCACTATGTTGGACATGCAATTTGCCTTTTCAAGTTTAAATCAAAAAATAACAGGAAGAGGAAAAATCTCTTGCTCTCAGACTGAAATTCAAACTGGAGTACCTTTTTCAAGAGCACAGTTTTATCAAGAACTGATTACATAAATCAGTTTGGAAGGAGGAAGTGGAATTACACTAACAAGTTTTAAAAAATGACAGGAAACCAAGTGGGAAAAGGGTTTCCTATGTTATTTCCTTATGCAGAGTGAAGAACAGCACCAATAGGATGTTTTCTAATGTATCATTTTCCAACTCCCTCAGAATGAAACTTGAACTCCAGTTCAAGCTGTTGGTAGAGGCCAGTGAGAGATACATTTCAGTGCCAAAATGTGCACATTCACCTCTCCAAAGTAACTCCCAGGAAGATTATTATTTGCATCCCTTTCTAAGGAAGCAACATAACGTTAAATTATATGCTTCAAACTTACATTGTGTCAAATCCTAAATCATTGGCTTGCTTTTAAAGTCTGACTTTCATTGGTTCTGATTAAGAAGACTTGGGGTCTATTTGGTGTCAAAGCTGTCAAAAAAAAAAGACCTCATTGACTTTGGTGGGAGCTACCAAGTTAGAAGCAAGTTAGAATTTTCAAACTTGTGGTATGGAGTTAAGAAATAAATTATAAAGGACTTGCCTGGGTGACAAAGTGCTTGTTGTGTGCAATACATGTGCTGTGGCTTTCAACCAGCAGTCATTTCCAAGCAAAAATGCTGCTGGTTCAGAAGCTAAATAACCTGAAGTACCTCACTAGTTTTGCTACTTACAACTCAAATCAGCAAAATTCATCTGCATGCTTTGGTGGAACAAAAGCATCGCTATAAAACATGGAAGCTCAGGTTGAAAAACCCAACTTCATATATTTAAGTAGCTAATGTAATGAAGGTAGGATTATTAATTATCACTGGAGAATTATAATGGTTGCACCATCAAACCTAGCTTTCTTGGTTTTGAAGGTGTCAGTAATTTATTTATTTTTAAAGTAAAGGATCATGTGACTGTGATTTTAAGATATTTAAGATGCCAAGCACCGCAGTGTCTCTGTCTAAAAATTTAAATAAGTAGTAAGCCTCTCCAGATCCCTCTGCAGAACCTTCCTGCCCTCAAGCAGGCCAACATTCCCATCCAACTTTGTGTCTTGTGAGAGTGACTAAGAGCTTCCTTGATCCCCTTATCCGGGTCCTTGATAGAGGTATTAAATGGAATGTACAGTGTCACTGTAGGAGTATCAGGACAGTCTTATGACTGGCATCTTCAATGCAGCCATAAAGAAAAACTTGAGATAAGACCACAAAAAAGTGATTCCTGTGCCCTGAAGCATTAACAGTAGAAGACTCATGGAAATCTGATCCTGAACTGTGCAAAAGTGTGGCTTGGAACATCCTGAAAAGCAACATACATCTTCTCTGAAAGAGTCTGAGCTGCCAGTGAGCATGGAAATGGCAAAAAAGGCCATGTCTGGCCTTTATCAATATTCATCAGTGAGAAGGGAGCACGATAGAACCAGGCAGCCTTACTCCACTAGCATCTGTTCAGGAGCTGCCTGCATTGTCCATATTTCTTTATATTTATTGTGACATTTTGGTTATAAAACACTATTTTCACACCTGAAAAGAATTATGTCCACTACATCTGGAGATAGAGATGCCATAAACCCTATGCTTCAGCCTACAAGAGCACAGTAGAAGACCCACGGACATAACAAAGAAGAAAATAAAGTCCATGAATGCACCTCCTTAGCAGCAAAGAGTTGAGACAGAAATTTGAACATCAATTATTCCTCCATGACAAGCAGAAAAACTGCAGGAGCAACTGTGAAGTGGTCAATAAAGCCCAAGTGACAATTTTAGCGGGGTGCTGCTTAGTGCACAAGTGCTGGTTACTCAAGGAGCAGTGCTGGAGGTGATGATGGGGTGATGCCTAATTATGTGTCATTAAGAAAGCAAGTCCATGTAGAGCGTCCCTCTCAACAGCAGGCATTTAATTCTCCCAGTGATCAGTAATAGGATAAACATGACAGTTACACAGCCATTTGGGATGGGAAATTACCTGCACCACAGTGTAGACTCTGAGTCTGGACTTCAGATTACGAGCACAGTATAGCTGGGGGGAAGAGCAGGAGGTGGCTAACAGCCATGAGATGAATCCTGCAATCAAGCCTATTGCCTAGACACCCACCAGTGATTCATTATTTCTCCAAGTCACCATTTTATTGTTTTTCTCCACCCCATCACCCCGTAAATTCTATCTGGATTTGTTGATTGCCAAGACAACTTATTTTCCCCTTTTTCTGGTTATGGGTTTGGCCCAGTGTTCCTTAAGTATTCACTAACAGGCTTCAGAAACTCAATGTGGCCCTTTTCTGCCAGAAGGCATGGGGCACAAGGGCTGCAAAACCACCTGTCTTGGAAAGTATTTTGAAAATGCAAAGTTCAAAACCTTTACTGCAGTCAAACTGTTGGAATGTGAAGTCTCAAAGGACAGTAAAGATTGCGAGAATGAGACATTTTTTTAAAAAACCTTCATAAAATTAGACTTTGGGTCTTAGAGCCTTGTCTGTCTTCCCTTCAAAGGGAAACAAAGATGGCAAGCAAAGTCTCTCTTATCCAGAAGAAATTATCTTAAAGCACCAAAAGAAATTATTTATTTAGATACCTGCTGTGCTCCACTAAAAAGTCTTTGATAAACTGGTATCATTGTTTATTCCATTATTGCTGATGAAAGCTATTTGATTATAGCTGTAAAAAATCTCCATAAAATCTTAAATAAAAAACACATGTTGTGGCAGAAGTCTTTAGAAATAAAAAACATTTTAAACATATTTTGAAGACAGCCTAATTCCATTGTTTTCTTTCAAGCTGAAAGGGGAAATACTGCATTGTTCCAAGACTCAAGAGTCCCAGATACACTATTTACCAGTAATTAGGTTCTTGTTATCCCATATTTCTCTCCATACATAAAGCAGAGTGACTATACCCACTAAGAAAAAAATAAAAGCAATCGTTCTTGATTTTCCATTGATATTGCTCTCAGAAATAGTATTATTCACACATATTTTGGTGATTCAGGTTGTTCTGGCTTGTATTATACAAAACATCTAGGAGAGGTTGCACAGTGCAAGGTGTTGTCATGACACAGAAAGTGGCTTTTAACAGCTGAAAAATATGTTTTGAGAGCAAATAAAGTGGTCAGATTCACAAGTCAATATATAAAGAACAGCAACTATGGTTTGCTTCTTCTTGGAAGGAATCAGAAATGTGATATTTATTTAAAATCCCACACTTCCTAGTAACCAACATGGTGAATTTGGTTGAACAACATAAAACAACACTTTTCTTCATTGCCATAACCACTGAATGAGGAACCGAGCCAAATTCAGCCCTCAGAGAACATTCCCAACAAGCCCTAAGGAAAACTCACCCTCTTATTCTAGGTCAGACGTGCCCATAAATGAAGCCTGGCAAGTACATTCATATTAACATGCACTTAATCATCCAGTTAATGATCCACTTTAAGTATAATCCAGGATAAAATATCTCCCCTGTATTCAGAGGGAATGTGACTCCTGCATACCCTGCAGTAAGCAGAGAATATTTATCTATAGCAGTCTCTTGTGACCTGCCCCAAATTGTGTGCCAGCATTCTCTCCATGTACTCACAGCAGTCAGTCTACTGTTTGAGGATGCTTAATAACTTGTGGGCATGTAATGTATACAAAGCAAAGCACAGACTAAATATAGGAGACCCTCGTTAAAATTTATATACTCACTATATTTATCATTTATTGTACACCCCATATTTCCTATTTATTGAGAATGGAAATGGCTGCAAAATAACACCTGACAGCCAAATATCTTGTTTTGGCAGTAGTAGTAACTAATCAGATGCCTCTGTGTTACTTGCTTTGAAATCTAAAATTAAAATCTTCTGAAATATTAAGAGGAAGGAAAGTAGAGTGCCAGTTTCCATTCCATAGACTTGAATAACTTATGGTATTGGGTCTCATGGCAAAATGTGTTTTAATTTAATAGTATTCAGCAATTATTTGCTGGAGGGTACTATTTAATTTACATGCCTCTCAGGGCTGTAATTAAAACACAATTTTTATACCATGAATATCATCCTATCCAAAACAACTGTACATATGTAATCTTAATCACATAGGAATTTCCAAGGACCTCAGAGTGTAAAAAGCATTATTACATCATGTGTTTGTAATGCAGATGTATCTGGGATGGACCACTGGGCTCTAGCTGGTTCAGTAGTTCACATCGGTATTAATTCTTCCTTAAAATTAATGGGTCCAATTCTCAGTAACAGCATGGCCCCTTTATGCTGCTCTGCCAATATAAAGTCAGCTAAAGTGGATAAAAATACATGGAAAGGATAACTTTTGCTGACATGGTGTGTGTGCAGAGCACAGATTTGAGGAAGCAGGATAAACTAAAATATCCTAGAATATTCTCAGCTCACATCAGAAACCAGGAAAGCTCATGTTGACATCCTCAAAATATGGGCCAAGTAAAATAAACCTAAAAGTGAAAAAGAACTGTGGACTGGCCTGATGGAGTTCACTGGCAATTTCAAGGATGTGAGCAAGGGTGCAAGGTGCAATTGTCCAAATGGACACTGAATGTGACTGTCACAACTGCCAGTCTTGCTCTTGAAAGAAGAATTCACAAGTGTGGTTCTTGAAAGACTCCCACCAAGACTGACTGTTCAAAGCTGCCACAAATCATCACCCCAAATATATCATCAGACTGTATAAATTACGGCCAGAAAAAAACCAGCATTTTTTCACTCACTTCTAGTAGAAGTCCACCTTCTTGAACAGCAGTCTTGTTAGATATATTGTCTTCTTTTATCGTTTGGCCAACTTGCTTCTTAAAGTGCTTTTCTTGAATGGCTGTTGGAAAGAGTTATCATCAATTTAGAAATCATAACGATTAAGGTCACAACTAAAATTCTTGTTTAGACATTTAACATGCATTGAATTTAATTGGTGGTTACTGTCTTTGTGGTCTGGATCTCGGTTACTGACAACTTTCTTTTCTTTTTTTTCTCCTTGTGCTGGAGATAGATCCATATTTTGCAGTCCAGATGTTTTCTGTATGAAATATCTATCACATTTTTTATTGAACATATTTTTTCCATTAGTCTACTCTACATAAAGCAACAACCAAAACCCACAGGAAAGAAACAAAAGAAAGTTAGCAAGTTGTTTTGTTTATAAAAATATGTATTATGACAATACAGAGAAATGTCTATATAGCTCAGAAGAAAAGGGAGTGAATAAGTTTCTTATTTTCGGCACTGACCTCCTTGACATCAGATTATTTTTGGCTTCAATTTACCCTGTTCATTTCTACAAGTTTCAGCCTGACTGTAAGGTTCGAGGGAATGCTCTTAAACTGTTTCATTTTTACAAAGAGTTTTAAAGTTTGTTTTTAGCAGGTCATTTACTCCAAGAAATTCATGAATAGCTCTCATTACAGATTAAAATTCCATATATTTTTCCTAATAATAGGGGAAAAACCTTATTCCTGATTAAACTGTCATGGGAAACTCAGCTGGTGAGTGCTCTTCCTTCACATTGCTTGATCTCAAATATCTTCGAATGCTCAAATTCTTTCTGTCAGTATATCCTACAGAAAAGTCACTGAAATAGAATCCCTTTTCTGGAGATAATAAAAAAAATTCTGCAAAGATTGGCATCACATGACTGTTGGGCTTCAGCATCATCTGGGGAGTACAACAGGAATCTGTCTTTATCACTTGGTCAGTAAAAATTAAGTCAGCTTCACTCCTACTTCCAGAGAAGGGTCATACAAATATTCTGGCAGCAAACAGAAATCCAGTTTTATGGTTTTATTCCTTTTCACTGAGAGAATGAGAGAGGAGAGTATCCCAGTGATACTATCTGGGACGTTTGATACACATTCTCCCTTCCAGCCAAAGGGGACTGGGAATAGCCACAGCCAGAGATGGTTGATAAAACAAAAAACACCCCTCTGAAAAAAAAGCCAAACTCACACCAAAAAAAACCCAAAAACAAACAAAAAAAAAACTCAAAAAAACCCCAACCAACCAAAAAAACCTCCCCCCCAAGAAAGGGTTTAGATGGCATGAATAGTTTGTACCAAACCAGAATAAGAAGAAGAGAGAAAGAGCAAGCCTTTAAAGGTCCTGAGCCCGTGCACGAGCTCCTTATCAATTTAGCAGCCTAGTAAGGGACTGTTGCAGGATACATCAGCATTTTACAATAAACGATGGAAACTCAGAACCACACCAACTGAATACTTGTGATGGTTTTTAGCTTACATTGTAAATATTTGCTGAAAGTGATAATGTCGGTCATTACCCCAAAGCAATTATCTCAAATGTATAATTAGATGTAATAAATCCCTCCCCTGGGCATGGGAAAACACATCAGGAAAATCCCAAGCTGCTTTAAACAGATCCCTACCCATATTTTCCAGCCAAAACAATTTTGAGATTTCGGACTTGTAAGCTAGGCTGCTGTGAATAGAATACACAGATTCTTAAATCTGCATTTTTTTATTTTGGTGTACCTCTAAAGTTAATAGGAAATGGTTGCTTTTTTCCCCCAGATCAGCTAGACCTTCTGCTAAGCCTGTCTATAAGAATAGACATAGAATCATAGGCTCATTTAGGTTGAAAAGTCCCTTAAGATCATCAAGTCCAACCACGAACCCAGCACTGCCAAGTCTGCCACGAAACCGTGTCCCTAAAGTGCCACATCCACACGTCTTTTAAATACCTTGTGACAACAATTTTTAAAAGCCCAAGCCCTATTCCAATGGCCTCTTCCAGAGCTTCCCTCCTCAGAAAAAACGTTTTTGTAATTACTGACATGGTGGTTTGTGGTCTTTGCTCAGGTTAAAGGACAGACAGGGAGGGGTGAGAGGAAACGAAGGTTTATTTCTTTGATGCACTCTTTTGGTGCTGTGAAAATTCCATCTGTTCGAACTTCATCATTAGTGGAAACTATTATTTTATCCAACTGAGTGGGCCAGAGCTCCCTGCCTGCTTATTAGCCTTCAGGCTCATACAAGCACAGCAGCAGAAGCACAAGAGATGTTTGTTCTGCAACTCGTCTGGCTACTATAAATTCCATCTCCAAACGGAAAGTATTTTAATGTTATTTTGCCAGTTAGAGTTACCCATATGTTAGGCCACACACATCCATTTCATAGCCTGCCCTTCTCACTGCCCTGACTGCAAGGAGACCCACTGCACCATCAAAGACAGACAAATAACCCCAATGCTCTAAGAGGCAAATGCTCCTCCGAGATGGGAATGTTTGCTCCCTGCTCCCGAGGCAGCAGAGCTGTCAGTCACTGCTCGCTCTCCTTCTGCCTCCCCGCACTGGAAATATTGATTAATCCACCATGGATTAATCTACCCACGGCTGGGCTGATACTGCAGTGACACCTCAGAAGAGAGGTGCTGGTGATAGCCTGTCACCTGGAGAAAGCAGAACAAGACAGGCAGAAAATCACACAGATTCTGAAAGAAATGAGGAGGAGGAGGAGGAAAAGCAAGACATGACAGGCAGATGAGGGAAACTTGCAAGATGTTATCTGACTAGGCAGAAAAACAGGGAAAAGAAAACAGAACAATCTAACAATACCCCTGTCACCACCAAGAATCATGAGAGAGAACAGGACAGCAAGTATTGGTTATGATGGGTGGCTTGATAGAAAAGACCCTGATGCCAAGACAGCTGTGATCAAGCTTAGACATCTTATAAAGTGCTGTCCCTCTGGAGCACCAGAGAAGCCTATGATGATGAAAATAAATGAGAGCCTGAAGAATGCAGGAGTACTGTCTCTGGTGGGCAGGGAGGAGCAAATTGCAGAAAACTGAAAAATAAAAAACAGCAAAGGATGACTCAGTGACCTGAGGGGGAAACAGGCTGCTGGAGTTCCCATGTATCAAGAATGGAGCAAGAGAAAAGCTGATACTGCAGGCAGTCTAATGAATGCTGCTGGCTGTAAAAAAAATAAAACTAAAAAATTGAGAGTTTTAGCTTTATGGAGCTTTGGACTACTTTCTATGGGAGAAGCAACCCTTTTGACAGTCAGCACAGAGTGCTCATCTACTAGGTTCAAAACCAGCAAACCAGAGAGATGGGAAGTGGTAACACCAGAGACTGTTTTCTGAGTACCATGTATCGAGCCTGCACTTCCAGAACAAGAAATAAAACAGAAGATGGAGCTGTTCTGCCAAAGAAGATGAATGAGCATATTGATACCATAGAATGATAAATACCAGAGATACATGTACCAGGGCTGACAGTTTTGCAAGATCATGCGATCGAGTGTTTATGGTGCAATCCCATGCAATATTAAAAGCCAACAAGTCTGGAAATGCTGTGTCCTACAAAGGATAACGCTGTGGAAATATACAGGGTGAGGGGAAAGGGGTCTAGGAAGAAGAGGAGGGGGGGGGAAAAAATGAAATAAAATTCCAGTTTCCTGGAAGACAGGTCAAAGATCTGAGGATATTGTTTCAACTTCTAACATGAAAGCAGTGAAAGGAGTGGAAACCAAAAAAAAAGTAGAGATAGAATTGACAATTGATGGAGAAAAAAAGTCCACAGGGGAGACATTAGATTGGCTAAATGAGTATGGGACCATCTCAGATAGTGCTGTTGAGCCTTTCACAGCTGCACTGTCTCTGCTCAGAACAATGTAAAAATCTGAGACCTCTTTTAAGCCTCCCGTTCTGATTTGAGCATTGCTATCTGCATTTGCAAACACCTTGGCTTGAAAACAAAATCTGGAGTATTGTAAAGAAGAGAAAGGCTGCCTAACACAGTCTATAGAAGCATTATGAAACCAGCCGTTCCCTTTTCCCCAGAAATAACAGAACATTTATTTATTGCAGGATACTCTTTAGTTCAAAGGAGTGGAGATTTCAGGAGTCTCATAAAACCATACTTTTTAAACCTATGGGATTACATTCTCCAGAGTGTTTCTGTACCTTGTTCCTGCACAAGCACAACCTTCATTCTTCAGAAAACAATTAGCAAAATTAGCTGCTAAGTTAGGCTGTGTAATAGACTAACATGGGGGCAAACTGCACCCCAGCTGCCCCAGGCGTCTGCATCAAGCAGCAGCACAGGCAAGAAATGAGCAGTGAAGGGATGCTGCTTCTGAACTGGACACCTTGCCTGGGTCCATCTGGGATGTAGGAAGGGGACCATAGAGTCTTCTGCAGCTTCAGGCTGCTGAATCAGTTTCAAGCACTCCTACAAGGACTGCTGTTTCTCTCCAGTGATGCCCAGTGGATAAATCTTTTCTTAAAACAGGTGGATGAAAATACTTGAATCCAGACTGCAGGTTCAGAGGCAGTGCTTTAAGCATGCACATCTTAGGTTTGGTAACTGTTACTCGAAAGGAAGTGAGTGCAGGGTCTCTCTTCCTGGATCTTCTAGCTGCAGGAAGGATCAGCTATGCGTGTTACTCTGAATACTAAGAAAACAAAACAAATTGACTCGGAAACACTCAGTATGAGCAATTCTGCTTAACAAACCTAGAGCCATGAACTGAAATGGTCTGTTTCCTCTGGCTGTGTTACAGAGAACACCGAGTGACAATTAGGATGGGGGTCATTAGATGAACACTGAAATGAAAAAATACAACAGCACAACAGTTGTTATACATTGCCAAACAACATGGAAGGGATGTTTGCACTCTGAAAGGCCACAACACACAGGTAGCACAAATGCTTTGGGAAAGAAATCAGCACCAAAATGCATAAAAGCTGAATAAAAGCTATATGGTGCTTGGTCCTGTTGCGGAGGCTACCAGAGCGCCAGATGAAATTGCGCTAGCAGCAATGCAGGGTTTTTCTTCCCAAGTTAGCGGTTTTCTCAGTCTGCTTCTTCTTAAGAGATGCTTTGAAATCTGACTTCCCTTTGAAGTTTCTCGAGTACAGCATGACATTTATTTAAGGTACAGACCGAACCCTTCGGCTTTCCAGATCCCATCCGCTCTTTCTTCCTTCCAGAGCCACTGCTCCCCTTTCCCAGCGAGCCTCATCCATTCTCCCCCGGTGCGAGAGGGGCATCAAAGCGATGCCGGGGCCGGGCTGCGCTCCTCTCCCCGGGGCCGGCTGGCCCCCCTGCGGCCCGGCCCGTGTCTCACGGCGTCCGGAGGAGCCCTTCTGGAGGCAGCGAGGGGGAGGAGGAGTGCCCGCTGCGGAGGAGGCAGAGTGCTGAGTAACCCCGGCCCCGCTGTCACGCAAGCCGGGCCGGCTGTCAATCTCCCGGCGGCTCTGACAGGCGCCTGGCCGCCGTTCAAACCCTTGCGTGCGAGCAGACGAGCCGCGCTACCCTATGAAGTATTTCATAATAACAACAGCTGTTAAATATTGATGACTCCTGGCAAGCGCTGAATGCTTTTCGAGAAGGTTAAGCCTTCGTGTAATGGAACCTAATTCCTCATTATAGACTGTATCAGATATCTGGAAGTTGCCTAAAAAAAGCAAAGGAGCTTAGGGTAAAGGATCAGGAAAATAACTCTCGTGCGGCAGGGAGAAGGGAGAGAGCCCGCTGTGCGAAGGGTGAAGAGCGTTTCCCCGAAGTCAAATCCCTTTGCAAACACTAAAATACTCTGCTGGAGCGATCATCAATACGGTCGGCTTCGCTATATTCCACTGGAGGGTTTTGTGTTTTTAGAAATTATTGCAGATCAGATAAACTTTCTAAAACAGTGATCCAGCTGCCAGTGCTGTCTGGGTGTGTGTAAAAGTACACATGGAAATTATTTCTACAGAAATATGGAGAAAAGAGGGGAAAAGCATTCCTACACTTTTTCTATAAACATCAGCTCTGAGAGATCTGGCTCATTAGAAAATTTAGTGGTGATCTGGCAATATATTAAGGATGAGATCTCAGACAGGGTTTCCAGCAGGCAAAAAGGGGAGAAGGACGAGCCTCTTGCCTTGGGGAAGTCCTGGTGTGCTTTTCTCCAGTTCCCAGAAAAAAAAAAAACCATCATCTTCTTCACTCTGCCCTGTAAAACGCATCAGTCTCATCTTTTCCCTCTTGATCTAGCTGTCAAGAAAGGTTGTGCTCGGAACAGAATCAGTTTGGGGCTGGAATTCATGACAGAGTCCTTGGGGTGCATCTGGTGTGATGCCAGGGCAGGCAGTCCAGCAGAAAGGCAGCAACAGAGCCCAGGTGAGGTGAAAGAAGAAACACAAACTGACGACTTCTTACAGAGGTGACTGAGTCATTTTTTTCCTTGCATGTGAAATAGAGGTCTACGTGCCTTTGGGAAATGGAGTTTACATGAGGCAAGCTGGGAAGCTGAAAAGAATTGCCTGCAAATGTTCAGTTGTGCTGCAGTGCAAGGAGTTCTGTGGAGCTTTAGGAAAGTGGTTCACCTGTGGAGAGCCCAGGTCTGTTACCTGTGTCAGGATAGGGAATCACAAATACATAGGAAGTTGTAGGTTGGAAGGGACCTTTGAAGGTCATCTGGTCTGATCAGAACAGAGCTGATTTCACTTAGGCAGGTTCCTCAGTTTCTGAGTATTCATTATTCATTATTCATTATTGAGTATTCATTATTGAGTAATGGACATTTCTCATTCCCTCCAGCAAAACTTTCATTATTTAATTACAAACAGGATTCATTTCGTAAGATAAGGAGTTGCTTAACGTTTTACGTGAATGAGCATTAGGGTAAATTCTGGATGGACACTTCCTGTTTCCACAATTCTTGGTTTGTAGATGTGTAGAATAATTTAAGAAATGCTGAGAATGGTGAAGTGACTTTTATAAAAGGTGTATGTATATGGAGAATATGCAAAATAAGTTACTAACTCTTCTGTTTTTTTCTGGTTTATTTTATCTGTATGTCATAAGAAACCACACTTATATGTCAAGTTTAAATGTAGTCTGGGACTATAACATCTTCCCTATCCCATAATTTCTGAGGGATCACAGATCCAGAGACAAGCTCCACGTGAAACCAACTGTGTGCTAACTATACAAACAACAGACTCAAAAGAACTTGTCTAGAAAACACATTTCTTCTCTGTAGCTTACTGTTGCAACCTTTCTCTCTTCGTATGACTCAACAGATGATCTCCCCAACAGACAGCCCCACATTGTGCCTTGGCAAAGGAGATAGTTTAGAGATCTGTTTGCATCACTGTGAGTAAATATTTGAGCTATCAGTTGGTCTGGTAGACTATATTGGCTACATGACTGCTAAAGACATGCAGTCCTCTGAAATTATCCCAAGACATAAGACTTATTCCAAGTAACAGTCTTCCTGTTTGTCTTCACAATCCCATTTTATTTTCTACTACATTAAATATGATGATTTGATCACGGAAACTTATTGATTTATAAGTTCAGTCCTGGGGCCTTAATTTTATCTGTGTACTATTACATTCTTTAATTAAGCTGTAATACGTTAGCTTGTCTGGGTATTTGATTCCACACCCTTCTGAATAAACACATAAAAAGGTAAGTAAAAATGGGTTATTCTCTCAAACTACAAAATGGATTGCAAGCCTGAGTTATCAGCAACCTTGAGTAAGAAATCTGCAGACTACTTGTTCCAGTTTCAAATCAATACCCACATCACTCTCAAAAAATTAAGATGATTCCAACACTTCTTCCACCTTTAAGTTTTTGAATTACATGTCCATTAATCAGAATCATGATATCCAGCATAAGTTTAGAGTAGAATAAAAAAATAATTTCAGAGAACTATTCTGTATTTAGAAAATCTGCTTAACATTGGTTAGTTCCAGAGTTAAGGACCTCAGAACGTACAATGAATATAGTTTTATATTTTCATTCGTGACTTCACCAAACTGATCCACAATTAGCCTTAAGTGTGTTCTGACCTCTCACATCCTGATTACTTGAGTGGGATCTCAGCAAATCTCATTGATCATTATATATATATATATATATATATATATATATATATATATATACTTATTCAGAGGAACAGCACATCAGGCCACATTCTAGAATTCTAGGATCTATGGAGCACATATCAAAAATACTTGAAGAGTTTCCCATTCTTCAAAACAGCCTTCATAATGGCTTCTTGTCTGAATAGCTTTTCATCTTTTCCCTTGTCCAGATATATTCTTAAAAACGTGTTCTCTATATCCTCTGAATTTCCGGCATATTCTCTCTCTGGCCCAAGAACGTTGTCCTCTTTTGATATGGCTCATACTTTTTCATTGTCATTAGATCATTTTATCAGGATCGTTTCTCCTGATGAAAATACTACATCAATGGACACTGATGTCCACAGCAGAGGCAGTTGCCCTTTGAGGAGAGGCTAAAATGGCTGTGATTTTTTTATTGAGGGGAGATATAACAGAGGTTTACAAAGTTATAAGGGCAATGGATAAACTGAATGCAGAACTGCTGTTTGCCCAACCCCACAATATGAGTACTGTGAAGTGCCCTGTAACATCAGCACAAGAATGCTTTAAAGTAGATAAAAGACAGCAATTTTAAAGACATGAATACCAGACTAGATGGACCACTGGTGTGACACAGTAGTGCATCTCTAAAGTTGTTATATTCTCACTGCAATGCCATGGCCTTGTCCAAAAAATTTGTTGCAGATAGAAAATAAACAACAGATGCACAACAGCAGCATCTGTGACGTGAAGCAAAGTATATCACAGAAGTGACAATAAGAAAAATCAGAACCTTATGAGAAAGCCTGTATGTGACTAAATTTAAGCATATGATGAAAGAGCAGCTTGTGAGTAATCATTGCATCCAAAAAGAACAAAAAACATTCTTTAGTGATAAACAGCCTATTGAAATAAACTTGAGTCTGAAATATTTTTCAGAAACATAAGTAATGAGACCAAAATCCATTTTTACTGAAAAGACAGCTAAGAGGAAATGTTTGTGTGCTCATAAGTAAGCAATTGAAGTCTACTGGAATCTTTCCTGCTTTTTTGGAAAGGTTATTGTAAGAATTGCATCTTACAGCAGAAATGCAGTGAAGTCTCGATAACAGATTTACCTTGAGAAAATCATGACATTTTTAGTCTCTATTTGCTAGAGATGTGCATCAATTTACCCTCTCCAGTTTAGATCTATAGTTTAGAACATTTAGTAATCAATCACTGAAAGACAAACTCAGATCAAAGATCAAGCAGGAAAATAAATGCAACTAGGAAAATGCATACGAAAGAATCCGTCTCCCTTTTTGATTAAAGCAACCTGACAATGACTAACTTATGTGAGATTTACATGATCTTTGCTAGCCTTTTTGGATTTGATAACCTCTTTTCCAGGACTATGATTCAAACAGGCTATCTCCTGAGCTTCCACTCCTCAATTTCTTGTGCCTTTATAATTTTTGTTGCACCATTCTGCATGGAAAGACACAGGCTAGATTCACACCTGCTGGTTCCAAGAGGAATTTAAGTCAGTATGTCTTAGAAGAGAGTTGAAAGAACATGTGTCAGTAGACCAGTATATCATCCAAGAGACTGTTTAAAAATAGCCAATGCACACGATCTGGAGAGGATAAAGGAAACCTTTAAGATGAAATAAACACTGCATCTAAAATATTCACACTGAGACCTTAGTGCACAGGATATCCATGTGTTACCCAGAAAACCAAATCTGGATCCAACAGTTTTAGAATTGGGGATATCATAAGAACAATTCTTTAATATTTGCTTTATATAGCAGCCTAACTGTGTCCAATATTAAAGGTAAAGACACGTTTGCTTTCCAGGGTACTTTAAAGAAGCAAACGTGCCTGCCAGAGGAAATATGGGAATCTCCACTTTTAAATCAGCTGGATATCAGAGCACAACAACAGACAAACACACACACCCCATAGAACAGGGCACTCTCTTTCTAAGGCAGAGCTGCTCTGCTCAACCTTTTCTGCTGCTGCCTGTGGAGGCTGCCACGATGGCATCAACTTGAGAAGTTACATCACCTAATGTGCTGTGGGAAAAACATGCCAGAGAGGGGGTCCTAAACCTTTGGATTTTCTACTTCAGGAAGTAAAAACATGTGATGAGACAAGATAAGGGCAAGTGAAACATCAGGGACATTATCTAAAAGTTAAAAAAAATATTTCAGAATCAATTTCCAGGGTAATTTTAAAACACTGAGATCCATTCCAGAACCTTTTGGAATGATGAAGAAAATCAGTAGCATGACAATCTTACCTAAAAACACAAAATTAACAACTATCTGACAACAGAAGTTAGCAACTGAACTGCCAGAAGCCTAAATTGATAATGTTACAATCCCTGGACTTCTTAAATGTGTTTTTATCCATATTAATATTTTAATGTATGCATTTAAAAGATAGTCCTGCAAAGCTACCCAAACAGATGGACGCTGTTCCCAACTGGAATCCCTCATAAGACAGAGGGCTTGCAGAGAAGACACTATGGTTTGTCCAAAAATAAATTCTTTTGCAGAACAGGAACCTTCTGCAGAAGTAGAAAAAGCGTGCACACAAAGTATTCAATTACTTCAATAACCTTTATTTTTCACTTCCTCAGATAGGTTTTGCTTTGCCTTTCCTGACAGACAAGGTCTGTACTCAGAAAAATATCCCAAGCAGATGTTCAAGACCCTAAACAGACCAGAGTGGGCTTACATTTTCTCTCCCATTAAGCAACAGAAATTTTCTTAAAAGTGCCATGGTCCCTAGGTGAACAGCCAGAATTAGGACCTTCAAATTTTCTAAGAGTAATAAAAAATTCTGTCTTTTTAAAAGGCAAGAAAGGTAATATTTAAATACTCTAAGACAGTAAATTTTCTTCCTGCTTTGATTTGCTTTACAATTTTTAAAACCAGAGAATACTTAGATATAGTGATAAAATTACAAGGTAGGCATAGTGTTCTTATCAGACTTGTCCCATTTGAAGATAAGGAAAACCAATGTTCTGTATTTCAGAAACAGAGTCTTAGCTAATAAAATATAACCTTTTCTCCAGTTTCAACTCCTCTGTATGTGTCATTGACTTGAACAGGCAAGTCTGACTCCTACAAAGGTGCTTGCTGCCTTGACTCATGGCAAGCTACCAAAGAAATAACGAATATTCCTTTTGGGATAAGGACAAGAATCTTGTATCTCATTCATGAAACATATAGGATTATGGCTTTCTAGGCAGTAATAGCCAATTGCAGCTTTCACTGGGTGATCAATGCAAGGTGAATAATGTGTTTAAGAACTATGATACGTAAATTACTCCTAATGCTTCTTAGTCTGTCTCAGGTCTCTGGATGAAAAACAGTGATTTCATACCTACTGATTCATCAGATCTGTTTTATATTCATCATGTGACATAAGCATTAGTTTCTATTGCATTTTCACCAGTTACAATATGATCTCCATTAGATATACACAGTGGCCTATGGCCAGAGTCATTCCAATAGCCAGTGAAACAAGACTTACTAACTCTACACTAAGGAAAACAGAAGTAGGTTTAAGGCATAAAGTGAAAACTACAAATCGTAAAAAGCAAAGATCATCTTTAAAAATATGAAATTTAACTGGAGGCCATGTATACTCTAGAGCACACTTTGTTTCAAGCCCAAGAATTTTTCAGAGGAATCATTATGCTGCTTTTTCTCCTGCCGGGGCAGATTTGCAGGGAGGAGGCTCATTTCTGCTTTGCTGGTCTGGCAGGCAGCAGAGCTCTATTCCTCTGATCAAGAGATCACTTTCATAACCACTTTTCTGAGGTCACAAATGAGTCTGCTGCAGTCACGCAACCCCTCGCCTACCAGAGCTCACTACAACAATACAGGTTCACGGAAGATTTTTAAAGAGGCAGCTCATCCTTTCAGCCCTCACAGATATAAGGCACACGCATAATTATCACATGGGGTTCCCCCAAATCTGTCACGGGACTATTTTATTTCAGTTTGATCAGGGAAGAAACATATAGCTTCAAGTTTTATTTGGATGGAATGACGTTTGCCTGAGCAGAATTAAATAAAAGCTGAAGCTAAATAGCTCTACAATTCTTTTAAACCATACTGGCACCTTTTGCAAATATTTAGTTAGCCTGTTTCATTTTATTATCTTAGAGCCAAACAGGCGCTACTGTGAATTATGCTAATTAAGATATTAAAGTCATGGTAAACAGTCAAACAAATATTAGATTCAATAAACAACAAATACAATTGCCCTGAATTAAACACTGCCCTGCTGCACTGTTAGAAACACACCTGAACAGAAATAGTAAACCAGGAAACAGGCTTTTGAATTGATTCTGAAGGAATACTATGAAAGTACAACAAGTTCTAGTCAGAGCTTGTTCCTAGGTCAGAAAAGTCTATTTAAGCCAAGCATCCCACAAATGACCAATATAGTAATCTGTTGTATGGACATTTCTTGCAAGTGGTAGCTGGAATGACTTTGGGTGCTAAGAAGCAGTGGAGAATTTAAAGAAAAAAGTTTCAAATATTTTTCCTCTTATGGTAAGTCAACTCTATCCAATGAAGCGGGGGCTTGGCCTATTTTCACAAGCAGTTAACGTTATGAAAGCAACCGTTGTTGTTTCATCATTAATTATTTGCACTAATTACCTGAAATAAAGTTTTCAAGAGCTGTTAAATTTCTTTGAAGCTTACAATTTAAAAAATTATGCTGGCTATATTGCTCATTGATATTTTGTGAGGATTAGTGTGCAGACACATTTCATTTAATGGCAGCACAAACAGGCTTGCCCAAACCAGCTTTATAATCCAGCTTAAATAGAGTAACAATAGGAATGAGGGCACAGCACTAAGCCTGTTGAGGACTCACAGTGTGGGATGAAGTTTGCACACCGTCCTGCAAGTTCATTGCTATTATTAGACACACTAAACAGGTGAAAGCTTGTTGAGGTATGCCCATACATGCTGCAAACAGTTTCAGGGACTCTGGAGATGCACCCACAGGCTGTTAAGTACCCTTGGCTTCATCCAAAATGAGGGCTTATTACACTTTAGGCTTGACTGTGATGTGTATCTTCACCCAGCAGTGAGAGAGGTCCTCTTCCATCTGCACTGAAGTTTCCAATTTGACACGAAAGATGATGTCCCAACCGAGCTTTGATATGAAATTATTGACACCCCAAAATTGGCCTTATCTCTGCTGCAGGTCTGGCCTATATTTATGGAGAGGAATTAAGTTGGAAGCTGGACAGAGAATTGTGACTGTACTGCTGGTGGACCTCAGTGTCAGAGCTTGGTGCACTCACATCCTAGAGACAGGCTCAACCTCAGGTGCCAAGCATCACTGCAGCTTCTCATCTCAGTCCAAATGTTAGTGGAGGTGATGAGATGGAGACACCAGTCTATAAAGGGAGAGTATTGACAGCCTCCAGAGTGACCTCTCGGGTAACAGTACCAATGCAGACAAAGCTGCAGGCATTTCTGAAGATAAGTCACACTTTCAAAGAGCTCTGAGACTTCTGAAGATGTTTAGTCTTATATTACTGATTTGTGCCCATTCACTTTTCATTGCAACAACTTCCCATGGAAATGAAAAATATACAGATTTTGTCCTCCTTTATGAACTTTGGCTAAAGCACAAGAAGTTTATCTAGAGAAAAAACAGCATTGGATACTAATGCAAGTACTTAATGAACGTGGCAATTTTTCCTTTCTAGCTACGGAAAGAGATACGTGAGAATGCTGTTGGACTACCTTACCTATACAAACAAATTACGCTGTTTTTCTGGAGACAGTTGGCAAAGAAATCATTGCTAACTGCAGAAATGAGTTTATATATGGGCATTTGAGGGTAAACAGCTGCTAAAATATTGCTGCTCAGCTCTGTTCTGCATGCCAGTCTGGCCACAGAGCTGGTACCTAAGAAGTCTTGCCTTTCTGAGAGTCCTTTTTATAGCCCCTATTATATGAAAGCAAAATATCTCTAATCTTCTTTTCCAGAATATGACCTCTCCTACTCAAAGACAGTGCAGTCAGTTGCTCCATTTTCTAAGGAGATGCAAGCAGGCAGCTAATACATGTGTCTAAACCCCATTGGATCTGTAATTCTAGAGGAAGAATTAGTCAGTAATTTAGTATAGTGAAATCAGGATAAACAATGACTTCTCATACGCCAATTTCCAAATAATAACTGCAAGCTTTCCTCACTCCCTCCATGGTTCTTAATATCTTGCACCTGATAGTTGAAAGATCTGTACATCACCTATATATATAATCCAGTAATTTGGATTAGCTACAAATCTACCCATATGTTATTTTTTTTTAGTCCTTTTGTGAAGTTCATTTAATCTGAAAATTATCCAGAGAAATATAATAGAGTTCACTGATACCGCAACTAATAATCCAAAATCAAACAATTTCAGATTAGTGTACCATAAATCATTTTTAATGAATAAATTGACTTTAAATAACTACTAAGAGGTATTCTTTCATTAGAAATAAGTTTAAGTACTGTGACAAATTACAGTCATTAGACTCAAACCTAAGCTTTCTGAATAACTCAGTTATAAAAATTACAGCAAGCATAGTCACACACAAAAAAAATTACTTCTACCCTCACCTTCTTCCTTCTGCCCCAACATACTGTACATATTTGAAAATGGCCAGATTTTGTCTCAAAGAGAAGGAAAAGAGTGTTTTGCTACTGCAATGCAAATTAAGGTCTAGCTTGGTCAGAACCACTGAAGGATGCCTGGAAATATGCTCGTACTAGGCAGACTGAGAAGGACAGCAAATAGTGCAGCTGTAGAAATTAGTTTAAAACTAATTGTTTAGTTGTTTAGTCACTAGCTATGACTGAGCCTTCCACATGTGGTGGTTCATGCAGGCTGGCCCAGCACAGCACAGCCTTTGCCTGATGTGGAGACTGAGAGAAGGAGCAGGACTACCTAACGACTGCTCTCCAGCCACAGCAACAGAGCCGGGAGTTGATGGAGTCAAGGCAGGATGGGGCAGGCTGGGAGCGGGGCAGCTGGAACATTCTTCTGCCTGATGTATTTTCCATTGGCCAGATGTTCCCCAGTTGCCATGAGCTGCGAGAGGCTGCATGCGCCAGTCCCGGAGGGTGTTCTGACCCCTGGGAAGCACTAAAGAGGTCCAGGCCTGCCCAGCATTGAGGAGGCACAAAGGTATCCCAGAGCTCGGATCCTCTCCTCTCCCACTCGGTCC
Organism: Acridotheres tristis; assembly: GCA_037013685.1. Taxonomy (NCBI): domain Eukaryota; kingdom Metazoa; phylum Chordata; class Aves; order Passeriformes; family Sturnidae; genus Acridotheres; species Acridotheres tristis. The sequence continues at coordinate 89,712,839 of CM072886.1, forward strand.
CAGTGCCAAGTTCAGCTGTGGCGCAAGATTCGCTTTGTACATTAACTCGATGAGCTACAGTACCATCTGAGACCAACATGTAGTTAATTGCTGTGAGAACAAAACTTTGGATTTTCTGACCTATTCAAAGTTTGAATTTCCCATTCACTCCGCGCTCCTGTACGAACAGATGGTATACAGGGTGTAGCTTCAAAACTTCCTGCATCAGAGCATATGAAAAGAGAACAAGAGGAGATGAATTGCACACCCCTGGAAACCTGCTCTTTATTTGCAGAATGGTAAAATTCTAAATAAACCAATTAACATGCCCAAGCAGCCTCCATCTTCCATGCAGATAGTGCTGGCCGAAACTCTTCCGCCCAAGCTATCCCTGCCATGGGGAGCTGGAAAAGCACTGGTTACAGGAGCTGACTCATCAGCTGACTAGCCCACAACCTCAGCCACAAAGGACCAAAAATGCTGGTGGTGGCATGAAGCGTGTGGGTGGGAGCAAGGAATAAGCAATCATCTGGCAGCCTAATGCAGAAGGGAGGGTTGACAACAAGCCATTATTTATTCCCCCCTCCCGCCCTAAGGCTCATCCCTCTGCTTCAGTGATTCTCATCATCTTGACACTGTGGTAGGGCTCTTTGTAGGGGAGGGAATGAAAGGTACATCCCCTCCCTGTGGCCCATGCAATGAAAGCATCAGCAGGCTATCTGGGCTCACCACACCCAGATCTCTTCATGGAGGAGAATGGAAAAGAGGTTTGCCTGGTGCTGCTTTCACCCAATAGGAGACGAGAACAATGCCTTGTTGGAAAAAAAGTAAGAGGAGATCATTGCTTTCCCAACAAAGTCAGTCTGTTACTGGAGAGGAGAGATGGAGATCCAGTTCTGGAATGGCAGACAGCAGATGTAACCAAAAGTTTTTAGGAGCGGAGCAAGGAACATTGAAGAAAAGGGAGAATGTTGTAGCAAAGATCGGAAAAGACAGGGGAAAAAAACCTATATGGACAAAACAAGAAAATGTACAGAAGATGAAGATGCAAAAAAAATTTATAAAGAAGTTAGGTTGATTGTCACTAGAAAGGCTGCTAGAGAAAAGTAGGTGGAAGGGAAATCACCAAGTTAAGCAGCAAAAATAAAAAGAAAGAAGAAAACTGGCAGATTTAATTAAAACTTGGCATGAAAGTGTGCTGATAAAATCCCCCAAATTGTTCATATGCATCCCTTTATCTCCATAAATCTTAGTTAATTTTTGAGTGTTTTTTCCCTTCAGCAGCCTCCACCATGGCTAATCTGGCTATAATATGGCTAGCTGGTCCCCAGTTTAACTAGCACAAAACATTCTCCAGCCAAATTACTGGTGTGGTGATGCTGTGACCTCATGCCTCCCAGGCTTCAACCCCTCCAGTGGCATTTTTGCTATGACTGTGAAAAACACATTTAACTTCAGGCAATGTGTTTTTTTTGAAACACTGGGGCAGATTTTGAAAGCCTGGCTTGTATTACTCCACTAATGCCAAGGTTAAGCAAAACATACTAAGGAATTAAGGACATGACCAGTTGTCTTTATGTTTCCTCCCGAAACAAACTTGTTGTTTTCTGAGAATAGGCTTTTCGCCCAAATTTTGCCTACAGTAGGTCTTTCCTGGCAAATTGCCTCAGTGGAAAGGAGATTAAGTTTCTCAATGTCCTCTTTTCTTGGAAACTTTCTGTTACATTTCCCAGTCTCCAATACAGGCAGCTCAGGGCACAGGAATATACAGCTTAAAAGTCTTCCCCAAAATGTTTTTCACATGCTGTTGTATTGGCATTTGGCAAGAGAGGGATGAAGAGTCACAACACTGTAGTTTGGAGCTTTTCTCTGGCTGGAGAAACCACACTAGTTGAACATTATCTTCAGAGTCACAAGACAGAATATCTGCCTAGGCTACAATATCTAAAGTAGGCAAGCTGATCCCTGTGTGGAGATTGTGACTTGACTAGATAAAGACAAGATAAATAAATCCCTCTTTTCCAAATGACCTCTTGGAAGCCAGTGCCCCTGCAGTAAGTGTTGCTGCAAGGGACACATCTTCTGTCCATTCTGAAACTGAGCTCTCCTCCCAGCTCATGCTGACACTGGTGACAATCTCAGCCACCCTACTGCATTTACAGATACTATCAGCTACTACCATGATACTTCTAAAGTATGATGGCAGAGTAACCTTCAAACTGGCATTGTCTCTGCTTTCCTAACCATAAACTGGCAGCAACAAATGCAGGGTGCATCACGGTCCTGAAATGATATGGCACTTACTGCCAGACTTATTAAATATTTCTAAGGTGCTTGCTAGCGTCAATAAAAATGAAGAGTGTATGTTGCAATGTGCAATACCTTCAGACTCTCTGACGTCTTATTGAGTATGTTTGGCTCAGAAGAAAGAGCTCTTCCCTTAGGGGGACATATAGAACTACATTGCTAGGGTTTAATACAGTTCTGGTGGTCATGAAGAAGTGCTGAAAACTATCAAAAAACTCTTGAATCCGTGGTAATTTAAGAGCATTCCGCACCTGGCATGACTACACCTTTAAGAATTATTAAAGTAACTTCAAACATTGTTGATTTCCTCTTACAAATATTACTTGCTGGGAGATGTACAGCCTTTTCCTATTTGCTGCAGTGTAGATGCAGTGCAGAAAAAGCATGGAAAGAAGAAATATAATTTCATTTTTCTCCGTGCACTGTTGTGGTCCTTACAATAACATATTAGAATATTCTCCACATAAATCCTTACATTCACCAGCCCAAGATACATTATTAAGGCTGAATTATTTATCCTCTCAAGAAAGGTTTTCATAAAGCATTATTTATTGCGCTGTTTTCCTATACAAGGTTTGTAGGGGTCATTTGATGGCACAACATCAGTTTAATAAATTATTTGGAACAAAATATAGAGAGTTTGTGACAGGTTTTCACTGACATTGATATATAACATAATACCAACATTCCGAAGATAGCATTTTCTGCACAGATATTGAAGTAGTCAGGGGAATATATGAGACTAATATAAGGTGACATGTTATGCAGATATACAATTAGTATTGCATAAAAGCGGTTATGAAGTTGTCAATGGACTAGAAAAAAACAAAAAAAAAACTTAAAATATGTTGTGTTTTGATTTAGATCTGATCTCTGCCTTTTTTCCATCTTCTTAACTTCTTTCAGCTGTTACCAATATGTAAGTAGCCAATTCACATTGCAGGTTCAGAGGCAAATGGGAATAGTGGGCATTTACTTATTATGACATATATTTATTTCCTATGTACCTTCAACTTGATATATTCCATGCAGCTATAAAGAGGCAATGCACTGAGAGGATTTCAGTAGAATTTTAGGGACACGGTAAGTTCGTATGATATGTACTTTGGCAAGACTCTTGTATAGTATCAAACTTTCACAAAAGTAATTATGATCTTCTTTAAAAGAAGTTTTAAAGTCCACTTGTAAATTCTCTTACTAAGCATCTAAGTTTAATGATACACATTCTGCTTCTACTTGATGTCAAGATTTTAGAAAATTTGTCAGTTCTATTAGCACCAAAAAGTGCAATAAAATTAAAACTGGACTTATTAAGAGAAATCTGCTGTGCCTCATCTAAAGAACTTGCATTTCATTTCGTGGTGGGGAACTTTCAGAGCACTGACTAATATGTTGCTGTTACATTGGATAGAGAACAGAAGCATCTGTGTTAGTCGCATGGGATTTTCTTTCTAACAAAATGAAAAAGACACTAAACCAAATACAATTAAATGAAGACAAGTCATTCAGAGTGATCCATTGAGCCAAACTGTAGGACTATCACATAGCAAAGCGAGGCAAGGTTTTCAGAAAACAGCCTCCTACTTGTATTTTATATGCCTCAGGGGGGCCTTATCACTCTTTACAACCACCTGAAAGGAGAGAGTAGCCAGGTATGGGTCGGCCTCTTCTCCCAGGTAATCAGAGACAGGATAGGAGAGGAACCAGTCTTAAGCTGCACTTAGAGTGGTTCAGGTTGGACATTAAGAAGAACTTCTTCACTAAAGGATCGTTGAGTATTGGAATGGACTGCCCAGGGAGCTGGTGGATTCACAGTGCCTGGAGGTGTCCAAGAAACAGCTGGACGTGGCACTCAGTGCCATGGTCTTGTTGACAGGGTGTTCATCAGTCAAAGGCTGGACCTGATGACTTTGGAAGTCTTTTCCAAACTAAATGATTCTGTGTTTTTGTGATATGCATTGTATCAGAGATCTCTGCAGAGCTTTACTATGTGCTGTAGCCCTAAAGTCAGCAGTAGGAAAGTGAGAAGGGAAGCTAGGAGGACAGTCTCCCACACTATTCCCTAGCCTAAAACTATTTGTCTTCTTTGTCTTCAAAGTCCTATGCAAGTACAATATGTCAAACTAAATTCCTTGTTCTGTTGGATAAGAGGTATTGTCTTTCCTTTAAAACATATCTGTGTTTAAAATAAGAAACAAAGTAAATCATTTTCTTGACAGCAAAGATACACGCTTCCTCTCAGAGATGGTAATCACTCATGAAGCTGAGAACAAGTGTAAACCAAGCCAAAGTTCATGCCTGAGGGAATGCTCTCCTGCCTCCCTCCATTGCATCAGTGATAAGAACAAAACTATAGCTAGTATCCTCTACAGTCACTGAAATTGCTAGCAAGTTCTGAAGTAAAAATGCCTTTTTTCTTGCGATGAAAACCAGTCTTGTTTCCATATATTCAAGGAAAACATGGGTTACAGTGGAACTAAACTCCAAGTTTTTCCTCAGTCTCCAAGATATAAACACAATTTAACTCAAGAGAATTAGATCAATGAAAGTCCATTACTTATAGCACAGAATAATGGAATTTGAGCCATGGCAGACTGAGAGAGTATTTCAACAGCTGGTACAGGCTGAGCCAAGAAGGGCCTTAGCTGCAGAGCAGGGATTAAGCAAGCATAGTGCACAAGCAAGATGAACATCACAGAATGCAAAAGATTGTGTGCATATCAGTCTCCGGGATTAGATGGACCCAGATTTTTCCTTGCCACTTGCATTTATTTACACATCCTTGCTACATTCATTTACATCTATGCTACATGAGGCGCACAGTGTGGGTTAAGCAAATGCTCTGAGCACAAAAGCCTACCAAATCAAAATGGTTAAGAATGACTGAGCAAGCTGGGAAAAGCTGAAGACCCACACTTAATGGCTCAAAGTATTTTGGAGACTTCCCCTACCATTGGACCAGTGTAGAAGCTTTGGTTTGTGGGAGCACCTATAAAACCAGGCACATGTCCATGGCTGACCATGTGTCTGGTCCTGTTGGTAGAAACAGTGGGACTCTCCCTATGCAAGATGCCCTCAAGAGAAATCTAACAAAGATTTCCCTCATGTCACTTGTCATTTCCAGCTCCCTGGTTTTCTAATCAGTCTTGATAATATCAAAAGAAACATTGAAGCCTACAGGGATGTTCATTTGGATGGCATCCAGCAATGGAAAAGTGGTATGAGATACAGATCAGAGCTACAAGAGGAAATTCTGCAAGAAGAATCCTAATGATGGTATGTTTCCCAAAGACAGCATAAAATCTGTGTAGTCCAGCCTTTCTCATGACGGTAACTAAATCAATCTAACAGCTCTGAGTTTGTAATAGCTCTGGTAATATAAACGACTCACAGCACATGACAAAAGCACCTAAGGAGCACCAGAAAATGTCTGAAACTTATTTATAACTGAAACTAAGATCCTTCATTTGCTATTACTCAAAAAAAAGTAAGTATTGAATTTAGAGCCAGTCTCAGAACATGACACTGAGCATAGTGTTGCACAGACAGATCCCCTTGATCTTCGAAGATTATGGGAATTCAAGCAATTAAAAATTGTCTTTTTATTCCTGAATATAGGCTCATTCTGAAGTAAATCCTGCTTGTAAATCATCCTACAAAACCCATCTTGTTTGCAGGAAACTAAAGAGAAAGCTAGCCAGGACAAGGAGGTACACCCTCTTACAACAAGACACCAAGAGCAGACACAGTGCTCCTCCAAAAGTCAGCAAAGACCTTCCAAGGACAGAGAGATCTCCAGGTTATGCAAGAGGACCTGTAGTATGAAATAGCCTCAGTTATTTGTCACATGCAATGAATGGTGTTCCCAGGAAACAAGGGGAAGCAGAAAATAGTGACTCATTAGTATAAGCAACATGTCCCAATAAAATGTTCTCCCTGGCAATTAAATATTTTTAAAAGTTTAGTCAAAATAATCCAAAATAATGTTTGAAGATGGGTAATGTTGAGGAGGTTCGATTTGCAGTGGCTTCTCCAGAAAGAAGTCCTGCCAGATCTCAGGGAAGAATTAATGCAGCTATCCTGCTTAAAGTCTCGACACTTCTACTAAAATTTCACTGATGTAGTATTTTAGCACTTGATTAGACAATGACTTGCAGACAGTAGGTCTTCCTTCAACAATTTACTTATATATCACTTATGCAGCAGAACAATTTTTCCTTTTTTTCAGTTGCTGTATTGCTAAAAAGATGGTAACATTAGAGACCATTAGAGAGTGGAAAATGTTTCTTTCATGAACAATCCATTTTTGGCCAAAACACTCCAAATATTGGTGCAATTTGAATATGCCAGTTCAATGCAGCCACAGGAAAAACCCTACCTGTTACCCACTCTGACCATGAATGTTTCCTCTCAGTACAAGCCATTGAATATGCTGTCCTAAAAACCTAAATGATCCAAATGCTTACAATCTAATTAAGCTACAACTGTAGACTACAGCAACACATATACTAAAGATATTTTATGTGTTCAAAAAAGAAAATTTCTTCTTTCTCTTCCAAGAAAGAAATCATTCAGACATTCAGTTTCAGAGGACATGACTGGGAATGCTCTAACTCAATAGAAGATGTCTTTAAAAACCAAATTTAACTTTGAGTTAAAAAACTCAAATACATTGGGGAATTCTTGGCTCAAGGTATAAGCTTCAAGCCAATCTAATCAGAGGAACACAACTTGAATCCTTGATTTGTGACTCAAAGTACAGGTTTCATTAAAAAAAGTTTGAGGATAAGCTGAAATCTAATTATTTAGACAATGGAAATCAATATATAAGTCATACCAAGAAAAGATTGGTGGGAATGAAGAGATGGACTCAAGGAGATATAATTTCCTCATTCTTCTTCTTGTTGATATAGGCATTTTATCCTGTTCTCATAAATCTTTCCTATAATATTTATTGGTATTTCAGATTTTTTATTATTTTATTTCTCCTAAATCTGTTCTAAATGTATCCATTATAAAGGACCTGGAGAGAGTTCAGTGAAAGAACACAAAAATGATGAAGAGACTAGAGCACTTCTCCTATGAGGAAAGGCTGAGAGAGTGAAAGAGCTGGAACTGTTCAGCCTGGAGAAGGGAAAGCTCAGGGTGGATCTCATCAGAGTGTATAAATACCTCAAGGAAGGGTGGAAAGAACAGCAAGGTTCTTTTCAGAAGTGTCCAGTGGCAGGATCAGAGTAAATGAGTACAAAGTGAAACACAGAAGGATCTCTCTGAACATCAGGGAACACATTTTCAGTGTAAGGGTGACCAAGCATTGGCTGAGGTTGCCCAAGGACACTGTGGACTCTCCACCCTTGAAGAAATTCAAAAGCCATCTGGACATGGTCCACGGGAAACTGGTTCTCAGTGACCCTGCTTGAGCAGGGGGCTTGGATCAGGTGACCTCCAGAGGTTCTTTCCATCTTCAACCCATCTGTGAAGCTGTGATTCACTAAGACTATGGTTTTAAATTTAAGGGAAAGCTTCAGGCTACTGAAACTGTCTAACAAATGAAAGACAAATTTTTCCCACGGAAATGGATCCAGTATAGGCCATAACTGTAACAGTAAGCTCAACCATATGAACTTTGTTTCAGAATCAGTTGAATCTTGTTGTGGAAAAATTTTTCATGCTTATGTAAAGTCTAAAAAATGTATTTATACCAAATAAACAGAATGTGTCAGTGTAGGAAAAAGAAATAATTACTGAGAGTTTGAAAAATAAAACTCTGGGGAAACAGAATTATTAGGAAGAGGCAGCGGGGTAGAAAGGGATGCCTGAGAGCCACAGTACATCCACTGTAGAGGCATCTTGGATCCTCAGACCAGGAGCTTTGGTTCAGGTAAGCAGCACTCCTACAGCACTGTGGAGTAGCATTGCACTGCAGATTATGCACTGAAAGCGAGATCACTCTGTGCTTCCTTACCCATCTCTGGTTTTAAGACCTTAATTTTCTGTGTCGCTGGAGTGTCATGGATGTCACACCAGAAACAGGTCTGCGGCGGAGGCTGCAGCATTAAATATTCAAATATTACTATAAATAATAGCCTAGAGAGTCTAATGAATGAACCTGAGGAATCTCAGTCACAGGAGTATGCTTCTGACCTAGGAGAGCAACAGCCATGGACACTGCAGGAGGAGAACAAAGCTGGAACACACTGCAAGTAATTGAGGATACTGAAAATCAGGCCAGCTGGGAGGAATCTTTTGTTGCTTTCTTCTTAAAAGGGATAAATTCAATTTCCATTAAAGAGAAACGTTGATGGGAATTGGATCACACCAAATGCATAGATGAGTAAAAGGAAATGACCTACTAATATAGATGCTAAATCAGGAGAAAGACAAAAACCACACAGTGTGTGCTACCCTGTCAGAAAAGGGAAAAAATAAGAAACCTATTGAAAAAAATCATCCATCCATCTATCTATCTATCTATCTATCTATCTATCTATCTATCTATCTATCTATCTACCTATTTACCTATCTATATGTATGTGTATGTATAGAAGAGGTTTAACTGAAGGGGAGAAATGGGTTAGAAGGAGATAGGGTAGCTTTGTGAAAATGACCAGGAAATCCTGGAATAAATGGTTCTTGCAACAGCGGCAATCCAAGCCACAGCATTGGAAAGCATAGGACCAACAGGAGGGAGATTTCAGTACACTTGGAAAAATCTCTGAGGATACATGTTTAAGGGAAATAGAAGCTGGCCGTTTTTTCAACAAATCAATATATAGGAGATAATTGTAAACTGTCTCAGTGGCAGTGAAGAATGGGCAATTAAGAAAAGACCACCTTAACAAAATCTTGAGTTCTTCAGTGACTGGAAGCTCACAGAAAATCTCTTTTAAAAATGAATAAAATAAAGGACAAATGTATGAGAAGAGAAACAGAAAAGCCAAGGTATAGTATCAGATGTAGCAAGACAGTGAAAGTTATAAAAATCATGCTGGAAGCACTTTCACCATACAAGGTTAGGAAAATAGTTTTCAGCTACTCAGCAGAAGGGGAGCTACAGACAATGAAAACAAAAAAGTTTAGTGTTTATTGCCTCTTTTTGCTTCCATCTGCTAGGATCACCTTCATGGCTGTAAAAGCTGAGGTGCCATGAGAAATGAAAACAATTTTTTTTCTACAGAAGGTGGGCTTAAACTGAAGCAAGAGACTTCCAGCTTGGATTTTAGGGATTGCAAAGGAAGGTATTAAATCAGACATGTTGCAGATTTGCAAAAATATTAGACAATGACCCTCATGTTAATGCATGACTTATTACTCAGGAAGGTTCACTACAGGCTTGTTCCCTAAAATTTTTAATTCTACATGGAAACAGATGAACTAACATTTGTAGACAAATTTCTCAACCTTTACTCTAATTCAGTTTACAATCCATATATAACTTTAGTCTAAGGCAGGTCAAACAATATGTCTCCATGCTTGACTGTCACTAATTTTGCAAAGATCTGGATTGCAGTTTAAATATAAAACTTACAGAAACTTTAAGAATATTTATTCACAGAGTTCATCTGTGACTCTCTACAGTCCATATTTAGTCATCCATAAATCTATCAGATTTTTAGCTTTCAAAATCAAATGAAGTCTGGAAGTAAGTAAATACAGAGAAGGCACTGAAGTCTGCAATAAACAGAGATTCAAAATAATACATGAGAGAGATTTTTGTTGGGAAGACACTGCTTTTGTGCTTGCATGCACATCTCTGTTTATGCATATGTATATGTGTGTATGCAAAAAATGTCCAGATGGGCAAAATTACAAGCTATTGAATTTAATTATGCTTTATATAAATTACGTAGTAAAGGATTTAAACTTTTTAAAAATTGATCCATATTGAGGTCTCTATATTTCCCATCTAAGACTATACTCAACTTCAGGTATCATTTGTCAGGAATGCTTATGGCTGAAAGGTCTAACATTAATGAATGAGAGGTTGAAGGAAAAGTTTGAGTGGCCTATTGATACAAGGTTAGTTACACTAAGAACTGAAAGATGAGGAGCTATATAGCCCTAGTTGTAACTGTGTCGGTTTATCTAAATTGTTGTAGCTGGTTTCCTTACAAGGACTGGGAAACTAAGTTATCTCTCTCTCAGAAAGGACCTGAGCTGCTGAAAGGACAAGGTGCTATTCTTCTGACATTTATTTACTAACTCATTACCTGTACTAGAAGGGAACAAGTTAAACAACCAACAAAATGCAGTCGGTTTAGAAGTGGAGCAAGACCACCATGTCCCCACCAGTGGAAAAACTGAGAAATGAGAAGTACTAAAGGATGTATTGTCAAGAGTGCTAAAGGAAGACAGACTACAATTAACTAGATGGAACATATCCAAGACAGAGGCCCAGCAAACTCAAGTGGTCAGAGACACTAAGCACCACTCCATGCTCACAGGAGCCCCACCCAAAACAAGTCTTTGTCAGGGCCAAATGACAGTCACCATTTCCTGTAGCAGTTGGTGTCTCTCAGTCATCAACTCACCCTGGTTCAGACCCAGCTGCTTCATACACGAGACTCGGTGAGATTGGAAGGTTATTGCTGCAAGCCATTTTGAAGTGCTTATCAGGAAAATTCAAAATGACTAAATGCCTCTAGCTCGGGGGAAGTGGGGCTATTAATAGAGCCTCTGCCAACTGATAACAGAGAAATGAAGAATCTTAAAGTTGACAGAAGAATGGTTCTGAAACAAAGGGAAAATATTTCTAGGAATGAGGGAGGGAATTCACCACAATGACTTAAACTGAATCCTAGGAATATCTGTTTCAACAACCAACTCTAAGTTTTGGAAAGGAACTAGGCCTTCATGTAAACAAGTCAAGGAAGATGAACTGACCATATGCTTCAAGATGTTAATGTCTAATGGTCACTAAAATGGGAATAAATGACTAATGGATGTTCTCCATGCACTAATACCTAATTGTCTGCAAAACCATTTTCACACTTCAAGTCAATATGGTGAGGTTACTCCTTCCTATACCTGGCTATTGATCTTCATAAATATGTTTTTACTGTGCCCTGACCATGGCAGAGTAGCTGCTAAAAGGACACCTAGTGGTAACTAAATGTGCCCAGAAACCACTGGCGTTGTTGAAGGTGTGCCACTGTAATTGGCATGGGAAATGCTGACCTGTTTTGGGTTGAATATGCAATGTCACATATAAACCTATGTGTAAAGTAGCACTGCTCATTTATTTTTTAAAATGGCAAGCAATATTATTAAAAGCATGTTTTAAAAACATGACATTTAAGCTTAACCTCCTCAAAACTCAGAGAACAATTTTTTTTAAATGAAACATGCACAGTACTGTCTGGTGCACACTACAAGATTGAATGCACTGAATCTCCACTGCATCCACTTTAGGAATATCAGAGAGCTGAACAGAACTCATTACAGATATGTTTTGCTTGATATTCAAGCCAAATTTCATCTTGGGCTTCATCGTTCCTTGGCTCCTCCGTTGTGCCACTCTAAAATATCCTAAGCATTCCTTCCTTTCTAGTCTTTTCCTCCTATGAAGAAAAACAGCCAAAGAATATAAATTGTACTCGTTTGAGCTAACTTTAGCTTTTTGGAGGTTGTTTGTTTATTGATTTTTTTTTGCCCATGCAACTTTATAGCCACTTCTTGCCTGTGTTTGTTCCAAACCCTGTAATATGTACTAATGCTCTTGTGACCAGGGGATGCCCACAACAGAAAGCTCTATTCCAGATGGAGTCATGCTGGTCTCATGCAGAGAGGGATTATAACCCTCCTGTGTAGTGGCATGATGCCTCTGGGCAAAGAGAAGAAAATCCACACTTAGCTTTCTTGTTTATGTCAACATACCGTGTTACAGGCATGGAACAACTTGCTGACCACAGTCCCTCTTCAATTATTGTTTTTATGTTCTCATTATTGTTTTTAAGTTCTCTTTTCCAGGTTTGTCTTGTCTATTGAACACCAGTTTCTTTGGATTCATTTTCCCTGAGTGAATTAGTACAGATTTACTAAGTCATTTTTCCAGATACATTTTTTATCCAATTTTCTGCCATCTCTGTATGCCCCTAGTCTGTTCTCTGTCCTCAGAATGTTTATAAGCTCCCAATTTATTGCCATCCTTTGATTTAAAAAGCCACAAACAGTCCATTTCTGCTCTTCTATCCTCTTTCATCACAACACAGATTGAAACGCTGGGATGAATATGTTTGTTTGCTTTTTTAGGTGACTTGCTACCAAAGTTTTTGCTTAAGAAAACCCCCAAACAAGCAGATTTTCTCTTTTTTTATTGATAATTAGAAGTAAGTACATCGTGATGTTCGTGAGGGATTTGGCAGACTCTGCCAAATCCCAACATTTGCAACCATTCCTTGCACAGCTCAGTTTCCACAGCTCACCTCTCCTCCACTCCATCCTTCTGAAGCTCCAGCCTCCTCTCTTGTCTTAAAATGGCATGTAGTTTCCTTCCTTTACTGTAAACAATGCTTTCTGTAACCTTAGTTTCATGATGTAAACATTTAAAAATAAGAATGAAGGGAACACAAACTATGTGTTCAATTAGGTAATTTGGGGATTAAATTGAAGGAAATCTCTTGAAACATGGAACACAGAACATTTCAACATAATGCAGCCTGGGTTTACTTGTTTTCCTTTTATCTCATCCCTTTAAGAAAAGAAGACAATGGACCTTAGAAACTCTGGCAGAAGAGTAGTAAAGGCAGCTGAAGAGATATTATTGCTTGTGAATACAAGAGAAACAAAAGTCAGGCTTAGAGGAAGGGGGCACAGCACTCAGGTATGTGTTCAAAGGGAAAGAGAGGCACTCTGTAAACTGCAGGATGCTGGAGGCTGGGCAACCACCTGCCACAGCTGACATGGGAGGCTCCTGCTATCTGTGATATCACCCTTTGTAATCTCATGTCAGCCTTGTAAAATGCCCTGCAGCCTGCCCAAATCTCTTCAAGCTGGCACTTCTTTTATACTAAAATGCATTTTAAAAGCAAGAAAGCAATCAACAGATATTCTTTGGTTACAACAAAAAAAATCTATATATATACACACATACATTGTGCATCATAAGAAGTAGTAACAGGAAGAAATAATAAAGAGCAATAAAGGAAAAATAATGTCCATAAAAATACTTCTGTTTATCTCTGCAGTCCAACTATAAGTTTTGGTCAACTCTACTTCATACACAGAATTTTTTTCCTTTTTTTTGAAAATAATTCTAGAGATGATTTCCATTATTAAATCACTAATCCGGATTTTGCTTTTGTGAACTCCTCAGCAACAGAGGAAATTCAAAATATCTTCAAATTTGGAAGAATTCTTTTTATATGCATCCGAAAACGCACATTTGGCTTTCACTTTGTGGTGTGCCAGACAACTGTACAAATGAAATGTAGCCTAGTACAACTTTATTCAGCACTTTAAACTTTGAATCTCTCTTATCCTGGAAGACAGTGATCATTTTGGCTTTTCAAGTGAACCCATTTCTCCTGGCATACGGCAAACATAAGTAATACAGTATTTGGTTGACTTTCCCATTGTACTTAAACAGGCATTTTGAGCTTTCATAAGTTTCAAATAGAGAATTCATACTATTAACAGATATTACATTTACCCCAACCTTCTTTCCCAGTTTAGTGATTTCACAGTTATGTTTTCCCATTTTCTAAAGCCTGCTGATGAAAGATGGACGTTTTCCCACTATTTGGTGAAAAACACACAAACTACGTAAGAGGAAATGAATGAAATTTCCAATGCAACATCCCATGAACAAAATTAGTTCAATAACAGATTTTTTTTTACCCTGACTTTATCAATATAATACCTTTTATTACTTTTACTCCGGATCAGTACAAAGTGGCTATAAATTAGAGGGATACTTTTAAGAGGATGCTGAGATCTTAAGGAAACCTACCTTGAAAGAAACTTTTGACCCGGAGATAGCTGACACTAAGGCGCAGGACGGAAAGTTTGTCCAGCTTTGATACGATGTCAGGCGGGAAAGGAAGGAGGCTGGCCAGGTGGTCCAGTTCTGCATTCAGGCGGTCTCTGTGTCTCTTCGAAGGATTCGATTTTTCATTCCCAACTGCAGGCCTTCTGTGGTGGAGAACACATTTTAGATTACCTGTTTTACTTCCAGAGGCTGAGATGCTGTATGCAATTAATTGATAATAGGAATATTTTGCTTAGCTTCTATTAAAATCTTTTAAGTCTCTGTCCTCTGATAAAAAGAGATTTACTGTTCTGCCCTTTCCATGGTGCAAAGACACAGGCTTTGTCTTCTCTTTTTGTATCAGGCAAAAAGTGAAGAATTGGTATCTCTTAGTCAGGACCTCTCACCTTAGGGAAGTGGGTACTATCTCCATGTTCTAGTCAATATCAGGAAAAACAATTTCTCATCTTTGTTGTACGAGTGAGGGGCAGAACAGTAGGGGAAATTACAGTCACTAATGCATAAACCCATTCAATACCCACTGTATTCATTCGAAGCATCTTAGTTCCCTCCATTTAATGACTCAAAGTTAACATGTGGTTTAGGAGATAATTAAGAGAAGAGCCTGTCTTTAGACATGAGTTTAAAAAGTATGGAAGACAAAGTGGAGATAAATTCTTTCCTCAAGCTCAAAATTCCTATGTACATTCTCACTTTTACATTCCTAGATCAGTAACAATGAAGATAACAATTTGGTTTCTTAAGAAGATTGATATTCCTCACAAAACACAGAGATTAAAGTTACTCAGCTTTCTAAGCCAAGCAAGTCCATCCTCATTTTGTGTTCCTCTTATGTAATGGACAGTACTAGAGAACCTAGAATAGCTGTTTTGAAAATTCATTAAGATGGAATCCATCACAAGTGAGGAACCTCAATTTCAGATGTTCACAGATATTCTCAGAGGACGGGTAAGATGTTCTCAAGAGGGAGTAAAGGAAAAGCTGGTTCTTTTGCACACAGACATGGGGACCTTATTTCCAGCATGATGGTGGGGGGTGCTCAGTGCTGAAGCACAGGCTTGTCCATTGAGCAAGGAGAACTGAGTGGGAGGTGAGAAGGTGGTTCCTTTCAGTAGCCAGGACCCAGCAGTTCTATTGCTGGACACAGCAGTAGTCAAGTGCATTATCCAGGTATGAGCTATGGGACACTGGAGGCATAAACTACATGAATACTCAAGAATGGGAAAGGGCAAGTAAGAAAACTATGGTTGTGCTAAAAGTTTCTACTTTCACCTCACTGAATCCAAGGATCATAATCTTAAGTAGCTAGCTGACTTTCCAGTGGACAATGAAAGTAAGAACTAATTATTTGTCACGTTTTACTACTGCATTTTGATGCTACACATATTTATTTCATTTTTCAATCATAAGTTTAATTTTGAGCATTAGCATTTCACAGGGTGGTTAAGGTGTTAAATTACAACAGTATTGTCATTGCAGTTATCATTCTAAAAAAAGTTGTGTTTTTAGGACAACTTATTTAGGACTACTAATTTAGGAATTAGTAAAAAACAAAAGATCCGTTTTTTGAAGAGCAGTTTTGTATGTGTGACTGCTGCTAACTGAAAACTTCTTAAAGCAAATCAGGTATAAAATATTCATTGCTACTTTTAAGAACCTCACTTCAAGGGAACAGCATCAGTGGACAGAATGGATGGAAAAAAATTTAAGGTAGGTTCCACTGAAAATACGTAATTTCTGTTTTTTCATTAAAAATTGCCGATACTAATATGTGATTCTTCAATGACTCAATGAATTGCTTTCAAAGACATGGAGAAGATTTTGCTGATTGGGATAAATGAACGAACACGTTTCCTATACTAGAGAGAGGAAATATGAGAATAAAAAATGCCATCAACAAAGAAGGAATAGTGCATTTTACTTTTTCTGAGCTAGCTATTTTTTGTAGGTTGAGCCATCTAATAACACCAAAAGGATGTCTGATCTATGAAGGGCAGTAATTTTGTGGGTACATAGCCTATAACTGAGCAGAAGCTAAAGAACATAAGCTTTTGCTAATCAGTCTTCACATCTGACAAACCAGCTGAAGCAAGGAAGCAAAGTAGGACAGAAGAAATTAATTCCAATAAGGAAAATTAAACTGATGAGTTCAAGAAGTAAAAATTGTCAAGAGTAACATGAATAGAAGTTGTTCAAGCCTATTTACCACATAAAATAGTGGCTGCTCTATGCCAGAGAGGAATGGTTTGAGGCAATTAGGTGGTCTGCCTTTGTACCGAGTGCAAGGAATAGTTTTCTGGAGATGGCAGGGAATGGTGTAAAAAGACTAGGGGAGAAAGTTCAGGACAGAGTCTTCCTGAAAACTCAAGGAAATGATTCAGTAAGGGAGTGAATCCAAACAAACAGGGGTTTGATGTAAATGGTAGTAAGGTGCCAAGTGGATGTGATTTTAAACAATGCAAGTTCCATGGAAAGGCTCAGTTAGCTAGCCATAAACAGAAAGGCACGGGCAGGGAAAATCTTCAGTGAGCTGCTTTGAGGCAAACAGCAATTCTAGCCTTTATTTTGAGCTGAAAGTACATGGTGCTTGTCGTGTTCATGTTAAACTCAGGATTGTCAAACTATAAACAGAGACATAGGAGTCACTCAGTGATCCTTCATTACTCTGCTTTCCATACAACTCTGCTATAGTAAAGGAGCACATGTAATTAAAGCAATAAATCTGGCTTTCCTTTCTTCACATTGTTAAAGTGCCCAGTGGCAACAAGTACTTGTACCTGTGCAGGATCCACATTAGCAATCCCTGTGTAGTGGGAGCTGTGTGGGAGCTGGTGTGGAGAGCATTTTCTGTTCCGGTGGTACACGAGGCATTGAGCCATTTTCCCATGAGTGATTCAGTGTGCCCGTGACACACAGACCGCCACTAGTGTAAACCAGTTTGGTGAGCTGGCAGAGGAATTTCCTGCAAATACAGCTGTCTGCTGCTCCCTACCCTCTGCAGAGCCCTACCCTGTTAATGGAAACTTTGCTCTGAATAAGTTTTATAAGTATGCCAAAGAAGACCTGAGCTGAGAAAGGTCTAATCATTTACCATGACAGCAAGCTTTCAGTAAGAAGGGAAAGGGAAGAGAGAGACCATGAGAGGCAAAAGATAGGCTGAGAGCAAAGTACCAGCAAATGATTATCATGAGTGCACTGACCAGCACCCTCAGTCACTGAGCTGTGCTTGGACATTGTGTAGGAATCCTGGCAGAGCTGAGCTCCAGCGGCAGCCATGTGTGTATGGATCCTCACCATCTCCTCGAACCAAAAGGAGAGAATGAGAGAAAGCTGCTTGAAGAAAAGGGGGCCCTTTGCCACCTTCTATGTCTCTTCTGCATCTTCATAGCAAGGAAAGGTGAAAGCAGAACTAATGGTCAAGACACAACACCAGCAGAGCAGATGAGAGGGGGGATAGTGCGGTACCAAGTAAGAGGAAGGGCTATGCCACAAAGTGCCTTAAAATGAGAACTGGGAAGCAGGAGAGAGCTGCACCTCCCGAGGTCTCTGTTTACCCTGGCACGGTTCTGGTGAAGAAGTCTGAAGCAGTTATAGATACAGTCAGAGCTAGGGCAGGTGTAGGTGCCTTTAAAGAGCTGTAAAACATTACAAGAAATGTTTTGTAGAGGGAGAGGGTTTTACAAGATGCCAGGGTTTGAGGGTTTGAGATAAAGTGTCTGAAGTTCTCAAATGGGGACTGTCCTGAAGCACTGCCTTAGCACTTTTAAGTATTAATTTCAACAGAGTGATTTTAGCTTGAGGTTAAAGACAAGATGTCTTTACTTTCCAGATGCTTGAATTACCAGTAAAATGTTGGATTTCCACAGGAAATAAACACTTGGTAGAAAATGTTTCCTTTAGTCAAAATGCTGGCTGCCTGGCTGAAAAGCATATCTGATGAAAAATTTTCAATCTGTCTGACCTCCAGGTGTTTGAACTGTGCCCATAAATGCCAAAATTCTTTACTGTAGATCACATTTAATGGGGCTTGTTTGGAAGATTTTGGACACAAAAGGAAAACAACTATGGTTTTTCAACTTTCTTACATGTATAAAAGTAGAACCTGAACCTTATATTTTATTTGAAAAATGGCAACCTAATGAAGATAGTCTCTACTAGTTCTGTGTAGAAAGCAAGACTATTTTAATACATTTAAAATATACAAATATGCAAAATACAATATACAAAAAATAGTTTCTTCATTGCTGTGTAAAACCACCTCAGAATAGAATTCCTGTGCCTGAAAAACATTCATGAACCTAATGAACAAGATCATTCTGTGATATTCTGGATTAAAAACCAGCTGCAGAATCACCACCTGGTTGACAATCTGATCATGAGAAGATTTTGTAGAGTCAGAGAGTTGGCTCCTTGGGATGCACTTAGTATGGGGAGATATAGATGTTGTTCTGCAGAGGGGAACGCTGCACCTCTGTCCTTTAAATTCTGACCTTTAAAAGCACTAACTCATGAATCCCTATTGAAATCCAAGTATCCTGCTCACACTGAGGCACCTGAACTCACTTATCCTTTTGTTAAAAGAAAGGTAAATTTTGGGGACTATTTACATTAAAAAGAGAGGACTGGCCAAAGAATACCCATCAACTTTATTTTCTGTGAAAAATCAGGTTTTACAACTGAACAAATACTGCCCCCGGAACAGGTGCCAGTATCTACCTTGATACATTGGCAGAATGATAGGGGGGAAAGTAAAACAAAGCTGTGGAGGAGAAAGTGCTGTGCTGTCAAACAGGAGGAATAAGCTGTAACAAAGATGGTATGACATGGAATAAAATAATGGTTAAATATGCTGCTCAATTAGTAGGCTTTGTCTACCCTTCTAAATTCAAGATAAATTATTCAAGGCAGCAACCTTGGAGTCCTGAAATGTGAGTAAGACAGACTGGGAAAGGAGCTCTGTCAGCCAGTCTGGGGCATTCAGAGCCTCTTTAGAGGAAAGTCCCCAAGTGAGGGAATTAAGCACAGGAAAGGCTTACCAGAGACCAAGCACACAAACAGATAAGGTTTGAGGAAGAGACCAGTGTTGCTAGGAACTGAGAAATCATCCTCAGCAAGTGGCAAGTAACTAACCACACAAAATGGAGTGCTGTCTCCAGTGTGGGAGTTCAGCACTCTAACAATCCAAACAGTTCCCTTTGTTTTAACCCATGTTTCTTAATCAAAATTGTCATGTCCTGGCTTGATAAGTTCATGCTCAGGTACCTGCACTGCAACGTCATAGAAAAGCTATTTTCAAGGCAGCATTAACTGCAATGGCTCCCAAGATGAAAAACTTGGTTGTGTAAAGCAAGTGAGAATTTGCTTCTGAGAGTGTTAAAGCCAGAACTTCTGTAAAGGCCAATGTGGTTCATTTCCGTGATTTGTTAGCAGGTAGTTTTCTTAGCCATTGCATTTATCTAGAAATCATCTTTGAGAGGAGTTCTAGCTAGCATGTAAACTCCAAACATAAGCTTAATATTTCTCAAAGCAACTGCAAATCTCCTTCCTTTCTCACAAAAGTAATGATCCATAAACAGTTCTGCATAGAGGTAATTTAATGTACTGGAAATATTCCATCCCTCTTGCAATTGTTATAAAATCAAATATCCACATACATACTGAAACAGTAGTGCAGAATTCAACACTCAGGATTTTTGCAGGAAGAATCATTTGCTTATGCCATTATCTTTGTCTATTGAAATATGATACATTTTAAACTAAAAGAAACATATTTTAAGTGGGAACAAGAGGTTCATGAGCAAATACTGCCCAAAATCCAAATAATATCAACAGATGTCATTAAAACATGCAGAGAAACTCCCCTTTGACTTTAGACTAATATGTACAATTTTAAGCCAAGTGGGTTATTTTTAGAAGTTCTGAACAACTGAAAATAGGGAAATCTATTTTAGTTACCTTCTCATCCTTAAATTGTATGTGAAGGCCACCAATGCCAGTTCATAATTTCAACACTGAAAAAATGTGTGTTTCGTAATCATATAATCAAGTATAACATAGAAAATGTGGGATGATTACATTAAAAAGCTTTCTTTCACAGATCGGTTTATGGCATCTGGAACTCATTTACATCTGAGTGATAGCAACCTTTTTTTTCTCCCCTCCCATTTCAAGCATATTGTAGTAACAAATTTCTATTGCATTTCTTCTTTTCCTGCTTTGCCTTCGTATACACAATTACCCTCTCCCATTTTTCTCCTAATGAAAGTGATCCCATAGTAAATAGAAGTCTGAAAATTATGTGTTGTATATGCAAAAAGTGCCTTACCAGTCTGATCTTTCAGCTGGCTGAACTGACCCACTTTCCGAGCTCGTACATGTTGGACTTAGCAGTGCCCCAAGCAAGGCTAAGCCCAGGAAAGGGGAAGGGGGGAGTGCAATGCCAGTGCTCTGGTGCCACTCAACACATGGCATCTCAAAAAGCTCCTTGAACAGGGAGCAGGGAGCATGGAAGCACAAAGGTGGCAACCACCCCTCCAACCCACTGCCCAGCTGGCATTTATTCCACCAGTGTGTTCTGCCTATGGAAGGGCACTATCCCTCTCCACTCTCCATGGCAGCACCGTGGTACCCACCACAACCATCCCTGGCCTCCCCCTGGGATCCCTAGTGATGGGTAAGGGTGCTGTGACTCAGGCTTGGCATCCTTTCTGGAGACATCTTACCCATGAAGAGCCAACCTCCCAACCAAGGGTTTCTCATTGCAGAGAAGAAGATTAGGTTCTCCTGTGTCAGAGGGCCATAGGAGGAAGGGAACCCTTCTTCTACACCATTTCTAGGCCCATAAGTTTGGAGGCAGATGCCTCCTGATGAATATGATACTTAACTGTTTTTGAATGGGTTTCCTCCTTTTCCTCCCAGCATACAGGCATTCCCCCGGAGGAATCATGGCTTTGACACTGAAAAACAAAAGAAATAGGTTTCTTAGTTCTGAGGTTTCTGTGTTTCAGATTGCTGTACAAAATGACAGCACTGAGAAAGTTCCATCAAGGAAAATGTTTGTTCCTTGAGTGTGACATTCAGCAACGCTAAAAAAGCATGATGGCATTAGTTAAGATAGAAGCTTACAGCTTATTCCAATTTCCTACCCTAATATTATTAGAATATTGATGTTTATGTTCAGTTTTCATTTTTTCCAATTAAGTATATTATGCATGATATAAAATGGGTATAAAATACATCCTGTTTACTGGCTATCCAATTTTTTTCCCCTTCCAGGCTCATTCCTAAATTCAGCTAAACAAATGAGAATGAATAATACTACCCATCATCTGCAGGGAGGATTTCACAGCTTTTAAAATACACAGGAATATTATCTCCATTACTGACATTGTGACTAGTAGGTTGCAATTATTCAAATCAGCATTTCTCCAGATCTTCACATCCTCATTTTAAAAGGCTGGGAATATAGCTGTCGGCAGCTCAAAATGTGACACACAAGTTTTGTGGTTAGCACTAAGACCCAATGCAGTGCTGACTGAGGTGACAATTTTCACACAAAACTTGGTCTTATTGATTTATTTGAGTATGTAAGCCTTAGAGACATTGCAGGATGGGAAAAAGTCTTTACATTCAGTCTGTTTAAATCTTCTGGAGATTAGCTGAATATCAAAGTCTCTTGATTTTCTGTTGGAAAGAATATTTTAGTCATGCTAAGTGTTGTTCAACAGTGGGTGCATGCTGCCAGAGAGGTTAGTATATCTCAAGAGTAATTACTGCTTTGTGTAAGATGTAAAATTAAAAGGAACTTCTATTGCACTGAATTATATCCCGTGCTGGTGAACATGTGTGTCATGTAAGGCAAATCACAGACTTACTGAGCTTAATTTAAAAACCATTTGGAAGGCTTTCTTTTTCATTGAAAGACAGCTTTCTGATAACTAGAAACCTTTTGCCTTCCAGCTTAAATTTGTTCATGGTCATTTTATGCCCATTTGTTCTTCTGCCAACATTGTCTTTTAGTTTAAATAGCTCTTCCTCCTCCATTGTGTTTACTCATTGGCATATTTTTAAATATCAGTCATATCTTCAGTCAGCCTTCATTTTTCTATTCTGGGACAACCCGAACTCTTTTATTTCCCTCTCATGTAACAAACTGTTTTTTCTTCCTATCATTTTAGGAGAACAAAGTTAAGCTCAGTTTATTAAACAAAATCAAAAATGTATTTCATACATGCAAGCACAGCATCCTTTGCTAAATTGAGATACCTTAGGTCTACTGTGCTTCCCTCATCTGGAAAATCAGTTATTGTGTCAACAGACACCTATCAGGTTACTTTGTCAAAATCATTTAAATCTACATTCCATTTTTACTCCAACTAACTACAGCTGTCTATTTGTTCTTTCCTTCTGAGAATTCATTCTGAAATGATGCATAATATAAAGATCAGACTAGTTGCCTTCTCTCAAATGCAGGTTACGGTGGAAACACCAGTCATTCTCCAGTTGACGCAGTGACAGGCATTAAGTTCTTCCAGAAACAGAACCATTTTTCTCACTGTTACTGGAATGATTTCCTGTGATGTCAGATGGGTGAAATGCCTGTCCAAAGTTGATGAGGGATATGATACAGTGCAATAAATACTGCTGCAGGGTAAGATTATGCCACAACCTTTACTTAGATAAAGCCTTCTTGCCACCTTCGGAGACCTTGTTAAGTTGGTTTAATCTGCAAGCTCTTGTTTTTTACAGTCTGCCAGAAATGGTGAGGAGATACCAAAAGAACTGCAGTTTCTTCTGAGACCTTACATTAAAAGGCGTTTTCTTGGTATTTGTGGTGGATTGATACTGTCTGGATACCAGGTACCCACCAAACCCACTCCCCTCCTCAGCAGGACAAGGGAGAGAAAATGTAACAAAAGGCTCATGGGTTGAGATAAGGGAAGGGAGAGATCAGTCACCACTTACTCTCATGGACAAAACAGAATGAACTCAAGGAAATTAGTTTAATTTATTACCAATCAAATCAGAGCAGGGTGATGAGAAATAAGCCCAAATCTCAAAAATACCTTCCCCACACCCTGCCTTCTTACAAGGCTCAACTTCACTGCATTTTTTCTGCCTCCTCTGCAGCAGCACGAGGGGATGGGAGTGGAGGCTGTGGTCAGTTCATCCCACACTGTCCCTGCCACTCCTTCCCCCTCAGGGGGAGGACTCCTCACACTCTCCCACGAACATCTCCAACACGAGTCCTTCCCACGGGCTGCAGTTCTTCACAAACTGCTCCAGTGTGAGTCCTTCCCACGGGTGCAGTCATTCAGGGAAAGGCTGCTCCAGCATGGGTGCTCTTTGGCATCACAGGTCTTGCCAGCAAACCTGCTCCAGTGTGGGGTCCTCTCTCCATGGGTCCATAGGTCCTGCCAGGACCCTGCTCCAGCACAGGCTTCCCATGGGGTCACAGCCTCCTTCAGGCATCCACCTGTTCTGGAGTGTGGTCCTCCATGGGCTGCAGGGGCACAGCTGCCTCACCGTGGGCTGCACCATGAAGGAGAGTCTGCTCTGGTGCCTGGAGCACCTCCTCCCTCTCCTCCTTCACTGATCCTGGTGTCCTGCTGCTCTCACATATTCTCTTTTCTCCTTTCATGAACATAATATCCCAAAGGCACTGCCATCGCTGCCAGTGGGCTCAGCCCTGGCCAGCAGCAGGTCTGTCATGGATCTACTGGACACAGGTGAAGCTTGCAGCAGCTTCTCACAGAAACCAGCCCTGTAGACCCCCACTACAAAATCCTTGCCATGCAAATCTAATACAATATTGTAATACTTTCATGTTCTGAGTCCTTCCTGTCCATAATATGAATATATGACTCATAGTTCATATTTCAAAACAGTGTCACATGCTAGACTTCCCTTCTCTTGCCTTCATGAGCAAAGTTAGAAGGAGGAGAAAGGCTTGAACAGCATAATTCAACTGAAAACTGAAACTTAAGAGTTCATTCAATTTCCTAAAAGGGCGGCTGTGTTTTACAACCCTTTCTGGATCAGTTGATTAAGATGTGACAGCAAATAGAAATAACTAAAAAGACCTCAGCATTCAAACTAAAAACCAGGAAATAAATAGCAAACAATATGAGCTAGAATTTATGGAGTGCAAAATGCTAGTTAGGAAAGATAAAGGCCCAATGGAAAATTCACAAGTCACAGTGCTAAAGTCAAAAGATAACATACCATTTAGAAGAATATTAGGAAGAAAATAATTCTAAAACGTGTACAGTTCTAATCAAATGGAGATGGCTTTATGTTAGAACTGCATAAAAGGTAAGAGTGCTCAACAGATTTATGTCTAGTCTCTGAAAAGAAGGAGAATCATGCACTACCATCAAACAAGTATTAGCCATGCACTCTTCAGGCTTTCCACAGGAACTTTCTACAGAATTAGAACAAGGGGTTACCACAGCAACATGGTATGAAGCACTGCCCCAGCAACTGAGCACCAACGTCCTAGATACACATACAACTAAGAGGTGCTTTTGCCACTACCACTGATGCCAGTAGTGGCATGGTTAAAATGAGTCTGAGAATGCACGGACAGGAATAAAGACAGAGTCAGGAGGTTCATGGCTAATGATCCTAAAAATATGTCTGAAAACAGCACTTGAATTTGTTAAGCTGTGCAGATCCATAAACCACGAAAACATTTATTTTAAAAACTGGAGAAGAGTATGTATTCACAGTCCTACCTGGACTGTGGTTTCTTCTGATCACCTGTGAGCTCTTCTCTCCACCCCTAGGACAGAACAGCCCATCTCCACGACTGAAGGAGGCTGGGGGCTCCTTCTCCTGCCAGCCCACCCATCTCATGTGGATGAGAAACAGAAAGAACTTGGGTGGACAGCACTCAGCTGCTCAGAACAGTTGTGCTCTCTGCTTTCTCTCTGTAATGCTTAAGAGCCTTCACATTCTCTCTACATGTTTGAGGTGGAGGAAAACGAACCCAAGGAAGCAATCTTCCACCACTCCAGCAGAAGGAAAAGGGACTTACAAGCTTGAGGAGCTTCTGGAGGAGGAGAGCTGGGACTGAAAGAATCAGAATTGCTAGAAAAGGGTAGATGTGAATCATAATAATTTTCTTCTGTCAGATGCTTGGAATCACTACTGACATTAAGTCACAATGAATCTCTGAACACTGGGGAATGCTGAAGGACTGAAAGACAGCTGCTATATGATAATATTCAGAGAAGGGAAACATAATGATCCAGCTATCCACCGGATGGCAAGACTGACATCCATCCCAAGCAAAATACCAGAAAAGCTGATAAGAAAGATTAATTACATCACTTAGCAGAATTCTATGGAATATCATACTCTTTGGAGTGAAAATAGCTCACTGAGAAGTTATCACCTCTAGCTGACAGAGGAGTTCACTTGTATTAGTTAGTAACTTAAGTTAGCAGCATAAGATTCTGCTTTTTAAAAGCCTCAACAAAGCATTACAGTGCACAGTTTCCACAAGTAAATAATCTGTCTAGTGACAGAATAAAAAGAAAAGTAGTCATAGAGAAATTATTGCTAAATAGAAAAAGTTTTATAAAGACCTTACAGATATAAGGGTTCAATACAAACTCATTGGTGATAACATTAACAAAGTTATAAAAATGATTGATAAATAATGTTGAAGATAGAGTGAAACAGATCAATCTGGAGTGCCCAGTAGGCTGTTTCTCTTTATTCGCAATCTATTTTAATACAGCCAAATGCAAACACTTGCATCTCAGAATAGGGAATGCACGTCATTGGTAGTGAATAGGGATTGCATCCTGAAATATGAGTGATTCTTGAAAGGAATTAGGGATCAAAGTGAAAAATGAATACAATCCACAGTTTGATCTGCCAGGGAGGAGCTGCTGCAAAGGCAGCTAATGCAGATGCTAACCTAAGTGAAGTGGTTTCACATCTGTTTAAAGATAAGACTGATGCTGGAACAGTGTGTACATTTTGCATGTAAGTATTTTTTAAGTAATGTTAGAAACTGGTAAGAGTGAGGAAAGAAACTAAAATAAATACTTGCAGGGTGAAGAAATTTCTTTACATAGAAAAAATATTTAGGTGACTAGAGTAAAGTACTTTCAGAGGAAGATATGAGTACTGAACTATTTTAATCTGAAACACAGCAAGTACTTAGAAAGTGAAGCTGAAGCCAGACACATCCAAGTAAGAAATAAGGCATTAATCTGTAACATCAAGAGCATTTAAACACTGCAACAAGGTACAAAGGATTTAATGGATCCTGTTGTCTTGAAACCACCATTAGATGCCTTTTTGTAATATGCACTTTACCCTAACAGAAATTATACTTAAATTAAATAGAAACAGTTGAGTTGAATGCAGGCATACTCAGAAAAAAAAAATCTTTGGTAGCTATAGGAGGTCAGATTACATTATCGAATGATCTCTCCTTTCACTAAATTTTATGAATCATTTCCTGCCCGAATGTAATCACATACCATGCATTCAATGACTGAACTACAAGAAAGGGCTGTGCAGACCACAGCTTCAAAGTGGCACAGTTATCGAAGAGGCAGCCCGGGAGTGAGAAGGCTGTGAGTGTGCTCATCTCTATCACTCCATGGCCACCAGCAAAGCAAGAAGGGGATGGGGCTGGAGAGTGGCTTGGCTTTTCTCAGGATTATGTGTTTCCACCTTGGCAGGATCAACTCTGGAAAACGATTTCCAGTCACGATGTCTCATCAACAGGACAGAAATCTACCTGCCTGCTGTCACTGAATTACTTGTGATTAGCACATTTGTGCCAACTCTTCTGCTTCTATTGAATGCTCATGTCTTAGGAGAAAATATGGTAACAGTTTTGGATATATCCTTGTAAATAGCGTGTTTCTAGATGAAGCAGCCCCACTTTAACAAAAAAAAAAAACGGAGCAAAGAACTAATATGGGTTGTGAAACCGAGCCCCACAGTCAGAGTGCAGGAGCTCGAACTGTTTGGGTTATCATGAAGAACAGCAACAGACAACTTCCGTACAATAAGTAACTACATTACGTAGGAAACAAACATTTCGTGACAAGAAACAAACATTTCTAGCAAGATCCAATTTACTGAACTTGAAGCTAATTAAATCCAAATAACAATTAAATGACTATCAAAATAATTTACCAAAGCATGTAGAGGGTTCTCCATCACTGAGCATTTTTTCATCAAAATCTTTTTAACAAAAATAATGGATCCATGTGGTAAGAATTTGTTGAAGGATATCTGATGGTCCAGTTTTACATGAGACTGGAGCAAGACCACAGGGCTCTTTCTGGCCTTAAATTTCTTTTTCTGCCTCAATTATTTCTCCAGTGAAAGAGCAGAGGGCTAAATCTCAAACATGAGGAGTTTTTAGAAGGCTAAAAAAAAAGTATTTAATGCTTGATTTAGAGAGGGTGTTCTACAAATACCAGGGATCATATGTTGTCTGACAAAGACACATAAAATCTTTCTTTTATTTCCTTTGAAGAAAATGTGTACAAATTTGGCTATGTTTGGAGCTTCTGGAAAAAAACCCAGCTTGCGTGTGCTGGGGAGACTTGTTGTAGTCTGACAGTTATCTACAGCTTCTGCCTGAGCTGAGCACACGTCATCCCCTTCATTCCTCCTACAGGCATCTGCACTGAGCATATGCATCCCCATGCACTTCACAGGCCTCCTCTCCAAGCAGCAAAGGCAGCGCCAGACCTTGCCTCTTGCTGTCCCTCCCCATCCTGGTGCAACAAAAGACTCCAAATAAAAGGCGAGGGAACAAGGAGTCAGCCATGGCAAAGACTGAAGCGGGCTGGGACAAGGCAGGGAGGGAACAGAAGCAGAAGGCGTGTAGTCCTGACTCTCAGCATCCCTAAGATCTGCAGAGAGATGCTGTGCTCTGAATCACTCCAGAAAAGGAACATTCGGGAACACTGCTTTTGTATTATCATTTGGAATTCAAAGTAACCATTGAAAATTTGGGGGTTTTGACAGAAATACGGTGGCCAGCACCTCCATGCTGCAATTTCCCTTCCAGATCTCTTGTGGGCTCCTTTGCCTTCACTGCCTGCCTTACAAGAAGCAATCTGAGCACTGAGAGCCAGACTCCTGCCCCGCTTGGAGAGCTGAGGGAAGGAATCAGGGCTCACAGGGACTGTAGGAATTAAGGGTGCAGGCATGCCAATACAGCCTGGGACACCAGAGGCACCAGCCCTCACTTCCTGGGAGCCTTGGTCTGTTCTAAAAGTGATGAGCACTTGGTGTTGCAGCTGGAGGCGGCCAGCACTGTGCTCTGGATTGTGCTCCAAAGGCTGCATCTTCTGCAAAATCATCTCCTGAGTGCCTGGCACCGAGTAAATGAGAATAAGTATTTCAGATTCATCACTTCTATTAAGTCCATATGTCTCAGCAGTATAATAAAGATTCAGTGGTGGATTTGATGTACTTAAATACTAAAGTCACAATTATCACTAGTCTGAGACAAAATTAATAGCACTTTTTTGCACAGGATTTGAACAGTGCATAGTACAGAGCTGGGACTATGAGGTGAATGAGGATAATAGAAACAAAATACTCAACTTCTATTTTAGTATGAGATTAGTATGAGTTTAGTGCCTGTCCACATAAGTGAGGAATTTAACAGCTGGACTTAATGTTCTTAGAGATCTTTTTCAATCTGAATGTCTTATGAATTTATGTTTACTCCTGGGTTTCCTGATTTGCAAGTGCTTGACTTTAAAAAAAGAGAAGCCCTTTGCTACAGGATGGATATGTAGCTGCACTCTTCTTCTTTAGCAGAACAATAATTTCAATTATTATTCTTCCTTCACAAACAAGTTCATCAGGGGACTGAATTATCTCATCAGCCTTTCTTTCTTTATATGTTTATATAAGAAAGCCTGAAATTAAGTTCAAGGACACTTCTTTTGAGCTTTGAGGATGTAAATAAATAACTTCTTAAAAAAGCTTAGATGCAGCTGTTTTTGGAACTTCTAACATGCACTCTGTCACTTGAGGAAGGACGCACATGGTAGCACACACCAAAAAAATTAATATTGGGCATATGTCTGCTACAAGACGTTTTGTTAGTAGAGTGGTATCTCTTTCTACCAGACTTGACTTCTGTCCTCCACTGTCTATACCACAGACTACCTTCTGAGGAAAATATAAGGGTGCCACAGCAGCTGGACTTTTCATAGAAAGGCATGAGCAGCAATGAAAAGTTTTTCTGTAGCTGGGGTATTTAGGATATTGTCTGAACCACAAGGATTATTTGATGACTAACAAGACAGTCAAACTTGCATGGCAGTCATTCCCTCGGTTGGGACATTAGTGTAGCATGTTTCACTTTTAAACTCTCAGAAACATAGTATCTTTGAGATCTCTGTCCCTCTGTTGTGTTTGCTGGAACCTGACTAACAGGTCACAAGAAAAGCAGATGTTGTGAAGGCGTAAGCATCATTTCCATAGCAAATCTGACTAAAGCCAGTAAGATAGGTCAATTGAATATTTCTACCATGAATGAGTAGTGTAGCAAGACCTCACTCAGCTGTCTTCTGCCTATAGCTACGTTCACGTTTTGGCAGCAGTTTTATGCTGGCAACGCAAAGCTCAGTACAGAGAGCAACTAGAGCATGCTTGTTAACTGTATATATAATTTCTCAGACAGGTTCTGCCCAGATTTAACTCTGTGCTGGCAGGATAAGGCTTCTAGAGCTAATTAGTTTCTCAAGATTATGCAGTTCATTAGCTTGTCTTCAATTTTAAGTGAAGGATAAATATCCTCAGATAAAAGAGGATAACAATATCCCTTTGAATTAATTGTGTCACATTTTTTCACAGAACACATGTGGCTGTGCACTGACTGCCTATTGGGTTGTTTTATCCTCATGCCCTGTTGCACCATAAGGTGGTTTATACTCACACCACTGTGATGGAGTAAATTAGAAATGCTACTTGGAGTCATGGAACATGCCACAGATTGCAAATATAATTAAAGACTGGTCCTCCAAACCCTCTTGTAAGTTCACTGACCTTCCTGGTATTATTCTCCCAACCACCTATGTTTTAATACTCTGCTTGTCATTTCACACTTCACAGTGTCTAAGGTTTGGGGTTCTCTTTGAAATACTAGAACAAGGATCTTTGATAAGACTATCTATCATCCTGCATCCATCCACAAGGCTAGACTAGGAGTTTAGTTGTACTGAGTTTGTGTGGCCAGGTTTTGGTAACAGAGGGACTACATGAGTGGCTTCTATGAGAAGATGCTGGAAGTTTCCCCCATGTCCAACAAAGCCATTACCAGGCTGCTCCAAGTTGGACCCAGCAAAGGCCAAGGCAAAGCCAATCAGAGATGGCAGTAGTGTCTCTGTGATAACATATTTAAGAAGGGGGGAATAAAAGGTATTGTGCAGAATAAATTGCACTCAGAGAAGAGAGGAGTAAGAATATATGAGAAGAGCAATCCTTCAGACGCCAAGGTCAGTGAACAAGTGGGAGGAGGTGTTACAGGTGCCAGAGCTGAGGTTCTCCTGCAGCCTGTGGTACAGCTCGTGGTGAGGCAGTTGTGCCTCTGCAGCCCGTGGAGATCCACAGGATGCTGAGATCCACCTGCAGCCCGTGGAGAAGACACACACCAGAGCAAGTGTATGCCTGACAGGAGGCTGTGACACTGTGGGAAGCCTGTGTTGGAGCTGGCTCCTGGCAGGGACCTGCAGACCCATGGAGAGAGTGTGTCCAGTGAGTGTCCCCCATGGTTTGTGGGGGATCCATGCTGGAGTAACCTGTTCCTGAAGGACTGCACTCCGTAGGAAGGGACCCACACTAGAGCAGTTTGTGAAGCACTGTAGCCTGTGGGAAAGATTCCGGCTGGAGAAGTTAGTGAAGAACTGTCTCCTGTGGGAAGAGCCCCACCTTGGAGCAAAGGAAGGACTCCTCTCTCTGAGCAGTGGGAGAAAGACATGATGAACTGACCATAACCCCATTCCCCTGCACCACTGGGAGGCAGGAGGTACAGCTGGAAAGAAGAGAGGGGTGAGGGGAAGGTATTTTAAGATTTGTTTTACTTCTCAATATCCTGCTCTGATTTTGACTGGTAATGAATTCATTTGCCCAAGGTGAGTGCGTTTTGACTGTGATGTTAATCAATGAGCAACCTCTTGCTGCCCTCGGCTCATGAGCCTTTTGTTATGCTTTCTCTCCCCGTCCAATTTGAGGAAGGGAGTGATAGAGTGCTTTTGGTGGGTGCCTGGCATCCACCCAGGGTCAACCCACCACATGGGTGTAATTTTGGAGTAAATGCAAACAGCGTGATGGGAAACCCTGAGTTACACAAAGTGGTGCTATGGAAAGGTTAGAGGATAGAATAGATGAGGTAGGACAGAATCACTAGCAATCATTTCTAGGAGTCTTCTACTGTAAAGCCAAAATGGAACTTAAATGGAAGTTTCGTCAGGAAAGAATTGCTTGTCAAATTCAGGGAGACTCTCCACAGTAGCCAGTAAGATGGCGATGCTCTTTTGAAAGTGGGCCAAGATCCAACTCCAAGTCTTGAGAAAAAGTCTGTCCTACACAATAACTGTACTCTCATTGCTCTGATTTCTCTCTTTTTTTTTTTCCACAAAAGGCTTCTTAAAAGATTTTAGTTGTGCTCCAATGCAGAGCAGGAGTAAAATATGTGACAGCTCATATATTTTGAGTATGTATTTTTCCATACATATATATATAGATCATATATAATTCATTGGTATCATACAGTTGCATCTTTTTCTGCAACACTAGAGACAGTGTAGAAAGAGACAAAAGTGGCTGCCTTTGGGTCAGAGAAACAGCCTGTCCTCAGAGGAGCCTGTGTGACACCAGGATAACACAGCATAGTATTCTCCCTAAGAAAAGTAGCAAAAGAGACCTGGATCTAAGGCCAACAAAATGGAGACTGCTCTAAAAGTTATGGAATGTATGTAGGACTAGGAAGGCAGGCAGGAAAACCAGTAATACATCTAGAGGTAAAATCAGCTTATTGGGAAGATGCAATCCTGTTGTTCTCCAGGCTTTACTCTTCTGTGTTGTTCCTACTCAGTTATTCAGTGGAAGAAAAAGAGTAAATGAGGATGAACTTACAAGAGCCCCATAACAGGGGTTCAGCAGAGCTTAGATATCTGAAGATCCAGAGGTAAAAAAAAACACCAAAAACTTTCAGGGAGGAAAAAAAATGATTTTTCTTTTTCAAAGCTTGAGATGGAAAACTGGAATGCACAGGAAAAATTGAAATGAAACATGAAGTATTTTCTCCTGGAACTCTGAAAGTTATCTTAGCTTGATGCTTAAATTGACATTGTTATTATTATTACCAGTTCAGTGTTTCAAAATGTTTGTTCCAGCATTGTAAAAACCACTTAATTTGAAAGAAGCAGGTCACAGATTGGAAACACACACCAAGAACCAGGCTGGTGTGTGAGTTGTAAAGCTTTTGCTCAGTTCTTGCAAGGCTTCTGTTTAATGAATTATGTGAAAATCAGAATGGAAACTCAAAAGTTCCTGTTCTTTCGGATACTGAATCTGAAAACAAAAGTAAGAATAAAACCTGATGTAGCTAATATTTTTAATATAAATACAGCTAAACAAGTTATACTGGTTGAAAGGCTGTCTAGTTTTGTCTGCTGTGCTGACAAGGCACTACTCCATCACCTTGGTTTGGATAACTACAAAAATACAGGTCCTTAATTACCAATGCATAAGGCCCATGCAAACTTCATAGAGCTCAACAAGGCCAAGTGCAAGGTCCTGCATACGGCTCGGGCAGCCCCAGGCACAGGCTGGGCAGAGAATGGATTGAGGGCAGCCCTGGGGAGGAGCACTTGGCTCCAGGGAGACCTTACACACAGCAGCCTTCCAGTACCTAGAGAAGGCTACAAGAAACCTGGAGAGGGAATTTTCACAAGGGCATGTGATGAAAAGACAAGGGGTAATGATTTTAAAGTGAAGGCAGGTTTAGATGAATTGTTAAGAAGAATTTTTTTACAGTGAGAGCACTGAAACTCTGACACAGGTCGCCTGGAGAAGTTGTAGATGCCCCATTCCTGGAGGTGTTCAGGTCCAGGTTGAATGGGGCCCTGAGCAACCTGACCTAGCCCATGGCAGTGGGGTAAGAATCAGGATCTTTAGTGTCCCTTCCAATTCAAACCTCTCTGTGATCCATAATTCTGTGTTTTCCTCTCCAGAAGCACAAATTTCTCCTTTGTAAGCAAAATATTCCCATTAGGGGTTTGAGACCTGTAGATATGTCTACCTTTTAAATTTTTTATTTGACAACTTCTGGAACTTTTTGTTGTATTTTTACTGTTTTAGAGA
This sequence comes from Acridotheres tristis, assembly GCA_037013685.1. NCBI lineage: Eukaryota > Metazoa > Chordata > Aves > Passeriformes > Sturnidae > Acridotheres > Acridotheres tristis. Next base: position 89,746,482 of record CM072886.1, read on the forward strand.
CATGTGTCCAGAGACAAAAAAAAAGTTTAAATATATTTTGAAGTTACCTGCAATACTACTCTCTTCTAATATTATTTATATCTGTTACTACCCTAAAGTAGCCAATATATAAAAATTAATTCTCATTAATAATCCTAGCGGTGTTGTTTTCTATATGCTCATCTAAGTTTTGCTTGGGTATTTTTAGATTTTAAAATATTAATTTTCATAAACAAGTCATGACTACAAGTAGTCAACTTCATATAATTAGGGCAATAAATGGGGGGGAAATTTGACCTCTTGCCTTCAAAACTCCCTGGATTTTATTTGTCTCTGAGATAAAAAAGCAAACATTTTATCACATCACATCCTATCACAATATCACTTGACATAAAGCATTTGCTACTATCCAAAACCACCTGACACTTATGGAGAAGCTAGTATAAGATTTACTGATTCTCATCCACTCCTGAAAAGTAATAAACAGGCATTTTTCATGGAGTGAAAATCACAGGGAATCTCCCCAATTACAGGGTAGGAGAGAGCTCTTTCATCTGCTTTTATAGCCTGCCTTCCCTCCCCAGTCCCTTAACACCCATCTATCCCAAGACAGAAAGATTTTGTTAATCATTGCAAATGGGACTGAAAAGACCCTCAAGAGACTGTACAGAACATCATTCCCTGCTTCATACAGAAGCAGCTGTACCAAAACCATTCAGAGATTGCATATCTGAGAAATGGCTTGTGAGCATGAAAGACTTGTCTGTTTTTTCTAGCTAAATCAATTGATTTAATAAAAAAGTGCCACATCTTTCTAGTCTTTTACATGCTTAGGCCATCATAGCTGTGACAACACAGCTGTTAAACCACTCCCCAACGATGCGTATACTGAAGAAGTACAGTCTCTATGAGTACCCCAGAGATTTTATTCTGGCAATTAACTATTGCTAAAATCTCATTTTTTTTTCCTAAGCATGTTAAACTACATTTTCCTTACTACAGCACATGGTATTTCTATCATAATTTATTGCCCTTACTGACATTAACCTAAATTACAGTTTAACTTCAACTAACTTTGCAGCTAATCCCGTATTTCTGATGATTTTTAACTTCTTTCTCTTTATTTATTTTATTTTTCTTGCCTCTAGACTAAATAATTATTCTAAACTTTACTTGTAAGAAATATTTTTCTACACCTGATAATCCTCTGGACTCTTAATTCTATCTGCAATTTTTTTCTCAAGTACCCTGGTCCCAAATGAGTGCAATACTCTAGCTGAAGACCTACTTTAGCTGAGCAGGACAAAAAGATTGACGTACCTCAGAAAAACCATTTCTCTTCTAATACACCATTTTTACAACAGTGCAACGCTACTGACTCATGTTTAGCTTGTGAACCACCACTTTTCCACATCCTTTTCTCCTTAGCCGTTCCCTATACTATATTTGAGTACATTATTTACTACTGATTTAAGATAAACCTTTGCACTAAACCTCATAGACTCATATCCTGGTTGGTTTTCTGGAGTTTGTGGCTGTCAAAAATCACTCTGAATTTAACTTTTATCTTCTAGAGTGCCTGAAACCTGTTTGGTGACCTCTGCAGGCTGAATGCCCACATGCTCTGGCCCCTCATTTGAGATGTTCATGAAACAGAGAGCAGTCTGACAGACCCTGTGGAGTACCAACCTGAACAGTAGTCCTCTCAGTATACCCCTCCAAAATCTCTCATGCCTATACTCCTTGCCCACAAAACAGCCTCATCAAATTTTGCTTCTCTATAAATGGCCTGAAACAAGAAGGAAGCACAATGTTTGTGGAATGATTCCTCATTTTAGGACAAGGAGAGAGACTCAATCTGACAAGTGCACTAGGAGTTCTCAGATATCAGAAAAACACATTTTGGAGAAGCAAATCCCTGTGAGAGACAACGAGGCCAAGAAGAGCTGCTTTCCAAACCATGCTGCCCTGAGTGTAAGGTGAGAACATAATATTTGAAGTTTCAGTGAAGAAAAAAGTTCAAGAGATTACTTAGCATCATGACTCCCAGGGATCTGCACACTCCCAAATGCAGCAAAGAGCAGCCAGGAAAGAGACAGTGACCCCAAAACTGCCATGCATTCAACTTCACTCTGTTTCAGCTGAAATGTTACAGAAGCGGGATAAGCCCTCTAATAGTGGGTTTCCACAGTCTTAAGAAATGACAAAACTTGATTTTATGTGAGCATGCTTTCAGCAAGCTAAATATACTGAAATGACCATTCAGCATCAATACTAATACAGTTAAAGAATGAGGAATAAATATCTAACGTATTTAGTGCATGCACAGATATTGCTGTTGAATACAGAGCAATAGCTCTGGTGCACCAGGCAGCACTGCAGACACAGAACAAACATGATTGCAAACACTATGTTTTGCAGCCCCAGCTTCGTATGGATTGCATCATGCAAATTATTTGTGTTGCCTGCAGATGCAGCCTTAATTCAAAAGCATAAGACAGTACGGACCAGCCCTCATGCGACAAGTTCCTGAGTACAGACTAAATGCTTTGTTCAGAAATGCTCATACTGAAGACCTTCCACTCACACAGACAGCTAAGCACTGCCACCTTGCACAATTTTACACAGCCATCCTGCACACCAGAAGGAACCTCTCAGAGGGAAAGGATGAGATTCAGAATAAGGTTTCAAAGAGGTAAAAGTGATACACTGCGTCTCTTGTGATTGTAGCTGCACACCTGTGAACCTGAGGGTTGCACTTGAGTGAACAGCTTCTACCTGGTCTGTGCTAAAATGGTTGTACATCACACACTGGCACAGGGAACCTTAGGGGTATGTAATTCTTTAGGGTGCATTTAGTTGATGTTATGCTGGCATAATTGCTTCCACCTCACCTGCGCAACCCTTTAAGTCCGTCAACTCTAGTTTTGTAGTTACCTATGACATATTTGATATGCTGACAGCAATACCACGCAGACAGGACTTGCTACCAAAATCTCAAAGTTCAAGACTCTGAAGGTAAGTTGAATTAAATCCAACATGACTGTGAACATCTCTGTGGGAGCTCTGGACAGACAGAGACATAATCCTAAAGCATTTCGAACTCAGGATGTTCATCTGGTTCCTGACTCTCAGTCAAATTCCCTGCAAAGCACCTTGAAATTTTCATTCTTCATGCAGACCCTGAAGGGTCACTTTCCTCTTGAAAAAAAAGGCTGAATTGGTACACACTAGGCTGCATATTTGCAATCGTGTCCACTGTCTTTGCTTTGACCTCAAAGTGATTGTAGAAATTGTGACCTGCAGTTTCCTAGCGGCAATTTCCATAGAGGCCCGACAATGAAACTGCTTCTCCTGAAAGAAGTAGCTCCCGCTTCTGCTAGCCAAGTGTGGCTATATACATATGTATATATGCGTATATGTATATTAACATGTACCTCTGATACATAAGTGACCTTTTGCACCAGCTGGTAGCTGACAGGAAATTAATTTCTGGGGCAAAGACATTTGTTTGCTTCCCACGCCTTGTTGCAGCAGTGCTCTGTTCCGAGCACCAGAAAGCGCTGAACTGCTGCAGAGTCCTCCTGTCCTGCTTTGCCATGGCCGTGTGGTGACAGTGCCCACCACCAGTGACCTGTCACAAACATGGCAGTTAGGCAGCAATTGTGTGGGAACATTCAATATCCCGTTTCCTCCCTCAAGGCCAAATTGTGCTGTGCTCTGCCTGTACCAGGGAAGCAGGCTGGAGCTTCCTGCTCTCCAGGTAACCCCTTCAATTGGGAGCAGAAAGGGCTGAGCAAAATCCCACTTGTGCCACTCAGGCAGGTTGGGTTAACAGTTGATGAATTGTGGTTATCTGAGCTATAGCTTATTCCTCATGGGTAAGCCAACTTAAATTGAAAACATCAACACTTTTCAGCAACGAGTTTGTGTGTGTGGACATGACTCAAATTAGAATCAGTGTCTGAGTTAGGACTACAGTTATTCCATAGTGAAGACAAGTCCGCTATCCAATATCCCCTTCCCGAGCTTCAACTTTAATGGTTATTCGAACATTATTGTAAAAAAAAAGCCCTGGCTGACACTTCCTACCCAAACTTGGCAATTCCTTGAATTTTCCTCCAAAATCTGCTTTGTCCTAGCTGTCTCTGGGCACAAAGAGACACTCCCACATCCTTTACATTCCAGTTGGGGCTAATTGAACTCACATGTCAGCATGAGTCAGCAGTAATTACCAGGAATATTAAGGAAAGATTTGGCATCGGACTTTGATAATTCAATAGCAGAGCCCCCATGTTCAGTGGTGTCTGAGATGGGATCAAACCCCTTAAAGACGCAACAGCAAAAGCTGTATTGCGTTCTCTAGTCTCGTTTAACTACACATGGGCAGCTCCTGATACTGAAAGCATCTTTGCTATATTTTTTTATATACCTAGAGAAAGGAAAATGTAATGGAAAAATCATTTCTGAGTACTAAATTCTCCTCGCTGGAGTTTAAATCTGTTTATGCCCTGAAACCGATGAATCAATATTAGACTGGCTGGCTGGTTTTTGTAAGCACTCGCATTGCAAACAGGGCCTAGAAATGCATTTCCTCCTTACAATTCCTGAGAAGAAATCTGAATCGATGGGAGGCTGAGGTAATAACATACCTCTCCTCTCCCACGGCTCAGTTGAAATGAAAATCCTGAAGCCACGACAACCCAACTTTTCCACGTACGAGTGTTTGCTCCGCACCACTCTTCCCAAAACAGTCCCCCTCCGTACACCTTCAACCTACAGACTGTGTAGCCTTGTGCTTCCAGAGCTGGGGACAGGAGGTGTTTGCACACCAGCCCAACACAAGCCCTAAAATCCCGATCTTCTCCTCGTCACTGATGAACACCCGAACACACTTTTATGGTCAACTATGGCGAAAAAAACTTTTGTCACAAACATATACGGACACAGAGACACGGTGGGTGCGGCAGTGAAAAGTGAGGACTGCCTCAGCCTGTGCTCTGGCAGAGGATGCCGGCAGGAGCAACAGTGTGAAAGTCACAATCAAAGCCTTAACTGGAAACTCTTTCTGGATCTTAATATCTACAGTATAAGGTAGTTTGTTTTTCACTGAAATAAATTCTCGCTCTTGGTTGCAAATTAACCAAGTGTCTTGCCGGTGAATTTGATCTTGTCAGTTATTAAGTCTCTCACTTAAATGAAATTTTTTAGTCTTAGCCCTCAGTCGTAACACTCTCTGCGTGTTCATAAAGGAGAACTGTTTTATTTTATCTAGTACAAACATATGTGCATCAACATTCTTTTCCACAGACTACTTCTGAACCCAACCAGATCATTCAGTTTTATTTAAATCCAGTCCTGGTTATCTTTTTGAAACCTCCAACTACAAAATGTAGTTTTGTTGTTTGGTTTTTTGGTTTTTTTTTTTTTTTTTTGGGAGGGCTTTTTTCTTTTTCTTTTCTGGTTAAATAGTCCATCTCTTGTAAACTGACAAAATGACGCACAAACATTGTTTTTGTCTGTCTTCAGGAAAAAAAAGGTTTTTTACATGATATAACTTGGTTCTATGCTATTTAAATTATTCTTTTAAAAAGACGTAAAACTACAGCTTCACCCAAAGACGTACAAAATTCTTGTTTACTAAACAAAGTAACACGAAGTCAGAAAAAACACCAGAGTCTTTCCCTCACTGTTTTTTCTCCCTTTGGTATGTCAAACTGAAACACAACAAGAATCCGTAGCGCAGAAGTTATAAAACGCTCAGAATTATTTCCAAGTCAAGTACTGGCTGACCCCAAGGCAAACCCACTCTGTCCAGTTCCGAGCAAGTACACCTGAGGCTCGAAAGAGGCAATGTGAAACTTTAGTTCACTTGTTTTCCCCTCGAAAGGTCTCTCGAAGCGGCAGCGCAAAGGATGTGGCCAAGGTGCCGCGGGGGGGATCTCCGCCGCCCCGCTTTTAGCCCTCGGGACAGAGAAGCACGGCTTGGGCATCACCCATCCGAGGGTCGGCCGGCACCGGCACCCCCGGGGCTCTCGCCTGGGAGCTAAGGACCGTCACCGGCGCCCGGCTGGAAGAAGCACGGCTGCGGTCCCAGCGCCTCCGACAAGGGCGGAAGGACCACCGACACCCCGGGGGCAGCGAGGAGCGAGGCGGCCGGAGCCGACAGTCCCCCGTTTCCCCCTCACAGTCTAGGCTGAAGCCTCTCCTGCCCGCCGCGAGCTCTCGGGATGCAGCGACTTACCCCACGGTCCCCGCCACGACCCGGGGGTGCAAAGTTTCTCCGGGCGAGCGGCAGCCCCCGGCCGCGGCGCAGGGCGGAGGTGCGGGAGCGAGCGGCGGGAGCGGGCCGGAGGGCGCCGGGGGTGGGGAGGATGCTCGGGCGCCGCGTCCCTCGTGATCCAGGTGGCGGGCGGGCGGCCGAGGGACGGGGCGAGCCGGCGCTGCCCGCTCGCACGCGATCCGCGCCCGCCGCGCCCCGGCGGCGCCAGAGGGCGCTGCTGCGGCGGCTCCGCGCCCGGCGGGAGCGGAGCGGGGCCGGGATCCGCCGCGATCCTCCGGGTGGGACCGCGGCGTTCGGCGCCCGGCCCAACGCGGCTGCGGCCGCTCCGCCGCGGGATCCACGGGGGAGCCGCGAGGAGCCGGGAGCCCGCTGCCCGCCGTGCGGTGCACCTGCCCGCGCCGCCCAGCAGCCCGGCTGTCCCGAAAAGTTTAAAGGGGAAAGTGCCGCGCGGGTCCTTTCCCGCCTCGCGGACGTCTGGAACAGCCTCAGCCTCCCCTGTACCGGTGCCTCTGACCCCCGGCTGCCGCTCCGCCTGGCCCCGGGGTCGCTGCGCTTGTCGCCTTGCGCGGTTCCCGCGGCATCAGCGCAGCTCCCTCGGCATCACCGGTGCCTTCAGTACAGAACCGCATTCACCGGCTTCCCCTGGAAGCCAAGCAGCAACTGGGATAATGTCTTCAACTAGCTGTGTTTGTTTTGTTTTATTTCCCCAGAACGTTTTGCCGACGGATTTCTGGTGTGTACTGGAAGTGGCAGGGGATCCCGGTCAAGCGGCGACGCCTTCTGTGAGTGGTGGTGTTAGACGCTGGAGCTCGGTAAGCACCGAAAGTGGCGCTTGCACGGGAGTCTTGAGGAGAGACGAAACCAGACCAGGCTGATACAGAAAATTCAAGGTAACAAAGTGAAAAACTCTCCTTGGGGAGGTGCCAGTCCTTAGCGAGAAGATCCAAAGTTTGAACCCCCAGACGACTTCTGGGACTCGTTGCTGTGGGGACAAATTCTCTGTTGCTCCTCAGACCTGGACTACCGAGGTGTCCCGTCAGATGGAGATGCAGTGGCAGGTACCACTGATCAGACAGCAATGCCCTGCACCCACTGCCTTCATCCTGGACACAGTGCCTCAGCTGTCTGTGATCTATACCCTCTGGGAAAGGTCAATTATCAAGTACACGTGGCAGGAATATAGGAGGCAAAAATATATTTTCTTTCCTATATGTGTAATATAGGAATATAAAAAAGAATTATATGTATATATACCCATATATGTATATGTATTATATGTATATAAAGAATTCTGCTTTTGGTAATCATAGAATAGTTTGGGCTGGAAGGGGTCTTTAAAGATCATCTAGTCCAAACCACCTGCAAGTGGCAGGAGCATCTTCAGCTGGATCAGGGTGCTCATCCAAACAGACCTTGAACATTTCCATGGATAGGGCATCTACCACTTCTCTGAACAACACGTTCCAAGGTTTCACAACCCTCGTTGTAAAACACTCTCTTCCTTTCATCCCATCTGAATAGATGTTTCATCCATATGAAGCTGTACTCTCAGGTTGCTTGTGGTACAGACTGAATAAAAACACAGTGGCTAAGCACTAATTTACTGGGGAAGAAGAGGAGAGGAGAAGGAATACCAGAGGGTACTCGAGCTTTTCCTCTCTCACTCTGGACAGTGGATGAGGAGGGTGGCCCCAGCTCAATGGTCAGTCTCCACAGTTGCACTCTTATAGCTTCCTAGTTTTCCCAGCTCTTCAGAGCTGTGTCTCTGGAGCACCCTACCACCTGACCTCATGATCACTATCAAATCTTTGGCTTGACTACTCATGTCTTGGTTTTAGCAGGGAAACTGCATTTTGACAAATGGACCCACATAATAAATTTCCATCTCTCTGTTGCCCGCGTTGTTCAATATGAGGGGAAGCCCAGACCCCAGCCCTCCTGTCTTGTGCATAAAGATGGAACAGCCCAGCTCACAGGAACACTATTGTTCCAGCAAAATAGAACCAGTCAGTGTTGTTGATTGCCCTGTTATATCTTCCCAGACAGAGCCTTGACTATAAAAATAGTTGCAATAATCCACATGGACAGTTGCAATTGTACATGGCATTCAGAAAGCAAAAACGGAATTCATAGTTTGACACAGACATATCCCCAATCCGTCAGGATGTGACACACTGGCGGCATGTCTATGCCAAACTATAAATGTCATTATTTACTTTTCCTCCGAATGCTATTTATGATTGCAACCTTCACTGTAAATTAGTGCATATATTTTATATCGGACTTTTCTGAGCAGCTTTGGTATTGCCTGCACTTATTATTTTCACAGGATTGAATGTAAGCTTGACTACTTGGGCCGCAATAAATCTTCAGGGACTACAGACTGTGCTTATGTTAGGAGGATTTGCCAGCGTAACCATACCAGCAAAATCCTATCTGGCAGAGTCAAGGCCTATGTTTGGAAAGAGAAATCAAAGGCCATCAACACTGAATAGCTCTCCACTAGATGGAACAATGGTGCTTCTGCTGCCAGGCCATTGACAGGGAGTGATTTACCCAGAAGACAATTGGGGGGTGGGGGTGGAACCCAGAAATTGCTGGATAATGGTGAGACAGTCATGGGACTGCTATTGTTCATCGCTCCTCCTGGTAAACTCAATGCCAGAGAGGAGAAGCCAGGGAGCTAGGAGGTGTCTTGGTGTGTGAAGACACATCAGAGATCATTGACCAGACATGAACCAGATTTGAATTAGAAATGGTGTCACCACATGGTATTCAGGTCACTCTAACAAATCTCTTCCTGAGCTTGTTTTTCTGGGGCCCCAAGCTAGCATATGTCCAGCTTGGAATTTGGACTGTTTTGCACCTGTCTGCATTGATATGACTAAATATGATGGTTCAGATGCTTTATGGGAGGTCATTCCACATACAGTTGATTGACTAGGCCTACAGAGAGAATATTTGTGCTGTGTTCTCTTCACTCTCTGGATTTTACATTTTGTTAAAAGTAATTACACTTGCCAGGGAAGAATTGTTTTTCATAATCTCATGCTGCTGACTGTTTATACTTATACCAGCTATGTGCAGATCATTTTTATACAAGTTAGGCTTACTGAACGACCGCCAGATACTTCTGTTTTCCTTCTTGAATTTTAATTGCTTACTTGCCCAGCATCTATTTTTAAAATGGAATTGTAAATGGAACAGTAAGTTCCATCACTCACCATAGATGCAGCGGGTGAGTGCTCTCCTTACTCCTCCTTTGCTCCTTTCTGCAAGGAAAGTGAAGGAGTTATTAAAGGAAACTCCCCAGTCTGACCATTCATGAGATTCACTGGTAGTCTATAACACCAGAGACTTTAGCTGCTTCACCCATTTACTAAAATTTTCCTGAATGCAGTTTCAAAGCAGGCGTCTTTGAAATTTCAGTCTTCTTTTTCCCAAACTCAGAGAATACTTCCCATACTTGAAAATACGTGTTTTTTCAAAGGGCTGATTTGAACACTGAACTTCAACTCATCCACACTTTCATTTTCAAGACCACATGCCATCAATTTTTCCTATAACCCCATTTCTGGAAAATTACTATCGACTTCAGTCTTCATCCATCTTCTTATAGCCAGAACTATTTCAAGCACCTACGTATTTAGAACATCCATTTTATCTCTAGTGTTGCAGCTTTTTGACTCTAACCAGTTTCTCATCTATGTCCTTTTGCTTATTTTTTAATATTCTCCATTATTTTTAGACTATTGGAAAGGAAGGTGATCATGTACAGGAAACTAACAGAGAGCTGGAAGCCAATGTAATTTTATTTCTGATTCTTTAACACACGATATTTGAAAAAAGAGACAGACATTCTTAATATTCTCATAAACACAAGTATTTCCTCATGAAGCAACACTGGTTGCTTCTTATTCCTTCCATACTGCTTTTATAAACTCTCAAAGTACAAAGTGATTGAAATACACTCAGTTTCCAGATTGCCAGAGCTAGCAATTTCAAACTATTTCAAATTAACTTATTTTCTCTGAATAGTGTTTCAGAACTATGCTATTTCAAGGCAGGAAAAGAGGCATATGAGATGTTTGGATAACATCCTTGTTAAACTGCAAGCTGTCCTCACTGTGGATTTAGCCTCCAATTTAATAAACTGATCATAATAAATGCAGAAGACGTGAAATCACAGCTTAGAAAGCATCTTCATGACCAGATATTTTGTATAGGTTTTGGTTGGATTTGGGGTTTTTTTGTTTGTTTGGGATTTTTTGTCGTTGGTTTGGTTTGGTTTTTTGGGGTTTTTTGGGGTTTTTTAAAATTTTCCCTGTTGTGCTTAGCCAGTATTGGGTACCTCTTTAAACTGACATACTTCCAAGGATTGTCTTTATTAACCTAAGCCAAGTGTGTTACATAGCAACAAAAATTTCATTATCTGAGCTACTTTTGCTTATATTTACCACTCTGTAGAAGGTTGCAGGTTGGTAAGGCTGATGTTTTCTTGAAGGCTTCCAAATGCTGCAGAGAAAAAAAGAGAACTTTGGTTGCTGTGCTGCTGCTGCCTTCATGTAGGGACGGCTGCTTGCTTACTTGTTAAGGGAGTTTTGGGGGACAAAAGGCTGACACTGCTGTTCACTGGTGTCTGGAGCAGCAGGAGAGCTGAGGTCTCAGGCAGCATCACTCTGGAAGTGACAATGACCTTGGAATTGAACCTCAGCCACTTTTCACTTCCCCGCCGAGGGGAAAGTTGACTTTAGAGGGGGTAAGACCTGGTGTCTAGCACAGAAAGTGAAAGTGGGTGTCTGGTGCACAGAAGCACCTTTACAAGCCACCAGAGAAAAGGAGATGAAAGAGAAAAACAAAGTGTCTTAAGTGCAGAGAGCTCAAAAGAAGAATGAGTGCTTATAACGAGATACCTGCATCCTTCTCTGGTTTTTGTGTGCTCCAGTTCTGTTTCTACCAATTCCCCTGACCTCTCTAACATAGAAGTCCATATGAAGCTGTGAATTGCAGTAAAATGCAAGGAGAAACATTTAACTCAGTCATGTGGAGACTGGAGAAAAAGAAAAAAATGTTTAGAAATCTAAACTCTGTTTTCCCAATGGAAGTGAGCAGAAAGAAAATGATAAGAATATATTTTTAACAACAAATTATGAATATGCTTTGTCATAATTTTCATTTATTGTAAGAAATCATACAGTCAGCTAAACAAATTTTATTTCTTTAAATATTAAAAGAGAGTGCTAAAACAACAGGCAGAGCAGAGCCCTTACAAGTCATTATTGCTTATAAAAAAAATCAATTAATAACTGCATCGTGTTAGTGAATTTTTAAGTCAGTTCTTTCCATATGGTCCATCTTTCCTCAGACAAGTTAGTTGCTAAAAACAAGCAATAAGTCATCCTCGTTCTTTTATTTTAATACTGTAAAGAGTATTTGTTTTTATAACCAAATTGATTTAAGACTCAGCGTAGCCACAAAACATTCTAAACAGATGTCTGACTTGAAAGATACTAATCTGCTTTCTTTCCACATTGTTACAGAAATCTGGGGTGCATGCAACCTGAAGCCTAGACTTTTAATCCCAAAGGAAAACACATTTAGAAAGTATATATATAATTATAAGTAAGTATTTTTAATAACGCACTCCAGTGAATAGAAAACATGCTTACTACACAGGTCTGTAACTGAATTAAAAGCCATGCTGTCAGAAAAGTTGCTATGAAACATTGGATTAAGGTACAGAGGAAGTATCACTGTACAGTGGATTTTGTTTATAGCTGTAGAGGGCTCCGAGTTGAGAAAAATTTTATTGACACACACATGAAGAATGTGATGTGTTGCACAGCCCATGAGCTTTCATGACTGTGTGTAGCACTTCCTCTGGTAAGCATCCAAAATGTTTCATCCTGAGAGATGCAATAACAGGGGAGCACCAAATGCTTCTTCCTTTGACCTTGGGCTCTGAATTATGACAGTATGGTAACCATATTCTCTTCAGAAAATTGCCTGCTGCCTTCCTCTGTCTGGTGCATTGACTGATAAAGTGGGAATTGAACATTCATCAGACTCTTCTGGAGCTTTTCCAGTAGAGGATTAGGACTGCTAAAGAGGCTAAGCTCAAATCAAAGGGACAAAACCAAACACATTGAAGAGGGGAATCATCCTGATCTTTTTCTGAGTCCTGTATTAGATAGAGGGTATTTCTTCTATGAGGTAAAACTCGTGGATCTGGTGTGAAGCTACACCAGTGCATTTCACCCCTGCACACAACTCTCTTGGACAGTGCAGGCATAAGGAGCAAGTGTGGCTGGCAAGGACTGATCCCACAGTGCTCCACCACTGATTCTGTGCCTCTCCTGCTCCTTCTCTACAGCCCTCAACAAGAGACTACTGAGAAGGGAAAATGAGGCTGTTTCCTAAAGGAGCCTCTGTCATAGGAAGCAGAGTGATACAGGAACCAGTGCCAGGCTGTGATGTGGATAAGCAATAAGGTGATGCTGGTCAGGAATGCCCTGAGCTCAGTTCTCAGTTCTTCTGTGGAGAACTTCCTGGAGCAGCCTTGAACTGCCCTTCCCAAAGGGCAGCTGCCCATAAATTGAAGATAGGACACAGCTGACTTATGCTGTGGAAAACAGAGACGTAGAGAAATCATTTGCTCATGCTCTGGATGTCCTTATGAATTTCAGACTGTCAGAACAGCACTTACAAATTGTGTATGCTCGTATACATGCATATGGTGATGAAGGGGAAGGTAGACATCCAGACATTTCAGTATTTTCACTGAATTTGAAGTGTTGACTACTGTAACTATAATTTGATGCCAAATTTGATCACCTGGACCTACCAGGTTCCTCATGGAGGATTTTGAGAAATAGAGGGATTGTACAACTAAATGAGAACCCTACACAATCAACAGCTTCTTGCCTATCCTACTATAAAATATAAATCTTGGTGAGGAGTACCATACAGTCTCATTTTCCCCTAGAAAATAGTTTGGCTGTAGGTATTTCATGGGCATGATTTTGTTCCTAAAACATAAGTGTTACCAAGAGTGCAGATATTATGCACTGTGCTAACAGTAAAAGTTCAAATTAAGGAAAAGGGAGAATTTGTGATAATATTATGAACAAAATGAAGTTACTGGAGTAAACTGCATTGCTCGAGGTTGTTGTAAGAGGGCAGCAACCAAATTTTTAGATGTAAAAGCATTTTGCTCCCACAAGAAGGGGAGAATTGAGACACGTGCTTGTCAATTCTTGTAATTCTTATCTCTCTTGGGGTTTGTTTTCTCTCTCTTTCTCTCTCTCATTCTTTATATTATTAATATAATCATCATTAGTATTATTATTTTGTCTGGGTTTTTGTTTCAATTATCAAACTGTTCTTAACTCACAAGTTCTATGCTTTTTTCTCAATCTCTTCCTCATCTTCCTGGAGGCAGGGAATGAGAAGCTGTGTGGGACTTAGCTGCCAGCCGGGGTTAAACCACAACAATCTAGTAGTGGTTTAAACACTTATATGCTGACAGAAATTGGGTTTGGGGATACTGTAGCTTAGAAGATAGGAAGCAGATAGGAAAGCCAATGGGTATTTAAGGCTGAACATGAGGCAATCAGATATCGTGACTCTGCCTCCTCTTGGAATTTCTATCTGAATGCTGGTGGAATCCAGGAGCTGGTAGCTGCATGTGTGTTTTTTATATCTTTTTTGTCTTTCTTAGTCTTCTAATTCCCTCTTCTTGGAACTTCTGTGTAACTTATAATTAGTAACTTATAAGTGAGTAACTTATAATTGAACTTAGATTCTTTAATTTGAATGGGCCAAGTTAACTCTTTGAGAGGTGTTGTGTGCAAACTGAATGTTGCACTAAAACTTTTGCCGAAGTTTCCCTGATTTTCTAAAGTTGCCAGCAAACTTTTTTGCTTGTTTTGATCTCTTGAGGATATCTTGCTAGAGACATCTTGAGGATATCTCCTGTGCGTCTAACTCAGAGCACGTGAAAAACTGTGAGCCCTGTCAAAGATTCTGCCAAGCAAATAGTTTGGGGCCTTACACCCGTTCTCTTGGGGTTTGGCTGCTCATCTTTGCACTATGCCATGTTACCTCTGCATCAACTGGCATTTTTAACAGCCATAATACCAGTCAACCATCTCGAGTCCCTCTTCTGCCAGGTCATCTGGCAAGTTTAATATTTTCACCTTCCTCTGCTATCATTCTTAGCCTTTCATTCTCTGTCTCCTCCTTTACCTTTTCCTTACTTCAGAGGCACCTTTGAAAAATCCTGCAGTTTGTGCCAAAGGCCTCCCTTTCCTCATTCAAATCAGAAGTTTGGTCTTTATCTCAGCAGGTCAGTACATTCCAGAACAGGCACAAAGGTTGTGTTTGGCAGTACGAGGTTCCATGGAAAAAATACAGCCGAAGTGTTGTTTCACTGTTCCTTTGCCATCTTCTTCACTGTGATTTGTGGGAGACTTGAGACAGTGATTGATAATTATACTATCAAAAAATGCTCTGAAATGATACATACTGGAAACTCAGAAATTTCATGAGGTGATTTCCTTTGTGATCCAAAATGTATTTTGTAGAAAACAAATACTTAGCCTGTGCAGTGCTCTGCTCCTGAGTGTTTCTGTGATGGGGTTCATGGTGAGTTGGGATGGCCCATGAAAGCCAGGTACGTAGCCCTGCAGGGGAAGCAATGGCTAAGGTTAGAAAATGCCAAGGAGATGCAGTCCTACAAGGACTGATTTGGTTGACTCCAGGGAGTGAAGGGGGAATAAGGTAGTTTTTCCCTTTAGATATTAAATACTTCTAGATTTTATGGTTAATTACAAAACACACTTAATACAACTAATTATGGAATTACCTTTACTCCTTGGTGGACACTTTAGATATTGGGGACAAATTTTGGAATCCTTTGTAATTACAGGATGCATAGTACTAGCAGGTCTCATGTTGAGTATCCTGAAATTATCTCAAAGGCAATGAAGTGTTAGAGTTTTGGTCTGGCAGGTCAGCTGAACTGGGTGTTGCTATACCTTTACATTTATTTCTCCAGCTCTGGTCACTCTGACTTTGTCTCTTGCTTTCCCAGATACCACCCAGATAGAGCTGGGGGGCGATTGTTATCTTTTTCCTAAGCTTGCAAGAGGCAGGACTTTTACTCTCCAGAAATAAAGGAGATAAAGCAAAATAAAACCAGACTGAGATGGCATACATAGAAGAATGTGCAAGTGTTCACATTCAGTTGTTTTCACTAGGGTGTTAATTCTGATATTCCAGTAATAAAACAAAGTGAAATAAGGAACATATAGTCATTTCCTTAGGGAATCCTAAGGAAATTCTTCTGGCGCATTTGAGCTTTGAAATCAGCATACCAACCTCAGGCAGAGAGCAGTTTTTACTATCTTCTCTGAAATGTTGCCAACAGTCCAAGTGCTCCCAGGGGAAGGAAGATGACTGATGTTGGAGCAGGAGGATAGTGTGCCATCTCCCATTTCTGCAAAGTCTTGTCAGGCATCAGCTATCTGGTGCACACTTTCAGGAGAAATCATCAATCTTGTTTCTTGGCACTTGTTGTCTGTCATCAACATCTCTTCTTCTGGCCATGCCTGAAAGTGTGGATCTGAATGAGTGTACCATGCCAACAATTCAGTCCAATTTCAGAGCTGGGAGACATGACAGGAGTCTTGCCAAGAGTGCTGTTTGCCTCAAGTGGTGTTGTTGGCCACTTTCAAATCCTTGATCATCATTCTATGCTGTAATGTCACATCTGCGGCCTTAAACAAGCATTACCGTGTCAATGCCACCAAGGGTATCAGTTTATGTGTCCATACAGGATTGTCTGCATCATCACTTTACCCCAGGGGCAGGCATCTGATATGTGTGATGACCAGGATCAGCTGATAAACTCCAGAAGGATTTGCCAGTGTGTGCCTGTTGACTCCTAGATTGTGCAATTGGCCATAGTGCAACACTATGGTGGAGCAGTGCCTTTGGTTGGCTTTGACCCCAAAAGTGGTAACACGCTTCAAATTTCTCCTTCCACCCCTCCCATTCTTCCCATGAGGCAACACGTGATGCCATGCCTTGAAGGAAGAGGCAGCTGCAGAGCAGCAGGCTTTTACAAATGGCCAGCCAGTCTTGGCTACACTCCTGTGATTGCCCCTATAGATGGGGCAGGTTTGTATATCCCTCTGAGGCAAGAGATCACTTTGGGTACCAGCTGGATTTAGTGCTGGATTCTTAGACAGGGGCATAATGGGATAAGAGGTTGTATCTGGCTCCCTCTGTCTTTCATACTTTCATAGGAGTTGGAAGCCTACGTCAGAACTATTGCCAGAGTCACTTGGTGTGGGAAGCTCATCTACCATTCACCAGGATTCTGACAGTCTTCTTGCACTGTCTTTCCTCAACTCTCTCTAAATCTCCTCTATATGCCACTTATTTGCAAATGGAAAGCCTTTGCTTGCTTCTGAGTGTCCAGATGTGCAGATTAATTTTCCTGGTTTGGCAGTAAGAGGTTCAAGGTGTCTTAAGCATTTTGATATGTATGTCTGGAAATTGAATCCATTTCCTTTTACAGTTAATCGTTCCTTGGCAAAAAGACATATATACAAAAATTGGTTGGTGATGCAGAACACAATAGTGTGGTCGCAGATTTATACTAATAGTAAAAAGTACATAATAATGCTCTTTTTGCAAACTTGTTGATAGCTTTGAACTTTCAGAACTTTTTCTTATGTTCTTCACCTCTACTCTTGAGAGGCTCATCCTGTACATTTAAGGACAGAAAGTCACATGCGAACTCTTGTTTTGTTTTAGGTTCTTAGTGAAAGAACCTAAAACTAGAAAAAGGTCATGGTAAGTTACAATATTGTCACAGCCACCTGTGCTTTTCGTGTGTTCTATGCAATTGACATAAGAGCAATAGACTTCTGACTAATAGGTAAAATGACAGGGTGTATCCCATTTCCATCATCCTCTCTTGCTCTGGCATGATCTGCTAATGTTATTCACATTGTAACTTTTAAGGACAGATATAGTTAGTGAGGGACAGTGGCTCAATGTTGGCTTAAATCTTTGTTCTAGTTGTAATTCTATTCTTTGGAACCTTTGGGGGAAATATGCTCCTAGAAATTTCAGCACAGTAATTTATGCAATTCTATTTGAGATTTCTATTTTTTTACTAATAATTATTTATAATTAATTTACATTGTGTTGTATTGCCAGTTATTTGAACAGGAAATCAGCATGCAAAATAAAACTTAGTAAACTTCATCTTAGTTTACCTGGTCTACTTCAAATGTCTTATTTGACGTGGACTTACCTTGTATCGGAGGAAAAAGTAGGTGTTGATTACAGTCATTGAACTTACCTTGTTTTAGAGAAATACGACTTTATGTTCCATTAAGAAGAGTCATCATGGTAATCAAAGTTCCATGGACATCACACAGAGTCAGAAGAGGGAAATGAGTAGAGAAGAAGGCAAATAGGCCTCTATTCAGCCCAATCAATCAGTTTGAGTCATTTAAAATTGATTGGATGACAAGGATGGTTGTGTTGTGTTACTGAACTTACATTTTTTTATTTGGGGAAACAATTTCAGGTAGGAGTTTATCTAATGGTTGGGTTTGTAATGGAAAGTAATGGAACTCCATTGGAGAGAACTCCAGTCTCCTAAGCAACTTTTTACCCACTACTGAAAATAGAATCTGGTCCACCTTCTACACATCTACCAGTTGTTCCTATACAGGTATTCCAGCTAGGAAAAGGAGGTACACCTTATCTCCTTTTCTTCCAGTATTAACTGACCATGGAAAGGAAACTAGCCATGTCCTCTTTCCTGTGCATTCCTTTTTCTGGGAAATCACAATCTGTGGTGGGGAGACAGATGCAGTTGTCACATAACTACCAAAGCCTCAGACACAGAAGTAGGAATACTCTACAGATCTGAAAAGAGCAATCTGTGATTGTGTCGTTTCATGTGTCATGCTTGTTTTGCTCAGCTGCGAACGTCGGCGAGGAGCCGGCTTCGTTTCACACTCGAGCCTCCTCTGCTGCAGATGGAAGTGCGCAGCCGCCTCCTAACGTCCTGCTCCACGGCGTGCATTACTTCTGCCTGCAGAGACTACCTACTGTTCTTACAACTCATCATCCATCTTCTTCTCTGGGTGGGCAGGGAAGAGAAGGATTAAAGCATTGAAAGCTTGGAGAAGAGTAAGGGAGAATTGGTTGGGGAGAAAGTGATAAAAGTGGTTTAGGGGACAAGCAAGTGGAGCAGTTTCCTTTAAGGCCAACCTTAATCACTACGTCTACTGTGGAAGGACCCATCCACTCTATACAGGTGAGGTGCATGGTTTGAATGAGATTATCCTTTCTAGGCCAAATCTCTGTGCTGAGACACTGCCAGTTGTATGCAGACCATGGGCAGATGACAGACTGACAGCAAGGTTCCAGAAATTCCTTTTTCGTCCTGTTTAAGTGCTTCAATAACCTATTAAAAGCTTTCCCATTATTATTTTCTGCAAAGCAAGTCCATTTATTCTGGTCCTTTTCTCAGTAAAGACAAGTAATAAGTCGTCACCATTCCATTCTAAGTCCTAATGCAGGACTTAAGTTTCTTCTAGAAAAGAGAGAAAACCAGGACAAAAAAAACCACTCTCCTGTCTTTTTCCACACATCATTATTACTACAGCTCTCATCATTCTTGCTGCCCTACTCTGGTTCACTTTTGGGGGGTTTTGTGTTTGAAACTAGGCATTGCTCCAGTTCACTAGCAGCCTCTTACCTGAAACCAGCACTCCCACAGGGCCAGAACCAGATAGGCTGATGTTTGTCCAGCATGGCTCAGTTCTTCAGTGGAAAGGTAAGTAAAATGTGAGCAACAAAGTGGTTTACTTATGTTTTCCTGGTGAAAATGTGGGCTGGGGAGCATGAAGATTCCAGAAACAGAATCAATATAGAAATTAAGTGCTCATATCTATCTTTTATGAAGCCTTATAAAGTTACCCAGTGGATACTTTGCAGACTTCTAAAAAATCTTCTTTGCTACATTAAAATTTTTGAAGAGAAGGCAAACTGCATGTTTGTCCTGAACCAGAATTCAACTCTGTATGTCATTTCGCTTTCTTCAGAGGTTATACAAAGCTTTTTAGAATAACCTATGATTTTTTTTTTCATAAAAAGCCTCTTCAAGGTAAGATACAACAATTTCTTTAGAATTAGACAGCCCCAAGCTGCTCGTTGCTTTGTGTTAATTCCTGTTTATTCCTTATATTAGGGGCTAATACACCAAAGAGTGACAAGATTAATTAAAACAGCCTGGCAAAACTATTTAGGGTAGGGGACCCGCAGTAGAATACCCTTAGCCATATTTGAATGAAGAGTTTTGCAGATTGTGTCACTGATGGCTGTCATGGTCGGGAAATTTTCTTGCCTTAGCAGGGCCAGCCTTGTGTAATAGCATTCCCCATAGTTTTAAGAATGACAAGTCTCAGCAGGAAGGAAAAATGAAGCAATGGTGATTTCTGGTGGTCTTCTGCAGCAATTTGGAAGCTTTCCACCTTGAAGGCTCCATTTCCCAGTATGGAGAAAGACTGCGGCTGGAACTAGTACTTCTCATGATGCCACTGGTAATCTCACCTTCACTAATGATGATGTTGGGAGGGGGAAGTAGGAGTGGGAAATATTCACTGTGGATTGTAAAAGGCAGACCTGTCAGACTTCAGCTACATTCTTACCACCTGTTTTCAAAATGTAGCTGCAGAATGAGGTCTGTCCCTGAGCAGATTGCACTGACACATTAACCAGTTATTAAAACCTGCAGACTGCTACCAGCGTCTCTAAGTGTGTCTTGCTCCTCAACTGACCTCTATGTTCTATTTTTACTCTATGGCATGTGTCATCTTAACTAAACTCTTCCCAAAAGCCTGTGCCATGCAGAAACTAAAATCATCAGTAGAAAAGAGCTCTTTCCCCTCCCAGTAGCTAACTTATTTCTTGTCGGCTACTTCCTCATCTGTGGAGGAAGGAGAGATAGCTCGGATCTTTGCCTAGGAAAAGGAGTGGACTGTTCCTCTGCTAGTCCCAAGGAGGACTCCTCCCACTGCAGGGAGACAAAGAAAAGAAGAAGCATCCCGAGCAGTCCCTCTTGCATGCCAACTGGAATGCTGTCCTTTCTGAGTCACTCACCGCTAGGGCTAGGGCTTTGAGTGTTCTCTTCACATCCCTCTTATCTTCTAGTCCAGCCCCTACAGACAGTGTGGAAAGAATGTAAGTGGTGTCGTTCCAGAAGTCATCCCCCGCTGTCCTCATAGCCAGTGGAGAGGGTTTGAGGCACAGACTGCTTTGCTTTTCATCTCTACTGGGCCTCCTTCATCCCAGGCTTCAGGCTTGTCTCAGGGGGAACAGAGTTTTCCTGCTATGCAGGAAGAACAGGGCATCTGCTGCAAGCCACTTGCCAGCAGAACTTCCTATGCACTGAAGATTCGTTTTCTGAATCTGTTCTTTGCTCTTTTCCAGTCTACCATTTGAGTTATTTTTAAAACACAAATGGGTCATCATCACATCATTTTGATCATAGTTGATGTCCATTCATACACACTCTGTGGACTTAGTCCTGAAGTTAGCTTTGCCAGCTTTTCAATTTGGTTTGTTTGGTTATATTTAGGTAATAAAGAGTATATTACACAACAAACGAATGAAGAAATATATGAAACAGGAAGAATCTTATCAATGTGTATAATTACCTGAAGGAGGGCTGCAAAGAATAAACAGGCTCTCTTCATTGGTATCCAGTGGCAGAATCAGAGGCAATGGGCACCGCCTGAAACACAAGAGGTTCCCTCTAAACATCAAGAAGCACTTTTTAACTGTAAAGGTGACTGAACACTGTCACAAATTGCTCAGAAAAGTTGTGTCATGTACCTCCTTAGAGATATTCAGGAGCCATCTGAAAATAGTCCTAGGTAATGGTGTCGAGGTGACCCTTCTAGAGTAGGGGGCTTGTCTCAGACAACCTTCAGAGGTAATTTTCCCTCCTCAGCCTTTCTGTGATCTGCTGTGATTTATGATTCTGTGAAAAGGACCCAATAAAACTTATTTAAAATTTAGAACACTCACTCAAAGTCAATTTTTTCTGTCATTAAAATAAATTATTGGCAGAATCATAGTTTTAAAGTGTCTTTTTGTTTCAGTTAAGTATAGCTTGTATATTCTCTAAGGAATGTTTTGCTAAGGAGGAATTAGATAGTAATCAACATCATGTCAGAATACAGAATTTCCACGATTTTCTACCCATTTCGTCTGCATCTTCTTCAGTTACACAGAATTCTACTGCACAAGAAAGGACCAACCAATTCTTTGATGACTCACGCTGCTTATTTTTCTGTCCAAGTTCAAAGTCAATGAATCTTGGCTTTCCTACTACTCAGAAGGAATGGAAATACAGAGACAGAGAAATGTAGGGTATTTCTGTGACAAGTGCGTCAGTCTTTCCCTTAGTACATTTCTCCTGTGGTTTTTGTGGTATCCAATATGATACACACCATTCTCACTTTTGAGTGCATTCAGTTCATCTGGTGCCTGATCTCTGTCTCTTGTTTATTAGTTGTACTGTTGACACACTCTGTAAACCTAAAAGCAAGGAATTTATCGTGAAAACATAGGTATTATCAACAGCACAACAGTAATTCTGTGTGCAGTGGTCAAAGAGTCAGATATCCTTGGTGGTTTTGTTTGCAATAGCTTTGCTGATGTATCAGTGTGGAAAAGAAGGTGAAGCCTGGTGCTATTCAGGATATGAGTCCTTCACAATCTTCCCCCGGAAATCACCCCAAGTCCCCAGGATAGAGAAGGAACCCTTTAACTGTGTCTATAGATTTGACACCTCTGTGTATCTGACAGACCTCTCAGGTGCAGAAATTGCTATCAGGCTTGCAGGATGCACAAAAATGGTGTTGAGAAATAAAGTGTGGAGTCTGTCATTTCAGAACCGTACATTGGAGATGCTAATGGGGCAGTGAAGATACAGTGATATCTGGTGGAAAGAAGGAGAACTGGGACAATCCTGTGAGGTATATAGTTCATGCAGGTTTTGAAACCTGACCTGACTGCATCCTGACCCCAGTTGTCTTGGTGGCCTGGGAAGTGTCCTCATGCTTCTCACTTAGATGAGTGGTGGAGTCTTTGAGTAAGGGTACTGACACATGCCAAGAGAAGGAAGGAAGAGCAGAGCTGATTTGGACCTTCTCCTAGTGGTCATGGCTATAATGCTTTTAGGAAAGACCTCATCTATTATTAGCATTAGTATTTTAAAAAAGCACAGAGATCAGACTCACAGATACTGCAGGATCTGTTTGCATTGATGACGGTATTTCCGAGAGCTGTGGTTCTCAGGAAGCCTTATCAGCCTGAGCACGATGTCAGAGTCAAAAACACCTCTGAGTACTTATGAGGGCCTGCACATTGACAAGTCAGTTTCACAGACAGTGAGGGACTTGAGAGCAGGAAGGAGAACCTAAGGAGTTCTCCTTGTGTCCCGCATGGGTCCTGTGGACTGGCACAGATCCAGAGCTAATGGGCCCCTGCTGGACTGACCCAGCTCTGCCACTGGGCATCTGCATCCCATATAGTCACCACTGTGTTCCAGTGGTAGAACATTTTCTGAAGCTACTAAACATTGTGAGACAAAAGCTGACACAGGTTCTCTCCAGGTGTCTTACCTTCTTAATCTCCTCTACTGATCACTGTGATGCCCAGAGTTCCTTTATCCTGCTATCACAGTAACCCTGAAGGTTCACATCCAGGAGATGCTGCATGCTGCTGCCTGATTGAGCAGTGAGCTAATAAACCTTCCTGGATTTAGGTAAGCACTAGGCAGTGATGTAAGATGCTCAAAAAATGTTGGTAACGAGCTCGTATGGATGCAAACTAATAGATGTTCATCTGACAATGTAGCCCAGAAATAGCTTGGCTCTTCTGCTGACAAGGACAGCATAAATTTGTGGATAGCAGTAAAGTGGCTAGCCAGGAGCACTCCAGACTTACCCAGACAGACAGTGGTCTTTAGTTACTTGTTTACATTCTCTTTCCTCAGTAATACAATAAATATCAAGTTTCCACTCTTCTGGAACTTGAGATAGAGATCTGTCCCATTTTTCAGTCTTGGCACAAATATTCTTTATTAAAAACAAAAATTGGGGGAGGAGGGGGAGTTGAAACCAGAAAACTTGTCATAAATAGTTCTGCTGAAATTAAGGTAAATGATAATATCTGTAGATTTGTCTTCATGTAGTTTGTGTAAGTGCCTGAACAGCAGGAGTCCACAGGTTCCTCTTTACTGTCCTTTGCAGTCTTCCGTTTTTCCCTGAAGTGACTGGAAGGAGAGAACAGTTTGTTATTCATTCAGTTTACTTTGCTTACATAGCTTAATATTTACTCCTTGAAGTCTCACTTATGTATAGAAAATTCCTCGATTTTTTGGTGTATTACAAGTATATCGGAACACAAAAAATATTTTTGTTTATGAGCTCTTCAGGTTTGACTGTGCCATTTCTAATGAGATCCCAGTGGCCAGAGACCACAGAGAGAGCTCACTCATGAGGTGTACAAGCCTCTCAGGCTTCTTCCCTCCAGCAGAAAAGCTGTGCCAGCTGCTGACTAGAGTGGGGTGCATCACAGTTGATGCCTGTTTGTAGCTTTTGGATTACAACTATCCCATTAAAATAAAGGTCTGTGGGAACTAAATTTGTATTCAGTGATAGAGGGCCAAGAGAAGTGTGAGAAGAAGCCTATGAGGCTTTGATGCCTAAGATAAAGGAGCCCTGGGCAAGCAAGATGGAAGAGAGACAGTGGGGGAAAAATTAAAATAAAAATTAAATAAAATTAAAAATAAAAATTAAATAAAATTAAAAATAAAATAAAATAAAATAAAATAAAATAAAATAAAATAAAATAAAATAAAATAAAATAGTATGTCTTTCTTTTGGTTATAGGAATTAGATGTAGATCCTGTTTGCCATTCATTTGCCTCCTAAGAAAAGAAACCTGTGGCACAAGTCTGTAATATCCCAAACAGCTGAAGAGGCTGGGGAGGCCAAAAGGAGAGTGGGCCTCTGTGTTGATTTGGCATGGCCTGTTTTTCGGTAGCAGAGGTGGGCTGCTTCCACCATGTCCGACAGAGCCAATCTCTGATGGCTCTGAAGACAGACATGCCGCTGGCCCAATTAGAGAGGTTGGTAATGCCTCAGTGATGGCATATTTAAGAAGAAAACCAAAACAGGGCATATGTAGTATTTGTCCAGGAGTGGTGAGGTGCCACTGCCGGGGCCATCCCAGCACAGCCTGCAGGAATGCTCCGCTGTGGCCACCGCCACCTCAGCGCAGCCTACAGCCGGCCTCGCCTGCCTGGCCACCCCTAGCCAGCCGTGCCGCTGGCAGAAGGGCAATGGTGGCCATGGCTTCTCCTTCCTGGCACCCCTCATGAGGAGAGGCCTTAAATAGCACCAGCACCGCGGCGGCCGCCACTGCCCACACGGTGAGGGCAGGGCCGCCAGGCCGGCAGCGGGAACATGGCGAGCAAGTTCCCAAGGCGGAACCTAGGCAAGATCAACTTCTTGGTGCTGCAGGATCCTGTCAGAATCTTTAAATTGGTGGAACTTGTTGGCAATGGTATCTAGGGGCAGCAGTTTTTACTTCTAGTCAGAGAAGAGGAGGAAGTGAGGACATGTGAGGGAAAACAATGTGGTGGCACCAAGGTCAGTGGAAAAAAGAGGGACAGGAGGTGCTCCGAGTGTTGGAGCTGAGATTCCTCTGCAAGCCGTGGTCAGGACTGTGGTAAAACAAACTGTCTCCTTGTAATGCATGAAGTCCATGAGGGATGCAGAGATCCACTCACAGCCCATGGGAAAAGTGCTCACACAGGAGCGGGTGGATGCCAGAGAAAGCTGTGATCCAGTGGGAGACACAAATAGAGAGAGAGAGAGCCCCTGCTTCCAGAGATAGAGAGAGAGGGCCCTTGCTTCCAAACTACAGCAACCTATCCTTAGAGGACTGCATCCCGTGGATGAGTGGCCCATGCCACAAGAGTTTTGGGAAGACTGTTTGCCCTTGAGAGGTTCCCCACGGCACAGCAGAGAAAAGACTCCTCTGTCTGAGCAAACAGAAGAATATCTCTAGTGACAAACTAACCTAAACCTCCATGTCCTGTCTCCCTGTGCTGTTGGTGAGAAGGAGGGAGGGACTAGAGGGAAAAAAGGTGCTTTAAGGGCTTATTTTACTGCTCATTATCCTCCTCTGCCTCTGTTGATAGTAAATTTATTTTATACCTTTAAATTTGAACCTGTTTTGCCTTAGAGTATTTTCTCTCAATCCTCAACTCATGAGCCTTCATTAATCTTTTTTCCTCTCCTTTGCCCAGCTGAGAGCAAGAGTAGTGGGTGCTGGTGTTTGGTCAGTGTCAAACAAGAACAGCTGCCAGGACTGCAGTGGCTGGGTGGGCAGTAGAGCCATGACTTGCAGGCAGTGGAGCCAGTGGCTGCTCTGGTGGCCAGAGCTGAGGCTGCTGCCTGGAGAAGGAGCACTGATGGTGCCTGAATTTTAATCCCCAGCTCACCAGAACACATCCAGGCCAAAATGATAAGCAGGGAGCAGGGTGCAGCTACTAGCTGGGGCAGCTGCTAATGGCTGTCTTACCAACCATGAAGTGCTGAGAGTTAGATTGGGTCAGGACGATTGTCTGGATGTCTTTTTTTCCTATTAGTCAAGCAGGTTTTCCAAGTTTATATGTTGTTGCAGTTTTTATTTTTCCGGGGCCTCTTTCCTTGGGTCAAAAAATGTGTAGTCTAGAGCCCTTTTGTTTAGCTCTCAGCTTGAGAATGGGAAAAAGTTACTCATGGCTGAGTTCTCCGCATATAATTAAATTTCCTGGGTCTATGAACAGTGGTTGAAACTGGTTCTACTTAGCACATTTGTGGCAAGAGTACCTAGGAGTTGAGTTGGCAGGTACAGGTATGCTTTCTCTGAAGACTCAACCCAAATAGGAATGCTACCAAGAGCCAGGAACTTTGGTTATTTTGTGTGTACTTTAATGTTATCTGTGCTGATCAGCCTCCTCAGTATTTGGTTGTCTTTGTTTTCATTTTCACATGAACACAATGATGGTGCTTTTAAACCGAGGTATTTCAGGCACTGTCTTACGCAATTTGCTCTTGAACAGCTGAGACATGGGAGCCTATCTGTCTATGACAAGGATTAGTTTATTGCTTATTTAAAAGAGATCTTGAAAACTTGTTTATAACTGTTTACATACAATTTTTTCAACAATTCGGATTGCCTAAGGCTACGGCATGTTCCCTGTGCTTATGTGCAGTGTGTAACCCCCATGTGGCCTCAGGCAAATGGAGTGGTTAAAAGATTTATGCACTATGTGGATAAACAAAATCTGGGAGAATTTCCCTGAGGCTTTGCCTGGATTGGCAAAATAGTGTGATTTTAAAACATGATAGTTAGTACCTGGTATTTCTCATATATGCTGGCTTGATGAGGAAAAACCTGTATGAAAGAAGGAGGGTTTTGTAATAAGCCCTACTTAGGCATATGCTCACAGCTTGCCCTAACTAACGTTTTATAGGGCAGCAACTACCATCACTGAAATCAAACTTTTCTTCTTAGAGTAGATGTAACCTGGTGCAAAACAAATACCTTGAAGACTTTCAAGAATTTCCCTGACCGGGCCATGCAAGGAACACACCAGACAGAAGGAAATTTAGGGAATTTCTCTGAGTAGGAAGCAAAGAGTAGGCTGCCAAATCTCCTGCGGGTTAGGATCCTGCTCCGACCCCTGTGGAGGATTTCCTAGAGCCCAGCAACAATGGGAACACTTCCACAGGCTGAAAAATTGGAGGATTTTACCTGCAATGTTTCCCTTGCTCTGGTGTTGTATTAAACCCACAAAAGCCTAGAATTTAGTGGGAGTAGCCAAAGGATGTGGAAAGCCTTGCTCTCTCTTACTCTGCTCACAAGCAAATTAGAGCGGGCTGTATATAGGCAGTGTGCAATACTGATTTCTCTAGGGAAGTCATTGATCTTCTCTCAGTGTAAACCAGTCCCTCACTGGCTTAGTCCGAAACGAAATAAAGACGCTGCCTTGGCTTCCAACACCGACGAAGAAATAAGTTTTGGAACAGCCTCGTCCATGGCAGCGGCACCGCCGACCCTTGCGCAGCATCCTTGCCCGGTTTTGCAGCGGCTCTCCGAGGACAGCTGAATGGGCTCCGGCGATGGCCGGGGGATCCCCGGGGGATCCCCTTCTCCCGGCGTAGCACCTGGGAGCCGAGCCGCCTTCCCGCCGGGAGCTCCCACGGCCCCGGCCCGCGGCTGCCGCCCGCTGGAGGGAGCGGGCAGGGCCGGGGGCCCGGGCTCGGCACGGCCGCCAGCTTCTGGTGTTCTGTTCTCTGCCTCGAGATCGAGTCCGTCACCGAATTACCGCATCCCCTGGAAAGGCACCTGATCCCAGCGGGACAGCGTCGGGAAGAGGAGCAGCCCCAGTTACCTGCGAGACGTTTCCCACGGCGGGTTGGCTGCCCATCACTTCTCACTCTCAGGATTGCTCTGCTAGAGCTCCTTTTGTTTTCTAATTAAAAAGCCATTCAGCAATCTTTCTTATTCCTGAGGGGATTTATTATGCATTCAGCTCATACTAGTTCACCAAATTCCAATTTAGAACCCCAAACAACTTCTCCCATTAAGATGGTTGATATAAGACATCCTCTCCCACCCATCGCTTTGAGAGCTCCCATCAGCACCCTTACCTGTTCAGTTTCAACATCGATGTGTAGGTGTGAGGTCCAAGAGTATTTTGTTGTTGCTCTCCCCCGGGCAATGTGGGAAGCTAGCACTTCCATATCTTACCACCATCCTGCCTTTATGTCTCCTTTTAATCCTTTTTGATGGTGCAAGCCCTATGGAGCCCCTGTCAGATGCCTGCCCCAGTGATCCAGAAAACTACTGACATGGAGTGTAGGCTTTTCCCTGTAGCCTCTCACACCAGTTCCAAATTCAGAGTTTTGTCTTTGCTTTGAGATGCTTTTGTAAACTGGCCCATCTCACAGAACAAACCAGGCTGCATCGTGTACACCCTGCCTGGTCACCATTCTCTTGGTAAAACTGGTACCAGCTGTAAATGGCAGCGATGGCTTGCACATTTCCTTCAAGATTATTCCTGCTGCTAATGCCTGTGAAACATCTCTAGAGAAATCTTTGACCTATAACTGGTTTTCAAGTGTTTTTATGCCTGCCAGGTAAGTAGATTTAAGGCCATTTAATTTGGTCTGTTTCTTTTTCATAAATCATGCTAGACTGAAGCAAGGAGTTTATCAATGATCATGTGATTTTTATCAGTGCAGCTACTTTTTTTGGTCATAATTCTGACTTTGCCTAAGAACAAAACCAGATTTATTTGATAAGGTTGTGGGTTTTTTTCTTAGAAGGGACACTAATTATACACAGCTTTCCCTCATGACAGTTTTCTCAACTAGCAACCATCAATGGGTCTCAAGGTTTCAGAATATTCCCAGTCTTCCAAGATGAGTATCAGCTGAGCAGTAATGGTCAGCCATTATCCCTTGGGCTTTTGGTACAAGTGTTCTGCACATTTTAATGAAAAAACTCCAAACCTACAAATTTGGTCTTTCCCTCTAGAAGAAATCCAGTGCTCTCTTTTTGTAGAAAAGTCTATGGGATTCTTAGCCATCCTCATACAACAAATAAGCCATCACCCATAAAACAATATCTCACTGCTTTCTAAATATAAAAGGTACTAATACTTTTAATATTTTCCTTTTTTGTATCAAAAACAATTTACCACTGGCATATACTAATAGGAACATACAGTTTAAAATTTTGTGGTTTTGTTCTCTGTCTTGTACACCTCAGAAACTCTCTTCTTGTATTTGGGTCTACTGATCAAGACTTCTTTTCCCACTGTTTATTTATTACTGTTGAACCTCCTTGTCTATATTTATTACTATTGATTTCCATTTCCTTCTCTTGGATAAACAACACCCTTTGCCAACATTAATTTCCACTTTGAAGTGGACTCTGCTTGTGTTGTTCTCTTCACTTTGCCACCAAGAAGATGAAGTGTGAAACCCCTCAACCCAGCTGGTTTAGAAATTAAAGGGGTATGGTGGCAGCATGGTAGCGAGCCATTTCAGGGAACCAGCCAGGTTTATAAACATTCGTAATATGAGGTTCCTCAGTTCATGTTTTTACCATTATCATAGAACATTCAAATTATCTGGGGAAAAAAAAATCCTTATTAAGGCATATTGCAATGCATCTTGTAGATTTGATTACGTGGAAAAGCTGTTGAGTTTGATGGTTTTGTCAGCCACAAACCTGGTTACTTCTGTTCAGGAATCCAAAGTGTTAATATAAAGGTTGTAGACAGAAACCTTCAAACTTGTGTTTTGCTGTCCTGTGGTCACATTCTGGAAATCTTCAGTAAGATGAAACGATTTGCGGAGCTCTCTGCTGGCCAAAAGCAACCATCTAGCATGAAGGTTTTTTTAACTTAGTGGAACTATTCCTTCTCTTACTGAAAATGACTTAGCAAAGAAAAAGGGCAAATAGTTTTAAGTGAAGAGTGTCTGCTTGAAAGCTATCAAAGTGAAGTTCTGTCCTTACTTCTATATATATTTATTCTACTCTTGTTCTTTTCTTTGACATTTCATGAAAGTATTTGTGGTCTTCTGATCAAACATACTGGAAGAGAATTGTTGATATTTTTCTGTATCAATTAAAAACCAACGTTGTGTTGCTGTAAGAGAAAAGGACTGAATGAGCTATTATTATTATTAGCTCTTATCTTATTTGAACCAGATTTAAGATCTATGTGTTCCTAACTCAAGGTTATATATGGAGAGAGAGGGCAGCAAGCAAAATTAGCAGCAATTGTCTTTAGAGCTGATCAAGAAAGGTATTTCTTCACTCTGCTTATATTTAGAACACACTGATAGTTTACATAGGTTCAGAAATATCTTGCACAGATTTCTACCAGAAAAATCCATTAAAGATCGTTATATACAAAGATTCCACTATGGTTTCACACTCTGCCTCATGGAGCAGTGCATGCTGTGAAATGTTGTACACTTGCACTTATTTTAACTTTTTACAGGGAGATGCTATAAATCCCTTTTGTAGGTAGGACGTTGCATTAGATGGGGCTGCGGCCTGACTTGGAACAGCTTTTGCATGGTCTTATGTGCATGAATCCAGCTGTCCCTACAGTTGCATGCCAGTTCCTCTGGGATGGACATTGGAATACTCACTATCAGGTTCTACATGTGGCATAGACAAGACACCATCGGAAAACTGTCCCGTACCAGCATGGCTTTCAGCACTTAGTCTGTGCAGAAAACTTAGAGAAGCAGGGAGAAAGGTCAGGTTATCCTTATCCACTTACTGCTCTCATTCTCTTCTTCCTTCTAAGCACTCAGCCTTGTGGGTTTTCAAACCCTGCTGTTCATCTTGCTGCTCATGTGTGAGACAGATTTTGGTTTCTTGGATGTGTCACAGTGTGGTTTAGTTTCCTGGATTTCTACAGTCTTTGAACTGAGATTATTAAGGTGCTCTTAGTAGGAACCAATTCTGTTTATTGCCCAGCAGTGCCTGACACAAGCTGTCCAGATGCAAACTGCTGGTGCTTAACTCAAGTTCAAACCTGGTCTGCCAATAGGTCTACAGCAAGAACATTTGAGAGGAACCTATGACTGTATCAGCACTTAATCAAACAAAATATAAAGTTCTGTGGTGAATATGTACAACAGGCCTCACAAGCAGCACTTTCTCCCACAAAATCTGGCTGTGCAACTAAGAAAGTTGCTCTGTTCCATGCTGTTGAGTGGAGTTTTGCTTAAGAGACAGAAATAGCACAGTTGTGTGTAAATTAAATGACATTATTTGAAAACAACTCTGAAAGAATGGAGACTAAAAATCTCATCTAATTAATGTGCAACAATAGATGATGATTTATTGACTTCTCTATGAATATACAGTTTCTATTGGCAATATTTAGATATGTTTTCTCAGAAATTCATAATTATTTATGTTTAGTAATTTATGATTAAACATTTTACAAGCAACAAGGCACTAAAATGTACAGTTAGTCATCCTTATTACATATGCTGTGAGTGTCAAGCATACAGTACATTCCCCTGGCTTAAACAATTATTACATTTTTTCCCCCAGTGGTACTTCTTGTTGAAGCCATGAGAATATATGTATTTTAGGGTCCTACTTTTTTTTTATTTTACTCACTGTTTCTGTAGGAAAAACAAAGAATTTGGTATGAAAATTAGCCACACAATAAAGATAATGGAAACTATATTAATCACATTTCTAAGGACTAAGACATACTATGAGGTCCTTAGAGATTCAAACTATAATATGGGTATTTTTTATTAATAAAAAACAACAGTACAAAAAAATTTGTTTAAACGTGCAATTCCAGGCAGAACCAGCTCTGGTGGTGTCTGAGGCACTAAAATACTAAAATAACATTTACAACAGGTGAGGTGACTGGGCTGACACCATGCTAGGAATATCAGATCAACCTAGTGGCTACCATTTGGCTAAAATGGAGATCTTAATAGTGTTCAGTTTTAAACACCATTTAAAAAGCAAATCCCAGGAAAAATTGTTGCTACTAAAAGGCAAAGACCACAAGAGATACCATCTAATACTCCATTAAAATACTTAGTACCAGAAAGAGTCATACATGTTCAAGCCCCTTATGACAAATATCCCAGTACTTAAGTGCTCATTCTGCTTCAGATTCTTACTGACCATAAGCACAAACATCACAAAATGTAATTTTACATTTAATGTCACATACAACACCGTGCAAAGAAACAGTGATTTCCTAAGTATTTGACCATTTATACAAAAAGACAATGAGGAGTGCCTAGATTCAGGTTTCTCCTTGAGATTCTCAAGCTCCTGTGATGGCAGTATTTTAAAGGTTCAAATTTTAATGCCGCTGCATTTAGACTGCAGTGATCCTGAGACCCCTGAACACACATGGAAAGATTACCGCTTTCAGAGGTTTTCAGAGAATCCTTGCAGTCTCCTTGATCAAACAAATTCAGGTGCAATTTCAGCACTGGCGGAATACGCAAAATAGGGGAAGATTCTGCTGGATAAGAAAAAGTGATGGTGGAGAAAGAACCACTTGGCATAACCTCAAATAATACCCTCAGTCCCTGCCAAATTAAAGTGAAAGTTTCTTTTCCACCTTGGAGAGATAAAACTTCTCAAAACATGGCCACCATTAATGTACCATCACAAGATGGTAGTACTAGCAGAGATGGCCATAGCACATTTGAAAACATATTATCTCTTAAAGCATTTCCACTTCTTGAGTACTGTAGAAATAATGCTGTTAAACTGCATGATTTTTTGGAAGCAAGAAGTTCCTACTGAGCAATACAAGTCAGTCAAAAACCCAGCAGGTCAGTATCTCTGAAGAACAAACCCTGTAACTACATGAGTGCTGCTGGATGGTAGCTGCTGGTAAAACAGCTTGTACATCTTGTGACTGGAAGTTCAGAAATGCAGCGACAAAAAGAAGGGCATTCTTAGGGCTGTGCCTTTAGGTCTGTAGGAAGCAGGACAGACTGGAATATCACTATTTGCATTTACTGAATACCAGAACTTCTTTTTCAGCTACTGTGTGTATGTCATAACCTCTGCATCTTGAGAAGATGATCAGATCTCTCATTATTTAACCTTAAACTTTTGAGGAAAAGAAAAAGGTGGAAAATATAAACAAATGTAAAGGTCCACATGTAGCTGAAAATACAAAATATTACAAAAAAGATGTTTATTTGGTAAAATTTATGTATATATCTAAGTGGGCATGGATTAACACAGTTGGCTTTTTTTTTATTATTATTTAAGAACCTTGACAGAAAGCTGCACCTGTTAGACTGAAGCTGTGTTAATTTATTCCTCTTGGTAACTGAACTCTGATAAGGCGTAATTTTAAGTTGCCCCATGATTCGGAGCACTTTAATGTACAACAACTTTAAAAACCAATTTTTTACCACCCCAAGCTCTTTTTACGAATCACTAAAGTTGCCCATGGCTATCACCATGTCCTTACTTGTGTTTGAAGCTGTGGCAGGATGTGGGCTTAATTTTGCTGTGCTGCAAAGCTTGAGCCACTTGTGTCTATGCTGGGTGTAAGAGAAGGGCTTAAGTTTAAGCCAGTCTCATCCCATACCTGATGTTCTCAACCTGGCTCCCTGACAGCACACTTGCACTGGATTTATAGAAGTAGAGTTGGTGGCATTTGGACCAGATTGAGAGCAGAAATCAGCACTCATCTACCGAGGCCATGGCACAGTGTAGAGCAATTTGCTGTCTTCAGTGGGACTGTGGAAATGTAAACCGGCAGTATGCAACTTACTTATCAATGAACTAGAGGAGTAAAAGCAAGATTACCCCACAAGACAGTGTTTTAACTGGCTGAGACAAAGCACCATTGTGATAATTTATTTATGATACCTCTAAATTTGCTGCCTTATCAATTTTAGGAGGCACCTCATTGATACAGTTAACAATGATGGTTGCTCTTGCTGGCTAAAACCTCTTATTTATTATTCAAATACATCCACCACCGCTGATTTGGTAACTGGAAAATATGCCAGACAACCTGAGAATGTGAGCACCTTGCCATGGGTCAACTGGCACCACCATGGCCTTAAGTGTGTCTCAATAGGGGTACTGCATTTGAGGGAAACAGGATAAAATCAGTAGGGGAAGACTTCTTACACTCTCAGCCACCAACAGAGCGCAACTTAATTCCCATTCCAGCCTAAGAGCCCTCATGCAGGCCAGCAATTGAAAGCAAATTAAGTGCATTTTGGAAACTAGTGTTGCTTTATTTGGCAAGGACTTCTCATTATACTTCATTTTAGACGGAAATTTGGAGGTAAAGCAATATTTGCATTGGATATTATTGTTCCCAAAGCAGAGGTTGAACCTCTTTATTAGGTCAGCAGTGATAACTCCCAGCCTGCCAAAAATTCTGCCCTGTTTTAAATACCAAATTCATCACATCACCTCCCTGATTTGCACTTTTCAGAGTCTCAGTATTTATAAGACCTTTTTCAAATAAATGGAGTTTATGTTGTGTGTATCAATTCAGACTTCACACAGTCCATGGGATCAGAATTCAAATAGTTATAAAGCCAAGCAATTAATTGGGCTGAAGGAGTGATCAGTGGGATCACATAAGGGTCTAATAGAACAAAACAATTTTTGACAAATCTTTGGTAAGACTAAGAGGTCACATTTCAAAACTCCACCATTTAACAGAAACAGGATTCCTCTCCCTCCCCTCATTATAGTGTGACACAGAATGTGTGGCAGGAGTTTATATGGGCAATTCAGCTGGTCCATTTGTGGCTTAATACATAATTTCAGGGCATAACTCTAAAAAAGAAAAGAGATCTGTACATGACCAAATAATGGGGAGAGCTCGAGCAGCTCATATGGACACTTGAAAGTACCATATAAAAAATAAATTACTACTAAATAGGCATATAATTAGTTTCAGGTTCAAGTCTCTCCAAGAACAGCCTCTTATATCTGAGAAGGAATATCTGAAGATTTGTGGAATACAATTAATCTCAAGTTGTGCTGAATACAAACCCACTTCAACTCTCTTGCCAAACAAATTTGATTCATGAGGTGCTCTAACAGTTGGTTGGAGACTGAAGCACACAACGATTCTGAAGCTGGACTGAACAAAAGGAAAACAATCTTAATCAACATTTTAAAAATTTACCTAAATAAAATTACAATCTACAAATCTATCTTGCCTTATTTCTGTAAAACAAAGACTTGTTTCCCTAAATAGGTATATATCTGGTGTAGCCTTTGTATCTAGCCAGCTCTTCATCAAGAAGGGAACAGATTGCTTCTAGCAGTTTGAGTGCTTCATTTTCCTTTTTTTTTTGATCCTTTTTTTGTGTGGCTCTTTTGACAGATCAGATTTGGCAAAAACACTTCTTGATTCTTAGAGAGGTTGACTGTCTGGTGAGATTAATCCATACACTCTTCAGAATAGTTTTACAACTCACAGCCATGGAGTGGACAACATTTTCCTTGCTGTATATCCTATGCCATTTGGCAGACTATGTGCTGGACAGATTTCACATGGTTTTCCACAGTGTGTGTGCATGTGTTTCTGGACAATGTAGTCTTGGAAAATCATCCAACTTCAGTTTTACAAAGAGTGAGGTCTAATAACTCTGGTGCGATTCCTGCTTGAAGCTACTTTTCTTATTGTCAGGCACTTGTGAATGCTATGATAAAAATGTCCAGAGTCTTAAAGGAAAGAGAAGTGAATGAGGCGAAATTGTTTGACATGTGTGACAATGTTATCTCTTGGGACAACTAAAAGCTGTCTTCATTTCGAATCATTCTGAAAACCAGCCCTTTTTGACTTTTAAGTTTTTAATTTATTAACATGACTGATAATGTTGTCAGATGCCTGATCCCTTCACCATCAGAAATGTAAAATTTTCAGAGCCACAGGTAGTACATCTCTATTTTATAGATCTAGTTCTAGGTCCAGCAATCTGTCCACATTTCTATGTGCACCTTATTTAGATATCAGAGAATCAAGCTGATCATCAACACAGAAGTCCGTCTGTGATACGAGAAACAGACCACTGCTTGCATTCACTGGAAAACATCCTGTTCTTACAGATCGCAACAAATGGTCATCTTCCTTTTTATCAAATGTACAAAATTCAGGAAGAGTGACGATGTGTGAGTATACAGTCACCTTTCTTGAGAAGAAACAGAAAAATAATGTGGAAAGACTGGTAATTATCTTAGGAAAGCAACTAAGGGGCATCAGACTATCCAAAATAGCAAGCTAGCTCAAAATATGAAATCACAGGACCACTAATGCGGGACTTGTCTGGAAAAAAAATAAATTAGATGTTATTTTAAGATTTACATGTAATTCCTCTACCCACAGAGTAGCAAAATACAAATGTGTAACAGTTTATTATTTCAATGTCATAATGAGAAAAATACCTGAAAACATGATACTGCATGAATGTGTGGTTGTACAGACTGTAACCACAGAGATTCAGAACAAAACTGGAACATTATAATGCAAATGGGGAAGAAGGAAAAGAACACCTAAAAGCCACTGTAACTTCAACCAGAAATAAAACTACAAAAGATCATTGAAAAACACCTATGCAATCATACAAATCCTTGGGAGACTGCTAAGATTTGGTATTGGAAACACAGAGAGATGAATGCTCCTTAATATTTAAATTTTTTCCTGTTTAATTTTTAAACAAAATTCAGTGTAACATCCTCAGATGCACCATATGCTCAAAAAAAGGCAGCCCTGAGCCATCCCTCTTTCTCTGCTCACAGGGCTGCAATGGGAATATTGTGACCCTGAGCAGCAATAGTTCAAAGTCTGAGTGCTGAGCACAAAATCTGAGTGTTGAGCTCAGCCACACGAGGTGCACCTGCTCTGTAAGGATCTCTGAGCAGTGGCTGGGGAGGGCTGTGTTTTCAGCCCTGCCTGAACACCTCTCTGCAGTGTAGGAAGGAGCTTCAGAGAAAGGATTTGTGGCAAGCCACAAGCTCCCTTGCTCTGGTGATAAAGCAGCCTGGGCATTGAAAGAAGTAGAATAGATGCCAGTTGTTTGTCAACGTAATAACCCTCATTTGAGGAAGCTGTGAAAGGATTCCACTGAGACTCCTCAACTACCAAGAAAGGAGGAAGTATTTTACCAGGAAACCTCAAACCTAACTTCTGCAGAACCCCAAGGATTTAGGAAGAATCAAAATTACTTACACAGCTTCAGCACCCTGCATTAGCTCTGGTCCCGATGAGTGACTTTGTGGTCACAGACTCTCCTCCCAAGTTACATGGAGGTGGAATGGAGGAAGTGCTCTTCTTCATGCAGGCCTTTCTCAATACTAACCTCTCTTCAAAATCCTCTGTTTCCTAGCCTGCCTGCAGAATCCAGAATGTACTGGCAGCTTGTGGAAAAGGTAACTAACCATGCTTTCTGTGCAAAGGGAAGGTGACAGTAGAGGAGCATCCATTTCATGTTCAAATGATATGGGCAGTCAGGGCAAGATGAAGGAAAGAGCAAAACACAGTCTCTGAATGAAACTCCCTGCTCATATTGCTGGTTTAAAAACTAAGGGTGAACAGAGACATAAGAAAAAAATGCAGTAGGAAAAGAAAATCAAGACATGAAAAAAAAATATACTAGGCAACAAATTAGATTACCTCCAAGGAAAGACAGCACCTGGAGCTAGGCTTATGTTAATTTGGGGATCATAAAAGAATTCACCACACCTTGTCTAGAAGGCCATTGTTTCTCTTTATAGGAATACAGAAGCTGAGAACAATGGCCACTACATATCTGGTACACATGTTTTTGTATGGAGTTTAAAAGGGATCATTTTGCCCTGTGTATCTTTTAAGGTCATTCTTGACAAAAAGTTTTATAGCAAATCCAGAAAAGAACAGGCATGTTCTTCTTAAAATACTGCTGTATTCTATCTGTGGAAAAACCTGGAGAATATGCATATTGGCCAAATGGTTAACAGGAAAACACAATTATGTGAAAGTATTTGAATGATGTAAGCTAGAAAAAAGGGGATAGAAACAAATGGACATATTGTCTGAGATGGCTATATCACATATAAGAAAAGTCAAATATAAGAAATGATAAACCCTACTACCAGAGGGAGTAATTGCAACAACAACAACAAAGGCAAAAGTAATTTCTCAAGTAATTTCAATTTCATCATATTGATCACTTTACGAAGCCAAAGCCTGGCAAGGAGATACATTACTTACTCTTGTTGATCTTTTACATTTTTCCGTGTTTATTACTCAATTTTACAGCAACCAACAGTCAACTACAAATGGGAAAGCAAGAGCCTGTGTCACCTGTGAACCATCTATTGACTGTACCACAAAACCATCTTGTATAATTTATGTTAGGTGTAACATTCCCATTCTTTCCCTATGCATGTAATGATAATTTTTTCTTTCATACCTTCATCTTGGCTCTGTCTAATCTTTCTCTCACGATCTTCTTTCTTTTAACTAGAACCTGAAGTGTCTATTGTTCAGCCTAAGAACTGTAACTTTTGGTCTCAAAATAGGAAAATATACCAAGAAGCAAGGCATTGTACACTTAGTACAGTTTGAAAACATGCTTATTTTAAAGGATTTTTAAATATAAAAATAAAATAATCTTTCATGAGCAATCGTATAACTTCCAGGAGTTCAAGGTACCCTTATCTCACATTTTATGAGATTCTCTCTGACTATTTCATGATTTTCATAGGGATATCTAGACCTGGATTGTCTCTCTATTCTTGCCCTCTTTACAGTGCTGAAATTGTCTCCATTCATTACCTTCTAACACCTGGTTTCCATTTACTTTCCCTCGGAACAAGTGCAGAAGGTTATGACAAATATCTTAATTGGCTAAGACAAATGTCTTCCCTAACTTTTTTTTCTGGATGGTGCCTGAACAATTGTCACAACCAATCAAATAACTGACTCATCTTCCAGACCACAGGATGCAATCTCAGAACAACAAGGTCTTCACTTCTGTTTACTTTTCTTTTGCCTCTACCGTTATTATACCACCGAAAGTGTTTTCATTCAGCAGAAAAAGTGCCCATAACAACATCCTTCTTTGGAATTCCTGCACTTTCTTTTACACAGACAATTTCTAAGAATATCGAGTTTGTGGTCAAAAAGATCTGTCTTCAGATTTCACCCAGGCCCTAAGTTTTTATCTTGCAGCAACCCAGCATATTTTTTTTCTGTCATATAAAATGAGTTGTAATAAATAGCTCCCATTGTGATTGCTGGTTTTAGCACATTTAAGGAAGTAGCGCAGGTACCACACTGTTAACCACAGCAAGTCCTGCGGTTGATAATGGCAGTGCTTGCAAAGATGAATCACCAGCAGTGAAAGCAGGTCAAAACACACACACACACACACACACACACACACACAAAAAGCCCTACTCAATCCAAACCAAAACCAAAAGGAACTCACTCCACCAGAACGGACATCCAGGGAAAGAGATAGAAGTGTAATTGGGAATGTATGCCTTGTTACATACTCTGCTTTGAATACATTACTCACTGTATGGAGTCGCCCTCAGGAGTCATGATCTGAAAATACTTTATTGAATAATGTGATACTCAGATTTTTCAATGAAAATGTATGGTTTTGTTAATTTTTCTCACTGCTTCAAATGATGGTTGTACACCTTCCTGTAAAACAGGTTTTCACACACCAGAAGTTCCTATGAATCCTTGTGTGGTTCTGCATTTCATATCTTCTTAACTGTTGCCCCACTAGAATTAATGATTGCCAGAGTAAAGATTAGCTTTATTTGTGCTTTCCTACTATCTACTATTCTGGACGTCCAAAATCTGTGGGGACCTTCATGTGAATGCCTTCATACAAATCATGTCCATCACCCCTCACTGACAGCAAAGGCAAGAAACACACCACCATAACGCACAGGACAGAACATAACAAATCAGAACAGTGCTTCAAGACAGGAATGATTCCCTTAAACTGCTTCCCACCCTATGAGAAGGAAAAGAGGGTGAGTCTTAGTTTTTTCTTCTAGTTACGGAGAAATAATCAAGCTAGCTGCTACACCATCAAGGATTGCATAGGAAGATAGAGGGAGACTTTGCCAATGGACTTGCTGGCTCACTGCATTTTGAGAGCTTTATGAATTCTTAAAAAGCTCTTCCCCTTAGAATGACTTCAGGTGAACAGCACACAGTGCTGGCAGCAGCATTTGACCCTCCTGTTTGGGTATTCTACTTCAATACAAGATGGGCCTGGAAATGAAAGAACAAGCACAGTGACTTTTGAGGAAGAAGCTGCCTTCTTTTTAACATCTCAAGTGTCAAGGCTAAAACAACTGGATGGCCATTCCACAATGGTTCTCTCAGTCAGCCAGCCAGCAGGGAAATATTACTGTTCTTCAGAAGGAGAGGGCTGTTACTACAGTGGCCCTCTTCATTTTCACATCTTCTATAAAGAATAAGTTATGGACTGTATTAACTAGTTGATTTTCCCTAAGCCTCAGCAATGATCCAGCTAATAGCTGTCAATCACCTTTTGTCTCAATAGCAGAGAGCAATTCCTAGCCTTGCCTTCATTTAGGAAATGGTAGATAGGAAGAGATAGAAATCAAAACAAACGCTACAGCCCGATGTTTAAAGCTGTTAAGTTTTCTTAAGAACACCCAATGAAAGAATATCCAGAGTACCTTAAATTTCACAGGGATCAAGGGTGTTCTGAGAGGGGAAAATACGTTCACATTTTAGAGCACTGTGCATGTCTGTGAGTTAAACAAATCAGAACTACCTACAAATGAACACTAGAGCTTTCCTCTTGGTGAACTATACCACTGTTTCTCTAAACATTACGAGTCATAGTGTGTTCACTATCAGCCAGGCACCTATCCTGTCACTGTACATTCACAGTAGAAAACCCTCTTTCCAGTGCGTGTTACTCATAAATGTGCTATATCAGACTGACTCTCTGCCCTTCTGTGTTCTAAGGTGAATTAGGAAAAGGTCTGTTATAGGATGATACAGGCCATTCTTTTGTAATGGTCTGCAGTTTTCTCTCCCAATACATTTTCTTTTTATTTAGCACTTCCATTTTTATCCTGTGTTCCTCTTCAGCCATCTCACACTCTCTTTCTATTTGCTGTATCTTTGCCACATGAACTTCATTCATTTGGATTAACTGGAGTTGCAAAATCGACATTTGCTGATGATGTTCTTCCTCATGCATCTTTTTCAGAGCACTTTCCTGAGATGCTTTACTTCTGTAGTTCTTATCTGCTGCTATTCTGACATCAGAACACGAAGGCTCAGGCTGGGAGGTACCCTCGCACACTGGAAAATGTACCAGCTCTTTGTCTTCATCACAAAGTTCTCTGTTTGACACAACAAATGACTCTGCAAACAAAAGAAGAAAAAGTATTATAGCATTCTCTTCCCTTCCTTCAAGAAACAGGAATGTAGTAATATAAGTTACTGACACGTGCATCTAAACCTTGCGCTCCACTAACAAAGCACAGGAGCCACTACCCAATGCAGTTCTGCTGCAGAATACTAAGGGCATAATGGGCTGAACAGAACCACTTGGGGGTCTGTTGAAAGACCTCCAAGGCTATAGTGGGAGTTCAGAAGACTAAAGTGAATGTAGACACTTATAAGAGGACACCTAAATTTAGGTGGCTCTGCCTGGAGCAAAACCTTAATGCAGCCATTTAAGTTAAACCCATATGTGACTTGCAATATATTTTGAAAGATCTGAGTGTCAGGTGTAGCAGTATCAACATGAATATCCAAAGACTGAGGGAATACCAGGAAGAACACTTCTTATTCTTTCCATATTTCTGCTGCAGATACTGTAAACACAGTAGTGCATACTTTTAGGAAAAAAAACACATTATTCTAACTTTGAGAAGGCTCTACCAATTCTTCCGAAATAAAGAGACTATGCAGGGAACAGAATAGTTACTACTGCAAATGAGAGTCTCAAAATACATTCCTATCCAAATCCCAATGATTAATTACGGTAAATGCAATTATGAAAGAGATATTCTAAGAATGTTATCTAACAATGTAGCTGCTGTTGTCTTTTGAGCAAGGACAGTCTTCTGTGTGAGATCCTGACATAATAAAATTTGCAAGAAACTATTGTAGCCACTCTCCCTTCTGGTATTGAATAATTCCTTCTGGGTATGCCTGCCAAACAAAGAAGAATGTAGTGCCGGACTTTTTCAGAAAGGCCATTCTCCAGTGTGGACTACAGTCTGAAATACAATTAGCTCTACATACTCATTTTAGTCCTTGAAAACAGAGGAAAGGCCTACAGGGAACTCTTGCAGCAGGCAATTGTGTATCAGTTTGCTGCTGGTGGCTTTGTTTTTTGGGGTTTTTTTAACCAGCAAAATGGTACTTTAAAAACCATAAAGATATCCTTGGGACTAAAAGCCAGTGTGATAGCAACTGTGATGCTTGCCACAAAGCAGCGGATATGTCAAAAACAGAAGAAAAAAAATTGTGAAAAATCTCACACTCTTTTAAATTCCTGAGGCCTAGGAAAATACATAGAGCCTTGTAATATCATAGCTCTGAAATGACTTTTCTTTATCTAGCAGTCACAGCTAAGTGGAGAGATTTGAACTGTTGAAAAAGAATCACTGGCAAAATCACATAGAAAGCAATACTACTCACATTATTACAGCAACATTTATACCTTGACTAGAAGCATCAGGCTGATATTCAGAGTCTTCTTCTGGTGGGCTCTGCAAAAAGTACATTTGCTCAGGCATTATGCTGGCAATCTTCTCTTTCCCTACGATGTGAGTATTTATAAGCGGACTAATACTTCTTTTTACCTTCTCCCGCCTTTCATGTGCCATTATCTTTTTTGTCCGTGCCTTGATATTTTCCCAGCATTTCTTTAACTGTTTGAAGTCTCGTAGTGATACACTGGGCTGTGAATTATATTCATGAGCTAGTGCTTGCCAGGTGCGTTGCTTCAGAGCAATAGTTCTTGCATCACTTTTTTTACATTCAAGCACGTATTTGTATTTTTCAACTAATGCAAGCAGCACACTCTTCTCCACTTCTGAGAAGTATTTAGCAGGCTTTATTATTTCGTTTTGCATTTTCTACTGTTTCTCCAAGAAGCCAAAATTCCTAAGAAAACAACGATAAAAAAAAGAAGAAAAAAACAAACAAACACGAATTAGAACTGCTTGCAGTGTCAGGAAACTGTGTTTCAGAAAAATAAACCCTCCTAAGCATAGCTTCTGATTAATTTTATTTTCTAGAATAGCTTGTGAGTAGTTCTAGAGTACATAACGGAATGATCACGTAAGATATAATACTAGTGCTGGTTTGTGTTGCCACTTTAGTGGATACACAGCGCCAGAAGCAGACTATAATGAATAGCTGTCTTTGTTGCAATTTGTCTTGATACAAAATACTCAGTATTTACTTAGTATCTTGCTCTTAATACCTCGTTTTCCTGTTCATTGCGCTTTTTCACTCACAGAAAGTTTTCCAAGCCCTGAAGTTAGGAACAAATTCCAAAATCCAGCCCTCGCTAGCTTCAGGTTTATGTCTAAAGCCACCTGCAGCATGTTTGGGTTTCCTTTGGTATACAAAATACCCTCTTCTGTCCTTGCTGATTGTGCATAACTAATTTATCCCTTCTCTCTACAATATTTGAAAGCTGTATGAGCAATGATAGCACGAAGCTGTCTTTCTAAAGACCTGTCATCTTGGTTCTTCCCCATGCTCAGTCCCCCCTCTAGGCTGATATCGAGTAGGCAGAAGGATCTTGAGCTGTATTACAATACTGAGAAGCAGCAAGAGTTGCAAGGAGACAAGAAACCAGCCACGTGGAAGGTACAGGTCCTTTGCCCTTGACTGCTGGCCCACGACGTGTGGCACTTCCTTGCACTTGTGCTGATGGTCAGTCAGGAGCCAACAACCAGGCTAAAAGGAGTTTTGGCCTTACTCAACACAGCCACTGCTATACACTTACACCATGTCAGCAACCACCTCTCTTCTCAAGCCCAGCACTGATGAAGTCAATAGGAAAAAGGTAGCTGATAACAGGGAATTCTTGGCCATTATAAAAAAAAAAAAAATAAAAAAGAAATAAAGCAGTGTTGCATTGAGTTAACAACATATGACTGCAAAACAAAACATATTTTTGCTTATCTTTTCTCTTTTCTCTATCTTTTTTGCTTAACTTTTCTCCCCCTTCCCTGCTGTAACTGTGTAGCCCAAATTACTTTTAGATTTTGGGCAGAAATGCTGCCCTAGCTCTCTTTTCTTTTGTTTTTAATCATTAAACCCAGCGATACAACATACATAAAATAACTAGTTCATAGTCCTAACAGCGTAAGACTCTCCCAGAATGAATTTTGTAGTTTTTAGCTCAT
Organism: Acridotheres tristis; assembly: GCA_037013685.1. Taxonomy (NCBI): domain Eukaryota; kingdom Metazoa; phylum Chordata; class Aves; order Passeriformes; family Sturnidae; genus Acridotheres; species Acridotheres tristis. The sequence goes on from CM072886.1 coordinate 89,790,838, forward strand.
TGTTTCTACTACTTCTCTCAAAACGCTCCTTGACAATGCACTAGATATCACCATCAGGTTTCCTCTTTTCAATATATTTTTCCTATACTCCACTGCACTAGGACTTTCTTTGTGCCATCTTTGTAGTTGCTTTCCTCCAAACATCTTAGTACTTACAGTTATTCCCATCTCTTTCAGTAAAGGTAACTGCTTAAAAGCTAAACAGACAAGCTAATAACAAAATGAGAACCCAAGTCTGACATAAAAACAGCATCTTTCTTGAGTAGCCCATAAAATACGACAAAGCTCAGCTGTCCTGGTTTCAGCAGGGACAGAGTTTATTTTCTTCCTGGAGGCTGGTGCAGTGATGTGTTTTGGATTTAGAGAGAACAATGCTGATAATAAATTCCTGTTTTAGTTGTTGCTCAGTGGTGCTTATTCCAAGTCAAGGATTTTCAGTTCCCCATGCTCTGCCAGAGAGCAGGTGCATAAGAAGCTGTGAAGGAGCACAGCCAAGACAGGTGATCTCAACTGGTTAAAGGGATATTCCATACCATAAAATGCCATGTTCAGTGTACAAATGGGGAGGAGGTTGGCTGGGACCTGCAGGTGGTGAGCAATTGTATTGTGCATAATTTGTTTCTCTTGAGTTTTCTTTTTCTTTCTCTCCCTCTCTCCTTTTCATTACAAGTATTATTATTATTATTATTATATTTTATGTTGTTTCAATTATTAAACTGTTCTTATCTCACCCCACAAATTTTACTTTTTTTTCTGATTCTCCTCCCCACCCCACTGAGGTCAAGGGGTGAGCAAGCAGCTGCACAGTACTTGGTTGCTGGCTGGGGTTAAACCATGATGCCAGCAAAACAAAAAAGTCAAAGAACAGGGGACACAGTGGAACAAAGCCTGGAATAGCAAAACTGAAGCAAAGTGAATAAAAGTAAGTAATAGTCAAGTCAATAGGTCAAGTCTACTGAAAAAGGCAGCAAACACTTGGTTTGCACCTTCTCTCAGTGCTTGACTGGGTTATCTCTGGGCACCTATGTGGGTCCTGGATAGTCACAGTTCTGCTCTCTCTTACTGAATCCTGGTGTCCCAAGGACATGGGAGAGCTGAAGCTTTTGCAGCAGACAGGATCTAGGGGATAAGGGAGAGACCCATAGGAAAACAGAATGTAATAGTGCTACTGCTCATAGAAAAGCTGGTTTATTTTACATGAAAGGAAAAGGAGGAAGAAGAAAGAGAGTTGGGTAGCTGAGCATAAGGAAGACAGTTTCTTTATCCAAAATTTCCTCTGTCACACTGTATCAAGTTATACTTTATGGTCTGTGAAAACTTAAATCACCCCCCAAGTTGGTGGCAGGAATTCTCAAACAGCTATAAACTCACAAAACAAAATAGGTGCAAGTAAAGAAACTTCTTTCATTGCATACCAGTCATTAAAATGTCTAGGTCTAACAGAAGTGTACAGCTGCTTCAGGAATTCCTTAAATAAAACATAAATTGGGGGGGGGGAAGTATTTAGGAAATTGACTTCCTAGCTAAGGTACTGGCAAGTTTGTTCCATGAAACCACTCTGAAAACACGTAAAATAAAAGAGAACTATAATGGAATAGAATGTATCTACGAATCTATTTTACTTACATACTTATTGCACCATTCCAAAGCATTAAGTTGCTTTGGGCAGATGCTGAGATGAAATTCTTGGGACTAAATACTGGTTCCCTATCTTAATCCCAATTCCACTAAGGAATGGGATGAAATGCAGTCCCACCAGCAAGTTGCAAGGCCCAATAGCTTATGACCCTGAAAAACCAGGATCACTCTGTGTGATCAGAAAGGACTGATTCTACCATCTATTGATGCATATAAATCTTGCTTGTTCTGAAAAGGTGAGCGAATCTCAGACAAAAAAAAATTACATGTTTATGTTTAGAAAATCCCTTTATTAAGAAAAACTGGATTTTCAGAACTTTGGAGACTACATTCAAAAAGTTAAACAACATTACAAGGACTTCTGGATTCCAGGTGCTAAATATCTAGCTCCACAGATTGGCTGAGATCAGCTGATGTCAGTAAATATCTAAAACATTTATAAATATGACTTCTCATATATTAACAAATCATGTACTAGAATAAAAGCTCATCTTTCGTGGATGGAGCAAATTTAAGTATCACTTTCCCACCACATTATCATTTACTTATATTATTTTTACTGTGGTAGCATCTGAGATCCCCAGTCATAAGTTCAAATACTAAACATTAAAGAATGGAAACGTAAGTCCTACACTGAGAAGAATATATTGGTCTTTCCTTCCACTAATCACATTCCTAGTATTTGTTTCCTAAACATACACACTTGTACTTGTGTTCTTTCTGTGAAGAAGCCAGGATTATGATCTAAGATGCAGAAAGGAACTCAAGAACTGGTGTGGACAGTTTAATACAGAGAAGAAAAGAGTTTTGGAAGACTCTTCTCAAGTTCTTACATGCTTAGCCTACTTTCTTCAATGTATTAAAGCCCATTTGCAATTAGGTGAACAAGAAAGCACTCTGAAATGTCAGGAGAAGTTAAAATACTGAGAATGTATTCTACCATGTATTTATATTCACCTCTTTTTTCTTTACATATTATTCACCCCCTTGCAGCCCACTGGATCCTCTGCAGAATATGAGAAAGGACTCTCACAAGCCCACAGAATTTCCATTTCGAGGCTAAGCAGTCCTCCCAGGACATATGCCTGGGATATAATTTAGCAGGTAGGAATGTGTGCTGAAATCAAAGTAGTTTACTGTGTATAGCTCATCCCATAAACCTGATTGATTTGTGTGGGCATATGAGGACAGTTGCAGAGTAAATTCTAAGAAACAAAGAATGGAAAGCTTCTCCCACTCTTACAGGTACCTAGGCTCCAAGACACATGCAGTAAGAAAACACTTTATCCTCTTTATCTTCTCCTGGCATGACTCAATTCACAACTTGCCTTAAAAAAAACCAGTGCCCTAAGTATTTGTCCTCTCACACAAAACTCTACAGCTTTAAGATAACAGAAATATCTCTCAGCTCCTCATCTTTACTGTGAAATGTTGTGCAGCATTCTTCTGTTAAAGACTATAAGGCATGAGATGTTATCTGCTGGAAGAATAGCTTGAAAAAATTACACAAGTTAGGAAATGCACACATGCTCATAAATGTCACACACGTGCATTATTTTGCTTGCACACATCTAAACAGACACCCAAGCTCCAATCAGTTGCAAAGAAACCCAGTAAAAGGAAAAAAAATCAGTTTAAGTTGGCACGTGGGAGTATTTTTAGTCCATGAAATGTTTTTTTAGGCATAGGAAAATGCAGAGAAAGTGATGGAGGAAGACTTATCCCAAACGTTAAAAAGGTTACACTAACCTAGCCCAAAGAAAATAGTTAGCAAACTGTGGTCACTTAAGGGGTGAAAATTAAGTTCACTGACCAGTGCCAACAGAATTACTACCAGAAATATTCAAGGATAGATAAAAATAAAATTTATGTCTCTAAGTTAAATTTCAGGTGAAGCTCTAAACATAGCCAGTAATTAACAACATTGGAAATCAAATATAATTCTGTCCTTTTCATCCAGTGTTTGAGGATGAAAGAAAGGCATAGAAATGCAATGACCCAAACTAGTCACAACAGGTTTATATTTCATTTGAATGACAGAACCAGAAGAAAACAGTGTTCTTCTTCCTCAAATGTTAGGTTTTCCTCACCGAGCTTCCATGAGTGTTCCAGGCCTGACCCTGCCTACCTTGAGACTTGAAATCGCTAGGTAATTAAGAGCACATTGCAAATATGAACAAGATCTATACAGAAAATGTGTTTTAATCAGATTTTAAAAAAATCCCACCTCCTTGGTGCTTTCCCCCCACACTTTAATACAAATTAATAGTTATCATGGATCGTCCAGAAAACAAACAAGACCATCTATTAGTAAAATTCACAGTACTTTACCCAAATTTCTCCTGTCAGATTTTATACAGCTATACACGGAAATGTATTAAAATATACACGTATCTGTATCATATTACACTACAGATACACACAGATAGATTTTTAAGCGGGTCATCCCGCTACCTATGGAGGACATCCAAAGCACTTCCCGCACGCAAGGTAATGGATGCGGGTTGTTATTCCGAACGACTGCCTGAAATCCATAAAAAAATAAGCATAATACAGGAATCCTACCAGACTCTCCAGCACCCGAACTTCTCAAACATTAACTCGAGCTTGGTGGTTCTTTTTGTTAATCTCCTCGCTAGCTCCTCTTCTGCTCGAAGGAGAAAGGAGAGCAGGTCCCGGCTCCACAAAGGCGGCCGCTCCCCGCCGGGCGGGCGCGGGGGCTGCGGCGCGGTGCGGGCTCATCAGCCGCGGCGGCGGCGGCGGGGGGGGCTCGGCGGGCGGGCCGCTGTCACCCAGCGCCCGCGGGGACCGGCGCCGGGGACAACCCCACCCTGCGGCCCCGCTGCCTCCTCGTAACAAAGCGCCTCTCGGCTCCCTCCTTCCCTCCCTCCCTGGTTCCCCGCCTCCCTCACCTCCCCGCCCGCAGGCCGCCGGCACCGCTCCCTCCAGCTCCCCGCAAACCCCGCGCTGGATTCCCGCCCGCCGCAGCACGGGCGGCGCGGTGCCGGCCTCTCCTGCGGGAAACCCGCAGGGCCGTGCCGGGCCGTGCCGGGCCGTGCCGCGGGGACACCGGGCCCGGGCGATCCCGAGCCTGAAGGTGCGGCGGTGCTGCGGGGATGCGGCCGTGGGGAAATGCGCGCGCGTGTCTGTGTGTGTTGCGGGGAGCGGCGTGCGAACACGCAGCGGCCGCCCCGAAGGGGGTGGGCAGCCCCGCCGGCACCGGGCGCGGGCGGAGTTGCAGGGACGCACGTCCCTAGCGCGGCGTGCCCATCCGCATCCCAATGCCGGGGCCCCGGAGCGGAGCGGGATGGGGAATCCCCGCCCCGGTGCGGCGGCCGCGGACCCAGCTCGGGCTTTACCTCCGACAGCGCCCGGAGGCCCGACGCGCCTGCGCGCCAGCGCCCCCAGCGGCGGCCGCGGGAAGGGAAGGCGGCGGGTGCCGCGGCCGCCTCGGCTCCCTCCCCGCCTCCGTCCCCGCCCGCTGCTGGCCGCGGTACCGCGGTACCGCCGTGCCCCGGCCCGGCCGGGCTCCCGAAACCCTGCCGTGTCTTTTGTGCGCCCGGTGTGGCGCACAAGCGGGTCGGTGGCAGGTGCCGGTGCAGCAGCGGGGAGGGCCCTCGGCTCCTCCGGGCTCTGGACGCTGCCGTACTCCGCCCGCCGCGGTGAGTCGTGTCCAGCGGCCCGGCGGTCTCCCAGCTCCGGCGGGAGCGGTGTCTGTGTCCATCCCGGCGGGATGGAAGTGCCGGGAAGGGCGCTCTCCTGCGTGGCACCGCTCTTGGCGTGGGGCTCGGAGCTTCGGGACCTCCCCTCTTCCCTTCCTTCTCTCCTTTCCCTCCTTCCTTCCCTCCTCTTTTCGCCGCCGCGGTGCGGGTGGGAGCGCGTCCCTCTTCCCAAATCCCGCCATGTGCCTCCCGTTCCCCGCGCACGCCCCGGGCACTGCGTGCTGGCTGTTCCCGATGTATCCCGGCCCATGCGCGCTGTCCTATCCCAGGAAAGAAAGGGGAAGCTTGAAATGGTCCGGATTAGTTTTTGTTTCATTAGTTTCTGTTCTGCATAATCTTCTGGTGACGTTAATGTTTCCCGAGGGAAACTAGCGGAGAACAATTGTTTCTTCCCGTGCTGTAGTTTTGCTCTGGAGTTGAAAATAGGATCAATAACCTGGAAATTTAATGCTTGAATATAACTCAGGGCAGGGCACAAATTAAAGCTGGAATGTGCCCGACCCTCGTATAGGCGGAACAAAAATGTAAATTTTGTGAAGCTAAAACAACACTTTGCAAACTTTCTGCAATTTTCCTAGAGTTTTTTGTCATCTAAAAACTGAATATGGACCGTGAAAACGAAATAAAGAAGCAAGTAAACCCCTTTTACTGCAATGTAAGTATTAATTACTGAAAATTGTAACTAATACAAAGTGATTTTGGTGGAACAAAGTTGTACTAAAGCAAGTGTGAACGTTCTTTTTTTCCTCTTGAGCAAGCTTGGTAAATAGCACTGGAGCTGAACTTATTTTGGTGAACTTTGTCACGTTTGACTTGGATGTGTGTTAAGAATTGCATATTAAAATGAATAATATTATATTTCTACAGAAAGGCATTATTTTTAAACGTGGATTATTAAGTGTAGCTCCCGTTCAGAACAAAAAATCCTGATTTCTCTGGTTGTCAGATTTATTGCTGTTTTTTAAAGCATACTGGGATTTTTAGAGGAGAAGAAAATAGTTGGGCTGATGCTGTTCATTCATGTGAATTTAAACCCAGTCTGCTCCCGTTCTGAGCTGGCCCAGGCATAAAATAGCTGTGATGGGGAAGTTTTCCAAAGTGAGCGAGGCAGGCCCTGAACTGATCAGAGTAAAGGTGTTAGTGTGGATGCAGCACTGAGGGGAACTGGCTCACCTCAGGCAGATGTCCTGGCTTGTCACAATTATGTCGTGCCTGTGGCTCACCCGTCCTCTAGAGTGTGCGAGGAAGGTCTTGGATCTGTCATCACCTATCCACACAGAAAGTGGTATGAGATAGCTGCAGAGTTCTGGAGCATCTGAAATTCTTACATGATGTGGAGGCTCTGGTTCATTCCACCTATGTTTTGGTGGTCTTGGAGCCTTATAAAATTCAGTTTAGGAGGCTCCTCTAGTTTGTCTTTGAAGTAGTAGTATTTTTGTAGAATTTAACCTATACCAACAGTTTGATAGTCTATCCGTTTTGATATCAGTGGTATTTTATTTCTCTTGTTCTGTGTGCAATGCTAGAAATACTTCTCTTTAATCTAGATTTGCAAAATCTGGTGTTCTTCTGCATTAAACTTGCAGACTCACTTCCTTGGAACAAAACACAAGACGGTAAGATCAGTTTTTGAACGCACCTTTTGTCAGATTTTAGCAATTTATTTAGCAATAGATTATGGGATTTGAAATCTAGTTTTTAATGTATGTTGAAACATACAATTTCAGATATTTAACTAATTTTGCTAATTTACTGCTTTTCCTACCGTGATAAAGTAGAACTTGGTTTTGTACATTAGTCCTGTCAGAAAATGTTACAACTTTATGTACATGAGAATACATGTCTGTTAATAAAGGGAGCATGGAATTACTTAAATCACAGACATTCTCCAGAAGACAAAGGGATATTCTTCTTTTTAAATTTTCACGTGATTGTTCACCCGAGATAGTCTATGCTGTTGGTATTAGTCTAACTTGTTTTACATATAATGAAAGCTTTGTATTGTTGTTTTTTGACTCATAACTGTCTTTCTTCTTTTTTGGTTGATAACTTGGTAATTTAGATTGAAGAAGCATTGAAAGCTCATGGCATGGGTAAGTGCAAGATTTTTTGCTTCCTGCTGTGTTCTGTACCTGCGTCTTTCTCCCCACATCAGTGTAGCTGTTTATGAAACAAATGAGAAAAACACTTTCTCAAGACTTGTGCTTTAAGACCTGGCTTGTTTTTTTTAGTGATGTAACTACCTAATCAATCAGTAATGTGAGCAAGAGCTATGCAATGTTGATTAACAAGTGCTAGCTAGAATACTAAAAATCACCTACATTAAATTTTTGAGAAAACCTAAAGAATTCAAGACATTAGAGACCTTCAAAATTTAAAATATAATTTAAAAACCTATGCTACTTAAAGCATGTAGAAATACTGTATATATTTCATATTTGTTTTTGAAAAGGGGTTAATTTGCTTCTGCTGATTAAGATTTTTAATACTTTTAATAGGTTTAATAAATCATTAAACCTTCCCTGGGTCTTGATGACCTGGTCTAATTCCAGAAGGAGTGAAGGTCTAACTACATTCACAATTGTTTTCCTAATTTGGTTTCATGAGGCACCAAAATGTATTTTCAGGTTTCTACAGTTCACTGCTCCTAGAATTCTGTTTCAAAGTTGTTGTTCAAGTCAGACATAGTCATTGGACTTACTTGATCTGAGAATTTTTTTTGGACTGTAAAGGAGATTTAAGTGATGAAATATTTAGCAGCTGTATGCTGCTGAAATAAATGTCCTGAAAATCCTGGATGCCCTGAAATGTTTAAGGACATTGAATTTGATTGATCTTCCCCTTTGCCTGCTTCATTGAATTGCCTGACATAAATAACTTCGTTGTTGTTTGGTGTGAATGTTTTTTGTCTATCTTTTGGGGCATGGTGCTAATGACACCAGGGTCATGGGTTCAGTCCTCTGACTGAATGATGAACTCGATCATTGTGGGTCCCTTCCAACTAAGAACAATCTGTGAATCTGTGAAAAAAATCTCTTACCACATTCAAAACTTAACTTAAACATAACTTACTTGTCTCATGTCAACAGAAGCTCAAAGAGTTTTTTTAAAGTAGTTAGTCAGTTATTTTACCTAATTGTTTTTTAAACTAATAATTTTATTTTGACTTCTGTCAGACTTTTTTGTTTTCTTTTATTTTCTTCTTTTTTCTTTTTTTTTTTAGTTAAAACAGACAGTTGCTTAGGGAAGAAATTGAACACACTGGTGAAACTTCCTGATTTTGGTAAGAACATTTAATGCTTCCCCCACCCCCCTACCCTCAAAAAAGTGGAAGAAATAAAAAAAATTGAGTACAAAATTACAAGTGATGTCCAGATCTTAGCAGGTCATTGGGAATTCGTTTCTGTTCATTGTACTTTCAGTCTGCAGTAATGTTTTGTAATAATACTTAATTTTTGCAAATTTTTTTTTTTTCAAAAAATGCTTAAAAAGAGTGGAAATAAGATTGGGGGGGGATAATATTTGTAATAACTGACTTCATTTGTGATGTGGGACCATGTATGAGCAGGCGCTTGTACAGGACTCGATGATCCTTGTCAGACCCTTCCAACTCAAAATGGTCTGTGAATCTGAAAAAAATCTTTTAGCACATTCAAAACTAAACATAGCTTAGTTTTCTCATATCAACAAAAGCTCAAGCAGTTTTTTCTAAAGTACTCAGTTATTTTACCAAATTGTTCTTTCAATTGTACTAACAATTTTATTTTCATTTCTTTCGGATTCTTTATTTTGTTTTCTTCTTTGTTTTTGTTTTGGTTTTTTTTAGTTAAAACAGAAGGTTGCTTAAGGAAGAAAGTGAGAACACTTGCAAAACTTCCTGATTTTGGTAAGAATGCTTAATGCCTTCCCTCATACCTCCCCCCAAAAAAAGCATAAGAAATAAAAAATTTTGAGGTACAATATTACAAGTGATGTCTAGATCTTAGCAGGTCATTGAGAATTCATTTCTGATCTTTGTACTTTCAATCTGCAGTAATATTTAGTAATAATACGTAATTTTCCACCTCAAAGGCTTTAAAAAGAGTGGAAACAAGATTGGGGGGGAAATGTTTTATAAGAACTGACTTAATTTGTGATGTGGGATCATATATGAGCAGGGATTCACTTGTATGTGAATTTCTTACAGTGCCACTTGAGCCAGAGAAGTTTCATGGACAGACCTTGGAAGACCAGCTTAATACATGTAAAGATTCAGAACCTGCCCTTGGTGAGGGCCTTTAATACCATAATTGTTTGGTTTGGTGATGTTTACCTTTAAAGAGTATGGATCAGTTTTCTAAAATGTAAAATTAGGTAACGTGTAACAAAATCTTCTTACGGTTACACTGACTACCCAAAAGTATTGTATGGAAGTGACAGATCGTAGTGACAAAATAATTGGATTTGGCCTGGAACATACTTGATGGGATATCTCATGTTGCCAATATTCTCTAGAAATAATCTAAACTGAAATGACAGAAATGAACTTTAAGTTAAAAGATCAGTGTGGCTCTTTGCAATTTAACTACCCATCCAGTGGAGGGGAGATAGGAGTTGACAGAAAAAACAACTAGGGACATAGATTAAAATACAGTCTCTTCTAAATAGTTAAAAAATAATTGTTGCTATTATTTTTTATATATTTTTTTTTAAATTCTTGAGTCCTATGTGGTAAACATAAGACATCCTAAAAACAACAGTTTTATACCTTTGGTGTTCAAAAAGTCTAGACACCCAAAAGATAAAATATCTGATGGTTCTAGAAGTCTTCATTGATGTATTTGACATGCAGAGGTAATCTTTTCCCTATATGTCAGCACTTTAAGATCAGTTCTTTGCAACGAGTACTGATGATTATGTTCCAGCAAACATCAAATTTCCTAAGTTCTTTGGTCTTTGTTTGATACAGGACTCAATTACATAATAGAATACCGAACAAATGACAATGTTCCTTTTCTCTATGAATGTCAACTGTGCTACTTTAAAACAGGACTGAGTAACATGTTCATGCATGTTTGTGGTTCCAAGCACAGACTAGCATACTTGGTAAGTCCTTTTGTTTGTTTGTTTGTTTGTTTTAATGTAATGATTTAAAGAGAGAATTTGTTAGTCATATTTTGATTCTTAGAAAATCAAAATTAAGATTTTACATAAGCTTTTGTGAAAATCTTTGTATTGCAGTTGTCCAACTGTGATGAATAGACTTTAAATTCTTTTCATCAGTAATGTGTAAGTCTGTCCATTGCTTGACACTGAGTTTCATTTATTCTGTTTTGGTCAACCAGTAATGAAATCTGTAGCTAAAATGGACTAGAAATAGATGTTCGACTGATTTTTTTATTATGTAAAACAACAGGATCAATGAAGGAACTATTCCATCTTTCAGATGCTTTAGAAGGAACATATTTTTAAATGAACATGATAGCTATTAGATAATGTGATATATTTGTTTTATGACAAAGCTCTTGAGGTTCATGTCAACTCACAAACATTCAAACACATTGTCATTTTCAATATGTTTAGAGAAATGGGGCTCTCCAGTCTTTGAATGTTTGCTTGAGTATATTGGCTTAGGATGAGCTCTAATAAAAGTGAGAAAGCAATATTCTGAAAAGTATTTTGATACTTCCCATGAAAGTCTCTCAAAATTGGTATTATATTCAACATATCTTAAAGTCATAGACAGCTGAGTTCACATAGTATTTTGGGGCAGCTTTAGGCCTAATGTTGGATGTGCTGCTATGAATCTGCAGTGATATCTTTCATAAATGCCATGCTGTTTCTGGTCATTAATTCAGACATACATGCTGAGTTTGGATGTTCTCAGCTATTGCATTTCTTACTTACTTGGAACTGTTTCCTGCAATTCTGAATCTTACACTTGTTAACTGCATCTCTGCTAAATTCTAAAATACTATACAAATATAATAATTCATGAAGGATAACTTTTAAATCATGCACCTGAGCTGGATTAACCCTTGGTAGCAGAAAAAGCAGGAGACTAAATGACTGGAATTTTCTCTGCTGAAAAGGGAGCCTGAGGGTCCTGGTGGATAAGAAGCTCAAGATAAGTAGTGTATCTTGGTGCCAGTGAAGGCTACCAGCAGGCTGAGCTCTACTAGCAAGGGTACAGCCAGTAGAATGGAGGAAGTGATTATTCCTCTGTTCTTGATCCTTGCTAGGCCATACCCAGGGTGTTGTGTTCCGTTTTGTGCTGTTGCAGAAAGGAAGCTATTTATGAAATTGAGCTAGTCCAGTGGAGAGCTGCCAGGATAGTCAGGGGGCTGAAACACACTTGTACAATGAAGAGAAGTTAAGGTAATTGGGTTTCTTCTGGCTGGAGAAGAACAAGTGTCAGAGGGATCTAACAGTAACCTCCAGTACCTCAGAGGATGTTATTTAGAAGGCAGAACCAGACCCCTTTTGGAGCTTTTTGGCAGGAACATAAATTCAAGCAGGGGATTTTCCTACTTGATATAAAGTTTTTGCTGTAAGGGCAGTCAAGCATTGGAGCAGATTGTCCAGAGAAAGGGAGAAATCTCTCCAGAGTTTTTAGACCCAAGCAGGCAAAGCCTGGTGCAACCAGTTTAGCATTCTATGCCAACTCTGTTTTGAGCTGAAGATTTGGCTTCAATTCCCTGAGTTACTTTGTGCATAAGCATTCTAATAAGTTCTGCTGTGTATATGTAGAAGTTGATTTACCTCCTATGATTATTAACTGTGCTAGATCTGGAAGGAGTTGTGTGACTTAAGGACTTGCATTTATTTTCTAGAGACAACATTATCCAGAGATAGCACAATCTGATGAAGTTAAGTGTAAAGGCTCTGAACTGAACAAAAAAGTTAGGCAAATTGGATTAACAATTGAGAAGAAAGAAGGAAGAAAACAAATACAGGTACATTTCTCTTAAGAATTCCAGAAGCTTTGTATTTAATAAACAAAGAATGTAATTTCTGTTACAGTGGGCAGATTTGCTTTGGAAGGTAGGAAAATGTTGCTTTTAAAAATTTTATTACAGGTGGTTTTTGTCATTTTAGTAATTCTTCCAGGATTATTCTGGACAAAATTTCCCTGAGTGCACAAATAATGCAAAATATATATACTAATATTTAATCAATTCTCAGCTCTGTGTGGGTGTAAAACAAGTTGTTTCTTTGTTGCAAGGAAACTATCTTTATAACTTTTTTGAATAGATTCTGCAGCTCGTGGCAATTCTCAGGGGAGCCAGGTGAAATTTTTGATAGTATAGATGGAAGTGCAGGAATTTTCAGGTTGACATGAGATTATCAGCAGTGCAATGGGATCACAGAAGTGCCGTAAGCTTAAAATCTTAGGGAGCTGCACCCTTAGAAACATATTCCTGTGGAGACATCTTCATACTGCTCTGTTGATACTTACACTGCAGTATTATTTATAATACCTTTATGTGAGGTTAACATCCGGGTGCTCTCAGGCACCCAACTTGTCAGGTTGTTTCTTCAATGAGCCAAGCAGCTAACAGTTGCTATAAAGTTATTTATTGCAGAAGCACATCAGTCTCAAAGGCAAAAGCAAAGCAATGGCAAAAAGCAAATGGCATAAAAGCACATGGCATTAGAAGCAAGTGGCAAAAAGCACCAGCTCTCCCTAATGCATATTCTTATATAGAAACTTCCCAACTAGCTAAGACACAAACTCGGACCACTACTCCTTAACCTATTAGAATTCTGTTTTCTTAGCACGCCAGGCTACGTATAAACTACGTACATGGTCTATCTTGTTCTATCTGAAAAATGTAAGCAAAATTCTTACTATAACTTTATTATGTCTAAAACTGTGTTCTTGGAGCCTCCACAGAACCCCTAGTATCTAATACTATGTTTTTCAACCTTCCCTAGAACTCGAACTTCTACACTGGTAGCTAAGACCTTTTACTTACTAAAAGCACTTTAAACCCATTCTACTTAATTACTTGCTTGCTTATACTGAAACTTATACCTCTGCTTTATGTGTGAGTGGCTTAACATACTTCAATCCATCCAAAGACTTTAATTCAATCCCTGCACTGTGATTTCTCTCTGAAGAATTCAGAGAGACTCCTGACTTGCTGACTCCAACACCTTTAAGTGGACAGAGTATTGGTAGAGTTTCTTCTTGAGGTGCACCTTACCACCAGCTGGTTCATGACAAGCTTATTGAGGTGCCCACTGTTCTTCGTGGTACATGTTAATTTTTGTTTTCTCCATCAACTTCAATTTCTGTCAGCATCCTGCTTGTTAAGCAGTGTTTCTCGATAAGATCCCTTGCTAATGCTACACAATGTGCATAGATGTCTCCTTCCAAAGTGGAGTTCCCATGTTAAAGCTGGCGGTGTCCTGCCCATCTGAAAAAAGACCTGTATTTCATTCTGTGTGATACCGTCACACTTAGGCTCAAGGATTAGAGCCTGCTCTGATCCTACTCTTTTCCGGTAGAAAACAAGTGTGGGAATATTGTAAGATCAAGTCAAGAATGAATGCTGTAGCAGGAAGAAATTTCAGATGATCAAATCCGTTCTGTCTGGTATAGCCTTCATTTTTAACCTCTGCTTAAAAGGAAAAGCAGCAGACTGTTGGCAGCAACTTTTTCATTTGACCTACTTAAATTTCTTCTTGACTGTTTATTTTACTTGAGATTTATGTTCATGGATATGGAAATATTTACTTCCATCTATATTTTGTAGACTTCTTTTTTCTAGGTGGTTTATTGCATCCATAACAATCCATTATTGATTTAAGGAACTTTTAAACAAAGTGTGTGTAACCTGGTTTAATTTTACTGCTATATCTTCTGAAACCAGCTGTTTCATTTTCTTTTTCTAAGCTCTAGAAGAAATTTATTTGTTGTAAATAAATGTCCTGCTAACTAATTTACAGACTTTTTGAATATCCATTGAGGGCTGTATTTTACACTGCTGGTCCTAAAAAAAAAAATTAAAATTAATGCTGATGAAATATCTATGCAATAATTTTATCCACAAAACAACTAACATAAGTGGGTTTTATTTTTAGGTTGTTACAGGTGTTCAAACAATGAGAAGGAAATGGCAAGAATGTAAGTCTGCTCAGTGGGGTGCAAATTGTCCAGGGTAGTCTCTGCAGTGCCAGATACTCACCAGCATTTTGGTGAACTGGACAAAAGGAGTAGGTTGGGGCTCTATGCTAGTAGTTAATTTGCAGTACAGAAAGCCACACAGAATTCTTAGAGCACAGCTATGGCTCTTAACCTCTGGAAGAAAATTTTCTGTTTTACTAGCTGTTGATACTCACAAAAATGTAGGAATGTGGTATCTGAGATTTCCCCACTCAGTTTAATGTTTTAAAACTCATTGTAGTATGATGTTGTCCAGGTGGATGGACAGTATGACTGAATGCCACGTGAGGAAATGGCGAAACTTTGCTATGATTTGCATTGCCTGAAAATAAATATTTAATGAAAACTAATGTACTTAACGTATATTAGCGTGTAAATGGTACCTTAAAATAGCTCAGTAGAAGTAATGAGATCATCTAAATTAGCAGTGTTGTACTCCAAAGAGGAAAAATAGCCGTTTTGCATCTAGGAAAGTGGTCTGAAATAAGTCGTGTCCTATTCAAATTAGATTTCTTGACTGTAACCTGTTGGTTAATGTGTCTTATTTTGCATGTGACTTTGTGGCATTCTACTACATTTAGAGTATTTACATATTTTAGGAAATGCAGGCATGTAATTATAACCAGGGTATAAAACACTTTAAACTTTGTTGCTGATTTGTAGATCGTATTTAATATGCTGTCACATAATAATGCTTCTAAAATTATTCTTGGTGTTTGTAAGTACTATTGCACAGAAACAGAGCTAGGTGAAATTGAAGTGCAGTAGTAGAACCACCCTCTATCAAGATAATGTCTATTGTGCTACATTTCAAGCATGTTTGTTTAGCTCTTGCAGAGGACAGCCCTTCAAAAGCTAAAGTTCAGCATGTGGATGTGCCCCCTAGTAATGCAGAAAAAACAGATGATAAAGATGAGAAACTGACAGACCCTACTCAAAGTAAGACGAAAAAATATTTCATTAATGTTTTGAGTTTTTTTAACTTTCACCAGAGCATGAATTATTTTCCACCTTTAGGTTTTATTGATGTTGTCTTTAGAAGTATTCTTTGTTTAAAATTAAATTCGTTAAAATTAAAACACTGGAAAAGCATTACTTAATATACTTTTTATTGTTTTAGATGAAAATAATGTTCAGGAGGAGAATGAAGAAGGGCAGGAAGAACAGGCAAAACCAGATGAACAGGTTGAACCTAATAATGCTATTGAAAGCAGCAAAGACAATAACTCAGAAAGGTAAAGGAAAAAAAATCACCACCTTCAAATCCATTTAACTTAAAGGAAAATGTTGTACATGACAACTGTCTGTATTGGATTTGCATAGTAAAATCCATGTCTTCTGAAATTGTGCTCAGCTGTAAACTTCTGTCATCAACAGAAAATCTGGTCTATGTAAAGTGACCTCGGACTTTGCTCTGGATGCTGCTGTGTTTTGTATTTAACTATTATCCTTAATGCATAGTTGCTCGAAATATTCAAAAAGAATGTTTCCTCATGGTTTAGAACTGCCTCTGTTACAGGTTCATGTCAGATAGTTAGGGTGGTATCTGAATTGATTTTGGAAGGGAAAGACAATCAGTAATAGTTGAAACAGTTAGGGTTTCTTCTTTGCAAATCATTTCATGGAGGAACAATCAGTGTTTCAAAGGAGCAGCTGTGTTCTAAAATGGTGAAATTGTGCTTGTTGCTTGTGAGCATCTTATTAGTAACAAAGTTGTGAGTTGAGTAACTGTCAGCCTTTGTGTGAGGAGGACATCTCCAGCATTGGTCATCCTTGTGCAGCACCAGGAGCCACAGGAAGGCATTGGTTAAGGGATATACAGGCATCAACCCAAACACAGGACTTTTGTTCCAGTGATTTAGTTAGTTACTTGTTCTTTTCTTAATCATGTTCCTTTGGAATGTGTTCCAACTTTTAACCAGTAAAATATCTCCCAGACTTAGAGGCTAACACCTTTTGCTTGTTTATTGTTAAAGGAGAAATTTTCATGTTCCTGAAGTACGTTTTTTCAGACTTGCCTCTCTGTGGAGCTACCATTATGGAAAACAATCAGTTGGAACCAGACTCAAGTCCAGGTTTATGAATCTTTGTGTTTACTTACTGGGTTTCAAATAACTAACAGTTCTGAATCAGAACTAGTTCATGAAAACAACAATAGGAAACAAATAAAAGCTCAGCTGTCCACATCTGGAGATGCTGAGGTCTATTTCTGCCTGGTAGTGATCTTCATTGTGCAGTCTTACACTCTTAAATTTTAAGAACAGCTTCCTTTGGAATATCACTTAATGTTTTTCTTTTAATCTGGTTCAGGTGGATTCTGAGTGGCTATTAGCAGGCAGGTGTTTCAGTGAGAGACTGACTTGGAAATTAATTACTAAATTAGGACTTCAGCTTGTTCCTTTACTATTTATTTATTTTTGTGAGACTACTGAGAAGATACAAACTCGATATATAGTGTCTTAAAAGATCAAATCCTCATTGACAGCTTGTTTCCACTTAAGGATTCTGTCTGAGAATCTCTATGACTCCTTATTTCTTTGTAGTTAGGTTTCTGAACAGTCATCTGAAGATGTAAATTATCTTATCATCATCTGCTTTTACCAAACTTTTGATTCCTAAGAAACATTTCAAGGCAAAAGAGGCTTGGCAGTCATAGGGTTTTGGTGAATTCAAGAAACACACAGCCACTCTCAGCCCTGGTTCCTGGTCTTGCAAAGGCATGGAATGTACCTGTAGTAGCTGTAATGGCAGAACAGCACAAATATGTCACAGGAATATTTATCCATATGAATATTTTTATGCCCATTATTTGTGTGACTGCATTGTAAACCAGTAATTTTTAATAGCTGAATTTTTTAAAGGCAAGTTTGTGAAATTCTGATAAAAATCCAGTTGTAACTAGGAGCTTTATCTCACTGGAATGTGTACAAAGATCTTACAGCTATTACCACCAATGTCAAGCTTTTTTATTAAGTCTGGATTTTAGAGCTTATGTGCTAGATAATCACACTAAAAAAACCCAAACCACATAAATAATTTTTATGCTGATCTGGGACAACTGGGATTTCTCTGAGGAAATAATATGTGATCTTTCTTTCAGTGTGTGTCAGGAATTTAAACTCCGTTATTATCAGATTGTCAGTTATTAGCTGGCTGTATTTTTTCTGGGTCAACCAACTGTATGTTTTATTTATTCTATTTTAAGGTGTGAGACCAATATACAATCAGAGGAAGAAAACAAGGAAGCTCAGGTGAATATTTTTATGTTAATGGGGTACTCCAGTTTCCAAATAGTTGGGAAAATAATTAATATATGATTGGCAATGGTGTTTCCTTACTCAGATTAATATTATTCACAATAAATTAGCTACAAAGCTACTAAAGCTAAACTATTAATAGGAATGTTTTTTCCTTCTTTGTTATGAAAATCTATGTACACATTTCATAACAGCACAGACAATTTTAATTTTAGAGTAACCATAATTATTATTGTTTATTTGTATTTACTGCATATAATAGATCTCAGGACCTCTTTCTTTTTATGTTAAACAGCAAGAATTTACAGCAAATCCTGAAGAATTCACTAGTCAAGAAGAACTGTTGGGTTATTTGGTGAGTGATAAATCTTACCTTGCAAGATAATTTTTGGAAAAAAAAAATTAAAACCTAGAAAAATAAATCACTGGTTTGCTAAGTCTAAAATGTAGCAAGTAATGAAAGGCAGAATGTAGGCAGTCTGGTAGTCTAACAGATTACTATTTTGCCAGAAGGCAGGATTCAGAATAAAATTAATTCCACTGAATTTATAATGTGTCTATTAATTTTCAAGTTTTTAGACATTGTTTTTGCCAAGGTATTGCTTTATTGTTAGAGGAATTACTTGCATTGAAAATTCATTTTTTCAATTATATCTTTGCTTCATTCCTTAACTACATGTTTAGGTAATATGACCTTCTTAAACTTTTTTTCTCCTTTGTTTCTATAACTGGTCTATAATTTTTCAAACGAGGGAGTGGGAATGATGTAATTCAGTAATGATAAGAGGCAGAATGAAGACAAATATCAGAGATATGTAGAAAGGAAAGAAGGTATTTTTAAAAAATAAAATGCAAGTTGTGTATTTAAAATGGGGCTCCCCCTGCCCTGGCCCAGAGTGCCATAACTGCAAAATCTGCCTCTCTAAAGTAAGTGTCAGAACACCTGAGTTCTGTTCATTTGTTAAAAATGTGTATTATGTACACATGCACAGCAGTGATACAATCAATAAGAGTGGAAAACTATCAGTTTCCAGTTGATAGATTTATCAACAGCAATCGTGGTCTTGCACACAGAAACGGTTTTTTTTCATAAAAGCACTGACAAACTATGGAAATCTTTACTGGTAGTTGCTTGACTGGTCTACTGCATGGTAATTTAGGCACTATTGACTATCATAAAAATTTTTTCCTCTTTTTTTATAGGGAATTATTAGATACAGAGTTACTAAAACTTGAATTTGTTTTGAGGCATCTTCTTTCTTAGTATGATTGTCCTTTAAGAAGAAAAGAGGACTGTTGGGAATGTGATTGGAGCAATGTTCTGTTTTGGAGAGTGTGAAAATCATTTATTTTTGCATCTACAGTAATTTTTTCAAAAGCTGCATTTGTGTTTCTATTGTTGTTGGATTCAAAGGTTTCTTATGTGGTGAAAAGTAATTTTATAGGTGTCTTTTTTGCACTTGATGTTCGTATTCTGTGAAGCTGCCCAATATTTATCCATACTATATTTCTTTTATTACCACACAGCAAAGATATCCTTGCCACAGTTTAGTCTTTTTTTTCCAGCTAACTTTTGACAAGATCTTCATGAAATAAAACTTGTGCCAAACTGGAGACAGAAATACAATGATTTTTAAAATTGTAATACAGTCCCTGTTACGCCGTCTCATATGAACTTAATGCTAAATTTTTGTTACTTGTTTTCCACTGTCTGGTATGTTTAAAGGTGTTTGTTTCTAATCCAGAAGACTTTGAGCTGTTCGGACACGCCTAGACTTGTGTTACTTTGTTCCCAAGAAAGTGTTTTCAGCAGAACTTTCCTGGAGTAGACAAGAGGGTGACACATGCAGCCCTCGCTGCTATTACTGTTAGTGCTAGAACTTGCTTCCCTAGTAGAGCTTCACAGCTTCAAGACTGCTTTTTCCTCAGATTTTTAGGGAAAAAGAAGGTTAATGTAAGGCAAGGCAACATGTAATTTTAAATTCAGTAGCATCCTGGCTTTTTGATACATTCTAGAGAAATAGATTATAACTATATTGCCTCAGGGAAGGTGTACAAATTCATTTGTATGCAGGCGTCTTAGCAAGAGATCAAAATACTTAAGGAAAGGCATTATCTTCTATATATTTCCAGGCATATTTTTGTGTTATTCCTTTTCAAATGTTTGTGTTGGGTAGCTGCATCTTCCTTCTCCTAGGATTCTCTTCCATTCTACCTGCCTCCCCCCTATTTATGAGATTAAAAATAAAAACAATTTGCTTTGTAATTCCATCCAAATTCCATCTGACAGAAGGGTAGAGACACAGAGAAAATGAGGTTCCTGCAGGTTTGTTTATAAATTTTGATGCTTCAGTTTTTCTGAGGAAAAATGTTTTACGGTGAGTTGTTTTGTTTCTCTGTTTTTTTTTCCCTAGCAAAGTTTTGAGATACTGAATGAAGATGATGCTTCATTTATCCTGAAAGTTACACAGACTCTCACAAATGCACTGGTGGAATATCGTCAGCAGGCTGCATCAAAGAAAGTAATGCAAATTTTGTTTTGGTTTTGTTCTACAAACCTGTAGATTCCTGTGATTGTGCACTTTTATTATTATACATAAGTATAAATATATTTATATAAATAATATTTTATACATATAATAAAACAAAAAATGCTGTGGAGACTGTATTTTAAGTTTCTCTCATTAAATACATAAATTTTGGTAGTGATGATAGGGTAAAATTTTAGTTTTTCTGTTGTTGTTGATAGAAACTAAAAAACTTGTTACTTATGTCCCGTGCTTTTCCTTACATCTAAGTTTTTCTGTTAGTTTTGTTTTAAATTCTAACTTAAGCTTTTCTCATCTCTACTGACTTGCCTAACACTCCTATGCTGTATCCCGTTTCTGTTCCCAGGCTTCATTCACCATGCAATCACACATCAGTGACATGAAATTTTTTTCTTACACAACTTCTGATCCTACTCTTTGGACTGTTCTTTCTGAGGTCTCATTCTTCTTCCATTATTAGAAACCCAGTTTTTTCCCTCTCTGCTATTACTTGTGACTGACTTATCTTTACATAGGCAGTACATATGGAGGTGTTTTGAGTACTTCTCTGAGGCTGCTGACGTGTTGTAAAACAATGAAATTCTAACTGAAATAACTTCTGACCTACAAGTTGTGGAAGACCAAAATGTTTTCCCACATTCCCTTGTTAGTATTCTAAACTTTGATCTTTCAACTGCTAATTTTTTAACTACATCTTCTATTTTGAGTGTAAAATGCTTCCTTTTCAGATCTGACAAGTTGAGAATTAGGCTCAATGAGTATCACTTCATTGCCTAGTACAGAGCTTTTTCAGACAGAGAAAGCTATGATGGGCAGTATACATGGAAGATATTAGTGCTGTGATTTGCAAAGAAATACTTGATTTTTCAGATTTGGTAGCAGAAATACTGGTCTTCTATTTGGTTTGTGATCATTAAAAATGTAGTAGTTCATTGTTCCAAGAGGTTGTCCTGATGAGATTTTAAACTTCTTTTTTTTTTTTAAAAAACCCATAGGGCCACTTAGATGCTGGATATACTGGAGAAGCAGCACTAGAATATTCCACAGAACAGCCTGACCAGACTTCAGCAGATATTACTGAGTCTGACACTGGTAATGTTGTTTTTGCAGTCTTTAATGTGGTTTAATCTTAACACTGAACCTTGCATAAATGACAATAAGCCTTTCTTCCTGCTTTTTTAAAAGCAGTGCTTAAGAGCAGAATAAAGCCAGAGTCAAGTAGCATAAATGAATAGTTTTGGGGTTTTTTTCCTCATCCTCTACTAATATTAGAAAGGGAAGACTGTTAAAACACGCAGATCCTGCTTAAGTGTAGGATTTGGGGAGAGATTAAGTTAGTACCAACTCTGACTTTCCTGTGTTCGAAGGCAAGTGTTTCTAAGGAAACTTTCAAAGTCTCTTTGGCTTATTTTTCCTCCCCCAATATTTTTTTCCCTTCTTGATGGAGGAGATATTTTCTGCAGATTTAATCAAGTCAAGATGTTAGTAGAAAATTATTTGGTAGCGGATAGATAATTCTCCTTAATACCTAAATACTCCAGCTTCTTGGCCTCTACTTCTGTTTAATTTTTTCAAATAATCCTGGATTTCTTGGAGGTAATTTTCTTCTGATAGAAACAAATGGATGTTTTTCTTAAACCTAGGAAGTACAATCCTATGCTTGGAAAGGCAAGATACCCAGAATACTAGTGAAGCTATTTTGTGTGATTTTTTTTTTCTATATGATGTCAATTTTCTAGTTTTTCTAGAAAGTTTAGCTTTTGAAAACCTCAATTTTTACAATGGTAATAGCAAAAATTGCAGGGACTTTGAATATATGAGATTTGAAACTTTTATTCCATTTTCGTTAGTGTAATGGAAATAGCTTTCACCTACCTCCCCACCCTTGTTTCTCCAGGATTTTCTGTAACTGGAAAACATTCCTGACTCTGGGTGGTTTGAAAATGTAGCAAAGTGAGATGTGAGCCATACCAGCAATGCTGCTGTGCCAAACTGGAAATGCTTTTTTAAAAATCCCTACCTAGAGAAATAAGTAATGAAGGCTCTTCAGAATCCTCTTTTACTGAAAAACAGTATTTCCCTTCTTTAGACTACTCAAGCAGCCAATCAGCTAAGCAGTTCTTACCAGTCAATGAAGATGAACCCCAAAACTTTTCAACTGGCTCTTTGGAAACAGCATATGAGAACAACATCACGACTGAGTTTTTGAACAGTGTAAGAAATATGAATGCTGAAGAAGTTACTGCCACCCTACACAAAATAGCAGCATCAAATCCAGCTTTCAGAGGTACATACACAAGTATACATATACAGATATCTAACATATGCATAACATCATTTGTTAGCTCTGTGAAATATTAAGGATTTATATGGGTTGAGGTATTAAGGATGGTTGAAAGGAATTATTTTTTCCCAACCTCTAACTTTTGCAGGAGTTTAGGAATGGTAATTCAGAATAGCTGCCTTCCCATAAAGGCATTAATAACTGCTGGGTTTTTTTTTTAATTATTCTCTCATTTTTGCATAGTAACATTTACATGGGTGAGAGACAGAAAACTAAAACCAAGCATATTGATTTTAGAAAATTAGAATCTTCTCTGTGCTATAAGTGGAGAAATGCTAGTTTTGTGAATACCAAGAGTGAAGAATTTTTTACTAGTTGCTGAAAGAAGCGTACCTGCACAGTAACACCGAAATAATAATGAATCACAGACAAGTAGTGTCTCTTCTGCATACAACTTTCTAATGATTGTCAGCTATTAAACCTTCCCACATCTTCAGTCAACTACTGCTCTCTCTTCAGAAGTTTCCTGTGTATGTTTCTAAGCTTCTCAGAGTGTGTTTAGAATCATAAATGTTAAAAAAAGAACACTGAAGATGAGTACATTGTAGGAAAGCTTAGTTTCCAGGCACATACTGATTGTTCTCAGTTAAGATATTTTTCTTTTGATAAGGAAAGATCCAAAACTTATCTCAGCATCTGAACCTTTCAGTATAACTTGTGCTTTTAAATGAATTTTATCATAAAATTGCTTATTTTCTGGTTTTGTTTGTTTGTTTGTCTTTAACTAAGGGATTGATATACCAAATGTTATAAGGATCCTGACTGAAAGTGGAACTCTGAGGGGACCAAGCAATGGCAGCACACAGTGACATGGTACTTAATAGAGATAATATAGCAATGTTTACTTTCTGCAAGTTACTTCCTACTTCTGTAAGTTTGCTGGTTTACTTCATTTGACCTCAGTGAAGTTATTTGTTACATTTAAGTTTTGTACAGTGTTTTAAATTAAATTAATAACTTGGTTTTGATATTCTTGTTATTTATTTCTCCATTTAGCTGAAAGTTCTGTATTGTGGAAAGACTGTAAAGCTCATGTTCATTCTTTCTGCGTTAAAACAGCTTTTTAAAACAGCTAACTTGTTTTCTTCAGTATTATTAAACACTGTACATTGACAGTCTGATCTTTTCTACTTGTTGGTTCTTTCACAAAGAATTATCAGCAGAATGAACTACTGCACTCAGCACTACAAACTCATCTTACAACAAATACTTGGCAGTTATTCCCTGTGGCTGCTGGAACTGACTAAAAATCCTTTGTAATCAAAAACCCTTTCCCATATAAGGGTTATGAACAGGTCTCCATATTTTTTTCTTAATAAGATTAAAAATAATAATGAAAGTCAGTGCTGTCAGTCTCATGCTGAAGTGGGAAGTGCCTGGATTACAGCCAATTTAGGGAGCATAGAAGCTTCAGCAAAGTTAGTAGAAGTTAGGTATGTTTTGCTAATTTAGAGATATATCCCAACAGGTGTAACCAGGCTAAGAAGCACTGATGTGGTGGCAAAACTATCTTGTCTTTTATCCTGCCAGTATGAGCATGAAATGAAAGCTGGGTTATACTGTCCTTCATGCTCTTTTAAAATTAACTTTTTCCCAACTAAAGTAGTACTAATTCTGACTGAATGTACTTGTCTTATTAAATCATTAATGACTTCTACTTTTGTAGGAGGGTGAAAAAACGTTTTGAAGGGTTATAAATTAATTTGCTTGAGAAAAAAATATTTTTTAAAAGTGAAGCTGTGTGATTAAAATTCACATCCTGCTTGTGATGCTGGGGTAGCATTCAGTGGTTCTAATTAAAGCTCTTCAGCTTTGCAGCCAAATATTGGTATAATTTAGGCATGCTGGGGCCAGATGGTAAATGAACTTTTTAGCATTAACATTGGTTTTTTTTGAGATCTGGATGGAATTTGAGAATCCTCATCCTGATAGTTTCACATCTTCATACCATGGAATGCAAGATGCAGTAAAACTAAGGTAACAAAGAAGGCAGTAACAAAATTTATGAGTTTTATTATATGAACAAACCCAGGAGGAAAAACAGTTCATGGACAAATTAAAACACTGTTTTAAAGAAACTCTGAGGAATTTCTGGAATGCATCTAAATCTGTTCTTATTAGAGGCAGAGATGGAACCAGAGTTCTTACAGTCCATTTACTCTGTATAGGAACAGTGTTAATGCCTGCTTAATGAAGGTGTACTTAATCAGTAAAAATTCTGAATTCTGAAAATAAAAACGTTTTTTTTCTGTTTGTTTTCAAGGTGCAGAACAATCTTTGTATTAAAATAATAAAATCAGAATATTCAGCTGTTGCAAATGGCCATCTCTTGAGACAGCTTCTTTTTCCTCTTTGCAATCATTCCAAATAAAGTTACAATAAAGTTGAAATAACTTGAATTTGAGGTGGATTTTTTTGCTTGGGTGCAGGAGGAGCATGCTGAAAAAGAAAAGACTCCTAAATCTGTACTGCACTGTCATAAAATGGTTGAATGGTGTGCTGCAGAGTGCTGCTGTACCTCTCAAAGACAGCTGAGAAACCTGAACTGGGTAAGAGTCACCAAGTGTATGCTTCCGGAAATATTTTCAAAGAACACAGTCCAGCATAGTCCATTCAGCTGTACAATTATTTTTATTTTTATTTTTTTCTTTCTTACCTGGTGCAAACAGGAAATTTACAATACTATACAAAAAGCATTGTTATTATTTTGTTTTTGAATCTGCCTCTGTTTTGTGATGGCTTGGTGCATTCTTATACTAATGGAAAACTGCATATTTGTTCCAAAATACATTTTAATGTTTTACTTGTGCCAGTACTGCAAAGTAAGGGGGGAAAAAAGGCATTATCTTTACTGATAATATTTAAATAATGCTGTTGGCTCTATTTAATATTATATAATTTTGGTTTCTCACAATAATAGCAACATAGACTTCTGAGATAACTAGAGAATTAATAAAATTAAAAGTTAAACAATAACAAGAAAAACTAAACCAAGAGAAAATTAATTTTCTGTAAAGCTTCATCTAGGTTTTACATATTTTACTGAGACCAGAGAGCTTCGAATAAATTATTTTAAACAAAAAGCTGCAGAACTCCTACTCCTCACAGAAGGCGGGAAGGAAGGGTGTTCACAGGTTAATTGACAAGAAATAAAAAGTTTAGAGTGTGCAGCTTCAGAGTTACTGTGTGGTGTGAATTGAGACTTTCTCTGTTGTAGACACGTATGGAAACATCCTCCTTGTTTGTTGCTTCCTGGGTCTCCCAGGGTTTTGCACTCTCTTTCTGATACGGGAACTCATTACCCCTTTAGAGCAGCAAGTTTTATCTGCGTATGCATGTACAAAAGTGTGTAGCGTGCCTCGTGGTTTATATGTGAAATAATAACCTTCTGTATGTGAAATAATAACAGTAACCTCAGATGCCAATGCTGACTGTGCAGTGCCTTCACTGGAAGAATCACCAAATTGAGCAGGTTGGAAAAGGCCTCAGACCAAGCCTAAACCACGACCCAAAACCGTCATGTCTGCTAAACTATGGCACTCCTGTCTTTCCTTAAACACCTGCAGGGATAGTGACTCCATCACCTTCCTGGGCAGGTGGCCATTCATTTGTCAAATTCCTCCTGATGTCCAACCTAAACTACCCTTGGCACAGCTTAAGACCACATCCTCTCATCCTGTCACTTGCTACCTAGGAGAAGAGGCCGTCCCACACCTGGTGGTTGTAGAGGGTGATAAGGCCCCCCTGAGCCTCCTTTTCTCCAGGCTAGATAACCCCAGCTCCCTCAGCTGTGTCTCACGGGACTTGTGCTTATCTGGGTGCTGGTTATTATTAATGCGTTCTTGTTGTCTGCTGTGGTGCTAGAGCAGCTGTGATTCAGGGGGAGTACATTTTCAGAGAACCACAGAATAAACCAAGGTGGAAGGGATCCACAGAAATCGTCGAGTTCAGCTCCTGGCCAGGAGTATATCCTGCACGGACCGCGACAGGAGTCACACCATGTGCTTGAGAGCCTTGTACAAACAGTTCTTCAACTCTGTCAGGCTGGTGCTGTGACCACTTCCCTGAGAAGCCTGTTCCAGTGCCCAAGCACCCTCTGGGTGAAGAACTTTTTCTTACATCCAGCCTAAACCTCCCCTGACACAACTTCAGGCCATTCCCTCGGGTCTTGTCCACTGGTCGCTGAAGAGATCAGTGTCTACCCCTCCTCCTCCCCTCTCGAGGAAGATGTACAAAGAAAAGCCCTATCCCAATCGAAGCCGAAGTCTTGGCGCTGTGTTCCCGCCGGGCAGGGGACACCGGCGGGATCTGCCCGGGGCCGCCCCGCCTGCAGGGGGCGCCAGCGCGCGCGCGGCCGCGGCGGAAGCCCGCGTCCCCCGGCGCGCGGGGCGGGCGCTGGCGGCGCCGCTCACGTGGCGGCCGCTTCCGGGCAGGCGCTCGGCGGGGGCGGAAGCGGGGCTGGCTCTGTCGCGCGCGTGGTTGGTGAGTGAGCGAGCGGCCGCGCGCGGGAGGAGCAGGAGGAGGCGGACGAGGAGGAGGATCGGGATCCCGAGCCCGGTGCGGTCGCTATCGGTTCGTCCCTGCTCGCCGGGGCCGTGGCGTTCGCCCGGCCCCTGCGCCAAGGGCCGCCCGCCTTTTGTGCGACCCGCCCTCCCCTCACGTTCCTGCGCCAGGGAGGCGGCGGGAAAAGCGGGAGCCGCCGCGCCGCGGGCCGGGTGCCACTCCCGGCGAAACCGGCGGCATCGGCTCCTCTGCGCGCCGCCGCCCCTGCCCCACCTCCCCCAGCGGGTTCTCCCCGCTCTCGCCTCACCCGCTGCTGCGGGGACTCCCGGGGGCCGAACTCGCGGCCTCCCCGGCGCCGGGCCGGCGCTGACGCGCCTTTATTTGAACGCCTCGTAGAGCGACTGGAGCGGGGCGGAGGGAAGCGGCGCTTGGGGAACGAGCCGAAGGATGTCCCGGGACGGCGAGGAAGGCAGCGTGACGGCCTAGAACCGCGGGAGGAGCGGCCGCTCCGGCGCTCGGGTACGGCGTGCGCGGGGTCGGGCGGTGCGGTGCGGTCCGGTCCAGTCCAGGTGGTGGCGGCGGCGGGGGATGCGCTGTCAGCGCGGGAGCCGCACGGAGGTGATCGCCTGTAAGTATCGCTGTCCTGTGCCGGGAGAGAGCTCGCCCGGGGGGAAATCCGTATCAGGTCGGAGGAGTTAGTTAGGGCGTTTGCCTTGCCTTCGGGTTTCTCAGGATTTTCCTGACTGAGCAAGGTAATGAGGTTCCCTAAGGATGCCGCTTGAGAGCTGCGAGGGAGTGAAACCAGAATGATTTGGTTGGAAAAGAGCTCCAAGATCATCGGGTCCAGCTTGTAACCGAATATTTTCTCCGAGTCTGAGGTGAGGGTGCCTGAGTGACAACTGATGTGGTGTCTGAAAAGTGCTGCATGCTGCTTTATGTTTAAGGAAGCCTGCATGGATTGGAGGTTGTTTTAATGTTTTTGGTTGTAAAATCGTATTATTGCTTAGCTGTTAGGTGCACTTAGGTCAGTCCTGTTGGAGGAGGGCTAGGTGAAAATACACGGAATCATAGCTTAAGGTTGGAAGGGACCTCTGGAGATCATTTAGTCCAGTTGCCCTGCCAAGACAGAATAACCTAGAGCAGGTGACATAGGAATGCATCCAAGTGGGTTGGATTTTCTCCAGAGACCTTCCTGAGCAGCCTGTTCCAGTGCTTTTATACCCTCAAAGTAAAGCATTTCTTCTTCATGTTGAGATAGAACTTCTTGTGGTTTAGTGTATGGCCATTGCTCCTCGTCTTGTCACTGGGCACCACTGAAAACAGTTTGGCACCATCTCTTGGCACCCATCTTGGAGAAATTTAAATGCCTTGATGAAATTCCCTCTCAGTCTTCTCCAGTTTAAACAGGCCCAGCTCCCACAGTCTCTGGTTGTAAGATGCAGTTTGTGTCAAAGGCAGTTGTTTCAGCAAGAAGTTTCATTGAAATGGTTGCATACATTCATCTGCTGTATATAGTTTTGCCTGATGTCTTATTACATAGCCACTGTGGTGTTTACATGACTTAGGTTTTGTAAGGATTTTCTTTTGATATGGGACATATGAATTGGAAATGGATAGGCTTAGATTACCAAGTGTTTCCAGAGTATTTATTTTGAGGTAAGCTGTGCTGCTTTTAGTAGGAGAAAGACTATTTTACAAGCCTCCTCCTTTAGATGAACTTAATTGACTCCATTCAGGTGTGTGTGCACCTGTAGTGTGAAGTTCTTATGCTGATTGGGAGCCAAATATCTACTCTTGTAAAAGGAAGCCTTGTAAGTGGAAATAACTTCTACATCAAAAGCTGCTAGCTATTTCTATATATTAAGTAGTGAAATTCTTGTAATTCTTTCCTAAGAGATTCATATGGTAAAAATCAAGCATTTATAGAGCCATGGTTGTTATAGTTGGACACTAAAGGATCTTTTTATTTTGGCACCAGGCGCCAAGTTTTTTAAAAGCCTTTTGAGTTGATGGGTTACTTATGCCAAATTTGTACTTCAGTTAAACTAGTCTTGCATATAATTTTTATAACCTGGTGTGTGAAAAGCAGAAATTAAGTTGTAGTCAGATGTTGTTGTAATCAGTTGTTTACATTGTTTTAAAATAATAGAAAATTACAGTTCATTTTAAAACATTCTTTAGTAATTATCCCTTTGATGTGTATATGAAATACTCTAGTACAGCACAAATTTCAGCTGAAAGTCCACTGGGAAAATCGTCTAGGAATGATGATCACATCCACCAAAAGAGAGTCATTGTTTGGATATGTTATTTAGAAATTTCTGGGTTTAGTCAATTGTGTTGTTGGGGATTTTGGCTTGGGTTTTTCTTGGTTCGGGTTTTTTTTGTTGGGGGAAGTGGATGGTAGTTTAGGGGGTTTTTTTGAGAAGCTTAAATAAAGGAGTTTGTGGTGAAGTGTTTGTTGGGACCTTTTCAGTGTGTGTTTTTTTTTTTTTTTTTTTTTAAACTTAGTAGAAGTAAGAGTACTTCAGTATCAAAGCAGAACAAAAGCAAAAAGCCGTTTAGAAACTTATGAGGGTTTTAATTTGCTTTGGTTATTGTACCTCTATTTCAGTATGTATGTACAGCTTACAAGTATGGTGGCTCAGATACCTCATTTCTTATGTCTTATTAGAAGTGTCTTCGTTTTCCATTTTTTTTACTCTGTAATTGCTCATTTGACCTCTGCTCTCCCCCTTACTTCTAGTTACTTTTAAATGCACAGACTGGATTTTTCAATGTGTAGCGGAAGTTTTCTTAGGTTTTTTGTGTCCTTTTATTGGTGAAGGCTTGTTTAAACCTATGATTGTACATGTGCAGGCTGTGTGCTGTTAGGGATGGACTTGGTAAGCAATGTACAGTTGAAAGGGAACAGTTTGCTGGGCTCTTTGGCTTGACAAGAATCAAGTATGTAAAAAGTTGCTTTGTTGGCAGTAGCTTTTTAAAACAAAACCAAATCAGCAAGTTAACTCTTGATAAAGAAGTGATATCTGTATCTGGATGCTTTGTAATGAAATAGTTATCAGAGCCAAAGGAGCAGCAGAATGTTTTCTGGACACTGGAAGAACAGCTGCATGGAATCAGTCTGCATGTCTGTTTAGTCTAGCATCTTGTCTCAGGAGTGGACACTCATTTATGCATAGACAAAAGAATAAAAAGAGTAACCATTCTTAGGAGGTTGCTGCTCTTTGGTGGAAGAACTACTTTTGTTGTGTATTTAAACAAATTAAATTCTCTTTTTGCAGAGAATCAGAATGACTAAAAAAAGGAAACGTCAGGAGGATTTCCAGAAAGTGAAATTAAAAGTTGGGAAAAAAAAGCCTAAACTAGAGAATGCAACTGATACTACCTTCAAAACAAAGGCCATACAAATTCCTGAGCAGCTTAAAGAAGATGGAGTGCTTCCTACGCAAAATAGAAAACTTAACATAAAGGTATACTGTGATATTACATTCTGAAATGACAGAAAATTGCTTGCCTTCTATCTAGGTTTACTATGTTTACTGCAATTTGGGAAAAAAACATTTATTTTAAAAAATAAATGCAGCAGGCTATCTTAATGCAGCCCCATTTTTAAAGAATCTTTTATTTCTCTGAGGGGTGGATTTGTTTTCCTTCCTTTATGTCATCTTCTATCTCTTGCAGCTCTCTGCTTAAACTGAAGAAAGCTATTCATGCTGAGGTTTCGTAGTTCTGCTTTTGAGAACAAGAGTGAGAGGACTTGCCTTTGGTCATCCCTCTGTTGAGTCAGTAGGGTTGTGCGTTAACTCAAGAACAAGACCTAAGGACAAGTCATTATATCTTGTTTTTCCTATCACTGAATTCTAATTATTTCTTAATTGTTGTGCTATAAATGTTTGTTCTAAATACATTTTGCTATTATGAACAGCAGTACCTCGTAAGAGTATTCTGTATTTTAAAGTGTTTAGGAAGAATGTGCAGAAAATACGTTTGAACAGCTTTAAGTAATAATGATGGCAATTGTATATGTTTGTTTCCTTATAGGATCTGCTCTCACAGATGCATCACTATAGTCCTGGGGTTAAGCATAATGCACTTCTTGGACTCAAAGAACTCCTGTCTCAGTATCCCTTTGTAATTGATGCACACCTTTCCAGTATAATAAGCGAGGTGGCAGCTGTGTTTACAGACAAAGATTCCAGTGTCAGAGGAGCAGCTGTTCACCTGCTGCAGTTCTTGGCTTCGAGAATAAGAGCGGAACAGATTGCTCCATTTTTTCCTTTGGTAAGTGCCCATCTCTCTAGTGCCATGACTCATATCAGTGAGGGAATTCAGGAAGATTCACTGAAAGTCTTGGACGTTTTATTGGAAGCATACCCAGCTCTTCTTACAGACCGCAGCATTATATTGTTGAAGAATTTTGTAGAGCTTATTTCTCACCAGCAACTCTCAAAAAGAGTGAAAAGCAGGGACAAACTTTCGTGGATGCTCTCTGTTAACCCAAATCGCAGAGTAACTTCTCAGCAGTGGAGGTTAAATGTGCTTACCAGGCTCAAGAAGTTTCTCCAAGCAGTGGTAGATGGATCCAGTGATACAGAGGATGAAGGGCTTCAAGAGCAGAAGGACAGCTCTCATTCTGTGAGGAACCCAATATGTATTAGTTGGAAGCTCCATGCAAATAATCAGCAACATATACAGCTGTTTGAAAGTGGTGGCTTACGACCAAAGATCAACTCATCATTTAGACTGAGGTGAGAAAATGTTAACCAGTTTGGGAATTAATGTCAACTGTGTGATTGCAATTTAATTTTTTTGCTGGGATTGTCCCTTAGCCATACTTTAGAACACTTAGTGTAATGTGTAGTCTTACTGCAGAGGCTTGAAAATACAGAAATTCTCAGCAGATAACTGTGTTATTGTATATAATGAACTTTTCCATTATAAAGTCTTTATTTTATGCTATTAATAATAATTTTGGATTACCATCTCTATTGGGATATTTTTGGAATGCAAACTGACATTGACTTATTGCAGGATATCGAGCAGACCTCGGGGCAAGTAGGCAAATTTCTTTGTGTGAAATGTAAGCTTGTTAGTGATAATGAATCTTACTGAAATTTTGTGCTTTTACCTTCAAGAGTCTATCATAAACTTAGGAGTCTGTTATCTATGACTGTAGCTCCTTTTAGAAAGGACAGCAGGATGAGATGTGTGTGGTGGTATGAGGTTCTGCTGAGTTTCCAATTCTAGATATTTTAATCACTTCACCAGTTTTTATATTCACTGTGGATGAAAGATGTCTCTGCTGAGGCATGCTGATGAATATGAAAGAAAGTGTAGTGTGCTTAGTCACCGAAAGGTTTGTGTGGGTTTCAGTAGTACTCTAAACAGATGTGAGCTGAAGTTAAGGGAGAAATAAACAACTGTTTTGATTTTCTTCCTCCTATCTGATTCACCCACTAGAGGGGAACCTCCTACCTCACTTTATAGTACTTTATGAACATTGGCTTCCTCATGTGCATTGCTGTGAATGTTACATATCTTCTGGCCGGAGATCTGGAATGGTGACTTTAAAAATGGAAGCAGTTTAGCTGTTACACAGCTCTAATCCCTGTAGACACCCAGGTGGTTTGAAGAGAAACCACAATCCTTGTTTTACTGCTGGAGAGGACAAAATAAGAAGTATAAAGCAATTATACCAAATTCATCTAGAAAGTCAGTGGCAAAAAAGGGTACAATACCCACTGCCTACACCATTACTATGTCCATCTTATATCTTTGGAGGAATGAAAGGCGGAAGAAGAGGTGTTCTTTTTGAATACCACAGGTGTTGACCTGTGGTAGCAGGTGTTTTCCATCTCTGTCAGGGAGAGATATCCATTCCTGCTCTCCTAGGCTTCCTCTTTAGAGGTAGTGTATTACTTATGGTAGGTATAAGCTAAAAATTAACCTGAGTAAGAAGTGCAGCTTACTCTCCTAAAAGTGTTGTTGTCAGCATAAATGACCAACAGTATCTGATGCAGGTAGAATTTTAGCTGGCAGCAAGGCTGGTGAAGCCCCCTTGAGGCAGGGGAAGGGTTCAGTGCTGAGCCCAGAACTGTCCTATTGAGTTCATCTTTGCAGTCAGAAGCACACAGCTGTGGATCACAGTGTATCAGAGGATGCTTGTATTGTGCCCTGGGTGATATGGAGTGTATGACGTACCAGGCCATGTAATAGCTGAAGATGCGTTGTATCCAAGGTCTAGGCAAATAAACTTTGTCTGGTGTCACCTGAGTTGGATTCTGCTTTTCTGAGGAGCTAGATTTTGGTGAAACATCGTGATACACTTCTGGTTATAAATACTTACAAAAAGATGTTTGCAAGCATGAAGACGAGCCAGAAGAATAGAAGGAAACATGGCTAGAATCCAAGGCGACATTGGCAAAGCAAGTTGATGGCAGCAGAACAGAAGAATAGAAAGGGAAGAAGCATCTGCTGAAGGTACTAAAATGTTCTCATTTTATTGCATTTGTGCATATTTTTGGTGTATTAGTTTTTCACAAAGGGCCAGTACAGCTTGTTTGAGTGACTATGTGTGAAGTTCTAATAGTGAAGAGTTGTGGTGGTTCTTGTATTTGCCACTGAAATAATTTTTGATAATCTAAAGGTGTTTAATTCTGTCACTTCCAATCCCAGCTATTCCCTTTTATGGGCATTCCCAGGCCTCCTCTCTGGCCACTACTGCAAAGACAGAAATTAGTTGTAATAAGAGATGTAATACTCAGTGTGTGTGTGTGTTTAAAGTAATAATCGAGCTAGGACTAGCTAAGGATAATAAGTTGACCCAACCATAAGTAACTATTTGCAGTGTGTATTGATGGTCAGTAATACTGCAAGTAAGTTTCAGCTTTGTTCTTTAACAAGTAGGCTTCCAAACGGCATAATTGTATGCTAAATTTTCAAAGTTCCTGTATCTATTTAATCTTGCAAGCTCATTGGACAGGGCTGACACGTCATGCAGTATTAGTGTTTAATAAAAATAATAGCTTCGGAGCTTGGAATGCTGGGTGATAGACTTCATTATCTTCTGTTGTGTGCTAGATCTTCCTAGTGTGTTAGGAAATTGTTAGAATGTGTTCTCTGCATCATGTGCTGACTGTGCTGCTTTTGCATCAAACTCATTTCAGGTGTGGAAAAACAGAAAGCCTTCACAACTCAAATGTGGTGATACCAAGGCGTGTGATTTTTTTTTTTTTTTCTTTTTTTTTTTGACTGGAAGAGAAACAGTTGAGCTTCAGATTCTGCTGAGAGAGAGGACAATATGAAGCTGCAGAGAAAAACTTGCAGAAAAAAAATTGCTTGAGAGACTGAAATGGAAGATGAAGCATAGCCAATAAATACGTACATGTGCATCAAAGAGAAATGGAAAATGCAGTTCACTCAGTGTGCTGTGTGTTTGCTGCATTTGGCAGTGCACACAGAAATGGAGGACAAGTTACCTGGCTAAAACTGCAAGCCATAAAAACTTCCAAAGACTTCCTGTTTTAAAGAACAGCAAGTTATTTCCTTATTTTCTGTTTCTTTTATGCTTCCTTGACTTCCCTTTGCTCAGTTTCTGTTGTCTTCTTACTATCAAATGGCAGATACTTACACAATTTTTGTTTGTTTAGTCCTGCTGTGTAAAAATACTGGTATTTTAAAGAAAAATGACAGCTTAAGGGGTACATAAATATCCCTTCAATAGTATTTCATTCTGATGTAAGGGTAATATGCTTTGCAGTGTTTCCAAAATCACCCTACCACTCAAGAGTAGTGATAACAGGTATGTGACAGAGTAATGGACATCAAACCTGTCAGGTTGAGTGAACCTGTATTACTAAGGATAATGTACTAAACAAATAAATGCTGGACAGATTACTATAATATTTTGTCATCATCTGTTACTGGCACTTAAATTTTATTTTGCACTTTTATTGTAAACCTTGATTATGTGGAGGAATCGTACCTGGGGAGATTGGGGCTTCTGCAGGGGTACATGAAGGCTATGCTAAGTATTCCTACCCGAATGCTTTCAGCAGCTGGGAGGAGTATCCCTTTTGGCATGAATTCTTCCTTTTTCCATTCCTTGTTTCAGAAAAGTACTGAAATAGTTGTATGTGTGTTACACTTCTGTAGGAAGCTTCCAGTGTGAATTACCAA
The DNA here is from genome assembly GCA_037013685.1 of Acridotheres tristis. NCBI lineage: Eukaryota > Metazoa > Chordata > Aves > Passeriformes > Sturnidae > Acridotheres > Acridotheres tristis. Next base: position 89,826,183 of record CM072886.1, read on the forward strand.
CTTCTCCAGTTTCATGCACTGTTCACTTTTTAATTGGGAGATTTTTGTGTTCTTTAAATAGACTGCTGGAATTCCAGAGTTCTGCTGTAATATCAGGTATTTTTTTAAAAAGAAATTATTAAAGACTAGTACTTCAGAACTATTCCAGCCAATTACTGAAATTTCAGACTTCATCTGTCCCAGCATAGCATTTACAGGACAACCTCAATTTTTCAGTGAGATTATAGTCTTGGTATCAACAGGCTTTAAAATTCATTGTGGTTGTAGCTCAGAGATGGGATTTGTCTACTGTATTTGAGATGACTGAGAGCTAAAAAGCCGAAGATAGAACCATTCACCTTAAACTCTTTCTAGTCTAAAAAAACCTAGTGTCTACTGCAGTGCCTGCACCACAGAAAGGAAATAAGGCAACAAAATGGACAAATAAACCAAATTATATTTAATGGATATGTTGGTTGCTGCAGTTAAAGCTAAGCTTTATAAAATTTTAATTTGTTTGCTTTACTTTAGTACTTACTACCATTATCAATTTTTTTTTTCTTATAATCAGTTATATTTCATTTATCCCTTTTATTTTGTGCTGGAGATCCAAATTCTCTCCCCCCTCTTACCTTCATTGAAAAATAGCTTGTATTTTTCTCATACTTTGTTTTTATTCCTCCTCCCTGTTCCTTTTACACGTCATTAATACCTGTTTGTTTTGGTTTAATTATTTTCTTGATACACTTGATACCAACTTTAGAGAAATGGCAGAATAAAATTTTCTCTTCCTGTTTGTATTATAGATGGTGGCAACAGCATGTAGCTTCACAGAAGGAGATATAACTAATTGGATAATTTAGAAATTATTAGGGAAAACTGCTTTACATCTTCAATGTGAAATTAAAATATTTGTAAACAAAACTTTTGCAGGTCTGTGGAAAGTTTTTCAGTTCCTGTTTTGAGTGTATATGTAAAGAAAAATGACTTGACGATCATTACTGAAATAGAAGGGAATTTAACAGATTCAGTGTGCTGCTTTATGTTAGGAAATTAGAATTACGATAGGAATTCCCTGCTATGAATTAGGAAACAAAATTGTAATTGAAAACAAATTTCACAAATGATCGATTGAAACTGTTGTTGCCTTTTTTTAAGGAATCTGTACTCATTAAAATTAACAAGAGTTATTCAGGGTTTTAGTTCTTTAAAGAATCTTCTTTTTGAATTGGATGCAAATTGTTTGAATGTATCTAGTAGTAAGATTGGGTAATATCTGCTGATTATGCCTTCAGGGACACAAAGTGTTTTTTGAGTAGGGGAGAAAAAGAGTTGGTTTTCTTGATTTCTGGCAGATATTATTTTAATTTAAACTATATCTTAGTTTGTTTTTTTTTTTTTAACTTCATTATTAGATAACTTTCTGTTTAGTTACTTTTCAGAGCATAATAGCTAAACATCAGCTGGGAGCTAAAGGTATATTTTTACAGGAACTTTTTTTCCACATTTAATATGAAAAACATTGTGTTTATTATCGTTGGAGATAGCTATTAACTGTAATAAACCTCATGCATTTGACAATACTTTGTAGTCAGCTTCGTTATTTTGCTTTAATGAGCTTAAAAGGGGTTTTTTATTATTATTTTGTTGTGCTGAGTATAATTAATTCCTTCCTGTTGGTTGAAGGTGATAGGATAATGTATACCATATTTCTCAATTTCACAGACTTTTCATATAACAATGGAGAAAGAAGTACTGAAATCTAAAGAGTTTTTAAAGAAGCACACGAACTTTCAGGGAGATTTGGGGGCCGGTTTGTTGTAGATGGTTTGAACTCCCTCTTTTACATACTGAAATATATAGCAAGAAAGCCAGCAAAGATTTAATGTGTTAAATAAGTTACTTTTTCACATTACTGACAAAACAGGAAAGTGGTGTTACTGTAATCTTGTTTTGAAAGGTGTGATCTTTTATCTTTTTATGCTTTTTTTGCTTTTGTTGTTTAGGTCTCTGACAAGTGTAATGGACAGTGCAGAAAAAGGCCTGTCCTCGGCTGAAAACTTAAAAGGTTTTATTGAGATAATAATTCCATTACTGATAGAGTGCTGGATTGAAGCATCTCCTGCACAATCAGCTCCCATTCTTGGAAACCTTTTGGAATCAGAATCTCAGCAGCTTATGCAGCAAGTTCTTAGCATTATACATTTATTGTGGAAACTCACAAAGCGACATGATGAAACATACAAAATGGTAAGGGAGAAATGATCCATGGAATAATGATAACAATTCATTTTTTTAATAAGAAACTAGTGGTTTGGTGATTTGAAGTACTGAAGATACTTTATTAAGAAAAAGCCTAGGTGTTGAGTAGATTTTGAATCTGCATTTTGTTGCCTCTTACTGTAGAAAAGAATCAGTTGAACTGAGCCATGAGTTCAGTAAATAATCTCCAGGAATCCTCCTTGACTGCAGCATAAAAGCTTTGAAACTGGAAGTGGTATTGGAAAAGGAGGAACATTTTGTCTTCCAGATAACCTCTAGAATATAAATTGAAACAAAGTGTAGAATGGGGTTGTTTCTTCCTTGTTTTTGTGTGTTGAATAGTTTAATGGGGTGGGTGGGAATGAACAAACCCTAAATGTTTGAGAAGATAGAAGATAATGGTTGTCTGAGGTGCTGTAATTGCTTGGTGCAGTCCGTGTTGCTGTGTCGTGATTGGTAGGATCATAAGACGTTGGATCAAAAAGGATTTTAGGAAGTATCCTCTGAAGTTTGTTTTTTGTTTTGTTTTGGTTTTTTTTCGCCCAATTTATTTTCTCCGTCTTTTACTTAGATAACTGATTTGCTTTTTTGGTAACTTCTACTGCTTTTCCAGAAATTTTGCAAATTGGAAAAAGAACCCAATTTCCACTTCGGCTATTGAGTCGTTGGAAGGAATATCTTGACAGGAAGAATGTCTTTGGTTTAAGCTGTACATAGGACTGTAGGCCCCTTTGCTAAATTAAAAGCTACACAGAGTAATTATTGGAAAACATTTGAGGAATCATTACATTAGACCAAAGTTACCAAACGTACACAACCTTGAGGAGTGAATTCAGTGTGTCTGAGCAAAATAGACTGTTACTCTTTTTCCTTCATCTTTTCTAGAGGCCCTCTTGGAAGTGGGCAAAAAGCAAGCACTTGTCCTGGTAAATTCCTGTGGCAGCCTCCTGTCCCTAGCCTTTTTCTGAAGGATCCTGCAGAGCTGCTGCCCTTAGCCATAGGGTGCCTGTATTTTGGCCATATGAATGGCATGCTCTTCTGTCAAGATATGTACTGGTTTGGGTACACACAGTTGGATTATGGCCTTAAATTGTTTGTGGGGAGAAAAAAAATCTGAGATTCATACAACTTGGTTTTTTTGTGGAGCAAATTTCATTTTAGATAAATGGTTTGTTTTCTCTTTATAGTTACCTTTAAATACAAAATGCATTCAAATGGTTCAGTTTGAAAGTGAAAGCTTTGCTTATTTAATAGCCCTTACAGGCCAAAGTGGTTATTACAGTCACTGTGGAAAACCACTCTGAATATGCTTGGTGGAAAGCTATTGATCTTTGAATTTAATGGCCATTCTCTGTTCTTAATAGTTGAATATCAAAAGGATTATTCTGCCTGATCAATTTGATAGCAATGCAGGCTTTTTTAGTGCTGAGTTCTCCTGGATACTTTGTGCAATGGTGACTGTATGCTAACCTGCACAGCAAAATTATTTTAAAATACTGAATCATTTTTCTGTAAGGGTGGTCTTTCTACTGGAAAATGTTTTGTCAGTGGACTTTCAGCCACAAGTACATTAATGATAGGGAAAGATGAAAGAAGTATTGGAATATGTTGTAATGGAAAACTGAGTACAGTCATGGCAAGCTAAACAGAGTCCACTCTGATTTTTAGAACCCTAATAAATTGATATAAAAGTACTTTCATTCAGATCTGTCATTCAGTTTAGTATTGCATATATCCACGTAGATATGTGCCAAGAAATAGAGTGGTTCAGTTAGGATTACATGTTTGCTCACCCTTAACTTACAGCATCTTGTTACTCCCTTATTTTGTGGACCTTCATGCACAGCACTTGAAAGTAAAGATATATAAACAACTTGCAAACAGAAGATAAAGTTCCTAGTTTTCTTGATTCCAATAATGAATTTTGTCACATAATTGTCTGGATTTATTTAATTTACTACCGTATTTTCTGTTTATCATTTCCTTTCCTTAACAGGAGCTATGGCTTCGAATGAATTACCTTGTTGATTTCAAGCACCACTTCATGCGTCATTTTCCTTATTCTTTACAAGATGCAGTAAAACACAAAAAGAAAGATCCATGCAAAAGGTAATAATAAAATCAATGCCATGTAGCAGCTTTTGATTTCATAAGAGAAGTGGGACAATGTGACTCGTGCTTTATCAAATACTAAGTTTTTAATGATGGAAAACTTTTTATTGCTTATTGCTTGAAGATCTGTGGAGGTGCTGTTATAGGAAGGTTGCAATGCTTCAAATTGAGAAGTTTTAGTTGTTCTTTGTAAAAGTATTGTATAGGAAGTTGTCTGAATAGCATCCAGTAGAAAATTAAGTGCTACCTCAGGGAAATGAAAGTATTTTATTCAACTCTTGATCTGGAATTTGCATATTGCTAAATGGTGATTGTTTTAGGCCGACTGGTTTCATACTTCTGCATGTTTTCTTCAGCTGACTGTTGAATTACATTAAATATAGTTCAAACATTCTTTTCACCTACATATAGTCTCCTCTAGTGTTACAGGGCTGGGTGAGCACAGCTAGGAGAGGAGATGGGGCACACTGTGGCTGTCTTGTAGGGCAAAGCAGTACTGGAGCAGAAGCCGAACACACATTTCTTCACTATTGAGCTGTCAGAGCCTGTGCACAAATCCTCTTTTGGTACAGGCCAGTAGTAAATTGTCTCCTCTTTCAGCTCCCAGATGTGAGACTAAATATTAAAGTTGTTCTGAAATCATTCTGCACCTTTGCAGTCTTTGTAGAACACTGGTGTATGTACAAGGGGTATCAGCTGGTGTTCATTTTTGTTTCAAAAATAATTTTTTGAAATCTTTCTGTTCTTCCTCCCTCCTCCCCTTAGCAACAGGAACTGTATGAAATCCTCAAACAACATAGACCATCTTTTACTGAATTTAACCTTGTGTGACATAATGGTTTCATTAGCAAGCACTTCAACACTTCAGACGGACTCTGGTTGGCTGGACATGATAAGGAAATTTGTGACAGATACTCTTCAGGATGGCAGCAAGTTGAATAGCAAGCAAGTGAACAGATTGCTTGGGGTGACTTGGAGACTAATGCAAATACAGCAAAACAAGGGTAAGATGAGTAGTTCATGGAAAGCAAAACTATGCACTGACAAAGCTTGAGTTGTTTTACCGTTTTAAGGTCTACACCTTACGTTCTCAGTTATTACACCATAATGTATTTTGTCATAGAGGTAAAACGAATTTCAAAGTAATATCCCTTCATGTAGCATTGCAGACTTTATTTTTGGAATGCTGTTAGATTCATACTGTTGATATGCAAAGTATTAATACGTTTGTACCTATTTTCTGGTTTTGCTTGTTAAGATACTCTTATAAATCTAAGATTAGATTCTATATTGAAAAAGTAACTACTAGGCTGTAGAGGTGCATGATGTTTTAATATCCTAATCCTTATTTAAAGTCATTAACATAGCTGATAGATTCTCTCAAGTACTTTAAGATGACCATTTTAGTTCTGTGATTATGTGAAATGCCAAGATACTTTTGGTGGAAGCTGCTGTTGAGTATTTTCCAATGTGTTTAATTTGAATCCTTTTCCAAGAGAAAACATTTCCAGTTATGACTTGCAGGATCAGTCCAATATTTTAGCTTACTTTTTTCTTTCATTTCAAGTACTACTTGGTTGTATTCCAAATGAGACCTTGGATATAGAACTTCAAGAAAGGACTTTATCAGTAAACAGAAAAGTGACAGCAGTCTTTTATATTTTACCAGTGTGATAGGAATGAATTCCACGTCCAAGTAGTTCATAGAAAAGTCCTTAGCAACAGATACAATTGTTAGAGTTGTGAAATGAAAAGATGTCAAATGTCCCTCAAATACATTTTGGCAGTTGGTTATATTTCCTGCCAAATCCGTTTTAATTGGGAATCTTGTCTATTCCCGTGTCTCTGGTGACAAAGGTAATAACTACTCATTCCTATCTGCACTTCAGATTTAGCTTTGTGTTGAAGACAAATAATAATCCAAAATCAGAGCCTGTCGCACCACCTGAGGTAAAGCAGAGGAATTGCTACTCAGGAAAGTAGCTTCCAAGCAGTTGTTACTGTTAGATGAGATACTTCAGGCCTTTATTTGTAATGAAATGTTGATTTTTTAAATTTTTTTTTTCTTTTTTTACTTTGTCAAACTTTTACCAAACAGTGGATAATGGCTTGTGTTTTTCTACCCAAAGTGGCCATTTTAGTGTGATAATTTTTCTCAGGAATCCAGAAAACAAATGAGCTTTAAAAAAGTTACAAAGAAATTGTGAAAGATTACTATATATGGATCTTTTCTGCTGGTCCTGTAAAAGTTCAATGTGAAATTAGTTACCTCACAAAGCTGTGTCTGTTTGTGTGGATGGTTTTTCTCACCCCTTCAAGATAATCCTTGTGCATTACTAAAAACCTGACTAGATGTCAGATTGTAATTAATCTACCAGCTGTAGAGGAGAGACAGCCTTGACATACTGGAGAAACAAGAGGAAGGTTCAACAAGGAGAAGTGCAAAGCCCTGCACCTGTACATGCTGGGGGACAACCAAGTGGAAGCAGCATGGCAGTAAAGGACCAGGAGTCCAGGTGGAGCTGGCAATGGGCCCCTGTGGCAAAGAAGCCCAGTGAGGTGGTGGGCTGTGTTAGGAGTGTTGGCAGCAGGTTGAGGGAGGTGATCCTGCCACTCCTGGAGTAGTGTGTCCAGTTTGGGGCTCCCCAGTACAAGAGTGGCATGGACATACTGGTGAGAGTCCAGCAAAGGCTGTGAAGGTGGTGAAGACACTGGAGCATCTCACCTGTGAGGAAAGGCTGAGTGAACTGGAGATGAGAAGATTCAGGAAGCGTCTCATCTCTATACGTAAATACTCAAAGGAGGAGTGCAAAGAAGAGGGAGCCAGGCTCTTTTCAGTGGTGTCCAGTGACAGGACAGGAAGTGGGCACAAACTGAAACACAGGAAATGCCATCTGAACATTAGGAACACCCTTTTCACTGTAAGGATGACCAAGCAGTGGCACAGGTTGCCCATAGTGATAGTGGAGTCTCTATCCTTGGAGATACTGAGAAGCCATCTGGACATAGTTGTGAGCAGCCAGATCTAGCTGATCCTGTTTCAAATGAGCTCAGTTGTTCATTCCCACTTCAGTCATTATGTGATTCTACAGAAGAAAAACTTTCTGTCCTTGATTGGTTTTTCTGATAATGCTCTAGAAATTTTGAACTGTGTTGTGTCAGATGGGACTGCAAAAGATGGTACATACAAAAAAAATTAACTCTTGATTTGTTGAAAATCTATTTGACATAGAAACTAAAGCCTGGAAGGGTATGTGTTTTTTAGAAGACAATGCAAAGTGAAAAATGAGCCATTTCAGTTAAAAAAATGTTTAGAGCACAATGGAAATCAAAAGAGGGCAAATTTACACAGACAAACCAAAAGAGCTGATGAAAAAGAGATTAAATAAAACCATAGTGAACCTCCTGTGCATTATGCTGCACAAGCATGGTTCCTTTTTTCTGGATTGCCTGTTTTGAGTAGGAATTTATGCTGGGGTGACATGCACATATCCTTCCTTTTCTGAGAATGTGTAGAAGAGCTTGTACCTGTGTTGCCTGAAGATTTATCTCCGTTGCTTAAGATCAAACTTGGGACCCCTCTGTAATTAAGAGGTCTGCTCCTTTCTTGCAGTTCTCAGGTATGACTTCAATAGCAGCTTGCCTGCTACTTGTATTTTTGATAAATTTTCTTCATGCAATGGAAGAGAGTACACTCAGTCACTTCAGAAGGAGGCTTGACATGTGCCAGTTAAAACTGAAGTATTTTAAAACCCCCTGAGTTTATCAGCTGTGTTTTGGGCATCTGTATAATGTGGACCTTTTAAAGTATGACTTTTTAAGAGTGCCTTTTTTTTATTGCTTCCATTTTTAAACTTGTCCTGTTCACATGAAACATTTCAAATAGTAGGACCTGTTTTACTTAACTTGCCACAAAATTATTGGGAAATAAGAATTCTACTCAGAATATTTATTTTTTTTTGTATTTTTTCAGTTAACTGCTCATCAATTAGCTACTACATAAAGATGTAATTGTTATTAATTTAAGAATAAGACAGTGTTCTGTTTAAGAAAATGCTGTCCCAGGTGAATCTTCACCTGAAGAATACGTTAATTGAGTAAGCTGATACTCCTGATGCATTGAACATAATTTGATAATATATATCTTAGTTACATGAAATATTAGAATGGATTTTATTTTTCTGTTGGAAAATGTTAGATTTCAACTTCTAAATGGCTCCTGCTTCATGCTGGCATGTGACCATGCCATTTCAGGTGATTTTTGTAGTGTGCTTTGTAGTGAGAATCTTTACATGATAACTTGAAGTTAAGTAAAAGTTTTACAGGCCAAGACTGGCACATGTCTGGATCCAGAATAATTTTTAGAAAGAAACATTCTTGTCTGTCTCTATGGGCAGAAGTTGCTCTGTTCAGTGTGCAACACAATATTTTATCTGGTTTTGCACACATAACTTAGTAAGACTAATCTGTGTGCCTGGATGAAAGCTTTGGTTTATGAAGATAGTGAAGTGATTGCTGCTACTTAAGTATGCCTTAATTGGATTGAATTCCTTGGGACCACAAACTCTCCTGTGACAAAATGAGCCAGGTCTCATACCTGTCATGTATTGCTTAAGTTTTCAGATGCTTTCCTATTCTTTCCAGGCTTGTCTTCTCTGAATTCAGGTATTTTTCCGTCTGGTGGCTTAGTCTGGTTTCCAAAGAAAATATTTGGTCTATTTCTCAGTCTATTACAGTAAGTGCTGTGTTTGCTGGCTAATTTTAGCCAATTTGGTCACAGCGGTAGAGCTTTCAAATGTTGTTTTAAGTCTGGTGATAAAACATGGTTGATGAGAGCTTCAGAGAAGGAAAGGTTGCAGGGGAGTTAGTAGTTCTTGCAGTGTCTTGTCAGCAGCCTCGAGGTATTTATTCTCTAGTTAATTAGCAAGTGTAACTTGTAGCCAACTGGTTCAGAGACAGGGGAGAGCTGGTGAGGTGTGGTGGGGAGAAAGGGGTAGTACAGAGAGAACTGAAGGCTCTGTGACGGTGAGGTTTTGGGCAGCAGAAGTAAAGGAGTAGAGAACATTGGTCTGAGGTTACTGCACTAGGGGAGAAGGATTGGAAGATTAAGTGTAAAAAACAGAAATTTATTGGTTCTCAGTTGCCTTGCCACGTGTCTTCAGGAAGCTGTGAACTTTTCACTTGCAAGTTGTCTCTATTCTTTTGTCTGTTTCTTTCACAAACTGCACAAGAAAGTGTTGTTTTAATGTTTTAGAAGTCAGTCCAGAAGTTACTTCAAAACATTTTGGTACTTCCCTCTGGAGTTCAGTGTAAACAGTTGTAGATAAAGATCGCAGCTTGCTCTGTGTGTGCATGTATAAAACCAAAAGATTAAGAAGTATTACTTCCAGTTTTTTTTTTTAATCTTTTTCCAGTAGCAACAGAACCCTTGATAAAAGCTGTATATACACTATACCAGCAAAGGAATCTGCTCTTCCCAGTTCGTACGTTGCTTTTGAAATTTTTTAGCAGAGTTTACCAAAAAGAAGATTTGAGGACACAAAGAATCAGGTAAAAAAAAAAATTAATAAATATTCTTTTTAATTTCAAAATAGTGTATTGATTTCAGGAGTGAGAATAGTGAATTTATGTGTCGATGTAATAAAACTTCATTCTGAATCTGTTTTGACACTGTGTCACTGGAATTTGAAAGTTTGTGTGCTCTTTGAAGTGGAGATGTATCAGCTTAGTTGTCTATCTTAGCATAAGTACTAGATAGATCTTAATTACATAAATTTTTAGCTTGAAGTACAGTGCTACAAGCTTATTGTTACTGACTGTGGCAGTCAGTGGATGTGTCAAGATCGTGCAGCTGTAGCCATGGAGCATTTCCATCACTTTAGCCTGAGGTCATGAGCTTGTCGCTTGGTGCCTTTGTTGGTGTTCTGATAGTGGCTGTGTAGCCTGTCTGACTTACTTTCTTCAAGAAAAATACTCTGTTTTGGGGCCATGCTTGTAAAGAGACTAGGTTTAAGAAAGTGTTCTTGTCCTTCTGGGCTCCTGGTTCATCATGGGCAGCTTTTAGATATCTGACTTGCTTCAGAAGTAATCAGAGATTATTCTCTCTATGTAATGCTGTTGCAACAGTTTTTCCTTAATCTGGTGTGCCCAGATTGTCTCCAAATCTTAACTTTTCTAGAATGTATTTTTCAGCCATGTCATCTAGTTCCAGGACATAAAAACCTTAACCACAAATCATGTGTTGATGTGTATGCATCAATTCTAGCTCGTTTGGGAGCTGCAAGTCCCCTCCAGGCACTGTAAAGCAGCTCCAAGTCTTTGGGGAAACCTTCTGTTCTCCAGGCAGAGCAACAGCAGCTCTCTCAGCCTGTCTTCATAGGAGAGGTGCTCCAGACCTCTGATGATCTTCATGGCCTCCTTGGACTCACTCCAGTAGCTCCATGTCCTTCTTATTTCTGGGGACCCAGAGCTGGATGCGGTACTCTAGGTGGGATCTCACCAGAGCAGAGGAGCAGAATCCCCTCCCTCTACCTTCTGCCCACGCTGCTTTTCATGCAGCCCAGGATACTGTTGACTTTCTGAGGGATGTGATCTTTTTCTGCTGCTAAAAAAATCAAACCTCAGGTCTCTCAGAAGTCCTGGCATCTGCTAACACAGTCAAGTTTGGGGAAAATTGTTGCCTTCTACAACTTCTTTGCTTTGTTAATCTTCTGTTGTGGTAGTGCCTGAGTACATCTAATTAGATCTACAGCCAGAAATAATCTTAAACTATGCTCTGAACATTATAAAAACTGTAGGGGATATGAGAGACAGGAAAAAAAACACTTGGGAATATCTCATTTTCCTCTTTTCACTCAGAGTGAAAAAGAAATATTTTTCATACTGACTAATTTCTCTGGGGTTACATAACCACTGTTCTCTGTACTTACCTGAAAATCTTGAGCATCTCATTCAGTGTCATGTGATCATATGACTATCTGGAAAGCTTTAACTTTCTATCTTTAGACATCACAATAGCAGTAGTTTTGTTGCTCTTCTTAGTCTTTTACATGGATCTGTGACATTTTTAGTAACAGAAGAATGAAATCTCAAAAGCTCTTTGCAAAAATGTATGACTCCATTTACGTCTGATGAGACATTTGAAGACAACATAATATTGGTATACTGCACTATTCCATTTCTTTCCTTTAGAAACAAGTGGTTTTTTTCAATTTCTTCAAAGTGTGGACTGTTCAATAGCTCCTGGACGACATTAATATTGTTCCATTCAATTTGATGTTGTAGCTCCTTCAGCCCTCCTCTGACTGTTCTCATTCTTTTATTATTTTTTCTTAGAAGATCATCAAGAACAGCCTAAGAAGAACAGAATTCACATTGGAGCATTTCTCCAGATTTTTTTGTGAATGTGTTTACTTTTTAGGTGTATCTGATTCAGAGGATAAAGTAAGAGCTTTGGGCCTGTTGCTGCCTTGCAGAAAAACAACCAAACCTGGCTGGTTTATTACATGGTTCAGAATTAAGTTTTGTCTTGTTGTTTTAGTTTATCTTCACCCTTAATCACTGCACACATACTATGCACTGTGTGTATATATGCATATATTGTGTGTGTCTGTGTGTGTGCATGCACATTTGCATTTATATACTGGTAAGAGTCTGAAAAGGCTATTCAGCCTCACAATCTGCTTTCAGCACTGACTTATGTGAGATGCTATAGGAAGAAAAGAATTACTTTTACCGAATACTCTAAGCTTCCAACCATTTGAAGCTTGTACTTCTTCACTCTGCAGAGCTTCTTGTGTTCATCACTCAGTGGGTGTCTGTATCTGAGCTTTTCTCATCATTGCTTGGACCAGTCTAAACCAAGAGCAGCTGCAGCCAGCATCCTCTGGCAGGGAGCAACAAGCTCAGCTGTGTCAAGACCCAACTTACTTTTGCTTGTTTAATCCTGCCTCTTCCTAGCTTCATTTGATAGTAGCATCTGCTTCTTTCTGTGGAAGCTGAATCAAATGTTTTATTCCCAACCACTGTTCCCATAAATGATTCAAGTGATTTGAGACCTCTGAGCCCACCTCCAACTCACCCACTTCAGTGATCTGTTTTCCAGGCTTTTCCTGCTGTTGAGCAGTTCATCTCTATGCAAGGCCTTTTCCTCTTGTGTCATAGGTACTTAATCCCCGTGTAAAGTTTTTGGTTGACAAGTCTTTGAGAGTGAAATAATCTGTATCATCATCATGCTTCTCTTGTTGACATCTTGAAGACTTACTTTGAACTTCTTGGCTTGGACTTGGCAGCTTTTTTTCTTGTGATCATCACTTTAGTAATAAGCTGATGAAATGCTTTTGATTTCTAAATGATACTTGATTTGATAAGCCAGGGTGACATAGAAATTTTCTCCTATGAAAGATAGGATTAGTCCCTACAGTTTCAGTTTGAGGCAGAAAGGAGGAATAAAAGCAGCTTAGTCAAGAATGGGAAGAGAAGTTTGTGTGGGTTTCTGTTGTTTTGTCTTTTTTTTTTTCTCCCTCTTTCTTTAGAAGTCGAAGTAAAGTTTTATCTCGTTGGTTGGCTGGCTTACCTCAGCAACTGGCTCTGCTTGGCTTGAGGAACCCAGAACTTTCCAATCAGCTCATTGATATCATTCATTCCGCTGCTTCTCGTTCAAACAAGGAATTGTTGCAAAGTTTACAAGCCACTGCTACTCGAATATACGGTAAGACTTTGACACTCTAGCACAAGGAATTTTGTCCCTCACCTGGCAGGCAGGTTGCAAGAGGTGGAAAATCCTATTGTTTCCTAGGTAAAGCTAAAGACTGAATGGAGGGCAAGGTTGCAGATTGGTTCAGTCCCCTAAAGGTTAAAATGAACTATGCGTGTCATTTACTAGAGAGTAAAAAGATTGAGATCTTTAGTTCAAATTAGTGGGACTTAAATCTGATAGACTGGAGACTTTCGTTTTTGTGTGTCCAAGAATCATAGAATCATTTAGGTTGAAAAATACCTCTAAGGTCCAAGTGGTAACCCAGCACTGCCAAGTCCACCGCTAAACCATGTCCCGAGATGCCCCATGTTTTTTGATCACTTCAGGGGATGACAATACCACCACTTTGCTGCACAACTTGATCCAATGCCTGACTACCCTTTCAGTGAGGAAATTTTTCCTGATAGCCAATCCAAACCTCCCCTACTACAACTTAAGGCCATTTCCTCTCATTCTGTCACTTTTTATCTGGAAGAAGAGGCTGACTTACCCTCACCTGGAAGCAGCCTCTATTAAGGTAACTGTAGAGCATGATCCAAGCCCCCTGTTTTCTGGGCTAGTATTGCCTCTCTTTTTTTTCTCCTTTTTTCCCCCCTCTTTCATGTTGGCTATAACATCCTCATGTCAGTGGGTAGCAGAGGTATTGGTCAGTGCAGCCGGGAAGTATCTGGGCGTGTGCTGACCTGACCGTATGTTGTGTGCTGCAGATCCGCTCGAGGGCACGCTGGTGCTGCTGCCGGCCGAGGCTCAGCGACGCCTGGTGCAGCTCGTGTACTTCCTGCCCTGCCTGCCCGCCAGCCTGCTCGCCTGCCTCAGCCGCTGCTGCATCATGGGCAGGATGTCCTCCGACCTCGCTGCCACCCTCATCGGCATCCTGCACATGAGGTACCGCACTCTGCACTTGGCTCTAGCCAAAAACAGCCCCGGCTGGCAATATTTAGTCGTGAAGCATGAACTTGATGATCAGTTTGCACACAGAGAATCAATATAACATGCAGGAACTGATGGTGTGGTTGGCCTGTTGCTTAGATTATGTCTACACCACCCAATTTTCTACAATACGTGTTGAGAAAATCATACAACTGTTTAGGTTGGAAAAGATCTTTAAAACTGTGTCCAACCATTAATCCAGCACTGCCAAGTCCACCACTAAACCGTGTTCTTAAGTGCCATATTCATCTATCGATGTTATTTTACTGTCTTTGTATATATTAATGAAATCTGCCAAGAATTTTCATCTTGAAATACAAACGTTAGTGCTTTTAATACCTGGGTCCTTTCTGTAAAGACGCAAAGCAGCATTAGCCTATCTCTTACAAAATCTGTAAGGCTGCGTGGTACTGAGCACCTTCTACCCAGAACATCATCCCAGTGGTCTTTGTTCTGCCATTAATTGCAGCTTTTCCTTGTGAATGCTTCAACCTGACACAGCTGATAGTGAAAAACAACCAACCAGTTTTTCTCATGTTCTGCTTTCTTTCAGCTCACTTTTTCTCCGATTACTACACCTAAATAGCCAAATTACGGTTGCTAGGCAAGTGCCTTGTTTGAAATTATTTATGCTCTTGTTTTTTTCTGTCCTGGCTTGAAAGAGGGTGGGTTTGCTTGTGAAGTCAGGGAGCAAAGCTGCTGTTCCATTGAAGTCAGTGGAGGGCTTGCTGAGATTTCACAAAGGTGTTTTGTTTTGCTGCTTCTGGGAAAAATACATCTTTCTCCATTGGTCAGTATTGTGGAACCTTGGATGAACAAGCAGGAATTAATCTTATAAGAATTATGCTTAAAGCAATTCTTGATGCCTTTTGGATCTGAAACATTTTTAATTCAAATAGGACACAACACAATGTACTGTCAAATGCAGACCTGTTTGTATTAGCTGTGTAACATATGGATAAAGTAACTAACATAGGAAGCAATAGTAGTGACATTTATATTCTATATATAATGCATTACTGCATTATAAAAGTGGAGTTCTGCCTAGTTTTGGGAAGATGGAAATCAGTTTTATTTTTTAAAATGAAAAATTGTCTGCCATATACTGGAATCTCAGTGGCAAAGTATAACCAATTCAAAGACTGTAACAACTAAAGTCGATAATAAGCACTCAGGTGCTTATTTTGATTTTAGATCTTCAGTGGATCTTCATTGTGGGAGATTAGATTTTTGTAGTAATGGAATGCCTGTTTTCTAAAAATTACTGTAAAGCTGCAGGTGGGTTGTGGGCATTTGATGCTTTTGACAGAAGATGCAAGTGGCAGGCGGAAAGCAGTGTTCTTACCAAAAGTAGGTTACATTCTGAGAACAGAGGAAGAGTAAATTCATTCTTTTCAGACATGCAAAGGAAGTAAATTGATTTTAATTTATGGCATTTGGAACACATTTTAAACTTACTTTGGATTCAAAAACTGTAGATAATCAATCCAAGAAGTCTTTCTGAAATCACTAAATGAAAGAAATGTGCTGATGTACTTAGAGTGGTGCAGTTTTTTTGTATTGATAATCCCTGACAGCCCTTCTTTCTGGAAGCCTGCAAGTTATAACGAAACTTGAAAAAGAGAGATTGCTCTTGACTGAGCATTGTTTTTATTTTATAAGGTTCTTCTCACTTCTTTGAGAGGAATCAGTATTAAGAACTGGAAGTTGATTAGTGTTTTTTAGAAGCACATCTGAAAATAATACAAGTCCTTGGAAAGATTAAAATTACTCTTTCATAGACAAAGTGAATGCAAGGGATGATGAAAATACATTTTTACTTCTATATGCAAGTTAAAAACTTATACAGGTTACAAAGTGCATATAGATGACACCTTTTTTAGCTTTGGCTTAGGTGAAATGTATTTTGTGGAAGATTACTTTTTTGTTTTTTGTCAGTCATCATGACACTAAATATTTTATCCTAAAAGATTAATCTAGGGTGCCTTAAAGGCTTAGGGAACCAAGTTGATAGAAATGTTTTTGGCTGAGGGGAGCATCCAAAAAAAGTTGCTTTGTCTACTTAAACATGCAAAGATAAGGGGATAAGTAATAGTGTATATTAACTTTTCAAGAACAGAAGAATCTGCTACTTCTTTTTCATTGGAAAATAAGTTGTACAGTCTAGGCAACAATAGTAGGTTTTCTAGATAGGAACCTTAGCTGGGCTTTATGAGCTTCATAACCTGTTATTGAACAAGGGATAAATGAACCAATTTTCTGTCTTTTATCAGAAAGGCCAAGCTGAACTATTATATCCAGTTTTGTGGCTCGATTTTAGATAATGACGTGGACAGACTGGAGTGAGTGTCAAGAAGAGCAAAGAATGATAGTCTGTCAGTTATGATAATGGGGAATGACTGATAAATTGGCATTTTAGGCAGATAAGGCTGGGAAGAAGTTGGAGTCAGTTGTGTAAAAAGCTGTTGAAAAGGAATGGAAGAGTGCAGTTTCAGCAGGATTAAAAATACAGACCTTAAATATCAAGAGAATGTTTGGTTTGAGTGCTAGAAAAATTTTATGAAAGCAGAGATACATACTGGAATGGCTTATGTAGCAATGGGATACAAATATACTTCACTGGAAATACTTAATATCAGGGAATTGGGTGGGACATGGATGGCAGAGGGTAAGCCTCCTTAAAGCCTTTAAGGAAGTAGAGAGACTGGGTAACTCCTGGTCATCATTTACAACTCTTGTGATACTCAGAGTTAAACTTTCAAGTTTGTCAGATGAATGGTACTATAAAAAAACTTCTGTAAGTCCACATTTCTGTTCCGCTGCTTGGTTCATGGGACATTTTCTGTACAGAGAAACTGTCCCAAATCCATGGAGAGCAGTCATTTACGAGTACCCCGCTGCTGTCAGTAGATGGCGCTGTTTCTCTTCCGGTACATTCCTGTTCTCTGTGCTGAGGGGTGACTCTCCCTAAATTTCTCCTATGGAATCTACTTATTCGTCAGGCTTTAAATAGATTGCATTCAGGAGCATCAGAGGGTTTAGTATTTGTTGTTAATTTCTTCAACAGCCTTTATTCCCACACTGTTCCGACTGGCAGAGGATGGCTGTTTACAGCAGTACTCATATGGAGCTGTGTGTATTTGTCAGGGACCAGCTATGTTAAGGTGGATTCACTGAGAGTACCTGTGGATCATAATAAAACTTGCAGTTATTCCACGAATAATCATTAGAAACTCAAGGAACTCGCGCTTTTATGTGTGTAGACTATAAAACTAATAGTAAGTGTATCCAGATGGTTCAAAGCACAGCCCTGTGATGATATCAGGTGGTAATGTTAAGTTGCAGTTATTGTGTGTTACCGTATTACCTTTCAGACCTTCCATTTTTTTTGTTGTTTTATTAGAAGTGAGTTTTGAAAATATTCAGTAGTTTCACTTTTTATTTTTGAAATGGTGAAGTGAATACTCAAGTGGTGTGTAGGAGCCCATTAAGTGAGCTCTGTGTACTGAGAATGAAAATGGTGTTGGCAGTATTTCTATATAGAATGGGAAGGTATTGAGCCCCTGGGAAATTGGTTAACTATATTGTTAAGTTATTAGAATGGTTTCTGTAGCACATTTGGTCTACATTCGCTGAAGCTGGCACAGACCAAAGACAGTTCTGAAATGCAGCCACCCCATTTTGGATGCTGGTATGAACATGGCCAGGTTTGCACTAATGGCTCATGATCTCTGTGCCATTGAACAGACATTGCTGGTATTGGAGTCTCTGGGATGGCTACAGCTGGTGAGTTTCAGGTGAAACTGAGAATCAGAAGGTGTTGTAGTGGCTTAATTTCTCTGCTTTTCCCCTCAAATGCCTGCCTTGTGCCTACTGTATGGGATCTGAGATGTAAGTAGCTTCAATAAATCCAGTCAGGTAGAGTTCTGAGGGATGGAAGTGTGCCAGAGTTTTGGGGTATAAGTCATACAGAAGCAGGTGAGGAAGGGTGTGGAGCGACATGAGTGAACAGCCTGTCACGTCTGTCTGAGAAATGAGAGAGAGAGCAGCTTCTTGACGGGAGATGAGTTCTCTCAGTTGGCCTCTGACTTAAGCCTCTGATGAGCTTACATTTTTGGAGAAAAATGGAAGCATCTGGGTTTTAGAAAGTGTTTTGTATCAAATCTACTGGATGGATTTTTTTTGTGATCTTTGTGATCTAGTACTGTTTTGATATATTGAGATAGGCAGTTCATCTTGATGCAGTGTGCCACATTTCTAGAAGAGTTAACTTCAGTATTTTTTTTTCATTTATGATTTATTGAAACTGTTGAATAAGCAAATAGTAGTTCACTGCTAGTTAAAAGTGAATGGTTTAAGTGTTGGTTTGGAATATACAATATGTGGCATGAGTTGATCTTTGGCTTGAAATTCCAATCTTAGCTTCACCTTGATAGTGGAGTTCTGGTAATTCCTTGAGGCTGTGGATATGGACAGGTAGACAGTTCTCTCCAGGAAGTGAAAAAATATATAAATCACTGATGGTCTGATAAGGACTAAGGTAATAAACTTTAGCAGTATCAGAAGTAGAGCTGGAAAAAATGTTGGTGTAATCTCCCTGTGCCTGCTTTCTGCATTAATAGGGCAGAAGGGATACTTCAAAATGGTTTTAAGGAACTAGTGAGGTATGTGCTTATTTTTTGAGCATTTTTTGTAAGACTGACTTTGAGGCAAGTATTTTTGTCAAATGTGGAAATGTATTAAATGTTCTAAATATATCTTTCTGTATTAGGTAGATTACTTTGTTTGCCTGAAACAGTGGTCTGCTGTTTACATACCGAACTCTGTGCTGTTACAGTTGCAGTGAAACGCATTTGTCAGGCTCATTGTTTTTGGTTTCCACTCGGTGATTTTGTGGTGATTGAGGGGCAGATACTCTTCAAAACAGAATTCTCTTTTTTCCTTCCCTTTTGTCTATGGCGCTATGTTTAAGATGATTAATATGTAATCTATGTACTTACTGTTGTGTGTTCTGTTCTGTAAATTGTGGATTAAGAAATGCAGATGGTGGGATTGTGATCAAATATATAAATCAGGAAGTTAGATTGCTGACTTTATGGGAGAATTTTGTTGTCTCCTCTCATTCCTTAAAGAACAAATAAGGAAACTCAAATGCGATTTATGTGCCTTATTTATGCATAATAGTTATGGTTGTTTTACAACTTTTTATCCATTGGAACAGTGTGTCTGGAAATTATTTCACTGTAATAGAGAGTTGGACAGATAATATTTCACTGTCTAGATAAAAAACAATGGGAGTTAATTTATGGCATTTCTCCCTTGAAGTAGGGTGTCCATAAATGAGATCTCCAATGGCTTCAAACAGTCATTTCTTATTCTTGTGGGACTCTTTCCCTGCTGGGGTCTCACCAAGTTGTTTCTGTTGCTGTAGAAAAGGAGCAGGGTGAGGACCATATAAATGAAAGCTGAGTGCTCTCTGGCATAAAGTGTGTGAGAGTTCTAAGTTTTCACAGGTTTGAGATAACCCTGGAGGTAACTTTTATTCTGCTTGATGTAACTGTAAATGGACTCTTCTCTTAAGAGGTAGTGCCTTTAAAATATTCTGCTGCTTTCCAGACAAGAATGAGGGAACTCAGCTGGCATTTCATCAAGCATCCAGGCATGCCTGTTGGTTCCTGCTATCCTCTGGAATCTAGTGCTTAGAAAGAACTGACATGGACATTTTAACATTTGTTTGCTGCAAGGTGTGAAATTCTGTGTCTAAAGATGCATTACTCAGAGATGTATTAGGGTTATAACAGAGTTCTTTATGGATATTTCCTTTGTAATTAAATGCTACTTTTTGTTTATTTAGTCATCCTAGTTATTTTATCTGCAACCTTTGCCAGCATAGCATGAGGAGGCACAATGATAATGCAAAATGTAGCTAACAAAGACCCTCTATACTACTCGATTAAAGAATTATTGAATGCATAATTACAGTCAAGAAAAAGAAAAATAGCACATTCCCCCAAAGTGTTTGCAACCAGGAGGAAACTTGGACATGGTGTTGTAACCCATTATTGTGGTTAGCAACACTGAAGGAACATCTGAATTCAGTAATTCTCATGCAAGTGTAGAAAATATTCCAGACCAGTATATTTATTTTAAAAAGACATCAATAAAATGAAAGTTTTTGCCAAAATAAGCTAACTTAATATTAAATAAATAACACAAAGCAAAGAAGAGGAAACTCTCAATTCACTACAAATGGTATATAATGGAAAGTCAACTCAGGACATCTTGGAGAATGAGTCAGAAATCATACATGTATAGAGAGGTATAGTAGTTATAAATGAGTTGCTAGGAAAAATGCAGCAATAGTAAGGTCTGTGTTCACTGAAGTGCCTTTTCTGGCTGTATTTTTACACCCCTCGATTTAGAAACAAAAGTAAAGGAGGAAAGTATTAAAATGGTTACGGTAGTGCATAAGGCACTATTGAATAAACTAAACATTAGAGTGTCCTTTCAAAATGCTGATTTTTCCCTGTTGGGGTACCACTGAGGATGAAGGGTAAAAAAATGATCTGTTTTCCTTGCTGCAAGATGAGAGAGGATCTGTAGTTCTTGAGAATCAGACCCCGGGGTTACAGTGCATTCCTTCATCCACATCTGGTCAGGAAATTTCCTTTTTTCTTGCTCACTGTTTTGTAAATGTCTAGGACTTGAAAGAGGGAGAAGTCCAAGCTTATATTTAAGGACACAGCCCCTGAATTTTTCGCCAGGTTGGTTGTAGTGTGAGGTTCCTAATCAAAGGGAAAAGAATTATGTTGCTGCACTACAATTGCCGCCGTCAGTAAATGCCCTTTGCTCATTAGTGAATGTTTCTTCTGATTTGTGCTCTCATTTATAATGTGAAAGCAGTGCTTTGCTTCAGACAACTTCTGCAGCTCTGGAGCAAATGAGCAGCTGACAGGCTTACTTTTAACAATGCATAGCTTAAATTGTTGTTTTCTTAAAGTAGGCTTCATACTTTTCCTCAAATCCCTGGTAATTCCTTTCAAATGTTTGTTGTATTTTGCTGCATTTTCCAATGGAAAGACTTGATCCTTCAAAAGAGATAATGAAAGTTAAAACAAAAAAACTCACACTAACAAACCAGTGGCTACACGTGGTAACTTGTTGGAGGAAAAGGAAGATAAAAACCCCTCACTTGCTCTTATAGCTTTACATTCAGGTCCTGTACTACCTGGAGATAAGTTGGTCTGAATGATGAGATGGGTGTGTTGGAGAAGTATTCAAAGATTCAGTTTTTTGATTTTTTTTCTCTTTTTTTAATAGCAATTTCAACATCATTTTATGACAGTCATGGTTTCCTGTGTTTTTCAGAACTGATATGAAAACTGAGAGTGCTGATCCTCATTAGCAGTAGAACTCAAAACTGATTTGATTAAGTTGAAGCAGGGACATGAGTTTTTACTTTATTGCAGTTGCATTTCAATCTGACAGAAATTATTTTTCATTAAAGCTGAACAGGAATAAACTGTGCCAAAGCTGAGATAAATATTGGCACAGGGCTTTTTAATGTTTTAAAAGAATATGTTTTACAGAAGTGTAAGTACATGCCTACACTGGGAGAAAATGTATATTTTTCTTCCATAAAGGTGCAACAGTCCTGGTGTGGTACTTGCGTGTGATTTTGCTCCTTTCAGTGTGTTTTCTTGTTTATACACACAGTTCCTGACAATGATAATATGGAGGTATTTGGGATGTATTGTGACATACTTTCCATGCTCATAGGTAATTCCATAAGTGATCCATTACCTCGTATTTGGCAGGTGTTTTTACATGTAAGCACTATTTTAAATGGCAGTCAGACAATGCAGCTGTCATTACACAGCTGGCTGGCTGTAAGACATGCAGAGTTTATAACAGTCCTGTGAGAAGGCTGGCTAGAAGACACACCTGTACAGTGTAGTCCCAGTGTGGTTTTGTCAGCAGAGCAGTGTTTCTGGGCTCAGACTGTGACCCCTGGGCACTGTGCTGAAGAATTTGAATGGCTCCTGTAGAGCTAAGGGAAGGATGCTGCAGGATATGTGTGGAAGTCTCTCACTTCTGATGTATACTGGATCAGTAGCTGAACACTTTTGTGTTGATAGATAAACTTTGGGCTGATGTTAAACTTGCTGTGTTGAGAGGTCATAGGTAGCACAGGTCATAAAAACAGGAAGCCAGAAGAAACAAGGAAGCCTTTTCTCTACACTTCTGTGTATCAATAAAGATTTTTTTCTTAATGCAATTTCTGGTTGATCACAATAGAAGATTTACAAGTGGTAAAGGAGTGCTGTTCTATGTATCTGTGGCCCTGGGTTGTGAAGGAAAAATCAGCCCTGTTTCATGCAGTGGAAACAATTCTTTATGATCCTTGGTTGCAGTGTGATTATTTTGGCTGTTAGGGAAGAACTTCACTACTCATATTTCCAAGGCCTTAACTGAACTCCTGGATATGCCAAAAGAGCTACTCTGCTGTATCGTGATGAGCTGCAGAACAACAGAGCATGGGAGGT
The DNA here is from genome assembly GCA_037013685.1 of Acridotheres tristis. NCBI lineage: Eukaryota > Metazoa > Chordata > Aves > Passeriformes > Sturnidae > Acridotheres > Acridotheres tristis. The sequence continues at coordinate 89,848,770 of CM072886.1, forward strand.
GCTGGTGTGTCATTTCCACTGTTAGGTAGATAAAATGACTGAATTGCTTTGTCAAGAGACAAAAAAAGACAGGGTAGCCTTGATTAACTTACACTTCTAAGTACTTCTATATACTAAATAATGTGAATGCTTGTGGACTTTTGTCATCTCTCTTTCTGGGTTGTTCCCTAGTAGTCACCAGTGATGTCTGCCTTCTGCTGTATGAGCTGATCAGTTCTACCCACCATCTCCTGCCTTTAAACCAGTTATCTCTTGATATAAGGACCTTTGTTCCTACCCTGAGGCTGCTTAGATTTCTGGATTTTTTTTTTTTCCTCAGTGTTATAGGGTCTTTCATATTCATGTGCAGCTACCATTAACAAGATTTCCAAGAGCTGGATCATGCAAAAATTTTTCTTTCAGAAACCATTCTGTCTGTTCTCAGGCATGACACAGGTGTTCATGTGTCAGCTCATTTCATCCATTGTTACGGTGTTAATTTGTCTGGTGTGGGCACTGATGTTACAGACCTTAGTTATTTTTAAAAATAAAGCATACCAACCAGCTTAGAAAAAAAACTAACAGAAAAAAACCCCACACCAAAAAAGCAACTAAAAACCACCCAAAAACATGACAGAATTTGTCACTCCATACTCTTGCAGGTGTCAGGGAAGTTCTCAGGTATCAGATTGTTCCGGGCTGCTAGTTCAGTGCCTTCTCTTGGAGGTCTTTTGCAAGATGAATGCCATCTCATCCTGGTAATTCCCTTTTGGTTTGTTGGATTCTGTAATATTTTGTGAAGCTGCTTGAAATCACAACAGGTTATCTTGAGGAGTTGTTCTGGTATGGGAACCAGAACAGTTTCTTTGGTGATTGGAGATGAGCAGAGTCCCTGTAATCTTTCCCTGCTTGATTGCCATCCTCATGCAGTGGTTGTCTGCTGGGTGTACAGAATCTCAGGGAGTTTTCTGCTCCTGATGTGATGGAAGGACAATTTAATAATAAATTAATAATAGTATGTTGGTGGTTAAAGCACTTGCTGAGGTTGTGGAAAGTCTGTGTTCACTGTCTTCATCTGAAGGGGAGATGGATTTCCTATTTCCTAACACAGTGACTTAGTCATTAAACTATTTTGAGGATGTGTACTTAATCATTTTATTAAATGTTATTAAATTTTCAAAGAATTGAGGCTTAGAATGCAGTTAGTTTTTTTCAGGAAATGAGTGAATCAGCTACTGACTGTGACTGTTTAAATGTTCTGTGTGGAACAGATGTATCAGTGAAAGAGAGGAAACTCCTTTTACAATCATTTTATAACCTAGAATTTAAAAATACAGTTGTGGGAGGGCTTGGTTTAAATCTTTGCTCAGTAGTTGATAAAATCAATTTAAAAGAGGATCACCTATTATAGTACAAGTTGTGTGTCTCAGGCTGTTGTCTTGCCAATGTTCAAATAATTCTGTAAAGCTTCGGGAATACTTTGCACTAGATATTCCCAATTAAGGTGCTGGGAGCATTTTCCTGGAAAGTAAGGGAATTGGATTTTATTTTCCTTGAACAGAAAACACAAACCCTTGACCTTACACTTCTCAAGTGTTATAACCCTCACATTTATGAACAAAGGGTGATAGTATTAATGCCTCAGAAGAACTGTGAATCTGGCATTTGCTTTTTTTTGTTTTACTTTAAAAATACTTGGAGACTGAACTCGGGGTTGAAATTAGTCACACTTTTTTTTTCAATTTTATTGCTAAAAAAAATGTCAAAACCCAACCCCAATCCAAATTCTAAGGAAAGCTTGCTTAGCAAGTGCTAGACAGGTGCATTGCTGTCTGTGCTGGAGTTTGAGCAGTGTGTTTTATAGGAGGACAAGTGGAAGGATAATTTCTAAAATGAGTGCAGCAAGGTTCGTAAGAATTATTCTACTAGAGACCTCTAAATTACCCAAAGATTCCTTGTGACTGTATAAGCCAAAATCAACACCTAAACCTGAACCATAGGTCAGTTGGTAGCTGATTGAGGTCAGAAGGCACACAGATAGTAGTCTGCAGTTGAGGAGTAACTATTTGTGCACAACGTGCAGCTGTGTGGTATAGCCAACCTGAAAATAACAGCAGCATGAACTAAAGTAGTGAAGTCCATCTGGAGTTAAAAGTTTGCAGCAAGTGATAAAAGGAATGCACTGCACACTTGCTTTGACTGAGAAATATTTGCTCTGCTAATGACAAGAAGAGCAGTAATTTTTAAGTTAATTAGATTCAGCTTTTCTTTTAATACCATTTGGTGTACAGAGCAGGTTACCTCAAGGTGCAATTCTAAACCTCAAAAGAGAGGTTCCCAAGAGAGCAGGTGACCTTATGGAAATTACAACATGTAATTCATCATAGTCAATGTGGGTTTGGACTACGTGACTGGAGAGGTCTCACTTATATGCAGTTTGATAACAGGTTCCCATTGTCAGTAATAATTTATACAAAAAAAGAGAACTTATAATATGCTTTTTACCTTTCTTCCACATATAAAGCAGATTTTTTTTAGTCAGATGTCTGGCATGTCATTTACAGGCATCTTGAAAACGCATTTTAGAAGTGCATATAGTCCCAAATTATTCATGGTACTTTTAATATATTAAACTAAGATTTTAAAAATAATTTCTAGTGTATTTGTACATCAACATCTCTTCTAGAATGAAATATCTCTTGTTCTGTGTTCTTAATCTTATTTTTAATTTCCTTTACTTCAAAATTGAGCAGCTTTAACAACTGTCTACATTATAGGCACTTGAGTTCTAAGGTAATTGAGGTGATGACAGCTGGTTAGACTTGTATTTAAACAAACTTCTGTGCTGTAATGCTGCTCTGTTTGTATTATTAGAAAGACATTGGTTTTGGTCTTCATTTATTGTGAGATTCCCATGTGGTGTTTCAGTTACATGATTTCATGTTTTTTTTTTCCATCCTGCTTTCTGTGTGGAGTACACCATGAGCACTGAAGGAGCACTCGTGTTACAGTTTGGCCCTGTTTCAATAGGAGGATCCATGTTTTCTCTGTTGTATTATGTCCCACTTGGAAAACAAAGGGATTTCCTCCCCCTGCCACTTACAGAAGTTTTTTGTTGTGCTCAAGTAATTTTCATGGCTGCAGGAGATGAAAAGGTGATGTTTTTCCCAGTTCAAAGATGGGGAACTGAGGCAAGAAAAAGGTGTAGACAGATGTACATAGAAGTACCTGATAACTTTAGGAATTCAGTATGAAACATTTGGGCTCTGATTTTTTAGAATACATAGCATCTTCTGTCTTGAAAACAAAAAATTTACCTCAAATTCACTGTAAGTTCAAGTGAAGAAGTAGAGCTCAGATGGGTGCTGCTCTGAGAAATACTTGAAACTGTATCTCTTGTCAGCTGTTAGTGGCGTTTTCATCTTTTAATCACTGTTGAACTGTTGCAGGACTAGGGATAACTAGCTGAAAAAAAAGGGATGAGAAACTTCCAGTATGAATAATGTGAGCTTATTCTGTCCTGAAAGAAAATAATGCTGCTTGAAGAAATGTGTTATCACTGAATTCTGTCCTCCAGTTTTAAAAAGTATTTATCTCGCATCTTGTATAGCCTACCTGAATTTGTAATACTTTCTTCTGCCTTTTTAATTTATGCCTCACACACTGTGCACATTATAGATGATGCAACAAATAAGGCAGGGACAGGTCAGATTACGTTATCCTTCATGGTGTAATCCTGATTGATCCATTCATCCATGATTTGAATGAGACATAGATTTCTTTGGGTTTTTTTAGAGAAAATATGACACATAATATTATCGTACTCTAAGTTGTATAGAGAGGCCAAGGTGAAGATCAGAGGCAGCCTTCTGTGTCACTGTCTAAATTCAAGGCTAGATTATTTTTAACCTTAATGCTCTTTTAACATTGAGGCTGCTTCTGTGCATGTCATAGCTTTCACTTTCTAAAAAAGTAAACTGCAGCTGAATTTGGGGATCTTGATTTTGTGTGTGTGTGACTCAGTGTAACTCTGCTAGTAGAGATGAATCTTAAATTAAACCATTTAATAACTCTGTCAAGGGTTTGTTCCTTATGCTGCCTCCATGTTCCCAGGGCAGAACTGCAGGGATTTTCTCTGCTTCCTCTTATGTCTGTATCAGTGGCTCTTAGCCTTAGCATCTCTTAGGATGCTTAACATGCTTATCCTGTTCATGAGTTTGTACATGCGTGAGAAAACAAAACTGATGAAGTGTTTGATTTCCAGAGGTTTAGCAATAAGCTTTGGAATTATTTTTCCAAAGGAAAACGATGTCCAGACATCTCCTAAACCTATTGCAGTTTCTACTTGCTAACCTGCAGCGAATCTTGAGTTTTTGTTCAGTCTCTTCTGGAGGTTATGTAAAATTCTTGAATGCACTGGTCCTATTGTAAGGAATTCAAAGCATCTGCTAACTGTTGCATATGGAAATGGAATTTTTCCAATATGAAAAAATAATTTCTATTTTATTATTTTGAACCAGATTCTAACAGGATTTGTCATGCAAGTCCCTACTTTCTGAATTGGGACTTATCACATGTTCTTTCTTTCTCTTTTCCTACCCAGGATTTATTTATTTTCACATTTGCCTGATTGCCTTTGCAGCTTCTTCTCTGTCATGATCTCTCCCAACCTCTTGCATTCCCACCATTTTGCTCAGTGGTTGCATCACAGTTTGAATTTCTGTGACTAGTCTAGCAAGTCCTAAACTCTCTTAAATCTCTCTCTATGCTCCTCAATACTTATTTTGGTAAAACAAGTGACCTCAAGTCACACTCATGGTCTCTGTGCATCAGATTTAGGGAGATTCTTCTGCTGTGCTGAACAGGACATGGGTTTCACTCTCTCTCCTGGTGTATGGATCTGAGTCCTGTTTGAATATCCTCCTTAGTGAGTGAAGTAGTGGTGGGAGCTCTTGCTGATTTAGTTGAGTATATGTGAAATCTCTTCCATGCTGTAATGAGTGGGACTGGGACTTCCTTGGAAGGATGGAAAAAATTCGCCATTCTCATGGGAAACCATTGGCTATGGCCATGGGATTTGTCCTGGAAGAACTTGGCAGCCAAGTAGCAGCCATAGGGCTGGGGAGAGATTGAGAGACTATGGGTTAAGAGAAGGAAGTGATGAGCCAGGCCTCAGGGCAGGACCAAAGGCCTCCTAGGAACCCTCCTAAAAGGGAGCATGCAGAGCTGCCTGCACTGCAAAGTCACCACGTCACCTGAAATATGGCAAATCCCTACTGTCAGGCATTAAGAATTCAATACAAAGTGGGAGCTTTATTTAATAAAGCCTTACTTTGTGCTCTCACATAACTATGATTTTTCCCTCCCTAGAACTAACTATCCTACATGGTAGTCTGATGGAATCCTGAATTTTTTCTTTAATTTAAAGAAATTCTGAAATTATGGAGTTTTTCTTCTTTCTTTTTGAGTAACTCCAGACACGTGCATATTCTAGCTGTCATTTTTGTGGATGCTGAAATATTATGGATGGATTTTTGTGGGTGGCAAAATGTATATGCCTGGCACAAAAGTATTCCAAATTTTATATTTTTGCTCCCAAAGCAGAGAGCTGTAAAAAATTCCTGCATAACAAGCTTTCCAGAATTTTGTTACCCATGAGCTAAGCCATTTTGGCTGTTGGCACAGAGAAATTAGGAAAGAAAATTATTTGAGGCAGATAGTTGGCTTGGAAAATTGCATTCAGAAGCTCTGAAATTTCACAAGATTGTAAGAGTGGAAAGCAGCAATCTCTTACAGCAAAGATCCATAGTCTGCAGTGCCAGTGCCAAAAGCAGCATACAAGGCAATTTGAATAATATGCATTTTTGCATAATGTGATATGGGTCTGAGCTGCAGCCTTGTGAGGAAAGCATGTGTGAGATGTCCTTGTTCGCAGCTCCTTGCTTCCTCCTGGTTCAGCACCGACACATGGGCCAGACTCTGCCATTAGGTGGTCACAGGTGTCTGCTCTGAGTTTCCATAAGCACTGGCTTCTGATTTGAGACACCAAAGTAGGCTGGTGCTCCACTTGTTCCAGATTGCCCTCGAGATGGAAGGTGTCAGATAGCTTTGATAACGGGTTTGCTCCTTTGTTTATTGCTCCTTTTCGTGTTTTAAATCTCCAACCAACATTTTATCTTAGCTGTGTTTTATAGCTTGAGATTGCTTTCAATGGGGTTTGTTGTTCATGTATTAAAACGAGTGGATAAGATGAAAAATATAGCTCAGCATTTGTAATATAAAGACTTTTATCAATTAAGGGAAATAAAATTAGCTTAATTTTCGGTGTCATCACCGTACTGAAGATTATACCAGTATTAATGAAAAGTTGCTATCTCAGTTGATTTAATTATCTAAGGCCACACAGGGGTACAAAGTTCAGTGTGTCTTGTCTTTAAAAGAGCCAGTTATGGTTTTGAGGTTATTTAAAATGCTATTCTAACAACAACTATTAGAAACAGGAATGCTAAAGCTGTAACAATTTAGGCATGTTAATTGATCGTATTGTGCAAGTAGGTTGTGAATTCTTAATTACATGATTTTTAATAAACTGTCTGCTATTGGTTTTGTGTAGATCATCGTTTGCAGGCTGGAAGTGCCAAGTGCAGGATAATTCAGTGAATGATGTGGACTATTTCAGCTTCTTGTTTTCAACCCTTATAGGTAATCCATATGAATGTAATAATTCAGAATTAACAAAATTAAATTTGTTTTGATAGTCAATTACTGAATTTAATTTAGAGTAAATGGTTTAGTAAGTACTTTCTGAAAGTAGTTCTAATCTTGCTATATATTTTTGATACGAGATTTTATTTTCTTGATCCAGTTTTTGACACTCTATTTTTACACTTTTCCATTTGGGCTGAATATTTGCATATTTTTTTCTTCATTCTGGCAACTTTCTTAGGAAAGTATGAGGAAAATCTAAATTTAGCATATGACATAAACAAGATTTTTTTTTTCCTAGCTTGAAGTAAATGCCTTTTATTGGCTCATAACAATATAAATTAGTGCCTCTGGGATTTCCTGTGAACATGCTTACGCTATTAAAAACATTCCATCAGAATAAAGTAATCAAAGTACGTTAAAGTGAGCTGGCCAAGGTCAGTGTGTGAGGAGAGAGACTTCTGCTACTCTGCTCTTACTCAGCGATAAAAATAGTTGTATTCTGTGGTGATGCAATTTTGGTAGTTACAGTGGTTAAAATTGCTTAATATTGCAAAGAAGTAGCTCTCACTAACTTGTGCTGTGTTAAAAAACTGTGTTTTTTTCATCACCATGGTTATTTATAATGTTCAGCTACTTTGTTTTCAAAGATTACCTTTTTGTTCCTAAAATGCTAAAAGGAGTGCTGAACAGATAGCAGAGAAAATGAAATCAAAGCCCAAACAACTCTTGTGGAGTAATCGTCCTGTTTTACGAAAACATCTAATACCTGTCTAGAAATAATAAGCCAAATTATTTTTTTTAACCCTGAGGTTATATTATTTATTACTGAGGTTACTGAGTGAACACATAAGTATTTTGCATTATACCCATTTTTGTTATATTTTTAAAGATACATATATTGAAAATAGCATAACACTGGCTTCTTAAAGTTGTTTTTTTTATGTCACATTATAGTACTATCAGGTTTTTAAAATATTTTTGTTTTCTGTCAAAAATCAGCATTTATACTTTGATATCCTTAGTTTATTAAACCAAGCAAGAGCTTTTAAGAAAAAATTGTTATGTTGACATAGTGTAAAAGACAGTGTTTGTCAATGATGCTGTTGAAGTAGAGCACTGTTCGGCTTGTTTGTGATACTGTTGTACTGCTTCTTCTTCCCCAGGGTTTTCAAGAGAGGAGCTGACTAGTCTCCAGGGCATTAGAGGAAAACCACACATTAGCCAGACACAGCTTTCACCTATCCGTCTTTACCTAACTGATCTGGACCAGTTTTTACACCACTGGGCTGTGACAGAGGTAATACATCAACACTAATTCTAAATGACAGCATACAAACTCTGAGTGCTCTCCATCCCTTTTCCACAGATGCCTAAATCCTGTCGTGATTTGAGTTGAAAAAAGAATGAAAAATATAAAAGCTGTCAAATAGCCAACATTTTTCTACAGCCATCAGATATTTTGAAGGAAGCTGCTTTAAAAGTTGAATGTTTAGACACACAGTATGCAAAACAATACTCAAGGAAAAATTGGTAGAAGCCTTGGTGGAAATTCTTAAGCACTAATATTAGGACCAGCAATATGTTTTGGCTTTCAAAAACAAATTAATTGTAAAAATACTAATTATAAAGAGTTTTCTTGTAGAATAAGTGCCACTTATTAATTAAAAAGCACTTGCATTAAATAAAATTTGAACTTGGAAGCAATATTAAGCTGGCATTAGTCATTATTTTGAATAATTCCTGACTAGTTAACGAGTATATGCTGGGATTAGAAACTTCACTTTGAATTCAGTACCTAGCATCATAAGAGCTAAAAACTTGATTGTTGGTTCTAAAGGGATTTGAGCCACCAAATTTTATTCAAAACAGGTGCATTAACTGTCTTTCTGCATCAACTCTTTTTATTATTTAGCTCACCAGAAACCACTTTAAGGTGTGGAATCATGTTTTAATGATGTACCAATTTGACAATATTTATGAAATCATAGTCCTGAATTCAGAAAGAAGAGCAAAACAGAAGGTTTTAGTTGTATGTTTTTTCATTCAAGAAAGCAATATAGTAGATGTTTTATACTTGATAGTGTTTAAGTGATAATGTTCTGAAATTTATAGTCTGAGATACACACTCAGTGTGTGCTGCTATGTATTAAGAGAGTATTTTAAGCAAGGCTGTTGTTTAGCACCATCACTGACACACATTTTTAGATGTCCTGCCTTCAGTTATTCGGCCTATGGAGAAGTTGAACTTTCTAATTTGTTTTGCTTTGTCTCTTCTGGACAGTAATGAAGTGTTTTCTCACCAAAATAACCTTTCTCCGGTATGGAAGGATCAGAATGCTCTCTTTCCATGTCCTGTTGCTCTGTGAATACACAGAGAGATTATTTGTTTCTCAGAGTTAGCATAATCCCATACAGCATCTGAAGGATTTATGTACACCTTACCTCTTTCTGAAAATGTCACCTTTAGTGTTTTCTCCTTCCTCTTTTTGCTTCTATTCCATACATCTTTCAAAGTTGACAGTGAAACAGGACTGTTTGCACACAGGAAACAGTGAAGTAGTTTGATTTCTTTTTTATGCCTTTGCTTCCTGATTGCAAGTTTGAGTCTCTTCTACCGCAGTCTTCAGTGTTTTGGTGCTGTCAAGGAGAGTCAGTATTTTCAGAAACTTGGGACTGATTTTTGTTAAAGTACCTTTTCTCAGGAAAGATACAAGGTGCTCTCCCAGGTTGTTAGAAGGGGATGGTGGTCACTAAGCAAAAAGTTGGATATTCTTGGTTAGTAATGAAGGATGATTTGGACATCCTGTGAAGCACTGCACGACCGCACTTGTGCCAGCCTGAATTCTCTTCTGGATATGAAATAGAATAGAAGCAAAAACGCCACACTTCAAAAATCTGTGTGAAGAAGAATGAGACTTTCTAGACCCACCTGATTTTGTAGGCTTTTAACCAAAGAGTTGTGAACTGTTGCATTTTCCCAGTGAGGGTGGTCAAATACTGGAATAAGTAGCCTAGAGACATTCTGGTTTCCATCTGTGGATGTACTCAAAACCAGGCTGGACACATTGCAAGGTGACCTGCCTTAGGTGACTCCACTTGAGCAGGAGCCTTGGATTAGAGGAACTCAAGGATATTCCTCCCAACCCGAGGGATTCTGTGATGATTTGAAAACTCCTTCTGAAGTAAACCAGGTCTTTTTGTTTCACTATCAACAATTCTCTTCATTATTTTTGCTTTTTAGACATAATGAAATGCACATTATGAGTAAAGATTTGTTGTTTTCTTTTAATTGGTAGGTTTGTTACACTTATATTTGATCTAAAAGTCAAACTTCTCCCATTTAAGTCCTGCTGGGTACTGCAATGCTCTTTGAGGTGTTCCCAAACAACAAGCCCAGGTTTGCTAGGGTTTTTTTTTCCATGGAATTTACTGAACAAAAAAGTAGGAGCACCTTTTCAATAGCTTGCTTTCATGGTGGAGAAAAATGAAGATATTCTTGCCTCTGATCTGGTAATAATGCTGATATATCAGGTTGTGTTACAATGAGAAGAGATCATTGGTATTGAGGTAACCACTTCCTTTTATGAGTTGCAGAATTCCATTCATTTTTTCACTTGTCTGGTTTTGATTTCAGATGCAGTCATAGATACGGTAAATGACACATTAACAAACCCATGCTGAAGCTCTTCAGCTTTTAGATTACTTTTTTCTCTGTGTTTAAATATCTAATACATTGTGTTAAGTTTTGGGGGGTTTTATGTTTTCCTCATACCATTCTCCAACGTCAAACATGTTGACCAATATGCTATATAATGCTCAGTTTCTGAAGAAATTATTCTGGGGACTGTAGTCCATTAGAACCTTGGGATGTGGAGTCTGGGCAATTTTTTAAAACCAAGAAGGCAAAGAAGAAAGAAAAAAGAGAAAAAGGCAGGCTTGGTAAAAAGCTTTCCACTCAAGATTTGCCACAAGCTGCACAGGAGTACTTTCTGTAGATGAAGTAGTTTTCACTAGGTACTGAGCAAGCTGATCTGCTTCAGAAGGAAAAAACAAAAAAACCCAACTAACTAAACAGCAACAACAACAAAAAGACCTCAACCAAAAAAGCAAACCCCAGAGTTGCAGGCTCTGGGGAGAAGAAAACTGCCAGCAAATCATGAGGCTCTCCTAGGGTATCTGGAAAGACAGTGTGATATGAGGGTTCTGTTTGTACTGAGGGAGGTAGGCTTGGAGACTGCTTTCTTCCAAGTGGACAACGTGTGATAGAATTTTGGAGTTAAAATATTTTTGGCTGTGGCAGAAAATTGCTTTATTTAGATAGAGAAGTGCTACAGGAAATAATAAACCCCAGCTTGAATTAGTCATGCTTTTGGTGGAATTTGGTATAGTGCAGAGCTTCTGAATGCTAACCTTTCATCTGTTCCCTTGCTGGATAAGGAAGTTTATGGTGATGCTGTAATGTTAAGCAAAATGTTTGTAGTAATTTTAAATACCTGCTAAATGAGAACAGTGCTTGTTGGCTGCAGACCAGGCCTCTACTTTGTGTTGAGAATTGTTTGTTTAAGTGTTCTTATTATGTAGTTGTAATTCAGGATTTCCTCTCAATGGAAAAGTATTTTAATGTGGGTGAAAATAAATAAGGAACTCTCATGGAATTAGGATTTGATGGCCTGGTTTCTTATCAGTAAATGATCAGATTCCTATTAGTCCTTCCACCATCTTCTTTCATCTCTTCCACCTCTAGTTTTGTCTGAACCACTGTTAGTTTTTAGCTCTCTGCTGAAAAAGAATAAAGTTGCAAATAGTAATTCCCCATAAGTTCTATGCATGTCAGAGATGCAGGAGAAAAAGCAGAGTGTGCCTCTGGAGAAAGGACAAGTTCTGGAAAGGAAAAGAATAACTTGAGGCATTTTCAAACAGCAGTTTGGATTTCTGGAGTGTTATTATAGCCAGGGCACCTGGTAGCATGTGGATGACAGTAACAAATGCACTTCTGATAGGAAGTAATGCTTTTAGGTAGTTTTTAACAAAACCTGGTTTGAGATGGATATTGTTTGTAAATTTCTTTTGTCTGGAGAGTGGTAATTGGAATCGCAGCAATATTAATTTCTTTTTTTTCTTTGGAAGCTTTTAAATAGTGATTTTCAGTTAAGGAGCAATGCTTCAGAAAAGTGTCTCTTTAAATGCTGTTTTGCATAGCTCTAAAGGTTAGTCTTCATTATTTGTCTGAAAGAGATGTTAAATGTGGGAACTTTGGTTCCTTTTCTGGAGGAACTTCTGCTTAAAATTACTTCTGTCTTGTTAAAGCCAATTATTTAAAATCACCCCCCTGTAGCTGAAATAAATGGGACTCCAGAATAAATGGTTGCAGCCCGAGGGAAGAGCTTCAGCCTTGGCTCATTTTAACTGTGCCCATAGTGTTTGTCAGTGATATTGTTCACTCCCCTGTAATTGAATTGTTCTGCCAGGATCGAATGAAAAAGTGCCCACAGAAATGAAGAGTTTAACAAGGTAACCGTGTATACATGGTAATTTCTGTTGTAATATGAGATGTTTGTGATGGTTGAACATTTCAGAGGGGGAAAGCAAATGATAATTTGAGGGTTTGCTTGAAGTCGAGATTCCAGAGCTTTATTGAGCACACAGCTGACTTGAAGAAATAAAATATTCAACCAATTGTTTAAAATGTTTAAGAATAAACACTAGGGAAGGTCAGCTGCTTTTAAAAGCAGACTTGAATTCAAAAACCTTGAGACGTACGTAGTGTAATACACTAATCCATGTCAGAACTCGTTCAGTCTTATAAGTGAAATACAGTTGGGAAGACTGGATCTGCACAGATGTGGTATGAAAAATTACAGCAAATCAATAAAGATAGCAAGTCAGTGCATATAAATTAAAAGCCCTGCAAGGATGTTTGTTTTGAGAAGTAAATGGTGGTATTGTAGTGCTGTAGCTTAACTTGAAGCAGAGATTAATGCTTTAAAAAAACCTCAAAAAATGTAGATTTTGAATTGAAGTTCCTGAAAGATTTCAACTTGTTGTCTTTATTGAGATTTACAAGTTAAAGTTACACTGGGGAGAAAAGGCAGCTAAGGGTAAATAAACTTCCTTCTAAATAAAATTCCTTCTAAACCAGGAATATGGTACAATTTTAATCTTCTTAAAGGAAGACAGAAAAATTCTGTATAAGCCCGTTGGTGTTTAGTAAAGCTACATCCTATCCCAGCTTTAATGTTTAGAGGTGAAAATAATTACTTTCTTGGAAAGTAATCCAAAGTCCAGAGAAACAGAAGAGAAATAATTTAAGTAAAAGGAATACCTCCTAAAATTAATAAAGCTCTTTTTCAAAGGTCTCTTTCATAAGATGTAAAACTTAAACCAAACAAAAAAGCACCAAAACTAGCCTCTACCAGGAAAATACAAACAGCAAAACACAAACTTCCAGAAAACCTAAGCTGATCTTCAGGCCAGTGCTCCACTGTATCTGCATCTTATACTTCCAGTGTATATTTTAACACCTTGGAGCAGGGAGCTCACTGCAGTGTTACTGCACATAACTAGCATGAATTTACACCTCCACAGGTACTGTGTATTGTGCTTTATATTCAAATCCTGATACCTAACCTAAATTTGCTCAGAAAGACAGGCTTTGTGGGACAAGAGCTAAGTGTAGGTCCTGTGTTTTCAACAGGCAGTTGGATTTGGAGACTTCAGCATCAGATAGATGTTCCTTTGACAGTCCTGCACGTAGTCTGACGTGGAGGCATTCAGAGGAGGAGCAATTGGCTGTGGTGATATTTTATAGCAGTGAGGAAGCTGCAGAGCTGTGAAAGAGGGGCATATTATGGCTGCGAAAGGACACCACAAAACAGCTTTTGTTTCATCCTTTCCTTGAATTTAGTTAGTAACATGGCTCTGAGACGAGAATACAACCTGTAATGTTCTTCAGGTATGGCTTTGTTTACTCTTGGATAGCACAAGCTTCAGGTTGGCTGTTGAGTTTCAACCCTGGTTTGGCTGATAACAGTATTTTCAGAAATGCCCCTCACTTAGCGAACCAGGGAGATTGTCTCTAGCCCTCTCTGCCTTGTAGCACCAAATCTTGCTGGTATCCAGACTTGAACACGTGATCAAGTTGTTGCACAGGTGTGCTGTGGTGCTTGCCATTCAGATATTTGTGTCCAGTGGCAAAGAAAGATAACTTCATTTAGTTTAATTGATTTGCAAATATAGATTTTGTATCAGACCCCATGACAGCCAAGAAGCCTGCAGCCAGGCAAGCATCACAGTTAGGAGATGCAAGATGAGTTTGTGTGCTGCAGTTACCTCTTTGTGACCAAGACATGAACTGTGTGTCATAATTCTTCGAAGTCTTTGGAAATACCAAGTCTCTATCAATATGTGAGATACCAGATATATTCTTAAGCACTTGTAATTCTTAAGTATGTTTCTGTATTCTCATTTTGCTACCCTGAGTGTAAAATCAGCTCAATAGTGTCTTTTTTTCCCCTTGTTGCTCACCTGTGTAATGTTCCCCAGCAGACTCTGTTCCTCTTTTTGGCTGTTTCTTTTTTTAACTTACTTTTTGTTTTGTTTTATTGTGAATGTGTAGGGGTTTCATGTGAAGGTTTTTATGGGGTTTTTTCAGGTTTTTTTTTTCTGGAGTCAGTGAATCAGGAATATCTTTCACATCCGCCCCTGTGAGCTTAGCCAAGGCAGATGAACAAAGATCTCTTGTTGTACGCAGCTTTCTCAACAACTCAGGGCACTGTTAATATTGCCCTGTCAAATCAATTTATTTCAGAGAGAGAAGCAGCACCTGTCAGGGGAGTACAGTGTCTGATAAGTGAGGGTGCTTCGGGGGAGCTGGCCAAGCTTCATTGCCTGCCCCATCACCTGAAAACTTCTCGTTTTCTACGCTCCACACTAACATGTTACACTGGATACAGTCCTGCTCCAAACAGGCATTTCACGAGGGCTGGGGAATTCACCACAGAACAGCCTGTTACATTTTAGTTATCCATGCCTGAGGTACATGTCGATGTGAGTTGAAAAATATATTTTAAAGTTCACCTTAGGTTATAGCATCTGGTGTGCGCCAACTTTCTTTTTTTAATAAAATCACTTCTCAGGGAGTCTGAACTGCCTTTGGTCTGACTCCACACAGTGGCTCGCTAAAATACTTGATCCATTATCTTTCCTGCTTGCTTGGGTTCCTCTCTGTGCTCTTGCTTGTGTGTGTCTTCAAAGGAAGGTGAGTATTTTTCTTTGAAAAAAAAGAGTGCTTTGCAGCATGATTAAACTTAAAATAATATGAAAGTTTTCTCTGGACAGTTGCTGATAAGAAGTTTCCTTGAGACTTTGAATCAGGATTCTGTCGTGTTACAGGAAGCATTGAGGGAGAGGGAACAGTTCAATAATGAACAAAACATTAGTGTCGGTTCATCAGGTTTGCTTGTTCTGTTGCCATGAGGGCTCACACTAAGACTGGGCTTCCTTGGGTCATCCCAACTCTGTGAGAGCATCTTAAAGATGAACAGCATTAAACTGATGAATTCCTCTGATTCTGCATTAGAACTGTGAAAAGCCTGTGTGGGATTGCGTTGTCAGTGGCAAAAATGCTTTTAACTCATCCAGTTGAAGTAAAATACTCCATGGTGTCAGAATCTCCAGAAAAAACTGGGTCAGGCTGTGTTTCTGACGGGCCTTTCCAGCCTTGTTTTTTAAATTTGTTTGTTTGGGTTTGTTTGTTTTGTTTTGTGGTGGGGTTTTTTTGTTGTTGTGGTTTTTTTCTTCCCTGTTGTGGTTGGCCGCTGTTGGAGTTTGTCTTCAGTGTGGCAGACAAGGAGGCCCCTGTAGCAATGACTTCCCAAAGCACCAGTAGGGAAAACATGGAGTTGCAGTTTTGTGGCTCTTGATACTTGGGCTTGTCTGATCAATAGGGTTTTTTTGAAAATCTGCCAATGGATTACAGAGCCTGTAGCATTTGCTGCATAATGCCAACAGATAATCCCTCTGTTTAAGTGGATGCTTTTCTTTAAGTTAATTTATTCAAGTGACCATTCAAAATTAAAAAGAAAATGAAAGAAAAAAGCACCTTAACAAAATGTCTAAGCCTAAGCCAAACCTGTTATAAAATACTTGCCTGCCTCAAAAAGAAAAAAACCCACCCCTCCTTGATCAAAAATGCCTATTCTCAGTCCATTCACTTCAGGGTTGCTCTGAAACAAACTACTCTGGCTTTGGTCCAAAATCAATCTGTGAATGTGCCAAAAATGTGATAAATGCTAATCAAATGTAATGTAATGAATCAGCTGTGACATTTTATTATGGAAATTAAACATCATGCAAAACCTTGCCTAAGGAAAATAAATTGTCAGGGAAAATACTAATTTTCATGTGATAATTAAGTTTTCTTTTCCTTTCATTTCCATGTCTAAAAACGTTTCAGTTTCACTTTTTATAAAAGGCATTCGGTATGAAAGCCATTTTAAGCAAGATTTAATTTATGGAATTGAAAAGAATCGCCTCTCCCACTTAATTGCAGGAAAACAGAACTGATATAGGGAATGGTGATTCTGTTTTGAGGGTCAGAAAGATTTAAAAGATTGAAAAATCGACTTGCACTTTACCACAAGTCTTCTAAGGAATTATGCTGCTGTCCAGTGGTATGATGTCTCTTTTCCTTGCCAGTTTGGGAAGAATATTGAGTGTGGGAAGTATCATACCTGTATAAAATGCTCCTACAACGTGTTCTCTCAGGGAGAGCCTAAGTGGATGGTGGGCTTGCTCTAGGGACATAGTCCTAAGGGTGAAATGTTAATAATGAAACTGTATTGTTGCTGGGTGGGCCTGGTGGATTTGCCTTCAGGGTCTTTAGCTTGTGGGTCTGTACTGAAACAAAAGGGATCTCTGCAAGACTGAGTCTGGTGTGATGTGCTCACAAGCATATGGCAAACGCCTTCGTAAACTGCCTAAGCTCTGTCCTGTGAGCAACAAAAGTCTCCTGCATTTTCCCCTTTCATAATCATGCTTCCCCGTTTCCATCTGATCTGCATTCCCAGCCAGCCATGATCATTTTTACGTTTAGTTGTTGTTTGGTTACATTTGTTTTGGTGCAGCACTTTTCACTACTTTGTAAGTGACAATAAGAACCCTTCTTGGGTGTCATTCTGTCAGCCCAGGCAGGTTAAGTTCTTTGCACTCGCACTGGTAAGACAGGATCTCTCTTTGTGCAATTTTTCTGTGTCTGTTTGGTTTGAATTTGCCTTTCCTGAAAATGAATGGCTCCTACTTTGCACAGTATGTTAGAAATGGTCTAATTCTAGGTAAGATCTTACAGAGTAATATTGAAGAGATGATCCTTTATTCTGTCTGAGCGCTTCTATTGGGATTATCTTTATTTTTACATCCTGAAGTAACATTTGCCCATTTCGTGGTTGTATCACAAACACTTGTCATCAGCTGTTACAGAATTTCCTCCTCATTTTCAACTAGTAAAGCTCATAGCTGCATGCAGAAGTTTTTATCAATCTCCAAGCACATGGCCCACCACTTTCTTTCATGACTTTTTTTCTGTAGCTGTTACTCATCAAACCTGTGCGATCTTTTCCATAGGTTAGTCCAGTCCTCCTGCCTTGGCAGGGTTTCTCAGCTTGGAGCTGTCATCCAACAGTCATTTCATCAGTGCAGCTTTATCTTTTGTGTAAGTGCTGCTCATTAAAATACCAGGTCAGATTGGTGTCACAGTTTGTCCTTGACATGATAGTCCCCAGTAATAACCTCTGTTGCAGCTTGACTTTATTCCTTGACACTACTAATAACACAGATGTTTTGAGTTGATTTCTTGGGAATTTTTCCAGAGTCCTTAATATTTTATCACTTTCAAATTGCAGTGGACAAAAGCCCTACTATATTTAGGATGGTGTATTCAGTTTTAATAATATTGTTTCATTATAAAGTAAATGTATAGTAAAGGTATTCAGTGCAAGAATATCTATGACATTGTCTTTCAAATAGTCCTTCTAGTCAGACGAAACACTTGCACTGCACCTGTGATACTGATTAACATGAGCAGAGTCCTGACAGCCCAACAATGTGATGTTCCACTAGGCAGATGTGTTAAGGATCCCCTGAATTTGACTCGCATAAGCAGGGCTAAAAACAGGCATGGCATGTAATTTTGGAAAAAGCTGAATGCACCTCTGTATTGCCACAAATGGTGCCGCTTGGCCATTTCTGATTAAACTACCATTGGCATCCACGTTAGTTAAGGCTGAGTTTTCATACCACAGGACCTTGAGCTAATGGTTCTTTCCCTAACCTTTCCCATCCTCCAGCTGCAAATATCGCGGACTATTATTTTTGACACAATATGGTTGCTATGGTCCATTTTGTTACTATCTCATTTTGGTGTCTTGACTGCCTGATGCAACTAAAGTTTCAAAACCAAAATGCTATCACAGAATTTAAGCTCTCAAGTCAGATCCTTTTGTGCAAGTTCTCTTTAGATTTTGAGTCATGAGGCATCTTAGAGAAAAGCATATTGCTTTGTTGAGATATTTGTAAAACTCATGGACTTGAATTCTTTCATCCTTCAAACATCTGATCTTGGTATTCTCTGATTCCCTAAGCACAAAGAGAAGATTCCATTCCTCATGTATTGGTTCGTCCATCTTCCTTGTCCTTAGCAGGACATCACAATTGCTCATGGTCTGATAATGCACTTGTGCTGTGCATGTTAACTTCTTACTTGTCACCCTGGTGAGATGAGCAGTGAATGTGAACAGAGGGCATCCAAGCTCTCCAAGTAGTTTGTGAATTGCTGGAATAGAGGAGAAGGAAAAGAAGAACAGAGAAAGCCATCTACTGAGGATTGCAGTACAGCTTACCAGCAACTCTACTGGAGTTTCTATATCCAGGAGACATACAACATTTCATGGTAGTTTGCTGGTGCCTGATTATATAATCACCAGAAAGTTTCATGCAGTTTATAAAACAAGATTTTCCATTGTAATATTCCATTTTGTATCATTTTCAAACATAACATTTTTGGTACTGAAGAGGAAAATATGTTGAAAATGGATCTTTGCTACATTCTTCTTTGTTGTATTACTTTTCTGTTTCACTGTGACTCCTCTGTTTCATGCTTGGTACAGTTATTTGGGAAGTTTTTTTCTGAAATTCTTCAGCTCCAAGGAAAGGCATCTGTAGGCTTGGTGTGGCAGTCTAGCTTGATAGAGTGTTTTTGGCCTTCTGTCACACAGATAGAATGCAGAGCACCTTTCCCAAAATAACCTAATGGTGTAGACCATCATATCATTTCTTTAAGCACTGAACAATTTATGTTGACAATGCTACTCTTCTAGACTGTAAAGAATCTACTTTGAGACAAAGCTGCTGCATGTCCCTGTAGGTTCTTTGGATTTAGATCTGTCAGCAAAGTATGACTTCACAGTGAATGACTGCTGGTTGCTTTTGGAGTCCTTAAAAATTTGTTTTATTGAAACAGGTGATCTGTCACAGCTTGTCCACCATACCTTCACAAAGTCAGTGTTTTGACATTCTCCAGACTGGCATCTGTAAATATCTGGTAAGTACCATTTTGTCTTCTATGTTAAAACTTCCTTGTGAATTTGCTAACAGTCTCATCAATCTTCAATTCCACTTATCCTGTATTTCATATCTAATTTCAGCATTTGCAAAAACTTCAAACAAGATGTGGAGGAGTTTAAAAAATACATAACTGTTGGTATCTAAACTTATATAATTTTGCTCAGATTTGTGAATACTTCAGCCTGTCTTCAAGGCAGTTTGTCCAGAAATGAAATACTTCCTGGTTTGGTTTGTTTTTCAAAAGAGTGACCAGCAGCTTTAGATGAGATTTTTTTACCTCATCTATGTATGTAAGTGTCTAAAGTGCCACGAAGATAGAGCCAGGTTCTTCGTGGTGCTGAGCAATAGAAAAGAGGCAACAGGCAGAAATTTATGCTCAGGAAGCTCCACTTGAATTTACTGTGTGGGTGGCTGTGCCCTGGAGCAGACTGCCTACAGATGATGTGGAGTCTCCCTCAGTGGAGATACTCAAGAACTATCTGGACACAGTCCTGTGCCATGTGCTTTGGGATGACTCTGCTTGAGCTGGGAGGTTGGACCAGATGACCCCCTGTGGTCCCTTCAACCTGACCCATTCTGTGGGTTTTGCAGCCTGCCTTCTAATTCTGAATGTGCCTGAGCTGAGGATGGGGATGGCAAAGCCAGAGCTGGGTAACAGAATGGTCAGGGACAGAATCTGCAGTTCCCTGTGACACTGCCTGATGAGAGGGAGGACCACAGGGTCTGCCCCTGCCCTCCTGTCAGGGTGGATCTGTGATCTAACCAGTGTCTGCCATTCCCTGTATGGAGCCATTACTAGACTTAAAGCGTCCATAGCTTACCTATAACCATAGTCTGGATTTTTAGGAGTGGATGTTGACTTAAATCAACTTTTTAAAAGGCTTATATGTTCTACTCCCCTGTCCCTTTGAGAGCAAACCATCGAGTGGTTTTTTATGGTTGGCAAGGCTGCTGCCCAAGGTCTCCAACTGGCTGCTGACACCTCTCAGGGAGCAAAGGCACTGTGGAGGCAACATGCTATATGGGAACTTACCTGAGCAGCCTCATCTACTGGATTTGTATAAATTGAAATGTCTCTACTCCTGTCATCTTTCTGACTGGCTGACCAGCATATTCCATTTGTAGTGTTGGCTCAGTTGGTCTTCAGGATGGTTGTTTATATCCATCTAGATCGCTGCCGTTATTTTTTATTTACGGTCGATCAGGAAGAATGATAATCATTTTAATTGTTTGGTGCCTCAGGGTCCTGTAGTATTCAGCAGGGTCATGGTGACAACTGCAGTCCCACCTTCTGTCAGGCAGGACCATCATCATCCTCCTGCCTCTGCACCTGACTGGCACAGGGTCAGCCTGGGACAGCAACCTGTGCTCGTGGCCTTGAAATACACCCAGTGTCTTTGGCTGGAAGGATTTAAAAGTTTCAACTCACAGTTGTTCTGTATCTCTTACCTCTCACAAGTAATGGTATGAATGAAATACATTTCACATTTGTATTTATTGATCTTTTTTCTAAACATTTCTAAAAGAAACAGCGGACTTTTGTTAAGTGAACCAACTTCCTCTGTCAGCTTAAAATAATGTACTTGCAGGTGAGCAAATTAGACTACTGTCGACTTCCTTAAATAGTTTTTTAAAAGTAAATGGTGCCACACAGCAGTGCATTTTTTTTTATGGCTTTACAAGAAAAATCTAGGGTACTTAACTTCATAGTACGTCAAAATTTAAACTGCTTTCTAATTCACTTCCTCTACAAAAAACAAAAAATTTATTTATCATGCCTATAAAATCCTTACTCAAGATGATGTTCTCTCTTTAACAATAGCAAAGCACCACCCCACTTTGGGCTCACCATATATTTCATTAGCTTTGTTTTACTTCGATTCATAAAGCTCCTGTTGGGCTTCAAATGAGACTTACCCTGGTGACAATCCAGTCGAAGCTTTCCTTTCTGTAGCATAAATCAGAGTTTCCTTCTACCTCAGTGACTGCTCACTGCCATTTCAAGACTTGAAAGGCCTTCCCAGTCCCATGATATATGCTTAAAAGGAAAGACCTGTTCTGCCCAGAAGATTGTTTGTGCTTGCACTGTCATTCAGAGCAAGGCTCAAAGCAGTGTTGTGTTTTTCTAATGTGTTTGAGATGAGTGTTTAGAAGGGATGGAATGAAGATGTCGATTTAACCTTCTGTTGGTTTGGGTGGCAGTTTATTGGGAAAGCGGGGATTTGAAAAAATGCAGTGGTGTGTAGAGTTTGAACAGAAACAAAGTTATACATGTCACCATAGGAAAGCTCTAGGTTTGCTTATATCCCAGCAAAACATCTTTTGTATGAACTCGGGTTGTTGTTTTTTTGGTCTCGTTTTAATACAGGTTGGATTGGTTGTAATACCCGATAGCACAGCTGGATCTGTTCTATGTGCCATAAATAAGCTCTTGGATCAAGCCTGCATCATAAGTGAAAACCTGCACAGGTTCTTGGCCTCTTGTTGTTACAGTCTTCTGTATTTTCTGCTAACTATAGACAGAGAGGATGCAGAACATTTACAGAAAAGGTAAAGCTGCTCTTCTTACCGTCTTGTCTTTGTCTTTGCAGCCCACAAGTATTTAGAGATGTGAAATGAAAGGATACACCCCTTCCTCCCTGAGTTTTTCTTTCTTGTCTCTTTTGCTTACTTTAAATCAGTACTTAGATTTAAGAAAAACCCACAAAGTTACAAGGAATTACTTAAAACAGTAATTGAAGAAGGTTTAATCTCAAATTGTTCTACTTGGATGTCAAAACAATCCTGATTTTGTCAAGTTGGATATTTATACCTTAATCTTTAACCTCAGCTTCCTTCATTAGATACACTGAAAAGCACCATGCAAAGGATTTTGCTTTATGAGTACATACTCTTAACTGATCTGATGTTTCAGTTTTAAAACTTCTCAGGCATCGTTACACAGACTACAAAGCCATTTGATTTAAAAAACCCAAAAGCTACAGATAACGAATTGAAATAAATTCACTTGAAATGCAGAAATGTCTTTAAACAGGTCAGACTTTTCCACAAAAGTTGTTAAAACTTCCTGAAAATTCAAAGCCCATGTCCTTCTTCTCCTACTGTATTTAATGTCTTGCATATCACAAATAGCTGAGTCCATTATTTAATTGCTTATGAATATTAAACAAAGATTCAGGTGTACTTGAAAAGTGACTGAGACAAAAACCTCTTTGCAGCTGCATGAAGTAGAAATTGCATTGCGTGAGAGATTAAGCAACATTTGTACCTTCCAGAACAGGGCCTTAATTCTTTACCAGTACTGTACAAAATTTTGGAATATTTTCAAGTTTGGCATTTTCTGGTACAGATTTTCTGCTCTGCCACTAATTAAGGTGAATGCAGTTGGTATGATTAAATCCACAGAAGAAGGTTTCCTTGTACTGCCATGCAGCCAGTTCACAGAATCATCCTTGAAATGTGTGTCCTCAGTTACGTCAATTTTGATTATCTTTTCCCCTTAGGGATATGCTGTGGAGATCATGCATTTCTGCATTAGCACTCCTGCCACGGCTACTGAGGCTGATGCTGCAAAGCCTGCAAGTGAGCAGGATCTGTCGGGAAGAGCTGCCCGTTGTTGCTCAGTTGCTTCGCTTACTAATGCAGCATGGGCAGCTCAGGAGCCATATGATCACAAATGAGTTTCTGGTGCAACAGATCATCAAGGACATCATGGTATGAAACTTCTTCTTGTTCCCTGGGGACCACATGTATGTCATGTTTATTTTAAAAAATCATTGCAAATGTTCAAGAAGAGCTGTTTTCAAACAGAGATGGTGAAAGCAGATGTAAGACATGGCGAGGTTCTCTAACCTCCAGGTTAGGAGGGGGTTGTTTCCCTTTAGTGTTGAAAATGCCACAACCAGTTCTTGTGTTGTTCTGCCATGTTGTTGTTGGGTTTTTTAAGCAACCTACATAATCGTGAGGAGAGGGAATGCCTGGGCCTGAGCTGAGGTGGTCTGTTGGTAGCAGTTCTCCTTAGACTGGGTTGGGGAGCCCTCCTGCACTGGTAGCACCATGATTATTTGTATTTTAATTGCATATAAATTGCAGAATTGCAAAGTGAGCCACTCTAATTAAGAGTAAGGAAAGCACATCTGATGTTAACTCTCACACTTAATGTAATGACTTAGTGAACCCAGTTGTAACACTTTATTATTTGGGCTTTAACAGACACACCACGTTGAAGTGTGTAAAAGAGGAATAATGTCACTGTGTGCAGCAGAACAGGGCTGTCTTGTACATTTAACAGTGCACCTGATTACCTGTGAAAACAAAGCCTTTTGCAAGTGCTGTTGGGGAAATTGAGTTGTACCTGTTTTCTCCTTTCTAGACACTGAAGAGTGGTGAAGTTCAGGAGCAGTGGCTCACAGACCTCCATTACTGTTTCAACATCTACCTTGCCTCTCATCCCCAGACACCTGGTCCTATAAACACAGTATATTGAAGAGGTCAAACAGCAGTTATTGTAAAGCATTTACTTCTATTTAGTTTTGAATGGAAGATGTTGGAACAAAGCTTGTCAATTTTTTTGTAAGTGAAACAATAAAAATTTTACAGAGAACTGCAATACCTCTATTGCCTTTTTTTTCAAGCAAGGAGATGTTACTGGAAGGTGTTGTAGTAAAATATGGTGACCACGGTGAGAGGTGTTAAAGAAAGTCCCACTCCTTGATGCTGAAGAGCTTGCAGAGAAACAGACTTAAATTGACTCTGCTCTTCTATTATTTTGAAGCATCACATTATTTAAAAAAAACCCAAAATTGAGTAGTCTCAAGTAGATAAAAAATAATTAGAAAACAATATGCTTTAGAGTAACATTTTTTATTTTTGCTGAGTTCATATTTTTAAATACTTTGTGCAAGGTAAATACTGTACACTGCAGCAGCTCCAAAGCTATTAAAAGAACTATTTGTTTTTCTAGAGCAGGGCCCATCTTTTCTTGCTTCTGTATTTAATTCACATAGAAAAAGAGTTATTAAAAAATTGGTGATAATTTCAAAGTGTAGAAAACACAGGCCTAATAGTTTCCAAAGGTTGTGAAAACAATTTCTTTAGTGTTTTTTGTCAACATGTCTACATTTCCTTCCAAATCCATAGTTAGCTAAGGAGCCAGTTTCTTTAGTAGAGAAGTGGAGCATGAAGACTATTCTTCCATTCCTGCTTGGATTTTGAAATTAATTTAATGAATGTGAGGTAAAATTGAACATTGGTCTCTCAGAACTGCAGTATCTTTAGTACAGATTCCTTCTTCTTTGAAACTCTGTTTGGTGAACACATTCAAAATTCCTACTTTTTGCAATGGAAAGCTTTGATTACCCTTACAATGTTATTGCAATACTGGGTTTAGTGCTTCATTTTCTGTCTTCAAATGCTAGTTTGTACACAAAATGAGTCCAGCTCCTTAGAAGTCTGCTTGGCATGTAATGCTGTGATAATACAAAACTGAAAATGTTCAAGTTTAATACATCAGAGATGGCTTATACATTATGAAAGATAACAGCTGTACTGGAATGGATTTTAATTCCAAACATTGTTTTGATTAATGCTTGAGTCTTGTATTTTTTGGTTTTGCAGCAGTGATTGGTCTCATGTTGTATGAAAATTGCCTTGATTTTTCCATGTTCTCCAGCAAATTAACACACTGTAGGTTGCTCACTGTAAAAGAACAAAATAGTTTTGATGAGGAACTCTAATGGGTGAAAAGCAGCTTCATCTACATTGTGTTCTAGATTTCATAAGCAGTGAATCTCCTGGGAGCAGAGCATGCCTTTTTCCTGGTAGCTCACTGCTGATTGTCTCTCAGTAGAGTTTGGTTTCTGCAGCACTGGGTACAGCTTGTGTGGAACATTGATGATGCTGCTGCTACATGTGGGACTCCAGCAGCCTCCCATGGGTGTAGCAGGGTTCACCCCCATAAATGAATGTAGGGCTCCAGACTAACACTATACTCTTGGCTGAATTTGCTGAAGAGCAGAAAGAGATTGCTCAACACAATCTTTAGCAACATGATGTAGGCAGTGGGCTCTTTCTAGAAAGTCAGGGCTAGTAGTCCAGGGCCTAAAGCGAGTGCAATGGTTTTTTTTATTTCCTGTAATGTGCTACAAATAATATGTGTGTTTTCCTTTCCCAGGTTTGTAAAGATTTACTGCAAACATTTCAGTGCTTTGTCCCATTCTAGCCAGGGTCATCCCAAGTGCAAATCCAAACGTTTCATTGAGGGTGTCAACTCAGCATATCTTAAAGACATGTTTCTAATGCCAAGAGTTGCAAAACCTGCTCCTTTGCTGAACACACTTTAATGTCCACAGTGAAACAAAGAACCAGGCTGTCTGGTTCTGCTGCAGAGCACCTCTCTTTAAGTGCCACTTGCTGAATTGACAGAATCTACTTAATTTTAAAAAGCCTATTAGAAAAAGAACTAATTTCAAGCTCTGAAATGTTTTAATGGTAATAATCTTAAAGGGCCTATTTGCCAGAATATTCCAAAGCACTTACTCCATGCCCGTATATCCCATCCCTTTTCTACCTGTCATCTGCCTTACTGAACATTTCCTTTGAACACCCTTTGTGTATCCCCCGTTCCAAAGTGTTTGACTGAGTTGGGTGTCAATCCCCATTACAGATTTGTCACTGCACGCTTCTTCCACGCGCTCTATGAACATTAAAACTCGGGCTGCCAGTCAGCCTTCACCTTCCCAGCTGTACCTTCTGCAAGGGAAGAATGAAACTGAACAGTCCATTCTGACCTACTCCAGGCACCTACGTCAGAAACGGAGTATATCTGGCATTAGCCACTGACAGCTCTGAACTTTTCCAACAAACGTAATGTTGTCATGCACAAAGGCAGGCAGATGAAAAACATGTTATTGTCTTTTAAGTAAGGGCTAAAGTTCCCTGAGCTCCCATTAGGTGAATAAAAGTAAGTAGTGTTCTAAAGGAACTGGGCAGAGTTCCTATCACTAACCTATTCGTCACCAAGTTATGAAAGCAAAGGCCACTCCAGCCTCAAGAGAAAGGCTTTTTATTTCGGAAGACAGGGAGATCTGTTGTCCTGAAAAGTTAAACGAAAAGAGCTAAAAGCTCTTTTAAAATTTAGATTCGTATCTGCATGAAGAGGTGGCAATCAAACACCTGTCTGGTCATGCCTCTTAATTAAAACAGTTCTCAGTGAAAGAAAAAGGCCTCTTGTCTCTTTGTGAGGCAGAAATTCACCTACAGTTCTAACAAATGCAAGGGTAGTTCCACTGTCAGATTTCCTTCTGACTTCAGAGTTGTGTTAAACTACTTGGAAAATGTATTTTACTTCCCTTTGCAAATCACCTGCACTCCTGACTCCTTGAAGCAGTTGCTGTGTTCCCATCTAGCTGTGGCCTGTCTGACTGAGGTGTAGCACAGCCAGGAACACCAAATGCCAGTGGGGCACTAAACCTTCACGTGGTGAAGCACCAACATTACCACAGCTCCCGCCCCCAAGTAAGTCCATAATACACTTTAAAAAGTCTGACAAATGGCATTTAGTAAAGAAGTTTTTAATCTAAATGACTCAAGGATAGAAGTGCAGTGCTCAGTTAAGCCCAAAAGTGGTGAAAGGAGTGTGCAATCACAACAGTTTGGCAGTAATTACATATTTTGATAAGAGAGCCCGGTCCTTCAGCAGATTGTTTTCTTATCTAAAAAGAAACCAATCTCAGGTATATAAATATCAAAGTATGCTTAAAATGGATGTGTCCTACCTGAGACCAGCTGCACATCAGAAAGTTTCAGCTTAGAAGGAGGTCTTGTTGACTGACACACTTTGCCTTCCTGAGAACGTCCTTTAACAAAAAATGTGAACAGCTCTGTGTTTATCACATAAACATGTGGTTGTGTATAGCTACAAACTGTTTCAGTACGCTACAGCATTATTTTATCCTAAAAATTACTTTCATTTTTTAATGGGGAAACTCATGAGACATTCCATATGACACAAAATCGTGACAACCACAACTGAAATTTAACTAATACTAAAATACATCTTACAGTTGTTATTAAAAATAATTAAGGAAAATAAATTTATTAGTTTTATTTATTTTATCCTTTTTGGTTCTCAAAGCTACAGAGCCATGACAGAAGTGACTTACCTCCTGCTAAAGTATATATAGTTAGCACATCCTTACTCAGTGATCCACACTGTAAAGGAACTCTAGGTCTAGAAGCAGCACTTTACCTATTCTTGAAGATGCATTCCTTTGCACGTGCACATTCAGACACAGTGCAAAGCAATGCAGAATTATAAAAGACAATTTTGCTCTTGCCATAAATAGACCACTTATCTTCATACAGAAAGTTATGAACATTGAACATGTTCTTCAAATGAAAATATTTTTTAAAGAGTAACAAGCAAAACAAAAAGTTTAAACCAATGCTTTAAAAAACCAAACCATGATCCAGGTAGCCATTCTGCATGGATACAGCCAGCTATCCCCAGCCTAACTGCTCTGTTCTCTTTCCACATTGATATATGTGAGCAGCTCTGGCAACTGAATTATTTGATTGCTCAAGATCTGTGCTGAAACAATGCTGTGTGGGGATTCAAACAGCTTTAGCAGCAGCCATTTTAAATCACTGAGTTGTTATTTTTTTTTAATCTGAAAGAGAAGTACAGTTGCCTAGAACACCTGAGGTTCAGACTAATTTTTATAAATAGTTGAAATTCTTAACAATTAGGTAAGAAGTGCATTGATGAATACGCTCTGTTATAAAAATAAATTCTAGTGAAAAGAAAATTACCATATATCTGCTTTAGGATGGACTGCTTGCTGGTTTTTATGGCTGAGCTGGTTTTGTTTACGGATTTCAGAGGTTTACATGAAGGAACTGATTTCAGAGGGCTATGGTTCAGCTGCTTCTTCCAAGCAACCTGAATGAAGAAGGCAGCTGCCTCTTGTCTCCATTTGTCTTCATCTTCCTTGCACTGCCGCTTAGCACTAAGGAGCTGAAACAACTCCTGTCTTAGCTGGTAACTAGAGAGCAGAAAAGAGAAGAGCACTTGTTTTAGGTGACCTGTTTTAACTTCCGTGCTTTCCATGCATCAGTTCACATGGTGGATTACATGAGTAACTGGGAAAACAGAACTCCCACTGATGTGCTAAGTCACTTGGATGAGAAATGTTTGTTCAGAAGAAAAAGTAGGAGTTGGGTTCAATTTTGGATGCATCCATTATTTCACACAGTTAGTAAAGATCTGGCATTACAGGTATCAAAAGTTACAGTGCTTCAACATCAGTTTATCAGCTGCTTTATACATAGAAAATCATCAGAACACAAAACTATAAATATTTAGGGTAACAGTATAATCAGTACTGCTTCCTCATTTTCACTATAGTCACAGCTTAGTAACACCAAACTTTCTCATCTGCCTTAGCACTTCATGTCCTCAGTCAATCAGTGCAAGAGACAAACCAAATCTGCCTCCTGTGGGTTCAACTGCATGTTTCCTCCGCAGAAAACTGATCTGCTCTCCACCCGTCCTCTGAAGATGCTCCCCTCTCCCCTCACCTTGTTTTCAGCAATCCGTGTTTTTCCCTTCCCTTCAAAGGCTCCCTGTTTTCTGACCCAACCTTGCCTCAGCTGCTTTGATCTTACACACAGTCACAGCCCCCTGCGAATGGCAGCAGCAGATTATCTGTCCCTCGCACTCTGGTGGCAAATGGCACCGGCAGCAAGGAGTTGTTTGGGTTTTTTTTTTTTCCGCTTGAATCGGATGTAAGTATTCAATTGGATATTGGCGTTTCACACTCACAAGTCAATTAACTGGCTTAGCAATTAACTCTGAATTCTCCCAGTACAAACCTGTCACAAATGAGCATTGAGTAACACTTGTAAAATATTAATTATAAGTGTTTGGTAACAGGCCAAAACACATTGATCATCATCCCCTCTGGCATTCAGAAAGGCTCCTACTGCATGCCCTGGTAACGCGAAGGAGGAAGAAGAGAGAAAGAGATGGTTTTTTCTGTTGCTCCCTCTGCAACAAGTTCTAAATTAAAACAAAAGACAACAAGCCAGATACAAATTGTTTAAATATATGTTCTGAGTCAATGAACTACATAATTCAAACAAAGCAGCAGCGATGTACAAAAAATGAATACATAAAAGCACAATAGAATGCCAAAGGGGGATGATATGCTCCGTTACAGCCCAAATAATTTTAAACTTCCAATAAGCTTAGCAAATTACCTCTGTGAAATTTGCTGGGTGAGACAAATGTATTTAATCTTAATTTAGTGAAGCTTCAGAATTCAGGCATGTACTGTTATGCAGCTCATTAAAGTACATAACAAATGCAGGCAGCAACTGCATCTTGTCAGGGCCTGCAAGTTGTGAAGCATGGTATGAATTCAGAACAGGAGTATTACTGAGACAGAGGGAAAAAATGATCCAGTTTTCTTAAATAACATGCCACTTTTAACTTTTTAACGGGGTAGAAGAGGAAATGAAAGTGAAGAGGGAGCACAGTTGCAGTGACTTGCTAACATAACTTGAGGTAAGGATGGGTTAAGCGAATACTTAACTGCAGAAAAAACAATTGGGGAACTGTTTTATACTGGAGCAGAAAAGAATACTAAGCTACTCTCTTGGAATTCAGTAATTACTGCCAGATGCCTTTGCTGATACAGTGAAATGACCCATTCATAGTCACTCCACCTTTGCACCCAGCTGTGATTTCATGTTTGCAGAGAACTTCTGGTAGTTTTTAGCAACAAGAAAACAACTGTGAGGTTCTGCCACTGAGAAGATGTAGGCAGTTATCTGTAGAGCAAGTGCACATTGTTTCAATTCAGCTCTCTCTTAACAGATCATTCTGATCCTAGTGAGAAAAAAGGAGAACGGGACCAAGTTTGATACATTATCAATCTGACATGGTGCCTTAAAATATACCCGATGCTTAGTCAACAAAACTACTGCACATAAAAGAAAAGTGGAATATCCACTTGCAGAACAACAAAGCTGGGAAGTGGTATTGTCAGTGATTGTTACAGAAGCTCTAATGTTAAAAACCACTGCTGGCCAAAGTATGCACACAGCAATTATATATTAAAAATATACAGCTTGACTCCAGGGGGAGAACAACAGTGTCAGCGACCAACTTATTCGAGCTTCTGTCAGCTCCCTGTGGGCCCTGGAGCACGGAACAGGTCCCTGCGCCCCCCAGGAGAGAGACACAGACACAGAATCTGTAAGCCTCAATGAGCAGGATAAGCAATTAACCTTTGGCAAGCCACACACCTTAGAATACACTTTTGAGGAGTACATTTATAAAGTTTGCAGATTTGGGAATTGAAACATTCTCCTGAGAATGGCAAGTTTAATACTCTTAAGTAGACCAGTACCACTCTGCTGTTGTGTTTGCCCTCAGTAAGTACATCAGGACTATAAAATTTGCAGAGTGAGACAAATGCATTTAGCTCTAATTTAGAGAAATTCCAGAACTCAAGCATGTACTTCTACATGTTTCTAATGTAGAATTACACAATAACATTGTACAGTTTTACTTCTGTCTACAAGTACATGCTATTTACCATGTGCAAATTTAGAACAAAAGCAAACACAGGACCGTGGAAGAACTGCCAATCTAAATTCTCCTGCAGCCTTGCAGAATTTATGATCTTTGTTAGTGTTCTATGAGTTCTTGCAAACAGAACAAATACATTTATTTTTCTCTATTAAGTATTTAAATAACAAATGTAACTTAAACAATCTTTAATTCCCACAATTTCCAAAATGCAAACTCTTAGAAAGTGCATGCACTTCTTGGAGAGAACGCACACCATCCCTGTTTCAGCAGGTGGACAATTTACAAAGGCCCATCCAAAATCTGTAGTGTAAATGGAAAGCAGATTTCTGTGCAGGTAAGTCAGCTTAATGCATGGCTTTGGATCCCAGTTCTTTTGGGGAAATTTGCACAAGGACTCACTTTCTGCTTTGTCTTAAAGCCATGGCACATGCCTGTACCTCTGTAAGGATTTTAAACTGGTGTTGAGTGAAAGCAGCAGAGCCAGCAGCAGCATCACTTGCAGATCCACCCTCCTAACTACCCCTGGCTTCCTTTAACTTTTGGTATCCATGCGATTTGAATACGTAAGACAAGAACTGGGGATCTACATGAGAAAAGAAGGCAGCAGGGAGAGAAGAAGTGGTGGAACCCTAGGAGAAAAAGTGGCTGCTTTTGCTTCAGTTCAGAGGAATATGGCATGGAATCACAGAACCACAGAGTGGTTTGTGTTGGAAGGGATTTTTAAAGACCATCTCGTCCACCCTTCCTGCCATGGCCAGGGATATGTTCAACTCAGAGTCCCCCAGAGAAACTGTTAAACTAGTGAAAGACCTGGAAAGAACATTAGTAAGCATAAGCAATTTATAGTTTTCTGCATCCAGTAAAATCAAATAAAGTTTAAATATAAACAATAAATAAGAATAATTTGCATATTATATATTTCCCTTACATACTGTTCCTGCTCATTTTGATAAAAAATTAAATATTAAGGTCCTTTTAGAATGACTGCATTTCTGAGACTGAAACTCACACATTTAGGAAAGCAGGATAATGCTGTGGAAAGCATTCTGTACATTCTTCTTTACAGAAGTTGTTCCTGCTTAATCAAGGTATTCCAGCTATCTTCAAGTTTTGGCAATGAACACTCAAAGCTCCCAAATATTCTGTGGTTTATCTGGTTAAATGTTAGGTCAGAGCACAATTCCAAGTATGTCGCTGAACTCCAGATTTAGGCAAATCCTGATTTGCACTCTCTAGAGAAAGTCCAGAGCTTGAAACAGAAGTTTAATGATTTCTCTGATTATTAAAAGTCATCACTTACCTTGCACTTTTTATGGACTTACTAATGCAATTCTACGCAACTGGAACCCACTTCCCCTTGTGTGGAGAAAAGATTATTAACTGCCTCATTTAGCACTGGCAACACTGTAAGCAAAATAAAGCACGCTGCCAAAAAGCCTGGTTTCATTTATATCTACTTGTATCTCACTGTTCTCTATCCACTGAAACAGTAATCTTACCTTCTCCACGTCCTCTGTATGACTGTGGCAGCGTAGTTCTTCTTCCGAAAAAGCTCTTTTCTTTTTCTTTCTTTTTCTATGATCTGCATTCGAATCTCTAAAGGGATTAGTTCAATATTTGTACTTTGCCCTGGAACAGAACATAATTGATCATCTGCATTCCTGGATCCAATTATGCCTGTTTTTTCCAAGTTCAAACTGTCATCAGAAGCAGAACATGCTATTGGGTTTCTTGGCACAGTCCTGGTAGGTTCTGCCTCAGCAGACAATAATGAAGAGGCCTTTTTTGCTATTTCATTGTTTCCCACTTTGACAGTTTGTTCTACAGCATGCAGGGTGTCATTTCTGGTGCTTACAAACACTGTTTTGGCACTTCCTGGCCTACTAGAACCAGCTGGTGAACATCTCTTATCATTTACCTCTTTATTTCTGGGTTTCTGCTGGTGCCTTTTGCCTTTGGAAGCGGCTTCACCCAGCTTTGAGTTTCGCGCCGTTCCAGCGGCGCAGCCAACATCGCAGAAGAACACAGCCCTTCCTTCCCCGTGGTCCCTCTTGCCAGGGGGAGGCTGGCTTGGATCCCTCAGCTTCTCCCCAGCACTGGCAGTCCTATATGTGGAAGCAGAAAGCCTCCTGCTCCTCCGAGCACAGGCACCCGTTGTGTCGGCAGCGTGTTCCTTGTGCTTTTCTCCATCCCTTTCTGCAGCAGCTGCAACCTGAGGTTCCACTTCAAGTTTTGTTCCCTCGTTTGCTTTGCCACAATGGAAATGGACACAACTTGACTTGCTTTTGATGTGTTTCCTCAGTGAATCTTTAGAGAGAGAAATTGAAAATAAAATCAGTCTCTAACCCAGCAAAACATAGTTTATGTCTCTGATTTTTTTGCTCAGTTACCTTTGGGGCACAGTAGGACTCACTTAAATGAACAAAAAAATGCAAGCAGGAAGAATCAGAAGAGGACACGATTGCCTGTCACAGTAGAGACCCAAATGCCTTCATTTGCTTAATGTTTTACAAATGGCTTTCTTTCTAACATTACATTTGAATTAGATGCCTGAAAAACTCCTGCTCTATCCATGGTGTATCCTGGCACAGGATAACCCACTGATCGAGGAAACCCAAAGCACTTGGCTTCTCAGTACTTCCCTTGACATCCTGAATGAAATTATGAAGTCTTTCCTATTTCTCCCTTGCTGCTGTGTGATCACTGCTTCTAAACATTCTGGTGAGGGTGACTCAGAAGCCAAACTGGAGTGCAAAACTGAGAAGTCCCCATCTTCCATCCACCTTCCATTCTGCTTGGAAATTAACAGAATGAAAAAATAGACGAGAGAGGATGAAATGTAACAGACAGGTTGTTAAAGGGTAGGTAGGAGGGAAAAAAGAAAAGAAAGACATCTTTGATATACTGTCATTACAGAAAAATCATCTGGATCATCCAAAACCTGGTGAAACCATGCTACATTCATAATGCCTTTACAGCATACCCTTTTGACTGGATAAACAGATCAGAAAACACTCAACAACTGAATCACAGTTTTCACAGCCCAAAGGGTCTAAATTAATATTAATTCCAATAAAATAACCAATGAAGTCCATTAAAGTTTTGGTCACAAGAGGGTTGATTAAAACACCTAATGAGAACTGACCATACAACTTCATGGTTTGATCCTTGTGGTATCAACTTTCCTGGCACCACTTCAGAAACAAAAAGAGAATGCATACCTAAAAAAGGCATAGCATTCTTTCAAACACTGACTGTTTGGATTGAGAGAGAGGATAAATCTCATTTAAAAACCAGAGTTACCATTTGTCCATTTACATTCTTTATGTGCACCACATATATGTCAAATATCTTTTATCTTATTTTCTCTGAAGAGTGCAACTAACAGAACAATTGCCCACAGCCTGCTTTCAAATATTCTAGATATTTTTATAGACACTGTAGGACACTATACTGGTGTTTTCCACTACTTCACCCAGAGGAAAAGAATCTGTATCTAACTCTACCCTGCTGCATACATTGCCCAAGTGATGAAAGAATATGAAATCACAGGAAGACAAAATGGGTATAAAATACTGCCAAGAAGTGGACAAAGCAGATAAACAGCAAAAATAAGCAAGATCACAAACCTTGCCTGATCTTATGGCCTTGGCTCTGAGGCTCTGCTGACAGGCAGCTCTCCTTTGGGGTCCCTTTGTCATGACCAGCTTTAGGTGAACCTCTGCTGTTTCTCCCTGGCTGGATCTGTGAAGCATTGAGGGACAGGAGCCTCTTGTTCTGTGTGTCAGCTACTTTGTTGAGTAACTGGGGGACACTGGTGGCCTTATCCCAATTTGCAGGATTCTGTTGTACCCGAAACTTGCTTTGTTCCACATTCTGCATCCCCTTCTGCAGCTTGGCTTCTTTCCTCTTACTTTCCTCTTCACGTTTCCTGCAATTACAGTCCATACCATAAGAATTTTGAAGATTAAATCTTGGAAGCATATATCTAACTTGAACACACTCCTCTCCAAAAATCTGACACTGCCACAACAAATCCTTGACTTGACATCTTTTTCGTGAGAAAAGGACACATATTGCACTGAAATGTCTTAGCTTGATCCAAAACAACAACTGACTTGCAGCTACAGCTTGATGAAGGTTAAGTCCTTGTCAGCCAGCTGCCCATTCAGTTTGCAGTTGTTTTGACTGATCTTAAAACACTCACTTATTGAAAACAACTAAATTTAGGAGGTTTTATAAATATACAAAGATTAAAAGCAGGATTTTAAAAAATAATCATGACACTAATAACTGTGTTTGTAATTAGTCGTGAGCAATATTTTCATGTGAGTAGTAATGCAATATATTTGAAAAGCAAAAGACTAACAAAAGACAATATTTTTGAAAATTATTTTTTCGTACTTAAATGTGTCATAGTACAGACAATTATAAACCAACTTTGAACTAGCTACTGGTACTAGCTTGCTGCTATGTATTTGTCATTGGTAGATAATTAATTTTACATAAACATTATATGTCATATAAATGACAAATACTGATAATATGAGATGTGAGTTAAAAACTTGTGTGCATACAGTATGCCATTACAATGGTGACATTTGGATTTCCAAAATGAAATAAGCCATGCATCTCTTAATAGTGCAGCCAAGAAAGAGAATTTTTGGACCAACTTAGGAAAGGTGCATCCATTGAATAAAATTTTGCAGCCTATTTTGAAATACAGTGGGCTATCATTGCGCTTTATATTTTAAATTTTTTAATTCCTACCAAGCAGAATAAACCCAATAGCACATGGCAGATGTTACATACCTACCTCCCACTGAATTTGTTTTTATAAATTAAGCCCTGGCTGTTGGATGAAGTGACACTTTTCCTGTCGGAACGGACAGGCGGTAAATGCCGTATCATGTAGCTGCCTGGTATTTTAACTTGCTTCCAGTGCTCCAACACAGTGTGCAGACTGTTGCCACATCACCTCCCAGCACGGCGTGTGACAGGTGAGTTATGCAGCACGCCAGCCCCAGTTCCTGTGAGTGGTGTCACTGCCAGCGCGTGTCACTGCAGCGCGAGCTGCCAGCCAGAAGCCCTAACTTTATCTGTCAGTGCTATCTTATCAACTATGCTCTGCAGAAGAAGCTGATTGAACTTTGCACCTGAAAAGCTGCTAATTGATCTAAAAAAATACACTCCTAGCAGCCTGGGATTCAGCATTCCCTCTGGCATGAAAAAAAAGTGGCTACTTTCAATTAATATTGGCATTCCACAACCGGACTATGCAGGGATGTTGGGACTGTGTACAGTATGGATCTCACTGCCATTACTGTGCCATTTGAGCTGATAAATCAGATCTTGCTATTCACACAATAGTAATTTTCTGTTTTTCTCAAGAACAGGCAGCCTATTACCAATGTCCTCTATTCAGGTATCAGAAAAGGAAGTGTGAGATGGGCTGTGTGATGCACAACCAAGCCAGAGTGACCTGCACTCCTATGACGAGCAGATCAACTCAAAGCAATAACTTCAGCAATGTACCAATTGTAAAGTTATTGAAATTACACAGAACCAGAAACCAAGAAGTAAAAAGGGTTTTTTTTTTTCTTTATAGGTCTTATATGTGTGCTAATTTTTCAGATTAAACTGAAGAAAGAATAAAGGGAAGAGATTTCAAAGCTCCCTATTCATAAAGCATCATCACAATTGTCACAGTCAACAAGCATTGTTGAATAATAGACTCCTGAATACATAAGAACCCCTCCTTGTGTTTTGCTTTATTTAATCAGAAATTCAGTTTGCATTACAGTGAAGGATCTCTTTGAAATTAAAATTTCCAAGTTTTTCTGTCCAATTGGAGAGGCTAGGTTTCATGAACGAGTGAAGGAAGTAGATTCTAACCTCATGGCTCTCAGTCACTGTTAGGAGGTTCTGGTGACTCAACAATATCCAAATTTGGGTTCTCAAGTTAGATAGCTACAGCTCAACAGTGGGAACAGAGCTGGTGGGCCAACATTTTCCATTGTAAATGCAACACAATTTTGTCCTGAATGGTCATAAGCTCGCATTTTGTTGCGGAAGTGAAAGAATGAAAACTGAGCCTTTAGCAGATGGAAAGGAGTAGTTTCAGCCTTACATGCACATTTCTGAAGACACAGAGATGTTTTGAATTTTTGATACTGCTAAAATGAATTCAACCTTTTCTACTCCGTTAAGAATAGAAACTTAACTTTTTTAACTACACATTGAAGGATATTTTAAAGGAGACTGTTTTTAAAGTTCTGCTTGTAAAAAAACCCAAAAAACTTATTTTAAAAATCTCAACTGAAAATAGATTTCCAGGTATGATCTTACTACAGGTACAGCTTTCTCTGGACTAAAAGGAGTATTATTTCATGTTGTATAAACAGTATCTCCTGCTACATAATCTAGCATGATGATTATTTTCAAAAGAATTATACCACTGATGTGTTCAGCTTCTAATCTATAATAATCTTTTAAACTGATTGTCCTTAACAAAAATGTTAAGACAACAGTTAATTTCTGTCCAGCATTCCTATGTTGACAGATCTTCCCAAATGTGTAGAGCAGTCCATTGGTTCTTACCTAAGTACCTATTTTTCCCTCAGTCATTTCTTGTATGTACTTTACCACCACTCTGATTTCTAATTTAGTCTTCAATGTGCTTACAATCTTCTGCATCTTGGTGCTATTCTCAAATTCAAATTTACTTTTTAAATGGAAATAAAAATTCATGATGGATTTATGTGAAATTCTTATCAATATACACTTCCAGTTTAAAGGTGAGAAATGAGAAAATTTCCCATGAGGAAGTATGAAGACTTCAGGAAAGTCTGAATGACAGCTACTGTTTCTCCATGGCCACAAAACTTGTTATTCATACACAAAAGAAAGTTGAGTTGGCTTGATATAATTTCTTCTGAAGTAAAAAAAAACCAAAAAACAAACCCAGAGAACAGTTCAGTCTACTCAGCATCTCTCATGGACCAACTGTTTCTTTACTCTTCCTTTTCCAATGAATATGTTTACAATGGTTTATTGTGATACCTACTTCACATCTTTTGCCAGTTCTTATTTAGCACCTCAGCTTGTTTAGCTTTATCATTGTATGTTCTTATCACTATCAATTTTAGTAATTACATCAAATTTCCAAAATGTGCTTTCCCTTTTCACGTTGCTGAAGAGCTCATTATTTTCTCTGTTGCCACACTCCCCTTTTTATCTTTTCTCAGCATGCAGGGCTAACCACCAGTCTTTTGAAAAACCTCATAATCTACTTGTACTCTCTTGGCATGAGAACATTTTTCTAAATCTTCTGAAGGCTGTTTAATTGAACTGCTTATTTTCTTGCTGTTCTTCTCTTCCTAAAGATCATGAGCTACTTACTCACTTTCATCCATTTCCCTTTCACATCTGAATTCTCAGTTTCCTTCAACTGGCCAGAATGAAAACCAGAAGTATGGAATCAGGAACTCATCCCGAGAAATTGAAAGGGGAGGTGAACAAATGAGGAATGAGTTCTGCAGCCCTTTCAAAATCCAATACACTGGAAATTAATTTTCTCTGATTATGTTTTAAACACTTAAATATTATTTTCTTAAATACATGGTTTTGCAATAACCAAAATCCTCTTTTTAAAGTCTGTAAGGGATCTCAGGAAGTCAGCAAGGCTAACAAGATGCTCAAAACAGGGTTCAGATTGGGTGGCTCAGTTTTTTATTCAATTATGTCTTGAAAACCTTTATGGACAGAGACCATATAACCTCTTTGGGCTGTTCTACTGGTCAGTTGTCCCAAGGGTGAAAGAATTTCTCTTTATTTCCAGACAAAATCTCTTGTCCCAACTCTTGCCTGTTAAATTTCCCAGAGACCAGAAACACCAACCAGACTACAGTTCCCCAGGTTATTCTTTTGGCCCTTTCTGAACCTGGGTGCAACATTTTCTTTCCTCCCATCATGGGAGACCTTCCCTGTTCTCTGTGACCTTTCAAAGACATTGGAAAGTGACCTTTTAAGGGCATCAGTTTGTTCCTTCTGTACCCTTGGATGCAGCCAACCTGATCCCATGGACTTGTCTGGGCTGAGTTCTCTAAAGCATGACTTAATCCTCATTCACAGATGGCAGTTCTGCTCCTCCTTGAACCAATTCTCTTAGCAAAGAGGCCTGGGAGAGTTTCTTGTGGGAGACTGAGGAACAGAAGGCATTGAGTACTTCTGCCACACCTGTGTCTGTTGTCACTAAATGCACCATTCAGCAACAGGCCCATATATTCCTTGCTCAGCCTTTCACTAATGTATTGCTACTTTTATTAATGTAGAAGCATAAACTCACTTTGTAACCTCTAACATTCCTTCAAAGTCTCAACTCCATTTGAGTTTTGGTGTTTCTGACACCATCTAAATGCCCAATCAATGCTTTTACACTCTGCAGTCTGTCCCAGCTTCTGCCTCCTAGAAGCTGCATTTTTACATTTGAGCTCTGCCAAGGATTCCCAGCTTACCCAAACTGGTCTCCTGGTGTGTCTCTGCTCAGTGACATAAGAGTGTGCATGTTGTTTTGGCCTTCATCAAACTTCCTTTTATAAATTACAACTTCTTTGATACAGGAGAGAACATGGGAGAAGTTTGTATAGAGATATTTCATAGGCTTTAAATACAGTGAAGGTAATTTTACTAGAAAGTAATAGTATGAGATCCTGGCTGACTTTTTGTTAAAAGAAAAAAGGCAAAAAAAAAAAACCAAACAGAAAAAGGACAGTCTGTCTAAACCTAAGTAGATTTAGGAGTGATTTAACTTAGAGAAACTCTCTAAAGTAACATATTACAAAGCAAGTTTTAAATATCTACACAGCAACAGTTGGGGAGAAGGTGTGTGTGTTCAATCTAGGAGTACACCATCATTCTGGATCCCCACATAACGTCTCCTTTTATCTGGAGACCAGATTTTTAAACACCAGTAGGGATAACAGTTTTTTGTATGCAGGAACACCCTGGCCAATTTCAGCTGTGGAATGCACAGATGGGTACAGAATGATGACAACATAATATCCCCTTCAGTTTATTACAGATCATAAAATTGCAATTAAATAAAATTTGTTATGTGACAACCTGATTTGCTTGTACACTCCAATTGTACTGTAATTCTCTTTTTATGGTATTTGGTACACAGACTTTGTTTCTATTGTTTTCAAACAAATCAACAACAGCTAAGTAAGTTTCAGAAACTACATTAGAAATTCACAAAGGAAAACTATTATAAAAATACCCCCAAATTTCCATGAGGCAATTCTTTTCTGTTTAATCTTCTACATGGTGGATCAGAGATTCTTCTAAAAATGACTGTCATCAAAAAGGATAAAACTATCTCATTTGGTAAAGTCAGTTGTGACCACACAGCAATAAGCAGAGCTGTCCACATTAAAAAGAAGTATTTTTCCAAGGCAACTTCTCCATGCATTGTGTTGACTTACACCGATTGCAGCAGAAAAGGCAAACAGTAGGAGAGCTACAGGTTACAACTTCAGGATGTAAAGGTGTGAGGAAGAGATGAGTTATCTGGTATTTCTAGCTTTGGTTCTTCCTGGGGAATAATAATTGTTTTATAGTAGCAGCAATCAAACCCAATGAAGGTCTGACTGGCCAATTATGCAGAACATCAAACTACCAAATTTGATACAGAGTGGAGTGCAGCTGAATTTGTCTCTGATACACAGATGCAGCAACGAGGTGCAATAATTATGTTGTGTGTTTTTCCATGTGATCTCTCTTTATCGAAATAATCCTCTCAAATCACACAGAAATCTTTTCAGACTGTTATGTTTTTTCATTTCAGAATCATATTTCTTCAAGAGAAAACAGGTGCTAATTTCATACTAAGAATCTTAAGGATAAACTCCAAGCAAGCAACGTATTGTGATAATCATTTACGTACCTTCTGATTTTAGAATTTCACCACCGTGCTACCATTACCACATTTAAATTGGGCTGAAACTCAGCCAGAACCTACACATCTTGCTGACACCAATTTGAATTTCATGTTAGTTATCTGCAATCCAATATAACCAATTCATAGGAACTCTTTAATTCGAGATCAGAAAATGAAAGTACAGAGAATGCTAAGGCCCAAAATGAAGTTGCAAATAGAAATCAGGAGTTCAGGTTGCCAGAGAAATATTGAGTTAAGCCTTACTAAACCAGGCTTTCCCTGGTTTGTTTTCAAGTTTTTTTCCCCAGCTACTGATTAATTTCTGTTCAAAACTGGTATCAGGACTTGATAGGCAAATAATTATTTCCAGTAACTTAAAGTGATAAATGTTTTCCAAGCCTTTTTATCATCATACAGAAAATCAGGCAAAGATTCATGGACACTAACATGCTATTTCCTCAGCTTTTGGTATTTTGCCTTGCTATGGTATATTATATAAACTTTGTTGTTTTAACTGGGATTATATGG
This sequence comes from Acridotheres tristis, assembly GCA_037013685.1. NCBI lineage: Eukaryota > Metazoa > Chordata > Aves > Passeriformes > Sturnidae > Acridotheres > Acridotheres tristis. The sequence continues at coordinate 89,890,142 of CM072886.1, forward strand.
AAAATAACTTCCATCTGTCTATAGTTACATGGAAGTTATATGCTTCCTTCAGTTTCATGCATTTCACCAAGAGGAACAAAAACTGATGAACAACAGATAAAGTCATACACTGATAAACAGAAACTTACAACAAATGTCTATGTGCTGGAGTAGATTTCAAGTCTCAGACTTACTTGGCAGCAGCATCTTTTCTCAGCTGTTCATGTTTCATTAAAAGATTCTTCCTCTCTTGAAAAGCCTTTCTAACTTTGTATCCTTTGTAGACAGCCTGAATTTTGAAAGCAGCAATATCCTGAATGGCAGCTATAGACAGAGCCCCGTGTTCTAACATGAACTGAATCACTTCGTGGTGTTCACCAAGCAAGGCATAATCGAGTGGAGTATATCTAAAAAAAAAATACCCAAACCACAACAATTACAATTGATCTAGAATTCCAGCTATAATGTGCATCTCTTCACCCTCATTTCATAAAAAAGCAAATTCTAGTATGCAGACAGATTAAACACTGTTTCAGTAGGCTGTTTTTCTCACCTTTTTAGGCATTATTTTGCTACCTTATTCATTCTACACACTGTGGTTATGTTTAAAACTAATTTTAGCCTCCTAATATGGAAGGGGAGAGAGGGGGACTTGAAGTGTTTGGACAAAATTTCCCAAAACCCCATCCACACCATTATGTGCCTTAGGAAAGCAGTCTTTAAAATGTGTTATTGAAGTTTTCATATAGAAATCTAAAGAAAAAGTAAGTTAAGACATATTTTGTGTTATTTCCATATACATTTAAATTCTAGAAATCTACAATCAAATCTGGCTTAGCTTCTGTAACATCAACTGAAGACACTGTGACTGTCAGAACAGCAGGATTAGACCCCTATCAAAGGATAATATATTTTTTAAGGTACTAGTCTGCTTTCAAATGGACACAAGTGTTCAAAGTATTAAATTGCTTTGATTTTTAATGGTGTCAAAGACGCTTAAGCCTTTTTCAAAATAATTCCCAAATTTCCCACTGTCAATATAGGAGCAAAATTTACACATCTCCCTCACCAACACTGAAACTTTAGGAAAAGACATTTAGTGACTGAAAAATATCAGTCACAAACCATGATCAGGACCATATAACATGAGACTATCCAAGCACAAGTGTTAATGCATGTGATTGTGAAAATTAGGGCTCTTTTTGATGGTAACTTGCTGGGACGCAGTGCTGGTAAGCAAAGAAAAACAGACAGAAAGCACAATTGGACCTGCCACACAGCAATGGCTTGATGGAAGGATAAACAGTATCTGAACTGAAGTGTCTGCAGGAATAAAGACAATGACATAACATGAAAATTTGGATGTCAAGGTGTGCTGCTGATAGCATTTAAAGAGATGCAGATTTTTGATAACCCAGAAATGGGAACTTCAGAAGGAACATTATTTCAGAAAAACACGTTTTTAAAGTATTCCTAATTTTGAATAAAGACACAAAAGATACTAAAGTAAACTTTACGCTATACTGTGTATCTACCAAGACAATGTATTCTACTGCAGATCCCAGTCATGAAGATCCGTATTTTTAAATGTGGGTTTTCTAGCTCCATCCGAGCTACCTTTGAAAGTAAAAAAAATAAATAAATAAAAAATCACTTAAATAAAATTTGAAGAGGCGTTTTTTACGACTGGACACTTACATACACTCCTCTGTTGTGTCAGTTCAAAGCTTGATGTAAATTTCCTTTTCCCTGGGTTCTCTCTCAAGCAGATAGATTTTAAATCAAGCTGGCTTCACAGGGAAACACATGAAGACATCAGCCATCAGCTATTATAGGCAATTTAACGTGAAGGTGGTCAAGCAGCACCGTGATGCACCCAGGACATTAAGTTGGATTGCAAAATAAATTTGCAAAGAACAACAAACCCAATACCCTCCAGATTAGCATATCTGGCAAGCAAGCAGGCACTTTAAAATTCTAGATGCAATCTCAGCTCTACCTTTTCTCTAATCTTTTAGTTATAACCACTATGTTTGAATTTTTAACTGTTATTTCATTCTACACTCTAAGAAAGTAAAGAAGGGAAGATTTTTTCCTATAGGAATATTTGGGAAAAAAAAAAGTCATTATGTAGTGAAATGGTTATGGATTAAAAATTGATTTCATCAAATTACAGGCGAACCATATCCATGAGGTCATTTTTCCTCTCTCTTACAACACTCAACTTGATTTTCCACTTTCCAAACTTCTGATATGTTAACAATAAAACAAGGTTTGTAGATATTTATTAGGTTGTAATGGTGCAATTTTTATATATATTTTAGGAGAATTATATTTAAAGATTGACACATGTAGAAATACTGGGGATCTCTTTTGCTCTGCGCATGCAGTTGTGCTTATCAGCAGATATTCAGAATACTGCTAGTCATATTTTGAGTAATCTAGATTTATACATTATATATATTTATAGATCTAAATTCCAGAAGGGAAACAAAAATATATACTACCTGAATGACTGTGATAAACCACAGCTAAGGTCTTTTCTTGACATTTGAGCATCATTAGTACATTTCTACAAAGTAAGGATACCAGCAGTCTCCAATCTGGCAAAATTGTGGCTTTTAATCTTACTTATTAAAAGTAATTTAATTAAAACTGTTTATTCAATTTTCTATCAAAAATTACTACAGAGAGTCTTGACACTACTTAATTAGAAACTAGTTATACTTTCATTTGTGTTTCTCAAGAAAAAATAAGAACAGAAAAAGAAGAGAGATCTGAGTGGTTTAGAGTGGAGAACGAAAGAAAAATGATGGAGGAAGAAAGCAATTAAAACCTGGGGTTAAGTACAGAATCTCAAATTCAGCACTGAAATATGGGGTTGCAAACGCCTTAAGTTATTTAAAATGCTGAAATATTCAAATTTATATGGTATGCTGTTCATAATCTTATAATTATGAGGAGGTCATCTCCTCTAAAAAAAGGCATTAGAAATTTCTGCTAATAGTAATTATCTTCATGGTCAGGTGACTAATTTGAACTCCACAACCCAAATCACGTTTAAAAAACTATTATTTATATGTCAATGAAAGACAAAGAAAAGAGATGCAAATGTGCTATCTCTTTATGATTATAGGAGATTTTTTTTTAAAACCAGGCCTTTAGAATACAGGTAACCACCAGGTACTTTGTAATCACCATTCTGAAACATAACATTACATTTCTCCCATTTTCTTTCTTCTTGCTGTAATTGTATCAAATATAAAAGAAAAATTCCAGTCTATTCCAACAGCAGCAGAACTGCCTTTTCATCCTTTGTCCATACATATCTGCCACCAACTCCACATAAATGAGAAAGATCTTTGATACTTCCAACAAGACTAGAGTGAGTAAATACCCCCAGAAGGTCACGGCACAGAAGTATAAAAGTTCAAGTGGTGATGCCTTAGTTAAAGAAGGGAACTTTCACATTAGAAAAGTTGCTTATGCTGAAACCCAAGGTTACAGCACTCCTTTGTGACACAAGGATTCTCTCGCAGCATCTGAACATCGAACATTTGACTGGAAGGCAGAGCTCTGGCACAACGACACAGTAACACCTTCAGACAAGCAATACCTCTCCTCGCTGTTCTCCATGTGATTGGGGAAAGCATCAAAGCCGAGCAGTAACTTTATAGCATCAAGGTAGCCATTGTTACAGAGCCAGTGCAGGGCAGTTCTGCCCTGTAAAACAACAGAGCACAACAAAAATAAACATTACCCCCAAACTCTACCAGGCCACAATAAAAGTCATAAATCATAGTGCGATTCAATGCTTTTCTGGACATGAAGAACAAATGGTTCTTCTAAATAAATTTCCTTCTTAAAATAAGAACACAGCACTTAAATGTGTGTGATGAAAAATGATTTTTTTTGAACAATATTTCAACACTAGTGCTTTTTCACCTAAAACAGCTGAAAAGCAGCATTAGAAGACTAGCCTTAGAGTTGCTTTCTTTGCAAAAGATGTACAGCTTGCTCTGTAGAACTCATAATGAAAACCACATTTCCATTACCTGGAATTATCTATGCCCTACAACAAACAGCTACAGAAAATTTCAATAAATCGGGTGAAGCTCTTTTGACTGATGAGGTTCTACTGACTTCTGAGAAATTATGTCATATAACAAAGAAATCTGTTACAGGTTGCACAATTGTTCTAGCTCCTAATTTCAATTACTACCTGAATAATGGCACAAAAGAACACATAAACAAATCACTGTTTTGTTATTTGGTTTTTTTTTAACCTGGAAGAGTGATACATATGTGGGTACTTAATGTGAACAAGTAGTTGAAGCAATTATTGTGCAATCTCACTTGCAGTACCTTACTTTCTAACTTGCTCTATCTCTCTCTATGCTGGAGAACAGACTAAAATCACATTCCCATGTCAGCTGTTAATAAGGAATGATAAGAGAAATCAGATCATTAATATGACTCCTCATATGATCACACTTCGATTAGGAAAAACCAAAAGTGATCTGGAAAAATACAAATCTTCAATTCATGTTACATATTAAAATACTACTTTTCTTTCTAGATTTCAGAAGTAAAGGCATAGGGAAAATGACATCAGGATGCATTTCCTTTTGTGACAAACAGCAGCACAGATGTTTCTGTGTCCTGGAAAAGAGAATGACCTTGAAGAAAATGTTTTGATTTATGGTTATTCTAAAGTTAATGATATACCTCAGTGAAGAACAACAATGTACCTCTTTATCCTGAATATTTGGATCTGCATTGTTTTCCAGCAACACTACCATGCAGTTAATGTAACCTCCATAAGCAGCACACTGCAGAGGTGTTCTTCCTGCATAATCCTGCACATTAGGGTTGATTTTATTTTCTATCAGGATTTGGCACACGTCAGCATTTCCTCCCAGGGCTGCCCAATGAAGGGGTGAATGGCCATCTTGGTCAACCAAATCTACTCTTGCTCCTCCTGTAAAAACAAATACATCTTTGAGCACAAAAAGAAAATACTGTTGAATGCTAGGAAAAGAGTGAGTTTATGTTCAACTAGAACTTATTTCATAAACTGACAATTCAGAGAAGTATTTTGGAAAGCAGCTACAATTTTGTTACTCAAATCTAAAAACTTAAATAAAAATTAATTGGGAATGAAATAGTTTCAAAGAGGGCCAGGCATCTAACTTTTTTACAATCTTCTGACTATCCTCTAATATGCTTTAGAATATCCAGACTTATCAAATGCCTACGAAAAACCTATTTTATTTGTTACAGATCTATGAATTTTCAGTAGAACTTTTCTGTTTTAACAAAATAACTTCTAAAATTAGATTTCAGATTAAATGTCTAAATCTCTAAAGCAGACAAGATAAAATATTCACAATGTAATAATAATTTTTAAAATAAACTTATTTTTTTAAATTCAAGCATGCTAAGACTCTTCTATGCAAACAATAAATTTCTCTATATGTTCTTGTAAGATGTAAAAATTCTGTACAAAAGTAAAGTTCCACAAATGCAAGAACTTGAACCAACCAGCAACAGTGACTCTCTATATCATAAAATATTTAATTAAACATAACTTGGATTCTGATAGCCGAGCTTCTTGCATCTACAAAAGCTAAATGGCACAGGGAGTGGGGAGAAGAGCTTAATAGGAGGTTAAAATATGCCCAGCAGATCATGGAAGGAAGAACACTTTTCAGTAAGAAAGGCTAGTTGATGGAAAACTTGTAAAATTTAGCCTGGGTACTTCATCCATCCATAAGTGGGATAATGTCTGAAGTAGGAAGGAGATGTTTCTGGGAAGCTAAAATGACAGAATTTTACATCTAAGATGCTACTGTTCTTTCACTGTACTTCTTACCCTTCAGCAGGTATTTTACAATTATCTGAAACTGTGTACTTTATTAAATCCTATTTCTGTCTACAAACAAAATACTAGTTTTAAAAACCAACCAGAAAAAAACATCAATGATGTAGGACTTTTGATATCTATCTACATTAAAAAATACCGACTCATTTAAAAAGTCTTCAAAGAACCCTAAAAAAGGTTTTTCACAAAAAGGAAGAAAGTTTAATTTGGTTTTATTTACGGGGGGGGGGGGGAAGATAAACCAAAGAAAAGAAAGAAAGGATTTGTTGGGGGAAGAGTTGGTTTGAGAGACTAGAACGTCCTTGCAAAGGCTTGAGCAGAAGTAAGCTGTGAAAATATCCCGATTTTGAAAGTTTTGTATTTAACACTTCTAGCCATTTCCAACAACACTGATAATCTTTTAGATTCACTAGGGCCATTTCCCAAGGGAAACTTACAAACAAAACCTCCTTTCGGGAAGCAATTTCCTACCCCACCTCTTGCTCAGCTGTTTATTTCCCATTCCCACAGTGAGCAGCAGCAGAACCCTGAGCAGGTTTGCAAAGTCCTGAGAGCTGACCTTGAATGAGGGTTTGAATCACTTCCTTGTGACCCATCTCACAGGCTCGGAAGAGCGGGGTGTGTTTCATCACATCCACAGCATCTACCTGTGCTTTGTGCTCCAGCAGCAGCTTCACTGTGCTGACGTGGCCAGAAAGGGCAGCAGCGTGTAATGCTGGAAGAAAAAAGTAGCAGGGAAAAAGAAACCACAATACCATGAGCTTTAGAGGTCCACAATTAGAATAGTCAAAATAAAAATTAATCACAACTATTTTGGTGAAAAAAGTACTTTTTAACCTCAAGAAACTGAAGAATCATAACAAGAGATGATGTAACAATAACACTTTCTTGCCATACAAGTAACAAGCAGAAAAACTGTTAGCCCTGAAACATGTTTCTAATTTGCACAAATTGAAATTTTACATTTAACATCACCAGGATTGGCTTACAGTGAGGATTTGTGGAAGAATAGCAGCTTCTGATTAAAAGAACATAACGTGATCTACTTCTGCCTCTGTTTTGTGGCATTTCTGAGATTGCTCATCACTAGTGAAAGAAAGCTTTCATTATTTCTTCAATGCTTTCCTGAAAATTACTATTTTCTTTCAAGTAAGCAAAGTTGTTTCAATTAAAACTAACTTCAGAAAACTACCCAGCTGTTCCTACTCCTCTCCGTCCCCTTTTTTTGTTTCAGAATTACTTGGAGAAAATTTTATATGAAATTATGTAGCAAGACTATCCTGTCTTGTGCAATATCTCTGGCTCCCTGTTCTCTTCAAGAAAAAGAAAAAAAAGATTACAGAAAGACCAGATTCTGCTACTTCAGATACTTCAAAACTGAGGTAAAGATGTGGTGTCCTGTAACTGGAGTTGCTATTGCCTAACACAGCATCCTGCAGACACTGTCAGCCGGAGTTGAGGATGACCAGTTCATGGCTCTTTTTGAAGGAAAGAAGAACTGCACACAGCAATGAGATTTCAAAGCAATCGAGAACACATGTATTGGTGTTTTCACTTACAGTTTGACTTCAAAATGCTTTGGGTTACTTCCTATAGTCAGCAGTCAAATCAGACAATCTACATTCTCACGCTGACTTAAATGTAGAATATTTTACAGACAATAAAATCAAAACAATATAAAATAAAACCACAAAACAATGCAGTTTATAAGTGTGCATTTAATAAAGTGAATTCATATTTCCTCATGAAATTTCAGAAATATTCATGCTTAGTGAGAACTGAATCTGCTCATGCAAGCAAAACGTGGGACTGTAAACACTACCTACACGTCTGTATTTGTTTAATGTTAAAAGAGACAGGGTCAGGATCCAGCAGAGGCGTTATACAGAAATGCACACCAAAAAGACCAGCATTAGAAGGAGCAGCTTCTTGAACCACAGCCAGAATAAAAACAACATCGGTTTTTTATTTGCCAGCTACTGTTTAGAACCAGTACCAGCTTACGAGACAGTGGCCCAGCACAACCTGTTACACGGGCCCGACTAAAATGCTCAGGCTGTTCGTGTTGCCGTTGACCCGAATCCAGCTGGTGTGCACTGCCTTAGAACAGTCACAAAATAAGTGATAGTGACATTGTGACATAGGCTAAGCGCTGGGGTCAGAGCCAGAGACACTCTGAGAAGTGAGAATGGAAACCATGCCTTTGAGAGAACGCTGATTTAAGTTTAAGTGCAGCAGCCTAAAAGCGCAGCAGAGCTCGTGAGAAGGGAGTGCCTGTGCAGCAGCTACTGCGAGTGGGTGGCTATCCGTAGGAATTGGGCAAGGATGAGATCCCTGCCGCGTCGTACATTTGGATGGGCCTGCTCTTCATGGTCTGACCTCACAATAAACTCTAGGTTCTGGTTTTTGTCCTGAATCCCTTATGAAACCAAAGGCAGTAAACCACTCCATCAGATGACACATGGGGTGTGTGTAACAATACAATAGAAAAAGAGCTGCTGTGTCAGCTTGGCCAGTTCTTCCCCCCTATCACTCATTCTGACGCAGGCATCTTGTTTCGCACTTTGTGCTCAATATTTTCTTGTAAGCCAAATTTTCTGTGATGGAGTCACGGTGACTGAAGAGATTCTTCAGCCAGCTGGTCACAATGGGCCCTTTGTTCAGCCGACAGACAGAGCCCTCTCCATTGTGCGCAGTGACGGCAGAGCCATAAAGCTGCCCCTGTAATGCTCCTGCAGCGCTGATCTCTGAGAGGAGGGAAATTCCTTTCCCTTGGTGTCATTCTCCTACACAATGCCGAGAGCCTCGATGTTCTAGCAGAGCTCAATGCAGAGCTTGCTCTTTTTGAGCAGACGCAAAAGGCTGCGTTAACGCAACATTACAACCGAGCTGAGCTGAGTCTGCACACAAAAGTCAGAAAAACGCAGCCTTGAACTCTGCTCAGCAACTGTATCCCAGGCACGGAGGCATGTGCGCTATTTTCTATTAGCGCACAGTTCCCCGTCCGAACGCAACACTGCTTTTCCCTCACGAAAACTTGGGAGTGATTAAAGCCCTTGGGAAAAAAAAAAAAAAAAATAATCAGCGAGTGATTTACTGGTGGGCTTCCTTTTATGTTTGGAGCTCGCTATAATAAAGCCCACGCTATGCGCTCTCTGGCACAATGGTGCAGCTCGGGCTGCTCGGCAGCACAGCTCCCCACTTCCAGACTATTCCTGTCTTCTACACAACGGCACCCTCAAGCAAATGGAAAATCCATTCATTTCCTTGGATTAAAAGCCCTACAACGAAAGCGAGATTAAAAGGTGATTACATATCACCGCTAGGAGAAAGGTTTAAGACTGAAAGATAATAAACCAAACCACCTGAATTATTCAAGCATGAAATCCACACCTGAGTAATTTCAGAAACACAGTGTGTGATTACCGATTACTGCCTGCAAAGAAAAAAACCCTTTGTAAGGAGGTTTGCACAACTAATGTTGTTTGTAACAACAACATTGCTGCACCTTAAGGTCTGAAACAAATACCGAGATGTATTTGAAAGTGATCTGTCACGAAGTAGCAAGTGGAGGTGAGATTGATGAAAGATGAAATAAGACTAAAATTGCAGAATATTTAATTTATAACGTCATCAAACATGAAGACTGAGATTTTATTTGTTGCACTAGTCCTTACACTCAAAATTTCGAACTATCACAACTTGGAAAGACTGATTTATTTCGCGTGTGTTACATTGTAAGAAAAACAAAAATTTAGATATTTAAAAATAATTTTATGTTAACTGCAAATTGCTTTATGTCAAGATCTAGCATATCATCAAAGGATGCTTTAAAAATCCAATTTATAAAATGATTGTAATAGTGATGCATACTAGGTTTCAAATCCTGAACCACACAACTGTGACATATATATTTTGTGCTTCTAACTCTGTGACTGTATCTGGCATTGGGTAGTTCCTAATCTCCCTACATACAGCTTACATTGAAGCCCTGCTATCAAACCCCTCCAAATTTATACCAAACATATCCACATTCTCCTGTTTTTTTCATTCAGATGCCATCAGCATACTATACAACTCAACTACTTTTTCTAAATTTCCAATGCTGTTGAAACATAAACACTTCAACAGCTGTCTTTCTCACCTGTCAGAACTGTTATCCTGTTTTTGTTGAAAGCACTACACAGGTAAATATTTCTACCAAAAAGTTCTTTTTTTTTTCCTCAAAGGAGACAAATTCATAGTTACTTCAGGAAATTCTATGTTTCATTACTAGCATCCTTGAATCCTGAAACACTGTGTTGCCTACTTTTCTTTTGTTTCAGGCAGATAACAGGACGATAATTTGAGGGATATCAAGTTCGATCTCTTGTTTGGACAACAGAAGTGCAATAGCTGTAATCTTTATTTCACTATCTTTACAAATAACTATGGAATGATTTTCATGCTGATAATTTAGCTACTTAGTTTGCTCCATGTTGTTTCAAAGTATTTGTGTACTGTCAAATACATTTTTGAACAGGCATTTTCAAGAAGAGCTTTTTATGCAACTATGTTTCACTTTATTCTTCAAGTTACAGAACAGCTCTTCCTTTCACAGAATTACAGAACTAACTAAATAGCATTGCACTACATATCTTTTTGCTACATTTCAAATGAACTGTTCCAATCTGTGCAGAAAAGGTTTGTTTTTTCCCACAATAAGGCAAAGAATTGACTCACACATATAATTACACTAATGCAGAAATGTTTATAGGATTGAAGTACACATTCAGAAAAACATTAATATAGATCCTAACAATGTTTCCACTTGTTGGAAATCACACAGATTGGAAACATGCAGTGGCTCTTTACTGTAAAGCATCTTACCTGTGCCGGCGTATTTGTCTGTCATATTGATATCAATATCCAATTTTAAAGTCAGCATAGTCCTAATGACATCATCACTGCCTTTGCCAGCTGCCCACATAAAGGACGTTCTTCCCTCAAGATCTGAGTCATCTTTTACAGAAGGATGTTTCAAAAATACTTCAACTGTTTCCTGAAAAGATATACTGTTGAAATTAACATTAAAAGGAATCTGCAACAACAAGAAACTATTGTCTCATGTAGCTGTTTATGAAGCAAATCAAAGCTTCATTTTTCCTTTTATGTTTATAAAGAGTAATATCTCAACAGGAGTACTGTATCTTCTGCTATGCCTTTTCCCTCACCAGTGATCATACTGCATCCTTAACTATGAGTTTAACACTGTCATTTAACACTTTTTTCAGTGTCAAATATGATGTGTTATCACAAGGAAGCAAAAGACACTGTAGTCTCTGTGAAGAAAGTAATGGGAAAGAGAGGGTGGGTTTATCCAAACATGACTGTGATGAGAAAATTACAGAATCCTTTAGGTCGGAAAAGACCTCTGAGATCATTGAGTCCAACCTATGACCCAACACCATGATGTCAACCACAAGACCATGGCACTGAGTGCCATGTCCCATCTTTCCTTAAATACCTACAGGGATTGTTACTCCACCACCACCCTTTTTGGGCAGCCCATTCCAACACTCCATCAGCCTTTCTGTGAAGAAATTCCTTCTGATGTCCAACCTGAGACTGCACTGAAAACAATGTTCTTTCAAAATATTTTCCCAATATAATTTTTTCTCTCCAATTATAAATATAACAGCACATGCAAATATTTTACTTTGCCCATCTCTAGTACTTTGACTGTTAAAAGGAAAAGGTCAACATAGGCATTTTTCCTAATGTTTAATAACATAATCAGGTTACTAATTACTGAAATACTATAAATCAGAAAATATTAAGGAAATCTTTACACCTTAGTCCAGTCTTTCCACTGTAATTGTTAAATTAAAATCTCAAATCAAGGCAAAAAAGAATTATTCCTTTAAATGCTTGTTTGTGTTAAGCTGTCAGCAAATGGGTCCACTTGTTCAACCTACTGCTAGATTCTTAATGAGTCACCCTGGAAAGGAAGGGAGAGAAAATCACGACTATTAGGAAAAAAAAAAAAAAATTTCCCTTTTCTATCTAATGCCTTAAAAATCTGTGTATGTAACAGCTGGGAAACATCTGATGTGAGTCACTGGTAGGCTAGCCAATAAAAACCTGAAAAATACCCAGGTTTCATCATTTTACTTTATATTTATATTTTATTATATTTCCTCTATATGACCCACAATAGCTCTATCACTTCTCTGAGTAGGACAGGAATTTCCTGGCTATAATGAAGTAAATTTTTTTAATCATGAAGGTGCTTGAATGCCTAAATGCCATTGATCAATTTGGATTTGTTTTTTCACTACTACTTACTATTTCACCCCTCTAAAGAAATAGGAAATTTCTCATTTATCTTATGCTACTGATCTAAGACCCTTACAGCTTTGTGAATTTAGGTGTGATCTACCAGTCTATTGTGGAAAGGTCCAGCCAGAAGCAAGGAGAGATGGAAGCATAAAGCTTTCCACACAAACCCAGCATGAGTTTACAGCTCTGTGTACTCACACGGACCACCACTACACCTCAGACACAAACAGCCTCTCATTAGGCCAGAAACTCAGCACCCTCCCAGGGCTCTGCACTGCTGGAAATCCTGCAGAGTGAAAAGCACTGCAAAGGTTGCTCTTCTTCAATACTGAGGCACACATTCTAAAAAATACAAATATTTTATTTTTCCATTAGGTTTTGGCAAAGTGACGCTTCTTTCAATGACTTTTTCTTTTCTACAGCTTTTAATTAGAAAAATTGGAAGAAAATCCCACAATGCTACAAGAATTATTTTCTAAAATTAAGTTACCAACACTTGAAACAAAACAATATTGAATTAATCAGGATGATTAACAAATCAGGAAATAGAAGTATCAATCAGTTTAATTCTACATGTATTTTGTTACAAAAGATCACATGTATTCTAACACTACTAAAAAAAGTAGAAGAAACAACATAAAAAACAACAAAGCTGAAAAATAACAGTAAAGGAGAGAGCTAAATGTGAAACATTTAATCCAGTGCTAGCAGGAGACTGAAAAATACTACACATTATTTTTGAATATTTAGAAGTAAGACAGGGGTATCCATATTTCATTTACTAGATCAATGTATATAAAAACATGAAAGGGAAGTACATTGTTTTGAACGCCTCTGGAAAAATTAAGAAAAAAAATTCAGTCCTGCATACTAAAATCACTATGAAGAGAGCATCTTAACTCAGTTGGTTAGAGCATGGTGTTAATAACACCTGGGTTCAATCCCTGTTTGGACCACTCACTTAAGAGCTGGACCTGATGATCCTTGTGGGTCCTTTCCCACTCAAAATATTCTGTGATCTGGAAATAAAGATTCTCTGATCTTCCTCCACACATGAAGTTCAAAAATTAAAATAGTAATTTTTCTTGGGACCTCCTGTGGGATGCTTAAATTTAAATTTAAGTGGTTATATTAGGTAAGGTCTCTTCTTCTAGAACTTTTCCTGTCAATAGTAAGTGAGGATAAGTTAGTCTTAGGGAACAAATTCTTCACATAAATTAAGCGCTGGCTAAATCTCTTCAGTCTTTAAAAAGACTGAAGACATCTTATAGTCATAAAGTGATATTATAGTAAGTAACCCACAAAGAAAGAGGGCAAAGAACAAGATATCAAAGCAAATAAAACTGAAAGCCCTGCAAATATTTACCATAAACACAAAAGAAGAAACTTTCTTCTTGTTAGGACTAAAAACCATCACATTTTAACTGAGAAAAACCACACCTAACCAAAGTTGGGCAAACTGAATAGAACAACAATGTGGCTTTCAAACCATGAGTATAGAGATGGCATTGCCAGAACAAACATGGATGTGTCTCCACTCAGTTGTTTGATCATGTATATGGAGTGCAGTGGTGGGAATTACTCAATGATATGCACGTAAAGGAGAAAAAAAAGCAAATAGTGATACTTAGAAACAACTACACAGGTAAAAACAGAGTCCAGACAAAATTTAGGCAGGGGCTATTGAGTACATCACCAGCTAAATCAGGCTTACAGATCTGAATAAAAACATCCTGTGTGATTTTTCATGTAAGATGGGAAACAATACATTCATTGTAAATACACAAGATTATAAAAGAATGTCTGATTCCATCATGTACTTTATTTCCCCTTAAATCATAGATGATATCACAGTTTGGCTGGCTGATGGGATCAAAAGGCAGCAACATAATGAAGATGTTTCATTCAACTGAATCAATCCCAGGGAAAGAAAGCCAGTATGAAAAATCTTTTTAGGAATACATCGATATAGAAAAGAAAAAAAACAAGATAAAAGAATATGGAGATAATCACCAGATGGTAAACAAAAATCTTTTTTTTCTATGAGTCTAACTCAAACATGAAAGAAAGGCTTTTACAACAAAAATATTTTAGATGTGTGAATTAGGCCCAAATTTTACACTGCCCTAAATGGATAAAAATCATCATCAACAAAAATTCTCTAAAGTGAAGATTACACAGAGATATGCTTCAATAAAAGTCTGAATTAGAAAAAAAAAAAAAATGGATAGTCTTAGTAAGGCCACTTCCAAAAAAAACTCACCAAAACCCCAAAGCTCACTCTCACAAAGGAGCAAAGATATTGGTCTGTTCCCTCTTTCAATACTACTTCTAGATTTGTTAACTTGAATTGCTCTCAAGGCATTTAAATTTTCATTTTTCATTTTCCTTGTTAACATGTACGTATGCAAAAAAAGACCAAAATTATTATCCCGGCTAAGAAAATGTTGCAATGTGGACTACATAACTATTACATTAATTAGGCACAAAATAACCCTTTCTGTAAAGGGAGGGTATGAAAACTATGAGAGCTAAAGGAGCTTAAGTAAAGCTTTTTTAATTTACAGTGCTTGAGAACTACTTCTGCAACATCTGTGACTGGCAATCATTGAAGTGCTGAGTTTTAAACTTGCTCTACTGTATCTGATCTTGCTCTGAAAAAAAATTACCTATTATACCAAAGTATAAGAATTAAGCTGTCTGAGAAACCAACATTCTTTGTTGTCTGAGTTTAAAAAAAAAAAAATTAAAATTTAAAAAATGTAGTGTTCCTGAAGAATTATGACAAAAGGCACTCAACTCTTCAGCCGTGCTTCACGAGAAAACAGTTCATTCATAATGCCAAATATTCATAAATTAATCACCTCTTTGAATGCAAAGACTGGTTTGACTAGTCCTGCAGCAGCTGTGCAAATACTCCTACAGGTCATCTTACTCTAGATACCTTATAACTGCTTAGGCTTCATTATAATGAGCCCTAAAACCTGAAAGCACTGTGAAATAGTAGGTGTCATTCTGCTTTCTGTTGAAGTAACTGAATGACTATTGTGTATTCTGATGCAAACATATGATTCAGAATATTGTACAGAAAGTCAGTTTTTGTAAGTCTACCTTTTAATAGTTTGAAATTAACCAGATTTAAATAAGAGAACTCTGAATTAACTCATGCCAAGAAAATGTTTATATGATTTCAAAAACAATTCAAACACACTGCTGAAATATAAAGATTTTAGCAAAATATGTCTACTTCACATTTAGGATATGTTCTACTTACAGCAAAGTTGCTCTGTGCTGCATAATGGAGGGGTGTTGCACCTTGACTATCAGATGGAATAGTTCCAAACTTATTTCTTTCTAGTAAGAGATGGACAATCTGTGAATGACCTGAGAAAAACAATATAATAAAAACAAATTTTTATGAAATCCTGAAGACAATAAAATGCTTATATATATAAAAAAAAGGTAAAAAAACCCCTCTGGCAGAGAAAAAACCTAAACCCAAACAAAACAGAAGAAAACAAACAGACCTTAATAAATAATCATATATTTGTGTTGTAGCCATTATAGTTTAAATGTAAGAGACAAACATAAGACTTGATATTTGAACTATTAAGTCTGTCATATACCTTCTTCCCAGTAGTGTTCCAGTGCCATACTCTGTATTGTCATTTTTGGGGGGCATCTATAAATCAGAATTACTATAAATACAAAATTTCTTTTAAAAGAAATCACTAGAGCTTTACCCTAAATAAAGAAACCAGCAGTAACTGGTCAGCCAGAAAGCTATGATATTAACTTTGTAATGAATTGGTTGAATATTTCCAGAAAAAGCTTATAATAACTCAATTGAGATGCTGCATTTGAGTGACAGGTGAGTCAGAAACAGTAAAGTGAGCATAGGCTGATGATGATGAGCATTTGCCCATCTGCATTAAAAGACAAGCTAAACCAGTGTTGACAATTTCATCACACATCATCTTGTTTTACAGAAATCAAGTGTAAATTCTTCACTTAGGTTTTATTTAACCAAAATTTCGTCTGAGAATGTATAGCAGAATCAGAGGCTAGTCTACTACCAGCTGCTATAAACAAGCTCACACACAACTCCTTCCATAAAAACAGATAAAAATATTTTAAGATTAAAATCACAACACTTTTGGAGGATGGGTAAACTTTATATTCACTTCACAGACAGGAAAACAAAGACAAATACAGTATATTGCCACTAAAGTCACCCAGTCCATTCATATACTTGTTTCTGTCAGCATATGCAGCTCACAGAGTATCTTAATGATTTAGTATTTTAAGCAATACTATAAAACCACTCTGATTTTACAGGTGAAAACTCCAAGTACCTCATATGTCAGAAAAGCAATCAATTTTTCAGCTTTTTACTTTTGCATAGTTGTCTTGAATCACTTGAGGATAAATGAAAACGTAGGTAAACCTTCCTGCTAGCAGTAGACCGTTTTTAATGAAAACACCAACAATTACAGAATGAAGCTGTGTTACAGCTGTGGTCTGTAGCTCTTACAAACCAAAGACATGGAGGACTAGGCAAGCCCTCTTTTGTGAAATGGAACTTTGAGACTTCATATGTACAGAAATATCAGAAATGAGAGAAAATGGTAACTTGGGTCAAAAAGGATGAAGAGTTACATAAGAACTTTTTTCTTTCTACAGGCCTTAGGCTGTACAGGAAGGCTCCTCTTTCCTGTTAGCCATTAAGAGAACCTGGGATGCAGAACATCACATTATTCTCTCCTACTACAAAAAAAACCCCAAAACACAATAAAACAAAAAGAAGAGATAAATTCTTGCTATGCTATTCCCACCTCGAGAGTATAAGAAGTAAATTGAGGTTCACTGGAAGCAGCTGCTTTGGCGTGGAATCCAAGCAAAAAAACCATAGGAGTACTGAGTCTGAAAAAAAAATTACTGAGCTCTCAGCACAGACAACTAGAAAAAGGGAACCTAACTCCATAATCAGGACAGGAGGTCTAGCTAAATTATTATGAGAATAAGGCTTGAGGGAGTTGAAAAAAAAACTGTATTGGGTGCAACAATAAAGAAATTGGTGCAAAGGTGGATCTTGCTTCGCCATTAAACATTAAAGCTCATTTCTTGAGGTCAAGAACTGTTGTTTCTGTTGTACTTTTATTTAGCAGAGATGTAACTTGGCTGAGACTTTTATCTACACAAAAGAAAAGTTAAGAGGAGCAACAATGCTCTTAAGATGCAGTCACATGCAATCCATCACATCTAAGAAAACTTGTGGCAGCATCCCTGCACTGCTTTAAATTTCCTACTGTAAACCTATATAGTAACATCTTACTCTCTTTAAGACTTACATAGAACATTAACTCCAGCTTAAAAACATAACCCTGAAAATTAATAATGATTTACTAACCAGAAATTCTCAAAGAGCATATGCCACCTAGAGACCTCATCAAATTCACAAAGTAGTCTGGAGGTCTTGGCACATCTTCCCCCTTTATTTTACATTGATTAGACAATCCATTTTTCCAACAGACAAAACTTGTCTCTTAAATACAATAAATTTCAAAACACAATAAATTTTGCTTCTTGGATGGAACCAAGTGATAATGACTATTTCTTTGGAAAGCTGATCCTATGAGTGCTGATCCTTAAAATGCTACACAATTTCTCTGTTAAAATTCAATATCCCTACATATATGCAAATTTGAGAACACCCTTCTCTCTTTTTTGTTTTAATAAACATAATCATAGTGCAGGTACATTGCCACTGGAGTTGCAGCAACTCGCTCCAGTGAACATCTGATTCTTGTATTGGCATTCTTCATCCGCAGTGTCCCAAAGGACCACTGGGATGAAGCCTGTTAAAAGGGGAGGGAGACTGTTTGAGGATTCTTTTATCCAGTGGGTTTTTTTTTCCTCCTGAATGGAAATGAGAGGTAATTTTTCTAAATCATATTATTTTTGTGTCTGTCATTTTACAGGTTGTGTTTCCCTGTATTTAGACTATTTAATCAGTTTTTAACTTGTTTTGCAAGGATCCAGTTTTTGTAAATCCAAACCAAAATTCACATATGCAAGGTTACAATTTACAGAGCATCCGAGTCGCAGGGTAACAATCTAAACAGAGAAAAACTCTACACAAATAAAATTCATTGTCAGATCTGATTAGATTGCTATAGCAGGTCTGATGAAGAGCTTATACTAGAAGTGTCAATTCTACCATTTTTTGTTGTTTACTTGTGCTGTTGTTATCAGAGTATCTGCATTTTCTTTGTGGGAATCTTCTAAAGCCCCTTATTTAGTTTATGAGAGGTAGTTTAATAAAAACTAGATAATATAATCACAAATCCACTTAACCAGGCAGACATGAGCTGCAGTACATCACAATAGGCTGAAATTGAGCGTGTGACTCATGATGCCACCACCAACCACTCTGCATTGTGGAGCAGCTCAGCTCCCTCAGGCACCTTGCAAACCCCATGTGACCATCTTACATATGGACCAAACAAGGGTACTAGCTTAAATATGTGTATGAAATGTTAGTCAAGTTATCTTTTCAGATAAAAAACAAACAGAAGCTGTGATATTTTCTTCATGCACTCCCACAGATTGTGTTGCTTTCATGCTGGACTGTGAACACCCCAACTCAGACACCACTGCTCCAGAGTATCCGGTTTTTTTAATCTATGATCAAAGCTGCAAATGCAAGAACAACCTCAATATACTCTAACTGTTCTAAATCATCAGCATATATAACCTGCTGAAGTAATGCATTGTACAATGCTTTGGAGAATCTAAAGCTAAAATAAGCAGTCTACACATAAACTGCTAATCCTGGTTGAGCTGAAACTCTTATTGCTCTAAGAGATTAGTTATCATACTGCTAGGCTGGAATTAAATAAAAATCAGAGACAAAGATCAAACAGAACAGTTAATTAATGACTAAGTGACTTCAGCATTGTCCAGTTTACCAAGTAAGGCTGCCCAGTGGAGGGGAGTTCGAAACAAGTTGTCATAAGATGTCACATTGCAGCCTTCGTAGGAGGTCAGGACATCCACAACTGCCACATTCCCATCTGCAACAGCAAAATGAAGAGGAGTTCGTCCTTCATAGTCTTGCCAGTTAAGCAGAGATTCTGTAGGTGCAGCTTCCTTAAAAAAAAAAAAAAGAAAAACAGAACAACAAAATTTTAAGAATATTAAATCGAAGAGAAAACCTATACAATCTTTACAGATGCTTTTTTTCAGAGATATGCTGTCCGTGTTCAGTAGAATGTAGCTCTACAACCAAATACTTTTGTTACAGTATAGGCTACTTTCAAGTATTTCTCATAGAATACTTTTTTATACTTAATTATTGTACAAGACCTGATTTCTGGTACATACCCCGAAGTTTTACCAGTCTGATGTGCAAGTGGTTCCTTAAACAGACCTTTAAAAGTTTAACTCTGGCTCTTATGAAAATAACTAGAAATTCCTATGTAATTTACAAGTTAAAAATGACATATATCTTCAGATTTTCTCCAACAACACTTCCCTTTTTGCACAAGTTAATTTTATGACTTTCATTATAATAGTCTTCTAGCATTTTATACCCCTAAAGTATTTCCAAAGGAGATGTCTACATCTCTAGCTGACAAGATAGAAGTGAGAGAGTTCTTCCAATAATGCATCTGTTTCTAACAGGCTTAATTTTGAATTTAAAAAGTCTTTCAAAGTTTCATGATAAGTCACTTGATCATGTAACATAGACATTAATAGAAATAACTTGACCTTTAATCACCTTTTCTTTAAAAATATGCTAAATTACTTCCACATAAGGTCTCTAGCTCTACAGTTTTGTATTATGATAATTTCACCTCTCGAATGATTTTCTATACAGATTTATCTTTGTGACTTTCTTTTTCAGGTAAAAGAGTAGAACAGGTACAACTGAACATAATCTTAGCATTTGAGAGATCTTCAAATGGCAAATATCATAAAGGCCCTGAAACACAAACTTTAAACTTCACTTTTCTGAAAAGAGAGGTATTACTAAAAAAAGTGGTAAAAAATAATGCAGTAGAAACTCAAGTTGCAGGACACTAAACATCTAGAGGGAAAGCAGATGGTCAAAACAAGAGTTTAAGTAAACCAGAGCGAGTAAGTCTGCTTTTCTATCTAAAACAATTTAGAACAATTCACTGAAGTCATGGGAACCCTGTGCAGAACTAAAAGAGAATGTAGTCCTGAGATTTTTAACTTCCAACACTAGAGGGGATTTTAACCCATGATAAGTGAGCAACGCAATCCTCCTGAAAATACAGAGCCACACTACATCACAATACATTTATGAGAGAGGAGTAAGGGACTGTGTTAAGTGCAGCTTGTTAACTATTAAAGTTAACAAGTGCCTGACCCCTTTCTCACTAAACTAACTGCAATCTTTCCTTTTAACTCCACTAATTACATAAATCGGCTGTAGAATCACTTGCATTTGCATTATTTCATGTGTAGTAACTATTACACAGAAAATAAATATCTAACCTTGAGAACAATAGATCAAGAAGAAAGGAAATTCCAGAATTACGGTTTCTATGCAAATATTAATTGACCAAAGTTGTACATTCCATATTTTCTATGTAATGGCTAAAAAACCCTCAAAACTTCCCAAACATTTAGTTATATTTCCCTGTACTTTCTAAGTGCAATCTGTCTAAGTTAATACAGCAGTAGTAACTTCAACTCTGCAATGCCCTGATCCTTTGTTTTTTACTGTTTACTTTCTTACAGTGCCAAGTTAAAACTCCTAATATTTGGTTAATGTAAGTTATCTAGATGTAAGGAGCTATATACTTTGCACACTGCATGTAGATCACAGAATGGTTGGTGTTGGAAAGGATCTCTGGAGATCATGTAGTGCAACCCCCTTTTAAAGCAGGTTCAACCACAGCAGATTGCACAAAATTAAGTCCAGGTGGGTTTCAAGTATCTCCTGAGAAGAAGACTCCACAACCTCTCTGGGCAGTTTGTTCCAAGGCTCAGTCATCTTTTATCTATTGAGATAAAAGATGTCTTCCTTCATATTCAAATGGGGATTCCATATTTCATTTTGTACCCATTGCCCCTTATCCTGTTGCTGAGCATCACCGAAAAGTGTCTGGCTCCATCCTCTTGACATCTACATTTAAGGTATTTCTCACTGATAAGATCCCCTCTCAGTCTTCTCCAGGCTGATGGTCCCAGCTCTCCCAGCCTTTCCTCATAAAAGAGATGCTCCAGACCCCTCCTCATCTTCACAGCACTCAGCTGGACCCTCCCCACTAACTCCTGGTCTCTCTTGAACTGGGGAGCCCAGAGCTGGACACAGCATTTCAGATGTGGCCTCACTAGGGTTGATCCTCTAGGGAAGATCACCTCCCTCAACCTGCTGGGAATATTCTTCCCAATGCATCCTAGGGTACCAATAGCCTTCTTGGCCTCCAGGGCACACTGCTGGCTCATGGGCAGCCTGTTGTGCCCCAGGAGCCCCAGCTCCTTCTACTGGTGCACAGAGTGATTCCTCCCCAGGTGCAGGACTCTTTATTTGCCTTTGTTGAGCTGAGATGAGACCACTCTCTGCCCAACTCTCTGGCCAGTCCAGGTCCCATGGACTGGCAGCACACCATGATGGTGTATCAGCCATTCCTCCCAGTCTTATAGCATCAGCAAACCTGCTGAGAGTACAGTCTTTCCCCTCATCCAGGTTTTTAATGAATAAATAGAAAAAGAGTGGGCCCAGTACTGACCTCTGGGGAACACTCCTAGATACAGGCCTGTAACCAGACTCTGCCACTGATCACAACCCTGTGAGCTCTGACATTCAGCCAGTCCTCAACCCTCCCGCTGCCCACCCAGAGAACTCACCCTCCTTGAGCTCACCTGTGACACTGCTATGGGAGACAGGGCCAAAAGCCTTGCTCAAGTCAAGGTAGACAACACCATACTGTTCTTCCCTCATCCCAGCACTGAACAGAACACTGATCTTCCCTCATCTACCCTGCCAGTCCTGCCATCACAGAAGGCTCTCTTATTGGTCAAGCATGATTTCCCCTTGGTGAATCCGTGTTGGCTACTAATAACATTCTTTTCCTTCACATGCTTAGATATGACATCCAAGAGGAGCTGTTCCATCACCCTTCCAGGGATGGAGGCTGTAGTTTCCTGGGTTGTCCTTCTGGCCTTTTCTCAAGACACTCGAGATACACTGGCTTTCCTCCAGTCCTCAGGCACCTTTCCTGTTCTCCATGACTTTTTAAAGATGATGGGCAGTATCTTAGCAGTAACATCTGCCAATACTAATTAAATGCTAATTAAGTTACCCATCTCAGACAAAAATCCAAAGCAGTTTTAGATTAGGTATCATTACTTGTTTTGTTAGAGTAAAAAATTAACATACTTAAAACATACTGGAGTTCACTAATATATGTAGGCACCAGTACAACAACAAATAATCTATTAAAAAAATTGATAAATATGACTCTCAACTAAAAATGCATTCAAATTTAACATTGTTACACATACAAACCACAATAATCAAAGCATGTTTAACACTTCTTTTGATAAACATTCAAAAGCAGTTACCTGAACCACTACAGTGAAAACTTGTATGTTCTTCCCAAACTTTAATAGTTCTCAAGAGAAAGCTAACTGGTAATATGCTTGCTTTTTGTCTATTCATAGAGCTCAGCAGGGGGAGCATAGAGCCTACTGCAAGAATTCATTCTATGAGAATCACTTTTAAGAATGGCTAACCATGAATTATGATAGGCTCAGAGTTACTACTGAGATTCTAAGTCCACCAGAGGAAAACATGTTTGAACAAAATGGACAAACAAGAAAACAAATGCTTCTTTACTTCTAATTTGCTGATGTAACTGACAGCTAATTTTCAAGCCTTCCAGAAGCACAACAACATCCTAAATAAATGAATCCTAAAACTCCTGGCTTAAAGTCATTGAAATATCCCCTTAAAGTCAAGAAATATCCCATACTCAGAAGTGTTATTTTTGCAAAATGGTGCAGAATCTCCAGTGACAAAACCACTATTTATATTCTAGTGTAAAGTATTCATGTGTTTTGAATTTTTTGGCCACTTAAATTTTCTAGGCCTGCTTCTGCCTACATCCACAAGTATAATTTCTTTAGATTTTAAGTGGGTTTGGTTAGCTATAATTAAACTGTCATGCTGTATTAATATTTTAAGCACAATACAGAGAAGAAACAGAAGCTAAGCATTTTTCTGTGGCAATTAGAACAATGGAATTGTAGGCAATAATGGAAAGTGTGGTATAAACAAATGTCATGTCTCCTACCATGAAGAATAAATAAAGAGATACAAAATAGACAGAGAGTACTAAGCAGTTGCTTCCATCATAATAATGGAATCTTATTCAGTTCTTTTCTCCTTTAATCTTCCCGTTTTTCACATAAAGCACAATCTGTAAAGGTGGAAAATGAAGTTGACCATGAGAGGATCTCCAGATTAGGGTTTCTCCCTACTTCACATGTTTACTTCCTACATATGTCGAGTTCCATTTTGGCTGTATTTCATGGATTTCAATTTCAAATATAACTAATTTGTGCATGTCATCCCTGCACACTCAAGCTACTTTCTCAGCATTCAGCTGAGCTCTTTTCATAACTGTTTATTTTGACAATACCAATGGACTGTGTACTAGACAAATATCAAACAGAAAGATGACCCTTAATTTTAAGAATTTATAAACAGGAGACAATATCTGGCCACACCCAAAGGGCAGAGTACAGAAAAAAAAGACAGTATTTTTCAGTACCATAGACTGTGGTCTCCATAAAACCAGCAGCTAAACTTTTGTCGAGTTTTTGTAAAGCAGCACTGGAGAATTCCAAGTAGGATACTAGAGAAAAAATAATTTTCTGGTGAATTCTTCCACAGTGTCAAAGATAACAAGAGAGAAACAATAGCAGTATTATTTTTCATAACTTGGCCAGCAGCCACCAAAGTTAGTCTCACTGCTGCCTGGGTAATGGCACAGTGTTTAGAGAAAGCAAAGACAAATTGTTTGGTTGGATGTGATTAAAAATGGGGAAGCAGCAGTGACACAGACACTTGCCTTTTATAGTGCTATCACCACAAAGACAGTCTTTTCACAAACTTAAAAATGCAATTATATGTTAAGACACAATATGACAGAAATTTTCACTCTATGTGTACATCCATTAGAAACACAATGCAGAATGTGGAAAACTATAAGTTAGAAGACCTAGAGAGGAATGAGAATCAAACATGATGCTTAGACAATAGACTTTGAACTGGGAAATATAGCAAAAAGCAGCTAAGAAAGGAGGGGAAGACTGTGAGCTCTGCTGTGCCTGTGCTGTGAAGCTCTGCCACTTCAAGACAACTAAGAAAAACGCTTCAATTTGGAGAGATCTTACTACAGAGTTAAACTCAGGGCACCATCACCACCACAAAAAGGTATTTACATGCAACAAAAAATTCAGTCAACAGATTGATTACCTAATAACAACATTTCTGTATCATCAACTTTACCGCATAGCTAAATTACTTTTTCATTTAAACTTGTTATTAACTTATTCTGTTAGTAAAAGCACATATAGATGTAACTAATTGCAATAAAAACAATTAAGCTGATGCATGAAAAAGCCTAGATGAAATCAAGAATACACTCTTTTCAGCCCAGCTAAGTGCCTCTATTCCACTGCACCCATCATGAGCAACAAACAGAAGGAATTGGAAGCCTCCAGAAGAGAGCTGTGACCCAGTTACCACTACTGAAACTTGGTGGGATGAATCCATGACTGGTGTGCAGCCACAGGCTGCTCAGAAGGGACAGGACAGGAAGGAGGGTCAAAGGGATTGCTCTCTGCAATAGGTGGATGGAGTGCAACGTGCTGTCCCTGAAAAACAGCCATGAGCAGGTAGAAAGCTATAGGCAGGAATCAGAGACGTGGTCAGTGTCTACTACAGGCTGCCTGACCAGGGTGAGCCTCCTGACAAAGCCTTTTGCTTGGCATTGTGCTGGAGGCTCTTGTCCTGCTGGGGAACTTCAACCACCTTGACATTCCCCAGAGAAGCAGTATGGTGAGGCATAGGGAATCCAGGAGACTTCTGGGAAGAATGGAGGATAATTTCTCAAGACAGGTGACAGACAGCTCTAAGAGAGGCAATGTGACACTGGACCTGATAGTCACCAAGCCCTACCTGACCAACTCAGTGGCCTTCTATGATGGAGTGACTGCATCCGTGGAATAGCTATGGATGTTATTTTTCTGGACTGCTGCAAAGCCTTTGATGCAGTCCCCCACAATGTCCTTGTCCACAAATTGGAGAGATTTGATGGGTGGACTGTCTGGTGAATAAGGAATTGGCTGGACAGTTGCATCCAGAGCAGTAGTCACTGTATCAATGTCCAATGGATAATGATGCGTCCTTCAGGAGGCTGTGCTGGGACCAGTGAGATTTAATGTATATATTAATGAGACAGGTGAAGGGATTGAGTGCATCCTCAGCAAGTCTGCAGATGACACCAAGCTGAGTGGTGCAGCAGACAGGCCTGAGGGATGGGATGCCATGTAGAGGGACCTGGCCAAGCTCAAGAAGTAGTTTCCCATGGGAAACTCATGAAGTTCAATGAAGCCGAGTGCAAGGTACTGCACTTGGGTTAGGGCAACCCCAGTACTAACACAGGCTGAGGGATGAACAGATTGAGAGCAGCCCTGCCAGGAAGGGCTTGGGGGTGCTGGGTAAAGGATGAGAAGCTGGACATGAGCCTGCAATGTGTGCTTGTGACCCAGGAAGCCAAACGTGTCCTGGGCTGCATCAAAAGCAGTGTGGTCAGCAGGCTGAGGGTGGGGATTCTGCTCCTCTGTCCTATTCTCCTGAGACTCCACTTGGAGTACTTCATCCAGCTCTGGGGTCCCCAGCACAGGGAGTGAGTCCAAAGGAGGCCACCAAGGTCATTAGAGGGATGGAGCACCTCTCCTATGCAGAAAGGCTGAGAGAGTTCTCTCATGCAGAAGAGAAGGCTCCAGGAAGACCTTACAGCAACCTTCCAGTACATAAAGGGAGCCTACAAGAAAGATGGAGAAGGACTATTTAAAAGGACATGTAGTGACTGGACAAGGAGGAATTATTTTAAACTGAGAGTAAGTTTAGATTGGATATTATGAAGAAATTCTACTGTGAGGGTGGTGAGGCACTGAAAAAGGTTGCCCAGAGAAGCTGTGGATTCCCCATTCCTGGAAGGGCTCAAAGGGCTGGATAGGGCCCTGAGCAACCTGATGTAGTTGAAGATGTCTCTCCCCATGGCAGGGCAGCTGGACTAGATGACCTTCAAAAGTTTCCTACCAACTCAAACCATTCTGTGATTCTTTTAATCATTGTTAAAAACAAACAAACAAACATACATAAACAAGCCAAAAAAGTCCTCCAAAAAAACTGGACATGATCATGATTCTGGATTACCTGAAGAGAATCATTGATAACATTTTCAATAAGGAGACAAGTATTTTTAATCTTTTGTAGTACACCTGTCTGAGATGGAGTTAATTTTCCTTGCAGCAGCTGGGCTTTGTATTTGTGATCAAAACTGTTGATAACACACTCATGTTTTGGCTATTGTGGAATAGCATGGATTCTTTTTTTCCATGTCCTGCTTCCCTGCTTACCCCAGTGAATGGGCTGAGAGTGGGCAAGAGACTGGGATAGGACACAGCTGGGATATTTGATAGAAACTAACCCAAGCAGTACTTCATACCATATAATATCATGCCCACCAAAAAAATCTCAGGGACAGGGGTAGGGCAGGAAGGATGCTCATGGCTACATCGTTTGTTTCCCCAAGTATGATTAAGCATGCTGAAGCTTTTTTTCCATTTTCCTGGAAGTGGCTGGCACCTGCCTGCTGATGGGAAGAGTGAATAAATTTCCTTTTCTGCATGCAGCTTTTGCTTTCTATACTGAGCTGGCATTATCTTCATCCACAAGTCTTCTTGCCTTTCTTCTATTTTCTCTGCCTTGAAAGAGGGCAGGTTGAGTGAGTGGCTGTGTGGGTGTCAGGCTCTTGTCTGAGCCCAACACACCACAACTTTAAAAAATATTTGCCTTTTGACTACCTAATGTTTGAAAAAGTCCGTAGTTAAATACAGAGATCCTTGTGTACTTTGCAGGAAGTTTACTTCTCCAGCAGCAGAAAACTAGATAAAAATTCAAAGTTTGTGACAAAATTTTGTTTGCAACAAATTATTTCACAGCTGGATACAAATTACAAATATATTATAAACAGCAGTAATACAGTAATACAACCTTTTTGGTGCTGATAACTTCTCCGAAACTATTTTTATAGCAAAAAAAGTATCATTTAGATTGCCAGTGTGATTTGAGAAAAAGCAAAGAAAGTTTTCATATTCGTATTTAATTCTCAGCTTGCAAGCTAATCAGGCAGACAGACATACAAGTCCTTGTAGTTAAAGTAGAATCACTATATGTCTAGTTTGGAAAGACCTTCGAAAGACAAAGATACAGGAAGATTGTTCGAATGTGACAGAAAATTTAAATTAAGGCCTCTGTATCATTTTAGTGAACCTCTGAGATTTTCACAAATAAAAACCAAGGTAAAAATCAAGCTGAGCATATGACTTCATTGCACCCATTATAACTGTCATTGCAGAAGATAAACTGAAATATTGCAGAAAGAGAAAATATGCTGTCTATGAAACAGTTTTAAATTCATACACAAAATTACGTAGAAAGTCTCTCAGCAAACTGATTGTGGGCTGACTGACAACTGACCAAATATTTTCCAGAATTCTAACTTGAAAAACCAACTTAAACTGAAATTTTTAGTATAGGTAACTAGATATAAACTTTCAAATAGTGAAGGAAAGACACATAACAAAGAAATCAGTGTGCCTGATCAGTGCAACTGAAATGAGCAATATCACTGACCATTTTATCCAGGAAAACATTTAAGTCTTTCCTTCCCTCCCTCCTTACAAGACTTAGAGCAAAGACATTCAACCACAGAACCCAAAAAAACTCCTTTCGAGAGAGTAAAAATATTTAGGATATTTCTTACAAAGTTCTGGATATTAGGAAAAGCAAATGGTTTCATTCTCAAAGAGTCGGTGGACAAAAATGAGAAGTCTCACGACAATAAAAATATTTCCATCAGAAGAAAGTAGTAAGGACAGAAAGTGTTACATACATATATAGCAGACTTTCTTACCAGAATACATTTCACTGTGTGGATTGCACTAGGGTCCTTGTTGTTAGCTGCCCAGTGAAGCGGGATTTTTCCTTCAATATCAGGAATTCCAATATTTGAATCATGTTTTATGAGAAGTTTCACATGCTCTGGGTTATTGTAGTAGGCACTCCAATGCAATGCAGTTTGCTGCAACACAATATTCACAAGCTTTTTCAAGACTTCGAAAAATTGTTGAAACATGAAAATTAAAGTTGGCTAAAACCAGCTTTAAACAACAGGTAAATAAGCAAGCTTTTGTCACACTTCAGTAAAGAGGACTGACAAAAAACTGAGGACATATACCTCGGGTGGCTGACAACAGAAAATTTGTAAAAATAGGCTTTAAACAAAGCTGAACAAGAGGCCCATCTACCTTAGTGAGGGCAGATAATCACATACCTTTGCTACTGAAATCTGAATTAGGTCTAAGCTGCACCACCTTATACAAGATCTAGACTGAGGAGCCCTTAGGCTTAGAACATAAGTACCTCTGGTAGGAGACTAACTGCTTTTTATGAAGATTTGTTGGGCTATGGCAAGAGTAAAATGTGTATGCCACTTAGCACTGCCCTGATGGCTATCTGGTGCAGCAGTTCAGACCCACAGAAAAAATGTCTGTGCTTGGTATTAAGCAATGACATCTAAGCTAGAATGATCATCTGAACTAGGCCTCAGCACCAATTGCAGTGATTTGTGTGGTCCCCCTTAAATTTCAAACTCAGTCGGGATAATACAAACTGACGGAGACTACTCTCCATTAGGGGAAGGTGACACTGAATGCTGATACTGGACTTAGATCCATCTTGAACAAAGGTTTTGACTTAACTGTCTTTGATAACTCAGAATTCTGAGGTTGAATATTAGTGAATCTAATGCCCAATGACCCATGGCAGTCCAATAAAACATCAAAAAGCAATCCATGCTCCTATTGCCAATTCCTGACTGCCAACAGCTTTTTTAAAGTACTTATCTATGTTCATAACTACATAAGCAAAACCAATGTGTGGGGGTTTCTGAACCAGCAAAACACTGGCATATTTACAAGTATTTCGTTTACCAGACCCACCTCTCCCAACTGCCAAGTAACAGAGAGTTTAAGATAAAGAATAGGTTTTTTTTCCCCAGCTCTCTTATCTCTTACCACTAGTAAACATTACATGGCACTTTGATTGGAAGCAGAGAAATAACTCCTGCAGGACATTTGTATATAGAAGTACAATAACCTGGATTAGCATCCTTAAACAGTGACAAGCAATGTGTAAGTTCACTATCTCATCCTTAACTTCTCTGTGAAGAAAGAAGGCAAAAAAGAGCCTATTTGTGTTCGCTGCTGCCATCTGGTAGCCTACTACCATGGCACCAACAATAAGATAGCACAGCCTTTTTTTCTACTTGTCACTCACTGAAGAAGAGCTCCACAAAGTGCCACCACATCCTTGTACCAATAAAAATGTGTAATAAATTAATGAGTGTTATTTATTAAATGTGGCTGACCAGTACTCTTGGAAACTGACAGCTACAATGAAAGCAGAAACCTTTGGTTACCAGAAGGCCAATGCAGCCTTGGTTCACTGACTTCTCTCACCTACAACCAGTTTCAGTCAGCTACCCACATGGAAGCAGATGAAAAAGACATCTGTTCAGGAGTAATATTTGACACTTTTGATGTGCACAGTTGCAGCAAGGAAACCGAAAACGCTATGTGCCCAACAGGGTAAAATAGGTTGGACTCTGTGCCCGAGATCAGCTTTCACCAATCTGAATTCCATTTTTGCTACTACTCATGACATGAACCAGGAGAAAATTGGTCCGTGTTTTGTGGGGAATCTGGCAGTGCTTTAAATACTGGCTTGGAAATCTGCTGAACAGGCAAGGTTGCTAAACGGTTTTGGCTGGTTTATGCATACCTTTGTTAATTAATTAGCATGGTCATGAAGTCAGCATGACCTCTCCAGAATGACTGCTGTAAGTATAGGCAGTTTTCTAGTGACTCTTATCATTAAAAGATTCTAAATGTGAGGTTTCTCAAAGGAAGGAAAGCAGCATAAGTACATGCTATCCAGACTCTAACCAGGATCACAACGTTACAGAATGACTTGGATGGCTTTTGAATCCTCTGTTGTTGTAACTACTCTCAAGAAGAATGTCAGAGGAGCCAGTGCAATGAACTTTGACATCATTAACACCAAGAAAATACTAATATTTCTACTTTGAAGACCTAGAAAAAGTTTATGAGGAATAATTTTTTTGCACACAACTGCTTGATGTAAAACCAATTTCTAAAGTTGCTACAAATCTTAAAATAAGCAGTTGTCTTAAAATAAGCAGTACTTTTACCTTGTTTCTGTCCTGGGTATCCACTTCTCCAGGTGCCATATGTTTTAACAACAAAGCTAAACATTTTGGACTTTTGTGACGTGTAGTTAAATGCAATGGTGTCATATCCTCCAAGTCCTTCTGCATCCAGTTTCCTCTACGAGCCAGTAAAAGTTTCATGAAGCGGTAATTTCCCTGGGTTAAGAAAAATATCAGAAATTTAAGTCAGTTTATCAAACCAAATTATGACACTTAGATATATTTATATATATTTATTGTATTACAGTGCCTAAAGAAGCTTGCAGCAAAACACAGCTCAGAGCTTTGGAAACATCTAATGAAGATTTTTTTGTTAACATGAACTCTAGATATTTATATTCCATTTGCAGAATAAAACAGGGTTCATTAATACCAAAAATTCTGCAATATTATCAGAGTTTCTTAACTGTTTAATCTCAGTAAAAATCATGTGAAAACTGAAATAAGGTCATTGCATGCTGGTTTCAGCAAGGTAAGCAGTTATCAGATGACGAATAAAACTAAACATGAAGAAAGAATATAATTTTCAATTATAAGTAAGAAAAATAACCAGGAATGATTCAGAAAGATAAAATATACTCATCTGAATACATAGCAAATATATGCAAAAATGATTGTTTCTTACATTTTAAAATTGAGAACTGTATGAGTTTTGGTCTGCAATATATATTATAAATGGATGGGACAGCTAGCTTTACAACACATTGAAAATACTTCACATTAAGGCTTTCACTAGGTTTTCACTATGTTTTCAAAAGAAATAACACAGAAATGCTTCTTGGATATAAATTTAATGACATAATAAATGAGGGTGGATCCCAAAAACCCAATCTGGTTTTATTTCTCAAATCACTGAAGAAGCCAGTCAAAAAATTAAAGATATGAACATGCAATCATGAAGAAGCTGTACTGATTTAGTAGTACAGCCAGCCTTGACTTGCTACTACCCCTTGCTTGAAATTTATTTTCCATATAGGAGAGATGATACATATAACATTTTGATGCTTCCACTTTCCAAAGTCAATGGTTTATCAAATCACCTTCAGCAGTTAAGTTGCAATCAAGGACTAACTGCTGGAACAGTAACTCATTAAAGCAAAACATCTGCACCTATCTTCAGTCATCATGGTTTAAACACCCCTGCTCTTTTCACTCTGTAACTTTTAGCCTTTCCTAAAGTGAAAGGAGTGCATTGACTCCTAATTTTGCTCACTCCCTTCCAATGTTTCCCCAAGATTCCAGGTTTTGTCAATTTCCTGTATAGATCATTACCTATAACTATAAAGAAAATAGAAAGCTCAAAAGAGAAGATAAATTGTACTAATTCTCCTCCACTCAGGGGAAAGCTGGAGCATTTGATGAAGCTTTATTAGACAATGTACACAGGAAAGGTGACACTTAAATCAATAGAAGTCATGTCTTTGGATTCTTCTGCTTATGAAACTACCTGCAAATTAACATACTTGAGTCTGCTACAATTCTTTTATAAATTCTACATGTTAGTTTAGTCCCCTTAGGCTGTCTTTGGAAAAACAATGAAGAAAGGCAACCAAGTAGACAAGGGCAAGCAGTGCTAATGAATGGGGGCACTTTGGTATCTCATAAGGCTCAGAATTGCAAATCACTTTTGTCAGCAGAATGGTAGGATGGAGACAGGCCAAAGGATTCCAGAGGCCTTCACAGTATCCAGTGCCAGGACATAAAAGAAGATTCGAATTTCATTTTTCAAAGCAGCCACAAACATTGGAAGGGCACACTTGACAAAAATGACTGTTCTGTTTTTTGTCTAACAGCAATGGAAGACTTGAGCTTTATGGATGCAGAACGGATTTCACCAGGTACGGCCAAAATAAATGAATGTGATTTTTTTCCCTGCTACACTATTTTATTTTAAAATACAAATCAAGGAAAGCAAACCATGAATGAGCTCAGACAAAATTACCTTGTCCTGCTTCTACCATTTATTGTTACTAGTTGTTGCTCATCAGTGACAGCTTACAAGAAAAGCCTGCTACAGAACCTGCCACAAACCTGCCTGAACATGCAAACTTCTCTTGCCAGAGACAGCATTCCCAGCAAGAAGTGACCAAATACATCTTTTTCTTCTGCTGGGTGTCAGGGAAAGTATAACCTCAGGATTTTGTCTCTTTAGTACACAGACACATATCAAGGCATACTCCGAAGTACAGCGGCAGAACAGCATGACGATATCTGCAGAGCTCCTAAGCCACAGGGAACACACTCAGAATTAATTCATGATAAATTTGAGGTGGAGCTAGGGATGAGAATGCTCCTCATTACTACCATTACATTGTACAGGCAAATATGAGAAAAATTTATAAAACTCATAAAAAAAGACAAATTAGCAAAAAAAAAATCTCAGCGTATCATGATGTGGTTGGCAATTAGACTGGAGGAAGACAGTATTAACTAACTTGAGAGAATATTAATCTTGGAAAAAATAGCTGCTTTTCTGCATTCGAGAGGATAATTCATTCGGGTGGTTTTCAATATTTTCTGCACACAGTGCATGCATACCCATGAGAGAAAAAATATTGGTTCTGTCTTGTTGATGGGTACTTGGAAGATTTATACGTATATTCTGCTTTTTGAATGAATTCCACTGTAAAGAAGACAGAAAGTTAAAATAATGCATAAAACTAAGGAAACATGGCCTTTTATTATTAGATTTTCTCTCCCTACATGGTATTTTATATTTGCTATTACACATTTTTCCATCAGTTACTACTACATTATTCTCTTGCATGCTTAGCTAACAAATCCCTCTCCTTAGCAAATGAATTTGTAATAAATCCCTTCATTCTGAAACACAAAACACAAAAGATTCTGTTTCTTCCAAGATTTAAGATTTTTTTTACACTACCACAGAAAACACCTGTATTTACATTACTTATTTGAATTATCTTATTCATGTTTTTGCTTCTGACTGCTGTTATTTTCTTTAGTAATACCATTCATTTTGCTGTCTTCCTTTCACTTGTTAGAAAGCAATATTGTGCTTTTTAATGACAATGGAAAATTTCCCCACCTTCATCTGTTTACTGCTTAAGTTTGTAAGTATAGAATGTATCAACATGCCTTGAAGGGAAATGCAATTTAGGTCTTATTAGGTGGAGGGAGGGAATGTTTAATTTGAAAAGCCGATTTCTCCATTTTTATAAATTTTTTGTGTATAAAAAGTCTTCAAGCTGGATAGGATTTTACTTATAAATAATGCACTTGACTGGCCTAAGCATTCCTGGGCAGCATGAAGCTGTCTGAGTCAGTCGGTCAGTCAGCGGTCTCTTACTATTGATAGCGACTCAAAATTTATTCTATTATAAACAGAAAACATTATGAGCAAACATTATTAAATACTTGTACAGAAAACTTGGTTCCTGGCAGCCAAAATTTACCATTTAAATGCCAATTCTTAGAATTCCTTTAGATTCCATTAAAATTATTTGAAAATCAAAATACTTGACTCTGCAAACTACAGCAGAACTTCCGAGCACAGCTGACTTTAACAAAATCAGAAGACATACTTCTGCTATTTCAAAAATTCAGCCACAGGTACTAACTACAATGATGTAGAACACATTTTTTTGTAGACAATTCAATAAGTAACCACGATTCTGCCATCAAGTAATGACTTCAAAGAAAGTTCTGGATCCCAAGCTAAACTACTAAGCAGTCAGAAAAACTCTCCTTCCCTGAACATTTCAATGGAGAAGAGTTTTATGGAAGAAACACCTTAGTCAGAATCAATGAATTGGTCAGAATTTAGATGTACACTGCAATTGAAAAAATCATCCCCAAAACTGCATGTTCAGTCACTAAAAAAAACTGTCTAGTCTATTCAATATGATTCTACTGCCAGGGAAAGGTTTCAATGGAAAATCACTGGTAAGCTTTTCTACCTAGTTTTCTGGGTCTACAAGAAAACATGTTTATTTCATTATTAATCTCAAGCAGCTTTTTCAACCTATTTTCTCTCCCTGGCTTGTTGAGGAAGTGTATTGAGAGAGCAGCTGGGTGGGCATCTGTCAAACAGCCACAGTCAGGCTGTCCCATATGGTCACCTAAGTGAAAGGCTAAAGAAAAAATGAGCTCTGTTCAGTGGTGCTATAATTCTAATCATAGGTTGATGCTGAAACTACTGGTTGTATTACCAGTGCACTAAAAACATCAGCCTCACATTTCACATCTTTCCACTCTGTACAGCCCACAGAGTCCTCCTCTGAGACACTAAGTGCCACGTGCCTCTGTTTCAAACACTTCCTCAGAAGTTAAGTACTTTTCACAGCAAATCTTAACAATTTCACAAGCATACAAACTTGCTTTAAAGAGTACGCCTGGATTATAGAAACCTTCTTCTGACATGTAACAGAGCTCTGTGAAAATTTATCTCCATTCTCATCCCACTAGGTCTTGGTGAGTTAACTTCGTCATTAAATAAAACTGTGTGCTTCTTCTACACTGACTAACCACTTCTCTTAGCCTGTAGTGTGGCTATATCTCAACACTAAATTTTTTGTATCCAGATTTTATAACCACACTGCATAGACAAATACAACACCTTTTATAAGAGGAGAAACTGAGCTGTACAAGGTAAGGCTGAGAGTCTTAGCATCTTAGAATATGTGCATCTCTCCAAGCACATCAAAAGCACACCCATAGTTAGGGCTACCATCATCACCAGTGGGTTAAAAGGGGACAATGCATGTAGAAAAATTGCTTATTTCCCTATTAATTGCCGAGACCACATTTTCAAAAACCGCAACAATTCTACTCCACATAAAGTACTCAACATGACTTGAAAGACTGATGTGTAATAATTCACAACGTAGAGCACATGAGCTGACAACTGTTACAGTGCAGCCAGGCTTGATTTTCGGAATACCTACAATGGGCCTGTGAGGATTTAGTGCACAGTAAGGGTTGCTAGAGGAACTGGGGAAAAAGCAGCCCAGCATCTCTATACAACCTCCTGGTAAAAACAGCAGGGGTCATTGAAAAGAATGCCAAGCTGTTAAACCGTGAAGATGCTACTTTGGCTCCACTCCGAAATTACATACCTGCTTTCCCAGGACTGGGAACAGACAGGCCAAAAGAACACAAACCCTTACAAAGGAGCTGGTTTTCAAGGGCTTTTCATTGCTGACAGGCATAAGCACTGAAGATGCAGTCAGGGCATACACTTGCAACACAACAGAGAGCCTTAGAAATATTTACAGATAAACCACAAATTAGAACTTAAGGGTAAAATTGACCCTCTGGATTAACAAATCCATCCTCTAGCACCACAGGGAGAAAGAAAGAAAGAATATCTAATCCTTTTCAAAAAATTCCTAGTGATTTCTTTTAAGTGAAATTACAGTGTTCAGGATCTTTTTCCTCCCAGTTCTCTATTTCAGGCTAGGGCTTTTACGTTTTATTTCTTGTTTGTTTTTTTTTTTTAAACCAACATACACACAAGGACACATTTCATTCTTCTACCCATGAAAATACAGTAAGGCTTTTAAAATCTAAACAAGCATTGGTGTTTTTATCTCAGTAACAAAGGATAAACCCTACATTGCCCTCAAGAAATCATCAGCTCTCTGCACTCGTTCTAGTTGGAACTCTTCTGTTTTGAACACTAGTAAGCAGAGGGCTACAGGGCTACCAAAGGGGGTCCCACAAAGTACCCTACTGAATCCCAATGACACTTGTCTACTGCTAGTGCATAAATCTTGTCAGATATACTTAAAACTGCATTTCTCCCAAAAATTAAGCACATTCTCCAGTTAGTTAGCACATTACATCCTTCTCAGTCATGTTTCAAATAATAAATTCATACTACACAGAATAAATCGTTACGTGTGTCATCCACTCCCCACACCATCATCCCCCTGGGACTTGCATTTTGGACTATAATATTTCTAATAATTTAAATTACTTTCAGTATTCCTATTCTTCTGATATCTTAGCCACTGCCATCCTCACTTTGACTGTTAATCATTCCTAACACTGTGCCACTCTTAAGTATCCTTAAAAAAATACTATTCATGATTCTAAGTTTGCTCATGAAAAATATTGACTGATATTAGATTCAAGTGCAACTCTTAAGGAATGCTAATACATGCCTTCTGATCTTACAGCTCATATTTCAACTGTAGCTGTTTTCAGTTATCAAATAATTATTTACTATCCTCTTACATTTTGTGTCCTAATTTCTAATTAAGCTTGCAATTTTCCATCTAGCACTACAGTTAATATTTTTGTACAGGCCTAAAAGGCAACCTATTGAATTTATTTCTATGAAATGAGCTAACTAAATATCCAGTTACTCTTACAGAATCTACTGCTGACAGAAGGTGCTCATTTTACCGAATTTTCTATTTCTGCTTGCATATTTATCCCCATAATTCAAATTCTTATATGCTTCTGAGGTCAAATAGGCTGTCTGTCTCCACTACTTCCTTCTTAAAACATTACATACCACTATTTAAAAATGTTATTGAATACCCTAAATTCTGTTATGTCACAATTCCTAAAGAATGATTCATTGATTAAAATTCCTTTGCACCTTACCCCTCGCTGTTTCTGCACTCGTGAGATGAAATTTACCAAAAATCAGGCATTAACCACTGACCACAGCCCCAAACAGAGAGCCCTGCAGTAACTAAGCCTGGTCAGCAAATGTGCAGCAGAATGCAGGCAAGTGATAAAACAGAAGCCTCCACAAAATCAGAAACACAAAGGTCAACCTATTGAAAGGGGTGTGTTTGAAGACAGCAGTGCAGCAAGTCCACCAACTATGACAGAAAGGATTTCAGAGATCTGATAATTATACATCTCTACCATAGATTAATAATTTATTAGCTTATTAAATTTTGATTGTTGAAATATATTTATTATTAATTAAACAGCACTTATGTAAGACATTTTAGCAAAAATTTTCTTAACAATCTTTTGTGAAAAGATAGACTAGCTAACAATCAATAAATCCTCTTCAGAGGAATGTAATATATAATTCAGTTACTTTTACTCTTTCACAAATAGAACAGCACAAAATTATTACAGCTAAATTAATTGCAAAGATAAAACATCTCCTGTTCTAACACTACACCAATCATAACATGGGCAGTGATTATACAACTATTTAATAATTATTATTGTATTTAATGTTTAAATTTTTCTTTTAAACTCTTAAATAGTACCTAAGAAAGTAGGGCTGGATATATAACAGCATTCTGAGAACAGAAAAACTAACAATATCATGGGTTATTGCATACATATTCACTCATGTACACTGTTCATTTGCTTTAGACCCAGATTTAGAACTGGTAATGTGCACTGAAATTTAGCACACCAGGCCACTGATCTCCTTTTCCAGAGAAGCACATTCTGTCCCAAATATACGAAATAAATAAATAAATAAAGTAAAAGATCCAAAACAGGTTGCTAGGATCTTTTAAGAGTCAGATTAGATAAGTCTTTTAAACCCAGAACTCCTTAGAAGTTGGAGTCAAGACTTAATTGTTGCTTATGCCGGAAACACAGAAATGTCTATGCTTTTTAATAGTGACAAAGCAGTTTCTAAAGTCAGTAGAAACTACAGGTTGACAAATCCTAGTCGTACACTCAAACACTCATTGGGGGTAAAATATGTACAACGTGAAAGTATTTTAGATTTTGCCTTAAAAATGCAAGCAGAACGTATCAGCCACTTGGCACTGCATTAACACGTTTTGCCAACAGATTAGCACAGATGCTAAAGCCAAAGTTGAGAACAGTTCTTTGCTGTCAGATGCTTTCAAGAAGCAGTGAAAGTCAAAAAACTTGAACTCCTTAATCACTAGCTAAGTCTTTGAAAGCTAAATACATCCATGAAGTTTCTCTTTAAAACAAAAATGGCAACTGAATTTAACCTGCTTATCTTCACAGAGTAGAAACCTCTCTTTGATCCACTCGATCTTACCGAGGATAATCTTACTATATACACAAACGTGCTCACTCTCTTTCCAGCGAGGAGGTGCTGAAGAGAAGATGCTTCACCCTACAAATAAATTTTGTACAAAATAAACAAATTTTCAAACCTCAAATATTTTAATAACTTTGGAAAGTAAAGGGGTTGCACACGTGGTTTCTTCAGGGGTTGTTTCATCTTTTAGTGTCTCTTTGAGAAGAGGCACATTCTAACAATATCAGAAACCACTTGGAATGATGTGGACTTCTGTCACCAACACCTACCAGTTTCAGTAGCTTTTCAGGAAACAAACTAAGCGCTTAGAAAAACAGAATCTGTTCTATCATACTTCTAATCTGATGTCTATAGGAACAGACTACTGTTCCAAAAGTAACTGAAATTCATACATCAAGAGGATTATTTTGATACGCTTATACTATCACCTACTTGCCAGAAATCTCACAAGAATTCTTCAGAAGAAAAACTACTAAGAGAGGCAAGTAGATATATGAATTTAATTTACAAATAAGAATTACTTGGATTTATAAATTAGTACTTCTGTTTTGAAATCTTACCAACGCAAGCAATACTAGAACTTCTTGTTCTAGTATGAAACTGAAATGAAACTGAATTCATATTGCTTGGTTACAACAGCTATGAGCCCTGCAAAAGCTACCCTTCATTGTATATGATTGCACCATTCTTACACTCCTTGAATATCAGTAAATATGTTTAAACAGCTCCTGAAAAAAACAAAGTCAATATAGTTACTTAGAACCCCAGTTTCTAGTTAAAATTAGTAAAGTCACCATCAAAATATCAGGCTGTCTTTCTGGTTATCACTAACTAAGGGTTAACCCCTTGATTAACAATGCAACTGAAAAATAAGAGAAAATCTTTAGAAATATTGTTTTAGACATAACCCTTAGCAGACATGCATAGGTTTGGAAAAAAAAAATTCTGTAAGTTCTTTATTACCTCTATGTGGATAAAGATGATGCCATGCCTTCTATCTAACAAACCACTGGTGGATTTAAATATGCAACGCCCTGCTAACCCTTACAAGTTGACCATGACAAAAATATCACTGATTTTTGACATTGGGTTTAATCTTGTGAAGTACCCTTTAAGCAACTTCGTTAGCAGCATTCTGGACTCCAAAGTAAAACACTCAACTGGAGAAAATCTCTCAGACAGCTGAACAGAAACCTTATTTACCAGTTTTCAAGCTGAACGTGTTCATTTGTCCGGCAAAGCATCTTAGGCAATACATCAGCAGAGAACATCAGCATGACTTGAGGCCAGTTCTGACTATCAGACATTTTGACTGAAAGCAAGGCAGTGTCTCAACTAAGAGCAATTCTCCCTAAAGCCTCTTGCAAGATTGGCTTTACTCTCTTGGTTTCCATAGGAATAGACAGAACTATCAACTGGCACACAGTTAAAGAATACAATAGAGAAGACAACGGACCAGCACTGTAAAAGCCAAGGTAAAACTGTTTCCCAGCATAGGCTGAAAGAAAATAGGTGTTTGTATCTTTACAGCCTTTGACCTCATTTATCCATGGCCTGTATATGTTGCTCCTATGTAGTGTTCTTAGCTCTTCAGCGATAAATGTTATGGTCTACCTATAAAAATTAGAGGCTTTTGTGTAAAAAAACACTTCAAGGATGAAAATGCAATTAGCATTCTCATTTCCAGTTGATCTCTTCCACTGTTACTGAACTTGTTTTCCTTTAGTGTTCTTTTGAAGTCACTCAGGCAGAAGTACCCACAAGACACAATCTCTGGGGATTTACGACAAAGCCTGAGACACATCATCCATATTTACAGGATCTCTGCCCACCTCTCCATAAAGAATCAAACATTAAGCTTTCAAAAAATATTGCATTTCAAAAATTAGTGATTTGAACGATTTGTCAGAAAGTACTGACTCCCTCCTTCCCAAAAATACAAGTACTAGAAAATAGTTACTATGTTCATTTTCTTCATCTTAATGGGTTTAAGTTGAATTGTCTAGAACTAAGAGTACCGTAACAAAACTAACAAAATGTAACCCTGAACCAGATGTATGCCTTTTAAAAATCTAATAAAAATGTTACAAATCGCAGTATAATCCGTGACAGAATTCTACCTGAAAACAAGTCTAAATAACAGCCATTAGTCCAGTTCAAATCTTTTTATCCTACTTTGTGCAGTACTATGTCATTCTGGAAGCAAACTGATTGCC
This sequence comes from Acridotheres tristis, assembly GCA_037013685.1. Classification (NCBI taxonomy): domain Eukaryota; kingdom Metazoa; phylum Chordata; class Aves; order Passeriformes; family Sturnidae; genus Acridotheres; species Acridotheres tristis. The sequence goes on from CM072886.1 coordinate 89,931,137, forward strand.
ATTACTACTAAGCATCACTCTGACTAGTACTGTGTCACTACTGCCTTGTACTTCTTAATTGCACCCCTCTACGTGCATGTCATGTCCTTATAGACTGCTGGAAGCAACAACGCCTGCAAAGTGAAAGTACAGTTGCATATATGCTCATTTTTGAGCACAACTTCACAGAATTTTTTTGTTATTATTTTAGCTGCTGTTTTATCTGCAAATAAATGCTCGCCTTTTATATGATTTAAATATATTCTATGGGACGAGAAAAGGTCTCCAGCCACAGCAAAGTCTCCAGAACTATTGCAGAAACAGACAGACAATCCATATTGAAAACAACCAGCAATAAAGGTAGGTTTACTCTTAATTTAAATAATTATTCAGACACTTCAGGCTACTTTTACATATGGCATAATTTTATAGTTTCTATAGACGCTGCAGTGATGTTTGATATTTAAAATGAAGCCATAATCTACTTACAGTACTGGTAAATAAATCAAAACCTTCATAATCTACTCAAACTGCATCCTAGCAGTAATAAAAGTACTGGATTTATGTCTCTTTGTTCAGACTAGAGGCAAATAAAATAACAATTCAAGGTTGGTGTTACAAAGCCTTCCCAAATCCACACCATATTAACAATGTCAAAAGACCACATCCTTTGTGTATATCTCTATCTATGTTTAAATGTTCCCATCATAAGGTTGAACAACACAGATGAGACTCATGATATAAATCAGTTAATATTTCAGCAAAAATTATTCCTCATTAGTAAAAACTGGTAGCATTCTTCCCTAATCCTTCATTAACAAAAAAAATGTGTAACAAAAGAGGGTTCCCAACTGCTCTACAAAGAGACAAGAAAATTTAGAATCTTAAGAGGTATGTTAAATTAATTTTGTATTTTATGAAATGCTGACATTAGCTGCTGCTTTTCAGGCAGCAACATTATTTGCTTATGCAGTTCATACATATCCATTTTGACTTAAGTGTGATTCACTTAATTCTCTTTAATCAACAATTTAACCAACTGTTTACAGACAAAGAGAGAGACAAATGAAAGATTAGTGCTCCTGGAGTTTGTGGCTGGCCATAAGATCTAAATTTATTTTTCAAATACCTCCTATAGCAGTAGCCTTGCATGCTGAAGACATCCTATCTAGTAACCTATTGATTCAAATGACAAGCCTGAGCATCAGATTAAGGATGTGTCAGACACCTGATAGAAGATTCCTGGAGATTTCAGCAGAAAGGTGTCCTGTTTCAAAATGATCTATTGCTGGTACTTCATGTATTGAAGCCTATGTGGATACATTTAACACAAAACTACTTCACCTAAAATTAGAATAACATTTATAATCAGTGAAAACAAATATTTTCCCTTTTTACTGCAGAATAGCTGGGAAAATACACCTTATTCCAACAGAAATCACCCTACAGTTCACAAAACGGGACTAAACTAAACTGATGAGCTAATAATAGTGGAAGTCCTGTTTTAATTTGTCAGTGCCAAATCTGGACACAAGCAAGTAAGTGGTTTCTCAGTCCCAACAAAAATATTTCTTTTCATAACCATTAAAGATCAGTGGTGGGGTCAGCTGCAGAGGGGCAATTAATGCAAGAACGATGTTTTAGAAAGGACACTCAAACAGGGAAATGTCTTTGTGTGCAAAGGTACTTTTAAAGGTACACACTTGGCAGCAGACATCAATGTCCAGGGAGAAGAGCTGGACAAGTCTCTTGTGCACCGAGGGATGCCACAATGCTAAACATGCTCAAGGAACAAAATTAATTATATTCAGATCTGAAGTGTAACTCTCCAAGTACTGTAAGCACCATGTTTAAAAAGAAAATACCTTTTAAAATATGCAACCATTATCTTCAAGATCAAATTATAGAGAAATTTTCACCTGTCCTTTGAACAAAGCAAAATGAGAGAAAGGAGGCAGCTGTTTGTATGATGGAGACAACCAGCAGTTGAAACCCACGATAATTCAGCCAACTTAAAAGAGCCAAACATCAAGCAATTTGGAATAAAGTTCTTATAGAAAAAGCACTGCTCATGCCTGAACAAATTACTTTTCTTTGCTCGGCATATTTATATCCTATTCAGTTCTAGTTGGTCTTTGCAACAACATCTCTGAGTTGAAGTTATGTACCAATACTTTTTCAGACTTAAGTACTCAGTTAACACCTTTTTAAAGACAAGATGGCTTTACCTACTCATTCTTGGTAGCTGAGAATCTTCAAAAATTAATGCAAATGATTTTATTTATTGATAGTAGCCTGAAAAATTATTGTAATGGAAGAGGACTTAGCAAAGATCAGAAAAAATAACAATAGGTGAGTCATCAGTCCAGAAGCGCTTCCAAATTTTACTCACAAAAGTATACACTGAACTCAATAGATGAAAAAGTAATTCTACCCAGCTGGCTGTACAGATATTTAAGATATCATTCCATATGCTATGCAGAATTAGTTCCTTTTCACTGAGAAACCCAACACAAGCAGAACTTCTCAATGTTCTGCCACCATAGTTTGCACTTAAACCATATTTGCAAAATCTTTTTTAAAATTACTGCAGTTGGAGACATTCATTTTCTCATTATTTTAATGACATTTTACATTCAAATTTCAAGTGCTTGAGAGCAAGACTGCTCAACAGAGGCACGAGGATGATAATGCAATATATATTCTGGGCCTGACAATATCCCCATTGGATTATTTCAAGCACAGAAAGCATGGCAGCAAAAGATATAAAGTCAAGTGGAGGAAAGAAGGAGTTACCAGAGCAAGAAGTGGAACAGAGATGCAGAGAATTAAAATTACATCAAGTTTGAAAGTAGGAGGGAGTGGTTTGTATAATGAAAATAAATCAATTAGGTTAATGAAAATAGCTGTGATATTGCTGGAACAGGAGTAAAAGTAAACATCACAATAGTGATGTTTGAGCTGGAGAAAAAAATGGGGAAAAACTGGGGAAACCAAGCTGTCTGGGAAAAAATACTGGGTAACAATTATCATACCAAGTGTTAGGTAAAACTCTAGAAATTAAGATACTGAATTATGACACTCTTTTTATCACAATGAATAAAACAAAAGATGGAACTTTGCATAAAAAAATTCAGGGGAATGGATAGATTTTCAATAAGCTAAATATATAATTTAAAAAAAATAAATAGGCCTGGGCTTATTTTATTAACCAGATTGCAGACAACCACACAGAGCAGAAATGCTGGGTCAGCTTCATGGATATTATGGACACTGAAGCCAATCAGGCCACAGCAGCATAATACTTCTCCTGTAGCTCAGCAACCTTCAGCACACTTCAAGCTGTGAGAGTAGGCTATGATGTCACTTCTTCATCTGTCCATCCTGCAGCTCACACCAGGTCAAATGTGCTTAAATCAGATTACTCAGACTAAAAAAATAAATATCAAGATCATAAAGTCCGAGTTAGAGAAGCAATGCACAAAGCAGAGAAAGATAAGTCAGGAGAACTGGATTATCAGAAAATAAATGAGAGAGGTGCAGTACCTGTCAGATAAGTAATTGCAAATCCAAAAATTATTCAATGCACATGAATTCAGGCTCTCACACAAAGATGGGTCTTTGAGAGCATGGCAGCTAGTCTCAAAGGGATAGAAACCCCATGATTTCTGACACATAATGCCACTGAAATGTGACAACAGACAATCCATTCAAGATTTCTGCCTCTGGAATACTTACACTGTTGTACTAATTTACGAAGATAAACCTGAGATTAAGGACGAGTTTGCCAGTATTTACAGCAGACCACCAGTAAAAACAATGTTGCAAGTCCAGATGACCATCAAGTGCTGCAGAAGAGAGCAGCAGTGGAATCAATCCAAATTGAAACACCGATAGTAAAACCACTACTTCAGAATAAATGACCAAACACATCAGAAAAATTTCTGTGAGTTTTGAAATACCTACAAGTCCATAAAAAAAAAAAAAAAGAAAAAGATAAAACTGTCTTTTGTTAAATTAGTGGGTACGAAATAAAGAGCTTTATTGCACCATTTAAGAACCTTGCTATTTCCAGATCTGTTATACAGATAACAGTGGCCAAGTACTACAGATCTTAAGGCAAATGTGTTACTTAGAGAAGAGGAATGCTGGCATGGTTACAGTTAAGACTTGCTTTGAAGAAAGTGGCAAAATAAGATGACAAATAAAGAAACCACTATTTCAGTAATTTTATAAGCAAATCCTTCATTACAATGCAGTCCTATTATTTATTCTGGTAGGGTAAATATTAGCACATCTGAGACATTCAATTATTTGTTCTACCAGCACACGGGGTCCTTCACTGGATTTATGGTATTTAGAACAACAGAAATATTTCTCCAAGAAACAGGCAGAAAGCAAAGATCAAAAGCAACAGTAAGAAAATGCAGACAAAATTCAACTGATGATTTTAAAGACTGGTGCAGGACTGGATCATAATAATTACTCTACTTACAGCAACTTTGAAACAACTGTTTATATCTCAAAAAATATACTGGTATTATCAGACTGACATATCATTACAACAAAATATTAAAATAAAATATTTGATTTCCTTACAGCTTCTATTAAGTGATTCCTTCAATTGATGGATATTTTCTTCCCCCATGGAATAATCTTTTGCATTTCTATTCCCTATCTGAGTAGTTAACTGGCTTTTTCTCAAGACATAAAACCAGTCTGATCTGGTACAACACTGCCAAATCTGTTTCACACAATTTCTGCCTGTCTCAGAGAGAGAGCAAGAGAGTGCACACCACGCATCCTCATTAACTAGAAAGATATGTAATTAAACAAGAAAGGGTTAAAGCGAATGTTAGCCTATTCTACTTTTCTATCTATTACTTTTTAAAAAGCTTTCATATGTCTTCTTCCTTGTTTCTGAAAGCTAACCATTCCTTCTTCCTTTCAGGAAAGCTGACATTTGACAGCTTAACATAGCTGACAGGGTTACCCAACAGCTCACCCTCCCTATTCTCAATCCAATTAGACCTCTAATCCTCCAGATGAAAGGCCCAACTACTCACGTTCCTCATGACAACGACAGCTATTGATTATTTGTCACTACAGCTAACACCTTCTCTGTCGAGGCCACTCTGACAGAAGCAAACGTACCAAATTAGACAGCACTTTATCTGCCCTGGAGGCCAAATGGCACAACAAGTAAAGGCTAATAAATGGTATAAAAATGAACAAATCATAACATTATGACAGGTTGATCGTTGCCAGCAGCTTCACAGCTCAAGCTTGATGCTCTGTTAGACCTGTTCCTTTTCTTTTCTCTTCCACTCCTGTACCAACTTTGACTGAATTAAAGGCCAGAACAATTAAGGCATTTGACCAGCAAAGATAAGCTAGGATAGAAGTATCATCAAGGGACACGAATGTCAATAGCAGACTACCGTTTGTCAATAAAAACATTCCAGAGATGCAAATGCTCATGACTCTGCTCTCCACTAGGCTGTACTGACTCCCTTTGTACAGGGCTCTTGGAAAGCCCAGGCAGACACTCCGGGAAAATTAACCCCAGAAAACCAAGCTTGAGCTGGGAAACATTGAGGAAATGATCTGCATCACTGAAAAAGGAATTGCAGTACTGTGCTAGACGACAGAGAGATGTTACAGTTGTTATTCCATTTAATATCTACGCTATTTTTTTCTTTGTAGCAGGACTACTACACAATTTGAATTTATCACTATAAATCTCAGTTGTTTTTTCTAGGACAATATGAAGTATCTAGTGGCACAGGACCTCACAAGTACATCACCCTGAGGCAAATTGAAAACATTTATTCTTCTCAGGGTGGTACTATCCTAAACCAGTGAGATCAGAGGCACAGTCCCTAAACTGAGGCTGTTTGCGACAGCAAACAATAGAAGAGAACATTTAAAAAAAAAAACAAAAAAACCCCAAAAACCAAAATAAAACACCACAACCACAAGAATATTGTTAAAAATCAGGCAACCAAAAAGATAACGTGAGTAAAAATACGCAAGTTATTTAAACAGTTAAAAAGCAATTAATACTGGCCTGCCAAAATTAATTAACTGATTCCTCAGCTAAGCTAAAAGGAGTATGTTTTCCAGCAAGGGATTCCTATGCTTCTGAAAGTGCTTAATAACAAAAAAAATATTATTAAATCAAATTACAAGAAAACTTAATTTAAACGTAAAGTTTCAGTTAAGGACATAAAACATTAATATCTGCTATTCTACTTTAACTGAGGAAAATGTTCCTGCTCAAAATGCAGGTTGCACAGATAAAGGAAACTACTATGCAAGTGCAACACAATATTAATTTAAGAAATCTAAACACTGTGAAAAGATCTATTTAGTAAAGAAATAAAACAAAACAAATATATGATATTTTATTGTTTTAACTTCTTAGGCTTACAAACTATTCCTGGGGATGAATATGTATTTATTAATCATTTCAACCAGACACAGATGATTTAACAGTTTAATTATGGGCAGTACAGCACAAAATAATTATATTTAAATATTTATATATTTAAATAAGTAGTTTGGCAAACGGATCCCTTATGACTATTACTGCCTGAAGTACACTTGAACCTACAGCACATTCGGGTAAGTTGGCTCTCACAAAACTCAAGTAAACCTACAAATAAAATTTGAAACAGTATATAACATTTCTATAAATAAGTTTTAGTTATTACTATTCCACTCTAAAACGTACTCCAAATATAAATAATATAAATAAATGACTGCAAAGAGGAGACAAATATTGTAATTTTCAAATACCATAAAGTAACATTTAGTAGATACATTTTTATTTACATTTTACACATTTTTAATAGCCTCCTGTCCTTTCCATACAGAGACCAGTTCAGAATTCCTAATGCTGAGCCCCACAGAAGCACCTGTGTGAACAGACATGCAACTGGCCTGGCTCAACCCCCCACACCAGGGAAGACTAAGCAAACCCTTTCCAAACTCTCACTCATATAAAGGTATTTATGCCTATGCTGGTGATAGTGACTCCACAGTGTTCTCAGAAGCTATTCAGGTTTTCCTGAATCAAAAACCTCTTTACTGTTTATGTTACAAATCTCCTGCTCATCCTAGGTAAAGTCACTGCTATGGTTTGCTATTATTTACCAGACTTTCATTCTTTTTAACATATATCTCGATTAAAGAGAAATGGAACACATATCATTCTCCCAATTTGCTTTTATTTAAAAAAATAAAAAACCACAACAATGCTATGCTAGAGGACTAGTTGATGCCAAATAGTGAAGAAAAATTACTATTCTTAACACCTAATCTTATCAGCAAAATCTGTAAATGTCTTTAAGATTTAGACTCACTAGGCCAACAAGTCGTGTACCCGTTATTACTTGTGACTTTTCTGCTGCAAGCCTTATTTATAACATTTACTTTATGATCACTATTCTTGATAAGGAAGAATCTTTCCCACTATTACAAATCAGGATCAGAAATGGTACAGCACTGTATTTTTCAAGTTGTGCTCCAGATGTGCCTCCTTGAGAGTCATACTGAACATCCCCTAACACAGAGCATGAACTAGTCCACACATCTTTCCAAAAACCTTAGATGCATTTATTCTTCCTTCTGTGTTTAGACTACATTTGCAGCCTCAAAATTAAAACAAAATCCTTCTAAATGTGGATGCTACAATGATGTCTGCCAGTCAACGACTGCCCCAGGCAACTGGAGACCAACACTTCAAATGCATGTCAAAGGGAACTCACTACACTCAGTCCATCCCTTTCCATGCAGATATACTCTACTACTGGGTAGATTATTGGGGTAAATACTCCACACATGCTCCTACTGCAAACCCTCTCATTAAACATCCTCCATCCTCTTTCAGCTTTTAGTTCTACTATTCTAAATGGGGAGAAATACTATTTTGCTATTCCAACTGGAAGTACATAGAACCATTCTGTCCACAGCAGGCTATAGAGAAAATCTGTCAGATACTTATAGAATAATTCATTTTAGCATCTCAGCCAGCTTTATTTGTTTTCTTTCACCATCCAATGCTAAACACAGACAGTAACAGATGCTATGTTTTTTGGTTAGCCATACTGTAACTCCTTTGATGTGTAAAACATCTGCTGGAAAGCAGCTACAGTCAGGGAGGGAGCCACAAATTGCAAGCAATACTTTCAGACATGTTTTACCAGAGTTAGTTTAGTAACCAACTGTTCCTAAAATAATTTAAAAATCAACTCTACAAGTGTCATTGACTATAGACATTCCTACCATATTTATCAGTGAAGTCTGCATAGAGACCAAGTTTGATCTTGCAGCTAGTTTTAAATTCTGATCTTGAATTTCAAGTCAAAAGAATACTTTGGCATATAAATTTTTGCATAACCTTGGCTTAAAATACGGTTTCACGCTAACAAAAAAACAGTGAGAAATCAGATTCAGATGCCCTAGTATCTGCTATGCAACTGTAACCTAACATGTAGAACAGTATTTCCACAGTTTTATCTTCTGCAGAGAAAAGAATTGGCTGGATTTTAACCCACATTTTGGCAGTAGAGACAGACAATTGCTGGATGCCATATGATTATAGCAGCTTAACACTTAATGAGGAAACAATAATGTGCATGTTCTTGCCTTTTTACAAGACATGACAAAGTGTGCAAGCTGAAAATGCCCCGCCCGAATACACAAGAATCGCGTATCAGTCTTGCAAAGCAGTGCCCAAATTTCACTCTGAATCAAGACACAGCAGAGGCAAATGGAATTATTAATGAAATCTAAAGAACAGCCAAAAGCAGAATTAGAAGAAACAAGATTCTGAAGGAGAGTCACAGCTGCAATTTATCACACACGGAAAGCTACCAATTTCAAAAGGGTTCCCGTCCTTCCTGAACTTAAATAGGACACTAAAATTCTTACCTATGGTTTTTAGAATATTTTTCATTATGTCAGAGTTCATTGAGGAAATTCCAGTCTTGCAAAGTCTCCGTTTTATTGTTCATTCTCAGCACAACTTTTTATTGTTCAGTGACAGCACAACTTTCTTGGGGAGTGCACTGAGAATCAGATCTCTGTAACAATATTAGTTTTCTCTTCTTAAATTTTCCCTGTAGCTATTTTTAACCATTTCAATAGGGCTTGCAGCGCAGATCAATGGTAGTATCAAAACAACCAATAGCAAAAAGCATTTGGGAACATAGGGCCTTGTGTTAAATAGGCAGAAAGTTAATTGTTCTTTTGTAGAGTTCATTTTCTGTCAACTCGCTGCCCAGTGAGCAGTTCTACAGCTGTGAAAAGGGGTCAGAGGAAGGCCGTGGATGTTACCAGCTCCTTGGCAGCTAGGACAGTTTGTAGCATAACACACACAAATCACACAAAAGGAACTACTCTGCCTTCCACCCTTGAGCAACTTCAGGCTGCATTCACTAGAGAGAACTCATTGTTCAGGACGGTAAAGAAAACATTTGTATCATGGTTATTGTCAGTGGATTAATTAATCACAGAAGAAATTACAGTCCCACATGATAAAAAAAAATCACCTCTTCTGGCAGGTCAGCAAATCCTCCTGTTTCAAATCCTGGTGTGTTCAGATTTCTCACATTTAATCAAATTGTATGTTCACATGAAAATATCACAGAATGAATGTAAAGTTCATTCACATTTCATGAACCTACTTGTATAGAATTAATATTACTCATTATGAGCTCTCACTTAAGGCGGAACATCATAAAAGGTTATTGGCCTGAGGAAAAAAAAAAAGAACATGAACTGGCCACCATTGTTTCTGACATGATAATTTATTTTCATTATATAGATTGGGAAAAAAAGTTAGAAGCACATGTGCACTTTTATGCAGATCAAATAAAACCTTATGAAAGATCTGAGACTACAGCTCCAGGAAATACATCTTGGAAAAGGTAATGAGGGAAAAATGTATAAACTTGCTCCCAGGCAAGTTAATTCAAGAGTTTTTAATACAAACACTTTTTATTTGCTCAAGAAAGGGGAAAAAACCATTCTGTTTTTGCAGCTCTTGGACTAACCTGACTGTACTCATTAGATAAGACTTGGAAATAAACTTCCATAAAACAAGTCAACTAAAGACTACCTCGTGTTTCTAATTTCCTACCATGTCTAACACTTGCCACAGGCTGTCTTTTTTACTTTACCTTTACTGTTGCTACTGAGTATACAGGAACAACCATTTTTTCTAGCTGAAGAAAAAGCAAAGACGATTAAAATATAACCTCCTACTTAACACAGAATTCCTAACTGCATCCTGGATGTACCGTTAGTTATCAACAACCACGTCAGCAAATAAATAATATAAGCTACAAAGTATTTAATGCTTCTAAACTCATATTTTCCCAATGGAGTTTTATTAATCTTCCTGATGCCAAATTAATATCCTCCTGACATTTAAGCATCCTGATCGATTATTTTAGGTGCATATTATTAGAAACCAACAAAAAAATTGAATTTTTTTTCTTCTATCCCTATGAACACAAAAGGCTGTGCCTAAAGTATTCAGAAAGATTCAGGTAGATTACTCCCCAAAGTAAACAGATTGCTAATAAGCAAGCATCCTTTGTGAGAAATTTCGAGAGAGGCAGGCGTGCTTTTTTTCCCCCTTAAATTACGTAATAGTAATCCCAGTACTCAAATCTCCACAGCATGTTTATTTCACAATAATCTAAGTTCTACAAGCTTAAACAATGTGTACCCATATAGTATTACAACTCCTGAGTGCAAAATCCCTGACAAATTATGCTAATGATTCTACTTCTGTTGCAATCAGTCACAGTTTCAGTTCCCAGTAAATTATATCTGTGTTCAGGAAGTTACAACCACCCTCTGAAACTCCCATGGCAAGCTTCACAGGTGCACTCCTGCAATAATATGTATCATTTTCTGCCGGGTTTCGATTTTTGAGGGGTTTTTTTGTTTGACTGTTTAAATTTAAATTTTATTAAGTTAATAACTTGACCTCAACCCTTTTTCTTATTTTTTAAGAGGTGTGCACCCTTTCAAAATTGCTTGTGAGACCTGTCCATTTGAAAAAAGAGAGACCAAAGAAGTGGAACGGAAGAAAATCTAAAAGGAAAAACATCAAGTAACTTAATTCATATGGCCTTCTGCCTACAAAGACCGAATCATCTCCACCATAAGGCTCATGAAAAAAAAGACAGATACTATGAAATATCATGTCAAGGACAATCGGAAAATGAGTTGCTAAAAAAACGTATGCCTTGGGTGAGATTAATTTGGCACAATTACAACACTGACAACATGTAAACCTGCATCAGACAGATGCCTAAAAGAAAGAATCAGCTAGCCAGTGTGCCTTAGAATACTCATGTCACTTTAGGGTGAATGACTGCACTCTCAAGTACATTACTTTTAAGCTATCTACATGACTAGCTTATGTCTGCAATGCAAATTTTTAGTTACATTAGATTATTTTCAGCCCATCATCTCACACTGCATTGTACTGTACTATTTTCTACTGAAAGAAAGATATACTTGTTACATGTAAGCACACAGAAAGTGAAACTATCTCTTTATTAAAGCTAAAAATCTTTTTCAGACCAACAGATGTATAAAACTTAAGAGCTGTAATACAAAGGATGCCCATCACTAAACACAAGATTAACCATTAAGAACATCATTATTAGCATGAAGCACCCAGTCATCCAAGGTTGTCACATCAATATATAACCACAGGTGTTTTTCAAAAAGCATTAGTGCTTCTATTAGTACAGCCAAAAATTCTGACCTTGCCATATTAATTTCAGGAACTTTCTACAAAGAAAGGTGTGAGAATGCTTAGCCTTAGAAAGGTGACAAGGGTAGTAAGGGAACATCCTAGGCCTTGCTTTTTGCAAATAGTCCAGAATGTCACTAATGAGGTCTGAGACAGAGAGATTATAGGAATCTTTTGTTGAGATGAGAAGAGATGAGAACCTGACAGCTTTTCACCTAACTATTGCTTTGTAGACATGATCCAGTGACAAAAACCATTTGACTGAAGCATGGCAAGACCAGGATAATATATCACCTCTGAGTTCCAAGACACGAGTTTGCTCATTAACTGGTAAATACAGCCTGGTTATTGAAACAGTGCTAGACAAGAGGTACTGGAATCATCAGATCACCTTCACTTCTTACCTGTGTGAAACCCTTGGAACACAAAGAACATGTAAGAGCACTGGCCAGTCTGCCTAGGTATCCTATCAGAAATAGTTTTGGTAGAGACTATGAACTGCTTTTATATCGAGTGCAAAAATTTTGGCAGTGCTTATTGATACCCAAATCAAAGCAGAGCTATTTTGACAAACCATGGCTCTGAAAGATGTCTTCCAGGACATTTGTCAAATAAACCAAAGGCACTTGGAGTGCACCAGAATATCGGGAGGAGATAAACTACACAACTGCAAGTAAGAAAGTAACTACTTCAAAAGGACTTAGAGGTGCCATTAGGAAGAGAAAAAGGATTAAGGAACTATTGTGAAACTATCACAACAGTTAATGTTTCATATGACGATATGGTTAGTGCTGAAATCTTGACCTATAATTTCGGAAGACTCTGTACTAACAACAAGTAACAATCTGCATTCTGAACGCTGGATGTGACTGTTGGCATTTTGAAGGACAGGAAGAAACGCTTTCACAGAATGAACTCTTTATATAACAGTAATGACAAACATGATAGAAGCATAGGCTGTCTCCTATTCTGCAGACAACAGCTGGAAGCATAAAACTTGCAGAGAGGTGGGTGTTAAGAATAGAATACAATGTAGAGCTGATATGTACATGTGTATGCATACACACAATCACCCAGTACAGCCATGTTTGCAACTCACACAGGTTGCGTCAGAAGCTAGTTTGCAAGTGTTAATGGCATGATGTCTTACAGCTGTCCATTAAAGTCCTATCCAATCAGAAATCCATCCTAGAGAAGAAAAGCAACTGAAGTCCTAATTCATTCCACTGAATACTGATGATTTATGACTGAACTCAGGTCAATGCCACACTTCTGAATGTTTGTTCTATTACAGGGGTTAAAAAACCCACAAGCAATTTTACTAGGACTGAAAGACATGAACTGGCAGTTCTCTTACAGTGAAATCTCCAGACAGAAAAATGGGAACAGTTTCATCTCATCCTGCAGAGAACAAAACCAATTGTTTTTTATGATAAGCAGGATTAGTAATGGGAGAGACACCATCTTGAATCCAAACACATGAATGAAGACATTCAGCTCTCTTCAGTCCGAGACAGCTGAATCATTGCTGCTTTTTGGCATTAGAAGAGCATTTTCTCACAACCTCTTTGCCTCTGAGACAGTTCTGTGGTTCCCAAAGGAAGGCAGCAGAGACCATTTTTTGTCAAATCAGCTGCAAGACTGTTTCAGAGGAACAAGTGCAAAGGGACACATAAAGGCAGCCTGTAGAAGAATGATGACTTAAGAAGTCTCAAATATTGTGGCAACAAACTCTAGCCCTCAGAATGTCTGCCTGCTGTGGTCTGATGAGCAAGGTGTCCCAAAAGCCCTTCAAAGAGACAGCAAAGAACAGCAAAAGTAATCTTGGTACTCGGAGAGGAAAGGTCTAGCTCAGGAAACCTTATTTCATTTTAGCTCCATCTGCTTTAGTTAGCATCAGTGTAGAAAGAAGCACCTTTTCTTTCCTGCCTCTTCAATGGTTGCATGCAAAGGTCTGTAAATCTTAGCTTCTCTCTCCAAAGAAAAGGAAAACTAGAATGCAACACAAGTACAATTTAGGAATCTGAATCTCCAAGCACTGCCCTTCTAAACGGCTTGTACTTGTGACTACAAATTAATGGGGATTTTAAAAGTCACGTGAATCTGTTTTTGATGAAGCACAGGACAGCTACTGACTCACAAGCTTGAACACAATAAAAACCATGCAGTGGCCCTGGTAAATATGTATATTCATGATTAGCCAACATGGACTGAACAACTTTGGAAATGGGTGATCTCACAGCATGTTTCTTTTTCTATCTGAAAGCCAACTATACTGAGAAATTTTATTTTTGGAGAAAAAAAATAAGAATACAAACCAAAAGTATCAGCAAAAAATCAGCAGAATGCAAAACATTATTTAAACATACAAAACTGCATGAAACATTAAGTTGGTTTGAATTTTTATTTTACGTATTTCTCAGAAGACACTCAAGTCAGAAATGTAGATCTTAAAATGTTAATGTGGAAAGACTACAGACAAAATTTTATGCGCATAAAATGTTAATTTCATAAGCTGACACCAATAGCAAGTAACTGTTCAGAAGACACAAAAGGGAATTTTAGAGGACACCTAAGTGAGGCAAATAAAAAGCAGTTGCAAGGGCTGTTTCCTGACCACTTTTTGCTATGGAGTGAATAATATCTATGTAGTACATTACACAGTAAGTGTGTGCCTACATAAAATCTACTGCTACAATCTTTCTCTCATACTGTTGTACCTTCCTTTTCATCTGCATTGTCAACTGAAAACACATCTAAGATTGTCTAAGTATCCCATGTTACAATTTGCACTTTCAGGACTGAAGCAAGGTGTAAAGGAAATGGAGAGCACATGCAGTTAGAGGATATTACACCAAGGCAAAATCTCTCTTGCCTTGAATTGCTATGAGGCAAATATCCACATTATCAACATTCAGACCAGGATTTAACAAGAATATGTTTGAATATGCTAAAATGTATTTTAAAAATCTGGGGAAAACATAATTTTTAAATTTAAGTTTATAATATGTTTAAAATGTTCACGTGTCTATCACATCATAAAATCTGAATGCCTGTATGAATACCATGCAAGTAAAGTACGTTACAGCAATTTTTAAAGTCTCTGACATTGCTGCTTTTATGAAATACCTATCTTTGAAACAACAACATCCACAGTAACCTGGTCCATCCCCCTAAAATACAAAATTAATCCTGGAAACAAGGTTATGATGATGACTGAATTCTTTTCATCAGAGTGTAATGGTACATAACCAAGCAGGTGAAGTAGCCTACTTCAAGTTAACTACAACACTTTACTTCCCTGTAAGGGATGCAGTAATACAGACCACACAGTCCCTATGGACTCCCATGCAAATGTACCTGGACAATATCACCTTATTATAGTCTTGCCAAGATGGTTTCCTATTTAACTGCTCCTTACTGAATACCATGACCATACTATAGCTGCCTTTATGTAACCCTAATTAAAATAAAATAATAAAAAATCGCAGATTATATTAAAACATCTGAAAAATGTGAACAATTATGAACAGGTGACAAGATATACACGGATATTGTTTGCTATGAAAATCATGGCAAGTGCTCTAACTGGTACCAAAAGAAAGCTAACATAGACAAAAAAGTGTTAATTCTGAGCAGTTATGGTTTTAAACATGCTACAAAAACTAAAATAGTAAATAAAAGGCTGTTGCTTTCAGTTTGTATTTCTAATCTTCTCTGTGGAGTCTTTTTCACAGTTTATGAACTCAAATGTCTTGGTTAGCAGCCAAAGCCACTCCCCTTTCCCACCCCCATCAGCAGCCTGCTTAGTCTGCTGTGGAAAGACTCTGGATACTTCCCCCTGGCCTAACCACACTCAAAATTTCTTGCAGCTCTGAAGTTATACTTTCAATTACCTTTTATTTTATTGTTGAACACTTCCTTTAGCACTTCTTCAGTGGGACAATATAACTGGACAGTAAAACAGACAAAGATTGTAGAAGAAAAAACAGACAGTAACGAACTGATGGCATCCCCCTGCACCACTGGCTGGTAGAGAATTCAGTAGTTAAGTTAAGCCCAGGAAGAAGAGTGTGGGGAAGATTATTTTAAGGTTTGGGTTTATTTCTTTCTCATTATGCTACTCTAATTTGACTGGTAGTTAACTAAATTCCCCAAGTCGAGTCTATTTTGCCTGTGACAGGAGCTGGTGAGGGATCTCTCCTTGCCCTTATCTCAGCCCATGAGCCTTCTGTTACATTTTCTCTCCCCTGTCCAGCCGAGGAGAGGAGTGATAGAGCAGCTTTGGTGGGTGCATGGTGTCCAGCCAGGGTCAGCCCACCTCACAGCTGTGGTGAAAGTCCTAACTTTAGAAGCACCTATAAAGTAATTACCTTCTGTGCAGCAAGGTGGAGAGCAGTTCTTCGGCTGCGATCAGCTCTGTTGACATCAGCTCCAGCCTTCAGCAATGCCTCTGCACAGTCCAGCCTGTCAGCCAGCACACAGTACATAAGTGGAGTTCTTCCAAACTGGTCCTCTTTGTCTTTCAGCTCAGAGTTTCCTAAAAAAACCAAAACAAAGTGCCCACTTGAACCAGAAAAGTATATTACTATCTAGCTAAAAGCAGTACTTTTTAATTAAAAAGTCATTATAATATGAACAGCAGGTATCTCATTATAACATGACTGGGGTGAACAAAAAGTGGAGTATGTGATAAACTCAGAGTTATTACATTTTATCCTACTTTTACTGACAGTTACAGAATATTTCAAAATATATTTACAGAAAAAAGTATATTCAGAAAACATTCGTTCGATGAATACATCTATCACCAGTAACATTCTGCAGTGCCACAACTATAAATAATTTTCAAGTAGTTACACAGATTTCAGCTGCTCAGATTAGTTTAAAAAATATCAACAGCACAGAAACCAAATATACCTCCTGAAACCTGTAAACACTGTAACTAAAACAAACTTTGAAGCCTACTCACAGTAATGTTTACTTTAAAAGCATAAATGTCAATATTACATCAATGCCATTACTTACTTCAGGGTGCCTTACAATATGGAAACTACTAAAATATTTCTCAAGCTTTATTGAATTGATAAGGTTGTAAGGCAGTAATCTGAGACCCTATTCAAAAAAAGTCAAAATACTATTCTTATTCACAGTCCAAAAAACCCTCCAAACAAAGCAGTTTCACCATGAAGTTTCGTATTTCCATGATGTCACCACATAAAGGCAAGCACCTTTAACTTCATGGGTATCAGCTACCCCATGCCTCCAGATCGTCCAGATCTCCAACAGAGCAACATTGTCCACAATTATCCAAGGAATATTGAATTTTACAGGCAAGTTAGTTTTGCTTTTTAATTATTCCTTTGTCTGCATGACTGTTGATGCTTCAGAAGCACTCCAGCAGAGGCATGCTTTGCTCTCCCCCAGCATTTTATACTTATCTACATATCCAGTAATCTTATTCTTAATTATAATTTCTATTTATTCACTCAGAAGAAGAATCAAGAGATTAAATATGAATCAAGGGGAATATCAAGAATTAAAATGAATTCCCTACCAATCAAGCCACTTACAAAAAACACTGTAAGTAGAATACTGCCAGTCAGAGAAATCATTTACTCAGTACATTTTTTAATTCTTTTAAAACTATAGAGTGAGTACCATGTCAATCATACGATTCACTCTCTAACACTTTTTTTTTTTTGCCTGGAAAGTTTGATTTGCATTGAGAAAAGTCTTTTTGCTCTGCAAAAAAAGTTTAAGAACATTTCCAAACTCCTCTGTGATGCACATACAGAAAAAGTCACCGGTGGCCTTCTCTTCTCTGACTGCCACTTCACCTTGATAACCCAATGGTTTTACAACTAATTTTCATCCCACTATCAATTCACTGAAAATCAAAACAACAAACAACCAACCCCCAAAGAACCCCGCAAGAAGTCTTCTACTGACCTACATCTAGTTTTTTTGGGAACAGCATGATTTAACATGTCACTGTTCCCAACCAACAAGCCAGATTCTCTAATTAATTAAGTACAGTCAGGTGCTTCTCCAATATTAGTTCAACACAGTCACTTAGACATTACTAAACCACATTTCACTGCTAAGCTTTAACATAATCCCAACAGTGTCTTAAATTGCTTGAAGCTGATGGGACTTGAACACTCAAATATATTGAGAAATACATAAACATTCATTTCTCCCAATAAAACACAAGCACCTGGGCTTATGCTCAGATAACATTGGTCCCTAAATCAGTAGCATCCAAAACCAGGACCTTTCTCTCAAATTCCAGTTCCTTTTCCATTACAGAATGTTAGAGGATATATATATAAGACTTAGAAACTAAGGACAAGCAAAAATGACCTAAAAGCTCAAGTGCAACATAAGTAAGTAGAGCAACAGATATCTAATGTTCATTTTCAGTTCCCAAAAAGTGATGTAGCTGATGACAAGGAGTTTCCATGACTGCATACAGTCTGAGGGAGAAATGAGCAAGAGTTTCAAAACTGGATGACAGTAATTTTCCTGAAGCTCCTGTTTTTTAAGGTAAAGAAAGTATCTTCAGCTAGTAGTAGGTTTTCTCTTGTTGTTTAGCAGGGCTCTGCAAGGCCCTTAGAATGGTTAATATCCTGTGACCAATTCACTAAAAGAGTGTTTTTGCAGTCAGGCAAAATAGGACAGGACAAGGGCTAGGAGCTACTATATCACCATCAGGTGCTAAGGGGAGATTAAGCTGATGACAGTCACTAGCCCCAACACCTTATGAACTTCACAGCTGCAGCAAATTACTACTTTCTGCAATGAAAAAAGCACAGGTAGCCTTCAAAACATTCACATATTAGCATACCTAAAATGTGCTTTGGCAAAAAGAAATTCTCTTCACATACCTCCTTAATAAAGAAATTTTTTTAGATCCCTCCCCTTTTAGAATCAAAGCCCTCAGCTCACCAGAATATGCATTCCATAAGCTTACTGCCAACAGAGGTCACGAACACTACAGAATCCAGGGCCTAAGTCCAAAATTTAACTCTCATAGCTGTACTTCATCACTTCCTCACACTCTATGCCAGCAGTCATATCAGGCTCTTAACATTTCTATGCATTTTTCAAACCAGAAAAGGAGAAAGGGTAGCAGGAGGGTGTGAATTTTCCCTAGTTATTAAAAGACCATTTCTTGTCACTTCCAAGAATCTTGCCTGCTGCAATACCTGAGATTGATTCTACCTCACACAATGTAGAACAGGCAAGAGAGAAGTAGAGAGGAGGATCAAACAATAGAGCACAACTGCATATTTGTAACCCATAGTTTAGTTAAAATTTACCATGAAACATCACATCAGAGATTTAGAAGCATTTGGATGCAAGCAATGCATGATAACGGTTTTACAATGAGGAGTTGGACTGAACAGACACTTCAGTATAATGACTATTGTAATCGTCATTATGTTCTTTTAAACAATTAAAACAATTACATGCCTCTTCCCAAAGCATAAAATGGAAAATGATCCTCCAAATACAAAATTAACTTTTGCTCCCTTTTTCCCTACGATCAAAATCATACAGATGGATTTTAACACTGAAGAACTGTTAATTAAAGACATGTTCAGTGTTGTGAAAAACACAGAAAATACTGTGAGCATTTCTCAAAGCCCAAGTACATACAATTCTAAAATGTGATATAGTACAGGACAACTCGTGCAATGCAAACAATTAGCACAATTCTGTTAGAACACTGGTTATACAATTAACACTTGGCATGTATTTTATGGTATTTAACCCACAGGCTTTTTAGAAAGTCCTGTGATTAAGCATTAGCAGCAGTTAACATATAGAGATACCTTGCTCCAAGCCCCTCTTTCTCTAAATAAAGTTTCTACTTACCTTTAATTCTGTCTGTGCCTCTTTCTGGCACAGAGTGTCAAAAGGAATACATTATCCAGAACACACTGTATTATTTCAAATACCTGTTCCTTCAAAACTCAATATTCTAATTATACGCAAACAAAGCCTCTATGTTTGTATACAGCCACACATACTCCACCAAGCTACAGATGGCAGAAGGAAAAATCACCGAAGAGATTTGAGGGGCTGCTCTAAGAGACCATTTGGCCAGCCTCTATGCCCCTCCTGTGTTAATACCTGAACAGGGAAAGCACGAAGAGGAAAGTAATAATGACTTTAGAGACTAAAAGGTCCTCTCTGAAAGGAGGAGAAAGTCAAGACATTCCCTTGCCACATCCACAGCTGGCTACATATCCAAAGCAAAGCCTGGCTGTATTAGAAAGGTGTTGTTAAACTATCCAGGACACACAGCATACATAATGCTGGAGTGCTGTCCTAAATTTGCTGCTGCTGCTGCTGAGTGCAGTCGTGAAATTCAATGAACAGCACCAATTGCTCAATTCGCTTCTGGCACCAAGTTATACTTTCAACAGTGACTGGTAAACAGCTAAAAATATTACTCTAATGCATTCTTCTTCTGCTAGGCGATACGTGAAGTTTTGGTTTGTTTGTTGGGTTTTTTTTCTGTTTGGCCAGTTCTGGCAAAAGTAAGGTCTGTGTCATATCCTGTCAAAACACGGCAAAGCAGAAAAGCCAGATTTTGCTAGTAAAGCAAATGCTGCAAGGATTGTGCAGTTTTCTCTCCCATGCAATAGTAAAACAGCGTTTTTATCTTGTTGCTGCATGATCATCATTGAAAGAAGATCAATTTCCTTATCCGGTTCTAATTGCTGTTTTGTGGCATATTTGAAAAGATGTACCAGCAACAAGACCTAATTTTTCCTTTGTGTTTCCAAAACCATGTCTTTTGGCTCTGAGATTAACAAAACCACAATGAAGTTAGTAAAAACTCCTGGTTGCTTCCTCAGGATTTGAAAGCTCAGACTTTTTTTTCCACCTCCACATGCAGGCAGAAGGGTTTTTTTAGAAACCTGGATATTTAAAGCTACTTTGTAGTTGAATCTCACAGATTTCTAGAAGTATCTCCATATCATCTGCTGTTTATAAAATGTTTTTAAAAAGAGCAAACAGACAGCATTAAGTGCAAACAGTATATGTTTGAACCACCATATGACAAAATAAAATTGAAGGCCCAACAAGAAATAGTTGTTTCAACAAGTGCAGCTTCTATAAAGTCAGTTCCCTCAAACATGTTCCTTTGGATTCAATTCAATTCTTGCTATGTTTTGAGAAAATTAGATACACCTTGTAAAGAATAGCCCCTTACTGCTTTCTGTAAAGCTTGGAAAACAGATCCACACAGTTCTTCACAAGATACATAAAGAAACCTGACTGCTGGTTTCATGCTATTACCATTAAATCCGTCATGCAGATTAAAACTGACGGTAAGTGGCATAAATACAGACTGTGCTTCTTACTATTTTACAGTCCTTCAACCCTTGCTAAGCTCTGGGAATAGGATTTTCCAAAAAATGCTGAGCAAATAGAACTTCTTCAATATCACCTGGAATTGCATTTAATCAGAAGCTCTGAAAAATCCAAGTCTCCACCTATGACATGGCAGACTTCCAAATATATGCAAGACTGTTTTTGGAACATAGAATATATACTGCTTTTGAAAACTATTAACCTGGAATGCCATATCATTCCTGGAGAGCAAGGGAAGGCAAAATCCTGAGCTTTTTAATGGATGGGAATTTTTTTAATTTCACATTCAACAGGACTAGACTCTCTCATTATCTTTAATTTCTCTTGAGAAACATTGCCAGTCTATTAGAATCAAAGTAACAAGTAAGGCTGGCTCATTTTGTTCACAAATACTACACAGTGACAAGACTTCAGAAACTGTAAGAACTTATCTGTAAAAACACATTTATCAAATTTCCCAAAAAGAAATGCAAAAAATAAGCATTTGCAGCCAAAGTATTTCGGCATGAAGCACTTCTCCAGAACTTCAAATTCCCTGAATGGGGTTCTATCACCAATTTTCTATTTTACTTCACAAAGAAGTACCAATCAAAGGCAATAGGTAATAAAAAGTAAGAAAAATCAGTCATATTTTCAGGGCAACATTTATTCTAGAAGCACATATAATCAAGAAATCAAAAATATCTTAAAGTTCAGAGCTGTAAGTCAAAACCAAAAAGCTCCAGTTCTGAAGTAATCCAAATGCATTTACAATGAAAACATTTACCTGCTATTAGCTTTTGGAGGGTACTCTTATCTCCATTAACAGCAGCAGCATGCACTTCAGATGCTAACGAGGAACCACTGAAGAGGCAGTTTGCTGAAATATTCATACTCTTTCAAGGTACTACTATAGGTCAGATCTGTACCACCAACATTTTTTGTAGCAATTCAGTTCTAGAAAAAAAACCCAAAACCACATTAATAAAACAGAATTATTTTCATACTGAGTCATTAACATTATTCAAACAGTGCTAAAGAGAATAAACGTCTGTTAAAAACAGAAAAGAAAAAATACGGGGTTTATCGGTGAAATAAATCTACCTCTGGCCAAAATTCATCAGAAAAAAGCCTGCATTAAGAAACATATACCTATATATTGTAGTTTCACTGCCTTAAACACAAATTTCAGTCCATAAGCTTTGCAAAAGTCTGCATAGCGTTTCTCTACAAATCAGACTGTTATTCAGAGTGTTGCCATGCATGCTTTAATTCAGTAACCAATAAAGTTATCAATTATCAACTTATTATAGTCCTGCAGTATAGAATCTCAGAATATCCTGAGCTGGAATGGACACCCTGGGACCACCGAAGTCCAGCTCCTGGCCCTGCATTGAACATTGCCAAGAGTCACCCCATGTGTCCGAGAGCACTCTCCAAATGCTTCTTGAGCTCTCTCAGGCTGGTGCTGTGACCACTTCCCTGAGGAGCCTGTTCCAGTGCCCAAACACCGTATGGGTGAAGAACCTTTTCCTAATATCCAGCCTAAACCTCTCCTGACACAACTTCAAGCCATTCCCTTGGGTCCTGTCACTGGTCACCACAGAGAAGAGATCAGTGTCTGCCCTTCCTCCTCCCCTCATGAAGAAGCTGTGACTGCAATGGGGTCTGTCCTCAATCCTCTCTTCAGGCTGAACAGACCAAGTGACCTCAGCTGCTCCTCATACAGCTCCCCCTCAAGGCCCTTCACCATCTTCATAACCCTCTTCTGGATGCTCTCTAATAGACTTATATCCCTCATATACTGTGTCACCCAGACCTGTCCCCAGCACTGGAGGTGAGGCTGCCCCAGCTCAGAGCAAAGCAGGACAATCCCCTCCCTTGCCTGGCTGTGATGCTGTGCCTGATGCCCCCCAGGCCAGGGTTGGCCCTCCTGGCTGCCAGGGCACTGCTCAGATTCAACCTGCCATCAACCAGGTCCCTTTCCACGGCACTGCTTCCCAGCGTCTCATTCCTCAGTCTGTCCATACACCCAGGTGCAGAATCCAGCACTTGGCTTTGTTAAACTTCACAGCTGGTGCTTGCCCAGTCCCCTGACTTGCCGAGATCGCTCTACAGGGCCTCTTTGCCCTGGAGGGAGATAACAGCTCCTCCCAGTTTTGTATCATTGGCAAACCTGTTTAGTATCCCTTCCACAGCTGCACATCCAAGTCAATATGGAAGATAATGAAAACCACACGGCCGAGGATGGAGCCCTGCAGAGCCCCACTAGTGACAGGTCCCCAGTCTTTTGTCACCATTCACTGTAACCCTTGTGCCCGACCCATGAGCCAGGTGCTCACGCACCACCACATGATGTGTTTATTCAATTGTGCATTGGACATTTCGTCCAGGATGATACTCTGAGACACAGTATTGAAAGCTTTATTGAAATCCAAAAAGATTCCATCAACTGATGTGTCGTCTGACTTTACTTCCACTGGGCATACACCTTCTTCTTTTCCATTAGCTCTGAAAGAAGATCCCTGGCCAGACAAGCCAGCCTTCTACCTCATGTACTTGACTTCTGACATTTTAGAACTGCCAGCTCCTTAGGAGTTGGTGCTTAAGATGCTACCAGCACTGATGGACCCCAGCACCTTCAAGAGCATTTTCTCAGGGAATCTTACTATCTAGTTCCTCTATCTTATTCACATTTTACCTCTCAACAAATAAACTAAAATATAAGAAATCCAGGAGCAGCAGCATAAAATTCAGCAAATATCAAAGAACTTAGTGGAGCACCAGAAACATCCCAATAACATCAACAATAACATTTCCAAAAAACTGACTTCATATAGAAGAGAATTAATAATGAAAGATGTTAATAGTTTCCAGATGAAAGCAAGTTAATTCTGCATAAAGCATTTGTAATCATACAGGTGAGAGAAGCAACCCATTATGTCCATAGGAATTCTTAGTAAAGCATCATGATTCCATTGAATGGGCTAATTCTGCATCAGAGAAGTTCTGAAATATTAAAAGGAACTAGAAAAGGAAAATTTATAACATTCCTTAGGTATTTTTCTCATATATATAACAAACAGATGAACTGCTGTCTGGAAGACTTGCTTGATAAAGCTCCTCATTAACAAAAAAAAGAGGTATTTAGTTAATAAAAATAAATAAGTAAAAGATCTGCTTATTTGGCACTATCTGTAATATGCATCACTTAAAATGAAGGGACACTCACATGGACACCAAGGCCTCCTCAAGGTTTGTGAAATTTCATACCAAACTACGATATGTCTACTTTGCGTTACACAGACAGCAAGAATTACATCATTTTTCTATTCAGCAAAACATGAGGTTGTTAAAATTTAAACATGACAGCAAAATCATGCTATCAAATTTTACTGATAGTTTCCATGTGAAGACTGAGCTTTGAAAAAATATCAAAGATTTTTCAAATGTGAGTTAGTGCACAAGATGTTCATTCTACAGATCAAAGAGCACAAGTTCTTAAGGTAGTCATAGCAGAACTGATAAAAGCCAAGTTTCAATTTCAGACTATAAAAACTACATCACTCGTATGTATATCTATATGTGTGAGAGTGTTCGCCGCTCATGAGACTGACAGGCCACAAGATTTTTGCAGGGTCACACAAAGTCTGAGCCTGTCATGCTTTCTTTGAAACCAAGCCAGTCTTGACTTGAAAAAGGCTGATGTAAAGAATTTTCTTTTAAATTGTGTTGTACCCAGTCTCCCTCGTTACGCTCGTGTGCCTACTGGAAATGTGACAAACGCAAAGCAAAGCTTTCTGTGATATTTTTGAGACAGAGCATGTACGTATTCTGCAAGGTCCAAGTTTTACTGGAAGAGGCCGAAGCCCTGAATTTTGGGTGTTCTTCATTTTCAGCATTTACAACCGAGGAAGCGACAGAAAGCGCAAATCTGCTGAGGCGCCAAGGGATAAACATCAAGGATGACGTTCCACCCGAGCGAAAGTTTCCCGACCCTCCCAGCAGCCGCTCTGCCCCGTCACACACAGGCTTCCAAGCAGAAAGTTTCCTCCCAAACTCCGAGGACACGAACACCACAAGGCGGACAGTGCCCGAACACCCCTTCTCCTATTCCCCACAGCCGAACGCGTGTGCCCAGTCCCGGCGGCTGAAGGCACAAAGCAGGATCCAAAGGAAACGCGGACAAGCTGGGGGCTGGCAGGGAGCGATCCCGAGCGGAAGAGGGTGCGGTGCCACGGGACACCCGCGCCACAAGGCGGGAAGGGTTAACCCAGCCTCGCCCAGACCGCGAGAGCCGCCTCCCTCGCTCCATCCCTCCCGCCCTTCTCCCCTGCCCGGCTCCGCAGCTGCGCCCCGTAACTCACCTCCACCCCGCCCTTCTCCTCATCGCGCCGCCGCCGCCTCCAGGCACCGCCCCGCGGGCAGCCCCGGTGCGCTCTGGGATCCACGCCTCCTCCCTCCCTCCCTCCCTCCCTCCCTCTCTCTCACTCTCTCCCTCTCTCCTTTCCTTCCTTCTCCTCCTCCTCCTTGCCCTCCCCTTCCCGGAACTACGGTTCCCGGCGTGCTCCGGGAGCGCGCGGCGGAGCGCGGGGCCCCGCGGTGGAACTTGCCCGGGTGTTTCCTGGCGACGGGGGAAGTGGAGGAGCCGCCGCCGCGGAGAGTGGGAGCCGCGCTTCTCCCCTCCCCGCTCCCGGGCGCCCGATCTACCATGAGACCCGCCATCTTCCCGCTCCTGCCTGACCCTGGCTGCCTCCTGCTCCTCCTGGTAAAAGCCACCGGCTCCCCGCTGCCCTTCCTTTCCCCGCGCCGGCTCGGGCAGGGCGGCGCTGGGGTGGCCGGCGGGCCCTGCTCGGGGCTCTTCCCTCGCTCCCCTCCCCCGCCCAGCAGGTGCCGGCGGCCGGGAAGGAGGGAGGGCGGCCGGGAAGGAGGGAGCGGCCCCGGCGGCGGGGCCCGGCGGTGTGGCTGAGGCCGATAGGCTGCGCGCACGGGGTGGGGCCGCGCGAGGGCCCGGGTACGGGGCAGTGGCCGGGCGGGCGGTGCGGCCTCGCCCGGGATCCTCCGGGGTGGGCGGGAACGGCCGTACCGGGGCCCCCCTGTAGCCCCCCGAAAAGAGGCTGTGGCCGGGTGGGGGTCGGCCTCTTCTGCCAGGCAGCCAGCGCCAGGGCGGGAGGGCATGGTCCTGAGCTGCGCCAGGGGAGGTGTAGGTGGGACATGAGGGGAAATCTCTCCACAGCAAGGGTGATTAGACGCTGGAATGGGCTGCCCATGGACTGGTGGAGCCACTGTCCCTGGAGATGTGCAGGAAATGACTGGATGTGGCACTTAGTGCCGTGGTCTAGTTGACACAGTGGTGTTGGGTCATAGGTTGAACTCGATTGTCTCAGAGGCCCTTTACAGCCTCATTGATTCTGTGATCTTTAGTTGTCAGACTACAGCACTTTTTTTTTTTTAGGTTTTTTTTTAGATTGGCATTACATGCATGACCTAAGCCACCTTTTGGCTTTGCCGGTACACAAATGCAATCACTGATGTGTGTGTTTTGTGGAGATAAGTTGCTTGTGCTATAGTTCTCTTTTTTTTTTTTTTTTTTTTTTTAAAAAAAAAAAAAGGCTCATGTGGTGATTCTTACTTTTCCGGAGATGTTTTAGGCCAGATTCTGGACCTTTTCTAACATAAGTGAGTTGCAGAACTAAGGGGAACTTGGGTGTATAAATTTTAATGGGATTTTTATCTTGAGGTGCTAAGCATTTTCATCAATCTCTTTTAAACGTTTGGGAAAATAAAATTAACGGCCATAAAATTAAAGAATAATTGGAGGCAATGGTAGGTAGAGCTCTAGAAGTCCAAAGAGGAGTACAGAGTAATGAATGGATGAACTGGTTAAGATGTGAGGACACGTCCGTAATGAACAGTACGAGTAGTCATTATCCCTTTGAAATGTGCACTTCTTCTTGGGTAAGCTTTGGTTAAAATATTGTGAACTTGCTGTCATTTCGGGGTTAGACAACACATGTGACTGGTAGGGTTTGAAAACCACATTTGAAATGTTTATATATAGATGGCAATAGCGTGCTAAAATACTATATGAGAGACTGAAGCGAGGAGCCTCATACTTTTTAGTCACATCTGTGTATGAAGACAATATTGCTTATATGCTAGATTGGTTTTCACTGTTATTTAAAATACCAATGAGCAAAACCAAGGAGCATATACTGTTTAAAGACACCATGTAATGTGTCCATTAAATAGACAACTACAAATTTGAAAAAGTGGGCACAAGTCAGTGAGTTTTTCTTTCTTCATGACACAATTGATCAATGCAAATTAAATATGCATCAATAAGAATTGTGTTTGCCAACAAAAAAGAAAACCAGCAGGAAATAGCTATGATCTGCAACTTGTCTGTATTTTGTCTGCTGTTTCTTTGTGTATGGGTCATTTAAACCCATTTCTAATGTGGTTTAAAAGAACTGTATACATAAAACTTTAAGAAGAATACAGTTCAGAGTTGTTTTTTAAAAAAATACAATTAAGTTTAATGTTATCTGTGTAATTATTCAGTGCCATTATATCCGCCATGGCCCTGTGTTGTAAGATGCCCAGTTACCTGAATCAAGCAAATGAATCATTCCTTTTAGTAGATTTGTTAATAGTTTTGGAAGACTTGTTCTGATCAGTCTGGGAGAGTGAGAGGACCCTCTTTCTCTAGACGGGCTGAAAAAACTTTGTAAAATGTGTTGTTTGTTTTCTTATAATATTCAGTGTCCCTGATAAGATGTATCAGGTTGGCTTTAAAGTTCTGGTAACTTTGTTTTTATTCTTACCAGCTGCCGTGAATACTTAAGATCAGCAATGCTACTTGGCCTTCTGCTCCTGATCTAAAGGATGTGCCACCTAACAGAGGCTCTTGGAGCATGGAATATTTGTGGATAAGTGAATTTGTTAGTGTTACGTCAGTGATTCTTAGGACAGAATACACAGTCATACGTAGCTGTGAAAACAGCTTACTAAGCTGGTCTTACTTAGTAGTAGCAATGAAGTTATCAGGAATTCTTTTCCAGACTTTTGGATAAGCATATTTCTTTTTCAGATGGGAATTTAATATGCTGCAAAAAAGAAGAAAAGATACAATGCCAAATCAAAAGAAGTATTGTATTCAGTATTGTACTGGGCTGCTGAGAGTTGAAAATAAACTGGAGAGAGAACAGGGGAGGTACAGGCTGGTGTGACCGCTGCCTCACGAACTGAGTGAAGGGCTGAGCAGTGCACAGATTGTACAGGGTCTTGTACAGCTCTTTGCAAGACTGGAATAAGAGATGCACCGTAATGTCATGGGGCTCTTGGAGAGTGAGATATTTCCACCTTGTTGGTATATTGCTTAATACTGGGCAGGACAGATCTTTAAGGTGAATCCAAGACAGTGGAATAAATGCTGATGGGAGAGTGGCTCATCGCATTCTCCCCTAAGGCAAGGTGTGGCTCTTTGGCTTTGCTCTATCTAATCATTCTATATGTTTGTCTGTACTCACAGTCAAGTATACTTTGCCTTTAAAGAAAATTCTAGAACAAGACACTGTTGCACATGTTTCTTCTGCATGTGTTTGAGAGGCACTTGTATTGCTCAGTGCTTCCCTGGGAGGCCCATGCCCAGTACCCCTTAGCAAAAGCTGTGACTGGAGGAAACCACCAACGGATAGTGAGGGAAATTAAGAGGGAAGTTCCTAACTGGAAATAATACTGCAGGGTAATATTTTTGTTTTTTGTTTTACTGCCACTGCCTTTCATGTGTTGATAATATGATACCAAATACCCAAATTATGAAAGTAGAATGAAATAAAAATTCTTTTAACAGTGTTGAAGGTGTAGTAGGTTGCCCAAAGAGAAGTTGAACTCTGTAAATTTTATGTCTAGGGCATATGTCTGTGCATTTGTCTCTCTCTGCATCTCAATTTTGTAATTGAGACTGCTGCTCAAAATACTATATTCTGAATATGAGCATGAGTCAGAAGTTGTAATTATAGGCAAAATTTAGACCACTGAGCCTTATACAATGAAATGGATGCCCTTCAAGAATAGCACAGGACTTATGAGTTGTCCATCATCTGCCATGATTTCTAAACAATGAAATAGTAGGCAACTGAGGAACATTCCCCTTTGGAGAAGGGAAGCAGGGGAGTCTTAAATTCTTGTGAAGATAACTTAAATTCTTTGTGCTATGCCATATGATGGGCAAATTTCCTGGAGGGCCTGGGGGGCTTGTTGCTAGTGGCTGTGATGACACATTCCTTAGTTTTTCCTTTGATATCCTTAGTGTTCACCTCCATAATCTATTTTGATTTTTGTTTGGTTGGGGTTTTTTTGTAGTGTTGGTTTTTTTGTAGATGTTTTGGTTTTTTTTGGTTTTTTTGTTTTTTGGCAGGACAGCTCTCTTAAGCAAGAGACTGGTCCTTATATTGCTTTCTCAATAAAGCAGAATTACCATGTTCTATATGTTTTGATCAAACCTATTTAATTTGAAAGACTTAAGGTTATATGCTGCTATTCAGGAGAACCAATTTTTCGCCTTGCAGACTCTTGTAAGCCTCACTTATGTATATCTTCCAGACATTTTGTTTGCTTAAGGGGAGGGAATTATCTCATGCATAAGGCAAGTGTACAAATATGCTGTAAATTTAATACCAGACCTTCTCCAAAACCTCTTCAGCAGAGTCGAGAGATACATTCAAAAGCAAGTGCTTTAATAACACTTTAAGTGGGTTTGGATGCATTAGCAATAACTTGTTCATTATTCCCTCTGCCCCATTTGAGAGTGAGTTCTCAGGTGGTCTAGAAGAGGAAACACAGGAACCCTTGGAAACATAAGCAGAAGGGTGTAGAGATCAGAACTTAAGGGATGCTTTCTTCTAAAACTCCAAACTGGAGAAAGCTCCTGGAGAAGCAGAGGAAGAGGGTTGTGTTATAGAGAATTAGGAAAGGAAGTGAGATCAAATTTCCTTTTGGGAGTTCTGGCTTTACCCTTCTTTTCTCCCTGACATGTCTTCCTTCATCAGGAGCATCCTAACCATTGATAGAAACACATGCAATTTTTTTTCCAAAACTGTTAGTAATGCCAAGTGCTCATATAGTCTATTTTTTAAAAGTTCATAGATAAGATTTTAGAAGTTTGAATAGCTTTAATTTATTTTCAAATTCACTGTCTCTCAGGTATTTATTTTTAGGTTGTTATGAGTTCTTCTACAAAGTTATTGCTATACTATAACACTAACTCAGAATGATTTTTTTCACTGCTGGTTGAGGATGCCGTTTTTCCAAACCAGCTGTAGCACTGTTTCCACATTTAATCATGCTTTGGTAAAAGTGGCTTACAAAAAGCATCAAGGCTTATTGGAAAAGAATTCCGTAATTTTTCCTATTTTTATATATGCTACTACTGAGAAACTGACTACCCTGATAATGCAACCTTTATAGCTAAGAGCCATTCATGCCTTTAAAACATGTGCAAAATTCCAGTAGTGTGTCTTCCAGATAAGCACCTGTGATTTGGAGCTTCTTCTAGGAGTGAACCAAACCTGGAAGTTCCTTCACATGCATGAGCATAGACCTTCAATGGTAGTGATCTACAAGATTTGCTCTTTGGATGGCTGATAGGACATAAATGTCCTCTACTGTGGCACTAAGCAAAATGCAAAGTGCAGTGCTCTGTGCCTTAAACCATATAGTGGTTGGAATGGTGAAAACATTGAGAACAGAACATGGTACATGGTGACCTAAAAGCAGGTGCTCTGGGCATACTTTCAGCAAATAACTGGTAATCATATATGCAGCACAGGGTTTCTGCTGAACACAGTAAATCTCATTTTCATCTGTTCTTATTAAGGTAAATGTTCTAGGTTTCTTCCCTCCCTTGTTTCTTGACCTAAGTCTGGCTATAGCAGGAAAGCTTTGATGGTGGAGAGTATTGAGAGCTTCACTGTGTTTACCTGATAAGATCAAGTTGTAGAGTTCTGGTTTTTTGATTGCCATTGGAAGTTTGATCATTTAAATTTTAAAGGACTTCTTATAGTCATCTGGTATTACTCCCTGCTCAGTGCAAGACTAACTTGGATGGAATTTTTTTCCAGTTGTCATATATAATTCCAAGGATGGAGGTTCTGCAACTTCTCTGGTCACCTGTTTTGGTGTTGAATCAAAACTTGGTTGTTTTCTGTCTGGAGGTGTGGATTTTGTAAATTGTCTCTTGTCCTATCACTGCATCTTTGGGAAGAATCTGGCTCTGCCTTCTCTATTGTAACCTCCGATTGGGTCGCTGGTAGCAGCAGTAATAACTTTTCCTTAAAGGTGAACAAATGCAGCTGTCTCAGCCTCTCCTTGTATACCCTGACTTCAGTCACTACTCACTTTCATAGCCATCTGCCAGGCTTCACTTCCATATGTTAATGTCTTGTACAGGCGGTCCCAAGCTGGGAAGAATCCTTCAGATGTGTTCACACAAGTGCCAGATGAAAGGAAAGAATCACTTCCTGTGGTCTGCTGGCTACACTTTTGCTAACACAGCCCAATGTCTCTGCTGCAAGGTCGTGCTGCTTACTCCTGTTCTACTTGCTCCCCAAGACCTTTCCTGCAAAGCTGTTTTCCATCTGGTTGACTCCCAGCCTGTATGGGGTTATTCCAACAGAGATACAGGACTTGGCCTCTGTGGAACTTTGCAAGGTTTCTGTCAGGCCACTTACAGCCATTTGAGGTATCTCTGAAGAGCAGATATTCCCTCTAGCTTATAAAGCACTTCACCCAGTTCCTGTATCCTTGGGGAGTTGCTGAGGAGGCAATTTCTGGTCATTACTACAGACAAAGCTTGCACCCAGTATTGGTCTGGAGAAACTTCCTTAGAGGCCACTTGGACATGGTATCTTTGTTTACAGCCCTTTGAGCTCAGCAGTTCAGCTGCTGTGTCACTCACTTTATAGTTCACTTATTCACTTCATGCATCAACAATTTAGGTCTAAGGATCCTATGAGGTGCTGTGTTAGAAGGCAAACAATGTCCAGTACTCTTTCCTTCTTTACAGAGCTAAATGTCTTGCAACAGAAAACAGACTGATTTACTTATTCCAAATATATGCTGGATGGAGGTGGCTTCTAGAAAGAAAATTTGTTTCCATAATTCTCCTGGTGACCCGAGGAAAAAGCATTTGGTCTGATTCTGTGGTTCTGTGGACGTTCCAGTTGCTGAAGAGCTTTCTAACTTGGTCTTCTACTCTCCTTCACTTCTTTTCCCTGGGACTCTGCTATGGGCTCAGACCTCATCAGTATTAGATCAGCCAAAGATAACACTGAGTGTCTAAGCCTTTTCTGTGTACTTTGTCTCTATGTCCCCTGCTAGCTGAGCAGCAGGCCTACAATTTTCTTATTCTTCCTTTTGTTGCCAGTGTACCTTAACATCCCTCTCTCAACTCCAGCTGAGCTTGGACTGCTGCCAGCTCAAGCAATGTTTCTCTCATCCTACAAAGTATTTTTCTTACCTCTACCATCTGTCTGCTTCCTCTTTTTTTTTTTTTTTCAACTCATCCAGAAATTCTGTGTTAACCTGTGCAAGTCTTCTGCCATACCAACTTTCTGCCCAGTCGAGTGGTTTTGAGCTCTGAAGAGGTTCTCATTGAAGGTCAGCAGACTCTTGTGGGCTCTTTTGGCTTTCAGAGCTGTGTATTATGAACTCAGTTAAGACAGTGCCTTCAGGTCTTGTCACTTTATTCAATGGTCCTGTGAGGTACATATTTTTAGATAAAAAATAAATATCATAGTAGATTATAGATGAGATTTAGTGTGAGCCTCAGTCATATATGTAAAAGTTGCATTAGCAGTGGCAAGGAAATGAAACACAGGAGGTCCAAAGTCTTATTTCCTGGAAGATGTAAGTTTCCACATTTGATGTGTTGGAGCGTCCCAGCTGCTTCACTTTGCTGCCAAAAAGAAGGGTGTGTAAATTCACAAAGATTTCAGATATGTGGTTTGCTACATTGTTTCAAAGCAAAATACTTCTTTGTGGCTTAGATTTCTTTAATGACTGAAACTTTGTATCCTAAATGATGTTCATGAAACACGAACATGAGCCGAACTTAGAATTCTAGAAGTGGAGTATATATAGTAAATGACCTGGTTCCTTGGTGTGTTTTTTTGCAGCCAGCCTGTCTTCTGGCTTGTTTGGCATCCGTGGTTCTTGCCTGTTTCTCGTGTGTTTTGTTGAGGTGCATCCAAAAAAATGTGTATGTCTGCAAGGGTTTTTTGGGTTTTATTTTCATAGAGATGTGAAAAGGAGAGAAGAGCAGTCTAATCTCTGTTGTAAAATAACTGGCAGTAAAGCTTATATTTTATCTCCAACTGGATTCGTGTGGCAATTGGGCATAAACACAGAGAGAACTTGTTCATTAGGAACTCTGCAAGGAAGTATTTTGAAAGGCAACGAATAGGTGCCTGTTCCAATGGTCTGGAAAAAGCAAACAACAGCTGTGATAGTGTTTTGCTGTTTCCCATAGCTGTCGTGATTATGAAGTGATGATATAATTAACTTTCTCAAAAGCTGCACAAAGGGAAAGCTTTTCAGTGATATATCCATATTTGTAATCTCAAGAAAAGCTTTTTGTTCCTTTAGTCAGTCTATCACTTCTGACTCTCATAATTTACTGAAATCCCCTTTCTTAAGTCTTGCTAGAAATACTTAGCTCCTAGATTCTTTGCCAGTCATAAAAATTATGAATTTTCATAAACGTGTGTATGAAAAAACCTTTCTCCATTTTTTTCCCTTCTCCCTGTTGAGTCAATTCAATTGGGATTTTGGACAAAATAACTGAAAGACAAATTGGTTGCTTCACAAAGGTAATTACGACAGTATGTGGTGCAGGGGGTGAACGGTTAGGGGTTCTTTCCTTCTAATGATCCGTTAATTAGTGAAGGGAGCTCAGCAGTGTTCGGCCTCTCAGGAATTACCTTTGCATGGCATTTAAATCTGCTTTGGTTAAAAAGGTATAATTGAAGTGAGAGAGGCCTTTTTAGAATTTTTTTCTGTCTGCATAGACCAGCAGATTTTGGTAAACTAATACAAATGTCGACATGTAACTGGTGTTATAAAGATAATACATATTTTAAAATAAGCCAATAAATAGCTGCAATACTTCTCTGAGGATTTTGGTAGCAGCAGCCTTCCATGTTGAGAGCAGTAAGATTGTTACGTGAAGCTGGTTGATTGCAGAGCCAGGGTGTCCAAAAGTTGCTCTGAGTTCAAGCACTGCACCGTGTTAGTGTGTTCATACTATTTTTAGGACCAGTCTGGAATACTTGCTTGGATGTTTTTGTTAGAGTCAGCTTGAAGCTGGCAGGTTTAATATTCCTTGAAGAGAGGTAGACCACTCCCTGTATGATTTTCTTTTGTGCATTTCAAAATATCTGTGGCATGTATCCTGTCCTCTGCATTATTTATTCTTCTGCTGTCCAGAGTTATCCAGGATAAATTGACTGCATACGTGCAGGACCTTTGCAGCTGTTTAGGGCAGAAGGAAAATAGGTCTTTTATAGTCTGAAATTAGCCTCTCATTCTTCAAGGTACATGCAGCTGTGCTCCCAAAGGTGAATTTTTCTCTTCAGGTTCAGGTAGCATTGCTTTAATCAGAGCTCTTCCCTAGAAGATAGCCCATGGATTAATTAGTAAAAAGTTGGGTTTTTTAAATTTTTTTAAAATTTTTTACCTCCTCATATGAATTGGGAGATTTTCCCAACGCCAACTTCTCAATTAGAATGCAGCTGTGGAGTAGTATTTCTATTACACGGAATCGCCACTTATTTGGAAAGATCTTATCCATTATCCACTCATATGTCATTTTAAGATAGCAAATAATAAATGCTGGGCTAAAAGTTGTTTGCTAGAGACAAGCTAATGGATGTCCCAAGAGCTTTAATACGCTATGATTGACAGTTTGCATGTGCAGTGTGGAAGTTTGTGAAGTGTGCATCACAATTATGCCTGGAATGAAGAAAATAAATAACCAAAATAATGTAAGTTTAAATAATATTTTAAGTGGATTTAGTCTAAAGTTTAGAGTTGTGATGTTAAGGGAATGATAAACAGAGAGCATTAAAATGCCATTGTATTTTAGAAAGCTTGTAATTTTGAAATTCTGGAGTGTTCCTCATTTTGATTTCTCAGAAAAAGAGGGAGGAGCAACAACACCAGACTGAGTGGTTTTCATGTCTGGGCAAACACTTCATACATTACAAATGGCTGCATCGCGAATTACTGTAACTGTCTTTTGATAGTTGTACAAACAAAACCTTAACCTCCTGCTGCAGTATTAGGAGGTAATTTGAGGAAAAGTGGCATCTCAATCACGCTGAAAGAAAAACAAAATCTGTAGCACAAGGAGAGTCTTAGTGATACTGGAAAATGTTAGTGCTGAAAGCTCTAGGTATGAGGCAGTTACATATGGGTTCGTTGTGGTGGAGATTGCAGAGCATAACATGACTATGTAATCGTAAAAGTGGCAGAGGGTCCGAGTTTAACTTGAACTGCTAATTGCCACAGAATCATCTCTATGTTTGCTGCTCTGATCCGTTGTTTAGTTGTAACCATCATCCCTTGAGTATCAAATAAGGATGCTGAATTACAATGGCTGTGATTCTGTGCTTTCAAAAGGATTTTGTTATTCAGAAGTACAAGCAGGCAGCTGCACTAAGGTAAATGCTACAATTTAAACAGTGTTGTTGGAGACTGGCTTGTCCACTTGTCTTCTCTTATGTTCTCTTTAGAGTGCAAGTTAAACCAATATATTTTGCATCCCTTTGGATGGACTAGGTGAGGAGAATGACTGTATTTTTTTTTCATTATTTTGTTTGTCTATTTGTTGCTTTTACTCATTTTTTCTCCTCTTAACCCAATGCCTCAGCTGCATGGTTTAGAGCAGTGTTAGTCCAGTGTGGGTATTTTTCTCATGGAGGGGTAGTTGCTGTGTGTTTATGGTAGTCCTTGTATTGGCATTTGAGCAGTTGGTTTTAGTAATTCATATCCACTCTTAAAACAAGTTCCAGCTGAAGGGTAAAACTGAACAAGTTTGTCTTTGCTTAAAGTTCCTACCTTTCTTGATATGGCAAAGATCCAGAGAAGAAGAGTAAAAATTTATTCAGTATTGCAACTAATTAATGAGAAGTTAAGCAGCTACAAGTGAGTAGGGGTTGAAGTTGATAATTTCACTTAAAAAAAAGGTTGGTTTTGTCTTATTGAAGAATAAGCTCAATATGTAGCAAAATTTGTCAAAAATAGAAATTTGTTTTAAAATTATTTAAAAGTGTTTTTAAATTGTTTTAAATTGCTAAAAGTTTAAAAAAAATTTAAAGTGTTTATTTTTAAAGCAGTAGAATGTGTGTAGGCAGCAAGGGTAGAAAATTCAGTTATCTACTAATATGTTCAATCCTTCAGATTATTCCAAGGTAGCAAACATTTATGTGACATAAGAAATACAGTTTCTTATGGAAACACTACATCTACTTTTGATTTCTTCCTCTAGATTATGCTTTAGAGAGATTCTGAATTCTGTGGCCACTCCTCCCACAGAAAGACATAAAAGCTTTTGTTTCATTTTAATATGCATTTTCATCATCAGTCCAAGGATGAACAAAACGCAAATATATTTGTATTATTAAAAAAAAAAACAAACTAATTTCTTGTTCTGCAATGGCCCTGTGTAAAAACTACAATAAAAGGCACAAAAAACCCTGTAGATTATAATGGATAACAGGGTAGTATCTTGCTTTCTGTAATGAGGAATGGAGTTAAGTGTAGTCTCCAAGGTTTAAACTTGTCTACGACAAATTTTTTGGTAGTGGGTTTTACATTTAATAGCTGTGGCCAAAATAGAGAGCAGGACCTTTTTCCTTGACTTAGTGAAAAGGGGGCAGCAAACTACTCTGCTCTGCCAGCCTTACTAAAGTCCTGACAGGACTGAAGTGCCCTTTATTTCATATTGCTGGATCATGCTTTAACAAGTTGAGGACCTTGAGGGTACTGGCTTTCATACAGAGCAACAGCTGCTTAATTTGCTAATCATTTGGGAGATTGCATTTGTATTTTATGTGTGTTACTCCTTCTTGAAAGTGTATCCTTATGTTGTTGCCAAATAATCAGAGCAGTTGGCAAAATGGAAAAGAAAGAACATGAAGTGTTGTTTCCTAAAAAGCTGCACAAACGTGATCTTTCTTTTTCAGGGGAATTCTAGCTGCTTGTTTAAGAGAACCAGCTTGGTAAATAAAATATCTAAAGATTCAGAGTTTTCATTAGTTTCCTGGGAAGCTGAATTCATAGCTTTAGATCTGTGAAATCAGGCTTTAAGGTAGATTCCTAGTTGGGAAGATGTGGAGAACTCTGAATATTATTCACAAATTAATACTGAGGTTCAGACATCTGTTTACATCTTTTGAAGGTCTATGGACTGTGTTCTGTCTATGTGAATGTATAAGACAAGGAAACCAGTGGATCATAACCCTGATTGGAGATTATTCTTTTCCCTAAAGGCCAAGAGAAATAACTGAAAGTTACAAATAATTCAACTGGAAATAAATTACAGGTCTTATTTCTGTGACATTTTTTAGACACGCCTCATGTCATGTTTTTTGAGCCCTTACTTAAACATTTCTATAAAAGACTGTGATCCATAGGTTTCTGCCCAGAGACATGATTCTGCTACTAATAGCTTTGTGGAAAAAAATGCAGTGCATTGGGCTGCATGTTGTGATAATGATGTTTAATTCTCATCTCTGGAATGGACTTTTTGAATGAACATCTTCTGTCTTCTAATGATAGCTCACAAATCGTTGAGAGGTTAACTTATCCATTTTTCTGGAAATCCTTGGTGCTGTGGTATCAGGCTATTGAGAGATCTCTGCAGCTGTGAACTATTCCCAGTCAAATGGGGCAATCCTTCAACTCCTTTGCTTGTGTGTTAAGTTCAGTTTTAGGAACCATTAGCTGCGAGTTCTTTTTCCTGATTTGGCATGTCAAATCAATATCATTTGGATTTTCAAAGATAGCATTACAAATTGTGAATTTTTCTCTTTCCAGTGTTTTCATTTGAAAATAAGTTTTTCAGTATTAATAAGATATGCACCTACACCAGATATTCCTTCCACATGCTTAAAATGGGACAGACAACAAGGTATGTGGAGGATGAAAAATTGTGTGACTTCTTTTTAATATGGTGGTCTCTCTTAGCTCTGTGCAGTTACAGCACTTTGGCTAAAACAGCATAAAAGTGAACTGTCTATCAAGGCTGAAGAAGAAAGTTTACTTTTCTAATTAAATATTATCCATATTTCTGTTTAGTTAGTTTTTTCTTTGTTCTCCTGAACATTAGTAACTGCAATCTTTAAATCTGTTTTAAGTAGCTTCTTTTGAGCATATTGAATTTTCCTGACTAAATTTAAGATATGGCTCTTAAGTGAAAAATCATAAGAAAATTATTTTTGTTACCCATTGCTCTGAAAACTTGAATATAATTGAGAAGGGATCATTAGTTAATGTTTTGAACTAATAGATTGTCTCACAGTCTTATAATGAAAGTAGCTTGCATTACCAATGAAAACCCTGCATATTCATCAGGGATGGCTGCTGTCAGTCTAAGTTATGAAAATGTTCAGGCACAGTCTGGAATCAAGTGATGACAACTAAGAGTTGAACTCCTCTCACTGAGAGGGTGAATAATGTTCTTTTTTATTTTCCCTTAGCATTCTCTATTTACTGTTACCTCTCTCTGCTCTGAACTTTGTGGTTCATTATGGGCCTTCTGGGAATGCCGCCAGCAAGATGTTCCTGATTGATGGTTCTGAAGCCAAAATTCAGGGGCTCTTGCAATGTCTTGCCAGCTTTGGCGTTGCTGTCTTCTGGGATTGCTTTCAATTTGTGTCATCCTACAGCAGGCTGTAAACCCGTCTGCTTCCTGTTGTCCAGGAGTTTAATGCAGACCTCAGATCAGCAGCATGCATAAAAAAAGAGGTACTCAGGGGCTGACAGTCAGCAGGGTCCTAGGGGTTTGGACTTCAGGTAGTAACTTCAGCATGTCAGTCTGGATTAGGTGTGGGCTAGACCTGGCTGCCAAATGTAAAATGATTTTGTGTTAGAGGAGAAAGATAGTTTAGTTGTGTGCCTTTAGGAATTCCCAGCAGGAGAAAAAGGTAAATGAAAAGTTTTGCAAGTGAAAATGAAAGCTGTTCTTGTTGATTGCCTTGCAGGGGTAGTGTTAATTAGAAATCATAATGCTCCATGAATACATTTTCTATATTCTACGGATAGTTTACGTTGGAAGTGAGGACCTCTATTTCATTATGCGCATTAAAAAATAACGGCACAAAGAACTAGAATGCAACAGACCTGGATTCTTTTTTTCTTTTCCTCAAGTTTTAAGGTTATGTCCATTTAAACTTTTAAAATCTTCCGCAAGAAAGTGGCATCTAAAGTATAATAAACTTGAAAAAGAATTACCATTAAACCTACAGGTCTGTCTCTCCTTTCCAGTTAGCAATTAAAGAACTAAGAACACTAACTGGTGCTGGTAAAATGTTGATAAAAGGTTGACATAAATCTCTTGAATAACCGGCAGGCTTTATTAATTGGATGTGTGGAATGGCAATTGAGCAGCAATACTATCAGCAGAAGGTGAGTGGAAACTAGATGTGCTTTTATTTCCTCTTTGGGAAAGTGATGTGAAACCTGGCAGAGGTTCAGCATTGGGTATGAGTTGAATAGGTTCTGTCCAGGTATTTTGTTTTGTGTGAGGATACTTGTGTGGCATTGCATGGCATGTTTGGGAGGATGATAGTGGCTTTCCAGCAGTGCTTTGAAGTCTTTTCATTGGAAACAATCAGAATAAATCTCAGCTAATTCATAGCTGTTCCTCAGAAGTGACTGGTACTGGCTCCCTAAGCCATTGACTAACTTCAGTTGAGGACCAAATCTTAATCAAAAACACTTAAGATTTCTGTACTAATTAAACTTCCCAGTAAATGCATGACCACTGTTATCTTCAGAAACTCCCAGGAACCTGAGCGATGATGTTCCTACTTTATTTGACAATATTTCTTAGGACCAGAAGAGTAAAAGTATGTGTCATCTCCTCTTCTCTCCCCCAATATGAGCTAAATTTTATCTTTGTGAATGCATTGTTCAGTTCCTGATTTTTTTTCCCCCAACAACATATTCTGTAAGTGCATAAAGCTTTCTGCATTCCCTTGTTTCAGTCTACATTTGTTTTGTCATTTTTCTGTAGTGTTAAATGATTGCCAGTAGATTATAAACATCCTAATCTAGCTTGAGCAGCTTCACTTAAGTATTTTATAAATCATATTCTGCTCTATTTTTAAAAATGTTTTATTTCATAGCTACTTAGTTTTACCTTCAGATTTTCAATTTGAACATTTAAAACTAGAAATATAAGACTTACTTAATTTTATCCAATGTAAGTGCAGAAACCTGAGTTGTTTTCAAGTGTGCTTAAGTAACCAATTTTCCTTTTGAATTATTTTTTCAAGATGCTTTCTTCAATGAGTTTGTAGTTACCTTGTGATGTCAGTTTGAAATTTATTTTTTTCATTTCAGTTACAAATATGAACATCATCCATACGTCCTGCTGTGAGCCAGTAGAATGTAAAGTGAAAAATTCTGAATAGTTCTCTTAGCCACTGTGTTTTTCAGAACTTATGTTCAATACATGCTATAAAGTGTGTAGCTGATTTTCAGAAATTATTTCCTCAAAAATACCTTGTTTTCTGCTCATGGGTATCAAGCACAGGCTGCTAAAAAGGTCAGAAAATATTCTCAAAGCAGTGTAGCTTCTTAGAAATTTAAATACAAATTTGTATTCCTTCATGATAAATATTAATAGTAGTAATATCATAAACCCTCTTGTATCCCATGGGATAGCAAGATTACTAGGTCAAAAGGAGGTGTTTTCTTCCTTACAGGCATTATACCTTAATGAAAGCTTCAGCTGGAGTGAATCTTGCATATTTATTGACATTTCTTCAAGGAATGCTTTTATTCTCTGGATCTATCTACTTATTATTAAAAGTTTGGCACCCAAAATTATTTAGCCAGTATAAAGTGTTTGAGAACGTGATTATGAATATATTTGACAAAACAGAAATTTTCATGCTTCTAGTGGGAAAAGTATTTCAGTTATCTCAGATTTTGTACAACTTTTGGGGAAAGGTGTCTTAGTCTCAGTGTTTTTCCTCTACTGTAATATAAAGGGACAATGGGGTACTTGGTTAGTTTGTTTTTCACCTTCAATACAAGATGATGTTTGGCATATTTGTTTTGATGTTCATGTCTTAGTACATGCAGCTTGCACCACATTTCCACAGTAAGAGTGAAGAAAGTAACCACAAAATTTATTTGTGGTACAAAGAAGTATTGGTTTTAATTCCTTTTTTCTACATATAGCACAGTCTAGAAAAGGATTGTATTGGTTAGTTAAGTCCTGTGCTTTCATGGTGCAGTTAAATATTTGCATTGCAAGTTGAATGTATTTTAAGTGTATTGTGGCAATCTACAAATATGACTGCAGTTCCTGATCCATTGAATTTGTATCTGCTAAGTAACAGAGCCTATTTCTCAACTGCAAATAATATGCTTATCTATGTTATGTTTAATTTATGTGTAACTTATCCTACTAGATAAGATTTGTCTTGTTACTGGAAAGTTATCCTAGAAGAAGCCAGGAAGGTTTAAGAAATTATTATCTTACCCATTCAGTTTGTTTAGACAAAATGAACTGCTGAGCTCCTGTGAAAATAGTTACACCAAGACCTACTGCGGAAATTCTTTTCAAAGTGTGAATGGTGATGCAGAGCTTGTGTGCAGCAGCTGAAAAGTTCCTGCTTTCTTAGAGGCTTGTGTGGATTTTCTCTGTTAATAAACCTTGTCCAGGATTACAAGCAGGATAAGTAACTCTGTGGTCTTCAGGTTGATCAGAGGTTGTTGAGGCCTTGCAGGGCAGATGAAGCCTTAGAACATTGAATTTGGAAAGTCACCTGCAGTAGGATCAGATGATGGCCAAGAAAATTGTTGAAATACCCTATCCATTATTGTCTAGAGCAATATTCCAACTTATTGTTAATTGTAGCTATTGCTTCAATTGTACACAAGTTAGGTCAAACCTAACATTTGCAACAAAGCAGCGCGTGCAACAAAACCTGTGCCAGCACACGCTGACCTGATCCATTACTCACTACAAACATAACTTCTACTACCAGAACCTCCCCCCAGCAACGCCATGGAAGCTGTCACCAGCACCCATGGACCCATGCACCACCAAAGGGGTGATGGGGAGGTGTCTGCACTAATGGTTGCCATCACCTGTTACTTCTC
The DNA here is from genome assembly GCA_037013685.1 of Acridotheres tristis. Lineage (NCBI taxonomy): Eukaryota > Metazoa > Chordata > Aves > Passeriformes > Sturnidae > Acridotheres > Acridotheres tristis. The sequence goes on from CM072886.1 coordinate 89,973,672, forward strand.
TGGGGATAATTTGGCCAGTGTGGATCCAGGTCCACACAGGTAGCTTCTCACTACCTTCTTGCTGCCAGCATCTTGAGAAGAGCTCCTTGAACACTAGCCTGCTGGAACTTGTGCATTGCACAGCTTGCTTAATCAGATAACTTTTTGGCAGATTTTGTTGTTACACTGCCTGTTTAATCTCTGGACCTCACATCTCAACCATTAGGTTTGTTTCTCTGCGGTACTCCTAGAGCCACAGTTCAGACACTTGTCTCAGGCAGTTGAAGTGCCATAGAAAGACTGTGCAAACTCCACCTCAAATCTTAGATTTGCATTTAAGAATGGTACAAGAGAGAAGCACTGGTACATATTTTGTATTCCAACAGCTGGTGTGTTTTCAGCCTGTCGTGTAAGACAGACTTATATGCTACCCAAGGGCCTCCATATGGGAAATGTGAAAGAATTAGTATCTTCACTGGGAAATGATTAGTGATCTACATCAGTAATTTTTCTGGTTAGTGATCCACAAATGGGAAAGAGTTGAAAATGGTTGATTGCTGCAGATCTCACCTGTGTGCGATTTACAGTGATGGTTTTAGAGCTCTTGACAGTGTCTCACTGGAGAAGTTTCTCACCATTTTTGAAGCTGATCTTAAGGAAAACAGGGATCCAGTTTGGTAATTTTTTTTCAATCAAATATTTCATATACACTTGTAATACATATTAGGAAATTTGGTGTGTGACATTAAATTAGTTTTTTGATAAATTGTAACCAATGTCAAAGGCAGGTATATCCTGGAAGCTTGTTCTTTGTAGTCATGGTCCTACTATAGGTTCAAGATAGGTCTCAGGCTCTTCCATAAATGCAATATCAATGTTGTATCACTGGTTCCTGCTATGCAGCTACTCTACGTGGTTTTATTTGGATGGTCTTTATGATTTTAGCTGTGTTTTTCCTTGGTGCCTCTTCAGCCATAGGCAGATTTTCTTTGCACCTCAAGGAGTAAATAAGTCTCTGGGAACACTGATAGCATGTATGTTGTGTGCTGTGGCATCTCAGTGCAGGTTGTTTCTGTGAATCTCTTGTCTCTGGCCAACTCCTTGACCTGTGCATTCTTGTCAGTTCTCTTCTGAAAACCTTCCTTTTCCTTTCCTATTACCTCTGTCAGCTGAGGAACCATACATCAATTGAAAATTGATGTGAAGGCATCACTGCAGAGCATCTGGTCCAAGCCCTGACTGCTTAGAGAAGTGATGACTTTCTGACTGGCTTTCTCAGGATGAAAACATTCATATCCCAGACAAGAATCTATATTATCCTACTCAAAAATTAGCGTGCTTGTCTCTCTCAAAGCAAAAATAAATTGTAATTCACTGATGCCTCTCTTACCTGGGATAGAACTCTACCTCCTATTTCTTCCACTGCATTTTAGGAAAAAAGATCTGGGCTAGTTGCACTGAAATAAGTGTCCATCCATAAAACCGTGTATTGCTATGAGAGTTACATTAGGAGTAATATAAATGTTGCTTTGTAATTGAATGATTTGGCTGATGTGGTGTCTTGGTTTTTATAGTCTGATAATCCTATTGCATGCTGGGACTGAAGCAGTGTCAAGTGGAAATACAGAAGGAGATAAAAGACTGTAACTAGTTGACTTAGATGTATTGAAATTGTTTTCTAAAACAGCAATAAAAATGCAGGCAATTGAGGCTTTACTTAATGAGAAACTTTTTAGCCAGACAAGTCCTATAAATGACAGAAGGAATTACTTGTCTTGGGTAAAACCTCTGTGCCTACATGCTTCTGGGCTGTGTGAGGTTGCTGAAAAGGGGCTTCATTTCTTTCTTCGGAGTGAAGACAGGAATATAAGTTACTTTTAAAGGTGCAAAATTTACCTGAAACATCTCTGGCTAATAATGGCATAATGGAAAATTGTATTGAAATAACTAATTCTGCTTTAAATGTGAAAGTATATCTGTAGTTTATTTGTATATTTGTAGTACTGCTGTTGTCTGAAATGCATTGACTGAATTACAGTTCTTTTACTGTTCTTCTCCAGCTTTTGAACTACAGCACTTAAAAATCATACATATGTTTCAGCAGTAAAGAAGTAACTTACCTTACTGGTTTGCTTTCTCTTTTTAGGTGTCTTGGCTTTTTAATCCAGCAAGAAGTGAAATAACAAGTCTAGATAGTGGAAATATAGATGACATTTTAAGTGAGTATTTCGAATAATTTTTTTCTTTGTATGTCTGCAGTTACTTATCTGTGTGAATATTGTAGTGATGTTAAATGAATATTCATGCCCTAGCTTTGAATATATGAATTGCAATCATCTTAGAAGTATGAAATGCCTGTGGTCGAAATTAGCTGTCTGAACTAATGTATTGCAATGAGAATTTGAAGTGTCTTAAGAAAATAACTGTTATCTTGTTTGCAGAAGGGAATGCTTGATTACATAACCAAAACCAATCTAGAGGGCATTTTAAAAGTTCCCCCCAAAAATAGCAGCAGGTGAAACCCATGGTAATGGGCCTTAAGTATCTTGCTTGTTCAGCTCTGCCTTTCCTCAGGTTAAGCACTGTCCTGATTCTGGTGGCTCATAGATGGAAATCTTTAAACAGATATGTACTTCTTGTCTGAAGCCTTTCCCTCTGAGAAGTATGCAACTTGCCTGTATCTGATTGTTTTTGCAGGAAAAAGTTATTACATTGTTTCAAATATAGCCATGAGGAAAAAAATCTTTATTAAGGTCTGGACTAGAATCTGCCTTATATTATGGGATTGCTTTGTGATATGAGAGCTGTTTCTAAGTACCTTTTCTACAATGGAAAATATAAAATTATTTTATACAATGTAATTCACAAGAGGGAATATATGCTAAGTGTAAGTGCTTTTAAAATTCATCCCATTACTTTCAAGCAATACTTTATGCATTGGAGGTAACCCTAAACTTTTCAGTGCTTGTTATTTACCTATTCACCACTTACATCCCTTGATGACGACAATCTTAACACCGTAATTATAATCAAAATTGGTGTTCTCCAGCCTACTCAAGAGTTGTCTTTATCAGCATATTGTCTTTTCCAGGCTTTCAGGATCCTTATCTTCACATGTAACTGCTCTGTACTTTGTCAATTTTCTACTTTGTCAGCATTTCTGCTTTACAAATCTGTGGTTGATATTCTGTAGTTTGAGTATGTATTTAATGTTTTTTCAGTGTCTAGGCCAGTACTACTACCAAAAATCAGTTTAAAGTATGGCTGATTATTATATTCTGTAAAGATCATACTTTATTTTTGGGCAGGAGATTTATCCTTTTATGACTTTTTTTAATAATGCACAAGAACATTATTTCATTACCTCATTGTATGTATCCCTGTAGTACTGCATTTTTTTAGTGTTCCTTAGCATTTTTCTATTTTTGGGGACTGAGAATTTCTTTGCTATCTTTTGCCAGAGTATCCAGGTTAAATAAGACAAGTAAGGACAAACCAGAGCAAGTTGCACAGAGAGGCTGAGTGTTCATCAGTCTTCTACCCCACATAGTTAGGATTTCAGCTTTTAACTGATTTTAACACTTATGATTAATACAGCCAGTGCTTAAGAGCTACTAGAGTTCAATTTCTGGATGTGGCCTTACTTTTAAATCCAGAAATAATTTTTACTTCATGTGTCACTTAATTACTTCTTGTGTTTTAATGCCTTAAGTATTTACTTTTTTTTTGGTCTTATATATCAATAAAGTCAATAGAACACTTGACTGAAGGTCTCTTTCATCTCTTTCCCATTTGTTATAGATTATATTTCAGATAATATTTACCCCAGCAGTTTTCTAGGATTCAGACTAAGCTCTATGATGAATTATCTGGAAATACTTGCTTTTGTAGTTTTTTTGCACTACTTTTATAATCTCAGATAAAAGAACTGAGAAGTTTGCCTCACAATGTGACATTGGGCTTTTTCTTTTTCTTCTCAGACAATGCAGATGTTGCTTTAGTTAATTTTTATGCTGATTGGTAAGTTATTCAAGTTGTTTTTCTTTTTTTATATTTAAGCTTCTGTCTTTTGAAAACTGTCATGTTTGGCTATAATTTTCTAATTGAAAATACAGTAGTCTGTTGCTTTCAAACCAGCTCTTTCCTGGGTTTACGTCGCAATTGCTTATCCTGTCTTTGCTTGCTAGGTTCATACTATAATAGGTCATAGTTTTAAAACATTACAACCTTAATTATGATCATTACTTTTAGGCATTCAGCAATAGTCCCTCAACATAGCACACTGCCAGTATGTGATGTAACTTGACTTTTGAGTGAGAACAGATCAGTTTTGGTCATGGAACTTCTCTGTTTTAAGGGTGGAGAAGAAGGAGGGACAGGAAGCCATTGTAGCATATACATGGTTATATATACACGCTACATAAATGTGTAGCATAGAGCTGGGCTGCCCAGAGTCAGGCTTTTTCAGAAGGTGGACTTCGGCTCTCTTGGCATTTTGAGAGCAAGACTTGCTCTTCACTTACATGTTTGCTGTTGAAGGCATAACTACATCCCCAGGCTGTCACTGTTAAGTTTAAAGTGGGTTTCAGTGCAGGCTGGTTTATTGCAAGTCTACTCCTTGAAGTCTCATTCTCACAATTTCTACAGTGCCATTATGCATCTTCAATTTAAAAATCTGCCGTATGTTTGGAAGGACAGAATATAAAATAATTTTATTGACATATTAGTAATGGGCTTGTGCACTACTGTTACCCTAAACTCCCTAAAGCCACTGAAGCATCTTTACAATCCTACCACCTTTTCTGTGGGCAGAAAGAGAGAATGTGTTTCAAAATCTGACATTACTGGAAGAAGGGACCCTTAGGGTTCTCTTTGTTCTTACTGCTGTAAAAGCAGTCTGCTCAAATTCTGCCAAACCTGAGCAATAATATAATACATAATACTTACAGCTTGTATTGGTGACCCGTAGAAAATTACCTGTGATATTTCTTGAAGGTGTTGGTGAATATTTCAATGTCAACAATCTAAGGAACTTCTTTTACCACATTTTTAAAATCACTTTCCATGGGGTAATTCAGGTAGAAAAATGTGAACAACATGCTTTCTGAATAGAGTATATTTCCTAAAGGCTTATAATTGATTAATGGTGTTTCCTAGGGAGATAAAGCAGGGGAGTATATCTTGAACTATGTTCAAGATTCTTTCAGAATTACTTTTTTTCCCACACCTGATTTATTCAAGTTACTTTTGAACTGATTTTTATCTGGTTAGTTACTGGGATAATTACGGGTAGATGTGAATTTTCCAATGGCTTTTCTTTCTTTTCTATTTTTTCTTTTTCCTTCAAAGATTGAGATATTTCAAAGTGATATTTTGAAGTCATGATTTTGTGTTCTATTTACAGGTGCCGCTTCAGCCAAATGCTGCATCCTATTTTTGAGGAAGCTTCTAATGTAATCAAAGAAGAATATCCAGATAAGAATCAAGTGGTGTTTGCTAGAGTAGACTGTGACCAGCATTGTAAGTAAATCCTGATTTAGGTTTTTCTGTGCTGTCCTGCTACCAAGTTAGTAATTGTATTAAAAAATATGCTAAATAGCTGTGCAAAGTGTATCTGTAGCTGACCCATTATTTAGCCCAGGGTTGCTTTTATTACATCAGGAAACCTCTTCTTCCATATTTGTCAGGGCAATTTCTAATATTTCTTTCTCGTTGCATCTGTTAACATCCTTTTTTTTTTAATCAGTTTAGCCTATCTCATTTAATAAGGATAAAAGGGCTGTGATTATAAATTGAATTGGCTCATTGAGGTGTCAGAGAAGTACTATGGCAACAAATGATGCACGTCTTCACAACCAAGAAGAGGAAGGGGTAACCTACCACTGTTAGCATGAAGAATATGTTCTGATCAGATCTTCGTTCCACCTTGGAGTCATGGTGGGGGCTGTAAATTTCCTTTCATGCAGCCAGGCAGGGATCAGAGCTTTGCTTTGCTGTTGTTACACATGCCAGAAAACAGTTGCCTGTTTGGGTTGGGTTTTCCCCATGCCCAGCCATACGTGAAAATGATATGCAAAATCTTACTTTATGCTGTTACTAATCCCTAAAGTTCCTTTTAAATCCTTTAATAAGTAAAATGTGAGAAACATCTGCTGCACATTGAAAGGCAAATGGATAGTACCAGGATTTTTATTACACTATTGGATCAGCTGTATTGTTTTATGCTTCTTGGAGAACAGCCTTTCTAAGAATAATTTCTTTACAGTGGCTTGTGATACCCAAAGAATATTAACAGCAGAAATTCAGTTTAATCAGTACTGATTATACGATTTGGGCTTTACAAAACTGTTAATTTGTAAGAACAAGCATCACTGGAAATTGGCTCATCTTTTCATGTCAAGATAACAACAACTTTATAGAAAGTTCTCACTAAAGACCATAGTAAAATCAGCCTGTGTTGTTGCATTTTATTCTTAAGGTTTAAATTAAATGCTGAAGTCCTTACTTTGGTTGCTATAGCTTCAGTTGCTTGAATAACTCAGAGAGTCTGGGCTGCTGCATGCCCGGTGTTTAGCTATGAGACATTCTCGTCTTAGCAGTTATAGTTAAGAAAGTATTTTTTTTGCCTCTCACCAAATACTGGAAACACTTTAAAAGTTTATTACTTAATCCTCTCATATGCTCTTTGAATTAAAGCAGTTTGTGATTGTTACAGGGAGCTAAGAGGAGGAGATGATACAGAAGAGATTGTCATCCCTCTCCTGAGAGTACTTGTAATGGGCTAAGTAGTAGGAGGCAGACAGGAGTTTTAATTTTTCTTTTTATTTCTGGATTAGCGTTAGTTCTCTGGATTTACTATTTTTGTCCTTAATTTAAGTAAGTGAGCATGGCTGCTTTTGCAGAAGATACAAAATGTGAGAATTAAAAATAAAATCCTTTAATGACAGGCAATTTACATTGTCTGTTTGAATTGAAGTAGCAAAGTTGTACATGGCATTCCTTGTTTCTAGTATTTATTTGCTGGGTTTTAAACAATGGTACATTTCATGGCACACAGTTATTGGGCATGGCTGAAAGTTTTAGGTATTTTAACTTGGATTTTAAAGTGTACAATAGCAGCTTTTTAGTAAGAAATTGGATATTAATGTATTATCAAGGTTGGGCCTGCTGTAGTATTTTGCTGAATGCTGGTGTCAAGATTGCTAGCAGCTTGGAATTTTTTACTCAAGCTTTATATTTTTGTATGTGTTTACGTATTTTAGCAACAGTAGAGCTTTTATGTCAATATTTTGGTGGTTTGTTATGCCACCAAATGTAGATTTCATACCACTAGTAATTCACTATTAGAATGGTGTTCTAGAGATGGTGGATTATTTGCATTACAAATGATCTGGTTCTTTTTGAGGCCAAAACTCTGTAGGGAATCTAAATAGCTGATTTCTGGCCACTCAAAAACAGCTTTCAGAATGGTCACTCAGGCATAGATACTTTCTATTTAATGCACTATTATTGAAGCACACTGCAGGGCCCAACAGCTCCCACCAGCTTCTGAGGGTAAAGCAAATTAAAGAGAATTATTGATGTACTGCCAAATGTTTGATGCCTAATGACAAAACCATCATTCTGTCTGCTCTTATAGCCAAGATAAAGATGTTTTTCTGCAAAGTGATAGAGTATCTTATGCATATTATAACTATATTAACTATATAGTTAATGATATAGTTATTAACTTTGTAAGTATACATATCAACTCTATATTAAGCCTCTATATGGTGTTATATTTTACACTAGTTTATAATATTGTGGAAGATAATTATACCTGAAATATGTCAGCAAAATCACCAGGCTGTGTTTAAGCTGGTGTATAACACAGCAAAGGTGAACCTGAAGCAGATACTCTTTTTTTTTTCCAATACCACATCCTTTTATAACTTAAAAATATCCGAGTTCTGCTACACTGTATCTTGTTAAAATCTTTGGTTTTGATACGTTCAATTTAGTGATTCAGTAATTCAATTTAGTAATTAAATATTAGACTCCTCTCATCTAAGTATAATGCCTAGTAAAAGTGATCTTCCTTATAAAATTACAGAAGATCCTACTGTATAGGCATTATTAGGAAGGTTTTGTTTCATAGTTTGGGTTTTTTGTTTATTTGGGTTTTTGGGGTGTTTTTTTTCCTTGATTTTTAATCATTTGTGTTAAGCAGGGGTGTTGGAAACTCGGTGCAATAGATTTCCTATGTATCTGCTCTCTGCGAGTGAATATTGCAATCTAGAACTCATGTTTCTCTGGGTGAGAGTTTATGTTTTGGACAGTTTCTCTAAATTCAACATTAGGAGCTGTGGTATAGAATATTGGGGGTTTGATTTTACTGCACCATGATTTCCTTTGGTTTCTGAGTTAAATAAAAAATAGTAGCTAGTTTGAATAGATCTTTGTGCCTCCAAACATAAATCAATTTCTCACTGGGGGTATGTAAGGAGATGCTTTGCTGGGCAGACTGTTTAGGGAACTTTTGTTCTTCCATTCAAAATGTGTCTGGGAATGGTATTTTCCCTCAGTTTTGTGAGCTGCTGCTCTCTCTGTGTTCCTGCAATGTGTGCTCATGTTGCTAATGTTAGTCTGCAGAGATGAGATTATGTTGCTACTGTGCCTTTGGTAAGCGAAAGAACTCAATGATAACAAATCTGGAAGTTCATAAAGGAACCCTAAATGAAACTCTAAACAGGCATGAGGATTTCATTGCATTCTTGTTACTTTGCTTGGAAAAAAAAAATCAGTCTGAGAGAGTTATTTTTGGATAAAATAAAAAGTGTAAGTGATTTGGAGAGGTTGTTGATGGCACTCCTCAGGAGAGCCATTTTATTAGTCTGTCAGAGAAGGTTATGGGATGCCTACTGATGAGGCCCTGCTTAGAGCAGGCATGGCTGTTGTGAATGCTCCTTTGCAGCAGAAGGTGGTTTAAATTTGCTGTTACCCGAGTTTGATACAGAATATTGATTGTTTTCTTTCTACCTGTTTTCGTCCATCATACAAGTCACCAGTGTCACAATCTAGAGGAGTATGCCTAGTTTAGATGGTTTCCCAAGTTTCTTTCTAATTCTGCTTCTTCTGAGTATTCCACCAGGGCTTATGATTTCTTGCAAGTGTCACAAGAGCAGTAGTTTAACTGGGGAGAATTTATGGTATATTACGAAAGTAAAAAGTACCTATCAAAGACAGATTTCATTTGTCGTCTGTAGCATGCCCTGGTGGGTAGCCTGAGGGACTTCAAAAGATGTTGACTGATTTCAAGTGAGCAAACAGAATACTCATTTGGTCATTCCAGCTTCAAACAAACAGCTGAAAGAATTTATTATTTTTGAGGTGGAAGATATTGCAGAAAGGTAAGGAAGAGTTAAGATGATTTGACACACAAAATAAAGCTTAGTGTTGGATCCAGAAAATTCAAGCTCTCTCTATATGTAGTTGTGCAGCTCCTACAACCATCATGCAACACCACAGTTAGGAAATGCAGTACCTTGTGTTTGTGTTAGCTCTTCCTCAGACAACATGAAAACACCACCCTCCTCTTCTCTAGAAAAAGGGACATTTGAGTATTTTCAGAAGTTATTTTTACAGGGTTTGTGTTTTGAAACTGATTTTCTTTCAGATAACTTTTCAGGCTCTTACAGTCCCCTGTTCAGCATGTGAATTCTTCAGGTGGTGCCTTATATGATGAGGTAGGCATTTAGGATAATTATCAGTATTGTTTGAATCCTACGAGACACGTTTTTTGAGAACCAGTCCTGTAGACTTAAAATCTAAATATTTGTTTAATCATAGTGTGAATTATGGCCATGAAAAACTAGAACAGTGTACTGAGTTAATAGTGACCCTTGTAAATATTGCTGGTCCTTCACTGAGAAGGATCTTCTTAGCTACATTGTGGGTGGGAGCCTCCTTCAATATAGTTTTTCAGCACATTATTAATTGTACATTTAATTTCAGCTTGGTGGCTATGGAATTGAGATTCTTGGTGACACGATCTGATACCTTGCTAGCTGAACTTTGGATAGTGTGTTGTGGTGTTAACCTAGAATGGTGGAGTCTGAAGCATTCTGAGAAACAAGTCACTGGCTGTGTGCTTGCTTGAAGCTGTAGCTTGGGTAGTGTGTGTGCACACCATGAGAAAAGCCTGAGACACTCCAAAAAGTCGGCTTTGGCATTCCTTTGAATAGGGGAACACACAATGCTCTGACAATGGTGAAATGGGTGACAGTACAAGCGATATTATAAAGAGACAGATCACAAATGATAGCTCACAAAGCCTGCTTTCTTAGAGGATCTTGCTCAGAAGGTGGCGTGGGAGAAAAATACCAGTGTAGATGTCAGGTTTCACATAAAAGTTTGTTCCAAAACAAGAGCTGCTGTCCCTTCCCTGATGTGAGACAGAGCTTTGCTCAGGAGAAGTATCAATCAATACAGTGCATCTCTGAAGAGAACTAGATGACTGTAAGATATTCCATTTGGAGTTGGCAGAATGAATAATGGAAAAAAGTCTAGGCAGCTTGGAAATGGTTGCATGTCAACAGGTAAATGTGCAAAATGGGGAGGAATCATCTGAATCCAACAATCATTGCTGTTGCTCAAAGTTTCTGATTTGTGGAAGAGAAGATGATCGAGTGTGTCGGTAGCTTCCTATCTTAACTAATGTGAAACTATTCTGGTAGCACAAAAACTGGATTTGTGATTTAATTATTAATTCAGCAAAATACAAACACAAGGTTTATTCCTTTTAGGTACCTTCATATCTGAAGAAAAAAAAAAGTTGTAGTTGGGAGATGGTTTTTTTTAGGTGGGTTGCCCTTGTCTGTTTCAAATACCTCTTTTCATCAGAAGATGGGCAGTGGGAATGTCAGGAAATATTTTAAAATTTAATTTAGGATTTACTATAACTAATGCAATCTGTGAATGAGCTCAAGCAATATTCCATGTATTTGCATTGTGTATTTCCAATTTTAAAAGGAATATAATTTTGTAGTTGCACTGCTTGTGCTAACTCTACCTGTATCAAATGCCAGGGCTTAATGAAGCATTTAAGGTTTACTCTATTTGACTTTTGAATTAATTCAAACAATTTTTCATGTACTTGCATTTTATTTTTTGTAAAAAGATGGTTTTCAAATACTTACTTGTGTAGGAGTGTCATTTCTCTGTGTTAGTTCAAATACCAGCATTCATGGAATCTCAATGTAATTTGTAAAGATCATGCAAGTACTGACTTATGAAATAATGTTTGAATTCAGCTTTGACAATGGGCGTGTATTACCATTAATTTTTTTACACAACTTCAGCCCTTGATGAAGATCCACTTCCTTAGGTACTGCAATCTCCATCTTGGAGAACCTGCATGACCCCCTGAATACCCATTCTTCAACCCTTGCATCCTTCTACAGCTGTGGAAATAATGTGGGAGAAAAGTCCATGTTGTGAGACAAAAAAAGTGTGTGATGAGGTGCTCTCTTGCTGTGCAGCTCTATAACAGGAGGAGTGGTTAATCTCAGTGTGTTTCTGTGGAACCTTGACAGTTGTGCTCCTCGTCCCTTATCAGACCTGGTCAAGGTTGGATTGACTCATGTACTGTCAGACCAAAGGTCCTTCTGTCAGCAGAGGAGAAGGGCAGCAAATGCCTGGCTTGCAGATGTTGTTTGTCTTCTACCAAGCAAATATAAAGTGATTCCTCCTCTGTTGTACTTGCCACCTCCTTGCTGGCAGCTCTTCTATACTTTAACTAAAACGTGGTAGAGTTTAAGGGAAGAAAACATTATTAATCTGATGTTCATTAATGTTGAATATTACTGGCATCCTCCCTGGAGAAATTTGTATGAATTTGAAATAAAAGTATTCTTCACTTAGGACATAAAATGTTTTACCTTAATTTTAACTGTAATTAGAGCATTAAGAAATGCACTTCTGGGATATGTAGGAAACAAGTCAAGGCCTCTTAGTCAAAATTGATAGATTGAATTCTGTGGTATTTTATAGTGATGCAAAACTTTTTAGGAACTGGGCTAAGTTTTGAAGTTTACTTGGGAGGTGTTAGAGAACATTTTTGTGGAGTAGACCTGGTTCTTATTCCTTTGCTATGCACATTTTGTTTTCACTTCTCAGACTCATCTAAGCTGTGCAACTGGTACAGAGACTGTTTTCAGTAACTAAAGCTGCAAGTAGGATTAGTATTGTTGTAGCAGCAATTGAAATTACTGATGGTTTCACTGAGAGCTCTCCAGGCAGCATGGAATTCAGACTTCTCCATTCTCTTAAAAAAAGAGTAAGTGTAAGATAGAAAGCAAATCTGCTTTGTGGTAAATATATGACTGAGAAAGGACATTTTTGTCAGAGTGGATTTGTTCTCACATCATTCAGTATTGTGCCACATGTGCTCATGGACCCCATTTGGTTGCCTTCCTGGTGTGGGCTAATCCAGGTCAGCTGAAGAGTACCCTGTGGCTTGTAAGGAGTCCATGAAAAGAAGTGAGGACATGTGTACAGGCCACCCTTGCAATACCTTCCTCTCTCTGTCGAAACGTCTCTGTCTCCAAATGATCAATCAGTTTGCTGAATTCACCACCTCTGTCTTTCCTTGACAGAGAAAAGAAGGGGAGGTTTGGTGGGTGTGGTTGACTAAGGAACGAGTCTCCTCAAATGGTTGAGTAGCTTGGGGAAGGTGTTCATATTTGGGGGGTATTTGGTTGAAATTAGGTCCAGAGATATAGGTAAACTGCATTATATTCTGTAAAAGAAGATAAACAGTTTTCACATGGTCTGTGAGATTTGATTTTTTTCTAGATTTATTTCCAGGGGAGGAGTGAACAGGAGGGAATCATTAAGCAAACCAAAAGCCATAGGAAAGTGAGAATCTGTCTGACATTACATACTTTGTCTCTACTGTTTGTTTTTCTTCTTTCTTTCCTAAGAACCCAAAGCATATATGGTTACCTCATTTCTTCAGTTCCTCCTCATAAAATTGTGAAATTCTTTCCTGGATTTCAGCCACATCTGAAAGGGGGAAGAGCATTCAAAGCTATTAGATACTTAAAAATTTTGATTAAAGCACTTGCTGAGTATTGGAGATGCACAAACCCAATTTCTACACCATAGCAAAGGCTGCTGTAAAAACATAAAGCAGCTGGATCTTGCTCAGTGTGCCATGAATCACTTACTGGTTATGTGTAAGCTTGCCCATCAACGTGTGGCTGGGAGCTAGCTGCAACTCCTGTTGCAATTTGCTGTGTCCCAGTGATTTAGCAAAGTGGAAGAGGGACAAAGGGGCATGCTAAGGACTCTGGCGGGGTGCAGTGAAGAACAACGTTAGTGCCTTAGTAGTGGTTGAAGTTAAGTGGCACAGGATGCACATGTGTGGGAAACTGGACTGTATTGCTTCTGCTTAGCTTTCTTCTTTGCTGCTCTTCTAATTCTCCTGTAAAACCTCTTTCTGTTTTTATTTTTTTACATTTGTAAGTCTTGTGAATAAATAAATAACTGACCCTGTTCCATAAATATGACAAGAGCTAGTGCCCTTGTCCTAGATTAATGCCAATACATGTTACTTTGTTGTGTGAATCTCTGTGTGGTCCAAGCCTAGAAGAAGACTGGACTGCATCTATAAGTGTGAATGAAGACCTGTCCTGAAGGGAATGATGATACTGGTTGACTAGAGAGGTGTTTGCCTTAATTTAGAAACCTGGAATTTTGTGTTTGTTCAAAACCTGAACGTCTTGGAACTGTAACAGCAATCTTCTGGCCTTCACAGCCTTCAAAAAATACTTTGCACAAGGTTTACATATTCAAACATTTTAGACTTGACAGTTGTATTTCCAGCATTGCAACTGAGATGAAAATCATAAGTTTAAAGAAAAATAGATTATTTATTTTATTACCATTTTCTCAAGTGGCTTAATTAACTGAGATTGGCAAGCTTTGAAAATTCTCATGTTCTTGCTATGCCCTTAAATTTGCCTTCCTAGTTGTTTGTAGGAAGTGTACTAAATTAGTATGTACAACAAAGTTGAGTCTTTGCTTAGAGCAGATTTTGGTAATTTTTTTTTCTTTATGAAGATCAGTACATGGGAGGAATATAGGTGTGAAAGGTTTTGGTGTTTTTTGGTTTTGGGGGGTTTGTTTTTGCTGGGGTTTTTTTTTTGTTTGTTTTTTGGGATTTTTTTGTCTTCTTGTTGCTTAAAGATGTAGAACTGCTGGTTCATAGATTCCACATACAGGTAGTCATATACATGCATAAGAAACCATGTTCAGTGTATTTTTGTATTTATAGGGCTTTGTTTTCATTCTCTTAATTTCTTTTTAGCTGATATAGCTCAGAGGTACAGGATAAGCAAATACCCAACTCTGAAACTCTTCCGGAATGGTATGATGATGAAGAGGGAATACAGGGGCCAGAGATCTGTGACAGCAATAGCAGATTACATCAGGCAGCAGAAAAGTAACCCTATTCGAGAGGTCCAGGATTTGGAAGAAATTAGTTCTCTTGATGTAAGTGTTTCAATTTTATTCCTTCTTGGGATTTTTTTTTCAATGTTAAACTGTGGAATGTTCAGTACCTTGTGGTTTTTATAAATTGAGTGGAAAACTGGATCATTTGCAGTATTACAAATTAGTCCAGTGTAGTCACTTTGAGCTGCGTTCACTCCACTACTAAGTTATTTATTTTGCTTTTAAAAATTTGAAAAGAATCATATGCTGTATTTGACAAGATACTTTTAATATTCCTCACCAAAAAATACTCACAAGGATTCTTCTGAATATTGAAAAGGCAAAAAATAAATAATTTCTGCATCTGACTGTTGAATGAATGGCATCTCTGTATTTAATATCTGTAAGGAGTAATGACAGTTTTTGATAATTTGATGCAAGTTATAATTCAACCTTTGTTTTTACAGCGCAGCAGAAGAAATATTATTGGGTACTTTGAGCAAAAGGACTCTGATAATTACAGAACCTTTGAAAGAGTAGCGAATATTTTGCATGATGATTGTGTGTTCCTCTCTGCCTTTGGGTAAGTTTTGAAAATTCTTGATTTTGTGACTTTATTATTGAAATTCTGTTAATGAGGTCTATATAATTTAATTCAATAGACTTCTTTATTATTTTCAGTGTGGCATAACTGAAGAGACTAAACCTTAATAGAAAAATACACTGAGGGGATAGAAGTACAAAATTCTTCCTGGCCTTAATGTTTGCTGTGAAATTCATCTTTTATTTTTTACTTTCTTTTTCTTTTTTTACCATTCTTTGTCAGTATAGTTTAAATGTACCTGAGGAGCTTTGGGTGGGAGGAATGGTAGACATTTGTGTTCCCCCCAAAAACCTGCATTATTAGAGGGAGAGGGTTTTTTTCATTATTTCCTTTTTTTTTTTTTTTTTCCCTCTGTAAGGAATGTAGTTGCTTACTCATTTCCTCTTGGTGTTAGGGGAGCAGACTTTGTTCCAAAATACCTAATTTCTATTCCTAGGCCTTTGTCATGCAAGTTTTATGTCACTGCACAGTGTAAGAGCTTAGAAAGAAAATTGCATTGGTGAGCAACACAGTTTAAGTCTAGAAGAAAAACCTACAGGAATTCAGATTTCTCCTTGTACAGATTTACAGTGATATTTCAAAATATTCAGCAGAAGAATAGATTGAGAGTGAATTCCCTTTTTAAGTAGCATAATAAAATAAAAATCTAGATTCATTCTGCAGTGTTTAATGTGCCAGCACTGCCCAATTTGAAGTGATTGGGCATTAATGTGATTGTAGTGGCTTCCAGTCTATCCACAGTTGCAAAATCAGGAATTTGTGTGGGTTATGCTAGATTTTATGCTGCACAGAGTTGCCTCAGGAGTTCTTTTAATTGGATGTAGTGGAGAATATCAGAGAAACTGAGAGGATGTATCAAGGTAGAAAATGTTTCATCTGTTAGAATAAAACCTGTTGTCAGTCACTGATGCCTCTTCCAATATGTCTCTAAAAATAGTTTGGCGGTGGGAGAGAGTGTTTGCAATGTGCAGGAGTGGTTTTCTCTTCCTTCAGTCCTCAGTTAGATAAGGCTGTGACTGTGTAAGCAGCCCTGGCCATGACTTGTAAATCTGTGGTCTGTCAGTCTTATCCCCAGTGAGCGCCATTATCTCAAGTGTTTGCTGATGGGTGCATCCGTCCTTGTTCTTAGCACAGCCAGTCTGAGTTTCTATTAATTTTTGCCCCTCATTCAACTTCCCAGTCTTTCAGAAATAACTTCAAAAAATTATTAGTAAGATAGCACTACTTTCAGCATTCACTCTCCTGCTTTTTGAGTCTGTTCATTTTTGGTTTGCTGTTTGTCAGTTGCATATAATGAGAAGTAGTTTCCCACAACTCTGTTAGCACTTGGTTTTTGGGCACTGTTCTTGAAGTAGGTACTATAGGGGGTTTATTTTTACTTTTTGTTCAGATATTAGCAATAAGCAGACATCGTGGAATGGATCAGAGTTTGATTATTCATAACCTGCCCCTGTAAATACAGATTGCACACAGGTTTATCATTATTCTTATCTCCGGACACCCATTCCCTTTCTAGCCTGGAGCCGTTAGTGTTTTAAAGTGCAGCCTTCCCAACAGCAACCTTGGGAACTAAATGTTTTCATCTCAGTAGCTGGGGCTCTTCAGCTTCCTAAAAAATTGTATGTGAAAAGACTTCCAAGGGAGATGCTGGCTACAGAACAGTGTTTTTTATTCAGATTATACAGAGCAAAATTCTCCATGGGGAGCTGGCATTGAACTCTTCTGACTGAGCATCCTAGCAGCCTCTGGAAAGGACTTTTGGTTTTGCTGTGGACAGAGTTCATGGTCCAAACAGCTACATGGTTTGGGGAGGTTACCTGAGTGGTCATGTTCAAATTTCCTTTAAGCTAAAATAAAACAATCAATTTGACAGGAGAAAAATAGTTACTTGACTAACTTCTGTCAAGGCAGAACTCTCCCATTATGCCAAAATTATTCTGGTTTTAGGTAGTTGTAATACCTTACTTAAAAACTCTGTTAATAGTACTCAGTTGCAGATGATTTTCATGCTTAAAACTATTCTTAAATCAACTGGTCCTTACAGTTCTATTAAGATCTGAAGTGACCACAGAACAAGATTATTGAAAGAAGACTTGTAAGCAAGATGAGATAGGTGAAGAATCTGATGAAGAGATTGCTAGAAGTAGATTTTAGAATAGAGAGGAATGAATCTGTAATGTTTGTGAACATGGAAGAGAATGTTGAATACGGGGAAAAAAAAGCCAAAAATACTTTGATCTAAAAAGGCTATGATGAACTGTAAGTAGAATGTAAGTAACATGCAAGAAAGTGATAAATCTAGGAACTGTTTTAATTTTACATTAGCAAGTAAATATGTCAGGGGAGGGTGGGGGGCTTGTGCGCTTTTCAGAGATTCACCTTGTACATTACTGCTTCAAAAAAAGACAAAACCCCAACTGGAACGTTTCCGTTTTAGTAGTTGTTTTAAAAAGGTGTATCTTCAGGCATTTGGGATTTTCACATCATGTCCCTGCTTTGAGTTTTCTTTTAAAAAAAAAAGAAAAAAAAAATCAGTCATAGCTGCAGCTACTGGAGTGGAAGAACACAGAAGAGGATATGTTGGGTTCTACCACAGGGTTACCCTAGAGCATATATTTCATTATAGATTATCATCAGCTTAGCAAGCAGTGGTTGGGCAGGTGGCCTCTATGGCTTCACTTCCTTATTCTGTGAAGGCTTATTTGGGATGCAAGTGATTTACCTCAGTGATGATTGTCACTAGGAAGCCTCATTTCACATTATGGGGAGAGTCTTGTTGGGAATACAAAAATGCATTTTAAAATACGCATCTCTAAACTGATGCAATTATTGGTGTTGTAACATAACTCTGCAAGGCACCTTTTGTATGTGAAAAGAAAAGGATGATTGGATCAAAAGAAAACATAGGTACTTTGAGTTAAGCCTTATGATGTCTGTATTTTTCTTGGCACTCAAAATTGTTTAGACTCCTGGAATATCAGCTCATTTTGCAGTGAGGTAAATTCAGATAATTTGACTTCTCTTTCTTTGCTGTCTCCTCCATTGGATGCACAGCTGTTCCAACTTGCATGAATAAGAGATTATAATTTTGGGGTACAAACTAGCAGCTTTCAGGGCACTTTGCTGTGATTGGGGGTAAAATATTCTAAAGGCAAGAGAGGAACTTACCAAGGTGAGGTAATAAGGTGAATACCAAGTAGGAACTGTATGTCTTAGAGGTACACACCTATCATCAGTGGCCAGAAACTGCATGCTGTGTCTTCTCTCCAGATGTGTTCTGAGGGTAAAATGGACAGTGGGGGGTCACTTGCCATCTGTTTTCTCATTGCTTGTGCCTATAAAGCCCTTCTCTGTTAGGGTAGAGGAGATGTAAATTCTTAGTGTAAACTGTGGAACAGGGAGAGTAAATGAATCCACCTTTCTCTTTATTTCTTCAATGTTTTTTTTTTTTTAATTCTCTTATGGTCTTTACCTAAAATTGTCCTGGCATTTATCACTTGTCACTCTGATGCCTTTAGTTCAGACTTCTGATCTTAAGGGTGCATCTTGCTGTTTCTTAATGCCCTCTTATCCAGGCAGACAAAGTTTCTATGGAGTCACTTTACAGTTTACTTTAAAGGGGAAGAATTTTAATTCTCAAATTGTGAAGGGAGAAAAAAAAGAAGCAAGGAAAGGATAGGAAATTAAAATATGATTTTTGGTATCTCAGTTATTTTATTTATCTGTACCAAGACATGCTTACTGGTTGGTTTGTTGTAGGGCTATTTCAAAAGCAGAGAGATTTAGCGGAGACAATGTAATCTACAAGCCACCAGGGGTAAGTGTAACTATGTATTTTATTTTGATTGTTGTGATTATATGTGAATACAAATAAATGGAGAGTGTATTCAGATCATTCAGTATGTTACTGCGTCTCAGATCTTAGTTTTATTTCATTGCTAAATAGTGTGAAGAATAGGATCATAGAAATTAGTGTTTCTGAGTTAGTGAAAAAGTTCAGTCTCACATGTTAACAGTTAATGCACAGAACCTAAACCTATCATTTGAAATATTAATGTCCTAAAAATTAATATTTTTTTTTCTTCTGAGAAACACAGTCAACATATCATGTGTATAGACACTGTGTGTTCTGCAGAACTCTTTAAAATCTGTGAAGCTGGTAAGCTTCATGTTTTTCAAAGCAAGTGGCAATTACTGTGTATTTTTCTGACTATTAACTGTCTTGTATGCCTTAGTCCACAAGGGTTGAGTTCTTCTGTTAATTAAAAGAAAAAAAAAAGAATTAATAAAATTACCTACAGGTTAACAAACTCTCATAAACATAGTTTTACTGGAAAAAAAATCAGTATGGAAGAAAATCTGCAAGCATTGCTTTATAGAGACATACAATCTAAAAATCTGCTCCTTTCTGAAATTTACTGTATGTAAAGAGCTGCTTACAAAAGAGGAAATAGATGCAAATAGACTTGAGGGGGAAGGAAATTTCAAAGCATTTTCATTTTTTTCCAACAGCAGAACGTATTAAGTTACCTAATTTATATGGCATTTCTGAATTAAGGTGTGGTTAATCATGGCCACAGCTTGTGAAGTCATGCTTCATTTCATATTAACCAAAATTGTAATTAAATTAAAGACTGCTAGCACTGAATTACAAGTTAAAACTACTAGCAAATAAAGGAAAATTATTATTTATTCATATCTCTTTGGCAAAGCAAATGTAAAATACCAGTTTCAAGTCCTGTAGGACATTGAGGAGGTTTTGATGAGTCTTTGTAACTATCAGCATGAAGCAGCTCACTATCTGCATTTAGTTTAGGTCTGGAGATATTATTTCTCAGCCTAGCAGAAATCTAGCTAGCCCTTACTTGAAGGATCTCTAATTTGAAAACAAAATATCTCCCATTATTTATAAATGCTTATAAAATGGAGTTGACGGCATAAATTATCATATGTAATATTTATTTTCCATTTGTACTTTTATCATATAGTTAATAAAAATCTTGCATGCACAAGGTTGAATACTGGTTTGTTTTCAGTATTTATACGAATATTGTTATTTTATGTTGAGTAGGTAATCTTTGAAGGTAGCAGTGTCATTTTTGCTGTTTCTCATCCTACTGTATTTTTCTATTCAACAGGAAAATGCTCCAGATATGGTGTATTTGGGCTCACTAACCAATTTTGATTTGATTTATGCATGGACACAAGATAAATGTGTACCACTAGTTCGAGAAATCACATTTGAAAATGGGGAGGTGAGACTTTTTCTACTATTCTACATCTGGGGTTTCTTTCTTAAAACCAAAATGTCTCTTTCAAGGTTCCTAATCCACATCAAAGAACTTTGTGTGTTTTGTTTTAGGCAGAAAATGGCTGTCAGAAAATGTCTTTTCATTCTTTAGGAGCTTTTTGGTTACTCTTGAAATTCACTGGAGGCAGGTGTATAGTAGTTTCATACACTACCAAAGTAAGAAGTTATAATTATAAAACTGTTAAGGTTGAGAAGGACCTCTAAGAGCAGAGTCCAGCAGTTAACCCAGCACCACTGTGCTCAACACTAGACCTTGTCCCCAGGTCCCACATCCACATGTTTTTTTGAGCACTTGCAGGGATGGTGATTCTACCACTTCCCTGAGCAGCCTGCTCCCGTGCTTCACAACCCTTTCAGTGAATAAGTTCTTCCTAATATCCAGTCTAAACCTATCCTGGTGAAACTTGAGGTCACTTGCTCTTCTCCTGTCACTTGTTATCTGGAAGAAGAGCCTGAACCCCACCTGGCTGAACTGTCCTTTCAGGCACTTGTAGAGAGCAGCAAGGTCCCTCTTGAGCCTCCTTTTCTCCAGACTAAACACCCCCAGCTCCTTCCCACTGATACTAATATGAATGGTAGAAAAATATTACTGTATCATTATTTCTTTCAAGGCTTTTTTGTTTCCTTTTGTAGCTTAGTTTTCTTTCGTCCATTTCCAACTCCATATTTTTTGTTCTTTGTAAAATGAGTAACAGGAAAAAAGTCCTTAGAAAATTATCAAGTTTGTAGCATCTCAAAAGGAGATTTTTACATAGGTACAGAATCTGTTAGAAAATCTGCCAAGGTTTGTCACAAATTACAGTACATTGTCCATACTGGATGAGAAACCAGAGACTCAGTCGTGATTCATTCACAGTTTGCACACTGAAATCTTTTATCCTGAATCTGCTGTTCTGGGCATATGCAGCACTTAAAGTTTCCTGGCAGAGGGAGGGACAGGGTGGTTTGACTTAAGCCATTTTTATTGATTGTTTTTTTCAGTCAATCCTGCCAGCTTTTATTGGAAAGTTCTGATAGTTAATAAATCTTAACTCTGAAGTATATGGTAGATTTTCAGTGTACTTTTCCCATGGTGAAACAGGATTCTGAACCTTGGAAGCCAAGGTTCATCACTGTTAGCTTGTACCTCATTCTGTTGTGGTTTCTCTGGTTGTTCCCTTAACCCTTAATTCCTGTTTGCTTAGGCAGACAGTTAAAATTGCAATGTGACATTTTGCCTGGCAAAGTTTGTTTAAAAATTTCAGTGCTGCTGGTACCCAAACAAATTTAAACATGCCAAAATCGAGATATTTCTGTATGCTGAGATTGTACAGTTATTTAAATAGGCTCTTATTGTGCATACTGCACAATATTACAGGATAAAAATATGAAGTGCTGTGACTGCTAAGCTGTATTGCTGGCACTAGAATACACTTGAACTCACAGTAATTGAGCTCTGAAGCAGGGTCTGATGCTTGATGAGACTGCCCGTGCGAGACAGTTCCTGTGCTTGACCGGCAAAGGCTGTTGGACCAGGATACCATTCAGAAGAAACCCCTGTTTAACCAGTAATCAGGCTCTAGTTGTGTGTCAAATGAATGCAGTGAACCTGTGTGGTCTAACAGTGGTGCTGAACTGTGAGGTTTTGAACCAGTAAGAAGTTTCTCAAAGGTGCACAGAAATGATATGGGAAGCTGAGATATAATGGAAAGACTTTTGATTTTCTTAGTGCCAAACAACACAGTAGCTTTTGAGGGAGCTTCCACTTGTCCTGCCTGATCAGTGAGACATGCTATGAAAGCTGGAATAGCACAGGAAACAAAGAAGAATTTTAGCCCTTGTAGAAGGGCTAAAATTAGCAATGTTCACACCAGCTGTTCTTACAGCCTGCTTTGAGATGAATTGATCTTGTGAATGTAACTTGCTGAGGGTTGTCATTTTAGCTGCTTGCAAGCAAGAGAAGACCTTAGAGCCAGAATACCAAGCTCTATTTAGGAATTCTCCCTCTGGAAATGTACCTGCTGAAGTGAGTGGGGAAAAGGAGCCATAATTGTAGTGGGACAGATTTTTTTCCTATCCTGTAGTAGGAGAAGAGGCTGACACCCAGCTGAATTTGTGTGTAAAAATAAGAATGAGCAAATTGTTTTAGGGATGGATTGGGAAGCTTGGATTTCAAGAGCAGTGAAGTTATGAGGATCTCTGCAGTCTTCTGTTTGAAAGACCATGCTTCAGCTTACCTGATGTACTTGGTTGAAGGGAGAACAAAAGCCATTTAATGTACCCTGTGTAGCTGGCTGCCTACTGGTAGGAAAAGTCTTTCCTTCAACTTACTGAAAATTGAAGATATCTGAAGAAATGCTTCTATTTGATAACAGAACAAGCCACTACTATCTTCACCAAAAAGCACAGTTTTTATGCTGATGTAGGCTAGAATATCAAAGCAATAGCAGCACTTGCTTGTTATACCAGTTGTGCAAATGAAAAATAGACAACTGTAGGCATTTTTTTTTCAATCAGGCTGTAATGAGTTGAGCTGACAAAAACTACTTTCGGAGCAAGCAAGTGCATGTTGTTTGTGTTTGAGTAAAAGAAAAATCCTGAATAAATTATTCAAGGCAATCCTGTATTTATATGTCTATGGGCAGAGATCTTTAAAAGGCATTGGGCTGCAAGAAAACATTCATATGAGGAACTAAAGTTTGCCTGTCCAACAAAGAATGACCAGTCAGGACACAGTTACTGGCGGGAAAGCAGTACTTGATCATAACTGCTCTGGCTGTGTCATTAGCTTCTGCTTTTCTCTTTTTTGGTGAGGAGGGGATAGAGTTATTCAAAGACACTTGTGTTATGCTAAGAAAGCACCCATTTACTATGTGGATAAGCTAGAACTGGATTCTAGAATACACCCTCAGCCTTTTGTAGCATTAACACCACGGTGCTCAGACCTTATTGTAGTTTCTCTGGAGCTGCTGTGTTTCCTCAGAATAGGGTTATTTCTTTTGCACAAGTATTCCAGTGAAAGTGTATCCCTTCTCAGAATGCTGGTAATGACTTGTTCTCATCCTTTATCTGTTGTATAGGATAAGAGGAAGGAAACATGGTTAACTATAGCACTCGGGTATCTTAGAGGAAGGGTCAGCAGTTAACATCTTTAGTCTTTTGTAGAGATCTCACTGAATTTGAAAATTGTTGGAATCACTTAATTTAGTGCCCTTAAGAAACAGAAGAAATCAGTTTGTCCTTTGTTTTCTGTGCAGGAACTGACAGAAGAAGGCCTTCCTTTTCTGATACTTTTCCACATGAAAGATGACTTGGAGAGTTTAGAGAAATTCCAGCAGGAGGTTGCACGGCAGTTAATAGGAGAAAAAGGTTTGTAATAATTCCCACTACTTCTTGGTTTTACTGGTATAATTTTTTCCAGGCAACTCAGTGGAGTGGAAGTAAAGGCCAAACAGAATTGTAGTTTTCAAGCTCTTGAGACTGAAGGGCTTAATGCATTTTTGACAGTGAGGACCAATATCTCTGGAAATTATTAAAATAGATGCACAATTTATTAGTAAGTAACTTTCAGAAATCCTACTTGTCTAAATGATTTAATGTATTTTGAGAGGTGCCTTGGTTTAATTTGAATTTCCTGGCCAATGCACCAATAATGTTATAGTTTTGATTTGCCAATTTAAATATACTCATTTTCTGTTGTGAGACAGAACCAGGAGCAAAAACAAGGCAGGCCTAAAACTCAAAAGGGTATAAAAAACTTTATTTAACTACACAAAGAAAAAGAAAATAGTAAATTCAGAATAAGATCTTCAGACCACTCCCTCCTCCCATTCCTTCCTAACAACAACATACAAAGATACTTCAGTCAGTTTCCCACTTAAATAATCTTACTCCGTTCACTTCAGGGAGAGGAGCTTCTGCATTTAGGCTATAGGGATCTCTTTACCAAGAGCAGAAAGAAACAGTTTTCTTTTGACTTCACTTTCATGAGTAGCAGCCATCCAGGAACCTGCAATCGTGGCACTCCTCCCAACTTTCACAGCCTTCCAAGAGCTGTGCTTGTGGGCCATGTTGAACTCATGGGGTATTACTTTTAAGAATGAACTGTTCCAAATCAGAAGTTCTCTTCATCTCTCTATCTGTTCATGCCGCATCCTCAGAAAACCAAGATCCCCTTCTTTCCTCGGGGCAAAAGATTCTCAGCACAGGTGCTTTTGGTCAAATGGTCTATCAAATGGAACATCCAACCCCCCATGTCTTTCTCCACAGTCTATAGGAATTTTCAGTGCAGTACAGTCCACTCTACAGCTCACAAAAGGATTTTCAGCCATCTTCATAGCATCTCCTCATTCTCCTTCCAACTAAAAAAAACTTAGCTCTTGCTTCACTGACTTTGTATCTCTTCTGTTTTTTCCCTCTCATTCAAAGGAAGATCGGAGGTCTGCAAGTCTTATCCGAGCACTAAAAGAGTTTCACACAGAAGTTGCAGAGGCTGGGCTAGGCCCAGGCCGTGCTGGCTGAGGGGCGGCTGAGATCATCAGCCTTTCTGGGGCTGGGCTGCAGTCCCACACTGCCCATGGCCACCCCTGCTCCCCACACAGGCCCGGCTGCCTCCCCCCCAGGCCGTGCTGGGGCTGGGGAGGCTCGGCCCCTCCAAAGCTGCTCCGAGCCAGCAGCAGGAGCGGGGCCATCCCCCCAGAGCCGCGGGCCCACGGGCAAGGAAGCCGGGCTAAAATCTTATCAACGAGCCTTTCATCCCCCGGCCATCGGGTCCCCTGGTTTGCAAATGGGGCCCAGCGGCCTCTGAGCCCCCCATGGGAGGGAGCCCGGGCCGGTGTTACCTGCTCAGCCACCGGAAGCAAAAGAGAGCTTTTGTACTGCGTCACCTCCTTCAAAATGTGTTTTCACAGTGTGAACTAACTTCTCAAATTGGTGTCTTAGGCTGTCAATAACTCAGCCAACCTCCAAGTGGTCCCATCAGCTCACAGAGGAAGTGCTCATAGAGAAAAACCTCTCTGACTCTGCCCTCCTCCACGTGTAACCAGCACAAGAGGGCATTAAACAATGCTTCAGTTTGTAATATGGGGAAAAAAATCCACTTGTTAGAAAATCTATTATTTTGGTGGAGGTGTTTATTTAGACCTATTTTCAGGTTTTGCATATTGCGTATCTATCTAGTATCTCCACCTTTGTAATACTTAGGGTTTCAAGACGATAGTAATAAAAAAATCCTAACATGAGGTTTTTGTCTGCTTATAATGTTAAGGTACAATAAACTTCCTCCATGCTGACTGTGACAAATTCAGGCATCCACTCCTCCACATTCAGAAGACTCCAGCAGACTGTCCTGTCATTGCCATTGATAGCTTCAGGCACATGTATGTCTTTCCAGACTTCAGTGACTTGTCGTAAGTATTTTTCTTGGTACATTTTAATTTGAGAAGAATAAATGAAAAGGCTTGTACTTTAATCAGTACTGTGGTAGGAAGATGAGTAAATCTGGGATAGGTAAGGCTGCCTCTGTGTGATTTAGTGTCAGAGCCTTAAAACAGGATGAGGTGGTGTGAAGTCATTGTTTAAATGGAGTTGTATTACTTTATGCAAGAAAAGAATCTCGTATGACGTTCTTAGATGCTGGTCTTATTTTCTTTCACAGTTTTGCTATTTTCTATCGTGGTTAGGCATTTGGAGCCTGGCATGGTGTTTTTAGTAGTGATCTAGATATCTCAGCTTTAAAAGATTGAAAATACTACATGGAATATAAAGTACTGTGTTATTCAGAGATTGCTGTAAAAAGCAGCATGTAATAATTTTCAGCCTGCTGGTTTGGTTTTTCCTGCTGTGCAATTCTAACCTTCCTGCATTAGTCTACACCCGGAAAGCTGGCAAAGAAATGGTTGTGTGGGTTTGTGAAATCTTCCATGTGCAACTTGGAAAATGGCCAATCACTGGCATGTTTGTCTGGGCAAAATATGTGACAGCAAAGTACCAGGGTGCTGAGGTGAAATACTGCTGTGGTAACCCTCATTACCTCAGCCTGACTCTTTATGGTGGCTGCCTTGGAAGCAGATGTTCTGTCTTGCATGGATCAGTCAAGGAATGAAGATGTGTAAATGTTCTCTTCGGGGGCTTTCAGCCTGAGACAAGCACTCTGTCTTTGTCTTCTGGTTGGGTGTTAAACTTGTTTCTGTCTCAAAGGAGGCAGCTGCACATACACTGCCTTCTAACTCCTGATTAGATGTCTAGGCTGGGTATTTAGTTTTTGTTGAAACCAAGGATTCAAAGCTCAGATTTAGCATGCAATGTGAATGTAATATCATTCTGCTATTCCAGGAGACATTTTTCTACCCGAGATACTGACAACTGGGAGGAGAGTTCAAACTTAGCTTCTTTCTGTAAATCTCCACAGACTTATCTATAAAATGCTGTCTCTGTTGATGTGTCTTGGATAGTGCTTTTCAAATATCTGAAGCTATGTATGTTGAAATTCTTGAAAAGTGACTTTTTCTCTCTGTGTTTCTGTTTCTTTGGAAGGTTGTATTCACTGCACACCCTAGCAAAAAAAAATAGCAGGATACTTGCATTTTAAAACCACTCTTTTTATTGTCGCTTTTTAAACAGCCCTAAAACAAATTAACGTCTCTTACAGAGGTAGTAGAGATGTTTAGTTCGGGTTTTGATATGTTTCTTAAATGTTGAGTTTCTGTGAAACGCTGTCAGAATAATGAGAGCTACTTGCTTGATGTGTACCAGTTGTCACTTACAAATGAAGCTGAAAGAGAGATGTCAAGATTGTAGACAGTTGCCTAATGATAAATAATTATTCAACCTTACTCTAGGAGGTTGAGCTGATACATAGAACTAGCAAAACACAGTTTGGGAACAAGAAGAGCTTGGAGCTCCTGGGAATATATGTGCATATATGGTTTGGATGTTTGGTTTGGTCATTTGTGTTGTTTCTTTGGTGGTTTTGTATGGCGGTTTTAATTTTAATAAAAAGCAAAATGTTAATTCTGAGACTTTCATCTACCACTTCAGGTAACCTTCTGGACTCTTACAAACTAGCCCCGGGCTGTCTCTTGTAACCCCAGTGCTGCCACCAGCCAATAGGGTTTGGATATGGCACTTTCAGAGCTGGCCCACTAAAAGATTTCCTCTCTCTTTAGGGACTTCATTGTCTTTTTGGAGAATAGGCACTTGCCAGGCAAATGAGACCATCACTATTTTATACTCATCCGTTGGCCACCTGGCCCTATTCATCCTGCTGTTCCAGGCTGGAAATGATAGGCAGGGAGTGTCCCAACACATGGGTTATATCTTCTCAGCAAGAACAGGCTGAGCTACACGAGGCTGCAGGCACCAAGTGCCCTTGCTGCATTATGAGAGGAGAACGTCTCCAGCAATGTTCCTGACCTAGAACAGGGCAGGAGCCTGAGGAAAAGCAGGAAGCAGTAAGTCTGCTATCTGTATAACCAGACTGGAATGAACCCCTTTTCTCCATTGGTTCAAATTCATTATCTCATCTGAGATGGGAAGAGGGCCCTTAAAGTACCAGTGTAATAGTGATTGGTTACAGACATTGCTGTAATGATACCCTCTGAATCAATATTTACTGCATTTTATCCATAGAGTTTTCTGATGATCTTAAATATTGCTGATAGTTTGTCTGACCACACTTTCTTCCTCTTTCCTAAATGTAATAATTAGTTTGATGAAAGACTCCCTGCAAAACCTGTGTCCATTCACATGTTACCTTTAGATTTCATGCATAGTGCTCACACTAGTTTTTCTCTCATCTTTAATACTTACTAGATTAACTCTTCACTTTGAGATTTTTAGTCAACTTGACATTTCACAAATAAAACTGGGTGCTGTAGTTAAGCACATTTGCTGTGGGTGACAGTAGATGATCTCAGATTAGATTTACATTGATATCCTCTTAGTGCTTATCTGTGGTGTATGTGCAGTTGCTGAGGCAGTAGAGAGCCTTTCAAAGATGTTTTGTCAATAGTGCTCCCCAAGTGTCATTTGTATCTGTAAACTGTGCATTTGGAACCTGCTGTTCCCTCTTACATTACAGTTAGTGGGGAGCTGAAGGGAGTTCACAATGAAGTTATTGGCTGGTACAGCTCTGTGGGAGTTATTGAAAAGATGAAATACTTGCTGTGTTCTCAAGAGACAGTGGAAAGAAAAAGAAGCTGGTGGGATACCTTAGCAAACCATGTGGCTCCCTGTCCTCTATTAATCACCTAAAAGTAGGCATAGTGTGCTAGATAAACAGAAGTTGGCTACTCTAAGCAGTGCACTTTATATCTCCTGTGTTTGGACTTAACTTGTAATAAACATGTGGGTGTTTCTGTTGAATTTGTTCCAGAGTTCCAGGTAAACTGAAGCAATTTGTACTAGACTTGCATTCTGGAAAATTGCATAGAGAGTTTCATCATGGCCCTGATCCAACTGATGTAGCACCTGGTCAGGTAAGGTTACAACAAATGCATTTCGTTTGGCCATTTAGTAAAGACCCTTTTATTACTGATTGTCAGAGCTGTATCTTCTAGTGTATTTGTACTTTTAACTTCTGTCTTTTGAAAGAGAAAATCTGTTAACAGAAGCATAACATTACCACTTTTGCTTGGCTCCTCAACCTTCTTTGGGTGAAGGCAGAGGGGGTATTGGTGGCAGTATGATACCTACTGGTCTTGAATAAGGGAAGAATATACTAATATTTTTCTACACTGAAACAGGAGGTCTTGGGCTGGATGACTGTTCTGACTTCATAGAGCTACTCTTAGGTTCTCCTGTGATTCCATGCAAAAGCTGATAATCCATCATAGCTGCATTATTTCCCACACAACACACTACTAGAGGGTGCTTCTAAGGGAAAACAACAATTGATTTAATGTTTTATATATTTACCAATGCAAGCAGGAGGCAAATTATTAGAGCATCAAGGAAGGATGGGTAAGCAGGCATAGGCCTTACTGCTTTTATTATTGCAGTTGACAAACAGCATTAGCAGTGCTCACAGGCTGCACTTGTCAGTTTGATTTCCTCATGGTTCTGCTCAAAGCTTGTCATGTTGTGTAATTACATGCCTGGAAGTCACTTCTGGGATCTCTTCAGGAATACAACTACTAGATCCTTTTCCAGACAAAAGTCAGAAGCGCCTCAGTGTCAGAAAAGAAAGGACATGACCAGCCCAAATTCCCTCTGCTCATCCCAGTCTTGTATCTTCTTGATATTCCATTCAGCTCACATGGTTGGGGTCCACTGAAAAGTGCAAGTTTAACTGTCAGAGAACATTTTTGCTAACTTGGGCACCCTCCAAAGAAAGAACCATTTTTAAACACTTCTTTCAAGGTATACATTGTGTTGTCCAGAGCTCAATGGGCTGTTCTGGTCCCGGAGGAGCCCTGGTGCCCTTGTGTTGGCAAGCCTTGGGCCATTCCATGGCTGAGAGACAGAAACTATTTATAGCTACAGGATCCTTTTCCTGCTCATCTGTGAGATGTGGTAAGGATAGTAGTGCTGTAAATCGATTGAGTGCAGCCTCCTGTTGCCCTGCTCAAAAGATGTAAAAGTGTGAAAGGCCTGGAGGGCTTGCCTTGGCCAGGAGAATGACTGCTTTTGAATGTTGTCATGACTGGCTGTGAAAACACGTGGGCTGAATTGTCTCAGCAGTAATTCATTTGACTCTAGTTCCCTGTGTTTCTCAGAAATTCATTGAGCAACCAGAATTCAGGTCATCAGGAGGAGGGGCAGAAATAAGTGCTAGAGACTGAGGTGTGGGCCAGGCACTTGCGGCTTGGCCAGGGGAAGAGGAAGCCTGTGGAGTCTCTGGATCCTGCTGCCTGCCTGTCTGGGCACAGGACCCAGAGCTGCAGGCTTGCTCTTGCCTCATTTCTGCCTTGAAAAATGAACACAAAACCTGGGATGTTTACATTCCCATCTCTGTATGGCATCCTGCCATCTTGTGGAAGATGTGGATGCAATGGAAATAAATACTGGCCTTAACTAAACTGGAGGTTGTTGTCGTGGGTCACCTCTGTCCCTTGAATTGCATGTATTTTTATATGGGGTGTTTTCTTTTAAGTTTCCATGGAGAAGTAATTCTTAAATACTTTTGCAGTGATGTCACCTTTGCTCTGGTATATCTCATAAAACACACACACACATAAAACTAGAATACCCCCAAAGCAACTGGTAGATTGATGCAAATACACAGTAGGGTACATTTGAAATACTTCTGTGTGACTTGTACAGAAACTCATGTGATGGCCGTTGCCCTTGTGATGTTAACAACAAAAGGAATATCCTTAACTGGAGTTGCTTTATTAATTTGTGTGTGTCTGTGTTCCACCTACTTTGGACTCGGAACACACCTTCCAAAAAAAAGCCTCAAATTCAATTTGTGAGAATGCAGGACATTTGTGCACTCTCATAATGCTAGAAATTCATTTAATGGAGATGAATTATTATTAGTCTAACAAACTATTTTACTGTTTGTTCTGTTTTTCAGCCAATTCAGGATTTAGCAAGCAGCCCACCAGAGAGCTCATTCCAGAAACTGGCACCCAGTGAACATAGGTACACCTTATTGAGGGAAAAAGATGAACTTTAAAAAACTTGAAATAATCTTGCAAGCCTTTCAGACAGCAGCATTGACTTCTGTGTGGTGGAAATAGTAAACCTATATTTTCATAATTCTATGTGTATTTTTATTTTGAATAAACTGAAAAATAATTTTTTTCTCCCCAGGCTTGTAAATACATTTGTTTGGTGGGTCATTCTGTACAGCATCTTTCAAACAGTACATTCTTAATGCTATAGTAAAATATCAGAGACCCATCCAGACTCTTGATCTAACTCTGTAAAACTTTTATAATCCAAATGAAGGTATCCTTGCCAGAGACATGCTGTTAACTTGCACTATCCCATTAAATAGGACTTTTGGGTTGTTTTCTGTGTAACCTTGGTAGTATGTGCTTTTTCTTCTTCTGTGAACAGCTATCCTGGTAATCTATTTCTTTGTCACATTTTTCTCCAACTTAAGAGGGTCTTCTATTCTGGATACTTGGGAGGGGAATAAATTAAAGTTTTACAGAATCTTGTGTGGTGCTTTACTGGCTTTAAATGTCTAAGCAATTAAACAATCCTGAATATTAAAATACCAAGAGAGGAGAGGAAAAGTTCTGATGATAATGGCTGTATTTTGAATGAAGGGGCTGTACTGACCTGCTCCAATTTCCTGGAACTAAGACTGTTAGGCTGCCCACGTGGTTGTGGTAAAAGGACAGGAATGTTAAAAACTTTTCAAAATCAGAGAGGACTAGGACTAGACTGGCATCTGAGTTTGTCAGTCTTAAATCTATATCTGTATGTATGTTACCATTAGTCTCTGGGTATTTCAGGTCTTTTTCCTTCTGAGTCCCTGCTTTCCTGGCAGACACTGTTCAAAGAACCATTGCACATTTTCTGTTACTCTCTTTGCCTGGCTTGTGCCTTATTGTGTAGTCTTTGAATTCTGCTCTGAAGAAGGAATGACCACTTTCCTTGTGGGCTTTCTGTTACAGGCTTTTCTCAATGAACCTTCAAGCTGATGGTGAGGTGAACATAGAGAAACTGAGATGGCAGAGTGTCTGTTATTTGTGCTGCATTGCTGGAGATGAAACAGTACAGGATTTGTACAGTGCACTTACTGCACAGACTGTAGGTCTGTGACTTGGGCCCCAGGATTCAGTGTTCTTGGAAGCAAGTTTGTTCTCTGGACAGAGGGAACACTGGGTTTGGGTTTAGTTAGGAAAGCCCCCCAACCTGTGCAGTCACTGCTCAGGACTGTTCTGCCTCTCAGCTCGATGCCACTGGCTCAGTTACTGACAGAGGACTCACATGGTCCCGTGCAGCTGTGGCAAAAGTTGATCCCATGTGGGCTCCTGACTCAAGCCCCTGCAGCACCAGGCACAGCTGATTTCTAGGGAGCATTTCTGAGGACAGAGTTGCTGGTACTACACTAAGCTATAGGTGACTAAGCAGCTGCAGAGCTGGGAGCTAAAACGGTATTGCAAAGCTTTATTTACAGCTATACTTCTTTGTTGCGTTTTGTGAATCTGCATTTTGGAGTGCACATAAAATGCTTGAAAGCCAGGTCTTCTCCTGTCCCATTCTCAATTTCATCACAAATCAAGCGTTGTTGACAGTTGAGTCATACTGCCTTCCAGTTGGAATTAAAAGATGTAAGCAGGGTGTGGTTTTAAGGCTGACACTTGTTATCTGCAGGTTGTGTTACACAACTTTTGGAGGAGTTAGTTCTAGCACCTGAAATTTTAGTCAATTTTTACATGATACCTCCAAGTACTTACCTTGCTCCTCTGAGGTTCCTATTTTTCCTTGGGATTCTTGGAGGAATGGGATTTACAATTGCTGTTTGGTGGAAGATGTCTAAACTTCTCTTTCTAAAAAAGATGATCATCATTCATGCAGCAGTCGGGTGGCTGGTGCTTTCAGCCAGAAAGTGAAAAAGATAAACCACTGCTGCTATTCCTTAATCCAGGTTTACTTCTGAGGGTAAGGACTTGCTCTCATAGCTTTGGCATTCTAGCACTAGGCTGGCAGTTAGATGTAACAGTTTTATGAGAGTTTCATGCTCAAGTAATTTTGGTGTGTATTCACTGGAGTTGGACCTTACTCTCCTGGGTTCTTGCACCGACCCGGCTGCACCAGTGCTCGAGTGCCTCTTTGCAGGCAGGAGGTTGAACAGCTAAAGCTGAGCTGGGCTTGCCCATTCTGCTGCTGAAGGGCACTTGTGCTTTTACCTGGTGATACTGAGAATTGGTGTCGAGAGAGTCAAGTGCTTGTCAAAATCCAAGCTGTGTTTCACGTTGAGCCCTTCCACTCTGATCATCTGCATCTGTGGTTTTAACAATTTGGTGCTCAGCTTCCCACTCCCTTTAACACTTCTCAGTGCTTTTCCAGGAGAAGTTGTCAAAAATATTAGTGTTATCTTTCCATTGAACTTGAGTCCGTTTCTGAGCTACTGTGTGTGTACGAATTACTGGATGCCTGTGACATTTCAGGAACTTGTATTCATTTCAGTCAATGTAAATATTTTGGTAGCTGAAGTATGTGTTTGGGAACTCATTACAAGATTCTTATATCATGATAGTGCAATTATTTTACTAATATAAAATTTGGGGGGGATTAATCTTTTAGATGCTAAAAGGAAATAAACCCTGGTGTTCTCAGTAAATGCTCCAACCAGTCTTGTAGGCAAAAACTTTTATTTGGTTTGAAAGAATTATTTATATCTTACAATTCTTCTGAGTAACATGCCTAGCAATTTAATTGCTAGTTTGGTTACTCACATGCTGATGTTTCTTCACATATGTAAATAACCCACCTATTTTAAAATATCATAGCTTAAATAACAGTCTCCCACATCTAGTGTATACACAATGATTTCAGATTGCTTCCACAAGGATGCAAGGGGGAAGAATAGTTTTTGTCGTAGACATTTCATAAAATGAGTGCACGCCAAGCTGAATTTGTATAAGCTGGGGCAGGAATTCAGTCTTATGAATTTAGATTGTCCTGGCATTATTCCAGCTTGGGGGAAGAGGATGGAGTCCACAACATCGCAGATGTGGCTGTTGTCATTTAAATGCATGAGGTTTCACAGCATACAGCAGGAAAGCAGAGTGCATTTGAAAATCATACAAAGGATCAACCAGTTTCTGATTAAGAACACTTTTTTCCTTAGTGTCTTCCTTTAAATTTAGAAAATAAATATCGAATGAACAGCCTTACTGTGAAATTGTTACAATTTCATTAACTATGTTTACCTCCCAAGTAGATGCATTGAAAGGAAAAGACTTGTTGCCTGTCAGGAGCAAATGAGCTGAATTACCCAGGTTACGTTTTGCACTCCAGCTGATTTTACCAGTGCAGGCACCGAGGTTTCAACACATGCATTTTTGACAATGTCTGCAATTACTTGTGAAAACTATTTTTGCACACATTGTTTCCCTGAATCTCAGACCTACTTAAAATAGACATAATGCTCTGGCTGGTAGCAATTTCAGTATTTTAAAAGTATTAAGGAAGCACTGCTTAGAAGTTATTTGTGCTGTAACTAACAGTTGCTTACAATGTCTATAGGCACAAAACCCCATCATCTGTCATTAGCAGACAGTGAGTTCCAGTGATGATATCAAAGTACTGGTTGTTGAAAGGGAGCTCTTTCTTTAGTACACTTCCTTGAACCGTGTTCCCTTCTAGGGAGTCTTATCTCAATACTGACTTCACTGCACCTAAGAAAACAACTCAAGCAGAGCTCAGACCAATCTAAAAACTTCAAAAAGCCGCTTCCCAACCTCAATTTCTGTTCCCCCAAACAGTAGCAGCAGTAGTGTGGGAAGTGTCCTGAAAGGGTGGAGGCCTCTGTTCCAGCTCCTCAAGGCATCAGGACCAATAACAGTAAATTATGTGACAATTGTACAATTATTTGACAATAACAACACATTAACACTTTTGCATTTAACAATGGAAGTTCCAGAAGCAAAAGGCTTCTTAAGGAAGATAAGATAACAGGTGTCCACTATAAAGAGCAAGCAAAAGCACTGCCAGCATCCCATACAGGCTCCACAGCATGTCCCAAAATCTTGAAGAGGCTGAGCAGCTACACTGCAGTGCGGGTGGAAGCAGAAGGTTTGGCACTGGGGAGTAACGCAAGAGTGCAGCTGCCCAAGCAAGGGTGGTTTATGCTGTAAGCTCTATCAAGTTGAGATTTCCAAGCCTGTCCCCATGTCTGGGACTGCCAGCGTGAAATGGCTTCTCTGCTTCTCTGGCTAACCTGGGGCCTCACACCACCCCTGAGGGACAAGAGCCTGTGGAGGGAGTGGGCCTGACTCCAGCATGGCCTTCCAGGGAAGTTGTTCAGCTCTCCCACTAGGGCGCTCTGGGCTCCAGGAGAAGCAAAGGCAACATCCTGCAGTAAGTGCTGCTTCAGCAATGTGAGGCTTCAAGTTCAGAATGCCAGAGCTTGGCTTTTCATCCTGTACGGTGTTCTCAGGACAAGCCGAGGCGCTGAACATCTATGGAAAATGATTACTGTCCAGTAGCAGTGCTGCAGGGTGGCTGCTAAGACTGCTGAATTCAGAACTACACTTTGAGCAAGGTGAGGAGTTTACAAATTAACTGCCTTGCCTGGAAAGGGGAGAGGCTGCTTCCAGTGCTCGTCTGATATGGCTGATAGAGGCAGATGTGATATAGACGTAACTTTTTTCCACTTTGCTCACCCAATATTCTCATCTTTTCTTACAACGGCACATTCTTACAACAGTGCTTCCCCGTGCATTATTAAACAGGCATAGTCAGTCATATCCTGGGGAATCACAAGAAGAGTTTGGGAATCCACATAAATTAAATTTAGAATACTATGAGTGTGAAAGAATGATGCCATTTATTTCCTTTTCTTTGGAGCACAACAATAAAAGCTCCAGCTTCTCATGGCATTCATGGGAAAGCACTAGGATTTTCCAAGTATCTCTTTGCATTGTCTGGAAAAAACTTTGTGCAAATTTGGCATGAAGCACCTGTCACCCATTATTACAGCTGTGAATATAGCTTACCTAAGAATTATGTAATTAAAAGTTTCCATATAATTTTCAAAGGACTGATGTCACCATGTCTGAAAAGAGAAATTCCAACATGACTGTTTCAGCCCTCCCAAGGAACAGAACTGTCATCAAAATTCACACAACTCAGCCTTGCATATAAAGCATAAGGCTGCAAGTCTGTCATTAGTTCAGCTGCTACACTGTTGTTCCTGGCCATAATGAATCTATACTTCAGCTGGATTTTTTGGCACTTTGGTGAGAAAGCTCTGGACAGCTGGAAGAGACCTGCTCAATCATTTTTTGCTTTTTTCTTTGTATCAATTTTCCACCTGTGAAGCCCAAAATCCCACCACCAAGTGCAGCTGCAACTCCTGCTACTTTGAAGCCTGCAAGGAGACCAATAGGACCCCCCACCACTCCACCAATGACTGCACCTGCCACAGGCAGAGCTGCCAGCTTGTATTTTGCAGCCTGTAAAGGAAAAAAAAAATAGTTAGAATACTTGCCTGTGGCGATGTGCATTTTCCCCTCACTGCGCTTGGCAATGACTTGAATGCTCAGTGATAAATAAACTTTACAAATTAGCATTTTAAAAAAGTATGACAGAACATACTAAAACCAATTCAAAATAAGCTGACTTGTGTACGCGG
This sequence comes from Acridotheres tristis, assembly GCA_037013685.1. Lineage (NCBI taxonomy): Eukaryota > Metazoa > Chordata > Aves > Passeriformes > Sturnidae > Acridotheres > Acridotheres tristis. The sequence goes on from CM072886.1 coordinate 90,010,284, forward strand.
TTGTGAACCAGGTCTTTTCACACACTTCTGGCTGCTGTATATACTGGATGTTACCTGGTCAACATCGTTAAATCAGAAACAGAAAATGCTCAGACTTTTCAGTGATGGGCCTGACTCCAGCTTTGGGGTTTATTTAGCAACTGACATGGAACAGGATGGAAATGACAGGTTATCATCAGCCTCTTGTTTAATGTTTATGTGATTCTTGTGAGCCAGTCACTGACTGCACTTGTCTTTGCAGATAAACCAAAGTAACCATCAGAACAGTGTTGAAAAAGGCCCCCCAAAATTAAATAACTGTATTTTCTAGCAGCCTGGATGTGACAGAAAATTACAAGAGAGATTGATTTTTTTTCCCTGCTACCTGTGGGTCATTTCTTCCTTATTTCCTTAATTGCTGGTTCCCTCAGCATTAAAGACGGCAGATCAATGGGGTTAATACAGAGGGTGGCTGGGAGGCAGAGCACCATTGATTCACCAGCAGGAGCAGATCCCTACCTTCCCCAAGTTTTTGGTTCCCTCTTCAACATTCGCAGCAGCACTGTTGACATGGTCTTCAATCCTGTCAATCTTCTCCTGCTGGGACTAGATGCAAAGGAATTATGAGTGAGGGAACCTGCTGGGAAGCAGCAGTGAGCCAATACACACCATTTTAATGCCTGTAATCAGGGCCCCACAGCAGCTTTCATCTGCACCCGGCAGCCTTAGTGGTGCTCCATGATTAGCATCTGATAAACTCTGCTGAAACTACAGACTTACTTCTAAAAAATCTAAACTATTAAGTAATAATATGGGATGGATATTAGACAATGTCTTGCTGCAGTTAGAGAAAACAACTCAAAACAAATGATTTCTAAATCTTTTCTATGGATAGAGGAATTCACATTCCAAAAGGAAAAATAATCCAAATTAGCCTGTTTTATTTCCTGCTGAGTCTCACGTTCAAAAAAATTATGTAAAGGGCATTTATAAGATCAGTACTGACTCCAATATACAAAGCTGCATCAAGAAATCTAAGAAGTGTTTAATTATGACATTACAGAACAACGACTTCAGAAGTAGTGACAGCACTGAAAATATACTTGATGTTGCTTAGTATTTTACTGTTTGATTTTACAACAACATTCCATCCTTTCTCCAAATGTAGTCAGTCAGGTTTCCCTGCAGTCTCTCCCAGGGAACACTGGAGCAGAAGATAAAGGGGTCTGTGGGTTTGTTCTTATTCTAATCTCAGCAGTACGCAGGCTGTTTTATGTCACAAAATAATGAGATGGCTGATGTTCAGCTTAAAATAAAAGGCATTCTGAACTTTTTGCCTCTTTCTAATTCAGAAGCTGCTGAGTACACCAGCTCTGGTATTCATCTACAATGCAGTCCACCCACCTACTGCATCTAATGATGGTTAAGTGCAAAATCCAGGAAGTCCTGGAAACAGGACATCTTCCTTTAACCTTTAGAATACTGAATGAGCATTTTTGCAGTCCCCCTCTAGTCTAATGGTTCTTACTTGGAGTTTTTTTGTATAGATGAAGCAGCACATACTCAGCAGAAAAGATAAAAGCTAGTTTATTTATTCCTACTAATCCAGTAGCAAGGAGTTTAAAGAACCCTCCTAGGAGATGAGTATTGTGCATTTAAATTCCCTGTGGCATGAGAAGAACTAAACATTGGGAACCAGCATTTTGGCAATGTGGTGAGAGCAGAGAAAGGTCATGATAAAGGTAATAAAGGATTTTTCTAGCACTCTTGATTGAGAAAGGGGACTTGACAAACACACACCCTGTGCAGTAAAAGCTGTCACCACTATTGCAATTAGAAATTGTAAAAATGAACAGGACCTGGGTAGAAGTCTGCAATCAACACTGCAGAGCTTCTGCTAAGGTTCAGCTCGTGGCCACGTGCTCTGGCTGGAACGTTGTAGCTGCTCCAGTGACAAGAACTTGGGAGCAGCTCCCAGCACTAGTGCTGAAAGAGGAGACTGCTGCCTCCTCAAAGTGTGGCCTTGGCAGAGCCTGAATCACAGGAGAGACACAGCCTCAGCTTTTTTTTTTGTCCCCATCTAGGAGTTATCCATTCACCCTATTTTTGTAGGAGATTGTAGGACAGAATGCAGAATTAATACTTACACAGACTAAGAGAGAAAACTCAGTCACCAACTGGCTGAGCTCAATCAAGTCCTGCAAATAAAAAACAAATGTTATTCTATGATAGTTGCTAAAACCAAGAGCGCCAACATGGCAGGGAGGGAGTTCCAACATACCCCTTCTAAACTTTCCCAGGACTCAGCTGCATTTTCTTCCTGAGGTATTTCTGGAAGTTGGGAGATCTGGATCAAACTTTGGGAGCCATCCTTCACTTCCGTGTTATATAAAGTTTCTGAACGAGAAACATGATGTTTATAAATAAATGCACTGAATCAGGATGCAGGTGTTGTGCAGACTTTCTCACTCTTGAAGTCTCTCAAGGGTAACCCAATACTTAACCTAATTCAAGCCAAGAAACAGCCCCAAAATGATCATATAGGGATAAGCCTTACAGCACTACACAGTTTCTTAAAAGGATGTTCTTGACGAAGAAATAGATTCATTTCTATTAGCACATTTTCACAAACAGTCCTGAAATGATACTAAATTATACTCCTGCATTCAAGGTCATTGAATTCTTTTTGTATCGACCAGGCTGAGAAAACTGAGCTTGGGACAAAAACTTTTCATCTACCTACGACACATAAAAATGCTGTGCTCCGAAAACTGAACAGTTATTCATTTTATGATTGATTATCATGCTAGTGGTTTGATTTTCAGCCATGGGGAGCTAAAAGAAACTGGAGGAAAATGCTTTCAAAGCAAAAGCAGTGGAAACCCAAGTAATGTGGTGCCCAGCATTCCATGCTGTATCAGTTGGGTAAATGGTACTAAGGATGGCAGATATTTGCAGCTTAGTGCTGTACAGGAGATACTCTCAAGTATGTGCCTCCCTAAATCACCTGGACTGAATGCAGAAGACATTAGGACAATGTATGGTGTTAAAAACAGGGAATGGCAGACAGTGAGGTGGCACTGAGGAGAGCAGAAACAACGAACAGGCACACACACCCCTCCTCCAGTCAGAGCCCACTGTGGATGTCACAGACATGCCAGTAATTGTGGACAACAAATAGAGTGGCAATAAAGAAAATTAACAAACAAGTTTGGCTTGTCAATACAAGGACTGAGGAAGAGCTTGGGAATCTGAAAGGCAGACTGGAGAAGGTGTCTATGTAAGCACAGTGCAAAGATCATCTCAATTCAAACGACTTCAATTTCTGAAGGGAGATGGCTCCTTCAGTAGGACACTGGTATTTTCTTCCTTGGGATGGCAGTCCCAAGAGAAAGCTTATTATGGGGAAGGCTGGTTAGATATGTCTAACAATACTAAAGTGTAAATATTGTATTAAAATCTTTAGATACAATGATTGTGCCAAGGTACGATAATAATATTATATAACTGTTACAACAACAGATATGACCAGTGGAAAACAAATGAATATAATCATATTTATAAAAGAATCAGTAATAGTGCATGCTTATTCATGGAATTAATTTAAGATAAAATAAAAATGATACATTTTCATAATATTTGTCCATTTCTCAACATTTTTATCCCAATATCTCATAGCAGATTAAGGACCTCTTCCTACTCTCAGCTAAGTAGAAATCTAATATGAGTGAAGTTGATATTTAGACATAATTGCTAAGTAAGCAGAGCAACAAGAATGCACTAAGCAATTTGGGGGCTTAATTTAGGCTTCTTTTTCTTCCTAATTATTTCTACCCCTTTTTCTTTAAGAATCCAGACACGGAAGGCACTTCGTGTTCTACAATCATCACCTGTTCTTCCAGAACGTATTTTTGATTAATAACCTCAGATTAATTAAGGTTGTATACTCAGTTCTAAAATATTCCTTTCCCCTTTTCAATATAATTAATTACATATCCAAATGCGTGCATTTTTGGAGAAAACTCTTCTGCCACATACTCTGACATTTATCACAGATTTTGAGGATTTTATTTCATTTCAATCCTACACAATCCTATTTCAAAATCAAATTTCTTCTGCCCAGAAAAGTGCACTCTTCCCCAGTCACATGCCACATGCATGTTAAATTGGTTAAAATGAAAGTATTCATAATTCAAAAGCAAAATAAAAATCTAACTAAGCAAAACTCTCTCCTCCCAAGACCTTGCTCTGGTCTGTTCCTACTGTAGAAAAGCATATCCTTGAAAGTGTGTAAATGATACCAAAGTTTTGCATGACACATATTCCAGAGAAATTAAAACTGTAATTGAGCTTACATGTTATCATTTTGTAAAACTAAAAATCAGTGAGAAAAAATTCCTCATGAAAATTCTTTATTCACTTTAGATAAAGAACAAGAAGGGTAAGAGGTGGTCACATTTGGGCTGAAAGTTTGAGGAAGAAATTTATATTCACTACTTCACTTTTTATCAAGTCTAACCAATTTTAATAGAATTGAGAATGGAAGTGACTCCACCAGTTCATTTATACAGCATCTCCACAGAAATACAATAATACAGAACACCTCTGCAGATTTCACAGAGGAGCTTTACACGTCATTACACTCAGGATAAAAATCTAATGCTCTGGAGGATTCAATATGTTGCTTAAAAGATTTTAGTAATTTTAAGAGTAGAGTCTCACCTTTTGTTAATATTTGTTTAATATGCAATTAAATTCCATTTCTATTGGCCCTCAATTGCAGATGCGAATGGGGGAACGAACTGTATCATATCACTGACATGCCTTCTAAATGGGAGATTTGAATTTGTAAACTCCTTCCTTCTCTACCAGATGGGAAGCAACATGCTACAAAGAACAGGCACATATTGAACCTCCTTTGATTAAGATCAACAGCCAAGATTTGCTGTCAGGACTGCAGCCTCTAAGCACAAAAGAACAGGCAATATACTGTGTCTGGGTTAGCAATTCAACAGGGCTGCTTGCACAGGCAGGCAAACTTAAAAAAACCCTGTTTAATTGTATTTAGTTGTCTGCCTGTCTGTTTTACTTTAAATGGGGTGAATTATTTCCACATTCCTGAGCAGACTTGCAGATACCTGTCATTCCAGTAATATTTTTTCTGTTCTTCTCATCCCTATCTTTCTAATCAATTTATTTGGCCTTCTGAAGTGCTGTTATTCTCAATGTCCTTTGTACTTCAAAGGTATTCCAGATTTCAGAAGCAGTCCTATTCTTTGAAATTAAACTCTAGTTCCCATTTGCCACCTATGTAATTGTGTAAAAAAGAGAAGCAGTAAGCCAGGTCAAAGTCTTTCCAATGAAATATTGGAATGTACTGAGAATAACTGCAGAAAGTCACAAATGGAAGAGGTATCCTAAATTTATTTCTGATCATAACAGAGAAGAGCTCACAAAGAAGACTGAAAGTAATGGCTAATATATATGAAGGGAATCACTGAATATTGAAGACAATGAGCTCTCCACAAAAGAGATGTTCACAAAGTTGGGTAAAATGATTAATAGAAATTATGTGAAAGAAGTTCCTAAAAGATAAAGGACTGCAGAATGTCTGGCAGACACTAAAAAACAGGCTGTGCTGAAGATGACGTCAAATTGTCCTGATGCAGAAGAAGATGTTCATGCTTCAGCAAGAGCTCGTCAATGCCCTGGATGCCAAGAATTTGACCCACAATATGAGTATAAAGAAAAACATAAGCACAGAAAGTTAGTATCAGGAAGACCAGGACATAAATACATTGCAACTACCAAGAGGCATAAATGGTGCAAGGAAGTTTCTGTGAATGTTCTGAAGTTAGAGTAAGACGAAGGACATGGAAAAGCATTGCCAGATAAAAAGGTAGCTTTAAGCATGTATTTACTGCAATTAATTTAAGAAAGAAAGAGAGAGATAGGCTGAAACATAAAGAGAACAGGTTAAAAATATTTAGATGAGCTAAACTTATTTAGGGGCTGAAGGTTTGATGAAATTCACTCTAGAGCATTTTTAAGAAACAGCCTCTGAAATTTCAAGCCTATTTTTGAGAACTTGAATAAGGACGTCCCAGAGGACTACAAGAGAAGAGACTACGAAATTCACAAATATTAGAACGAACTACTGAACCACCAACTACAACATGTTGAAGGTGTTGAAGAGGTAGAGATTTTTATGTCAGAAGCCTAGTAAGAAGAGAGTCTTTTACAATAAGGATGGTGAGGGTGAGGGCGGCTAGGGTGGCACAGGCTTCCCAGAGAAGCTGTGGATGCCCCCATCACTGGAGGAGTTCAAGGCCAGGTTGGACGGGGCTCTGAGCAGCCTGGTCTGTTGGAAGTATTCCCGTCTGTGGCAGGAAGCTTGGATCTAGATGATTGTCAAAGGGTCCCTTCTAACCCAAACAGCTGTGTTTGATTTATCTTCATGTTCACAAGGTTTTTCTCACCTTACATTCTTGAAAGCAAGCCCAGTTGTCAAACCTCCTTTTCTCCCTGCTCAACTACCAGGCTCACTGGCTTGTTAATCACACTTGAAAGAGTTCTTGTAGTTCTGCATGCAGCAACAAGAAGGGTCGTGATATCCAGTCTGACAGCAGGTTTTTCTACAGTGCTACTGACTAAGAATGCTCTTTCGATTTTAAGACACATGAAATCATTTAAAGTAATACTGCAACTGGAGCAATCAAACTAATTAGAGATCTGTGGAAGGGTTTAATCCTGATGTAACCAACCTCCTCACAGATCATCAGGACAGAGCACTAGCCAGCACGAGGGCATAATAGAGACTTCTCCTGAAGACAGAATGGTAGAACAAAGACTGAAAGACATTTTATACAGAAAGGCAAAAAGAGCAGCAAACGTATCTGATTTCTAGCACGTCACAGTGTGTTTTCCAAATCTTTTATTTAAATGGATTTATACTCTTCTTTCTTGTCAGTTACCAGGTTAAAATGCTACAGGAAGAGATTTTCTTCTTTACCTAGAGACTTGCTCCTCTTTTCCATATATTTTAGCAATGCTGTATTGCACTGTCATATAAAAGTCTTCTTGGCATTTCTTCATTAATTCAATGAAAATGGCCAAAATTATTATTTGCACATGATCAAGGATTTGCAGGGCAGGGGAAAAGAAGCCAAGCTATCTTGAAACGTGAATCTAAGTATTCTGTTTCTTATGAAGTCCACTATTTCAAGATCCAAGGCTACAGGATCTTTCTCATGGAAGGCCATAGATATTTAATTTTTTAAGATACTTAAGCATTTTCTGCCTATCAAAATTCAGTCACAGAGCAGGACAAAGTGTGGTGTAGGGAAAGAAATCTACTTCATTAACAATACTCTTCAACTGAAATCCCGTTTGTTTATTTCATTTATATGTGGTCAGAGAAACTGCATACTGGATACAACAACAAAGATACAATAAATCCAGAAATTAAATTCTACTACCTTGACCTAGAGTTGCAGATCTGGTTAAAGAGGCATCCTCCTGTTCTTTCAGTTGCCTTTTAAGTTCTTCTGCAGATTCAGAATGCAGCTGCAGGAAGTCTTTAATAGCAGTTGAAGCTTCCTCTTTAATGGGATTTATCATTCTCCACAGAACTGGGATATCTTCCTGCCGGACTCGCAAACAGAGCTTTTCCATCTCTCTCATATTGGCACGGAGTTGCTGCAACAATATTAAGAGTTATTTTGTAGCTTAGTGGTGTGTGAGAACAGACACCTTCAGTGCCTGGGAAGCATCTATCATCTTTATGATCAAGGGAGAAACATTTTTGAAGCCATCACCACCACTGTTTTGGTTTTTCTGGCAGTCAATTTTGTACTTTATCCACTTCTCCAAGTCAGTTTATTTTATTTTGGGCTTCAATTAAAGTATTTAATCAATTATTTTGTGTAATAATTAACTATTTCACTGTGTAATTGCTGAAGTTATTTCTGTTTCTCTGGTCAATTTAGGTCTTTGCCAAAATATTTGCACAAGTTGCAATAATATCCAAGTAAAGTAAGTGATTGCTTCTCAAAATTTGCTTTTTAAAATATAACAAGTGACTGTGGTGATCACTGGATACAGTCATTTATAACCCCAACTACCCCAAAACTTTCACTTTTGTTTTGTGAAGACAACTTCAGGGACAAAGGACAAGAATTACTTTTTTCTTTTAATTTTTCTTTTCAGATGAAGGACAAATATTTGGTTGATTGGGACATCAATTTTAATAAAACATATAAATACTTCTTTAGTTACAAGACTTCTGAGAAGATATAAACTGTTCACAACTAACAAGAAAAGTATATGTGCAGACATTTCCCATGAGATAAATTTCTTTCTGCATTAAAAATAAAGGGTTTTTTTATTGCCTAGGCTTTAAAAATGCACGCAAATTTTCTCTTCCTACAAATGAAAAGAAGAAATTTACAGTTTAAATTACACCACTTATTGTTTTAGGACAGAGTTTTTATCTAATTTAATTTTTTAAAAATCTGTAATAAAAATATATTCTCTGCATTACTTTACAGTGATACTTTAAAGTTAATTCTATTCTTCTTTGTCACATTATTTACCAATTGTTTTGAATATTCTTCTCACAACAGAATAAGAGAATGAATTGACACCAATGAGTAGTTGGAAACAGAAAGGCTTTCCTCCAGAATACAAACCAGATACAGGTAATGCCTTAGAAAGGTAAAACTGACTATCTGGAAAAGCAAGATCTAGATGGAACTAATTTTATTTATATACACTAGTGGAATTAACTGCTTTTCATATTTATTAAAAAAGTAGTAGAAAATATAATTAGAGAAGAAGGAAGGAAATTATTCAACAACATGTTGAAGTAACATTGCACAAGCTTTCAAAGAAAGAACTATTGATTCGTTAAAATTGTGTCAAATTACTAAAATAAGATTAGATTAGATTGTATGCTTAAATTAAGAGTGCTATTAGCAAAATTAGGGTGAATTATTAAAGACTAACCCCAGGTAAAACCACTGATTGACAATTTTTAAAAAAGGGAGATACAAAAAAACCCCAACTCTGGAAGACACTGAGCTAAATTAGAAACATGGCAGCTAGTAACTTTCCTCATACATTTCTCATCTCAGTCTGCCTCCTGCTTCCTGGTATCTTCTCCCCATGGCCTGCCCCTAAGTACTGAAAATGGGGAATATCACCATCTTCATGCTGCACACATGCCAAAATTCTTGGTTTATAGAATCCTGGAATTTAATTTAAGAAACAAAATGGAACTATCTAAACACAACACTCAATCATCTAATTTCTTGAACTATATGCAAGGGACAGAGGTTGATCATGCTGTTTTCTTTCAGTAAAGAAAATCATTACTGTCTTTGGCAACAATGGAGACCAAAAAAACCCCAAACAAACAAACAAACAAACCCCCCAAAAAAACAAAACATGTGAAACAAAAACTAGTGAAACAGTGACAACAGTGAGTTTGGGGTGAGATAACAATGGTTCCACAATAGCTTTTTTGAAGAAAAAGGAGAATTTTGCAGTTGAAATTGAGTTAAAACATAGTTCTGCTTGGGATCTGTACCATCGTGGCTGCTGCTGGGGCAAATTATAAGTTTGTGCAGTGACCAACACAACACAGCTGGCTGATGGAAGTTTGCACAAATCCTGAACAGAAGCTTCAAGAATGCTCACCCGAAGGAATGGCTAAACCAGATCCACATTTCCACTGCTCATTCTTACCTTGCTAATCAAAGAGAAATATTTCTGAGCAAGAAAATGGAGGAATCAGATGATGATATTTGCCTATTTAGTGAAATATAATTTCAGTAGCTCTTCCTTTGTGGTTTTGAAGAGGGGATTTATGTTCCACTTACTGTCAATTAAACAGAAGGTGAATGGATGCAGCCTAGCAACAAAGTTCAGCCCTGCTGTGAGGGGTCACATCCCAGAAGCTCACCAGGGTGTAACATCATAAATGTTATGGATATGCAAATGACTGGGACTTCTTCTCATAATAATTTTAATGGCACTGAGTTTAACTTCTAGGTAGAGCATAAAAGTGTATCACTCTCATCCCAACTTACTTAGCAAGGAAGGTAATACAAAATTTTCTTGTCATTTGTGGGAACTCCTGAGTTTCGAATTCTGCAAATTCAATCCAAAAGACAAATAATTTTTCTTTATAATAATTGCAGTTTTGGTCCATTAACTTCCAAAATCAAACAACAATCTTTGTTTCAAGTGGCTTTCTCATGAAAACTGTAGGAAAATAGAACTGGTGAAAACCTTGGGAAGTTATCTCTTCAATGCAGGATCCGCTGTCCTTACATTATTTCTGTCAGTTATTTATCTCATCTGGTCTTAAAAGGACTTCTTCATGAAGAGCTACAACCCCCTTTATACCTCACTGCCAGAATTCAGAATGCTACAGGATTTCCTTATGTCTACCAAATCTCTCTGACCTCAGTTTAAACCACGTATTTCTAATCCTCTTTGTTCAAAACAAGGAAAGACAAGCCCTGTCCTCTTTGCAACCAACCTCTCCACGTTTGCAGACAGACAGCGTGATGCTGTTGGGTGCTCTTTGGGCAAATAACTAATCTGTTTTCTTGTTTTCTCAATTTCTGCCTGCATTCACTGGTGTCTCCCTATTCACTTCATGCCTTTCTTAGAAGTGTGGTGCCCAAACTGGACAGACTATTCTACCTGGAATCTTACTACTGCTGACTGAAGAGACTGTAGGAGAGACCACACTGACTGCTCTGCTGTTAATATATCCCATTAAGCTATCTGGCTTTTTTGGACCACTACCACACAATCAGTTCCCTTCTACTCCATGTCCCTCAAGTCTTACAAAATTCTTGGCCTAAGTCAAAGGAACTCTGAGTTTAAGAATATCTTTACCCTGCAGAGGGCCACAGGCTGCAATAAAGAACTGATTTTACATGATCCTTCACTGATATCACAAAGAATCTCCTGCAGAAATAAAGTTTTCTACACTACTCCTCATGCCCTCACAGCATATCTACACAGTATGCCAGAGAGGTAGCTAATTTGAGGGCCATGTTACAGAAGACCTGAGCCTTACAACAAAGCTTTGAAGATTTATGCAAAAAAGAGCTCATCAGAAACCACCTTTGACTTGTAAATAATTTTCAGCTGAGCTAGAAACCATAGAAGTGAGAAAGAAAAAATAGATTAACATTTTTCAGGCAGCTTTCCAGGTCAGAATAATATAGTGGAGAGACTATGTCAGCCCAAATATGTTTTGCAGAACAGAGTCTCTTTTTGTGGGCTGAATACAGACTAAAGCCAGATTGTTCATCCACTGCATTCTTCTTTTATTTTTGGTTTAATATCTTATTTCCTCTCTAGTAACTGAAGCATTTCCCTTCCTCTCACCACCAAAATGATCAGGGCAGTCCTTAGATGTTACAACAAAATACTGCCATTTCATTGAAATTAGCTTAAACCTTGCAATAATTAAATAATTGTGTGGTACAGTCAGTATGAGTGCAGACAAAGCCTAGAAAACTGCAAATTCATTCAGGAATAACATCCATGGACTGTCCCTAAAAATGAAAATATATAAGACCAGGTTCAGAAAAACTAATACATGATATACAAGAGCTATTTTCTCAATATTTTTTAAATGGTCCCTTCATGCCCTGTGCAAAGATTTATCTGTTTTATTCGCCTTCCTTTATAGAAGTTTCTGATGTGGCACCCAGTCACTTGAAAGCAGAGCAACAGATTTACGCTCATCTATACTTCTATTCTAATTTTGACCATCATCAAAATTACAACAGAAGTAATTATTCTGGGTAAACTGAAAATTCAGAAAAATGGCTAATTATGTGCACATGGATTAAATGTAGAATGGCTGTGCATATATTTGTCTAAAACCTGTGGCGGATGCCTTGGGTCAATATTGACTTAGGGATTCCTAATGTATTTTTACAACATCTAATTTTGAGAGCAAAGTGTGTGCTGCAGAGAACATTTGGTATCACAATAATTAATCTGATTTCTTTGCAAACAAACAGATCACAAGTCCATCGGTAAACATTTAAACAGCTTACAGCAAACACATTCTACATGTCATATAATGTATTATCAAGTACTCCAGACTCCTAACTATTTAATTAAAACAAAGAGCCAGTCTGCTCTTCTTGCATGGACTCGGATACTTATTCTGCTCTCTGGGTATCAGAATGTGAACCACTTTAATATATCTAGATCTGTATCCAGAGCTAGAAGCAATAAGCATTAAATAAAACCCAAGAAAATTTACTTTGACTGAAAGCGAAAACAGCAAGCTTTAGATTCAAGACAAATATAAATGTTTCTAGAGGCAAATAAGCAGTTTTCTTATTAAAGCACTTAAAATATCTAAAAATAACATCTTCAACACAATTATTTTTTCTCTAATTATTGACAGATTTTTTGTCTTGCTAAAGAAACGATACTGGTAATTTAAAGTTACAAGAGAAGCCTTTCCCATAACTCAAATGTAAGAGCAGATTAGAGAAGAGACATAAGCAAACACATGCTTACAACGTCACACCTGTTACAATAACATTGTTTTAACAGAACTTCCACCTTTGGATGTCTCTTTGAATATGAAGAATAAACTTGTATTAGAATTTCAAAAGTACCTGGTGAAAAATCAAAATACACACTCAAACCTCCAATGAGCAGGAATATCAAGTGGATTCCATGTGTCACTGTATATCACCCACACTAAACAAAAAGCTCACTAGCACCTTCCATTCCTCAAAAAAGGCACGTTAACTCCAGCTCTGCCTACCATCTAGTTCTGTTGTTCAATGAGGATTAAGTTCTTCTTTCTAAGGTGAGTTGTTTCTGTTTGTTTTTTTGGTTTTTTATTTTTAGCCTGGTCTAATTTCCCACAAGAGTCAGGTAAGACACTGAAACAAACATGGGAACTCACAGCATTAGAATTGTGAGCAATGGTTTAGGACTGTGCCACCTGTGCTGGCAAATCCTGCTTGTCTACGTGCAGTGTAGGTCACTTCCAGTAGCAAAGACAGGTCCCTCCTGAACACCACCTATGAAACCAACAGAAGATGCCTCTCCTGGCCAACACGTCTGTCCCCAGAATACTGGCAGTGCAGCTGTTACAGCCACCAGATACTATATCTGCCTCAGCAAACTTTGTGCTGCAGATGTGGTCTTTGTGTTCTTCTGTACTGATAACCTACTTTGTCTGTGTGCTATTTAGCTGATGTTTGTCTGAGTTTCTGCATCATTGTCATCAAGACATAGGTATTTTTAAAAATGGTGTATGATTCCCTGTGTGCTGAGTTATGGATGAAGTCACTGAGATGATGCCTGTGCTGACAAATGCGTTGCTATTTCCTGCCTTGATGATATCATGTACCTAACAACAGATGTGCACACCAAACTAGTAGTCCAGATGTTCTCTACGCCTGAAATCATGCTTTAAAATTAGCAGTATCCCTTACTGCAAGAGCTGTCTTCTAATTTAATAATGTAAGAGGATAGTTTGCAAAAGATCAGTCTCCAAACTTTTGCTTTCTTCAAGAATATGGAAACATTTCCGACTGTATTTGCTTCATAGGATGCAATTAGGAAACCCTTAACTTATAAATGAAGCAAAGGGAAACTGTGTGCTTGCTTGTCAAACCCACCTGTCAAGTGTATGTCTATGTCTCTCTGAAGGTCCCTCCCTGAGGTAACCAGAACTATGTGTGTAATTCAGTCCCATCAGTAGCACAGCCATTTTCATCTCCTTACCTGAACCGTTCGTCCTGCGTTGATGTGCTCTTCGTGCAATCTGTCCCACAGCCTGCATCTCTGATACTAAAACAGAGGAGAAAGATTCCTTAGAATTGCTAGTTTTACCAAGTGGCTATGCAGAAAATGATCACTTAAATTTTCCAAAACTGAAAGTAAGGAAGTTAAGTCATAAACTTCCACTGCAAAATTAGAGGTAAATAGTAGTATGTTTTGTGAAAAAAATGTACAATGTATTTTAGTGGATTACAGACAACCAGGGTTTCAGCATCAGTTTTTAACACCCAAGCGATATTGCATCCTGACACTGCTGTGGAATAAATCCCTTGGTGGACAGTAGGATAAATGGCAGAAGAAGGAGTGAAGAATGGAATAATGGATAAGCAGTACTGGTCATATAGGACAACGAGGTATCTGATACTATTGACAAAGAAAATGGCATTCATTACACAATGCTGCTGTCTACATTTACACTGAACATTTCTAAATAGTTACAAACACAGCTACCACCACCAGGCTCCACTAACTTCAGTGGGAAACTATCCATACAGTACTTCCCATGGGACAGAGACCAGAATTACTATTATATTAGCAGAGAGCAAGTTTGGTAAAAGAACTGCATATTATCATATATCAACCTTTTCATAATTAAAATAAATCAGTCCCTGCTACAGGGAGTTGACACAATATATAGATTTAACATGAAAAAGAGTAGTAAAATAATAGAAGTAGAAGCTGTGATTCCTGGAATGTGTGCTGAAACTATAAATGCATTTACAATATCACACATTGATTAATTTACAATATTAGAATATTTCTTTAACTGTTTAGATAAGGCAAAGTATTTACTATGATTTGTAAGGTATTTTTATGTAAAGTTTAATTCCTCAATTTCTTAATAAGCTTTGTTATCAATAAAAAACTATCTACAGCCTCTATCTTTACATAATTATTTTCATAATTTTAGATGCCACAGAAATAAGGATCACAAAGTTACTCAGTTTCCTAAAATACAAGGTGAAATCTAAAGTTATTACTTATTTTCAGAGCAAAAAGTTCTTTCATGTTAGGATTTTGTAGTGCTATGGAAGATAAAAGGTTTAGTGTTCAACAAAGTCAGATTAATGTCATTCTTCTAGGAAAATGAATAATAACAACCTCTGAATAAATTGCTATGCCAGTAAAATTACTGCCAGTGTTCTTTAAAGAAAAATGGACGAAAAGCCCTGCATCAACAGTAGATCTTCCAGTTTAGTCATCCCTGAAGGAGTACTGAAACAGGAATTTCTGAGGTTTTAACAGAAGGGGTTTAGGGAAAAATCACCTATTTGATTTCAGCTGACTGTAATACATTGTCCAAATAACCAATCATAAAAAATCCTTTTAAGAAAAATTCCTCAGGAAACCTTTATTCAGAATATGCTAGTGACGAGCTCAAAGGATCCAATGACTCTGCACACTGACATGCACGTGGTCAGAGAATTCCTCCTTGTTGACTTCTCTTTGTCATGCAACCCAAAGTAGGCCACACTCCTGGACAATGTTCACCCTGGGGGCCTCGAGGATAGTAAAGCTTGAAAAGAGAAGGTATTGACATTATTTATCGTGGAAGTTGGAGCTGTTCAGCCTGGAGAAGAGAAGGTTTCATGGAGACCTCATTGCAACCTTCCAGTATCTGAAGGGGGCCTACCAGGAAGCCAGAGAAGGAATCTTTATCAGGAGCTGTAGTGATAGGACAAGGAGCAATGGGCACAAATTGCAAGAGGGGAAATTTAGGTTAGAGATTAGGAAGGAGTTTTTTACTGTGAGAGTGGTGAGACACTGGAATAGGTTGCCTGGGGTGGCAGTGGATGCCCCAACCAACCGTGGCACTGTTCAAAGCCAATTTGGGTAAGGCCTTGAGCCTAGAGGAAGGTGTTCCTGTCCATGGCAGGGGGGCTGGGACTAGATGATCTCTAAGGTCCATTCCTACCCCTTAGCGTTCTATCATTTTATCCTGAACAAATGTGTGTAAAACTAAGGGAGGTCCATGGAGTAAAAACATCTATGGAATCCTAACCTATTATGTCAGGTCCAGAGGAGGGCCACAAAAATGGTCCAAGGACTGGAACAGCTCTCCTGTGAAGAATGGCTGATAAAGTTGGGGCTGTTCAGCTTGGAGAAGAGAAGGCTCTTGAGAGACCCTACTGCAGCCTTTCCATAAATAAAGAGGGACTAGGAGAAAGATGAAGACTTTTTACTAAGGCCTGTAGTGACGGCATAAGGGGCAATGCTTTAAACGTTTAGAGGGTAAGTTGAGAATGGACATAAGAATTTTTTTATATTGGGGTGATGAGGAATCAGAACAGGTTGCCCAGAGAAGCTGTGGATGCCCCAACCCTGGAAGCCTAGGCTGGATGGAGTTTTGAGCAACCTGATGTAATGAAATGTGCTCCCAGCCTATGGCATGGGGATTGGACTAGATGATCTTTAAAGCTTCTCTTCCAACCCAAATCACTTTATAGCTCCATATTTCTGTGATATTTTATCATAATTGTGGTATAGCCAAATAATTTGTATTCCACAACAAAAATATAAAACATTAGGTTACTCTCAGACACTCAATCTCTCTTGCTCTGTGTCCATTCTCTTGAGAGCACTCTTTAGGAAGAAACTTTCATGCTTCTGCTTTGGATCCCTTCCATTTCTCCTTGAAAGTATGCAGTGGACATGGAGAGAACTCAAAAGTTTGTCATAGTATCTCCTGCTAAAAGCTCTTCAATAGATGTCTTATACAAATGTCCACACTCAGATAAGACTGCACGAAGACTCATTTACCCTCAATTCTCATTTTGTGTCACCTTGACATATCTTCCCACCACAACAGTGGTCCCCACCAAAGGTAAAAAATGTTTCACACAGCATCTTCTGGCACAGTCACAAGAAATTAAATTAAAACTGAAAGCAAGAGAGAAAAGGTGTCTTACAGCACTTTTTTTTTAAGGATTGTTGCACACCACCAACAAAGTTTAGGGCAGTAAGCCAAACAAAATGTCCACCTTCCTGTACTATCAAGTCAATTGCTGTTATCTAACAAAGACTTATAGACAGCTGTACCTCTTTTGGATACACATGCATTTTATTCCCTCTTGGAGTGGAAGGCAATCCACTCCATGGAATGTGCTTTAGAAAATAAGAATTTTCATGGGGAAAACATGGAAAGAAAAAGAAAGTACAGAGAACTTATTTCTTAAGGCTATAACTTTTAAGTCTTCCAAAATTGTCATACAGAAAGTTGGACTCTCATATAGTTGAGAAGCAATGATGATGAATTTATGGTAGCCATTTCCTCTGAAAACGTGTATTCAAGGTCAAATTTCATTATATATTGATTTTATAGTTTCTTCAAACAGTGATTTAGGAGATTAATTGTTTGGACTATCTCTGGATCCTAAGGTTTAAATCAATATTCATGAAATGAGGTTAGAGATATTGGCTTCATCATAAGTAAATAATGTTGCTGCTGTAAGCAATTGGACATAATTACTGATTTTTGCTTAAAAGTAGCCTGTAAAATAAACAGGATCAGATTCGATAAAATTATCCTTTTACCTCTAGGGATTTTGGTTTACATGGCTGAAAGTTAATTTTACAAAAACTATTGAAGAGAAAATCATCATGACAGCTCACGAAAGTACTGTAACACATTTATTATGGCTGAAATGCATGTAAAAGATATAAAATGTGAATTACCATACAAATATTTCAACCAAACTACTGCTAACATTGGTGTTTACCATAAATGTAAAGGCCTTTGCGCACATAATTACATATACAGAACTTTCATCTTTAGCCAAATTTGAATCAAAGCATTTTGTCATCAACTTCTCATTGAAAACTCTACATAATCTTGCAGCACGACAGCTTCTATATGGCAAAAAGAGCTACATTAGTAAAACGTGAACACTAACCTTCTCAATATTTATTTGGTGTTTTCTTAACCTTTCCAAATCTGTTGGAATTGCCACTTTAATGAATTTCTGAATTGCAGGTTCGATTCGGCGGAGTTTAACTTTCTCCTCATCTTCAGACATCCTAAAAGCAGCTTTCAAGTCAACAGCTGTCCAATATAACTTCACCAAGGTAAAAACCCCTAAAAACCCAAAAAATTAAATAAGAAAGATAAATTTGAATCACTTTTTAAAGAAATCAGAATAAGATAAATCAGTCTTTCTAATGATCACATATGCCTCAAAACCACAATTAAGTCATTTTAATACTTAATATCTGGATGTTTGCATTTAAATCTATTATCTCTGCTTATTTGCAGGCTTTGGGGATCATTTTTCATCAAACTTAACACTAACAAGAAAAAAAACCAGCTAAGTAATTAAGGCAGAGACAAACATGCATTGCAGCATAATGATACATGAAAAGGTTTGAAAAAACCTTCCAATTAGATGCTTTGATTGATCAGACTTCATATTTTGCCAATTCACATTCAGAATAGTTTTAAAATTTGTAAAACGTGTCCTGAAAAGACACCAGAATAAAATTAATTTTGGAATTACGTTTCCTGGAAATGTTAAGAGCCCCTGAATGAAGATTTGCACTCCAAATTGCCTATGTTCCCTACTGACAGTGACTAAGGTATCACCTAGTGTGGGGTATAAACAGGCTGCTGAAGTATTTGCAGGACCAGTAGGTACATAAGCAGCCTGAATTCTGCTCTCTGCATAGTGTAAAACATAATTTTTGAGTTTCATTTCTCTAAAAGAGAGATGTGTAATAGCATTTATCTACAGAGCACAGGAGTAACATAAAGGTATTCCATTATGCTGAATGCACACAAAGGGAAATAAGACACATGAGAAAGTTTTGTCACAAATGTCAGTAAAAAGACATGTGCTAACTTGGTTTTATGGAAGTACTTGAAGAACATCAGCTACTGTATCAGAATGTTTTCCCCGATTTTCTTCTTTCAGTAACAAAACTGATTTAAAATAATTAACCCAGCATAATCCTCCTGGTACAGGTGAGGCACAGCAGAAGGTAACAGGTTAAAAAACATTCCTGTTTTTCACACAGCCAAACATATTACCAACAGAAATTAGACATCGCTTTTCTCACATCTACCTATGGTGTGAAAATGCAGAGGGAGGGTGTTGATGTTTTTCTGAGACTTGTGATTCCTACAGGCAGAGAACATGAAGGCAGCCGCCAGCTGATGGCACTGGGTCTTTGACTGAACAGTGTTCAGCCCCAGCCCTCTCGTGCAGGCTGCAGGGAGCACACGTACAAACCTGCTCCAAACTCAAAGGAGCCAACTGGGAAGCATCTCCCAGCAAGAAAGGGAAAGCACATCTGGTATAGGGAGGAAGATGGCTGCAAATAAAACAATGCTGCATTTTTCAGAACAACAGAATGCTAACAGGATACTCTCCTCCTTTATCTATGCCACTCAACAAAGAAATTGAAAACTGTGAAAAGCTAAATGTTTACTGAGAGTAGACCAAGTTAGGGGAAGTCAATCTTTAAGATTTCAATGACACATCTTTTCTTTTTTCAGAACCTCAAAAGGAAATTATTTCAACTGACTTTGCAGTCATTGCTAAATCATGTCCACTTCAAATTATAAAGACACACTAACAAGCGGTCTTACAAATCCTCTTCTAACCCAAGGCATTTAATAATAACAACCTTCAAATAAACACACAGTGGATGTGTGACCTCACACTTCTCAGGTTGCAAAAAGAACTTTATACCTTTTTTATTTATTCACTCTTTTCACCATTCTAAAAACAGCAGTTTAAATGCAAGATGATAAAAAATACATTCTATTATACCTTGGTCACTACAGTCCCTAACTTTTGAAAGAGGTACTCATACATCACAGTTGAACTCCATTCTGAGTCTAGAACTGATTTTTTTTTAATAATGTTCAAAAGATAAGAAGCATCATACTCCAAACTGCAGTACTTCCTCTTCAAACACACATTTAATTTCCTGGCAGCTTATACACTAATCCATGAGTTTATGAGCTAGAATTAATTAAAAATTCGTTCCCAAAAGATAAACTTAATAGCCATGTCATACTTTTCCTTAATACTGAATCATCTTGAAGAAGTACTGACGCAAACTCTTCAAACATATAACACAACATGAACTCACAGAAACACACAGCCCGTTCTGTCTTAGAAGAAATACAGCAGAGACTAAGCTAAAGTCACCACAACTTTGGCCTTAACCTTTTGTGACATCTGGAGACTGATGAGAGTCAAAACTGATAGTTTAGATGACTTACAATCTGGAGCACTGTGAAAGCAGAGTTAATGTAAACAACAGCCATGTGCCTTGGGTATATGATCTGAATTCTGAATTTTGAAGATTTGGCTGCATGCAGGGCTCTGGGTAGTAATTTTCTTCTCAGTAGGAATTTCCAGACAGTAACTTTCATGACAGTGTCTACCAATCTCTTAAAGACACTACTGCCTAAAATCCACTGTGCAGCAAGTTTGAAAAAACTAAGAAAGAAATATAAAAACTCCTTGCATTCTCATCAGGTCTCCTGCCTAATTTTCTCTCAAATAGTACAGTAGCTTCTGGAACAAAAATTCTAAGCCATAAATTACCAATGCAATATCTTACTTTTTTTCACATTAATATAATATTAACATTAAATAAATAAAATTAACATTATGCATTTCTGCTTGTTGCTGATGCAATTTCAAGGAAACCTTGCATACTTTATTTGACTTGTGTTCTCCTAAACACCCTTAGCAACTCATTTCTGAAGTAATAATGTCTGTTCTTTCAGCAATCACAGAGTAATAGGACAGTTCAGTTTGGCAGGGATTTTCACATGCCATCCAGTACAAGATAAATCAGATGTCATTGCACAGGCCCTTGTCCAGTCAAGTTCTAACACCTCCATGGATGGACACTTCACACTCACTGGACCCTTCCTTCCATGTTTGACTATTGTCCAGGCTAAAAATAAACAAACAAAACAAAACCAAACCAAACTATGACCACAAAGACCTTCCTTGTAGCTAAACCAGCGTGTGTCCACTGCTCCTCATCCCACTGTCGTGCAGCCTGGCTCTACAGCTTTTACCTGCAGCAGCAAGATCTCCCTTTCCCTCACCTTTCTCTTAGGGTTGAACAAAGCCACCTCTGTTTCTCCTAGAATATCATGTGCTCCAGCCCCCTCACCAGCATGTGGTCCACCACAGCACTTGGGTCCTTTTCTGTAAGGCTGCTCTCCATCAAGTCTTCCCTGTCCTAGGTCAATGGCTTTCTTATTGCCTCTGCTGGAATTTTTGAGGTTTCTGTCTGCCCATATCTCCATCCCATCAAGATCCCTCTGAGCAGCATCCCTGTCTGGCCTAGGAACCACTCTCCTCAGGCAAGTGAAAACACTGCACTCAACTTCAGCTTCTTAGGAAGATGACTTGCCTCTGTCCTTGGATCTGAGTATCAGTGACTGAAACAACACTAATCCAGAAGTGATCAAGACTGAGATGCAGAATAACCTTCAGTAAACTATGTAAATGAAAAAGACACATCCAAAGCAGGCTATAGCAGCACAAGTCTCATAGCTGCAGTCAACCAGAAGTAAAATTCTTCCCAGGTATGGTAATATACTTGTTATTTCAGAAAATGCTGCTAACACACCTCAAATGTTAACACTCATGAACTTCTGTTAAACTGCCTAGTGTTCTCCACTGAAACCCAGTACAACAATGCACAACAAACCTCAGGAGTTCTGCTTGCCCAGGGAAACAAAACGTAATTCACTGATTTGATTTTAATTCGCTCACAACACTCTAGACAACCACTGCCACTAGAAAAAGTACCTCCAGCATAAATGCCTTGTTGATAAGGGTTGAAAAGCCAAAAAGTTTTTCCCTGTAAATAAAATCAATTAGAATATAAGGACATACAACAGCTTTCTCCTTAGGGTGACCTGAAACACTTCCTAGAGTGGCCCTAAAATTGCAGTGACACTATTGCTCACTTGGCTGAGGCCTGCAGTTAATGAGGAACACGCTCCTGTGGCAGGCTACAGCCAAACTGCACTTCGGGACTAAATTACGTCTTTTTCATCTGTAAAATGAATCAAAGTAACTTTGTTAGGCTGAAATAAGGCACAGTCACATCCCCAGTGTGTTCACAAAGTAACATGAAACTGCTTAGTGGGATAAACAGCCACACGTGTGGGATCTCCCACAGAACACCCAGAATCAGCAGCTATACATTTCAGGCTGCGGCTCCCAGCAGATCTGTGCTCTTGTGGATCATCTGACAATAGACTTGATCCAGGCA
Organism: Acridotheres tristis; assembly: GCA_037013685.1. NCBI lineage: Eukaryota > Metazoa > Chordata > Aves > Passeriformes > Sturnidae > Acridotheres > Acridotheres tristis. Next base: position 90,032,358 of record CM072886.1, read on the forward strand.
AGGCAAGGCCACATGACTGCATTCGGAGAAATCAGGACAACAGGCACTTTGTCTTAGATTTATATGTTTAAGCCAGCTGCAGAAGGGCAGAAAATACCTAGTGACTAACACGTGAAAACCTTCAGCTGAACCAGTGGAGCAAGTCTGCAGTGGGCTGACGCCTGCCATAAGAGGCCACAGTAGTTCAACCTGCAATCAGAACCCTAATACTGAACTCTTGGCATTAACAGAACTACACCTCTGGTCTCACCCCAGAACCACACAGTCACTTAGGTTGGGAAAGACCTTTGGGATCAACTCCATCAACATCACCCTGTCAACTAGACCATGGCACTGAGTGCCACGGCCAGTCTTTCCTCAAACACCTCCGGGGACAGTGACTCCTCCACCTTACTGGACAGCCCATTCTCAATGTCTAAGTAACCTTTTTGTGAAGAAATTCTTCTTGATGTCCAACCTAAACCTCCCCTGGTGCAGCTTAAGACCAACAAGTACCGGAGGCCTACCCTGCCTGTACTATGCCCTGGAAAGGCAAAGCGAATGTGAAGAAAGCAGAAGCATAAAAACTAAAGACAAGCTTAAAGTCATATAACGGCTTTGAGCAGACTAAACTAGTTCTTTTTTACTAGCTCTGACTTACAGTTTTAAAAGCTTGGGCAATGCTAAGCTTAACAATTTGTCACGCCGCAAAGAATAAGTAAGTAAGTAAGTAAATCAGTAAATAAACAAGACAATCCAAGCTGGTGTGACGAGTTCTGTCCCGATGAGCGCCCCACAACCCGACCGCGGGGGCCCTCGGGCCCAGCCGCTGCTGGGGGCACCCCCGGCTGGGCACACCCAGCCCCTCCGCCGGGCCGGGCCGGGCCGGGCCGGGGGAGCGGGACGAGCCCCGCCGCTCTGCCACGGGCCCGGGCCCGGCCGGGGGAGCGGCGGCCGCCGCGGGCTCGCCGAGGGCCCAGAACCGGGAGTCGCGGGCGGAACCCGGCGCTCGCTCCGCGCTGCGGCTCCCGCCGGCCCCGTCCGCAGCGGCCCAGCCCAGGGCTCACCGTGCGCCCGCCAGGCCCCGGCCGGCCCTTCCCTTCCCTTCGCCTCGCTGGCGCGGAGAGCGAAAGCGAAAGCGGAGCCACCCCGGCCCCGCTGCCCGCGGGTCCCCGTTCCTTCCCTCCGCCCCCTCCCTCCCGCTCTCGGTCCCTCACCATGGGGCGGCCGTGTGACGGGCGCTGAGCGGCGGCCCCGGGACGCTGGGCGGGAGCCGGCGCTGGGCTCCCCCTCCGCCGCGGGGCGCGGCCCAGCCCCCGCCCCCGCCCGCCACACGCACACCCCCTCCGCCACCCCCGGCCATCCTCCACGGGGTGGTTCCCCTTCGGGAACCAGCGGCCGGGGGCTGGAGGGGGACGGAGAAGAGGAGGAAGGGAAGGAGAAGGAGGTGGAGAAGCTGTCTTGGCCACGGAGCGGGTACCGGGAGTACCGGGGATAAGGGTTTATCGGGAGGGAAAAGTTAAATTTATTCTTCTGAAACAGACCCAAAGATTCTCGACAAAATTTTAAGAGCTTTTCATAGAATCATAAAGTATTCTTAGCTAGAAGGGACCCACAAGGGTCATCGAGTCCAGCTCCCGGCCATGCACGAAACACTCCAAGAGTCACCCCATGTGCCTGAGAGCGGTGTCCAGGCGCTTCTTGAGCTCTGCCAGGCTGGTGCTGTGACCACTGCCCTGGGGAGCCTGTTCCAGTGCCCAAACACCCTCTGGGTGAGGAACCTTTTCCTGATATCCAGCCTAAACCTCTCCTATTACGACTTCAAGCCATTCCACTAACATGCTTTGAAAATAAATTTGAAAGTAAGTGTAACCTGTTTGTGCCTGACACACTGACTGTGGGATCCTGCCCCGACACCACATCCCCTGGCTGGCAGAGCATCTGCCCCCTGTAGGGGTGCCCGCAGCTGTGGGGCAGGTGGAGCAGAACCTCCGAGGGCAGCCTGGTATCACTGCTGATCAATTTATCACATCTGAGTAGAAGTAAGTGTAAAACTGTCTGGCTACCTGGTAATATCTGTAGAGCAACTATGTTACGTCAATATCAGACCATTTTTTAGCTAAACATGAATAAAACAAAGTTAAGAAAGATCTCCAGACTAACAAATATGAATGTATGTTGATTGTGATGTTCTAAACAAGATTTATGTTATCTGTCCGTCTGTTGTTCCATGACTTTTTGGCCGGTTCCAATCTAATTTGGAGGAAGTCATTATGGTCCTGTAAGTTTTGTGCAAATTGATATGTCACCAAGGAAATAAACCTATATTTGTTTCCTCAGTGAAGGAATAATAAGCAAAAAGCTCAGTTCTTACACATTCTTCCAGCAACAAATAGCTAGTCAGTGTGTATATATTAGCCATCTACTTTATGTAGACATAGTTCCAGACTGCTTGATAGGGTTTTTAGAGGGCTAATGGACAATAAATTTTAGTTATAATTAAGCCTATTTAAGGGCTGAAGAATCAAAATGAACAGAATCCCATGGCTTCATTAGTTCTGTCGTTCACAGTACAGCTTCTGGAATGGCAATGGAATACTGGGGAATGCCAGGGTACTAAAATATAAAGCTTACATTGAACATATATTTAAAAAAGTTTAAGGAGGATGACACAGGCTAGCAGTTTCACAGTTTGACCCAGATGAGGGGCAGAATTGTGGAAGTGCTGGCCTTGGATACAGTCATTAAATGCCAATAATTAAATGCCTGTCAACATATTTTTATGAAAAATATTTGGTTAAATGGGTTTGAATTTAACTTTGGTAGATAAAGGTGGTAATGCTGAAGTATTAGCTTCCATCTGACGTGAAGCAGTATGCTATTTTCATAAATACCATGAGGAGTGTAAATGCTGTGTAGTTCACAGAATCATAGAATTACAGAATGGGACAGGTTGGGAGGGACCACAGTGGGTCACTGGGTCAAATCTCCCTGCTCAAGCGAGGTTATCCTACAGCACATGGCACAGGATTACACTCAGATAGTTTTTGAGTGTTTCTACTGAGGGACAGTCCACATCATCTCTGGGCAACCTGTTCTAGTGCTTGGTCACCCACACAGAAAAGAAGCTTTTCTTTGTGTTCAGGTGGCTCTCCTTATGCATCCATTTCTTCCTGTGGCCTCTTGTCCTGTTGTTTGGCACCACCAAGCAGAGCCAGGCTCCATCCTCTTGACACCCTCCCTCCCGATACTTGTAGAAATTGATGAGGTCCCCTTGCAGTTGTCTCTTTTCAAGGCTGAACAAGCCCAGCTCCCTCGGCCTTTTCTCATAGTAAGTGATAATAAGATCATAAGTGACTCAGGTGACAGTTCTTGAGAGGAGTGACTCTAAGGTTATCTTGGTGTTATTCTTGACCTGGTGCTATTATAAATCACAGAGACAAAAATACCAAATTACTACTTTTCTCTTATAAATAGACATAAGAGCAATTAGCCTAGATAAACTCCTTTGAATTGCTTTGTAAGCTATTCTGCAAAAATACTCCTCTCAAGCCAGTCAAATTGGAGGTTATGCATTCAAGATAAAGCCTTAAAGGCACACCTGGAATCTGGGAGAATGACTGACATGAGAGTGCTAAAGAGGACCTGGACTTAATCAGCTAAACATGAGGTCTCAGAACAAATCTTTTGATAGCTAATACTCTGAAGAAAACCAGAGGAACATCAAATACAACTGGAATGGATATTCCCTCTTTTTATAGAACTGATGAAACCATTATCAAAATAATGCATTCAGTCTGAGCATTAACACTTCAAACAAATGTTAAACACCGAAGAGAGTCCACAAGAAAGTTGTGAGAGGTGTGGAAGATGTGCATTAACAAAAGGTATTTTAAAATTATAATCCAATGCAGGTGAGGAGGTACTTTTGTCATAAGCAGACATAAGTAGTAGTACTTTTCTAAGTAGTACTTAGAGATATTTGAGAAGTGTTGGTTTCCAGAAAATTATAAAACTCTGAAAGCAAAACTAGAATAAAAATGAGACTAGAAACATGATAAATCTTAGTTTGCTATAGGATCAAATTGTCTGTGAAACTGTTTTGAAACAATGCAAAATTGTGAGTAAAAATATGGAGTTTTTTTCAAAGATACACTGTAGTTCAAGCATAAACAGCAGAATACATTCATCCGATATGGAGGTGGCACAACCACAAGGTTATACTCAGCCAATCCTTTCCTTCCACTGGATGGCTCCAGAAAAAAACCAAGAAGTCTACTTGTACAGCAGTAAAGAAGGAACATGATCATGGTATTTCCAAAAGGAAAAATTTTTTTCTGTGTGAATTCTAACAGGCAATATCTGAAGAACTCCTGGCATATTCCATTGTGAACATGAAGTTCATGGCTGACTATCCAGTTCTTCTACCAGGGCTAATGCGGCTTTCCAGACAACCCAGCGGTGACTTCAGAGAAGTCCAAATCTCCTCGAGCTAAAAAAGACAATGCAAAATGCTGTCACTCATGTAAAGATCATCAAAGGAACAAGAGTTCCACCTTCAGGTCTGGGAAAATACTACCTCTGATGGCAAAAAGATATCTCAGGAAAAAAATAAAAAACATTCAGACAGAGTTGGACTTCCTGAATTACAGACAGACTCAGACTTTTATTGCAAGTCAATTATCAATTCTGAGTGGTCTCCTACAGATGTGATGACTATGTGCATCCCTATATAGTTATCAAACTGTTGTGTATTGCCAGTAAATATGTAGGAGAAAATGATGGAGAATCCCAGAAAGGCACAGAACTTTGTTGTACATCTAAGGAAAAGATTACAGTAGTTTCTTTATCTTTTTCCACATGAGATCATTCATAGTTTTCAGCTACATGGATTCAGAACGTGCAATTAATTTAACACGCTTAGCTCTATTTCCGGTAATATTTCCTTACACACAGACTCTCAGATAACTCATGCTGGGGATATTTCAGTGAGTGTTGCTCAATAGACACAGAACTTCCAAGATGCTTACATTATGTTCCCAAACATGTATCTTTGTCCAGTACAGTGTTTCAAAGTTCTGTTGCGTTTTGCAATGCATTATTACTACAGATACACTGACTTCACTCTCAAATGGCTTGAGCTGGCAAGAACCATTCATAAAGTTTCCACTGTGTCATGGAAAACAGCCCTTACTCTGTTACAGTGAACATTGCTCTTTCTCACAGTCTTTCAGGAGCAGAAGCTTCTTTGAAATGAGATCCCCTTTTAACATACATCCCTGGAAAAAAATAAAACTCTTTCCATAATTCTTGATTGAGGGATCTTCTCTGGAATATGTGGTAGTGTTTTATAAAACCATATTCTTGATGTAAGCAAAATACTGGGGGTTAATTTGGGGATAAACTGTTTCCTCCTGCTGGCAAAAGTTATGCTATAGTTTTTGACAGTTGCCAGAATTCTGATCCAAAGTTCCTTCTCTGTACTTTGTGGAAAAACCATCTCAGATTTGGTTGAGGATCATTTGTACAGTATTATAGAAAGTAGGGCTCTCAAATGGGAGTGAAATGGAAGAGGTTTATCATAAACTAACGTTTTTGCAGTAGCAGTAATACTGCATAGGGTGTAAAAATAGGAGAGATAGAAATTAGGGCAACGCAGATTCTGTTTTGGTAGAAGCACTTCCTTACTGGTTGCACTAGTTATTTGGGTCTTTTCCAGCATGTTAACAGGTCTCAGAGTATGACCTTAAAGCAGGAATCCTTTATAGTACTACTGATCTACCCCTGTAAGGGTCATAGAGGAAAGCCTGTACAGAGAGGGTGGGTGCAGAGACTTACAACACCCGGTGTGCAGTAAGATTTCCCTTCAGACAAGAGCAGGGTGAAACAAGCATCACTAGCTGATGGGAGCTCGTGTTGCTGGCACTTAGGGAATGTGCACCTGTGGCACTCTGCCTGGGGTGCCTTGGCTGTCTGCTGCTGGCAGAACCAATGGAGGTAAAACATTAAAAAATGTGATGCCAGGGTTGTGGCCATACCTGGGCCATACCCATGGCTAGAATTTCATTAAAATCCACGTTTGGTGTTTTCTTCCCAATGTCTTTTTGCCCCCACTGAAGAGGATTTCTCCCACTCAGAGCTACTGATCAACTTTCAGCATGTGCTGTAGCAATGATTTATGAGACATTCCCAATTTTGTTTGTTAGGCATCTGAGCATTTTTGTTTCAGAAGAAGGTTGAGCTCACTCATCTGAAAAGCTTTCAGTGGGAATGTCTTTTGTGCACATTTGTCTTTTGTTGTACTGGGCTGTATTGGCATCACCTTAAGCTAAATCCCGACAAGTCACTCCAATTAAAAAAAAAGGAGTTTACACACAAGGCAGTTTTACCAATTAAAGGAAGTTGGTCAATTTCCTGGAGGTTTTTATTCAAGGCCTTAGAAATTCTCTATCAAATCTTAGTGCCAATCAAGACGGTGGTAACATTTCCATTAAAATCAGCATGGTGAGGATTTCATTCTTTGTCAAGGTTCCAGTGCTTCCTGAGTAAAAAATAAAAAAAAAGACTAACTATATTCAGGGATAAAAAAATAGAAAATGGTAAATCAACTGAACAAGCATTCATTCATCCATCCAGTTCATCCACGATATTTACCAGAAAATATTCCTTTTCTAAAACCATTCAGCCATGAAAGAAGGATTCAGGATGTCTTCTAACTGGAGAACCATATGTGTAATATCATCATCTTAAATTTATAATCAATTTATTTTAAAGTCTTTTTCTTGCTTAGTTAGGAACATACATCTCATTCTGCTGTTTCCCTAACATGTTCAGATCATGAGCAACTGCCTGTTCGATAAAACCTTCAGGGAATTTGAGAAAAAAATAAAATTTAGAGTACTTATATTCATTTAGGGTCCTTTTCCACCGACCTGATGTTACATATTTATTTCAAGATTTTTAGAGTTGTCTTTGCCTTCTCTCTTCCCCCTCATGGGATAACCAGGAAAACATTGTTCAGCTCTGCCAAAGAGGTTCCTTGTGCTGAGAGGTGAATAAACAAAGGGGCAGGGACTCTTTCACTACTGCAGATTGCTTAGAGCTCCATCCAATATGGTCTTGAACATTTCCAGGGGTAGGGCATCAACAGCTTCTCTGGACAACCTGTTTGAGTGCTTCACAACCCTCACAGAAAAGCATTTCTTCCTAATATCTAACCTAAATCAACCCTCCTATAGTTTAAGGATTTCAAGTTGTCATCACATTGATCAGGAATTTACCTGTCAGTACAATGACCTATTAATCACACTGCTGATTCCAAGGCTTTGTGTGCCATAGAATCTTGAATTGTCTCCAGCAGTGGCCACAAGTGCACAGTGAGCTCAGAGTAAGAAACCGTGTGTGCTAGTTCCTCCTTCTTATTCTCCCAGCCTTCACCTTTTTTGGAGGAGAGGGCTTCCTGAACCAGAATTGGTTTGGATTGTCAGTAATCTCTGTGGATCTCTCTTCCAAATGCTCAGTCTGTCTCCCCTGGAAAGTAAGGCTGTTTTGGGCTTAAAGGTCTTTTGACAAAGATTTTCACAGGTCTGCTGCTGTCTGTATAAAGAAACTGTTTCTTCTGACAGTTCTTTGCTGTCCAACTTCCTCTTGCTACTCATTGCTCCAATGACCTCATTTCTGCTTTGCATTGCCTTTTGTTAGGCTCAATCGCTCCTTGTGGTCAATGTACTCAATAACTTTGATCATACTTGTAGTTTTTCTCTGGGTGTTTCCCATTTCTGATTTTTTTTTCTTTTTTTAATGAGGTGAAGAGACCAGAGCTGCACACATTATTCATTTTGTGGGCAAATACATATTTATGCAAGGTTATAATTGTATTTTCTATTTTGTTGCCTATTACTCTAGTAACAATTCCTAGCATTTGATATATCTTTTTTTTTTTTTTTTTTAAACCATGTCTGAGAAGTTTTACTGCAAGTCTTCATTCTAACCTCAAAGACTTACTTGGAGTGGTAATGGCCAAAAAAATGGATGGCTCCTTACCTTAAGAATGGGCCACACAGTTGCACTGAAAATGATTGAAGGCAACATAATGAATAAAGCAATTGTGCAGAGGAATACTTCTGCTCAAAGGAAAGTCAGGATGAGTCAGAAGTGAAGGAATGGCTGAGGTATAGTTCAAAATCTATTGCTAGAAAGTATGTGTCATTTCTAATACATGGCAAGTGGTATACAATTTTAAATGTAACTGAGAAATTATCTTAGCAAGATAAAAAAGATGCCATAAAATGTACTTTCTCAAATGAGAAACTTCTTTGCCCAGTGCTACTTTGATTATTTCTGTCTTACACATTTTCCAGAATCATCAAATTCTTTGCAACGAAGGAACCCCTCATGACCTGGATCTTTATAGTGATGCTTGCTGGTATTATCTTGAAAAGTTTAATTTGCTTCTAGCAGAAGTCAGACCCTTTTCTCTGAAAGACACAAAATGAGAAGGTAGTCACTTATAATTAACTCCTTCACTGTCTCCTGCTTCTTCGTAGGTCATAGATGTATCTAAGACATGAAGAGGGATGCTGGCATAAGACAAATGGCTTAAGTTCACATTTCGAACTTGTTTCTTTCTTCCCTGATAGACAGTTTTAGTGCAGAGGTGCTCTTATTGAAAAAGAAAAAAAGAAAAGCACGTATTGAAAAAGAAGATCGATGATCTAGCATCAAAGATGCAAAGCTGAAGGGTTTCAACTCAGTTGTGAAGTCAGGCAGATCTTTTCATTGCTTCATAGGCAGTGCCGTGTATGCACTAAAACTGTGAAGCTCTCAACTTCTGTAACACTACAGACTGAAGATTCTGCATAAACAGATATGCAAAGAGACTTGATTCCATAGTAAGAATCCTTTTTATAAATAATCTTTGAATCTTACTCTATTTTCCTTTAGTATGGCAGTAAGAGTTTGAAGTCCTGGAGTACAGTCTTGTACAGCCTCTGAAGCCTATTTTTCTTTAAAATGTGGTTGAAATTTGGTTTTCTTGATAAGTACTTTGGGATACATGCTCAGCTAGCTATGTGGAGAATTAGCAGTGCAAGTCCCATTAATGCGAAAGCTACTACTAATTCCCTGCATATCATACTGAATATTTACATCTTTGTTTAGTATTTAGATGAGTCATGATAATATTGCTTTCTCCTTGCTGCAGCTCTCTGTAATATTAAAAGGGAAAATGTAAACATGTAATAAAGACCATTTTTAGTTAAATATGTTCAATTCTATTTAAAAGATAGTATAACTACAGTTTGAATTAATCCGTAAATTGTGACTAAAATGGCTTCATTTCATATCTTGGAAATAGCAGATTGGATTAAACTTCTGTGGGCACTGTGAATGTAGATTATTTCTTTGTGTGAAAAAGCTCTGAGTTTCAGAGTAGCTTTAGAGGGGCATTAGCTTAATGCTGGGGTGGTACAGAGAGTGAGTTATATTAGCAGTTTTGTATCTGGTGGCAAATACTGTCCGCAGGATGGATTTCAATCATTTATGAATGGTTGTCTTCTACATCAGCTGCAGACAAGTAAAACGCTGGGAAAACAAAAGAATTCTAATTGTTGTGTGACTGCGTTGGCAATATTGCACATTGATTGCACAGTTTTAGGAGCATGATAGGATCTTATTTTCAGTCTATCTGACTGCTTCCTGCTGAGGGTCATGTCTGAGCTGGACAGCATTCCCAAAGTGAACAGGAAGGAGGGGATCTACACAAGATAGCTTTTATGAGCCCTAGGCTTCAAAATAAACCAAGACAACACTTCTATCGAGCCAAGTGCTAGTTATCTTTCTTTGGAGGTAGTTTCTTGTGTTTCTTAGTTGGTCCTTTCAGTTGTCATTTTTAATGTGACTCTCAATATCTTAGGATTTCATTGTGTGTTTACTGCTCCACTGCTGTACTTATTACTGACTTTTCAAGTTTCCTGCTATGTCTAGAACAGAACTATGGCTCAACAGAAATAGTTGTCAACATTTTCCCAAGAGATACACCAAAAATTTGGAGAGAGACAGGATCCAGTACCTCAGGAGATCATCACTGTTATTCTTGATTTCTCTTATGAAAAATAATCAGGTTCTCTTCACTAGTCCCCTTCACTGCTCAGCATCAGGCCTTGGAAGCACATGGGGAATCTGCCAACACTTTCACTTCTAGTATTGGAAAATTTAGAGGTAAGACCAGGACAAACTTGATCTGGGTGTCTAAGAATGGGGGCTGCAAGAAGCAGGCCAGAAGTGATGCAGTTCCTGGATGAGAGCAGGAACCTGATCTGCATGGCAAAAGGACTGCAGTGAAGGTAGGAATGAATTCTGATTCAATTTGTTTGTCTGGGAAGTCTAGAAGACACATGGGAGGAAAGTAGTTCAAGACCCAAGCTAGAATGAGCATTAAAATTTTGCACTAGCATGTTTTTAACCTAATGCTATGTGAGTTAAACTTCTGGTTTAGGGCTGTGACTCAGGGCTTTGTCAAAGTAGAGTTTGGCTCCCCTAAAGATGATTCTTAGCTCTTTAGTGAATCAGATGAAAGTTTTTTGGGAATATAAAAGTGCCTTGTGATTCTCAGGAGTGTTTCAGAGCTGATCACTAAAGAAATTTCCTGGGACTAGTTGAACCTTGGTCCTACTGTTCAGGTTAATGGCTCAGAGCAGAACTAGATGTTCTGATGCAATAAACAAGATTCCTGTAGGATTCCCTGCTTTAAGCTCCAATTAAATTGTAAGATTTATGTTAACACATATATTTATGCCATTTCAGGAGCACCTTCAAAATAAATTTCAGGATAACAAGTTAGTTCTTTCATGAACTCCCTCACTGTAACCCTCTGTTCTGTATGACTTTCTTTCCAGGATTGCAAGCATGGAGATGAAAAGCTGTCCCACCAATTGATGCTCTTCATGCAACACCCAGCTCTCTACCAGTGGTGGCTCCTAGGAAAAAGGCTGTATGCAGATACAAGTGGAGGAGCAGTGAAGTGACTCGTGTTTCCTGTGGAAGTCTGTCTTCACAGGTAGCTCTGCAACGAAAGAACATAAGTGGGATGGTAGTTTGGCTCTGCATCCTTTGGATAAGGAAGGAGTTTTCAGAGAGCAGTAGGATGAGCTTGCTGATTGGAATGCTGGGATCTGCCATCTTCCAGCCCACACCCTACATGTGTTTCTTGTTATTAATAGCCTTGTTCTTTACATTGCCACCCTCAGAATACTCTGCCACTAGTCTTTTCTCTCTGTCCTTCTTGTTCCTTCTCCAGCTCTGTTACCCTATGGATGACTCATCCCAAAAGCTTTTCCTTCTTTCCCACTGTCCCAATGCCCTGGGCCTATACTGCACTACAGCAGTGCTAAAAGCATTCCTAACAATACATAACGAGGACAGTACTGTAAGGACAGGAAGAGGTCTCAAAGATACACTTTCACCACCACTCTTAGCAGGGTGGAGTCTTCAGTAGTTTTGTTCTATCCTCTTCAGTTGCTGAAGCAGCTTCCAAAGACCAGGCAAGCTGCAAGATATCGTAACATTTCAGAAGAAAATGGTATGAAAGTTAAAATTTTATTGTCAAATGTTAGATTGATGTAATTATAGAAATGTATTTATTTTATCCGTTTATTTTATTCTTTTGTGGGTTTGTATGTTATAAAACAAACTGGAAACAACAGAAATTCAAACTATACAAAACTGACTCTTTAATAATATATAATTTTATTAGCATGAGGCATGAAGATTGGAGATGTTATGCTTTAAAACTCGTATTTTTCAATTTAAATTTCTCACATAATGGTCACATTTTATCACAGTAAGTGGGAATCTTGCCATTAATTTCAATATTTGACTCATTTAGGAATAAAAAAGATATCCTATTTCAGTGTTGAGATATTGGAACTCAAGCAAAATATCATGATTATACAGCATAGATGTGTGCTTTAGAATTTAGGTTGGGGGTTTTTTTGCTTCACACTGCAGGTGGGCTCTGTAGTTTTTGTAGTGTTTCTTCCCTAGATTGATGTCCAGTCTCTCAGCAACCCTTCAATAGACATTTTCTGCTAAGGCAGAGTGTTATTTGTCACTAAGTGCATGTGGATACAAACTGAATCATCAAATCAGGACTTAAAAAAGCAAGAGAAAGAGAGAGAGAAAATAAAGGTGATTGTTCTATACAAGACAATTAACATCGGGACCTTTACAAAATGGGGAAATGGTAATTCCTAGAAGATGAGTTGGATATTCATGGACACAAGCAGATTAGCTGCTGTTACAGATAGTGCCAAACAGAAAGCTTTTGTAGTTTTTCACTGCCTGCTACTTCATTTAATCATTTGCAGCAATGAGGAGTGACAGTAAAGGCACACATACAGGAAAATCAATGTGATAATGTGTATATATGTATTGCACGACATCCGTGAATGCACCAGAGGTTATCCACCATCTACTGCTACACTTCTGTCTTATAAGAGAAAATGGAAGCAGAGTCTGAATAAAAAGAACAGTGGGAATCAATCAATTTCCTGCCAATGTGCAGACATCTCTATTGACAATCCTTAGCAAAATTACAATATGTTGTCCAAGATCTGTGTTTGGCAGAGATGGCTGATGAACCCTTAGGTAGTGTGCTGATTTTTTACATCTAATTCTAATTTTTTTCTCTGACTTAGGCATTGTTGCTATGGTCTGTGATCCAGCTCCATCTAGCTACACTAAAGGTTTTGAGAGACTGGGCAGTTGTTGGAAGCATTGACTGAAAGGTGACTAGAAAGAAGGGGAATTTTATCACCTAACACTGAAATTTCCCTGACACTCCTTGTGTGTAGAATTTTTACCGCAGGCTTCCGGGCTGCAAACCTAAATAGCACAGCTCAGATGTTCAGCACAGAGGGGGAGTTTGATGACAAACTGAGTGTGCAAGGTGAGGGAGAACTGCAAAACCAAAAGATGATCAGTCAGACAAAAGCAAGAGGCTGAAGCCAATGGGACTACCAAGGGAAAGAAGAAAAGAGTGAAACCAGATTTCTGGATGTAAATCTGGTTGCAGTGTAATTCCCATCATCCCAGGCTATAAAGTAACACACCTGGAGCATTTTTTGGGTCAAAAAGTGCTCCAATTAAAAAAAAAAAGGGTATTTTTAAAAGAGGCAGATGCTTAGAAAAGAGAGGCCAAGTGAGGGGTGCAGCAGGGATGTGGGTGACCCTGGTGCAGCAGGACAGGTGAGGGCAGGTGTCCTGAGGTGCAGGACCTCAGGGCTGTGCCACCTGAATTCCAGCAGCAGAGCAGGGTTTACCTTCAGCCTTTACTTCAATTAAGGCATTGATAAGGCTTTCACTCTTCCCTGTTTGTCCTGAAACTTGGAAAGGATTTTCTGCTTTAAAATCTCCACTTTTCCACTGTCATTTGGTTGAGCCCACCCGGTGGGGTCTGGGGGACAAATCATAGCGTAAGATTTGTTTGCCTAGAAAACGTGACTAGAGGGGACATGAAATAATATTATAGATGTCCATGGCACAGGTGGCTGAAGTTGAACAATTTGAAGAGAAAAATATGTTCTTGGGCTTAAACAAGATGAATTCCTGCAGCAAAAAAGCATATTTTCGTGTAATTGTGGAGTATATCATAGTGCTTATACAGGAATGGGGAGAAAAAACTTTCTTCAGGCACAGAAGATTCTTCTTTGCTCTTATTTCCTAACTTCTAAATGCTTGACTACAGCTACATAACTTTTTTAACAATTTTTTCTGAGTGTGTGAAATACATGTATAGAGTACAGCAACTGTTCAAGTGTGAATTTATTTTTAAATAGAATTGACTCCTTGTATTAGTATAGGTGCTATGGAAGTAGAAACATTTCTGTATTATCACCATCTATCTTTTGAAAACGAGATATATATTTTTACCTTGGCAATTCTGGTAGCAAGGTGGAGGCAGTTTTACAATAATCTGAATATATTTCAGGTGTGCAGTTCATTTTTGTACCTAATGAAAAACTCTGTGCCCAAGTGGGTGGATAGAAAATAAGAAGCTTTTGGATTAGATAGAGAAGGTGAAACATGTTACGTTTATGCACATAACGTAGATATTTCAGTACATTTGATAGTCACTATTAAATACCATTTTTAATGCATGTGATGGCAATCAGTTTCCTTTCAAAACCATGATTCCGGGGGTGGGGGGAGAAATGTCTGTACCTTTCCGAAACGAATACAAGTGTTTCATTTAATTAAAGCAGCAATCACATTATTTTGCAGTCAGATTTCTCCTGTGGCCCCTGTGGTGCTGTAGGAAGCTATGGAACAGAAGCTGGCACAGGCTGACAGGACTGCCAGCAGAGTGGGTGCTCACTGATGGGGCAGCACTCGGGTTCTCCTGCACCCACTGGAGCCTGGCACCTTTGCTCTGAAGCTGCCCCAAAAGGCTACCAAGTACTTTGCTCACACACATTTGGTAATTAACAGTGAAATGATGACTAGGAGTGCTGAGGCAAATTAAGAAGCACGTTATCAAGAGATTGCTGTGGAAATGGTCCAACAGTCTGCACCAGGGAGGCTTAGGCACAGAACAGAAGGAGACCTGCAGAGATGTCTGAGGTTGCATATTGGAGTCTTCTGCCCCAATCCCGTGCAAAATGATGGAGAGTCCAAAAGCACCTGCCAGTCCTGCCAGCTGGGAGGTCTCAGCTCAGTACAGACAGCTGCTGTCCCTGTTGCCCAGCTAACCAGCTGGAGTCTGGGGAGAAAGATGCTCCCTAGTTACTCAAAAGTCATCTTTTGGGAGGACTACAGAGCTTTACTTCTTTCAAGCAGCCTCATTCGTGACCTGGTGTGATGAAATTCTCTGTGTTCTTTAGTGCTTCCTTGGTAAAACCAGCAAAAATGGCTCTTTTATCTGAAAGGGACATTATGTTTGATATAGAAAAAGTAAGCATTCCTTGGGAATTACCTGTGGTGGCTGCTCTTCCATTATTTTCTCTAACCCTTCCTTTGGTAACAAAAAGGGGCCCTTCATTCGTCAGAAGCATTTTAGGTTGATATAGATTATCTGGAAGAAAAAGAAACATCACATACAGCAATCAGGGTCACATTGATTAAGTTGTGCTTTTTTTTTTTATTCACTTGTGTTATTTTGATATAAAATATGAAACATGATTCCAGTAAACCACTTCTGAAATACCCTGTGGCCTCAGAGCTTATATTCTTTCTGTGTGCTGTGCCTTTTAGAGCAATTTCATCCAGCCTTTGTATCAGCTTCCACTGAATGTCTTAGAAATGTTAAAATCATCTAATTCAGCATTATTTGATTGCTGCATATCAATACAGAAAACAGCACATGGCAACATTCTCGTCCTTTGTGCAAAAAAAAAGCAGCATTATTAATGAGAAAGGAAAAAAGGGAAGTATGACAATAAATTCAAGAGGCTGTTCATTTAAACAGCTTCTAAATGAAACATTTGCACTTTGTGAATAAATCTACATCCTGATGCCTGATATCTGAAGCAAATCTTGACACACCTTGGGGTATCTTCATGTTTGGGAGATGGATCCAATTTTTAGGGTAAATCTGCCGCGTTCCACAGGTTTGGCTCTCAGTATTCTCTTCTCAACATGATTGCATCATAAATTCTGCGCTCAGTAGTTCATGTTTCTAGAATGAATGAATCCTGGGAAGGAGACACAGCAGAAGGAAAACAGATATGCTATTTCTTGGCTTCCAGGTCCCATGTGAGCTATTAATTACAAAGCAATCCTAAGAAAGAATGCCGATATCTGTGTATAGCCCCCTTACCAAAATAAACTTGGTCCAGAATTCACATACACCATTAAAATTCAGAAATAATTCCAACATATTGAAATATTAATTTTAAATGCATTGACCTAGGATAGTAAAACAGAGGGTGAGGCATGGAAAAGGGAGAAGTACCAGGAGTAGCAGTGCATGACAGAGATGGATTGCTCTTCTGAAGATTTTCCTGTTTTCCTGGTGGATTGGAAGATGCTCTCTCTCATGGAATATATACCTTGGCCACAGCAAGTGGGGGGCTGCTGCCCAGGCTCATTACATCCATAATCTATGCAAAACAGCTAAATCCTAGCCTCAGGGGTACCAGCAATTTTTAATCAGAGTTAGATTTAGTATTTTCAAGTCTTCAGATTATTTCCCTTTTATTTCAGACAGGGCTGTGGTCAAGCCATTGTGTGGAAAACATTACTTAAGGTTTAGGGAGGGACTGGTAAACTGATATTTGTAGAGGAATGATTCTAGATTTTGAGATGAGCATGTGAGAAGGAGGAAGACATTCTTTAGATCATCCTTGCTTCCCCTGACTGATAACCAACTACCACAATTTTGAAACCTCGTGATTAGTTTCTTTATGTTTTCAAGGTTGCCTCTGGAAAAAGAAAATAGACACAGAAATTCGATTTTAAAATGACATATCTCCAAAATTGATGGTATTTAGGATGCCCATCACTGAAAAGGTAGCACTTGAAATAAATTGCAAGTGTGATGCATATCAGGGTAAGCCTCAGAATTTTCCCAGATATTCTGAAAAGTCTGGAAAAAGAAATGGGTGCCTGGGGCCCTGCTTAGGCATCTGTTTGCCATATGTTTTCACTAAGGAAATGAAATAAAATGTCAGAAAATCTGCAAGAGGTAAAATGTAGGAGGCACCAAACTAAAAATAGCAAGGCTTACATGGAGACTGGACAGCTGAGTCTTCATGGGCTCAAAATGGAGTTCAGCTAATGCAGTTTCTACCTAGTGCTTCTGAAGCACAGTGGTGCTGGTACTCACGGACACCATAGCTGATCCATGGATCTCCCCCAGTCCCAGAACAGGGAGAAAGACTAGATTGATTGCCACAGTTGGATACTGGATAGACTAGAACAGCAAATTAAAAAGTAACGTGTGTCTGAGGTGCAGGTGACAGACATGAAGAGAAATACTACCAAACAAGGGGTGCAGGCTATCATGACATCACCCCAAGAGAGAGAAATGTCAGTGTGTACTAAATGGTACAGACTACTGGCAGTGAAATAAAGCAAAATGTTGACGGCTCAATTAGGTGGGAAACCACTGGAAAGATGAAGGAGTGCAGGGCAAAAATGCTGAATTATGGGAACAAAAGAAGAGAAAACGTGGAGCAACAAGTGGGAAACAGCACAGAAATTGGAACATAAATATGTACAATAAGGTGCATAACTGTATACAAAAGCTGTACACAAAGTCCATTAAACCTGTTAAAAGCTAGTATACTGTATCCTTCAGAAAACAGGCAATTCAAAATATTTTATTGCTGTTGTGGCTATCAGTGTTATTCCTCAACTCTAGATTTGGAGCTGGTGAAACTGGAACAGCTCTGTCAAAACTAATAGAGACAGCAGCTTGCACCAGCAGGAAAATCGAGTCTTGTCTGTTTGCATGGAACCTTTGTCAAGGTGGTATGTGATGAGATTGCTCTGCTGTTTCCTAAAAATAGAGTAACTGGCTGTGTCAGTTATGCAGTGTCAGCATGGATGTTACTAGGACTGGATGGACCATATAGTCTTTTTGTTGTTATTCACAAATCTTTCATTAACTGATCTTCATTCCTCAGGATAGATTCATTTTTCGAGGATCTCACCTGAAAATTTAGAAGGAAAATGTTGTCAGTGCTTGTGAGTTGTTAACTGTGACTAGTTGCTGCTTGTGATGTATAATTTGTCACTTCAATTGCATTGCAGTTTTTATGCTCCGTGATGGGACACATAAATTATTATGCAAATTTAATCAGTGGAAACAGTAGCAATGACAAAATAATTCACTAACAGATGGATAGGAACCAATTCCTGAGTTACATCCTTTTAGTTCTATATAATGCGATGTTTAAAATCCATGGATAAATGATTTAAAGTACAGGAATATGAATATACTGTATGAGGACAGTCGTCATTGTCAACCAGAGCAATAGCTGTGAACCAAAATATAGTTGTAGAAGATAAAACAAAGGTTTGTTTTACAAGACCTGCATTCCCTGTAATCATATTGATTATTGTTAAATGCACCTGAAGTGTTCAATTCTATGTTGTAGGCTTCTAAAGGAAACTTCTCATTATGTATCCAGGTTCAGCATCTGAATAACACATCTATATTTTCCTGTATTATCTCTTTTAAAATATTTGG
The DNA here is from genome assembly GCA_037013685.1 of Acridotheres tristis. Lineage (NCBI taxonomy): Eukaryota > Metazoa > Chordata > Aves > Passeriformes > Sturnidae > Acridotheres > Acridotheres tristis. Next base: position 90,050,527 of record CM072886.1, read on the forward strand.
AATACACTGGCAATTCAGAGGTCTTTGAGGTTTTTCCTGTTTTCCATGCTGTGTTTCCCTCTAAGCTGCTTGATTTGTACGTCTGTAATTGCAGCTGACTCGGTATCATATTTTTATTCATTCTAGATGCCAAGTTATCTGGACCATCTACAATGTTTTATTGGGGAGATTTATCCTCCTGCTTCCTTCTGAAATCGGAAGAGAAAGAGTAATGAACACATCTGTCTTTTCTGAGCCTCTGTTCAAAATTGTAATACGTGTTTCTAACAATGGACCAATATTTGGTGCAGAAATTTTCTACTCTGTTTCCTGCATGTTCCTTCTAACCGTGTTCCCATTGATCTTTTCTGATATAGCTGTTGTTAGCAGGGTACATTTATTTTAAATTCGCAGTTTACTGCTATTATCCTTTTTCTGCATTTGCTATATTTGTATTACTAATGTTTGACTAGAACTTCTGCATTATCTATATTTCACAAATTTTTTCTTCCCCAGCATGAATTCTTTTCTACTTGCAGATTTGCGTTTTGTTTTTTTTTTTTTTTTAATACCCAGTAGAATGTTCTTGAACAATTTCCAGTTCCTATTAATATTTCCCACTTTAAATTGATGTTCCTCGTACATTAAAGCAACAGGATTTCTTAAGCTTGGACAAATTGTCCCTTTATGTTTCTGAGTGGTATCTCATTCAACGTGCATGAAGCAGGTGAGAGAGGGTTGTGATTACAGGTAGCCAAGTAGGCAGGTCTTTACCATCTTAAAGTGTCTGTCTGTATTGGCTGCAAAATGCCTGTGAAGTGGGATGCAGGAAAAACACAGAACTTCACTAATATAGGTATGTAGTTTCTAAATGTAGCTTATACATAAATATGTGTATATTGAGGGTGCATGCTCAAATTTTTTTTAGTGATAAGGGCTCACAGAAGCAAAAGTCTAAGCTTTTGTTTAGACCAGTGCTTGATGAGTAAGCACACTGTTAGGTTTCAGTGATCCTAAAATTATGATCAGCCTGCACAGCCCATTTCTGGTTTGTCCTGGCCACTGTCAGGATGCTGGACTAGATGGGCCTTCCCTTGGAACTATACAACTCCTTATGTAGTCTTAGTTCATAAAATTAAAACCACCTGCAATTGTGGATCATCTGCGGCTTTCTGACAATATAGGGGTTTTGATTTAAACTTCTTTTCTTCCTGTTCCCTCCCTATTGAATTAGTATATTTTAAATGGTCCAGTCATAAATCACCCTTCTAATAATCAGTATTAAAAACAAACCCATTATATGATATTTTGTGGGGTTTTTTTAAACCTAGTCTGATTGTAACAAATACACAGGCAGTTACAGTGGCATCCTTTGCTTTATGTGTTATGACCTGAAGGTTTCTGCAACTGGTTTGGAGTCCACTGATTTGATGGTGACAGCTCTTCACAATACGGGGAGGGGGGACTACAATTTGAGATTCAAATCAGTAGTCCATTTCCAAAGAGTTCCTATGGTCTAGAAATTTATAGATTTAAAACCAATATGAAGCCAATAACTAGACTCTTATTTTAGGGCAGACTGTTACAAATGCTGTCCATTGCAGCTTCATGTCTCTCTCTCTCTCTCTAAGTGCAGAAAACAGAGTAATTTTGTGAGGATTTTACTTTTTTAGGCCATCTTAACATGCCTTCTAGCCCTGCAAACCTGATGGGTTTTGCAGTCCTGGCTGAGTCTGATTGAAGCTGACATCTGTGGGCTTCTGTGAGGGATGTGGGAAGAACGTACTAAATATGTCAAGTTAGAGTCTCCCTAAGCAATTTGACGATTGTTAGTCCGAAAGCACCACTTTGGAAAAGTATGCTGACTCATGGCATGAGAGGGGAAGGATTTCTTTTTTAAAGCAATGGGCAAATGTGGTAGGATCTGGATTAACTTAACTTTCCCGAAGTTGCCATGCACAGAACCAATCTCTAAATGTCTCTGTCCGTAAAAGTTCTCTCCATACAGCAACTACGATATTTTTTTCCTCTGTCTCTTTTCATTTATTGTAAATGTCTTTGAACCTGGAGGTGTCTATGGATGTCTCCAATTATGTAAGTGAAGAGAACTTGGCACAATGGGCCCCTTATTTCAACTGGGAGTTCTGCAGGCTACTCCTGTGCAAACAATATATGGCAATAAGATTCCAAAAAGTACCCTTGGCTATTCTCGCTTCTATTTGATGCTATGGGTATGCAGTACATGGAAAAATTTGGCCAAAGTATCCTGACAGAAAATGGGTAAATAAGTGTCTATTAATAGCATTTCAGACCTGTAAGGAAAGGACAGGAATCACAGAACTACAGAAAGTCTTGGAGTTGGATGGGACCTTTAAAGATCATTCAGTTCCATATCCCTGTAATGGGCAGGAACACCTTCAACTAGACCAGGTTGCTCAAAGTCACATCCAGCCTGGCCTTGAACACTTCCAGGGATGGGAAGTGGTCTTTTTTCTAAGCCTTCTTTATACATTGAAAATATGCAATCAGGTCTCTGTGGAGCTTTCTCTTCTTCAGGCTGAACAACTCCAGCTCTCTCAGCCTCTCTTCATAGGAGAGGTGCTCCATCCCTTTGATCATTTTCATGGCTCTCCTCTAAACCCTCTCCTACAGGTCCATGTCCTTCTTACACCAGGGACCCCATAAACTGGACAGGAGGAGCGCAGACAAGACCCCAACACGGGAAAACCAGGTTAGTTTTAAGACAGATGAACTTCTTGCTGTTTCTCCTCCCATTCACATGGTCCCTACCTCGGCCCAAGGAAAGGAAGGTGCTGCAGAGGGAAGAAGTGAGTGTGGTGTGTTGGTGTCCCTGCTGCTGACAGTTGTTCTCCAGTGTGCTGGTCACATCTGCAATGCTTCAGCCTAAATGATGCAGTAGCCCAGACAGAACCAGGCCTTTACTCGAGTTGCAAGAGTAATGCAGTATGGAAAAGTGGAAAGTGCCAACACCAAATAGTATTTTACACCATATTTATTAGATTATAGTATTTTCCACCATATTTATTAGATTTCAGGGATTTTTCCTGCCCCTGAGAGTCCAGTAGCATGATTCTGAAGCCTTTTAAGGTTGCATTAACAACTCCATCTCATGGGAAGAGAGGCTGATTTGGAGGCTTGGAGTAAAACAAACTTTTTTTAAAAGTCTCTTGTTTCGTAAGAGAATTGAAGATTTAATTGAAGTTCATTACATATATTTTTATTTATATATTATCTATGTTTATCTTTGTTTTTAGTTTCTCAGGTTCAACCATCCTTGTTAACTTACCTTGAAGAATCTTTCACTGAAAGCTATAACTTAAGTCCAAAGTGGGTGTAATTCTGCAGCGTTCTCTTTCCAAAAGACTGAAATGTGCCAGCCTGCCCAGTGGATGGAAATACTTTCCACTGTGCTTCCCTCAAGAGATCAGTTTAAAACAGAGTGTCATTGCTTCTGTAAAATTTGAACCCAGAGCCCTCCAGCTTTGGCATTTTATTTTCATGATTTAAATTTGTTCCCCAACTCCTTAATTTCAAAGGGGCAGCAGTCTACCAGAGTTTCCTTTAGCAATCAGACAAAAAGCAGATGTTCATGCTGAATATTGCACAGCTCTGTACAGCAGGCAGGAAACTTCATGTAATAAAGTTACTCAGTGTGGAAATTCTTGACTGTGGCCCAGTTCACAAAGTTTGCAAAAAGCGCTGTCATGAGTTTGACCATGCCCTTTGAAATTAAGGATGGGGGAACAAAGTTAACATGCAAATAAGGTCCCAAAGGCTGAAGGGCTCTGGGTTCAAATTTCTCAAAGCATTAGGACTAGGTTTTAAAACTGATCTTTGCAGTGAACTTCAGCAGGAGGCATTGTCAAAAACTGGGCAAGCTGGCACAGTCCAGTCTTTCCTCAAAAAACAGGGAGGCGAACATAAACTTCTGAGGCAACAGACTTTTTTCAGTTAAAGGCTTTCTTTAGATGTTAATGTCAACTTTCTCAGTGTCTGTGGGAGTACAGAGCTTCTTCCAATGGTTCACTTTTGACTTGAATGTCCAATCTAAATTTTCTTTTTTTAACACATCATACTGTTTATTTCAAAAAGATCTTCTCATAAAGTACAGTAATTCTTCCCTGGTTTCAACTATAATCTCCTAAAAAGATTCAGTGATTTACCGTCAAGACCAATTTTCAATTCCTTCATACCTTATGAGACATTTCTCCAGAATTTAAAGGTTTTTTACCTCCCCATCACACAGGGAAAGAAGATGGTGATCAGACTCAAAATTTATTCTTCAAATAGCATTTTCCATTAATGATGTACAAATCCTTTCTGCATTAGAAAAAAATGATATTACTTCATCTGTAACAAAGATGATTCTGGTGGTTCCATTATTTTTCTCTTTCTATCTAGTAATTTGTAGTGTCTTGGAGTATAAATATATTCTATCCAATTTGATTTATCATATTCCTTTCCAAATTAGATTTTCTCTCCTTGATTTTGTTTGCTTGTAATTTTTATTGGGAAAGCAGTTTGACAACCAGCTGGGACTTGTCTTCAAGTGAGCTGCAGAAAGGGAATCCTTTACTTAGAATGGTAGACACTTCTCTTTCTTACCCTGAGCATGCACAATGAAATAAAAATCTCCCCTCCTGCTGGTGATACCATCATAAATTTACTTTCTTCCTTAGTTAACAAATGAATACATTTTGCTTTTTGAGAGGCTTGAAAGTTCACTACCAACACAGGGCTTGATAAGACTTTCAAGATAAGACTTTGGGACACTAACCCAATTGGATGACCATATTATATAATTAGTCACAGAGCCATAGAATGGTTGGGGTTGGAAGGGACCTTAAAGATCATCCAGTACAAAACCCCCTGCAGTGGTCAGAGACACCTTGCACTAGACCTAATTGCTCAGAGCCCCATCCAACCTGGCCTTGAATAGTTCCAGGGATGGGACATCCACAGCTTCTCTGGGTAACCTGTTCTAGTGTCACACAAACTTCAGAATAAGGAATTTCTTCCTGATGTCTAACATAAATGTATCCTCTATTGGTTTAAAACCATTGTCCCCTGTCCTATCACTGCACTCCCTGATAAGGAGTCCCTCCCCATCTTGTCTCTTCCATGTGAACAGCCCCAGTTCTCTCAAACAGTACTCATGGGGAAGTGTTCCAGCCCCCAGTCATCTTTCTGGGCCTCTTCTGGATGCACTTGAGCCGGGCCATGTCCTTCTTATACTGGGGGCTCTAACCTGAATACAATATTCCAGGTGCGGTCTGGAGGGGAGTGGAAGGATCACCTCTCTTAACCTGCTGGCCATTCTACTTTTGATGCATCCCAGGGTACAATTGTCTTTCTGGACTGTGAGCACACACTGCAGGCTCATATTCAGCTTTTCATCCTCCAGTCCTCCTGGGTCCTTCTCCACAGGGCTTCTCTCAGTTGGTCACCCAGCCTGTATCCATGTTTGGCATTTACCCAGGCACAAGAGTTTGCACTTGGCCCTGTTAAACTTCATGAGGCTCATGTGGGCGCAGCTCTCTATATTATTGCATAATAAATTCTCTATAAATGCTTTTGATATGCTTGAATTAAAATATTTAATATGATTTTTGGATGTTCACAGAACTCAGGCTTCTGTAAACAGAAGGCTTATATTCTGCCTTGAGCAAGATTTAGCACCTACCTTTAAAAGTAGCTTGGAAGCTAGAGCTAAGCCTCCATACCTTTCCCTACTACTTTTGGACATGCTGGTGTAGAAGCCAGCTGGTTGTACTGAAACTTGGAATAATTTGAAGTGGAAGAAATGGAGCTTAACACAAATGCAGGTAGGACTGCAGTTGCTTCTTAACTGAGCGTGTGAGAACATACAAGAAAAGTGGCTGCAAATCAGAGGAGGTATTAGCTGAATCCTGAGGAAAATGCAGGAAAAACCTGTACACAGACTGAAGAAGTAAATCGTTAAAGTAAGCTATAATGAGAAATGGATAAAAGAGGGAAAATTATATGGGACCACACTGAAAACATTCCAAGTTGCCAACCCTAATTAGTGTTTGTGAAATCCCTGGCTGTTGCCATGGCAATAAATGTGATACTACAAATGCAGCATTCTGACTTCTTCACAGGATCAAGCAAAGTTGGAAAGGAGCAAATCCCTATGTAAACATCAATATCGTCAATTAATTAGGAAACATAGCAAGATAAATAATAAAAACCCATAAAAGGTAAATTAATTTCTGTTTTCTGCTTGCTATATTTGAAAGTTTCCCCAGTATCAAGCATTCCTGTAATTCACTTTCATTCTACGGTAATGTTTTATCACAGACCACAGTGGAAGTTATCATGAAAAGAGTTTTTTAATACATTATTTAGTTAAAGCCAAGTTTAACTGTAAAGTTAAAGACTTTGGCTTATTTGAGCTATTTCAGCTGCTTAAAACCATTTCTTTCTTTAAATGTCACTTAGCATGTTTATTTATTTATTTGGTTTTTTGAGATAAAATTCCACCTAAATAAGCCCCAAGTTCCTTTTAGAAAAACTGATAAACAATCTAAAATGGAGCAGATAATCCTGAGTGTCAACAAGTGTCACACACAGGACCACTGGGGGATCAGGTCCAGACAACATGGGTTTATGAAAGGCATGTCCTGCTTTATCAGCTGATCTTCTATGACAAGGTGACTCACTTAGTGGTTTAAAGAAAGGCTGTGGATGTTGTCTACCTAAACTTCAGTTAAGCCTTTAACACCATTTCCCACAACATTCTCCTTGAGAAACTGTCTTCCCATGTCTTGGATGTGTGTATTCTTTGCTGGATAAAAAGCTGTCTGTATGGCCAGGCCCAGAGAGTAGTGGTGAATAACATCCAGATGATGGCTGGTCACAAGTGGTGCTCCCCAGGGCTCACTGTTGGGGCCAGTTCTGTTTAATATTTGTATCAATGATCTGGATGAGGAGATCAAGTGCACCCTCAGAAAGTTTGCAGACTCTCACCAACTTGGGTGGGAATATCAATCTACTGGGTGGGAATACTGATTTATGGAAAGGATCTGCAGAGGGATCTGGACAGGCTGGATCAATGGATTGGGGCCAGTTGTGTGAGGTTCAACAAGGCCAAGTGCTGGGTCCTGCCTTTGGGTCACAACAACCCCAGGCAGTGCTGCAGGCTGGGGGGTGGAGTGGTTGGAAAGCTGCTGGTGGAAAATGACCTGGGGCTGCTGATTGACAGTGGCTGAACATGAACCAGTGTGTGCCCAGGTGGCCAAGAAGGCCAATGGCTTCCTGGCCTGTGTCAGCAATAGTGAGGCCAGCAGGACCAGAGGAGGGATCATTCCCCCATTGGCACTGGTGAGGCTGCACCTCAAATCCCTAGTTCACTTTTGGGCTCCTCAGAACAAGAATGACATTGAGATGCCAGAGTGAGTCCAGAGGAGTGCAATGGAGCTGGTGAAGGGTCTGGATAGGAAGTGCTTCAAGCAGTGACTGAGGGAGCTAGGCTTGTCTGGGGAGAAAAGGAGGCTCAGGGGTGGCCTTATCACTCTCTAAAACTGCCTGAAAGGAGGGTGAAACCAGGTGGGGATTGGTCTCTTCTCCCAGGTAACAAGTGATAGGACAAGAGGAAATGGCCTCAGGTTGTGCCAGGGAAGGTACAGACTGGACATAAGGAAAAATTTATTCACTGGAAGGATAGTCAAGCACTCAAATGGGCTGTCCAGAGAAATGATGGAAACCATCTCTAGGGTATTTACAAGGCACATAGATGTGGCACTTGGGAACATGGATTTTTCATGGACTTGGCAGAACCAGGTTAGCTGTTGGACTTGATCTTAGAGGTCTTTTACAACCTAAATATTTCAATGCTTCTATGAAAATATTGAACAATGAGTAGTTTCACGATACATACATAAGGATCTTGCCATATACAGAGCTTCATTTACATCTGTGCCATGGTTTAACCCCAGCAGGCAACTCAGCCCCACACAGCCATTTGCTCACTCCCCACTGGTGGGCTTGGAGACAGAATCAGAGGAGTAAAAGGGAGAAAACTCTTGGGTTGAGATAAAGACAAGTTAACAGAGAAAACAAAAGCTGTGCACTCAAGCAAAGGAAAACAAGGAATTAATTCATCCCTTCCCATGGCACGCAGGTGTTCAGTCATCCCCAGGAGAGCAGGCCTCTATCACGCTTGGGATTTGGGAAGACAAATGCCACCACTCTGAACGTCCCCACCTGCCCTCTTCTTTCCCCAGTTTTTATTGTTGAGCATGATGTGCATGGTATGGAAAATCCCTTGGGTCAGTTGGAGACAACTGTCTTGGCTGTGTCACCTCCCAACTCCTTATGTACCCCCAGCTTTTATTGCTTGCAGGGTGGGGAGCAAAAAGAGCCTTGGCTCCGTGTAAGCACTGCTCAGCAGTAACGAAAACATCCCTTTGTTACCAACACTGCTTCCAGCACAAATCCAAAACACAGCCCCATACCAGCTGCTGTGATGAAAATTAACTCCATCCTGACAAAAACCAGCATAAGGTGGAATCTTATGCTTCTTTATGAAGAAAATTCTTGGTTTTGTCGGGTTAGGTCAGAATCTTTATCTCATTTGACTTTCACAGCCATATAACAATTTCAAGTATTCAAACTCCTTCTGTAATCAAATGTAGCCAGAACTTTCCATATTGTGAATATAAACATAAAGGTGACTAATACTAAAAAAGAAAACAGAATAAAATTTGCTATAAGTGTTTCCATTTGGTAAACAAGTTTCTTTTACTTTTATTTGACAAATCACTGCATTGGTAATATTCACAAAAGCAGGTCTGGAATACAATTCTCAAATATGTCCTCTGCTGCTAAGAATTTGATTAACTGGCACCGCATTTATTCAATTACTACATCAATGGTTTGGCATTTTTAAAAGTTAATCCTTTTTGTCCATTAGTAATTATTGTTTAATCCATATCTTGCAATATTCCCAATGGTTGGCTTCATTAATTTAATAAAGGACAGATAAGTATTTCTTTTCTAAATACTATCTGGTTTGGTTGACAAAACGTGATTGACCACGATTTTAAATAGTCTCAAGGATGACTTCATAAGCAGGCTAAGTCAGTTTGAATACCTGGGTTATTTTGAATTTGTCAGTGCTTTTATCATGGTTTTATAATTAAATACAGTGGCAACATAATGCAAAGAAAAGGAAAACAAAATAAGAGCATTCAATGGACACTAGCTCAGCAAACAGAAGGTTTTATTCCCAACTCTATGACTGAGATGCTGTATGCCCTTGGGTTGGCATTCTCCTATTTCTTTTGATTTTGTCTGTTTGGACTGGAATTTCTCCTGGGTGGGTACTGGAGGTGCTAATTAGAGTAGGTAGCAAAATGGGGTCCTGATCTCTGTTGTGGCCTCTAGGTGTTGCTATAATACAAATAATTAATCAAAAGACATGTTTCAGTGTCCACAGAGGGTGTTGCCAATTTTTCCCAGAACCACGCTTAATTTTATACAGTTAAACCCCTCTCTCCCCTCCTCTCTACAGCATAACTGAAATTTTAGCTTTGTATATTGGGCAAATGAACCTGAATGTGAAAAGTAGAAGTCAGAAAGCTGTAGAGATTTGACTCACCTCTAGTCAAAGTTCCTCATTTTTGGGTGCTTTTGTGATCGTCTCTTGTCCAAGGGTGGGTGCTAGTAGAGGAACCTGCTATTATATTCCTGACTCAGCCCGACCTTCCACTGACAAAATTAACCACTGGGCATCACATCCCTTCACAAGGCCTCTGCTGCTGATGTGTTTTAGGGGTATAAGCACACAAGGCACACATAAAGACACAAGTGCAGGTTAGATCAGGAGATAGACCTGTTCTCATGTCTAAGGACACATGGCCCTAAAATAAGTTTAGTAAGGATACACTTTGTCTTGTAGGGTGAAAGTTCAGACCCTCGTGTGGCATGATCTCAAGATCTGCATATTTTGCTCAACAGGGGGATAATATGCAAAACTCTTTGTCATTATCATCAACAATCTTAAGATCTGTAGTTTAAATTTTAAAAATACGGCATAGCAAAAAACCCCCCAACAAAACAAATAGAAAATCATCTGGAAGAGTTAGCACAGCCTTTTGTTTTGTCACATTTCCAAGGAAGGGGCTGTCAGTGCTGCAGCCCAGCCCAGCACATCATTTACTGTAACCTCCAGCCGAGCAGCTCCTGCAGAACAGCCCTTGCAGAGGTGTGCCGGAGCCATCGGTGCTCATGGCCATACCCAGAAGAGTGGCAGATGCCTCCCAAAACTGCATTTGTTGGAAATGCATTTGTAGCCAAACAGTTTTGTCTGGCAGGGGATACACAATCCCTCCTGCAAAGCAGCAGCACAGTAAGAAAAGGAGCTGGATGCACATTTGAAGAAAATGATGCAGGTGCCTGCTGGAGCGATGCCTCAGCAGGATTTGCTGATGCAAAGGGGCTGATATTGGGATGGGAGCTCTGTCCTGGCTCTGGCCAGACATAGGTGCTGTGAGCCCTGCAGCCATCCACTGCCTTCTCTGTGGCCGCATCAGCTCTGCATTAACTGCAATCCCTTTTTGTCATGGAGGAGAAATACAGCGAGGGTTGAATAGTCTCTCTGCTCTCGTCTACATGTGGTTCAACCTCTGGGACAAACAGCCATGGTCCAGCTCTCAATATCTAATTGAGATTGCATAACCAGATACTGCAGGCATGTATTTATATAAAAGCTATTTTAATCAAAAGACTAGCCATTAAATTGCCAGTGTTCTTAAGCATGCTTCACCAATTTTTCCACTTTTAAGACTCAAGTAGACAATTTTTTAAATGTTTTATAAATGATAAAAAATTCACATCAGATTTTAACAGAATTAAGCATACTTATTCAACACACATGGGGCCTCTGAAAAAAATGTTATTCAATTTAATAATTTTAATTTACATTGTATATGTACATGAGCATTTTTTCAACCCACAGGTTAACACCACAAAAAAAAAAAAAAAAAGGAAAAGAAATAAAAAAGAAAAAAAGTACTGTGGTTAGCTGAGTGAAGAAACTCTTGAGACACTGTTGTCTGAAATAAAAGCAAGGCACTCTCCCTTAACACCTGATATATTCCTGAATTCTGCCTAGACGAAGGCATGTTCACACTGAGAGAGCTCGAAGAATAGTAGTAGATTTATTCTGCATTAACTCTTTCCTTTACCACTGTGACAGGTCACCGGCTGTACTCTAGGATGAATCAGTGTATTGAAGTTGACATGAAGGACTATTCCACAGATGATGGGATTTGGGAGAGTATCACAGCTAAGACTATCTATGGAAGACTGGAGGACACAGAATACGTGAAATCTCACACGGGGCTCTCAACCTGCTTCCTCACATTCCACTTAATAAATTAACCTTGCTCAACAAAAAAGCGATTTTACTGTACTATGCTGATTTGCTTGAAAATCCTTGATAAAGGCCCGCTTGCAAAAAGCTCCTGCAAGCCCTTGTCTGGCTGGTGCTCAGCACCTGGCAGGATTTGTCCCTAGATAAAAGCAATTTCTCAAGGGACCTTGTGTTTTACACAAGGAGACATAAGCAAATATTCTTTTTTTTTGGATTTTATGTCTGTATGTTTTGTATGCGCACATGTGTGTGAGTGTATATATATATATATATATATGTATATATATATATTTAGTATATACAAAAGCAAATTCAGTCAAAATATATTTGTCTTGCTGGTCAGGCTTGTTACAGCAACCTACAAGAAACATTAGCTTCTCTGATATTTAATTATGCTATTATGTTTGCACATAAGCTTAAAAGTCAATACAAAAAGCAATACTTTTCCAAATATTATCTGCAGGTAAACCAGAAATATTAACTATAGTGATTAGAAGTCTGTTTCCCTATTGACACTACTATAAATCTTGATATAAGAATAATTTTTTCATAAAAGCACATCCAAACATAGTAAGTGATAAAATACCAGATTACTTTTTGAAAACCATACAGTGACTCGATATCTGGGTTATCCTTTGCAGCAATTAGGCAATTCATTTGGCATCTGTTTGATTGTATAATTTAATTTCCATATAAACAGCATAGTTTAAAAAAAGACAAAAGCTAGAATGTTTAAAGCTAACAAAAGATACAGTGACATCAGGTTGACATTCAAAAATTTCTTTAGCAAAATGACCAACAAAATTTTGACTTAATACAGTGCATATAAAGTTTTTTAGAACTGAACTTTTTAAATATTATTTGAATTTAGCAAAACATGAGCAAGATTTTAATATCAAAGTGCTAAACAGTACTGCCTTAGAAGTCACTGCAAATAAACTGTAAAATAACTCTGCTTGTGATTTGACAGATATTTTATATACAAATGGTTAATAAAAAGACACGCGCACACACACACGCACACAAATATAGGTATATACATATATATACATACACATTATATATATGTATATAGTTTTCCAACTGGTGTATCTGAGTCAGTGTGAACACCCCATTTAGTTATCATGTGTAACAGGGTTCCCATGAGCTGGCAGTCATTGCAATAAATACAGGCAAAGCCATTACAATATACCATGCATACAAACATTTATACAAATAAAGACACTATGCAACAAATTATCTCATATTAATATGGCATCAACAGTATAAACATACAAAAAGGAGTACGAACACGGAATGTTTAAACGCAGCCCACTATATCCTTCCTAGCACTTACATTCATACTATTTTACAAGACTTGCTTGTTCTTGAAAACCATCTTCTGTCTGTTTACTAACGAGTCGCTTGTGTTAGAAGTCTAGAACTGAACTATCCCTGATACTGACCCTGTATGCTCCAATCACTACTTACTCGGGTTTCCTTAGCTAAGGAACAACTGAGCCACAATTGCTCCCGTGTCTTCCACATACATTTGTCAATAAGTCACGCTACATGGAATCAAGTTTGGAAAACTCTGTCAGGTAAGTTAGTGCATGTAATTTTCTCCCTTGATTTCTTCTGTTTGTTTTCCTAGTAAAATAAATTAGTTAATAAACGAGACTTAGTAAGACAGCACTTTAAAAAATTGCACTTGAACATGGGAGCTAACAGCCATTGTCATTTTGCTATATTTGATTTGTATGAAATGTTTAATTGAATGTACTTTGCTAAAAAAAGTGAATTTTTGTTTAGATTGTGCTGATGTATGTGCCCTTGATGCAGGAAGTATGCTAAAGGTATCCTCACAAAACACATACTACCCTGGCAAACAACAATTTGCTGTTCTTTCAAACACAGCTTCTACAATTTTACTCCTCATAGACCATGAGGTGTTAAACAACAGATTTAAAACAGTCATGTTAACCTTTTACTGCTGCTGGGATAGCATTGTCCAAAAGTGCCGTATTAGCCATTTAAAAAACCCAAATCACACAAAAGAAAACAAAGAACACAACCCCAAACCAGTAAGCCAGTAAGTTTCAGGCCTCAGGTTGTAAGGACAAAGCGCCAGAAAAGACCTCATGTTAGACTCGGAGCGGCTTTTCTGTTAAGTGAGGGCAGAAATGTTAGCTGTAAGTCACGATCCGTTTGCCTGCTCTGGTGGGCGTTTGCCTCTCAGGAGGGTGGTTTGACTCAGAAGGGTAAGGTGTCCAGAAACAGCCTGTCGATGATGGAAGGGGCCGGCACCAAATCTTCCAGTTTCAGGTAAAAGATGCGCTGCAGTCCCAGTGTGCAGAGAGAACGCAAGTCAGCCAGAACACCCAGTACCTTCGGCTCTGCAGACTCGAGCGGTTGTCCTTTGTTTTGGCAACTGAAAGTTAAGTGATCTTTCAAACTGCTTGTGATCTTGTTGCATAGCTCTTCCACTTTCTTTGGTTCTTTTAATCCATGTCGTTCTGCAAAGCCAAAGGAAAAAAAACACATCACCATCCTGATCACAAACGGAGAGAACGCGTTTTCTTAGGTGTAACCCAGGTGCATACTCTGGAACTCAGAACAAAAAGTGCTCTGAAAGTGTAGATTTCTCAGAACAGCCGGGGTTATGTGGCATCACTTAACCTTTCTGCCACACAAAATAAGAGAAGGCAAGTGCCCTTTTCTCTTTATCTACTAAAACAGGCGACAGAGATGCTCAGTTATCATTGAAATTCTGGTACAAGGAATCTAAGCATCCTGTGTATCTGACATTATTTTCATGATATGAGACAGAATTAATTGGGTGATTTTCCAGCAAAACTATCACAGGAGGTGTTTTGGAGATTTCCGTGCTTCCCCACCAGTTGTGAATGCTCAATAACTATGGCAACCATTACTTATTCAGTGAATTCAAGTGGCGATCAATATCCTTAGCTAGCTCCATCAGCGCCCGGCCTAGAATTCCACCAGGAATTTGCAGACACTCTTAAAAGAAACTAAAGGCACCTTACTACCCTTTGTTATTTTGATCAGCTGCTGCTTTTTAGTTTATTCATCTTTAAAAGCTCTAAGATAAAAGAAGCCTGGAAGTTAACTATTTTGCTTTGAGGGAGCAATGCCTGAACAGCTGTTATGTTATCCATCACAAAAACCTCAGCAATCCTAAAAGGAAGGAGAGCTGGGGTTTGTGCCCCTTCAAATATCTTTTTAAAATACTACAATGATGTTAAATGCATTCACAGTTCTTTAAGCATAAGTAGAATGAATCAGATTTGTGATTCATTAAAAGTAGGCTTTTTACAGGGGAAAGAATTCTGTGTTGTTTGCTATCAAGGCTTAGTGGATAACAGAACAAAAGAAAATTCAACTCAAAAATCTCAAATTTGTGATGTATTCATTTGCCTCTGACTTTGAAATACACAGGTAAGTAAGAAACGGCTTCACAGCAAAGTCATAATAATTTACATGTGAAATAGCACATTGTGCTATTGTACTGTATCTATACAGTAATCAAAGAAAATGCAGCTTATATTAAATCAATTAGATACATAAAACAATGACAGCAGTGGTTAAGGAGAAATTGTGGCAGTTCTTATGTTTGATGCTTTTCAAGTCATCTCCTTCCCTGAGCCTCTCTCCCATCCCTGGCAGCCAGCAGCCACATTGTGCCCATTGTCCCCAAGTCTTGCCCCTCCATGCCAGGAGGAGCTAGCAATTGACATGTCCTCTGTCTGTCCCCGCTAACGAACAGTGAAAAGAGTACAGCTCTCTTTACTTCCAGAAGCAGAAGTAATGCCTGCACCAGGCACAGTGGTGCCTTGCCCAGGCCTGTGTATATAAACTCCACCTGTTTTGGCTTAGGTACTCTTTACAAACCAATAAAACAGACGGGATTCAATGAGGGCAGTCAGAAACGCAAAGGTCTGGTTTTCCACTGATATTCACCCATTTTGCACTTTTTTTCCCCCCAACTGTATTTACTTAGGCAGTTAGTTCCTGAATAATACTGGTTTGGGATCAGAATCAGAGATATGCAGACATGGACATCTCTGTCCAGAAGTTCCTGTGCTCTATCATTTAAATACCATTAGTCGGCCCTGTTGTTTCAAAGCAACTCTTATCCAACCAGTGACATCTGCTTCAGACACAGTTTTCACCTTGCAGGAATTAAAAACCCTAGGTATTCTAAGTGCCTTGTTTACATTAAAACATGAGAAGTCAATGAATATTTAAAGCCTTTCCAGTAAATGGTGTATAGTGTAATTATGTAAGCTTTAACTACACAGGTCACTGAGAGTAAATACTTAGGCAGATTCTGCCATTAAAAATCTTGGCAGATAAATATTTTATACAGGTTGGAAAAGCTGTAGGGCTTTTTTTTTTTTTTTACCAGTAGCCTACTGAGAGAATCTGCAGGACATTAAGTTAATCTTGCAATCTTTGAAGAGTTCCCATCTTTTAATCTGTTTTGTTTCCTAGCTGTGTAAATGAAGATATTTTTATAGATGTAGGGAGCTGGAATATAGAATGGATCCAAAACCTGACTACAAATTAGCTGAGCACATTTTCAAACCACTACCTCAGTAGGTGACTACCTTGCTGCAGAATATGGAAAATTATCTCTGGCTCTGGAGCATGCAGCAACTTTGTTAGCATTTCCAGCCAGAACTAAACAGCTTGTCTCCCACTGACAAGTTCAGAAGGTTTCATGAAAAAATCATGTCTTTTGTGAATAGCCATGAAATATACCTAGGCATGTGTGCAAAGATTATCATATTAGTAGCCTTACTTTACATAAAAAAATCGTGGGAATTCAGAATTAAGAGATACTCTGTCCTTAAACTCTGGTGCTACAATATTAAACAGTCCCAGATAAACCAAACTGTACTCCCCTGAGCGAAGTGCCATATAGTGGCCTTCTCTACTTGCAAATCTCCATAAGAGTTAATTCCTCATGTCTTGAACTGCCTATGGGGGTTTCAGTCTTAAATTCCTAAGGCATCCATAGAAAGTCAAAGCCATCTATGTGGAAGCTTTTCTGTTAGGGCAGGACACCACATGCACCAGCACTGCCACTGCAGTCTCTGGTGTAAGAACACAACTACTTTCTGAAGAACACACTCATCTAAGAATAGGCTCCTCTCCTCGGTAGACTTGAGGCATCCAGAGCCTAATTTACTGAAAGGTTTAGATTTAACAGGGTTCAAATAACAAGAAACATATTTTCTTGCCTTTTTCACATGCCCAGTTCTGTTTGCACAAAGAAAGACCCACAGAGTTTCTTATACAACCCAGAGGGAGCAGCACGAGGCCCCTGGGGTAAGGGTGTGCAGTGGCACTGAAGCCGAGGGCCTCTAATCATTCACTGTCTTCCACAGGATGTTCTTATCCACATAGGAATAAGGCCAAGGTTTATCCCAAGAAGTATAGCTGGTCAAAATAGATTTTCTCTAACTGATTGATGAGATGTGCAAATATTATTGTAGTCAGACTTTCTTATAATGATAAAGGCATGTGTAAAGTGAATTTAGGATTTCTCAGCCTGTACAACCTAAAACACAAATCAAGATTGTGTTTTAGGATATCACTGATTTTTGTGAGAAAAATGGTGATTTATAGCAAAGATGCTGTCAAAATGACTCATCAGAAGTCTTGCCTCTAAAGCTCTGCAAACTTAGCTCATCCTGGTAAACTGAACACAGCAAGTTTTTTACACCTTTTCCTGGGAAGCTGAATGTAGTTTTTTGCTATCATTACACTCATCAGCAAAAACTCGGCAGGAAGAAAGCAAAGAAATCCATCACTAGCTGTGCTAGTCCCTCCTTCCCAAATCTTTGACCTGAGGTAGATCATGCCAGGGTCAGACAGACTGAGCACTACCCTTATGGAAAATGCCTCTCAGAGAGCACCAGTACCTCAAATACCCTGGGCTCTGCACTCTGTGTCACAGGGTATCACTTTCAGTCTCAGTTATTTCTGAGGTGTCCAGAAATGCAACGGATGAACACTGCAGACTTAAAATAGCCTCTTGATTGTCTTAGTTTCAGTGTAGTTATGTGATTTTCTCTTCCCCCTTCACATTCCTCTTCCCCTTCCATAACTCAAATAAGCACAAGGCTCAGTTGCCTACAGCTTTCTCGTGCACACAATGGTAACAGGAACATTGCAATTTGGCAGATCCAAGAGTCTCCTTTCCTGTTGCAGTCTGGCCCATATTTATCCTGCCTAACTCTCAGACACTTCACAAGGGTCCCCAAGCTTAGTGCACAGACCTCTCAAACGCCTCCTAACATCAGTGTAAGGATGGGCATTTTTAGAAGATTTTTACAATTTTAGATGGATGAATCATCTTCTGGAGGTGCCCTGTATTCTCCATCAAGCTGTGCAAGGTACCTAAAGTCAGGTG
Organism: Acridotheres tristis; assembly: GCA_037013685.1. Lineage (NCBI taxonomy): Eukaryota > Metazoa > Chordata > Aves > Passeriformes > Sturnidae > Acridotheres > Acridotheres tristis. The sequence continues at coordinate 90,068,346 of CM072886.1, forward strand.
AGATGAGTGGCCACACAGAACAGCATAGTTTGCTCCCTCTTTTAGGAAAACCACAATATAACACAGAGACTGTTGGTTGCTGTAGAAGCAAAGAGTTCTTGCCTCAACAAAGAGGTGGGAGTGAAAAAGGAGGAGTGAGTACTTCACTTTGATGCTGACAGTATTTCCCTCAGCTAAGTGGCGGGGGGGAAGACAGACAATGCAATCTGGAGGGGGTTTTTTTATAACTAGCTCTCCTACACTCCTCCAGTCTGCCACCTGCTTGTATGTAGACCCAGCACATGAAGCACCCACTCCAAAGGATATCCTGGCAAGAGGACTGAAGGATAGCTGCTGCTGAAGAGTAGGTAAGTTTCAATTCCATTGGGAGGTTCGACAAACTCATGTGCAGAAGGAACTGCAGCAGTCATACTCTTTTTAGCCAGACTGGTCTCATTACTGTTTCTTGGTATGACTGATGGTGCTAAAAATTGTGTTTGTAAACTGGAACGGAAAGCCCAACAGCAGGAAGACAAACATAAACTCCTAATTAATTGAAACCTCACAACGTTCTTCAGTGGTCTGGTGCCAGTCTAACAAAGCATTAGGAGTGTGAATAAGCCCAATATATACAGTGGTTCTGGGCTGGTCTGTAACACACTTAAAACATATGCTGAAAGAGCTTGGCTGAATGAGGGCTAGCATGCTCTGTACTCAGCAGCATCCCACTGAGAGTGTCAAGTGGGCAAAATAATAATGGTTTGATGTGGGTAGAGAAAGGAAGGGGCAGAGAGGAAAACCTAATCAACGAGGAGAATGAGAGAGAGAGAAAACACTAGCAGTTTTCAGAGCAAGCAGAAATTTGAGGCCAAATTAGAATGTGCCCTTGAGATGATCTGCACTGGACTCAGTCTTTCTGTTTTCACACTGTCAAAAAAACCTGACAAATGGTCATTTGGGAAGTTTAGGAAGCATTTTCAAGCATAGGCTGAGTTGGTATCTAGTCTACTCTGCAAAGCTTCGTCTTTAACACTACCCAGTCCATCATGGAGTGACTGTGCAGGAACACTTGTGATCCATGAACACACTAAACTCATAGAAATCATGTGTGTGGAATTAACAATAGAACTTGACCCAAGATGGCCAGCATTTCCTTTCTATGTTCGGGCTCCTCTTTAGCTCATTAGATGCTACATATCAACAGAATAAGTGGTCTAAAGGAGAAGAACATGACAGACCTAACTTTTTTTATTTTCTTAGGCATGTGAGGTGAGTGTCATGCATTATTTCCTACCTACTTTCTTCTGGGTGATGCTTAGAGCAACACTCATACACTGTGGAGGAAGTTGTGTCCAGCCTTTCTAAACCAACTAAAGGAAGCAAAAAAAGAGAAGAGAGACAGAGAGAGGAAGATCCTAAAGGAGCACCTTACAGTAAAAAATGTTTTTTGGCACAACAGAGTTCAAAGTTAACTGTTTGTAAACCTCCATAGTAAACTAGATGCCACTTCTTTCAACCTGGGTGCTCTTTTAAGTGGATGTCTTATCTGAGAGGACCTGAAAATTCATCAGCAATCTGACATAATGCTTTTCCTTCTAGGCAACATACCACAGACTTCCAGGACACATAAAATAGATAGAAAAAGCAAAAATATATTGACTTTCTAATGGAATATATAATGCAAAATATTGTATATCCCTTTAGTTTTACTCAAAGCAAGCAATGTGGTGAACTACATTGAAAAGAACAAATGCCCCTACATGCCTATAACCATGCTTCCTATGCTATCACCTGCACTGTGGTTGGGATAGGACATGGAGCTTTGTGGCTCCAAACAAGTCAGGAAGGTTAATTGAAGGTCACTGGAACTCCTGGGGCTGTTACTGGGGAGACAATTTGACATCTCAAAGTGAAGGAACAGCCTTCAGTATATCTTAGGACACTGGGACCAGTGGAATGTCTTTTAGATTCCAACACTGAATTTTAGATTTATTCCCTCTTCCTTCACTGGGAGACAGATGTTAGTTCTCCCTGTCACTCTTGAAGAGCACAGAATACAGGAAAGAGAGTAGTGACTCCTCTCATTCTTCTCCCTCAGCAAAACTGCCAAAGATTAGCAGTATACAAGAGGGTTTTGTTTCTAAGTACATATCTTTGGGCTAAGGACAGCATTCATGAAATCAAGAAGAATGAACAGGTCGTTACTCCCAGAAGAAATTTTTCTTTATCTGGAATGACAATTCTTGAATTCGATGCTAATACTGTACAGCACCTAAGATGCTGTACAGTATTAAAGCAGGCTGTGACTACTACAGATCACAGGACTGTTGTCTTTTCCTTTTTTTCGGTTTAGCCATCAAATCATAAACAATTTGCATGATAATCAAGAAAATTTTGCTCAAGGCAGCATTCTGGTTTTGCAGTATTGTTACTAAAGACAAACAAATAGATTCACAAAAGAAAGCTTTCCCACTTCTTATTTGAAGCCTAATGACGTGGATATCCATCTAGAACATGGGAGAACCATGGTCAGCTTCCCTTCCAGTTGGAATCAGACCAGAGATAGGGCGTTGGGTGTCCCTCTGACCACCATCAGACACAACAGCCATTCTGTGGCCTGTTAAATATATCAAGTTGTCTTAACACAAAAGACAGTGGTACTCAATACTTGGATATCCTATGCTCTTGGGAAAGGTTGCTCTTCCTTGCTCCGACTCAAAGAAAGGGGCTTGAAGAGTTTGCCAACTGCCCATTGCTTCCAGCAATCCATTACAGGAGAAAAGGGTGCCTTCCCTGGAGACAAAGAATGGCACCTAAACCACCCATCTAAATCTAAGCCAAGCCTCAAAACAATGTTTAAAAATGTTCAACAATTCAGACTTCTTCGGGTTCCATCTTTCCAAATTTTCTCTTGGTTATTTTTTCTCTTTTGGTGTGACTAGCCGAAAAGACACATGGCTTGTCATACTCAAACTTCAGGGAGGACAAAAGAAGCCATTTCTTGTGGGATGCCACATCAGAGCCAAATCTCAAGGTTTGCCTGAGTAAAAATTTCAATGCACTGGGTATAATCACCTGATTTCCTCTTACATGTTTTATTTTTAATATTGTTCATCATTATACAATGCTATCTGTTTTCAGGTGACCAAGTCTCTGGCTGAGTCCCTGAGTTAGCTAACTGCCCTTGGACATCTGAAACCTGTGAATATAAGTCACTAGAGCTTTGGTCTAATTTAGATCACATGAAAATACATGCTGTCCTTAAACCAAATCAGCAGAGATATACCAGCCTCACAAAATAAAAGAATAAGCAGAAAACAACATTAATTTTAAACATCATCTCACACAGGAAAGAAAATCAAGAGAAGCTTGATAAACAGAGAAAAATCTTAAAGTTTTTATGTACAGAAATTGTCTCCTTTTAAAGGCAACAATTGCTTCCATTTGTTTAGAAACTTTGGGAAGACCAGCACAATACAGCAAACTCCTGGAAGTGTTGTGATCAAGGAAAGGAAAAAAGGTGTATCCAATTAAAACCTATTTCTAATTATCCTAGGGTGAACTTAGCCAGCCACTGGATAACTTTGACTCCTTATGTAAGGGCAAGCAAGCAGTGATTAACTGAACAAATTACCATGTTAAAACAGAACATGGGCTTGTAAGGGGAGTCAGATTTCCTCCTATATATTTGTTTTTGCTAAATTCACTTAGCTTGCTGGGAATCCTGTTCATCAACCTTCCCAATCTCGGTCTCCAGGAGGATAATCAAGAACACACTACCTATGGCTACCTAAAAAAGACATATCTCATATATAGTAAATAATCGAAATCATTCATATGTGCTATATATATATATGAGCATATATGCCTGTATGCAAATATACAGAGAGAGGGGCAGCACCTATCATTGATTTAGAGATATCTAAATGCATATATATACATAAATACATTATGTATGTACAGAAGTATGCATATACATACACATATATGTACACATATATGTAGGTGTTTATAGTACATATATGCAAGCAGGTGTTAACATGTGGATGTATATATGCAGGATTAAAAAAATATTGGGAATGTTCTTTTTGTCTTTAACACATCACTTATTTCGGGAATTTTTTTATACAGAGTAAAGCAGCTCCAATGAGTTATTCTGGTCTTAAATGTTTTATCAAAAGAAGCCAGAATCTAGATCTTAAAGTACCCTTTCCAATTGCAGAGAAAATTAACAGAAATTAATAAAACAACTGAAAATGCTTCAGAAACAAAGAGCTACATATATACACTAACTCTTCACCAGGAAGGCAGTGTACCATGCAAACTCTGAAACCAAAATCTTGGCCCCACAAATGTCAGCGGGAATCGGCCAAATTTATTTTTCACATCTGTCATGGAGTGTTTTATCTCAGGGTTGCCCTGATACCATCTCATCCTGAGATGATGACTAAAATAAAGACTATAGCTGGTGCTGTTGAGGCCACTGTCTATAAAGCAATAGATGCCTGAAAAGCAGAAGGATGTCAAGGGAGCTTATAAGCATCCCTGGGAAGATTCAGCTCAGGGCACACTGAAGACACAATTACACTGTTAAACTACCAGTTTTTCTGATATGAGGGTGAGGTTCTTTGTGGAGATGACTTCTGCTCCAAATTCTGCTCTGTGGCTGTCAGACACCCTTTCTCCCAACTCCTTCTGCTGCCATCAGCCATGACGCTTCTATTGCAAGATGCCCAAAGTATGTAGTGGCTTTATTGCTTCAGGAATGCAAAAATTACACTTTAAAAGGTTATGTTCCCCTATTTTGTACTTACTGGACAGATTTGGCAAATTCTGACATTAGTTTCCTGCTGTTCACCCCAGCAGGCAGAAAGGGTCATACAGTCACATGCACACCCAAAAGCTTTTGTACAACTGAGGAATGTGACTTTTTTCTCATTATTCTCTGATTTTCCTCTTTCAGAAAAGCATTGAATACCTAGGCTAGCCTGGCTACCAAATGCAGCCTTCCTGCCCTCATGGAGCACACTTTCGGGTCTAGCTACCTTGAAGAGAGATGAGCTATGCTAGCTCTACGGCTTCTAAGTCTCAAGCTGCCTTGATATTACTATTCGTACACAGAAGACCTAGCTCTGGCAATTTCATTAAGATTTCCTGGGACTTCAGCAAGTATCTTGAGTATTTTTGTAGGAGCTACACAATTTGCTTGGAAGCAGTTTGCTTTTTAGAGACTACTCCAAGAAAACAATGAAGCTGCAAAGAAATAGTTAGATTACATTTTAAGAGAGGTGTCTGATAGCCTAATGTTATTCCACAATTTCAATATGGTCATGCTAGTGCTTAAAAATCACTTCACCCTGAATATAGCTGAATTAACCGAAATTGCTTGAATATACAATAAAGCAAAGCACTAGAGTCTAAAGCTTTCTGTCAACAAAGGAGCACTCACCTGTAATCATAGTTAGAGCTGATAGACTTGCTAAGGCTGGGATATCAAGGTTAAGGCTCTTTAAGTTTAAGGAAAAGTCTTTAATAGAGTCGAGCCACTCCCCAAATCCACGAAGGCACTGAAGTCTATGAAGCACGAGTCCATTGCAGAATACAAACTTATCCTCAGCAGTATCAGACCTCAAATAAAAACAATTGAAAAAATTATAAATGCATCTTCTACTTTACAGAGAAGTGCATAACCAGTATTGAAGCGTCTGTCATTTAAAATCCAAGGCATATTATCCTGAGACATATGTGGGCATTCACGTTTGACAATATGTTTCTCCCTTGGGGCCAAAGTACAACAAACAAGCTTCTGTGATTGCTTACTTGGTAGAGTTATAAGCCTGAGGTTAGCTGTAGCATGTGGTGTAGACTGTCTAATTAGTTAAGATTTTGGTCCTGCCCAAAGGCATAAACAGAGAAGACATTTTGCATTAAATACTGTATGTTTGAACCAAAGGAATACTAAGTGAGTGCATTTTGACATACAAAACTAATAAAAACATAGATTCTGCAACTCTCAGCATTTACTTAGTATCATCTGCATTTTTCAGATTGTAAAAACTGGCAAGGAAAAAAACAATGGAGAACACACACAGTAATGCAGGACAATACACATAACTGCATAAACTCTTAAATGAAAACCTGTGTGCAGGAGAGAAATTAGAGCCAAGCTCTCCTCTTCTTCCTTCTCCATTACCGATATTTAATAAAAAAAACCCACATGCAAAGGTCATTTTCAACCTAAATAAACAAGGGCATAACTGAAATCACCAGTCTGCGATTCTGCCTGTTCCTGAAAGTGGATTTGGTAAAGTGTCTAACTAGTGCTAGACTGACAAACAGCATCTCACTCTATTAAATGACTTGGTATTAAGAAGAAAACCAATCTGAACAAGATTTTAAATCTTCTTCATCCCTTTCAAAAACAGATGACAAAGAGAAAAGAAAAAAACTTTCATACTTGAAGTGTGTTACTATATTTCATACTTATGAGTACAAAGCAGACTTGCTCAAATAGTACCTGAGGATCAATTTTGGTAACTATGTAAGAAGAAGATGGGACAGATCAAATAATAGAAGCACATTAGTGACATCTATGATTTCTTTTTAAATCACCTTCTTGATTTTTCCTGCTGTGTAAAACAAGTTAAACACCATATCCTTAGTATGCAGACATTGCTGGGTTTTGTGCTTTTTTTTTGGTACAAATGACAATGTTCAAAGATAGCGCCATATTTATTCCTTAAAAATATTCAGGTGGATGATTTTTCACATCAGCTTAAGAGGAAATGAAATAAATAGTTACCTGATGGAGAGTCTTAGTACAAACAGCTCCAAAAAAGCTGATTCTATGAGTAATGTCTGATCTTCTTTTGGGAGGTCAGTAAATCCTGGGATTTTTTCTGCCCAGCCTCTAGTTATGTCAATGGAGGCAGTCAGAAGATTATAGAACTGTTGTACATGTTCTGCATCTGTGCCTGCAGCAGCCTGATCAGTGGAACAGTACTAAAATGAAAGCCACAGAAAGCAAGGTTATATGCATTTATGGGCATTCTGTGAAACATACAGCATTATTTGCCCAACAACATTTCCTTCTGTGGCAAAGCTGGTATTATTTATAAAGACATAAAAAAACAGGTCTACATCTACCTACTTATTTGGTTACCTACAGGCATTTTGCTATTCAGATAGATATTACAAAAATATTTCCATATGTATAGAAGTAATTTCAAATTTATAACTAAAATATAATATCACATTTTACAAGTACCTACATGCTATTATTAAACAGAAATAGAAACCTGGTGGCTAGGATAATTTGCATCACACTAGAAGAGGAACATTATGTGGCTTACTACAATGAAACACTTTTCCCATTGATGAATTTGTCTCAGTATGTCGGAAATGCAGATTTCTTCCAAAACCTCACAAAGTGCATTTTATCTGACAGTGATAGAGACACATAAGATAAATCACGTTTTATCTGACACATACAGCATTGCTTCATTTGAATACAGAATTGGTTCAAAGTAAAGCAGCTGCCCCATATCACCTCTTATCCTTCAAATTGAAGTATTTGAGGTTCAGCAGAACCTATTATCCTGCTTATGTGGCCATAACTCTTCCAGGCAACCATTTGACAGTCTCAGCTTGCTCAGCTTCCCTGTGACCCTCTGACAGCTCCCTCCCCACTATCTCCTACTTCATCACCAGTGGATCCCTGTCACTCCTTTGACACTGCTCTCTCTCTCTCAGCAGAAAATACAACAGGAGCTTTTGTGGCTTAGTCCAATTCTGTGCTTGGAAAGTGCTGCTGGTTTTCTGAGCAGGTACTAAATAATGTGGCATTTATTGTAGTAACATACTCATCATCAGACACCTGCTGGGTTATTTCTGGGAGAGATTTCATAGCCACTCTCTCTTAAGGGTTCAGCCAAAGAAAGGCTGAGGTAGTCTCCACAGCTAAAAGAAGCCTGCATACCCTTTGGAAACAACTGTCCACGTGCACTTAGGCTTGAATCCATCAGCCTGAATGTCACTCTAGCAACTCTCCAAGCCAGAATGGAAGCAGAAAAAACCTCTTTCCCCATCAGCAACAGTGGTCTGGCAGCCTGGGAGGACCATATTACAACCTTGGGCTGCAGATATCACCCAAGTTGCTAACTGCAATCCAGAAGTCACCTCTGTGCAGGACAGAGAGAGATGGGGCAGTAAGCAGAACCTCTCAGGTAGCTGTCCTGTACTCTGCCTCTCCTAGCTGGAGCTGGTTGCTGTTGGCAGGTAACGAATGAAGGACACAGTGTCAGAGCTGCTGACGATGGGAGAACCACAGCAATCCTAGAGACCTCTGTCTGTATCTGGGTCCTGGTACTAGCTCTTGGTGGTTCTGTTCTGCTTACCCAACCTAACTGCACGAGGTTCTCACGCTAAGCTCCAGCTCACATGTCTAATCAGCTGGTAAAACATGTGCAGTCCTTCTTATAAAGTTCATATGGAGACAAATTTTGCTTCAGCTGCTTCAAAGGATCCTGTTACACTGAGGCAGGTAGAAGCTACAATATAGAGAAGGGGAGCAGCAGTAGAAAAATCTGTATGCTTCATCATTTATGTGTTCAGACCTCCATGTGAATGGAGCAGGTGAGGATGCTCAAGCAGCATGAATCAACTAGTCCTGGCACTGGACTGCAGCAAGATACACACAGGTAATTCATGGGTAGAAAAAGACAATTTGCTTTTCAGAGACCATGCATATTCTGGACCCTCTAGAAGTGAAACTGCAGAACAAGCTACAACAAGTGTGCATTTTGGCTCTGGGAGACGTGCTTTGCTACACAGGGACTGACCTATGACTCTTTCTTACTACACAGGGAAACTAAACAGGCTGATGGAAACTCCTGCCTCACGACAGTTATTGCTAAGCCAAGACATATTCTTGATCCTTTGAGCCATAAAGAAGGAAAATAAAAGGAAAAGGAAAAAAAAGATACTACCCATTCTGGATGGGTTCATTCTAAATATAACTCATCACAACTCAGAGTAATTATGCCAGGTGTTAATTTGTTCCCAATATTTATAAAACATTCCTTTGGCAAAGTAAGGTCAAGTTTTAACATTTTCTAATGAAGCTGAATGCTGCATTATGTTGTGTAACTGTGAATGCCACAGTGTGGTTTAGCCTACGCTGGGCACTAAATCCTAAATCAAATTAAATGCATCTAAAAAAATTATAACCTGTATTTTTTTATTATAGTCTATCCCACAGGAGCAATTTTAGAAGAAAGGTAAAAGATTATATGGAATTGTGTAATTTTTAGCTGCTGCAATACATCACTGCTCGCTATAAAGTATTAGCACTTACAAAGAGTTGTTAAAGTAAAATATTATTTACTTGTAACAGACTTAGGACGACACAAGTAACCATAAACAATATATATGTTTCTGTTTCATGCACCACAATTGTGGGTTTTTTCCATTATTATTTCATGGAGAAGAAGTGATATTTGACCTAACTTGTGAGCAAGACAGCTGGCAATCCTGCCCTTGGTCAGGAGGCCACAGGATGGAAGGGCTCCCTCTGATCTGCATTTCTAAACCTGCCCTATGCAAACCAGGAGGCAAACCAGGAGAAAGACAAAAGACAAAGCTCTACACCCCTCCCCTCCTTGGAGCTCCTTTGGGAATTAAATGAAATGTGACTGTTACTTAAGGAGGGGGTTGCATGTGCAGCAAGCAACATTAACTTGTATCTTATATCTGAAGAGATTTGGAAAGCCTGAGGTTGGGAAGCCCGATAGCACAACTTAGCTCTGCCCTTTGCCTGCTTTCATCAGTCCTTCATCGACGGCTACAGCTGCAAAAGCCTAACAATAACTTCTCTGCACAGACGAGAGCCTACGCTCATTTTTCCAAAAGCCATGATATGTGCTTAATTTTGTGGCCCAGGAAGGGGGGGATTATTGCCTAAATGTTGCACTCCCCCTCTGAAAAGGCAACGTTTCAGTCCATGTTGGTGCCTGCTCTGCATGAATAAGAATGGCAAGATATGGGGTCTATTTCTCATCTCACTCCCTTAAAAGTGTAAACTCAGGGAATTGTACCAGTAAACAGGTGTGAGACCAGACTACGGCCCTTGGCAATTGCCTTTTGAAACCAAGTACCTAAATATACCACTGCTGTGGACTGGTAAGTTAAAACCAGTGCTGAGATGAAAAGCAGCCATGTTCTGAACAGAACTGTTTCCAATGTTTTGGTGTAAAGTTTGTAGCTTATGTAATTTATTTTTGGTTTTGATTTTTTTCCCTGGGCTGCTTGTGTGTGTGTGTTCACAGGCTTTTCTGGATGGAAGGGATACACACTTCTCTCTGAAACGTCTATCAGTATTTTTAAGACAGTCAAGATATTACAGCTTGTAAACATGAAGACCATGCTAAACATTAAGGTCGTATCTGCAGAAGTGCCAGGGCTAACTCCAAAGCCAGGTTTCCAGATCTGCCCATTTGTGGTGCTCAGCAGGATCACAGCCTAGCTGAACGTGACGTTAGTTTTTACAGGTAAAATATTCATAGGGATATTATAGCATTGCAGTGTGTTTATGGCATGTTTCATTAAATTCATTAAATTCAGTTAATCTTGCTCTTTACACAGCATTTGTTTCTGACCTCCTCTAACTTTTCAAAATAAGGGTCTATGAAAAACATAAGAACCTACTAATTTCTTGTAGAATATTTTTGTCATTTCAGTACTGCTGGGCATATCAGACTATTATATATTTTAGTGTAAAGAAAAACTTAGATATTAATATGTTCTAACAGATAATCATACTTAATCTTTTAGCTACCAAGACTAAATTAATTTACTGTCAATCATATGCTCCCTGTAATGTCCAACAGAATTGTTCAGCAATTAAATTTGTGGGTTGTTTTCATTAAAAGAGAAATAATATCTGTACAACAAAGAAAAAAGTCACATAAAAAGTACATAATTTTTGTTCAGTTTTCTGTAAATATAAAATAACTTTATATCCATAAATAAATACAAACTATGGCCTTTGGACTCCTGTAATTCTGTGGAACCCAGCAGATTTCTATCAAAGAGCACAGCCCATCACACACCTTGGTATTTGCAGAGTGATCCCTGAGACATTCTGGGTAAGTTAAAGTATTTGTAGATATGGCTAATGCATTCTCCCCATAATAGGTTGTCAGACACTGAACAGCTAGATTCTTGCTAATAGCTTGAAAAATTATATTATTTAATACTTACAGATTAATTTGGAGGAAATATGTTACAGCATGCTTTAAATTGCTAAATTATATATATAAGTAAAGTCTAAAATAGCATAATGTAATTTTTATATAATTGAGTAAATATGCTTTAGGATTAAATATTACTTAGCAACAAGTGATAAATGGCCAATGGAGTTACTGTTTGAGTACAGCTGCTATTTTTTACAATCTCAAATTTAATAATATTTCTTTAAGGGGGGAGAAGTTGACCTTGTTTTTCCATAGCCGTAGTTTTTTTTTTCTTATATCAACCTGCCTAAAAATTGTATTTAACAAGCCATTTCAATGCTGTATTTTAATAACTATAGAACATTTTTTTCAACTTTCAGAATATTCCATGAGTATTTAAATTGTGACTATGATACATTAAAGAACAAGGTTAGAAAAATACATAATCTTTGGTAAAGCTTTGCTGATTTTTCAGAATTTTAATTTCAACAATCTTGTTTTAAAAATGTGAGTTTTACTGAAGGAATATTTATGCTGGGGTATCCAAAGCCAACCCTGTTCTCATTTAAATGATGGCAAAATCCCTATTGATTTCAACAAGAATGGTCTTATCCATCCAGTGTCACACTCTGCAACCCTTCTATCTGAATATTAGGGAAGTGCTATTAAATTTTAGCCTTCAGAAAATGGAAGTTAAGATATTAGACATACAGGTACTGCTCCTGGTTAATTAATGACATCATAATTGATCGTGTTTTGGCACAGCCTTTTTGCAAGAAGAATGCTCTATTTATCCATGCATTTTTGCATTCACTCAGCCACTGAATATACTGCAGAATATTAGATTATTTTGAGATTGGGATCCTCACAATTAATAGTTACTAACACTAATATCTACTGCACTTCTTTTCCTCTCATTGTCCACCTATCGCAAAAAGACAACGGCTGGCTGGACCGATTTCTACCCTCATCCAAATTTCACACTCAATTTCATTTTGGCAAACCAGCTGGTAAGGAGAAATGCAGCTCGCAAATCATTTCAGTGCAGAAAGCAAAGAGGGAAAGAAAAGTGAGACATACTCTTGAATAGTCCAGCTCCCTGGGCGTGGAGTCGGTTAAAGCTCGAACGAGGGCATTCATCATGCTGATGGGAGGAGAGGGCGGGGAGGGCTGAGAGGGTTCTTGCTGTAAGGGGCTCTTTGGTTTGGAAGGCAGCCGACCTCTTCTCCCTTTCAGGCTGTCGGTACGGACAACTAGGTGAAAAAAATCCCAAGGGAATCAGTTGTGAAGGTACCAGCAAATGATGGATCAGAATGAACACTCTGTTTGCTTTCCTTACAGTGGCCAGACCAGCAAAAATAAGAGCGTTCTCCAGTTTCAGCACATGCTCTTGATGCTTTTGATTGCAAAGGAACACAAATGGCACCAGAACTGTGTCAGATCTATGATCGTAAGCAGCAATGTAGCTGCTTAGTGAGAGCCCAGCTGTGTTCCTTGTGTCCATGCTTTGTTTGCAGCATGTCAGTGTGCCCGTGATACTCCACTGCCGAAAAAAAGCTGAATTCTTTAAATCACAGATTTTAGTGTTTCTGCTACTAGCGTCCCTTTTAAATGGCAGAGGTATTCATTCAAAGTAATTTTAGCTTTCTTGAAGCATTTGAAAAAATACGGCCACACTATATAGGTTATATTATCCATGTCAGTATTTGCAATGGGACTGCTCACACAATATTACTCAAATGCTTAAATATTTGCAGAATTGGGACTAATGAGTTGATCCTGTTTCCGTTTAAATTAATTGCAAATTTACAATCAGCTTATGGGAATGGAACAAGATCCTATGTCAAAATGCACACAATCCAGTGCAGCCCCCAGTGAGATAACAAGGGGAAGCCAACAGCATTATCGAGCAATGTTCAAAGTTAATAAAGGAGACATTTTGGCCACTGTCAAATTATCCTCTTGTGACCTTGCTGTTCTTGAACTCTGGGGTCTATAGTCTAAATATGATAATAGGAGTGAAAAGCACAAAATCAATACATTATTACATAAATGCACATATTTTGGGGTAAGTTATGAATCTCATCATTGTCAAATTTATTGTAGAGACATCCATGTTGACACGCACACACATACAGAGACAGATTCACTGAACACAGTATTTTAGTTTTCTGGGATCATAAATAGCCAGAGTCCTTACCTTCTTTAACCATGCCGACACTGAGACACTTCTGGAACCGGCAGTATTGGCATCTGTTACGACGTCTCTTGTCCACTGGGCAGTTTTTATTTGCCAGACAAACATATTTTGCATTTTTCTGAACTGTTCTCTGTGAAAATGCAACACAAAAATAGTAAACTGATCGTTTCTTGAGCAACTTAGAACCTGACAAAATGTGTTTTAATTACAACATGAAAAGTGACAGTGCAATTCATATAATTAGATAAAATTAATTTCCTAACACACTAGCCTGCAGGAAAAACAATTTTATTAGTGCTAGCTGCTGACAATGAAAATCATCTAGGATTGTTCTGAAGCAAGTCTCTGGAGACAGGCAACTTTGAATGATAAAATCATATCTGAAATTACCAGGTCATCACATCTACCTTTGGGGATTAGATTATCTCCGCTTTTAATATCCCTTTGGGAACAATTTTCTACTTGGTTCATTCCCTTGATTATTGCTGACCTTATTAAAATAAAATCAAAATGATCTGCAATGTACTTCTCTTGCTATCACTATTGTTAGTCAAATACCACAATAACTGGTTTGGTTAGCCATTAAAATCATCAGGGAGAAAAATAAAAATACCATAAACCCCTACAAAATATGTTTGGCTAAATACTCTGGGAAAGTTAACCTGACCTGAGGAAAAAAGACAGAATGATGACACAGTTATGTAAATTTAATTAACTCTAAAGTCATGTTGAAAAAAATAAAACAAAATTAAAATTTGTAGAAACCTGGTAAGCTTTGGAAGAATGTAACAAATATTAATGCAAAAAGGTATCATGCTGCCATACTTAAAATCAAAGATGCATCAATACATAACATGCAAAAAGGTATTACTAGAAAAGACACCAGGAACAAATTTATCAACTCAACATTCAATATTAAATATTTACCTGAAATTAAATTAATGGATAATTTTTATTCCATAATTTGTGTTTGTTATCAAATAACAGCCTCAAGGTACTAAATATAAGAGATACAGCAAATATTGTTCATTGTGATTTGGAGCTGAAAACAGTTTGATTTTGCAGAATAAGGTACTGCTACAACTCAAGGATATGCTATTGATTTCCACAGGGGTAGGTTTGGGATAATAAGAGCTGCTATTTCCATGCTATTTGTGTTCCCTTTTCTAGTTGTATTTAAATAACAAATTAGTTTTATAGGAGAGGTGTATGTTATCATGTGGTCAAAGGATTATTATTAAGTTACACTGACAGCTCCACCCACAATAAAATGTTGTAAGCCCTCCCCCCAAATATTTTGGGACTGTTTTTGTTCCCACTGTATATTTTACCAGAACACTGGCATAACTGCTATCTTAGCAAGAAAAAATATACAAAATCAACCCCAAACGTTTCAAATCTTAAACTTGCTGCCCAGAACCATCCTACCAAAAGTCAATCACAAGCTCTTCACTTTAACAAGCTATTTCTGAAATTAATACTGGAATCTGGACTCAGTCTGCTGAAATTACAAAGCACCCAAAACTAAGATCAAAAGACATATTCAGCTCTTGAAAATATAAGCACAGAGTTTCCACTGAGAAATTGCCCTGTGTAAGTTATTCGTGTTGCTATTCAGCTGCAAAGCTGCCCTCGTGGCAGGGCAGGCAGCAGGACCCTGTGCAGTGCTTAGTCACTGCTCTGCACGCAGCTTTCCCCTGGTGAGGACTCCCCGGGCTCCTGAGCTGAAGGATAAGGACAAGGCAGCAACCTAAAGCAACTACAAGTACTTGGGTCTGTCCCATGAGTGAAACCAGTTTCTTCCTGGTGCTGATCACCCTGCATTCCTCCTCACGCCAACTGCCCCGGACAAAAAACGGCACCGCTGCCACCACCTTAAATATTAAGTGGACTTTACGATTTCAGGGCTTCTGTTCTCATCTAACAACAAAGTATAATTGGAATTGGTGACTGAGTAAAACCCGGGCTGAATGGACTCCAGATGAGTTTCACTACAGAATAAATGCAGTTTATAGCTTAAACTGGGATGACCTGTGTTTCATTGAGGAATGCTGGATGTGGTTCCCCCAGAACACAACCATGGCCTCTTCTCAGCAGAGACTGGCTGTTCCTTTTATCCTACAGAGGGCTTTCCTTGACCTTCTTCAAAACCTTTGGGTGCCCCTTCCACCCTGCTGGGGCTTTAACACACGATGTCCCTGAAGGCCCGGGTCAGGACCAGGAGCGTGTGGGGACAGAGGGGGTGGGAGCAAGCAGGGAGGGGAGCACAGCGCGGAGCTCTCACCTTGAAAAAGCCCTTGCAGCCCTCGCACGTCCGCACGCCGTAGTGCTGGCAGGCGGCATTATCTCCACAGACGGCGCAGGTGCCTTCCCCGGACGAGGAGCTCCTGCTGGGCGGGGACGGGAGGCCGCTGCTGCCGCTCCCGCTGCTCTCGCCCATCAGGCTGGAGGTGGCTGCGTTGAGGCCGAGTGGTGAGAAGGCTAAGGTGGCTGGTCTTTTGGCCAGGTGAAGCCCGTAGGAATGGCCCTCCATGGGAGCCTGGCTGGCGGCGGGCCTGTCGGAGCCCAGGGGCAGGCTGAGGGAGGCAGGGTCGTAGCACATGTGGGCGGCCGCGGACGGCGTGTGCGGAGGCGAGTGCTTGAAGTGGAAGAGAGGGAAGCGCGGAGGCACGGTCTTCATGGGGCTGGCGTCCATCAGGTGGCCGGGGGGCAAGCAAGTCTGCGTGGGCTGCAGCGGGGGCTCGTCCCACAGGCCCTGGTGAGCAGGGAAGCCGGGTGTGGTGGGCGTGGAGGGTGGAGATTGCTTGAAGTACATGGAAGTGCTGGGCATGCCCTCGTCTGTAGATGGGGGCAGTGAGGGCTGGTACGGCGACAGCCGGGTGTCTTCCATCTTTATGAGGGGCCTCTGGCCAGAGGAGGCAGTTTGCATTTGGTAGAGGCAGGAAGGCTTGAGCTCATAGCTGCCAGAGTAACCCTCCATAAAGGTGCTGAAGCTGGGAAGGGAGGTGGTGGCAGTGGCAGTGATTTCGGTACTGCTCAGGTCCATGGTCAGCTTGGCATAGTCAGGGTTCATGATGTCTGAGCTGTACTCGGAGCCATACGCGTAGGTCTGGGATGCATAATTCGAACCGGGCGGTGAAGGACTATACTGCGCTTGCACACAGGGCATATCTGCAAGGGCAAAGGGCACGTGAACAACAAGGCCAGCGCACCAGGCCATGCCCAGGCCATCACAAACTCCTTTCCTAGAAGTTTTCCCAGAGCTCAGATAGGCACCCAGCTCCCTTTCGGACATTTAAATTAGCCTCGAGCCTTTTCCTTTCAACAAGAAATATGTATCAGGGATCGACTAAGCATTCGGTACTATGGAGCCTGCTCTCGTCTAGCCAAGGGAGAAACTCGCATTTATACCAGTGTCAGTAAGAGAAGAATCCATCTCAAGCTGCCCTACATCTGCTGCTTAATATACATAGGTGTCAATGAGAATTAGATAAGCAGAATGAGAACAGTTTATGACTCTATCTCTCTATGCATGCAATCATGCTGTAAAATTTTCATGAAGGGTAAACGAGATTATCAAATGCATAATATTAAAAATTATATTTATTTTAAAAGAAGCAGCATCTGCAGTGCATGTCAGAGGAATTACTCAAATTACAAGATTTGCTACTCAGGACTTGCAAACACCAATTTTGCTTACTCAGCTCTGGACCTGACCTTTGAAGAATATTTCTAGTCAGCTAATAATTTAAGGTTGCTCTCTCATTATTAGTTTTAAGGCTTATCTCTGGTAGAATGTTCTCCTTTAAAAAGTGGAGGGTACAACATCCCTTTCAATTTGCAAAAATGCAGGATAAAAGGTACGTGGTATTTCTGTTTTCATGGGAAAGCAAGGTTGAGGCCAGTAATACAGTTGGTTTTATTCATTAGTCATGAAACTTAATGCAATTCACTGATAGCTGGGATGGTTGAAGCAACACAGTGCCTGGCTAAAAAGATCTGATTGTTATTTTCTTTTACATTTCCTACTAGTCTGCCATGTAATTTGCTGGTCACAGGAAATAATAGACCCAATTCTGCAATTCACTGAGGCTTGCCTGACTAAACACTGTGAGACTCTAGGCCAATATTTGTAACTCGAACTAGAAGTGTGTGGTGTATTTTGGTTCCACAGCAGAGGAATAAAATGCATCAATTAGTATAAATCTTCTCATAAAGAGGAAAGTAAATATGGATAAAATGTATATCAAAATTAAGTGCAGTTCATCTCTTTTTAATCATGGTAATTTATATTCCAGAAGCATTTGAGAAATAATTCATGTTTAAAAAAAGAAACAAACTTGCTTGAAAATAATGAGATTTTCCTCATTATTTTAAGAAAGCTCTTTCCACTTACAATTTTAAAATACTCACTCCTGGCATGCAAGCATCCAAATAATTTGTGTTAAATCAACTTTTAATTCTTTCCTGCCTGCTTTGCAGATAAAGATATTTAAACTAAGCACCAAATTTGAATTATCACGCTGTCACAAACCATTCACATCTTTCTTCGTCTCGAGAAAACACTGAAATCTGAGAAAAAAAAATCAGTGCTGTTTCCTGAAATTAAGACCTTCCTTGCCTTAAATCCAAAAGCTTGAAGAAGAAGGCAGGGCAACCCTCCCCTAAGCCTTGCCTCCCAATGTTATTTATGTATTATTTTACTGTTCTCTTTTTTTTCCTGTCAATTTCTGTCCATGCCATTCCACACACACACATTTCCTGGCAAGTCATATCACTATCATTTGTTAATTTAAGGACTGGCTGTTAAAACATAGTGATCAGTGCTTAATGAAATTAAAAAGGGAAAGACATTCTTTCCACACACCTCCACTGAGAACTGACGGAGGAACACAACAGAATGAGTTCACAGCTAATGTCACAAGTGGACGTGTTATGAAGGAAAAAGGCTTTTTAGCTAGCTCAGAAAATAAGCAGGAGTTCAAGGGAACAGATCATTATGCCTTTTTTTTCTGCATTTTTCTGAGCATAACAGAGTTATGCCACTGAATTCTATGCAAAGTGGAGTAGAAAAACAGAAATCTAAAATAACTCTGACCGGAGGACTGAAAAAATATCCCTAACCTAAAGGTCTGGTCTCTCCTGGCTCTGTGGGACTCCTCCTACCTCGCCTTTTGCCAACGCACTTGTCTGTGTCTAACCCCTACTTTTCCACTTAGGGCACCAGCATTAATTCCCCTGCAAAGTAAATAACCTAGGATTTTTTTGTCTTTATCCAACAATATTAAAACAAGAAAAGAATATGCCCACACAGGAGGTGCATTGAAGAGCAACCTGTCATCAAAACCCAAATGAATGGGTAAAAGCATCAGGGCAGAGACATTACCAGGTGCTATTACTAAGGCGTTTTGCTTTCTTTGCGAGAACTTGAGGTAAAGGATGCCCAGCTTAACGCCAGGCAGACTGTGCTCCTCACAGGGACACTAGCCCCCCCAGCCAGCTTGCCCTTAAATCTGGCACGTCTTGGGCACGGGCTCGCAACCTCGTGTGCCCAGGCACGGCACCACCAAAAGCGCTGCGAAAGGCATGCGCTGCTCTGATCCTTTTGGGATTTAAGCTCCCCGGGACGTCGGGGGCCGATGATGCCAAAGGGATTTGGGAAGGATAGGGGCCGCGCCAGAAGCTCCCGCACCCCTCTCCTCCTCCTCGTCCTGCCCTTCTCCCGGAGCGGCAGCTTACCTGGTGGGTATCTTGCGCGCTGAATGGTGGGGCTGGAGGTGCGGACGGAGGCGGCGGCGGGCGGCGGCGGCGGCGGGGTGGGTGCCGGCTGGGACCTCTCTGTGGAGGCGGGCCCGGGGCCTGGCCTGGGCGGGGGGCGCTCTTCCGACCCGGGCTCTGTCCGCCGGCAGAGAGACAAGGCACAGTCAGGGGCGGCGGTGCCCGGCGGGCAGAGGGGAGTCCCCCGCCTCCCTCCCGCCGCGGCGCCCCGGGGGGACGTGGTGGGGACCGTCCCTGGCGATGGCACGGCAACCCCCCGCCTCGCCCCGCGGTTGGGAAGAGGGAGCCGGCCGGGGAGCGCATTCCTGCCGGCTCCCGCTTCCTCATCACACAAAAGGCAGAGAGCACCGGGCTGGGACAACCGAGCCCCCGGTTTGTTCTCCGAGAGAGGAGCCTGGGGAAGGCAAGAGGAGAACCCCGGACGGGGTGACTACAACCAGCGGGACAGCATCCCCGAGCGTCCACTTCCCCGTGAGAACTTTCTCTTTTTGGCATGCAGAGACCGGGGAAAAGCAGGCTGGGAGTTTCTATGCAAGGTACCGGCCAGACTTGAGGGGTGTCCTGCCGGCCCGGCTAACCCTGTGCGGTGTCTCCGGGCCCGTCATCGCCGGCGCGGGGGAAAGAGCGCAGCCCAGCCGCCTCCCCCCGACCCTCTGGGCGCTGCTAACCGGGCTCCGCGGCAGCGCGGGGGATGCGCGGCCGCGCCGGCCCCTGCCCACGGGAGCCGCTCCCCGGCGACTCTTTCTCCCGCTTCTTGTCTTTCTTTTGCCTTCCCCGCGCCCCTCGCCTTTGAACCCCCGCCAGCTCCCGGGGTGTTAAGTGCCTGTCAGCTCATCCCTTTCTCTCCCGAGGGTTTTGTTCCCTCACGAGCTCCTGCGAGGCGGTTTCCCGCTCGGCGCGGAGCGCCCTAGGGCTCCTCTCTGCCCCCCCGAGCCGCCGGTTACCTAGAGACACTCGCTGCGCTTTTAACCACGCAGCACCCCTCCGGGCTGCCGCCGCCCGAGCCAGGAGCGCAGGGCCGTAAGGGCTGTAAATTAGGAGGAAATAACTACCCTTGTCAAAGCTCTTTTCTTCCTCCGTGCACTTTACATTCAGCCCCGAGTGACACCCCTCCCCACCCTGTAATATGAGGAGGAAACCGTGAAATACTCCATTGTGATTGTGACTTCTTCAGGCGAGTTTCGAAACCTTCATTTACCCGGGAGGGACTGCGGAGGGGGAAGCTCCATTCAATTAAAAAGTTTCGTGCTGGATTTCCACGGCTGGTTACTGGCGATTTTTTTTTTGGGGGGGGAGTGGGAGGGATCGCCCCGAGCCGCACGGTCACTCCAGCAAATATCCACGGGATCGCGTGAGATTCACCTCCGAAGAAATCGTCTGGTCTGGTTTAGTCCATTGTTTTTTACCGGGGCTTGACTCCAGCATACAACGGTCTCCACGGAGGAGAGAAAAATAGGGCGAAGAATGTAATCGAGTGAAGCGGCTTGGATAAAAGTTAGCGATTCATTCCCAAACTTTTTTTTTCCTGGAGAAAAAAAATCCTATCCCAACGCACCAATCTCCCTACATAAAACACTGTTTTACGCCCTTTCCCTGGGAAATATTCTCGCACGGATTCCATCGTATCCAAAAACTGCAAGTTAAGTAACAGCGATCTTAACTAGCCGGTCTAAGGTGAGCGGCATCTCTGCCCGGGACAGACTATCGCGATAATGCTGCCCCCATAACTGTCTCTCTGCATAATATCACAACCCAACGCCCGCGCTTTCTCGCCTCTTTCCAAGACTGAAACTTCTTTCGCAGCTATTAAGGCGAGAAGGCAAAGGCGAGAGGCGCCGCGGGGGCAGGGAGCGGGGCAGCGGCGGCGCAACCCAGCGTCCCCGCACGGTACCGCCCGTGCCGGGGCACCGCGGCCCCTCGTTACCACTTCTGACCTCCGAAGGAAAAAGTGCACATTTCCGAAGAGCAGATGCCGGGCAGACGTGCCGTGCAAACATCCCGTCTCATTTCAATACAATATGTCACATTCCAGCAATTACCTCTTGGGCGAGCTCTTTGGGCTGCCGAGGGGAGCTGCTGTCTCCCAAAGTGAGATGAGCTCAACCTGCCTCGCCGTCCCTATTAGACAGCTGAACTTGTGCAAACAGAACCACCTATTTCCCAAGCGCGGCTAAAGGAAGGAGACAAATTGCTGCCATTCATCACCGGCGCTGTAAACTCCCCGCCGCCGCCGGCAGCATCATTTCCATGACAACAACTAGCAGAAATACCTTAGTACCACCGGCTCCGGCTCCCGCTTCGCTCAACCATAGCCCTCCCGTTTGCGAGGGGCAGCAGTGCCCCGCGCACGGCAGGAGTTGCCGAGAAGGCAGCGAGGCTCGGAAGACGAGCGGCAATTGAGCATCCACGGGGAAGATGGGG
Organism: Acridotheres tristis; assembly: GCA_037013685.1. Classification (NCBI taxonomy): domain Eukaryota; kingdom Metazoa; phylum Chordata; class Aves; order Passeriformes; family Sturnidae; genus Acridotheres; species Acridotheres tristis. The sequence continues at coordinate 90,089,955 of CM072886.1, forward strand.
GAGGAGGGGGGGAAGGTGAGGGAAAAGTTTCAGCGAGAGCCCGGCACGGCAGCGCGTCGGCTGAGCCGCATCGCTCGCCGCCGGCATCTCCCCAGCATCTCTACCCCGGCGGCATAACTTTCACGGAGTGGGGACACGCCGCGCTGTCCCTCTCCCTCAGCCGCTCCCGTTCACTCGCATACGTACTCGGTTGCTGTGGAGGTTCCGTCTTTACATCTAGTTTGTAGGTGCCCGCTTCCTTAAAGGCGTGTGTAGGCGCTGTCCAGCGGCAGGATCCGAGACACAAAATCCCTCAGACTCCGGGTAGCTGCAGGTCCAGAGGGTGCGTTATCCCGAGGCATGGAAAAGGATTGAAAAAGCCTGAGGAGCCAGGAGCCCGTCCCCGGGCGAAGGGAGGGAGTGAGCAGGCGGACGGGCGAGGGATGCCGAGCGGCCGCCGCCGCCGCGATGTGCCTTTGTGTGTGTGCGGCGGGAGCCGGGCCGGGACCTGTGCCCGCGTCCCGGTGCGAGTGCCCCGGGGTGCGCGTGTGCCTGCGCCGGAGAGAGGGGACGGAGGCGCCTCTCTGCGCTGCTCTCCCGCTCCCTCTCTCTGAACGTCATTTATGTGAGAGGAGCCCTAGCGGCCTCTCCATAGAGCGGCTGGAATGCGAAACGTCAATAGTGACGCCATGGGAGCCTGACGCTACTGACCCCCCCCCCGCCCCAGTGTGTGCGCCGCGCTCCCGCCGCACCGCGCCGCGCCGAGCCGAGCCGTGCACAGCCGAGAGGTGTGGAGCGGCGCGGAGCTCCGGCAGAGCCGTGCTGAGCCGCCGGCAGCGGGACGGCACGGCCGGCCGGCCGGCCGGCCGCCTCGGGGCCGCCTGCCCGTCGCAGCCTAGCGATTCGTTCCCAAGTCTGATAATAATAATATTAATAATCATTATTATTATTAAGATAGTGCTAATAACAAAATTATTATATCTTTACTGAAGTGGCTCAAATGAAAAGAGCTTTGCTTGGTTACTTAGTGGAACTTTTAGGACTAATTAGTAAAGGTTTCTTTCACTTTTTTATTTTTCATTTTTTGAAACATTTTTTCTTTTTGCCTTTTAAATTTTTTCCCTATTATTTTCTCTTCTCCCACTTTTTCTTTTTTTTTTTTTTCTTCTTTTTTTTCCACTCTCTTTTTCTTTTCTTTCGAAACTTTCCAGTGCGCAGGAACAAGGAGCAGGTTGCGAGAGGTGCCGCTCACAGAGCCGGCACTAATGCGAGCGGCCCTGAGAAGCGTCCGGGCTGCCGCCTGCTTGTGACTGCCTGTGTCCGTGTGTCTTTCGGTGTCCGTGTGTCTGCCCGGGGCACCGGGCTGGCGGCGGACGACTCCCCCGCTGTGTCCGCTGGCAGCAGCCGCCCGCCGCCGTGCCCGGTGCCGTGTTTACATCCACCGCCGGCAGCCTGGATGTTCGCGACCGTCACCGCAGCCGTGACGGCCGGTGCTGCGCTAGTACTTCGCACAGAGGGGCTCCGCCAAAGAGATCTCCCGACGGACGGGAGCCGGGGCGGACAAGGCGCCCGCCGCCCCGAGGAGGAAGGACCGGCGGCAGCGGTGGCACTTTCGCTTTGCCTCTCGCTCCACCATCCCGCCGCCGGCACCACCGCGGAGCGTGCTCTCTCCTCGGGAGGCAAAGTCGGGGCAGGCGCAGGGCTCGGCGGGTGCCGCGGACCGGCGGAGCGGAGGCAACGTCCGACCCCGGGATCCCCTTCCCGAGGCGGTGCGCGCCGTCTTCCCGCGGACGCCGGGGCGTCCCTCCCTCGCTCCCTCCCTCCGGGGCCGCGGCTCTGCCAGACCCCGCTCCCCCCGCGGGGGAACCCGCCGGGCTCCCCGCGCGGCCGCGCTTCCCCTCCGGACGCCGCCGGCCCCCGGCGGGGGCCAGCCCGCGCCCCCACGTCACCGCCCTCGTGCCGCCGCCGCGGCCAATCCACGCACAGGACGCGGCGGGCCCCGTTCCGAGGGGCGGGGCGCGGCGGGGCTGACGCACGGCGGCCGCGTCATTGACGCAAGCGGCGTTGCTAAATTTAGCCCCGCCGGGCCCCGCGCGAGGCGCTCGGGATCGCGCGCGAGGGAGGGGGCGGGGCCGGAGTCCATTGAGCGGCGGCGGCGGCGGGCGGGTGCGCGGGGCTATTTTTGGGACACCCCCTCCCGCCCCCCCCCCCGGTTGTGATCCGGCCAAACCAAATATAGATGCGGGCGGGTATTTATAGCTCCGGCGAGTCCCATTGTCGTGGGGCCACGCCCCTGCCCGGCTTCCTCTGCGCAGGGGGTGGAGTGCGGGGCAGCGCACGGGGACCTCGGCGCGCACACCCATCCTCTCGGCAGCCCCCCCCACCGCGGGGGGGAAAGCCGCAGCCGGACGCCGGCGGAGTTGCCAGACCCGGCTCCCTCCGAAAAGAAAAAAAAAAAAAAAGTCTCTTGGTGGCTGTGGCTGGAGTTCCCCTCCGCGTGGCCTCGGTGCGATTCCCTCGGTACAGTGCGCTGCCTTTCCTCCCCATCGCATCGCATGCCATCCCTGCGCGGCCCCCGGCGACACTGCACTGTTGACATTCCCGAGCGACGGCCCAGCGCCCGCTGCGCGAAGGGGGGTAGTGGTGCGGAGGCGGCGGAGGGGATGGAGGCAGGGTCACCACCCCCGCCCCGCCGGCGAGGGACACGCGTGGCAGCGCGGGGTGTTTCCGCGGCGGGGATGCCCCGCGCGGTCGGCCGCGGCGGGGATACCCCCTGCCTGACGCAACGGAGCGGAGCAGGGGCGGCGGCGGGCACAGCGCATAGCGCCGCGGTGACCTCATGGCAGAAGCGGCGCTGGTTGGGAGTCCTCCCCCCGCCCCCCCTGCAAACCAGCCCTTCCTCCCCTCCCGCCTGTTGAGTAAGCGCCGGGAGAAGCGAAAATGCCATGACAGGCCGGTGCGCTCATCCCCGGTGCTGACACGGCGCGACAAGGGAGATTCCCTTTGATGCCGCTGCCGGCGTGGGCGGCTGAGGGCAAGGGAGGAGAGACACAGAGAGGGTGGCACTTTCCGCCCACCCCTCACCCGGGGCACTGGCCCCGATAAAAATACTTCGCTTTCCATGCTGTCATTTCTTCTTTGCATCTCGACTTCTCTGCTGGGAAAGGGACTCCGCGGAGCGCCGCCGCCCTCCGGGGCCCCTCGTCCCCCCCACCCCGGGCGGGCTACCCCCGAGAGGGGTACAAAGTTACAGAGTCATCCCGAAACTCGCAGCTCCGAACTGAAAGTGTGTGCAAGAACAAAACGTCGGTGCCAGGTGGACTGTCCTAGAAACCGTATTGCCCCCCCGCCTTTCCTCCCCCGGGTACTCCGTGCAACTTCGCAGCTTCCTCGAGCTGTTCCTGTCTCCCACGACGTGAAAATATCGTCATGCAAGAAGGCTAAAAAAAACCCCCAACCAACAAAACCCACTCCAAACCCAAAACCGGCGGCAAGAGTGTTTTGAAAGCCTTTAAAATAATCTTTGAGGTGCTATTTAAAGAACAGGAAATGGGATATTTGGAGAAAATGATTAGGAAGTGGCACTGAGTACACTATATGCCTCGGGCAGATGCGGGTGTTGTGCAGGGAGCTGGGCACTTGCTCACCGACCGATCCAAGGCAGCGATTCCCTCTAGGGAGAGCACGGTCTGCTGTCCTGCAGTTATTTATGACATGAGAGGTCACTCACTATACGCTGCGTGCTTCCCATGAGGCGAAAAGGAAGTTCTTCGTGCAAGGAACTCCCAATCCATTAAGCATTAACACCAGGGCGGGGAGGGGAGAGATAAGGGGACAGGAACAACAGCAGGCAAATTGTCTAACTGGTGTGTACACAGCTTGATTCGCTGGAGGCGGCCGTGCAGGAGTGAGGGCCGGAAGGATGTCATTCCCAGGGCTTACTGGATAACTCGGAATAATAAAACCAGGCACTGCAACAACGGGAGGAAGCCTGCAGCAGTATGAAGCAGGCCTTGGGTGAAATAAAGCTCCAGGAAGTGGGTAAGGTTGTTGAGAGATGTTTGCTGCGTGCTGCCAGAGCTGGGGAGACTGAAGACTGGGAACAGACAGTGTGGAGAGGCTGAGGGGCTCACTTCCAGTGCCCAGCCACGTGTTTGCATTTATGGCCAAATAATTTGATGACAACTCCTTATCAGAATTTGCTTGGCTTCCCCAAGACCAGAGCCAGTCTTTAGGCTGCAGATTTCTGGGGCCAAGGCAATGAAATGTCACTGTCTTTAGGGTTAGGATACCCAAATCAAACTTCTAAAATCCTGACTGGCTGCCATCTATCCAGAGGCACCTGAATCGGACAGTGATAAGATAAGGGGGAATGCCCTTAAGCTGAAGGAGGGCAGATTTAGGTTAAGTATTAGGAAGAAATTCTTTACTGTGAGGATGCTGAGGCACTGGAATAGGTTGCCCAGAGATGTTATGAATTCCCCATCCCTGGAGGTGTTTAAGACTAGGCTGGATAGGGCTTTGAGTAACCTGGTCTTGTGTAAGGTTCCCTGCCTATGACAGGGGGGATTAGAACTACATGATCTTTAGGATCCATTCCAACCCAGGCCATTCTATGATAGATACAGTAGTACCATAGAAACGGCATCTAGTCTAGCCTCCTATGCAAAGAGTATTCCGTGGCATTTTTAAAAATAAAATTTCCTACCTTCCTCAAGGATATAGAAAACAACTGTTCATCTGCCTAAATGCCAGACTTTAGGGAAACCCCAAAGAGGAGTTGGCTGGTGCATCTAAAATACACAATAGCTCAGTAGTTTCAGCACATCCACAGAAATCAGGACATTCAGATTTACTTAGTTTGTCTGGGGCAGGGAGGCAAGGGTGGAAATGGGGAAACTCAACCTACATTCCCCACCTCCCAGGAGATTGCTGTAATCCCTGCATCATTCTGGGTGGTATCTCAACCACCTTGTTTGAAGTGGTGAAACCACTTTCAGGTTTGCGTGCAAGCACTGTAGTCTAGTGCTTCAGGCTGTCTGCTAGGATGGAGATCTGCCTATCCTATCCATTTGTGCTCCAAGGATGGCTTGTATTATTTTATATTACACACCTATAGTATAAAAATACTGTCATGGCCTTAAGAGAACTTTCTTGACTGATTGAGCATGATTTTTATTTTAAAGTTCCTTTTTCCCTCCATGCCTTCCTAGACAACCAATAACCTGGTGATGAGGCCATTCTTTCAGATAAAGGTCAGCGTGGATTTGAGTCTTCTTAAGATAAGAAAGGAGCTGAATCACGATCTTCTGTTTTCTAGGGTAATGTTTTCTAGTGCTGTAATTGTCAGAGCTACAGAGTCAACAGAAAGTAGCACCTGTCTCCTTCCAGCTGTGTCTTTGAAAAATCTCATAGGTGAGGTAAGGTTCTACAAGCCTAAGACTTCCTGTCCTAAGCTACATTTCCTTGTTCCAGATGGGTGGGATTTGGGATACGGCCTTTATCAACAAGTTGAAGTTGGTCTGCTTCGTACTCTTTCCTCACCCTGCAAGCATGTGAAGGGTTAGATGATTAATTTGTATTTCTGAATTTGTGGGCATGGGGCACTAGAAAAAAACACTGCAGTTTTTAATCTCATCATTTAAAACATAGTCTGAGTCAGAATCCTGCCCTTCAGAGGTATTCTGTTGTTCAGAAAATAAATGTAACACCTTCTGGTTCTGATCAAGGTGACTAAAGTCTTGAAAATATCCTGATCCTGGTCAAAATGATATTTAGCAGAGTTTGATAGCCTAGAACAGTATCTCTGCCTCAGCTGCCTTATAATGTTAGGCCAGCACATTTCTAGATGAGATGTAGCATGCTACAAAAGGTTGTCAGGACACCCAGTTTATCACTGTGGTGTTTCCAGTCTGAAAGAGGAACTCATCCTGTCTCCCTTGCTTGAAAGGAGCCTTTGTCATAGAGAGGTCATGATGAGGAAGAGGGGAAGGCCTATCTTAGTCTTTGGTGGTGTATTTGGCAGGCCATGCCCTGCTAAAACCGAGTCCTGGTCTTGACTGAATCAAGTCCCAATATAATTCAGCTTGGTGTCATACTTTTACAGTCAAACATTTACCTTTTCTTTTCACAACTAGTTAAAGACATGGTTGCATGGTTTATGCTCAGACTTTCCAAATGACTATAATTGGATCGTGGCCATGCATTGGAAATTTTTGCCCCAAAGGAAGAAGTTTTGAGAAAGATTCAAATGATTCAAACCCAGTCTTTTATGAATGTTAGAAATATGCACAGTATGCTTTGTTCACAATAGCTCTGTTTTCCCAGACAGAAGCTCCACCAACTGGTGGAATTGCCTTGGAATTCTGCAATACCACAGATGGGGAGGCTTGAATATTCCTGGACTGACTCAGCCTGTTCACTTTGCCTGGCTTATAAGACAATAGACGATTCTTCCTTGGTCGTGGAGATCCAAAATTAAAAGTAAAGGAGGTTGCATATTAACAAATGGAACGACTGCCTTTTAGACAAGCCCACAGACTGAACTGTGATCATATTAAGCAGAGGGGCTGTTGAGAGTATAATTCCTACTGCCAGCATAAGAGCTGATTAGGAATGGGAGAAGCCAGGACCAGACAAGGTTCAGACATGCAAGCACAGCAGATTATATTAAATAAGGAGATGAAGGAGCATTCAGAGGGATCTTAAATTAAGTACATTAATTATGTAATAATGAAGGGGCTTTAAACTGGATTTATAATGGATACAAAAGAACTGCATTGGCCTTGATACTTTCAAAAGGACAATCTTACTTGATTGTGCTCACTTAAAGAAAATGAGAGAGTGGGGAAGAAAAGAAAAAGGCTGAAGTTCATCTTATCCTAGTCAAAGATCTCACAAACTGTAATGTTTATTACAGAGAGATGGATTTTAATAAAGGATCAAGGTCATGGGACTGGTTTACAAACCCCAAAATGAACTATTTTTTCTATCTCATAATTAATGAAATTACAGCAATTATAACTATTATTTATTTTTATGGCTTCCTTTTGGGCCCTTCATTTCTACATTCTATTCTTGACTGGATTGTCAATCTTTATTCCTAAGATGGAATCTCTTTACTTACCACATTAAGTACTAAACAAATGCAACCCTGTCATTGTAAAAGAAATAATAGCTAATACCAGATAATCATTTAGGCTTGTTCAGCAGGCACTGCCTTTTTTGCACACTTTCTATTTTTGTTGATAAAGGATAGCTCCTCAAAAGCAACAACTTGTTACTTATTTACTTTTTCTAAGATCTTTTCAATTTCATCTGCTTTTTATTACATTGTCTTTCTGGTTACCCTGTTTGTTTTGCTCCTAATGATTTCCAAACCCATGGATCTTCCTATTTTATTGAGCATTGCATTTCATTTACTATCTCTCTTATCTCTTCTTGGACTGCATTTTCTACTATTTCCCTGTCTGTTTCTTTGTCTTCTCACTACTGTGCTATCTGAACTGCCCATTCCCAAGACCCAAGGGATAGCAGTTCTTCAGCAGAGGTAGGATGAGGGGTTTGAGGAGAGAAGTGAGAGATCCCAGCTGTCCAGGTTTGCGTTTTGCTTCATGTCTGTCCTGGCTTGGTGCCTTTGCACAATTTCATTTACCTCTCCCTGCTCTGTTTCCCATCTGTAAAATAACAACAGAATGTTTAGGTAATAAAGGCACAGAAATGAAAACTAATTACTATTATTGTTTATTTCTTACTAATGCACAAGGCCTCAAACCCCTCCATGGCAGTAATTCTTTTTTTCTCTCTTATACAAAGAAATGAATCGTTTACCTGAAAGGATCCAGACTATTTCTCTCAAGCTTATCATTTCTTGAAGATCAGAAGTGGGCACTAGTATCACGTCACAGGTTAAGAGAGTTTAAGCATCAGCTTTCTTCAATCATGTCTAAACCTTCTGGCATCTCTGAATCAGCTGAAATACACTGCTAGAACAAGCTAATGAAACCATTTCCATTTCCACCCCCCTGCACTATATATGAAAGACCAAATCGTGATGTATGCACCTGAACTTACAGCCCCAGCTCCAGGAGTAGGGTGATAAGCTCAGAGTCCAGTCTTGGGTGTTACGAAAATCATCTTGAAATTCAAACTTGAATGAAACTGGCAAGCTGGGGCTGCTGCAACCCATAGTGGGCTGGGAATGCCATGCCTAGTAGCTGTGTTACGAGTACTCCTCTGTACAGCCCTCTGGAGATAGTGAGAATGAGGAGTGCCAAAACAAACTTAGGAACAAAAGGAGCAAAGTGCACTGAGTGCAGGTGTGCTGCTTAGATGTCCTGGTTTAACCTGGCAGGTAGCTAAGCACCACACAGCCACTCGATGACATGCCCCCTACAGCAAGATGGAGGAGTGAATTGGGGAATAAAAGGTAAAATTAATGGGTTGGCATAAGGACAGTTTCATACAATAGAAATGGAAGGAAAAGTCTCATTCCTCCTATTACTACCACTACTATTTAGAATATGCAGAACAAGCAATGCACAGTGCAACTGCTCACCACCTGCTGACCAATGCCCAGCCTGTTCCCAAGCTTTCCCCAGCTTTATGTGCTCAGCATGATGCTATATGGTATGGAATGTCCCTTGGGTCAGTTGGGATCAGCTGTCCTGGCCATGTCCCCTCATGACTTCTGCATGCCCAGTCCACTCACTGGTGGGTTGATGAGAGAAACTGAAAAGTCCTTAACTTAGTGTAAGCCTTGCCCAGCAACAAGCAAAACATCAGTGTGTGTTACCAAAAACTACACAAAAACTTACACGTTGAGTGATGTATGAGATGATGGTTTGGTTCAAATAGCAAAAATTTGAAATATCACAACTATAAGCGAAAGTCAAACCCATCTAGTTTTAGAGAACAATCATCAGTGCTTCTGGGCACACAGAGCAGAGATCCAGTTACAGAAAACCTATGTGTCTCAATGATGGAGATGAGATGAGGGGAAGAATGGCAGCAAAGAGATTCCTTGCCTTGTCTTCTGCTTGGTTAAGAAATCCTCCTCTGAGTGTTTGAGCTTCACAAAGGCAAACAGGATGCACCAAGTGGAACTGAAAATCAGTGGAGGTGCTCACTGCTGCACAGATGCACCATCCCTGAGCAGTGTTCCAATCTGGGTTGGATGGGGCCCTGATCAATCTGATCTAGTGGAAGGTGTCCCTGATTATGGCAGGGGGGTTGAAACTAGACGATGTTTAAGGTCCCTTCCAACCCAAACCATTCTATGATTCTATGTGTTTCTCTAGTAAAAAAACCTTTTTGTTTTCCAAAGCAAGAAGACTAGCAAATGTCTTTGCAAAGACTTTGTTCTGCATAGTTTGGGCCAATCTCAAAACTCTGCCTTACAGGAAGAGAGCAGAATGTTGCACAGCAAGAGAATTAATGTTTGAACAGTCTCCTATTTTTTACTAGGATATGTTTTGTATTTTTATAAGAAATTTGTTGTGGATGATGAGGCAAAAGCTTTGTCATGTTGCAGTTAAAATTTGCAATAGAAACTAATTAGAAGTTCTGGGCAATTTAAAAAGCAAATTTCATTTCCATTTTCTCTTCACCAAAGCTTTCATGTGCTGAGTGCAAGAACAACCATGGTGTTTTCACCCTACCAAAATTCCCCACTGATCATTCTGCGCAGTTGTGGCTCTATGCAAGGGGGGAAAAAGCTTCCTGCCATCTGTTCTAAATTAGATATATTTTCCTATTATATTTCTCTATTTTATTGTTTTTGTTGCTGATGAGGTAGTAAGTTAAATTTTCAGTATTTCTACCCTTAAAGAGTTTAGGCAATTTCCTTTTTTTTCCATGCTGCTGCTCTTATATTAAGCCATAGTATCATGCTTTCAACAGAGATAACATTACTGAGCTTTACAATTTTATCATTCATTATACCTGTTCCTAGCAGGGTATTTAAATAATGAAAAGAACCCGAACCCCTCAGTTGGGTCCTTTCTAACACTGGAGGCCTTTGGATTTCCTCTTTTCCATCTCCTATAGTATCACCAACCTAGTAAGCAGATCAACAAACTCCTTGACTATTTGCTACTTTTCAACCTAGGCATTAATGGATCTTCCTCTGCCTATATGCACATCTCTCTTGATGCCCAATAAAGTCCTTCTCGGTCAAAAGTTGGACTGCAATCCCAGAGGTATTTCTGTGGTTCATAATTAGGCTTTTATTAAATATTGTACCATTTCACGATTCCTTTCTTTCTAGCTGTCCAATTGGCCCTTTAATCGCTTTGCCGTGTTACAAATATTTCTGGGGGTAACATTTCCACGTTACCTGCAGGATTTGTGTCACACCAACACACTCCACTAAACTCCCTTAATCCCTCATTTCTCCTCGCGCGCTGCTTTCGGGTTGTTTTTAAACCTTCACCGGCGGAGCCGCTGCGGCTCCCCCGCCTCCCCGAAGAGTTTGCTGCCATTTGCCGCGGGGTGGAACCCAGCCAGGATGAAGTTAAGCGCTTGTTCCCAAGCGGCGGCAGGACGCCAGCTGGGACTGTTTGCTTTAACCCCTCTTTCCCACCGTTCACCGGGGGCCGCCTCGGAGGGAAGGGGACCTTTCCTTTACCCGTTTCCTCGGGGCCCTCCCGGCCGCCCGCCCGGTCCCCAGCGGCGCGTGGGCAGATGACAGCGGTTGCACGCGCGCCCGGTCCCGTGACGCGCGCGCCCGGCTGAGCGCCGCGTGACGGCGGCGGCGGCGCCAACAGGTGTCCCCGCGCCACTTCCTGGGACACCCGGGGCGCCCCCGGGCTGGAAGGGACCGCTGGAGATCATCTACTCCAACTTCTCTGCCAAGGCAGGGTCACCTAGAGGAGGTGACACTGGAACGCGTCCAGGTGTGTTTGGAATGCCTCCAAAGGAGACTCCACGATCTCTCCTGGCAGCCTGTTCCACTGTTCTGCCACCCCCAATGTAAAGAAGTTCTTCTTCATGTTGAAGTGAAACTTCTTGTGACGTATGGCCATTGCTTCTTACCCTGTTGATGGGCACCGCTGAAAACAGTCTGGCCCCACGCTCTTGGCACCCGCCCTGGAGATATTTACATGCATTTACGAGAGCCCCTCTTCAGTTTTCTCCAGACTAAACAGGTCCAGCTCCCGCAGTCTCTCCTCGTAAGAGAGAAACTTCAGATCCCCTTCGGGTCTGTTCTCGGAGCGGGGAAAAACTGCGAGAACCGCTCCGGCTCCGGCGCATCCCCGGCGCGGGATCTGCTCGGGTCCCTTCTCACAGGGGGCTCGCTGATCCCGCGGGGGAGTCCCGCGCCCGCCACGCTGGGACATGGCGGTGGGAGGAAGGCGTTTGGAAGCTGCCGTAGGGCTGCTCGTCCCACGCAGGCGGCGGGAGGAGCGGCTCCACCAGACCCGGGCGGGCGCAGCTCCGCTTCCCGGAAACCCAAGCACCGCCACTTTTACACTTTTTATTTTCCATGGGGGGGTTTCCCCGGGGGGGGGGGCAGGAGGAGGGGGAATGGGAATCCCCCCGCGCGCGCCGCCAGCTCGCGGCCACCGCCTCCCCGCCCCCGCCACGCACGGCTCCCCCCGCTCCCAGCCCTGTCACCTGACGGCGCCCACGCCCTCCCCCCACCAGCGCCTGCGGACGGCGAACAAACGGCCCTTTCCTTTCTTTTCTTTCCTTCTTTTTTTAATTTTTTTCCCCTTTCCCCTCTCCGCCTTCTCCCGACTATAAATAGCTCCTGCGCGCCGTGCGTGTGTCACGTTCCCATTACGTGTGCCTTACGCTGACGCACGGGGGCGGTGCGCTCCGTGACGTCAGCGCGTATCCGGGCCAAGCTATAAATAACCTTCCGGCGGCCGGTGCCAGTGGCGGGCGCGCTGCCGCTGCTTCCCCTGGTCCCGCTTCCCGCGGGAGCCACCGGCCTCGGCGGCCTTGCTCCCTTGAGGGGCTCTGGGCTGCGTGCGGACAGGCCCCTCCCGGGCAGGCAGATCACTCCTCTGTGAGGGCCGTAGTGCACTCGGGCAGCAGGTGCTGCTGTCTCTGCCTCCCCCTTTCGCCCGGCGGCGTAACGGGCCCTGAGCGGTGGCAGTTCACAGCCTGTTCACAGTTCAGCGTCATAAAATATTAAAGGACTTTGAAGGGACCTTAAAGATCAACCAGTGCCAGCTCCCCCTACCATGGGCAGGCGCATCTCCCACCAGACCAAGCCACTCAATCCCGCATCCAACTGGCCTTGAAGGGGACATCCGTATCTGCCCATGGCAACTTGTTTCAGTTTCTCACAACCTCATAGGAAAGATTTTGTTTCATATATCTAACTCAAAGTTCCCCTTTTTTTCAGTTTGAACACATTACTCCTTGTAATAAAAATTTCTTCTCTCACTTCCATGTAGGTCCACTTTAGGTACTGGAAGGTTGCAATGTCTCCACACAGCTTTCTCTCCTCCGGGCTGAACAGCCGCAATATTCTTGGCATGTCTTCATAGACACACAAATCATTATATGCCCAAGTGCTAGCTGTGAGTTCATAATTCAGGAATCGCTCTGCAGTCAGCCTGAGCCCATGTGCAGCCGAGATGGGAGTACATAGCAGAAGCAGTAAGTTCAGTGCTGCTGTTCTGTCTCTAGTCTGAGAACCCAGGCAGGATTACAGGGAGTCTATGTGTATTTTAACTGGTTATTATAAACGTAGGCAATGTATTCCTATGTTTATAATAATGCTATGCTATACAATGGGTGTCTTAATAAGGCTTAGTTGCAGCCATCTCCCAAAAGGTGGGCAATGTTTTTTTTTTTTATCCCTTTAAGTCCAGGAGAGAAGTGAATGTTCTCACAGCCTAGGCAAGTGCTTTAGCTGGTGGTCTGCTATATAGAAGTGGCTGTGATGGCTGGTGTATGTGTGTCAGCAGGCACTGGGCCCCTTGGGGCTAGGAGTGTAGCAAGATAACTCATTTTGCAAGCAGCTGTGCTGGCTGAAGATGCAACTCTCCCCCAGCGATTTGCTGCCTTTCCTCTGCCAGAGTTACCGCCCCCACAGCTCTTGACTTGATGTTGGATAAGCGAGCAGCTGGATGAACTGTACTAATACTGCCTGAGGCGCCCTGAGGAGGATTCCTGTGATCCCTCTTGCTGACAGAGGTTTGGACTTGGTTGTCTGTGGCTGTCTGTGATGGCAGCACTGCATTGCAATAATACCTATTGCAGTGATACTCAAAAGAAGATGCCTGCCTGTCACTTCAGGCATTGGGACAACTTTCCCGTGAATACGTGGGATACCTGGGGTTCAGGGTGGGTACACAAATCGTCAGGTCAGTCTGGTTGGTAACATTTCTGGGTCTGTTCACAGCAGGGCTGTATGCCAGGTAACCTCTTTGGGTGAGAGTGTAGACATGGGCTGTGTGTTTGGCTCTCCTGTCTGGCCGTCTCACTTGCATCCTAAATGTGTAGGGCTAGGTTCAAAGACTTGTCTGAAGAACCTAATGGAAAACAGTTCTGTAAAAAGAAATTAAATTCTAATGCTTAGACTGTTGCTAAGTAGTGTTAAAATTGAATCATTAACCTAGTTTTGACTGTAAGCTTTCTGGCTACAGGAGCATCACAGCTCATTCAGGAGTTGTCTCTTATACCCCTTGCTGTTAGCACCAAGGTGTGTGTTTCTTCCAAAGAGTCTTTGCAAAGTAGTAACAAAGAAAATGTGAATAGCAGATTTACTTTATAAAACTCTTTTAGTGCTTGGGGTTTCAGGAAATCCAGCTATTTTAATGGTTTTCTAGTGTGTGGTTTGTTGACCTTCTTTGTGCTTCATTTTGTAGGTTAACATCTATAACTTGATTGGTTTGCTTTAATTACAAGTACTTGATGTCACATTTTTCTTGTCTTGTGCTTTTATATCAGTGGAGTTCAGAAAAGCAGCTTCTTTCGCTCGGGGAATTTGCCAGTTTGGTGATTTAGGGCTTCCACCATGTTCTGTGCAATGGGGGAGTTTTGTATGTGTTTTATAGCCCTGGTAGAGTAGAACAAACTAATTTCTGTCTGCAGATAAAGTGAAAATTTTACAACTAGTATTGTGTTGAATAGTGATACTTGTAATTTCTAATTGCTAGTCAGCTTTCTAGGGCACATTTACATAGTAATTTCTTGGACAAATGCGAACATTTAAAAATCTCACAGTGTTTTGGATGTATGCCCTCCTCTGAGGTACATCATCTGCAGAGACTACATCAGCCTTCTACCATCATCTTTGATGCTAATATCAGCTTCAGTTCTCAAGCAAAATGGTTGCTTCAATAATTGCATTCATCAAGAGAAACTCAGTGGTTCTGCAGTTACTTTATCTGTAAAGAGGAGAATTTTCAGCCTACACTGAGATGGCTGCACAGGTGAGCTGAAACTAGGAACAGCTCAGTTATCTGTGACAAGATTTATTTTGGCATATTCCACCGTTTGTGATAGGAGAGATTACCTGTGACATCATCAGTGGGACAAATTATATCATTGCCATTACCTAGTCATCCCCACCTTATAAGTTCCAAGCCATTGGCAGCTGTCTAGAGGCAAAAGAAGAAGATGAAAGTTTCTAGTTGTGAACAAGCTCTCAACCAACTTTTCTGAAAATGGTGGAGTTGAGTCACAGCGCTGTCTTTCCAAGAAATGTTGACTTAGGATCTATGTCCTATGAAGTTTCAAAGAAAACTTTGGTGAGAGCTGTTGTACAGTGTACCACTGGTGGTCGAAATGTAATCTTTAGATGTATTTGACCAAAAATACTTTTAGCAAGCTTCCATTAAAGTAATCTTGAGCTTTTTGTTCGAGGTTCAAATGTTTTACTGATTGGCGATTTAAGGGGTTTTGATAGCAAAACCATTTATGTGTGCAGTAAACTCTCTTCTTGCAGAAAGTCTAGAGTTGAGACACTTGAGAGTGGGCCAAGAAGAGCTATCTTTAACACCATGTCACTTCTTGATGGTGGGTCCCAAGGCCTTGAATTAAGTAGGATGAAAAATGTAGGAAGCCAGAGGTGATCTTGGTGGGGCTCAGCCCAACGCAAAAAAAATAGCAATTCTCTCAGCTCATGTGCATGGACAGGAATTCTACCAGTGTAGTGATTCATTTGAATAGAAGAGAAATTTAGCCAGAACAAAGATAGAGCTTAGGGAAAAGCAAAGAAAGATGAGTATGACACAAAGTGATCCTTTGTAGAGTAATAAAGCAAAAAGCTCGTCTCCTTTATAGCTGTCTCCTCTGGCTTGGATGCTTCTTAATGCTCAGTGTTGAGAGTAAACAATCCCCTACGGTGATGCTGTCTGTGATCAGGCTAATCAGAACTGTTTCTGTCATTGCAAATGGTAAACAGTAAAAATATATTTGCAGCAACAATTAGTCATAAGAAAATCAGATATTAATGTGACGATATTGTACATTCTTTGAGTACTTCAAATGAAAGTCTTGTGGTTTTTTGTGTTTTGCTTTTTGTATATTTGTTTGTTTGTTTGCTTGTTTTAATATCTATTATTTCTAAAGGTTTGATCTCTAACTTCAGGTAGACTGGGATACTTGTCAGTGAAGTCATTCCAGTCTGTTTTACAGAATACAATGTGTCAGATCCATTTTCTAAATACAAAAAAAGAAAGGCATTCTCTTCCTTCTGTGATATATGTTTAGGACCAGATTTGCAAAGTTTTATTTTGAGCAAATTCCTGTCAGTTTTTTTCTAGAAAGATTTCATTTGTTGAAGAAAGTTAATTTAGAAAAACATGTTTGGATGGAATATAACAGTATACATGATTGTATTAAAATCCAGTTTGGTATCTGAATTGCAAACAAGCGTGGCTTGGTACGTTTCTTGAATATGACTGTAACAATACTGTATGCAAGGGTTCCATGTTCTAAAAAAGATTTAAGTGGCATTGTTTTCCTTCTTCCCTTGTTTTGCATTTAATGAGAAGCAAAAATGGGATAGAGTGGGAAGTCGTAAGCAGACAAGCACAAGATAATGTGGTTTGTTAATGTCAGCCTTCAGCTTGGGTCTGGTCACACGTTAAAATGCCTTTCTCAGTTTCTGTGCTTTCTGTTCTTCTTTTCATTCTAATCTCTCTTCTGCCTTGTACCTCTAGAATTTCCAGTCTTTGTTTTGGGTCTCCTTCTTCCACAGTAGCCCAGTTCTGGACTTTCCTGCTTCACATATCCCTAATTGACTGGGTTTTTTTTCATTTATGTAGTGATATTAAGAAGTGATTTCATGCTAACTTTCTAGGGTTTTAATAACACTTATTTACCTTTTTTTCCAAGCTGGGCTCCTTGTGGGAGAAGTGCTAATGAAATCTGCTAATGTCTAAAGCAAGTGTGGCTTTTTCTTTTCTACATTCAGCATTTTTCTAAGCTTTTTTTTTCTACATTTGGCTTTCATTATGCACTCTTCTACTGACTTTGTTGTTCAGAACTGACTTCAGTCATGAATTGAAACTAGTAAGGAGTTCTGCTGTGGGATCTGGCATGTGAGGGAGACAGAGCTACTTATGTATGATGAGATCTGCACATGCCTTTGTGTTATCATGGCCTTTTCTACTAGAGAGTAGATCTTCCCCACTTATTTGGTCTGCAACTTGCTTACTCTTCCATGGCAAAGCCAAGGCTTTGCTCTGGGAAGAAGGCTCAAGCCTGAGATGTGATATTCTTAAGGCTTTTAGAGCCAAAGAGCAGCAAGTAGTCACAGAGGACTGGTGTCCGCTTTCCATTTCCTGTTCCCCTGAGCTGATTTGGAGAAGGACTAATCCCCTCTATGTGAGGAGAGGCAGTGAGGTCTTTCTTTGTGTGAAGAGCACTGCTTACTATCATGCTGGCCCTTTTAATTCTGTGTGTCAAAGTGATTTGATATTTTATGCATTCCCAGTAATTTATTTACAGAAATATGCTTGGGTAAGTTTATTGCTTGCTTTGAATTAATTTGATACTTAAAAGTACATCTTGCTCTTAATTAATTGCTTGCATTTAGTTGTGGAAGAAGTTCTGCAAAAGTAATGGCAGGTAGAAGTAACCAGTACAGTCATCTGCAGGTTGTTCTAATTTCATTTGAATTACTTCAGTCAGTGGTGAGGGAAAAGCTAGAAAATGGGTGATTGAGGATATAAGTGATTGTTCTTGGCTGTGATCATTTGGGCATTGGGCTGATTATTGGTGGACATGGTTGGGTAGAGGAAGGGTGGATGTACAAGAGAAATTATTTGAAAATTGTTGTTGATAGAACTTGGTAGGAGTGATAAAACAGGAAGAATAGAAGGAAAGAAGTCTTGGTAATACTGGGCAATATCTCCTAAAGGTTTTAAGGATGGAAGTAAGTGCATTGGGAGAACCAGAACAAAATATGGAAAATGTCATGCTGAAGTTCTACAACTCCAGCTCTTTTGATTCAATTTAGAGCTTATTTTTTGCAAAATTTTATAATGTAGACAAAACCTGATAGTTAACCACTACTTTGGAATGATGCTTGAAATGCCCTCATAAAATCAGTTTGTGCATCCTGGTATAATAATTGTATAGATGTAAAGATTTGAGCTTCGATGTACACTTTCGCTGCACTTTCACATTAACAGTAAATGTTTCCTTTTTGGAAACTCTCCTAATTGTTTTTCCTCACAGTACAGATTTGTTTATATTTGAGCAGTTTCCTGAATTCAGATTGTGCCTCTCACTTGTGTAAGTACTGAACCGCTCCTTCCCCCCTTGATTTCACTACAACTTTAGAAGCTACAAATCCTTGTGCTTGGGTTGGCCACTGACTTTTAGTAGCCAGTCATATGGTATAGATTTGCAAAGCTGACGCAAAATGGAGCCATTCATCTCCTTCCTATTACAGGCTGCTGAAAGTATATTGCCCTGAAGTTCTGCTCATTGCACTGTAACCCTGCTGAGCACCAAGGCAAGTTCAAGGTTTTGGTTTTGGTCTTGCACTTTACAATGCTTGATGGCAGCGGCCCAGGCTGCCTGAGGGAGCACCTTCTGCAGTCACGGCCGCTCATGACAGCTGCATTCCTCTGGAACAATGGCATTGTTGGTGAAATGGGGAATGAATGGGAGAGACAAACTGCTTCTGCAGCTAGCCCACAACTGAGGGATTGGTTCCTGGAACACATCAGAGCAACTATAAACCTCTCTGTCCTCGGAATTAAGGGAAAATTCACTTGCTTCAACCTCGACTTTCTACAATGACCAGGACAAAAAAATCCGTAGGGCATAGACAAGGATGATTTCCGTTTCTTTTTAAAAAGCCCAGATAACAATGTATATGAAAGTATAGGATAAGAATAGGGTAATTTTTTTCCGCCTCCTGTGCAGTTTTTGGTAGTCTACCTCATAACTCCTGACCGCACAACTTTCACTTTGCTGGCCAGCACTAAAAGTGTTACTTAGGCTTGGGTTTTTTTGGGTGAGGAAAAATCCAAATCAAAGAGGAGACAATAGAAAGTCAAGCAGAAAGGCAACTCAGAAGAATGTTTCTAAAGATTTTAGCTTAATTTTTTCTGCTTATCTCTTTCCTCTGCACATCTATTCTTAATATACTTGAAAATTACAGATGTGTTATATATTGTTGAAATGCAAGAGTCTAATTTATTAACTATTTGCAGGAGTGTTGCAACTGCTCTTGGGACAAGAATCTTACTGATCTGTTGCAGCTTGCAAAAATTACAGATCAAATATCAAGGAGAAAATACTTGCTACCATTTTTTCCAGAACAGCATTGGACAATGTTGATCACCTATCTGACTGTTGTTGTCCTTTTGCTTGATAGTTCAGTTTTGAGCCTGAGCCTAAAGAAACATTGAATCAGTTCACAAATAGCTAACAAATGGTTCAGTCTTCAAAAACACAAGTCCACCAAATCATGGATGTCATTAGAGGGTGACTAGAGTCCGAGTGTCTGTGATGCCAAAGGAAGCTGGTGGGTGTCATGTCCAGAACAAGAGGAGGTGGTTCTTTGCACAATGTGTCGCTAAGCTCTGACATTCCACAACCGATGACATGACAAACACTAGAAGTTTGTCTGGGTCCAAAGAGGCAGCAGCGTGGAAAACCAAGCCAGAACTATAAACACAGGGTGCAAACTCAGGAGTAGTTGGGAGTGGTAGGTGTTCCAGGGTTGTGTTCTGATGCTGTTGCCTAAGCATCTTTGGTTTTAGTCAATATTGCACAGAATGCTTGGGGGAGCACTGATCTGGCACAATGCATTTGTCTGTATTTTTATGTTTAAAATAAGTCTTCTAAACTTGAGTGAGGGGAATGACAAAGCTTACAGAATGATCAAACCTAAAGCTGGCTGTAAAGCAATGCTGAAAATCTTGCTGTTCTTGCATGACTGAGAGAATGGCAGAGGAAATTCAGAACGGATAAATGTAAAATAGTGCATGTGCAATAATTATATGCACGCAGTGATGTGCTCTGTTTTACCTATAATCACTCAGAAATGATTCTGGACTCACTGTGAATAGTTATGTGAAAATACCAGCTCAACACTCAACAGGGGTCAAAAAGGCAAACAGAACCATGTTAGGAAGGGGCAGAAAGAGCAAAAAGTTTAAAAAAAAGGGGAAAAAAGGAGAAAATTTCATCAAATTGGTATATGAATCCATGGAGATCTTCAACACTGCATACATTTTGAGCCACCTTATCAAAAGGAAGGTAAAGTAGAATTTAAAAAAAAATCCCAGCCTCAGCAAAGAAACATGAATAATTGGAATAGTTTTCATATAAGGACAGAAGAGTTTTCTCCCTTAAATAATAGATTTCAGTGGAGAGGAGTTGATAGCTCTTCAGAGAGTGATAAATATTGGACAGAGGGCACATAAAATAATTTATTTCTCTTTAATAAACCACAAATTAAATTTAAGTCTTCAGGATGAAAGCTTAAAAACAAGGAAGAGGAGGTACTTCTAAAAGAAAAAAATAGCCTCACAAACAAAAGGTGATGATGTTACTTCTGGTTCAGAAATACCTTAAACTGGCTCTGGCTGAAGGGGAATGGTGCTATGCTTTCCACAAAGTAACCAGTGTTGGCCACTGTCAGGGGTGGCAGAGTTGGTGAAATTGCTGCCTGTTGTGGGGAACTTAGCCCTGACATCAGAAGTTGCTGTGATGCTCCCCAGTGTGACCTGTAGTGGAGGAAGCATCTTGTGCACAGGATGTGGTGTGTGCCTGTAACAGTTGAGAAAAGGAATGCTTTCTTTCTGAATGTAAAGAAATGTAAATTACTCAAATTCGATGTAAAATCATACAGGAGACCATGGCCTGGTTTGTTACCTGCCACACCTTGGTTTGATGGGTGATTATAATATGAAAATGTTTATAAGCTTTCTGTAGGCTGTGGAAGATGATTGGTGGGATGGTCCAAAGCAACATAGCCTTAGGTGCATCTTAATGTCAGTGTACTCATTTTCATCCCTAAGCCTTTAAAAGGCAAGATTGGAATTAAAAAGTTGTTTTTACTGACCTTCTGGATATGTTAACGTCATGGACTCAGGGAGAACCTAGCTACAAAGACAGTCTTGTGAATGCATGTCTGTACAGTGTGTCAGATGGATTTGCTGGACCACAGGCTAATAATAAAAAGAGAAAATGAAACTCATAGAGTTGTTGTTTATTGTTTGCAAGATTTAATCACTCACGCTGGAAGTAACTTTATTCTTACCAATGTGTTCTTTTTCCTTTTTTGTTTAAGAACATCGTGTATGAAGCAAGTGAGATAATGCTGAAATACGTGTTTTCTAGTGCCTACCTGCTCAGCACCTGTTAAAAAATATCAAGAAGCTGTCCCCATGGAAAGTGTCTCCTGAGTCAGACTGAAGACAATAAAAGAGAGTCTGTGGTAAAACTTCTGCCTACAACCAAGTTCTGAGAATTGGTATTGTGACTCCCATCTTCAAAAAAAGCACAGTAATTAGATAACGAGGAGAGTAGTCATATACAAGGAACAAAGATGTTCCATGCAAATATACCACTTTTTCCAGTTAATAGACAATGCTAAGTGGTTTTTAACTCTTAAAATAATAAAAATATTTGGTATACGTATGCTGGTTTGAATAATTATTTCTTCAAGTTACTGAATTTATTTTTTCTTTAAACATAATGTCACACTTATCTCCTATATCTAGGTCTTTGCTGAGGCCTTCACATATCCATTTCTGTCAGACAACTAATTTTCAACTTTTTGGTTGGAAGGCCCAGAAAAATGTGCAGTGGTAGAAGGAAGAACAAATTTAAACCTGTAAGAGTTCTCTTGGTGATTTTGTGGTACTTGAGTCCGCCAATGCTTTGAGGGTCTCTGGAATTTGAAACAACATATTTAGATTCTTAATGCTTATAAAATAAAAAATGAAACTTCCAAACCCCTTCTCTGCATGGACACTAACAGTTTATCCCAAGTACATTGCTGACTTTGCCAGTAGCTTGCTTGGCATATTTATTCATGCATTAACTAGAAATTCTCTTTCAAGTTACTTGCTGGCATATATGTGACATATATGTGATGAAAGATGGCGGTATGTGAGCCATACCTCTTCTCTCTTATGATTGTCTCTGGTGGGCAATATGATTTGTCCTAAGACAAGATACCAGGAGGAACTCTCTGGATGCTCTCCTAAGGAATACATTCACTTTTAGACAGGTGAATAAAATTGCTAAGATACAGTCACATGTGGAGGTAAAATAATAAAGTAGCTCCATAGGTGCTTTGTGATTGTGTCTTCTACAAAGCCAAAGACTGTAAACCTGTAAATTTCTAGCTCAACCTGCTTATATTGTAACCATTTAGATCTGCTTATTTCTATACTTCATTGTCAATAGTTAGATATTGTATAAGCAGTAAATCTAACCACAATCATCCACATAATCAGTGGTGTATTTCTAATGCCTGACTGAGATAGTTCTCTTCTACTACTCTGTTGCAATATATTCAATCACATTTAATTGTTCTGGACCAATAGAATCTGTTTAAGTTTTCCTTTATGCAATACTAAGAAAGTTATGAGTTGGTAAGAAAGCTGTTGTTCTGTTCAAATATTACTCCATGAATTTTTATAGTTATAACAAATGACCTATTGCTGTATGCTATTTTTCCTTTTCCGTTTCCGTTTCTATTTCCGTTTCCGTTTCCCTTTCTCTTTTTAAGAATTTAGTCAATTATTAGAGGCCTTTACTGGTTTGGTCAGTAGATCAGACATAGTGGTCTTTGGTTTCTAAGATTCTAATCTTTTTCAAGTCATTAAAAATCTTTCATGTTCAGTGCCTGTCATTTCCAGAGACTGAAGTAAAAGTTATGTCACAGACATGATAGTTTATGATTTGGGGAAAAGTACCTTTACACCTTTGGTTTTGTCCTAACCTGTCAAAATACAGGATTCAGCTGGCTCCAGGTTTTGGTCTAGTGTTCAAACTCCACTGACCTATTCAAACTCCAGTGGCTCTATAGAGAGCTTCATTCATCCCTGATAGCAGTGATTTCTGCATTATATTGTAATTAAAATAGTGTAAAATCCCCACAACTTAAACCAAACTAACAAATCCAAAAGGTAGGGAGGTCATGAGAAAAGACCCAGATTCCTTTTCCCAGAGTTCATTCTGGTAGTCAAGCTGTTGAAGAAGGGGAATGCTTACTAACCTCACAGCATTTTGAACTTCTCTGTAAAATGTTTTTTTAGTAAAAGTTGTCTTTGCTCGTCCATTTTATGCAACTCTTCCACTGTTTTTTTTTTCTTCTTTTTTTTTCTGAATCACAAAGGACTGTGACGTTGCTGTGTCCTTTCTACAGGGGCAGAGGATCAAAGCTATGATGTGCACTTGGATGTAGGCACTTAGCATCCATGTTTCTAACACTTTCTCTCTCTTTGGTCTGCTTACTCCTTTGCTTTTTCCCTCCGTTCTGAGTGGGAGCCAGGAGAACAGGAAGGTAGAGGAGGAGTGTGTTCAGCAGAATTGTTTTCTCCTGATACTCTCCTAAACAGGATCTCTGGAAAGGGGACGTTCTGCTTCAGGACTCTCACGCATTATTAGTGTGATGTTCTGACTCTGCATTTGGAGGGTGCCCATCTGGCTTTGTGGTTTCTGCTCAGTGTGGTAGGCTCACCATGTGTGAAACTAAACTGGGCCAAATTGAGAAACATTGCCAGCTAGGTGGAGCTCCCCCACTAACTTTCTTTCTGTCTTGGTTTGTACAACCTTAATCACTATTGCTGAATCTGTGAGTTCATTTGAAAGATGGCCAGTTTACACAGACTAAAATCAAAATGTGAGAAAGACTCTCTCCTCTTTGCCACAGGTGGAGGTGAGCACACAGTAATCCAGGTATGTATGGATCTGCATTGTTGTTGAGCCTCTCTCTCTGGCGTTTTCATTCAGTGCAGTCCTGGAAGTGCTGGTGACACTTTGAGTAGTTTTCTTTGTGGATAATAGAATTTTAAAAATACTTTTCAGTTACTAAAACATAGTCTGTAGGTTGCTGTAAGATAAACGTATCACTTAGCTGTAACAAACACCTGCTCATGGCAAAACTTACTCTTCTCCCTACAATCAAAAAGGGATCCTCTAAGCTAGGCATCTTTTGTTTCCCTACTTGCT
Source organism: Acridotheres tristis (assembly GCA_037013685.1). NCBI lineage: Eukaryota > Metazoa > Chordata > Aves > Passeriformes > Sturnidae > Acridotheres > Acridotheres tristis. The sequence continues at coordinate 90,113,550 of CM072886.1, forward strand.
GGGTCTCTAGAGAGCCAAATCAGGTGATTTCTGTCTATGTGCGATGAGGATGAGACTTCCTACTGCAGCCTGAGATCTGAGGATCAGATTAAATTCACCACACATTTCTATTCTGTCTCCACAGTAAAAAATTGCAGAACATTTTAGGCATTGATGTACATTGAACCAGATAATTTTTCTGTAGGCCTTTAGTCGTGCTGAAGACAATTAGTCTTCAGTAATTTTCAGTAAATACATGAAGTGAAGCTCAGTACATGGTTTTGCTGATAGTTCAGGAAGAAATGCAGAATCTAGACTGCTGTATTACAGCAAATTTTTATTTTGGAAAAAGATAACTGCATTGTTGGGGATGTGAGAAGAGCATAGTGTATATCCTCACCAGTGTTCAAAATAATGGATCTGGTTTTGTTAAAAGCTCGCGTGGGGTCAGTTACTGCTGCTCAGCTGCTGAGCAGTAATTGTTATATTCTAGTAATATGTTTGTTGTTTGCTGTGATATCCATATGGTGGAGTAAAAAGTTATGGTTATGGATTCGAAATATAATAAAATAGAGCTAGTAAGAAGCTAATTTCTTTTTCCACAGAGCTACTTTTCACAGTACTTTTGAAGTTTTAAAGACCATATTGAAGTATAATTAAATAGAGCTTTTTGGGGAAAAAATGAAATAGTGAACAAATAACTCTCTGGACCAATAATCAAAGACATTTGGTTGAAACCAAATTCCTCCAACAGAAATTGATGTACATATGTTTGAATTGTAATATGACAGTAGACTATAGCCTTGTGTGTGATATATATGAAATATATTGTACCACTAGCAGTCATTGTTTCAATTCACTAAATAACCAATTCAAAGAAGAAAAACAGTATCATGTTGTAGAATTAAAATTGGCAAGTCCTTTTTTCTTTTTCCTGAGGATATGCATACATTAGTGTAATGTTGAAATTACTTTAATTCCACCTGCATTGTGTGGGAAAAGTTTAAAGAGTTTGAAGAATCCCTTTAGTTCAGATGAAGGCAGTCTCTGAGATACCTGCTGACTGATACCTGAAAAAGAGTACTCTGGGGAGCAGCAACCTTCTATTAGTTAATGTCTCATGTTTTAGTCAATAATGGTGGCACATTAACATGTTTTGTCACAAATTGGGTATAACATGGAAGATGAAACACCAGGAGAAGGCGGAAACTTGGAGCAAACTTCAGCAAATCATTTTCACATGCCTGATTCTGAGTTGTAACTACATTTATGAAGTTGTGGAAAGAAGGATATTTCAGTGCAATGCTAATTTAATTTTATAAATACAGAATTGTTGTATCATGAAACCAAAACCTATTTTTATATTTGTCATTCTGTAACATTGGAAAAATTGTTGACTCTAAAGCATATGCAGTTGTTGAAACTTAGCAGCCTGTAGATTTATTTACAACTGCAATTCCAATTACTTATTAACTGAAGATTTTTTAACACAGTGTGTAGAATGATCTCATGTATTCTGTGCATTATGCATTATATACCTTCTCATCACCATGTAGACCAAAGCTGTGCAATAATGACTTTTTCTTGTCTCACATTTAAATATTGGAGGAAGATGAGAATTTGGGGCCTTGATTTCAAGGAACAGATTCAATCTTCTCTGCAACTGAAGTGCAGTCTTTCATCTGATGATTTTGAGCTAAGGACTGACCTGGTGTTCATTGAGTACCATTTACTGTTGGTTCAAGGCAAAAATGCAAAGCGTTGTCTGCATCAGTGACTAAGGATTTATGTCAGTGCCATAATTTTTGGTTAGAACAGTTTATTCAACATCAGGATTATTACTAAAATAAAAAAAAATATTTGACTTCTTAAGCAGAGCTGTGCAAAAAGATCGTCATGCTCTGGACACAATCACCAGAATATGTCAGTGCAAGTGTTCTAGTTTTCATGGAATCACAGAACTATAGAACAATATGAGTTGGAAGGGACTTTTAGAGATCATCTAGTCCAACCCCCTCTCAGATCAGGTTGCTTAAAGCCCTGTCCCACCTGACTTTGAACACTTCCAGGATGAGGCATCCACTGCTTCTCTGGGCAACCTGTCCCAGTGCCTCACCACCCTCATCATCAAAATATTCCTTACTTCCAGTAGAAATTTATCTTGTTTTAATCACTTGCTTTGTTACTACAGGATTTGATAAAAAGTATCTCTTTTAACCGAAAGTATTAGGCCTTGCAGTGTAGTCTTTGACTATACTCTAAAACACTCCCAAAAGCTCTCAGTAAGATTGGCCATCAATAGTAATGAGTGCCATGATATTACGTGCTTAAGGGGAGAGTTGTTAGTTTAAAAACACAATCGCAAAGATGTAAAATCAGTGTATCAGAGGAACTTATTAAAAAAAAGTTTCATTTAATGAACTTCACTTCTGGAGCTGACACTTCAGTGTTAGTGATTTTCTATTTCTCTAGATACACAGCAGAGAATTTAAATGACATGATATAAGGTCCTAACATTTCAAACTAAACCACAGGCCTGTACATTTGACTGGAGAAGTTTGACTAAATATTTTTTGGAAACCTTGAGAATAGTAAAGGCATCACTGATGTAACTGAATGATTTCTTACCTATTAGCATATGACATCACTTTCCTCCTGGGTTTCCATAATCAAATTGCACAATAATGGAATAGTCAGGCTTTCACTTGACTGTTTTAGACCATTACCTGAGGACATGAGGGTGTGTTTCAGTCCTTCTAAGAAGATGGAACCACTGTTGGAGTCAGAAGCCAGATTTTCATCAGCCATGGAAAGAGTGATTTCTATGTATCTGTATATTTATGGCAGGGGATATTACCTATCCTTGAGAAAGTGTGTAGATATGAGCTTATCAGTCACTCTCTTCAGACCTTAAAGGTTCACCATGGAGGGGAAGCCTTGAAGGCTGAACAGGGCTAAATGCTGGATCCTGCCAGGCATTGTTTTCTTCTGAGTGACAGTCACTTTGCAAAGTGTTGTCAGCTGCTGACTTTACACATAGCTGGATTGGCTGGGGATGTTAAAATACCATCTCTTCATTCATAACCCATCTTGCTGCTGAAGAGTATCATGCTGGTAAATCTTGTAATGGAAATAAGATTATGTTATCCACTATAGGACTATCTAGGAGGTTTGTTTAAAACAGCTGATAACCTGCAGACTGGATTGATGTGAGTGACATATCCAAAGGTCTCTTTTGATAGCAAGGCTCTGCAAATGGTAACCTGCACCTGATGGGCTATGAGGAGCAACCAGGAGTGGTAGCAACTTCATTCTGCACAGCTAGATCTGAAAGAGGATGCATGCATGCAGAAGAGCTCGTTCTTATCCAGAGTGCTACAGCTTCAATTTATGTCGGTATGGGAGAATGAATACAACTTCCCTTTCTCCAAATACAGTTATTACTCGTACAATATTGTGTTTTAGCTATAAGCTGTGCCAGTGTAATGCCAGATTGGTATCTCTGTGCCTCCTAACAGTTTTGCTTAAGACATCACACCCTTTACTGAAATCTTCAGGTGTCTACAAAAACAAAAAAAAGTTACATAGCTGAGTATTTTTGTGGTTTCTCAGTAATGTTGCTCTGGACAGGTAGAGAATTTAAAATGTTAAGTCAGAGGGATTTTTTAGTAGTGGAGACTGCTCATAATAAATGTATTAGAATAAGTAGGACAGGTATTTGTTTTTACTTGTTGAGTACAGATATTTAAAAGGTATCTTAATCCTTGGTTGACTGTGTATTGGTTTTGTTTTGCAATTTGTAAAGAGAGACTCAGAGAAGGAAGTGAGAAGTATTTTACAACTTGAATTAGTTGTAACTTCCAACAGACTTGTTGCAACATCTGTGGCAGGAGCCTGTGGGGAACATGAATATTCTGAAAAGGAAAGCTTCATACCTACTTAAAGACAATTGTATATTTACTTATTTAGCATCAGCAAATGGAGTGGCCTTGGCACTTCAAGGCTTTTGACTAGGAGAATGGTGTACTTCAGGATGACTGTAGTTTACAGACTATTTTTCTTACTTCTTCATACTGTTGGATTCAGTAATACTTATATATTTTTCTTTTCAAAATACATTGCAAAACCATTATGAGATATACATAAATAAATATATATTGCATAACACATGCTGAAAAAATTATACCTCATTGGGGATACAAGGGGATTTAAGAATAATTTTAATACAAGAGACTATTTTGAATCACATCTTGTTTCAAAAGCAAGTGTATTAGTATAATGAAAACTCAATGTCTTTTTGTCTCATATTTAAATTAACTCCAAAGCCATAAATGAAAGGTATTGCTATTAAGGTAGCAAAAAAAACAAAGAAGAAACCGTGCTTTAATATTTATCAGGTAAGGAAAAAGGACAAGTACTATGATGATGAGATTAGTATGGCTCAATGTGGATAGGGTTTATAGTATCATGTGCTGTGCAAGTTGAAGGGGATTCTGAAGCAATGAGCAAGTGTAGTTTTGATTTGTGATGATGGGTCTGAAAGTGAAGAAAAATACACACATGGCATAGTTTCTCTGATATTGACCATGCTCTGCTTGTTTGCAGCTAGAGATTGTCCTGCACTTTTGGTTACAGCTATGATATCATCAAGATTAAAAAAATTATGTACACATTTCTCCCCGGTTTTTACAACACAGATGTTAACTGCTTCTTCTTCTCTACTTTCTACTGTTGTTTTCACTGGTGAACACTTCTAATGCGACTAATATCTCCAAAACAGTAATGATAGGACTCCCTGTGCTGTGCTAGGGAAAGAGGCTGTTTCAAGGGTGTTCAGGACCTCCAATGGAGTAGTTTCCAACAGTGACATTCTTTGAAATTATTGACAATTCACAGAATATAGGGCAAGTACTTCGCATTGTTCTTCTTGATGACAGTTTTCCTGCCTGTGTCTGCAAAGAAATGTCCTGGTGAGTACAGGAAAATGCAGAAAGGTGAATATAGTAGTGCTGAACATAGGAAAAGGATAGGAAACTCTAACTATTAAGAAAAGCTAAAACTTTTTGATATTTCAAACCCCATTCAGTTGTTTATCTTCTCAATACATGATCTGCCCCTAGTTTTCCTAGTTTGTTAAGTTTCTAATGTGTCCCTCATAATATTTTAAGAGTATTATGGCAAAATTTCTAATGAGTGAGGAAGTGTAGGAGATAGCAAGTCTAATCTTGGGTATGATGGTAATTCTCATAGAAGTAGCAAAACAAATTCTAACACTAACTTGAGAAGCAGCTTTGCTTTATTCTACTTCTAAATGGGACATACTTGAAGGTATGGTCAAGGTCAGATTTAAGTGTTGTATTGACCAAGAAGACATTAGAAGGTGGTATGTTCTCCATCTGTGCATGCAGGAGGGAGTATTAGAAAGTTAGTTCTTTTAGAGATGTTAATGACATGTATCATGGAATTTGTAAAACCATGAGACAGGCATTAAACTTTCATCTAAATTTGATGGTAGCTGTTGCACGAAAAATAGAACCTATAGTATCTCCATCTCAAAAAATACCCAAAATGAACATCAAAGATCCGATATATCCTGTCAGACAACTCACATGGCATTTGTAATTCCATAATCACATTTTTACTTTTGATAACTGGATCAACTATGTAAAGAGTCCCCATATTGGTTGCAGTACAGAAATGGGTAGAAAATACAGCAGCATGTGATAGGAAGAAATATAATTTTATGGGAGTAATTTTTGGGCCTGTTCATAAGTGAAGGCTGGGTTGAGAGCAGAGATCAGAGTAATACCAGCTGTGAGATGTACCCTCAAGCCTGAGCACCATCTGCTGAATGACACTGCATTTCTGTGACCTACCTGTGTCACAGTTACTGGCTGATCCAAATTTGTAGAAACACTTCTTCTGTCTTAAAACTACAATGAATGTGCCTTGGAAAGGCACTTGGTACTTGGAAGGAATAGCCATGATTAAGACCAGTTTCTTAGGTAATGATTTAGGCATTGCGGAAAACAGTGTGGTTTCAAACACAGAACATCCTGGTCATTCCTTCCATGAGGGAGCAGACTGGTAAGAGAGGGCAGGACAGACATCTGTAGCAACATTTGTTTGTTGTGAGCTCCTCTTGGTTAAGGGACAGTCACATAGTCCAGCATGCTGCATAGTCAGCAGCAGGGAACACCACCACTTTAATTTCAAGTGCCCTCTTGTAAATGACAGGAGACTTGTAGGTGTCAAAAATCCATCATTCTCTTTCTTAACCACAGAAATGTTACGCAAGATGAAATCAGGCAATCTAGTGGCAATAAAACCAAGTAGGGAAAATGTTGGGCAATACCTGTTGACATCACTATCTCTAGGCAGCCTGTATGTGACTGCCTTCAACCAAAATATGTAAACTTCACTGAGTTGTGGTGTGCTGCCAAGGTTAAGGTTACTCATACTGGAACCCTAGGAAAAGATCTCTTGAAGGAAGCCCATTCTGGTGAAATTTGATACTCAAAAGAGCTGAAAAGGTAGAGTTTTTCTCTAGGCAGGGATGCCCACATCAGCAGAGTAGCCATCAAGCTGACCATTGGTGTGGCTCTGGAACCTGCTGCTCCTCAGAAGAGCCAAAGCCTTGATGGAGAAGGGGAATCCTGGTAAGGGTGTGCACAAAATATCTGGAGAGGTGTAGCAGGCAGAAGGGGTCTGAGAAAACTGCCAGGAGTAGGAGGACAGGGGGAAATGTAGTTTAGGTTGGTAGTTGCCAAGGTTTCTGATGGATGGATGCGTGTTAGTCTCCTTCTTTCTCTGGTACCACCACTGAGCTGTCTCATCAAACCTTTAAAAGAGACACTGTTGAATACAGTATTTTCATAGACTTTTGCCGGCCAGCCTTAGAGCATTTAGCCTGGCCTGCTGCACCATACTTTGGGAATGCCTTCTTAACGGGAATTCTAGTCTACTTATTGTAATAAAGTTCTTAATTCATTGTCAGAAGACTGAAACTCTTTTGGGGATTCTGCACTATTGTCATTTGACATGGTGGCTGTCGGGGACTGTGGATGGTTTAGAGGCTTATGGGGGGTATTGGCCTATCACAGATTCCCTGGAAGCTACTGTGTGCCATGGGGGGCCTTGGAGTCTATTCTGTCTTGCAGAAGGAGCATGCTCTACCACCCCCAAGGAACAATAACTTTCAGACAAAGAACATTTTTTCCAGATCTCTTTTGCAAACATGAAACTGAGTGTAGAACCCTTTCTGATCTGAGAGGTAGCTGAAGAATTTTGTGCATCTGCTCAACCATGAAGCCAGGATGAATATTGAACAGAAGCTTCTTTAGAGGGTGATGTTTTGGGATTGTCTAAGTGCAGATGGTTCTTGTTGCTCTAAAATCAGAAAAAGAGCTTCTGAACCCTCAACAGAAGGTTTTCTATCCTTTTTACTGAAAACAGATCCACTGAATTATGGAGTAAATGCCCAAACACCTAGGAAAGCAAAATTGAGTGCTCTGAAGCCATAGAAAGAAGTCTGATTCCTGAGTAAATAAGCTACTTTTGATGGAATTCCAGAATAATTAGTGTATCACTGAGATAAATTGTGGATCTCAACCAGGTGTGGAATGTGTGGGACAAAGACACAGATATGTCTGCTCAAGCAGTATCTTTTTAGGCAATGAGACAGAATGAGCAGGCACATCAGCTCACCACTACCAAAAAGATGAAATCCTCTACCTTTCTCTCCCTTTATTTTTCCACCATATACTTAGTGCTTTCTCTGGCACTTGTATTTCTCCAGGAGCTTATTTAATTCACTGAAATGGAAGACCCATTTGTGTCATCAATGTTGTGGGCAGTCTTCTGAAATTTCAGCCGTAAAATGTGACAGTGGACTATGGTGGCTTTCAGAAGGGGAGGAGAAAGACAGGAACTGAGGCACAGAAAGAGGGGAGGAAAAGAAGAAAAGGGCAGACAGACTTCATACTTTCAGCTGCAAGGACATATTTATTGCCTGTATCTACCATTGAACTTATGCTGTGGCTTTATGCCACTTAAAACAGTTTTTCCAATTAAAAGTTTTTCCAGTTGAAGTTTTCCTTACCAATTTTTGCAAATGCCATTTTTCCTTTTTTTTTTTTCACTTGCATGAGGAATTGATAGATAAACTGCATTTTTAGCTCCTCACATGCCTGAATTTTTCTGAACTTGCTGAATTCCATGACCTAGATGTTGGTCTTCTCTTGTTTCATGAGGTATGCTCCATGTCTTCTGTAGATTTTTTTTCTCATGAATCACTTAACTTCTAATAAAATCTCCAGCTAAGGGAAAAATATGTAAGTAGAAGTCAAACAGCAACAAAATATTGAATGTCAAGCTTATGGAACTCTGATTTAAAATGTGGAGTAAGCTTCACTGCTTTACCCAGTGCTTTGTTCCTGTGGACATTCAGATTAGTGCAAGAAGAGATGGGCCATAAATACAATGGTCTTTAGAAGCAATGACTAATAGGGAAAGAGAGGTCAAATATCAACCAACAATTTTAGCTTGATACTCATAAGGATTGTGCACTAACAGCTAAATATAGGATCATTCTCCTAAATTTAGACAAAATAATTAAGGACAGAGAGAATTTTATGTGGCCCACTAGGAAGAGCAAAGTCACATAATATATTTTTGTAAGTCTGAATTCTTGTTTTCAGTGAACAAACTGACTTGAATGACTGACCAGAACAAACCTGTCTCTTTCACTGATGACTGTAGAATTTTCTTTACCAATGAAGATATTTCTCTCTCTAACAGAAACTTGGGAAAAACTAGATTTTACATTTGGGAGTATTAGACTACCTAGATAGTTTGTTCTTTTAAAAATTGTGTTAGTTGAATAAAAATAAAAAGCAGAAACAATTAGACCTCTTTTTAGCAGTATAAGTAGTATCCTTTTTAGTGGTATGGGCATTAGTGATTCAAGGATCCTACATTTAGACTTTAGAATATCTGTCAGGCAGTGGTTCTGTCTATCATGACATAAAGTGAAAAAAGATGTTTAAAAAAAAGTGTTCAGAATAACATATTTTGCACCAGCTCAGACCTTTGGGCATGCACCTTTACCTTGGCCCTAGGTAGTGTTTTGCATACAACTTCGATTCTGGTATTTCAGGGTTCCTTTTCCTCCTACACACCAACTCAAAACTGTGGTTGCTTTTTGACTGGGACTAGACTCTGGAGTTTTTGTCTTTATATAGTTACTAATAATTATCAGTGGACACTGCAGCAGCTGTCAGCAAGAAGGGATGAGGGCCAAGCAGTTCCACTGGCAGGGAAGGAGCTAGAACACTTGGACTTGGGGACAGTGAATGTGGCCCTGCAGTTAAAGACCTTCATATCAGGAGCAGGGGAACAAAGATGGGGTCACACAGAACACTAACTGAAGATGAAGAATGGGAAAAGCGGGTAAAAGGTGCACATGGAAAATGAGGAGCATGGGAAAAATGGGGAATGGGAATGTGATGTGTTACAGCAGTTCTACTGCTTTAGTCTGTTGGTGTGACAGAGAATGAATGGGATCCACGTTTCTGCCGTTCCTTACACTTTCTTGTCATATTGGCTGCTTTGCAGGCATATATCAGAGAATTCATTTAAATTTTTTATTTATATCTGAAATCTGCTCTAGAGGAATTTGTAGGTCCTTTGCCATGGATCTTTTTATCCTTTGTCTTTGTAAAAGCAAAGATGAACCCACAAACTTTCATATTTCTTTACTTATTTAGTATTGAGATGTTTATTACATCTCTCTTGCCTGAGGAAAATCCCATTTGTCTCGAGCACACAGTAGTTTCTTCTGTTTCCTATGAAAAGCTGTTCTCAGTAGGCTGTGCCTCAAAGATACTTGCTCAAGGCAGGCTCAACAAAAGCCACGCAGTTTGCTCGATCCTATCTGCTTTAAGCAATCACACAGCAAGAGCTTCTCCTAATACAAACAAACAGTGCACTCTGAAACCTGAGTATCTTTGAAAAGGTGTTGATGGAGAAGTGTAAATGAAAAGAAATCAAGTTGACAATATTTTTAACCTGTTTTTTAAAGCTTACCTTAAACTTAAACTCAGAGTAAGTAGAAGGGTTGGATGGGGGTGGGAAGAAAAGGATTTATTTTCTTTCTTTCTTTCTTTCTTTCTTTCTTTCTTTCTTTCTTTCTTTCTTTCTTTCTTTCTTTCTTTCTTTCTTTCTTTCTTTCTTTCTTTCTTTCTTTCTTTCTTTCTTTCTTTCTTTCTTTCTTTCTTTCTTTCTTTCTTTCTTTCTTTCTTTCTTTTCTTTCTTTCTCTTTCTTTCTTTCTTTCTTTCTTTCTTTCTTTCTTTCTTTCTTTCTTTCTTTCTTTCTTTCTCTTTCTTTCTTTCTTTCTTTCTTTCTTTCTTTCTTTCTTTCTTTCTTTCTTTCTTTCTTTCTTTCTTTCTTTCTTTCTTTCTTTCTTTCTTTCTTTCTTTCTTTCTTTCTTTCTTTCTTTCTTTCTTTCGTTTCCTTCCTTCCTTCCTTCCTTCCTTCCTTCCTTCCTTCCTTCCTTCCTTCCTTCCTTCCTTCCTTCCTTCCTTCCTTCCTTCCTTCCTTCCTTCCTTCCTTCCTTCCTTCCTTCCTTCCTTCCTTCCTTCCTTCCTTCCTTCCTTCCTTACCGGACTCCTTCCTTCCTGTTTGTTTTCTCTGTCCATGTGCCACCACAGTGTGGGTATTCCATTTCACTGTTTTCATAAGAGTTTTATACAGACGTGCACTGAGTATTTTTAATTTCTATGGTGATGGAATATGTTAGTGGGGCGTGTGGGACCTGTTAAAAAAGTAGACCTTCCATACTACAAAGCCACAGAAAATATCCCATGAGATTTAAGGACAGATGTGGGATTTGCCCTGTTTCAAACCACCTTGAGATTGGTTAGATTTCACTGTGGTGTAATTGCTTTGAAGAGATGGTTGCCACTGACTGTATGTCTATGGACTGCTCTGAGGGTGACCCAAAGGCATGGTAAACTAATTTTGGTTGCTACTAGGAGCAAGTTTACAACTTCTAGCTGCAGCAGCATCCTCCCCATTCTTGTCATGTGTGCTAGGTAATATATGACAGAGGGACAGTGTAATGGTTCTCTAGATATCTGATCAATCACAGGAAATAGCTGGCACACAGTTTTGTTAATCTTTAATCTGAGATTGGCTGCATGGGAGAATTTTCTTGCTTCTTCTCTCCATGGTTATAATCTGACCTTGAGTTTTTTACTCTAGATAATATCTGATAAGAGATTAAGAACGTGATAAGTAGCTGTTTTATATGAAATTTAAGAGGCCATTAAGATTCCACTGAATTGTAAAATTGTCAAGCTAAAAACAGCTCTCCTGGCGTTCTGCACAGATGCAATAGCAAATCACTGAGTCACAGGAAATGATTCAGTCAACATTTCTAAACTTTCAATGTGTGTTTTATGGAAGAAACTTGATGTAAATGTTTAGACAGTTATGGTTTTGGAGATAAATATTGCAGTTTTATGTAGTTTAGGGTTTGACGTACCAGAATTGTGGTGCACAGTTGTCAATTTACTGAACATGTAAAGCTGTTCGATCATTGTATTCGATTCCAGTGTGGGATGTATTTTCTTTGGCTAGTGAAACATGCTGTTATATTTGGGCAAAACGGATTCCACATCAGAATATCAAAGAAAAATTATCTTTTAATGACCCGGGGTTCCCTCTGCACTGCTGGAAGAGAACTTGCATGGGCCTCCACACTGTTTTCCTTAATTGCTTGTCTTTTCATCCTGTAAATACAGTGCTTCAGTGATATGACCTCTCATGGCAGGTTATCCTCTGCCCTAAATGATCTCACTGGTTTCAACTGCTTTAGAAGGTTAAGTTAAAATATTTAATTACTTCTCATTTTAATTTAATTAATTATAACAGACAGAGTGATGACAATGCAAAATTCACATTTTCTTATGTTAGTTGCTTGTAGTTGTTTCTTGTGTTTTTCCAATAATTTTTCTAGTAAGATTTAAAAAATGCAGTATGCTGTGCTTCAAGGACATTAAATCAGTGTTATGATTCCTGTACAAAACTCTTATCCTTAGGTATACTTTTGTGAAGAAGGCATGCTACCAGCAGCATGATAGACAAATTCTGCCTCCAACCATATAATTTCCATGTGCCTGACTTGTCTGTACAGGAAAATAATCCCAGGAGACAGCTTCTGCAGGTAAGCAAGTGTGTTTCCACACTCTGCTGGTGTATGGGAATCAGTATTTGAAGCTGAGACAGTGGAAGAACAGGATGTTGAATGTTTCTGGCTGTTACAGGTGAGGACAGATGCGTCAAGACTGGTGATGTCTTTATGATTCTAGATTTCCCCCTAAAGGTGGGCTACACTGGAAAGATGGAAAAAGAGACCCCTCTGAATGACCAGGATGAATCAGCCACCCTATGCACCATAGGGCATCAGAGGGTGACCAAAGAGTTTCGTTCTGTCTGGGCCATGCTGTACTGGGTATGGGTACCCAGGTGCTGTCAGGGGTGCTGCAGGGATCTCTGTGATAAGCTGCCAAGGCTGCTGTTTGCTAGCCACAGCCCATTCCAGATGAATCCCACGGCCCCACCACGGCCCTTGGCTGAGCCCTTGGCAGCCAAGGTGGAGGTGCTTCAGAAATAATGTGTGTAAGAAAGGGCAAAATGCTACCTGGCAGGGAAGGATGAGGAAAAATATGAGAGAAACAGCCCTGAGAGCCCTGAGGCAAGAGCAGCTTCAGGTGTCCCAGCAGAGACTCCCTTTCAGTCCTTAGAGAAAACCATGGTGCTGGAGGTTGACCCCCTGCAGCCCACAGGCGAGCAGAAATCCACGCTGCAGCTCGTGGAGGACCCCATGCTACAGCAGTCTTATCCTGAAGGAGCTGCAGCACAGTTGAAGAGCCCAAACTGGAGCAGTCCATGAAGATCTGCAGCCCATGAAGAGGACCCAGGCTGGAGCAGGAAACAGCTGAGGAGGAAGGAACAGCAGAGAGGAGCTGTTATGGACTGACCACAGACCCCATTCCCCATCCCTTACACTGCTTGGTGAGGACAGGGTAAAGGAATCAGGGGTAAAGGTAAGCCTGGGAAGAAGGTAAAAGTGAAGAGTAGACGGTTTTACCTTTGTTTCTTGACATCTTATTCTAGCCTGTTTTTCCTGTGGCAGTAATTGATGGCTGACCTCCTTGTCTTTATCCTTTCCAATTTTCTCCCTCTGTCTTGCTGAGGAAGGGGAGTAGAACAGCTGCTGGGTGGGCATCTGGCAGCAGAGCAAGTTCAGCCCACCATAAATGCATTTTGTTGTATGGGGACCATGAATATTCTAATTACACCAAATATTGCTGTATAATTCCTAATGATGAAGTGTTTGATGTTTAATTGTTTTTGAGGGAGATGTAAAGAAAAGGTGAGCAAGGAAGCAGACCTAATATTGAATAGATACTCAAAGAGCAAAACAGACACAGGTAGCTATCACTGAAAATTGTCTTAATTTTCTTGTAAGATTTCTAATGACAATATTTCTTGATTTTATCTTTATTTCCAGTGCGAATTTTCTTATGTTAAAGGCAATAAATAGTAAAAAAAAAAATTTTAAAAAAATCACAATGCTAGTGATATGTAGCAAAAAACCACCCCAACAAAACCCCCAAATCTTTAAAAATGAAAGTGCGTCCTTTGCTCAACAGCCTGTAATAGCTAGCTTTGATAATTCAATCCTGAAACTTTTGCTTAGTTTAAACTAAGTATTGATATGGCCACTTAGGATTGCACAGTCTTCTTGAAAGGACAGAGAAAAGAATCCTTATAGGATTTATACCCTGTATTCAGTTTTGTAATTCATAGCATTTTTTTGAAAAGTGCAGTATTCTTTGTGAAAACAGGCAGCAGTTGGCCAGAAAGAAATTATTTTTGCAACAAAACAAAAAATTCCTGTAGCATCACTGATGCATGCAATTAATTGAAATTTAAAGAAACTACTGTTAATTAACTAGTCAAACTTGCATCCTTCACCTATAAATCCTTTTCAATGTATCTGTTGCCAACTAATGTTCAATTTTCCCACAGAATACTTACTATATTAATACAAAATTGGCTTAAAGTAAATAATGTACTGATTATCATAGCTAAATTTTAATATTGAAATTGTTGAACATGTATGCTCATAGAAGGTACTGTGACTCATGGCTTATCAGACTAGCTCAAGAAACAAAAAGTTGGGGCTTTTTTTAGTATAATGCTTCTGTAATTCTTCTGTGTCTGTCAAAGTTAAAGTAGTTACAACAGCAAATGTAAAATATACATGTCAAGTGGAACACAGTGAAAAAGAAATTCTGCATGAAAAACAGGAGAGACTTCTTATCTCCCTTTTTGAACAGATTTTACATTTATTCTGACTTATGTGATCCTTCTTTTTAAGCTAAATTGTAGTAAAATGGGTCTGCAGTAGTACAGTAAAACAGAAAGGAGGAAAATGTTAAGCTCCTGTTTAAGAATCCTACATGGAATTATCTGTCATAATGAAGTTAATAGAAATTCATCAAGGAAAAATGCCAAACCCTGTGTCAGAGAAGGAGGGACCCCATGAGGACCACAGGCTGGTGGCAGAGTGAGGAGCTCTGTGGAAGGGGCCTGGAAGGCTCATGGACATTGAGTTGAGCAGGATCCAGCATTCTGTCCTGGCAGCAAGGGAGGCCGGCAGCATCCTGGGCTACAGCAACAGGAGTGCGGTGAGTAGCTGAAGGGATTATTCCTGTATGCTCAGCACCTGTTAGACCACATTTGGATACTGTGTTCAGTTTGGGGCTCTTGCAAACAAGGACAGTGGCAAACTGGTGTGAGTTTAGTGAAGGACCACAATCAGGGGCTGGAGCGCTTGCCCAGGGGAGAGGGTCTGTGAGTGTAGGGTTTGTTTAGCCTAAGACAGGGGAGAATGTGTTGGCGCCCCTAATAGCAGCATACCCCTATGTGGAACAAGGTCATAAAGACAGAGCCTGGCACATCTCAGTGGCACAATGTGGGGGATTGACAGTCAACAAGCTGAAGTTGAAGCAAGAGAGGTTCACAGCATGGGTGAGGAGAAATCTTTTCACATCAAAGAAACTCAAGATACTGGAACATGTTTTCCAGAGGAGGTTATCTACTCCCCATTCTTGAGGACTTTGAAGTCAGATTGAATGGACCCATGAGGCTTGTCCTGCTTTATGCAAGATATTGGACTTGAGATATCTTCTCACTTGAATTGTCCTGTGATCCTATGTGATGATATTATTGGAAGAGAGACTTTGACAAGTTAGGAAGCTGGGCAATCACCAACTGTATGAAGTTCAGCAAGGGAAAATGCCAGATTCTGCAGCTGGAGTGGGACAACCCTGGATGTACAAACTCAGGAATGAGAAGCTGGAAAGCAGCACAGTGGAAAGGGACCTGGGGGTCCTGGTTGATGGCAAGTTGAACACGAGTCAGCAGTGTCTTGGCAGCCAGGAGGGCCAACCCTGTCCTGGGGGGCATCAGGCACAGCATCACAGCCAGGCAAGGGAGGGGATTGTCCTGCTCTGCTCTGAGCTGGGGCAGCCTCACCTCCAGTGCTGGGGGCAGTTCTGGGTGACACAATACAAAATATTAAACTATTTGGGAGTGTTCAAAAGAGGACAATGAATATGGTGAAGGGCTTTGAGGGGAAGCCATATGAGGAACAGCTGAGGTCACTTGGTCTGCTCAGCCTGAAGAGGGGATTGAGGACAGACCCCATTGCAGTCACAGCTTCCTCATGAGGGGAGGAAGAGGGGCAGACACTGTTCTCTTCTCTGTGGTGACCAGTGACAGGATCAAATAAACTGGCCTTGTGTCAGGGGAGGTTTAGGTTGGATATTAGGAAAAGGTTCTTCACCCAGAGGGTGTTTGGGCACTGGAACAGGCTCCCCAGGGAAGTGGTCACAGCACCAGCCTGACAGAGCTCAAGAAGCATTTGGAGAGTGCTCTCGGACACATGGAGTGACTCTTGGAGTGTCCTGTGCAGGGCCAGGACTTGGACTTGATTATCTTAATTGATTCTTTCCTACTTAACATATTTGATGATGATGATGATGATATTTTGAAATTATTTTCTCTGAGAGGTTGAAAGACTGTTGTAGAAAAATGTCCTTTCCATTGTTTACACTCAGTCTCATTTCAAAAGTACTCTTAAACACTTTTCATTTGTGCTGAATGTGATTTGATATCACAGCAAATTGTGTCTGACACAGAAGACTTCAGAGCTTTTAATTCTATAATCTCAAGACATTTAGATAATTACATATTTTTCCTCAAATAAAAATACTTCTCTGCTCATTTTGGCAAATATTTATTCATCTCCTCTGTTTTAATTGGCAATTAAATGTATGGAGCATGACTTCTTTATCAAATAAATACTTACTTTAGAAATTAAGGGTATAATTTGAAAATAAAATGTAATCTTTGAGTTGAACAGATTGCTAATATTCAACAACTATTCATTATCTATTTTCGCTTTATGTCTTGGCTGTTTAAAAGGATTTAGGAATATATTCCTAAACTCAGCATTAGATGCAGGAGCTACATTTTCTGGTTGGAAGTTCTTGAATAGACCTTACAATAGGCTCAAGTGAGCTAAAAATAAACTTCTAGCAGTTCATATTAACTGGGTAATAACAGGCAACAGCAAAAAGCAGTATCCAGCTATGATGAAAACAGGAAGCACATTACACAATCTGCCTTTTCCAGATAGGTATGAATTCTTAAAGGCTTAACTAAAATAATAATCCCTCAAAGTTTTTAATAAAAGCAGAGAGTTTTCTATTGTTCATAGCTGAGTGGAGACGAAAAACATGCACCCCAGTACATTGTGAAAGATCTGCTGTGTCCTGGGAAACAAAACTATTTCCATTTAGTTCTTGGTAACCCTGATTCAATTTTAAGTAATGGATTTGATCCTGCAAAGGGCTGAGCATCTGAGCCTTATCCAGCAAAGCTGCATGATGCTGTTAAGCCTAGGAGCATTGTGAGATAGAAACCCAGAAGGTGACCCTGATTGACTCGGCTGAAAAGAGAGTTCTTCAGCTCTTGTCATTGATGCTGAAGGTATCTGTGCTCCAGCACCTCTCAGGAAACCATGTTCTCCCTCTGAAGCAGTAGCATCCTCTTCAGCTTTTCATGGCAGGTAGAGGCAACAACAGGGTCCTTTCCTTAGAAGTGCAGAGAGAAGCACTAGCTAGATCTAGACCAGCCCAAGAGAGGTTTTGGTACAGACATACTACTCATTTTATTTCTTTGGTCAGGCCGGTAAAAGAAACAATAACCCTGCTGCCCATGCAAGGTATCTACAAAAGATCTATGTTTCCTCAGGTCCTTTTTCTTCTTGTGAGGCTGTAAAAAGTAGTGAAAAGTAGTCATGTGCAGACCCAAATATCTGGTGTATGCAAATTCCTGTCGTCTTAGGTCTGACACCATTCCGAGTGTTTGCAAGACCATCTTGTTCACATTTTTTGGGGTCAACACTTTTTAATGGGACAAATTACAGCACCTTAAGCACGAAGTGTTTCAGAAGTGCCCCTTGCTTGGGTCAGGACTCAGCCAGACTGCAGTAACAGAGGCTGTTAATGCAGAGGGCTGCCCAAGAAGGGCATTCCTCAGCCTACCTATGGCCTTCTTCTGTCCTGGACTGCTGCTTGGTCCTGCTGCACTTTTGCCACTGTTGTCCCTGCACCACTGGGATGCCTCCTCAGGAAAGCTCTTACCCACCTTTCAGGGGACCAGCCTTTCACACTGTGGCTCTGCCTCTGTAATAGCCTTGTAATAGGAGTCTCTATGTACGTGGTAAACATGATACAACACAGCTTTCTTCACCCTGTGTGTCCAGGATGTATTTGCATGGCAAAGATATGTCACTGTGTATTTCTCATACCAAACAGAATCATGTTAGACCTTTATGTTTGCTCTGATTTGCGTGTTTTTTATTTAATGCTGCCCATTTGATAAATTGATCTCTGAAATTAGGATGTTAGAAAGTCAGAATTGACTATGCAGCCATTTTATTAAATAATGACAATGTTGATTTACTGTTATCAAATTCTTCATAGAAGCTAAATACATTAAACAGTCTGTGCAGATAATACTGGTATAAAACTCAAACCCATGGACAAACGATTGCCATTATGATCTTATTCTTATCATACAACTTTGATACCTTGGTACATTGGAAAAAGCTGGTACTTTGTGTATTCATTAAATGATTGTATGGTCTGCAAATGGTCCTTATCATATTTCAGAAGTACATAGCCAAAATGATTCTTATGATATAAAACAGCAGAAAGCTTCTTTGTAAACTACAGATAAGGTTTCCTGTGGAATCTCCTCAGGTTTAAAAATTGGAAGCTGCGTCATTGCCTACATAATTTGTTTATGTTTAGTTCATGGACTACAATAAGTAGTTCCATTTTTAACCACGTCTTGCTCCAAAGTATTTCTTTTTGCTGCTTGTTGTGATTTGGCCCTGGCTAGACGCCAAGTGCCCAACAAGAAGGAAGAGAGAAATAAAGCCCAAGAGAAACATGAAATGATGCACAGTACAATTGCTCACTAACTCCTGAGTGATGCCCAGTCTGCCCCTGCCAGTGATTGGTGCCTCCCAGCTAACTTCCCTAGTTTATATCCTTTTGGCTAGTTTGGATCAGCAGTCCTGGCTGTGCTCCTCTGCTGCTTCTTGTGTGCCTGCTCACTGGCAGAGCATGGGACACCAAAAAGTCCCTGACTTAGGGTAAGCATAATGGGTTGAGGTAATAACAAATCTGACCAGAATGTGCCAGAACAAGTTGGTTTTATTAGTTTAATGGTCACTGGTCACAATATTGATTGATTTTCTCTTGAAGTTGGTCTGCTCATTCTTAAAGTTGCATTATGTGTTACCTTACTTTCAGTAGATGTTCCCCACTGTGCTGTTTGTCACCCATGGGAACTGGGCCAAGGTTATCATGTACTTTGTAACTCTGGTTTATGATATGGTAGAATTGCTGGCTCTGAAATGGATCTGGTATTTGTGGTCAGTCTTGCCATCATCTCTATGCTTTGGAAGAATCTATCAGAAACTATAAATAATTGTACCTTTTACTTTTCCTTCTTGGAGACCCAATCCATGGTGGAGATACCTCCCTTCATCTTCCCCTTCTCCTCCAGGCTAATTACAACAATTCTTGAGAATTTTGACTGTATCTGGGATGTTGAAGCCAGCATGTTTGTATTGCTATGTGTCCTGAGTGGGTTCCAGGTCTTGTTTAAGAATAAACAGCTCTTTAAGAATACCACCCAGTGGTCTGCCCTGAAGCCAAATAGTTATCAGTGGCACGGTGTGTGGGATACTAGGGCAAGTGCCAAAGACTGTGGGCACTTCCAGCGTTTCAGAACTTCATCTCTGAACAAGTGCAGAATCTGGAAGGGCTAGTAAAATATTTGGAATAAGTGTGCTGTCACCCTGGCAATTTCAGAGAAACAAAAATCACTGCCAAGTGCTGGGCCATAGCTGAGGCCTTCCAAGCCCTGTTTGACCATATTTGTTATCCTCTAAGGGCAAAGATGGTCTCTGGATCAGACAAGAAAACGACAGCCTGTTCCTACCCTGTGACAGGCACTGCTCCTGAACCAGAGACTCATCCTGTGCCCCTATACACAAGAAGAAATGGAGCCATCACGTTTAGTGAAGGAGAACTAAGCAGAGCCACCACAAGAACATGAAGAAGAGGCAGAAAAGGAGGTAACCACTCGATCTCTATCCCTGAGTGAGCTGCAGGTTATGCAAAATATTTTAGCTGTCAATCAGATGAGCACATCTGGCTGCCTTGGTGATGGGGTGATGAGGCTATTAGCCTGGAATTAGAGAGGAAGAAAGCCAAGCAGCTGGGATCATTTTCTAGGGAAGGGGGCATTGGCAAGGCTCTTGGAAAACGGATGCAAGTTCTCAGGCTCTGGAGGCAACTCCTGTCAAGGGTGAAGGAAAAGTATCCCTTCAAGGAAGATATTTATGTCACTCAGGCAAATGGATTACCATGGAGAGATGTATCCAGTACCTGAGGGAATTAGCCATGCTAGAGATGATTTATTATAACCTGAACAATGTGCAGCCACCCACAGATCCAGAAGTCCAATTCACATGTCCCCTGTGGCAGAATCTGTGTGTAAATAGCAAAACACAAGAAAGGTGATGGTGTATTGGAAAGTATGGGACTTGAGCATGACATGAATGGAATTGAATAAGGGGTGGGTACTGTCCTGGTTTCAGCTGAGATAAGGGTAATTTTCTTCCTACTGCTTGGTACAGTGCTGTATTTTGGATTTATTATGACAGTAATGTTGTTAACATGATGATGTTTTAGTTGTTGCTAAGAAGTGCTTACCCTAAGTCAAGGAGTTTTCAGTTTCTCATGCTCTGCCAACAAGGAGGTGCACAAGAAGCCTGGAGGGAATATAGCCTAGTACTAATAGGCTAATAGCAGCGCTATTTAGCCTAAGAGTATATGGGGATACAGCTGCTGAAAGTTTCTTTGAAGGAGCTTTTTTGAATCCTGAGGAAGCTGGGATGTGACTGGCAAAGGAATTTAGCTTTACTAGGTCTCTTTACCTTCATTTTGCCTTCTTGTGAAAGACTCCCGCTTAAAATTGTGGTGGGGTTTTGAAAGCTTGGAGAGTTCTCCACCATCTGCCATCAAAAAACCATAATTAAACTGCAAAGACTTAAGGACTGACACTAAGATGGCACAGTCTCAGTGGTTTTGACAGATGAACATGGAGAAATGCCAAATTATGAGAATTGTGGGTGAGGTCCTGTCTCTGAAGAGCTGTTTTATTGTCTCCTGCTGACAGAATACTGAGGAGGGAGAGAGGCAAAGTGACCTTTCTGACTATAGTTGCTTGTCCTTTGCAGAGTGCCTGTTGGAAGTGCTACTGCAGTGGATTGTGGTCAATAAAATGCCCCTCAGCTGCTGCTTGGAGGGAGTGGGCAACAAAGAAAGGTAAGTGACTAAAGAAAGGCATGGAACAAGGA
Organism: Acridotheres tristis; assembly: GCA_037013685.1. Classification (NCBI taxonomy): domain Eukaryota; kingdom Metazoa; phylum Chordata; class Aves; order Passeriformes; family Sturnidae; genus Acridotheres; species Acridotheres tristis. The sequence continues at coordinate 90,134,609 of CM072886.1, forward strand.
AAGAGCACATCTGGAAGGAGAGATCTAGAAATAAAATTGTAACTGTAAATGACAGTGACAGAATTTTGACATATTAGGGCAGAGGTGAAGAAGTACTTATTATTTTCCAAGATGATTTTTGAAAGGATTGAAACAATTATTTATACAGTTTTCTGTATACTCTATATATACACTTCTTGCTGTATGTTACACCCCACCCCCCAAAATTCTTAAAATAAGGCAATCTGAAATATCAACAAAGATAAAAACTTTTAATAAAATGGCCAATTACTGAAAAAATTACCAACTTGGTTTGAATTTTTTTTCAAAATTGCTGATCAAAAACCCTTGAAACCTTTTACTATATTCACTGGTTTTCCTACTACAGTGCAGGATCATTCCTAAGTTTTTGTCAATGCTAGTGTTTATCTAATCTACTATTATGCCTATTAATTGAGTTTCAGAGACAAATTAAAGGTATTTTCTACTGTTGAACTTCAATGCTCATAACTTAATTTTTCCTTGATATTTGTGTAATACTCTCTTGTATCTCTCTAAATGATTCTGCTTATGAACTGGTGTGGAGTTTGCACATTTTAAATATTTGTTGTAGATGTAATTGTAACTTGATGGCATTTAATCAACACTATACATGTATTTTCTTTTAGTTTAGTCTCCCCTAATTATTTTTGCAGCTTTTCTTTGAACTTAATCCAATTTTTCTATGCTTTTCTAGTAATTAGGTGCTGATAGCAGAAGAGCATTTGGACAAATTCCACCTGTTATGTGAAGAATCATCTCCTTTTATTTCTTCAAACCTCTGTCTTACTAGCTCTCATTAATGCCCCTAATTCTTCTGTGTGGAAAACCAGCAACCACTTGATTTCTAGCCACCTTCCCACAGGCAGTGTGATCGTTTTGCACTCTGTAACCCCCTCATGGTTCATTTATTTTGACTTCCCAAATCGCTTGCCTTATTTTTTTTGTGTAGGAAATAAGTTAGGTTTGTTCTGCTTGTGGTTTCCGGAGCAGCATGGTTTTTTTTCCTCATCAATAAAACTGTGTCTGTTTTTCCCTAAACTTCTACTATTTATTTAGTTATAGAGTCATTCCCTAACAACTTTGGTGGTTGTTGATGCTTGACCTTTATCTATGATTATGCAAACAGTTGACCTGTTAAAATAATGTTAGTATGTCAAAGTGAAGATCTTAAAGGAAAAACAGAGTTACAGTTTCTTGGAGTTTCTTGGGCAATACGAATTTTGGACCTCTCTCACTTGAATGATGATTAAACTATTCTTTTTTAAATAGGATTCTGCCGCATTAAATGCAAGAATAGATAACACCAAGCAACAAAAAAACTTCCACATCTCTTCTTTTGCCTTTGGCTGTATCATCTTTATTTTAAAGATAAGGAAAATATGTCAGAAAGTACTTTTTGTAAGATAACAGACTTTTGCTAACAATTAGGATAATGTCTGTCAGTGTGGAATCTCCCAGCACTGCTCTGGTCTTCATGAGCAGCCTAGGAATGCACACTTAAAGTGCATGGTCATATCACACCCCCGAAAGTCAGCACTTCAAACAAGACACACCGAAACTGAGGACTGAAAAACATTTCTATCTTGCAGGCAGGGAGAGAAATCTGGAAATTTCTGTGAAATCTATAGAAGAGTCAGACATGGAAGTGAGTTCACTTGTCTGAATTTCTGCTTCCTAAACTTTATATCTGCTGTCACCCGGAAGTCCCTCTGCCAGGCTCCTGTAATGCATGAAGCCATGTAGAAAATGAGGCAGGGACAGAATCAAGACCATTGGTTGCCCTGTATGTACATACCCTTCTATCTGTGAGCTGTGTCAGACCCAGGGGAGTATCAGAAAAATCAGGATTTGAATTGTAATTTAAACCAAATTGCTCTCCTTGTGAATAGTGGACATTGTTCTTGCTTGGGCAAGAGTCTTAATTCTGGACTCCTGAAAACTTGAGTGCTAGGTCCTAAAAATTATTCTTCATATAAGTAGTTTAAGGAAAAAAGAAACAATCAAAATTCATCATTAGAAGGTGGAAATTTGGCTTCTTCTCAATGCTTTCCTATGAAATGGCACTTATGCAAAGCTTCTTTCCTTCCTTCCTTCCTTCCTTCCTTCCTTCCTTCCTTCCTTCCTTCCTTCCTTCCTTCCTTCCTTCCTTCCTTCCTTCCTTCCTTCCTTCCTTCCTTCCTTCCTTCCTTCCTTCCTTCCTTCCTTCCTTCCTTCCTTCCTTCCTTCCTTCCTTCCTTCCTTCCTTCCTTCCTTCCTTCCTTCCTTCCTTCCTTCCTTCCTTCCTTCCTTCCTTCCTTCCTTCCTTCCTTCCTTCCTTCCTTCCTTCCTTCCTTCCTTCCTTCCTTCCTTCCTTCCTTCCTTCCTTCCTTCCTTCCTTCCTTCCTTCCTTCCTTCCTTCCTTCCTTCCTTCCTTCCTTCCTTCCTTCCTTCCTTCCTTCCTTCCTTCCCTCCCTCCCTCTCTTCTTATCTCCATCTGCTTAATACATATTTGCCACTTCAAAAAAAAAAAAAATTAACCTTTCTCCTTCCTATCAAGACAAACATTTATTGTGAGTTGGACAAAGTTAGGATGTGAGATACTTTTTAAAATTTTCTTTTCTCCCACTAGACATTTCATGTCTCATGCTGCCATTCTGTGATGATTATATGCTCAGTCTGTGCATGACTTTGCCTGTGCCTACACGATTTTACAGCTCCCGGTTGCCTGTAAACCAGTGTCTGCTAAGTGCTGCATCCCTTCTTGCCTGCTTTCCCTGAATGCCTATAGAGCTGCGTCCAAACTGATGGAAGGAGCTGTGCTGCAAGAGGAACAGGGAAAGGCAAAATGAGTCAGTAGGCATCAGTCAGTGCGACAATCAGGGAGGCAGTCTATGTAAATCATGGTTTTGTTCAGTATTTTTTGAAAAAGAAGCAGACACCATAGTAGCAGAATGGACAAATTTGTAGATAAAACCTCTATCAGTTTACAGTAATGTACAGAGCAATTCCCTGAGATGGTAGGGATTTCCTTCATCTCACAGTGGATTATTGTAGAATAGCCAATTCTGTACAATTGTAAACTGTATAATATTTTATAAATGTCAGACAAGCACCTTAAAGTGCTCTCAATGAAAGATTATCAACGTTCTGGACAAAGGGAGAAAAATTAGCTGGTGATTTGAAAGGATTTAGAAATCAGATGTTGAGGACTGGTCTTTCACAGAGTAGCTGGACAAAGAAATAAAACCTGTAACTGCTATAGACTATCATAAATGTTCTCTGTTATCATTTAAGGTGAGATAATTTAAAGAAGTATCTGAGGAAGATTATTCCTTCCAGATCGTAGGCATAGAAGGATGCCAGGACAACTGAGGAAATTTTGTAATCAATGGTTTGTAAAAACAAAGAAAAAAACAAGACCCTTTCTCTATTTTGTGAACTTTTCATTAACAAGTAATTGTGAACACTGGGTGGGGGAGTTCTTCAGATTTTTTTTAGCAATGTAGATTTTGGCCATCCTTAATTGTTCCACTAACACATTTATTTGTTCATTGCTCATGGTTTTGCTATGATGAAAGAACTAGATCTTTTGGCACCCAGTAAAATTTTTGCTTTGATCCTGTAACCAAATGATGCCAGCCACAAAATTCCTTTAATTTTATAATTATTTCACATGGTATACTTATTATTAATTTTGGTTTTGGCACAGACAACATGGAAACTTAACCCAAATAACCAGTAATGTCTTTGCAATAATGTCAAGCAATATTTGGCAATTATTTCACTGTATGTTTTTGGAAGGTGTTTGACACTGACCTGATTTCAAATGGGAACAATTGTGAGTTTATGAAACCAAGCATGGAAATATAAACTAAACAACCAGTCATCTCCAGCAGGAAGGCAGCAATTATACTCTTCCAAAAATATTTAGTTTCAACTGAAAATCAATACACAACTAGTAAGGGGTGAATAGGAGGCCAAATAATTCCTTCTAAAGAGGCTAAGAAGGTGGCTAGGCAAGACTTTGTTTTGACCTTTACATTTTGTCTCAATTCTGTTTCATGTTAGAGTGCTTAACTGGATTTTACAGTATCCTTGAAGTAATTCAACCTGCTGTAGAATAATTAAAAGAATGTTGACTGATATGTGTTGCTGTATTGGAAGCCACTGATACACTGTTTGTACAAAGAGTGTTGCAAGGGAGTTATATACAAACCTTGGGTTTTTATCATGACAAATTTTTAAAATCAACTTTTGATCTCGCTAAATGAAGAAAAGAGAGATTATTCCAAAACATAGTCATCCTATAAGTACCTATAAGGTGAGTCTAATACGTAGGGTAAGAAAACAATACATTGTTTGTGGAAAGAATAGTTGATACTACCTGACTGAGGGCACAGTCTAGGAAAATATTTATGAGGTAGTATAATATCAGTCTGGATAGACTGATGATTATAATAATGATTAATATTATTGACATGTAAGAGTTAGGAAAGTTTGGGACAGAATGAGTTAAAGATACTTGGTAAGGAGCAAGATAGTTTGTTCAGGGGTGTTAGTCTGGTTAGATTGGATTTCACATCTCAAATCTTTATTTCATTTTAGGACTAATTTACATGTCTTCATCAGTCAGGTAATGTTATCCATTTTTTATAACTTAAACATATAACTAAAAGGATTCATCAACTAGGTGATGGGTTTTGAGTTTTGAATGTGGTGGTAGATGATGGTATTATTGTTATTGTTATCATCCTCACCATTATTGCCATCATCCTCAGAATTTCAGATTTTCACAAGATCTCCAGTCAAACTTGTTTAATCTGGATTTAGGTGATAATACTTCCTGCCAACTCCTAGTGATTAAGCATAGTGGGGATAGGTACATAAACATCTCAGCCACATTTTCTCTTGGATACTTGAAGTTTTATTTTACATAGGATAGTCCCAAATCTGACAAGATATAAGAATTGTTAGGTAGTATTCTAGTTCCTGTTGAATTCTATGATAACCTGAGAAGAAGTTGCCTGGGCTGTATTCTTCTCATATCACTAAAACTCGGAAGTGGAGTGGCAGTTCCACAAATAAATATGCAGCTTCAAAATAAAAGAAACTTTCTGAAAAAATTGAAAAAACATTTGCTAAAGTATTAGATGGTAGAAGTGCTGCTTTGCTTTTGTTGCACAAGTCCAGGTCTGTTTCAGGTGCAAGAAGAGTTAAATTTTAGCAGGATAATTCCAACCACAAAACCAAATGCTGTCTATGAATTATTGGTTAGTTTAAGATAACATAGAATAACATATAAGATAAGATGTTTAAGATAGCATATAATATGCAATAAACCTTTATGTCTGTCCAGAGATATTTAAAATTAATTACAAATAGCTACTATTAAAAAGTGTTCTGAAAGAATGGACATCTCTGGTTTGCACTGTAGGGGAAAATGCTATCATATTACCCAATAAAACCCTTACCAACCATAATTACTAGTGATTTCCCTAACCTGTCAGTTTTTCTTGGCAAAAAGAAACATAGAATGTTGTTCCTGTTACTCTTTCCCTTGCACCTGAATCTCCACAAGAATCTCTAGTGAGGTGGCTACATGACATTTTGGTGTAAACAGCACCACACTTTCTCCTGCTCAATCCAGATAGTTCATACATTCAGCTGAAATGTTGCTCTCACTGTTTTTTGGGAAACTGTTCTCAGACTCCTATGTGTCACATACATTAGGGAAGTGGGCAGAACTTGAACTGTCATTCTCAACAGGCACAGATATTTTTTGGTGAAACCCTCCAACATACTGATTTTCTGGCTTGCAATGTGAAATACATTACTTTCACTTGACATTTAACACTCCAAAATTGTGGCCTCTGCTTTCTAATAGATGAATCCTAAAGAGGAATTATGAACAAGTTAAAATCTATTGTGATTTCTCTCCAAGCATGTGTGCAGGAGGGATGGATAAACAATTTTCACTGATAATCTGGGTCACATAATATATTAGTTATAATGTATTATTTAAAAAATCTACATAGTTTTTATTCATAACTGCCATTCTGTGTCATAAAAAACTGCTTTTTACATATACTTAGGGCCAATTCAGTCTTGCCTTTTTGTTAGCTCAAAAACTTGCCTCTGAATGTGGAGAAAATGCAATAAGTGGAAACTTCCTAGAATTGCAAATTATTTCATTTTTTTTTGCCCTGCATTTACAGTACCTAAAATTCTTTTAGTAATGTCTACTGGTTGTTATTTAAATTGCAGACACAGAATATCACACAGTTGTATGGTGAAGGGACAAGGGGAACATATGCATTGCTGGAAGAGAGTAGGCTCTATAAGGAGTTTTCTATTTCAATATTTACTTAAATATTTATATTTTTGAATGTTTTAATTTCCATATCACAGAAGAACATTAATTATGTTAAAATACAGTAAGAGGGGTAAAACCAATCCCATTTCCCTAGTTCTGAAGAACAGAACTAAGTGGCTGTCTCGGTGGCCTTTTGCTTTCTTCAGAGTCTCCCAGAGAATGCTGCAGTTGTTAAAATATGGGAATTGTTCATAGCAGAACTGATAAAGGAAATGATTTATGAATCAAAGGCTTTGCTGGACAGTGTCAACAAATGGCCTGTCTATTTTGTAAGACCTATTGTTAATAACTGTTTTTGAGTTCTTGAATGGGACTTTGTCACAAAAAAACTTTTGGGATAGTCTTCTGAAAAATGGTGAATATTCTTCTCCATTTCCTCCTTATATTTTATAGGATTGTTTTGTTTTCTCCTTCATGCTTTCGTAAGGCTCAGGGTGGTGAATGCAGCATTCAGCTATTCTGACATCCAAACATTTCAAACAGTATGTCTGTGCTCAGAAAGTCTTTTTTTTAAGTGAAGTGCTCTTTTATTGATACCTTGTTTAATATAGTCCTACCATTCAAATTCAAGTTACTGAGAATTCTGAAAATATTTGCACAGAAACACTTCCATTTTTATCCTGTCCTGGTGAAGAAATCCTTGCATTAAGCAAATCTATTTTCTTTCAACCCTCCTCCAGTCTGCTGGAAGCCAACGGGCTGATGATGTTGCAGCAAGTGCTGTTCTTGCTGCCAGGCTGAGGAAAGGTCTGCCTACAAAAGCCCTCTCCTGTCTACAGTTACATGCACATGCTGTCATCTCTCTCTTTCTCCCTGAGCCAAGAGAAGCTTCTTCAGGAAAGGGATCCATGTTGGCCACTTGGCAGTCTCTAAAAATGCCTTTTGCTGAGGTGTATTCAAGCTCTGTTCAGATTGATTGCTTGGATGTTGTTATAACCTTACTTGCAGCAAGAAGCTTTCAAATGTATTTGGTAATCCAGTCAGAGCTCGAAGCTTGGGATGTGGAATTTATTAGTTGCTGTTCTAATTAAAATTGCTGCATAAAAAAACTCCTTGTGAGCAACCGCAGTTGTCCGATGAATGCTGAAATGAGGTGCTTCCTTTTTGAAAAGTCTCTCATACAAGACCTGAAATAAAACCCTCTAGTCAAAAAGCACATATTACTGATATTTGTAATTGGGATCAGTTAAAAAAATGTTAAATTGCTACATTTTGAATGTAAAGATTTGGAAAAACGAAGATAAATTCCTAAATGAGGTAGACTGATTCCCCCAAGGGACTACCTGCATTGCGTTAGTTCCACCGTGGTAACTTTTAAACGTTATTTTTATGTGCTACTCAAAATATTTTATAAAATCTTTTCCCCAGCATATTTCAGTAGAAAGATCAGTTGTCTGGAAAGGTACAGATTGGCTTCTTTTTTCAGTACTTTTGATAGGTATTTCTCATAACTCTAGGGTCTGGAACCAGTCCTAAAGAACGGAAAGGAAACATGCCATTGTTAAATGAGAATCGTTAAAACCCAAAGCAATTAGTTGTGAGCACTAGGCATCCAATTCAGCTTTTCAGCTTTTTTATATGCATACTTCATGTAATCTTCAAGAACAGTTTTTCTTAGATACAAAATTGCTGGTATAATATTTGTCTATGATGTGTAAGCTTGACAGACAGAAGAACTAAAAATGTCCCTTGTGTTGTGTGAAAACACTTGGAGAAAACTTGGAAAGATGTACACTTGCAAAACAATTGCTTCTTTGTTTCTTTCAAACTTCAGTAAACTTGAAATTCCCCAAATGTCAAATAACTAAATTATTTATTACTTAGAATTCATAGTCTCCTTGCCTTCTTAATTTTTTTTTATTTATTTTTTTTTACATTTCAAGAATTGTTAAATCATGTGATGAATATTAACTGACAGTTTGGAAATATTTATACAAGAGTACCTGGATTCCACGGTCTAGTAGTGATAATCAGAAAGATGTCTTTTGTGCTCAAAGATTGAGAAATGTTATAGAGAAATGAATTTGTTCTTGCTAAATAACAGGATTTTGCAAGACAAACAAGACGCTGAAGTTTATAGAAAATTCTTGTATCTGCCAAGAAGTTTGAGATTTCATGAGATTTTAAATTTTTTTAATAACTAAAGAAGAAATTCTGGAATCACACCACAGTAAAAATTGTCATTACTTTTATAACATTCATATCTCTGGTAGTAATTCTAGTTGAATGAATTGCTTAAAAGAAATTATTTTTTAAGCTGATTTCAAGGTTTTTGGAAGAGACTTATGCTGTGGTATTGTCTTTCCTTCTGCCATTTTGACACTACTATGTTTCATTTAAGTCATGAAAAATTAGGGTCTGCATAGAGAAAAGAGACTCAGATTTGTGTGCTGCTGAGGAAAGGCTGGGCAGAAAGCTCCTTACTTTACTAGGCAGCAATGGACAAAGTAAAATTTTGGACTATCCACATTGCATACACTCTCTTGCCTCGTTTATGGGTTGAAGGGGGCCATTTTTTATTAGTTCTACTGCTCACAGAAGAGCTCATTTGAATGGCATTGCTATAGCTACCTTAGCTCCAAAAGACAGGATTTTGAAAACCAATATCATATGCTTTATTAAACTCAAGTCTTAAGTAAGGCTATGTATAATCATTTTAATTTCTGAGGTTTCACAAGTAATCCTGCTTAAATATATAGAGAAGATTTATCATAAGTTGTTAGAGCCATTTTTGTTGATTATCACTTACTGAGGCTTCAAAGTACTCACTTCAAAGTGCTTAAAAGCCAAATACGTTTTTTTTTCTTGCCACAGCATTCAGTAACCTAATAAAAGACAGATTATACTGATATACTGTGAAGTACAAGGGATAATTAAAATATTAGTTTTTATTACATTACTTATCTGTTTATTTATTTGTATTTATTTAATAATTTTATAATTATTTATATATTATTGTTTTTACATGTTTGCTCCATAGATTTGTGAGTTATTCCAGTACTACAGGCAATGTAGATAATTTTATGTTACAGGTACAGAACATTCATGTTTTTTAAAAATCACATTTGCCTTTAGTATGACAGAAAGGGAGCTTTGCCTTCATTCTTGAAGCCATAGAGACTCACAGTCGTTTGGCATTTCTGCTAGAGGAATCGTCTAAAGGCAGAGTCCCTGGAGAAGCACTGTCCTGCATGGCTTTTGGCAGGAGACCATGCGGATGCTGCCCTCAGAACCAAAGCTGTCTTGCAGGCAATGTGCAGCTGGCCACTCTGGTTGTGCCTGATGTGCCAGCAGGCTGCCTTAGGCCACTCTAAGCCCCTGGGCATCCTTGGATGCATGCCTGCTGTCCCCCTTCTTCTGTAGGGACAGAGACTTCTCCAGGCGTCCTTCAAAACTCAGTCAAGACCTTTTCCTTGGCTTGCCAGCACACTTTAGGTCACTACTGAGGCTGTGGATTTCAGTCTTTGAGAAAGTTTCAGTGTCAAATAATTTTCCTTTACATGAGAACATAGAGCCCACGGAGGGCTCTGAAAGGAAAAGCAGAATAATTTCATTCTGATTTAACAGTTGCTGTGATGTGTGTTGGGTCACTGGTGTGGCTGGAAGAGTTGGGCTGATGCACTTTGAACTCGCTGAAGCAAGCCAGGCATCAGTTAAAAATGTAAAAGCTGTTCTTGCAGTGGCCAAACCTGGAAGCTGCGCTTGTAAGAAAGAGCTTTAATTAAATCAAATCAGGATGGGACAGAAAGGTTACACAGTGACTGAAATGATAGGAAATACTCTGTTATGTGGTATTCTGATTTCAGTAAGTCAGCTGCACCATTTTGCACTCTTAAATTCTTTCTTACTTCTTAGCAAGCATTAGAAATCACCCAATTCTCTCAGTTACACTGGAGGCATGGAAGTAATTATGGGATCTCAACATACTAAGAGTAAAAACATTAATTTAGGAAAGTTATCAGCAACCAAAAATAATGTAAAAATTGTATCAGACTAGATGGATAGTACATAAGGATAATCCGAACTGTATATATATATACACACATATATATATTATTATAGTGTATTCACTATATATTATGATTTTGAATACATCTATGGGATATTATTTCTTTTATGGACCTGTTACATTGCAATGACCCTGGAAATACAAAAAGTTTCCTCCAGTCACTGTAGGAGGAATGGGTGAATGATGGAGACACCATCCAGGCAGTCCAGGCTGTTTTTCCAAAGAAGATGATACATAGGTAAGTTAAGTAATTACTGGTGCAGGTATCTGAGGCAAAATTTGGAATGAATCTCAGGTATCCTGAGTCCTGGTTCTTGCTATCATTGCTAGGTATTATATACAGCACATTTACAAGTCCACTTTATGATATTACTTACAAAATGCAGTGGATAGAAATTTGGTGATGTTTAATACTTCAGCTCTAATACCCTGATAGTTTGGAAGGCTATGTTAAGTTTTCTGGAGCAGATCTGCAGAACTGCATGGAAATGCAATGTTTATGAACAAACCAGTGCTGTGTGGTGCATGTTTTAGTCTGCCATCAGTATCTTCTGCTGCAATGTTTCTTCCTTGCTGTGTGACCTCACATGACTGCTAACTCCCCAGCATGTGACAAGACCCACAAGGACGGTCCACAAGATTCCAGCAATGTTCAGTGCTCCAGAGAAGTTTGGGAATTTTGATTTGTCCCTCTGATAGAAGGGGATTATCAAAGTTTTCTACTGTTTTACTCTCCTGTTAATTGGTGACGGTGTTTGGGGAAGAATAAGATCACTGTCTTTTCTGTGCAATCAAATGCTTCTGCAGCTGGTGACAAGGGTGGAGAAGAACGAGACAGCACCCCCCCTTTTCTCCCCTTTCTTTTAGCACTGCATTTTAATTCTCAATTCATTTTTCAACTTCGTAAAGAAAGCTGAGACTGGATCTGTGAAAAATCTCCACAACTTTCTTCCTTTTCCTGCAAAGTTAAGATTGTATCTATGCTCAGAAGGAAACTGTTAGTTAGGGCTTAGTTATATCTCATGCATTGTTTTCTGGTTTTATGATACTTCCTTCCCCCTGGCAATGTTGAGAAATTTGTATTAAACTTTAGGAAATAATAAATGCTCTGTTGTATGTTTAATGGACTAGACATGTTAGTCCTTGTCTTGGCATGTTGTGGAGGGAATAATATGATGTCAACCTTGGATAATCGAAATATACTCACTTGTAGGCATTTCTAAATCTTCAAACCAAGGGCACTGTAACAAATAAAGCAAATAGCCCAGAACTGTGCACCAAAGCCCTACTTCAGAAATTCTTTCTTGCAAAGCCCTTTTCATCTCATACTTTCTGTATTGTGCCAGTGGGCAGTCAGCAGTGTTTCAGCAGTCAGCAGTATTTCTTTGAACATACAGGTTTGAAAGGCCTCATACAGACTGTTTTTTTCACTATCTTGGCGATGGATCTGTTCTATCAACATGGATGAGTGGATTAGTTTTGTGCTTGAAAACGATCAATTTTATGCAGTGAGATACAAGGGGAAGTTAGGCTGAAGCTCAGTGATGGATGGTGTTTTATTTTTACTCTGCTGCTATGACGTTTTGGTTCCTTACAAAAAGTGAGTGATGGATTCAAGTGGAAACTTGTGGAGAAAGGGGCAAATCACTCCTGGAGATCATCTTGAGGGTGTTGGAGGAGAAAAAGCTTTTGAACACATTGCTTGAGCAGAGGAGGGATGTCTGAGACTGAAAGCTGTCCAAGGAGCTGGGAAATGGCTACAGAGAGCAGGGAGCAAACACACAACTAGCCCTAAGTAATTCTCAGGACTGGGAGGGCACTGCATAGAGTTGAGCTCCAACCTCAAGAAAATAGATTGTTGGCCTGCCAAAAAGCCTAGAAGAAAGGATGCACTTCAGGAGAATAAGATGATCAGAGGACTTTTTGTTGCAAATAATTTTGAAATTTCATTTCTGTCTTACCTAATGACTTGATTTATACCCATTATAAAAAGTTAACTCTTCTTGTTTGCGTTTTACTAGAACTTGGCATTTCACTTGACAAGTCTTTCAGTATTTCAGGAGCAAGGGAAGTTCTTCCTGCAAACTTTAAGCAAATCTGCCTCACAGCTCTTTAGAAGTTTAGTCTTCACTCATCTTAAAAGGGATTTTCAGAAACTGCTTCTAACTTTCATTTTTCTAAGCATATGTAGACTGCATCATGACAGTGCAGGTTTAATTTGCAGGCTTAATAATGGACTACAAAATCTGTCGGGGTTTTTTTGGGGGGGGGGAGGAAGATGAGCATCTTTTCTGTCCTTTAAAGGAGATTCCTTATTTCATTAGTTTTCCACATGAATCAAACATTTGCAGAGTGATGCTAAAACATATGCTGTAGATTAAACTTTGTTTTCAGTATGGAACTTTTCCTGAAGAAATACCGGTACTATATAGAGCCATTCATATGTGACACAAAATTTGAAACGTTCTCTCTTCCAAGATTTATCCACAAGTAATGCTTCTTGGTAGAACTACAACTTTATGTACGTGATAATAATATGGTCTCTTCCAGATGAGAAAAAAAAAATCAATTAAGTTGGAAAGGGTATATGCTTTCTTTCTGGCCACAATCTCAAACTGGGAAAATATCTATCTGCTAGCTGCTCATTAGAACAACTTTGAGAGGGCATATTGATTAATTAAAAAAGAAGCACTTAAGGACCTGTATTTGTAATAATTGCAATTGGGAAAAATACAGTGCATTAGAATTATTTGTCTTTTGAAAACATATAATTATTGATACTCATAAATCTAACACTGATTTTGCAGAAAAACTGGTAGGTTCCTGATCCGCTTGCACAGAGAAGTATGCTGTACATAAGTTATTACTGAGATTAAAAAGAAAAGTGCAATCATGTTTATTGTAACCTTTTTTCAATGGCAAAAAGATTTCCAAAGTTGCAGGAGATCTTTCCTCAGCATTGAATATTTGGAACTACTGATGCATAACTCCACAAAAGTATTATCTCTGCTGTCAATTTAAGATAAATGTGTTAACTAACTGTGCATTTGAAGGGATCTTGAAAAGTTTCCTCACTATTAAAAGTTAGTATTCTACTTTAGGTGAAGATTGCTTAATTGCAACATCTTCTAATTTCTATAAGGGTGAGGAGGATGGGAGTGATGCTTTCAATGACTAAATAACTACTTAAAAGGTTTTTTAAATGACACACTTAAAAAATCATAACAACCTGCTCTTCTGTGTGCTGAAGTTAATGATGTCATACTTTTTCTGAAGGGTAATCTAGGAAAAGAACTGACAACTGATTCATGCATCACAGTCTAATTCTTAAATATAACTTCATATGAAAGCAGAAAAAACAGCCAGCATTTCATTCATCTTTCAAACACCAGAATTTGTAGGAAAGCCACGACAAACAAAACGAAATTTAAACTGAGACATTTGCTTCCTCTGGAAAAAGCATTGTCCTTTCAGGAAGTCACAGATGTTTGAGACAGGCTGAGCTTCCAAGTCTGGAAAAGGAACCTTTCATTGAAGAGTTTTGTGGAAGGCAAGCGTGTCAATAATACACCTGTGGCACGAGCCTTGTGTAAGGAAATTGTCTATGGCTCTGTCTTTAAGCTCTTGCTATCTCTATTTTTCTAAATTCATTGACTTTAATATACCCTCTGCTGACTTGAGTGCACACTCTGGAGAATATTTTCCTTTTAAAAACAGATGGTCTGGAAATTTTTAAAGTATTGCGTCTGTTAAGCCCAAACTATATATTAATGGTAACTTGAGCTGAACAAGTGAAAGGATGTGCAAATTGATTTTAAAAAAGAAACCTTAAGAACTTATATATATATATATATAAAGGTATTCACTAGTGGATTTATCTCAATAAATTTAATATGATAGTATAACAGTGAAGGCAATAAGAATGCTGAATGAGAGCAAATTGGAATGGAAACAGTATTTCCCTTCTCTATATGTCTTCATTCATGAAAGATGATGAGCCAATTTCCAAGGCAATTAAAAGCTATGTTGTCAAGAATATGGCATCCCATATGGATCTCTGGTAACTGTACTGCTGGTCTGCCCTTTAATCATGAAAAGCCTCATCTTTTTAAGCTACACCTTGAATATAGGTATCCATATTAAATGGCAGTAATTTCAATCTTGTTATATTGCATTTTTGCTCTTTAGAAAGCTTCTACTCATAAATAAACTGCATTTATTTGTTCTAGTCTTTGTTATATTGGCATGTGCAGAGTCTTTATTTAGGTGTGCAGGGACAACAACTGAATGTATCTAGATAAACTTCATAGGTTATATTTTTTGGCATATTTTGGGGGGATTCTTTTTCATAATCAGTTTCTAGAGCTGTGGTACTCAAATCCAACTTCTTTATTGCAATTAAGGCCTAGCCACTGCTGTCTAGACTGCAGTAATGATGTTGGTTATTTTCCTGTAATAACCCTATTGATAGACCTCAAAATAGCACTGGTCCTTTTTTTCGAAGAGCTGACGTTTGCTGACTGTACAAATAGTGGACTATCAGCCATTGCATGTAGTCTGTCTGTTGCTGTAATGGGAAGCTGCATTAAAGATAGAAATCATCCTATAAGTAAAGGGAAGGCTTTAGGCATGAAGACATTTCTCAGCCCTACTTTGGGAAACTGTCATTCAAGCTTTCCATATCAGGCTTGTGTCATTCTAGGGAGTGATAGCTCCTGTTCTTAGTCCCTCAAGGCAAAAGGGTGAAGGTGAGGGCTGGGGTCTAATGAATTGCAGGCTGAGGGCAAATTCACTTTCCTGTGAAAACTGTGGTTTAATTCTTTTTCAACAAATTGGACATCAGCCTGAACCTTACTGTATTATTTCTTGCTGTTTTACTAAAAGCCATCTTAGTTAACTGAAGCACCAAAAAATGTTTCTGGACACTGAGAGTCATGCATCTCTGCTAAAAGTTGGACTGGTGTGATAGAAGGTTGTAAGTGCCTTGTCTGGCACTTTAATGTCTGAGGAGGAAGTTCCAGAGAGAGTTTTGGCATGGCAAGAAGGATTTCTGCAGTAGCTCTCCATGGTGTCAACATGTTCATACTTTTCTTCAGTTTGGAAATCGCCAAACCACTTTAGTCTGAATGCTAGTCTTAAGGGCAGGAAAATACAATTGAACAAAGCTGTTGCAGGGGAAGACATCCAGCATTGCTCATTGCCTTGGGGTCTGCTGTGAGTATTTTTGCATGTGAATCACTTTCTCTTTTGTATAATTTTGTTAATATTGTTGCTGTTGCTGTTTATTTTTTATCTCATTGCCATTCCCAGTAAATTGTTCTTATCTCAGCCCATGATCTTCATCTTTTGTGCCTCCAATTCTGAACTCCATTCTGCTGTAGCAGAAGGGGCAAGGGAAGGGGGAGTGAGAGGGTGGCAGGTGGTTTGTAAGAGTCTCAGTGAGGAGGGCACTGAATTGGGGACTACCATTCTCAAACCATGATAGCTGCACAAAAATCCTTTGCACATTTACCTTTGGCTGTGAGAGAGACTTATCTTCCATTTACTTGTCATTGGGTTTTTTTCCCCATTACTATTCATCAGTTAATAAAGCAATAGACGGCAATATATTTGTATCTTGAATTGAAGTACTTGTTACAGCTGAGGAATCCACACAAAATCACATGAGAGGAAGAAAGGGACATGACCAGCTTTGAATGTGTGTTCCCACACAACAAAAACCCACAAATATGTACAATTAATGAGCAGCTAAATCAAATGCTTTGTTGGTCACTCTATTGGCTCACATAAGGTGGTCTGCTTGACAAGCACTCAAGAACTAGTGCTGTAATATCTGCTAGGAGTCTGAATTTGTTTCAGACCTTCCATGGTGCTTGGGACAGTAATCCCACAAAGAAAGAGATACCAGTCCTTGGGAATACGACTATTATGTCAGACTGAATAAAAGCACATAGGCTTGAGTTGACTTCTGCTGGCTCATGGGCACATCAGGCAGGGTGACAGAAATCAGTACACTCTTCCTGACTCTGCCAATGATCTTCAGGTGTTTCCTGGCAAATCACTTTATCTTTCCCTGTAGATTCAAACAAGGAATAATGTTATCCCTGGGAAAAGTTTCACCTAGAAGAACTAGGAAGCTCATTATTAACAGAAAGGTCTGTGCCTTTGATGTTCTTATAGAAATTGCCATAAGCTTGTTGCAGAAAAAAGGTTCCTTGCCTCTAAGCCATCCCTTTCCTTTATGCTTTTCCACAGTGGTTGATCACGGATTCAAGCTATTCACTTTTAAAACAAGAGAGGACTGAGTGGCTTCCATGAAGATGCATTCAGTGTAGAGACACAGGTGGATAGAAATGGCACACAATGCAACTGTCTTTGTAAGGTCAGTTTTTGCTATCAAGCAAAATCACTAAAAATAGAAGATAATGCTATTTAAATCTATTCTTATTGGTGAGATTTGTGCAAATATAAGATTTGGGGGGGTATCATTTGGTTTTTTTGTTTTTTTTTCTAAAATTGGTATTGCTCCAGGGAGAGCAAAGCTGTCTTGATAAGAAACTGAGTAGGTCCTGGCCTGAATTTAGGCTAACAGAGAGATTGCTAGACTTCAAATTAGAAATTCCTGAACATGATACAATAAAGCAAGAAGCTGGCAAAAGCTGAAGCTGATACCATCAGGAATGGCTGGATCACCTGGATTAGAGTATTAAGGTGTTTATGTAATGACACTGGTGCCTGTGGGAAGAACAATAAGCAAGGGTGGTTGGTGTTTATTTGGGAGAGAATGAGCATGGTGAAACAAATGGGAGTGAGAAGGAGAAAAGGGAATGTAATAGGTAGCAAGCTGTGATTAGTGCTGTCTGGGGATACCTGTTGGGAAGTCTTGTACTTTATCACTGTGGCCTAAACTAGGGCCATAAACCAAACTTCTTGTCCTGACCAGAACACATGTAATAAACCTGCTTCCCTAATGAGGGGGAGCAGGGGGAGCAGCATGCTTTCCTTAGGCTGCCAGGGAACACCTGGCTCAGATTAGGCATCAAGGTATGACTATGCCTGTGCCAGGCCTGAGGGCACTGGCATCCTCCTCAAGACTTCCTGCCAACATCCACAGGTGCCAGTGTAAACCTTGTGCAACAAAACCCAGTAGTGCCTTTTGAGACTGTTTCTTCATGCTTCTGGTAGAATGAACTTCAGGAACCATATGAGATTATGAGAAGGACCTCTGATCACTGTCTGTTCCTCAGTTTGGCTAAATATAATTCCCCTAAAATGCAGAGAGTTCATTAATGTGCCATGTTTGGAAAGCACTGGTTCATCAAAAGAGCTCTGCAAAAACTTCGGATAGGAGTGAGACTTTGAAAAATATGACTAGAAGAATCAGCTTTGCATTGTTAGAATGAATCTATTGCTTTCTTTCTTTAACCTAGTTTAGTGTTAAGAGTGGTCTCAGAAGCCATTGCAATAATCAGTAGAGTAGATGCAAATAAAGTCTTTTGTTATCTGAAGCCTGGGCAAATGTAGTCAGCCCTGTGGTGTCCTCCCAACAAACCAAAAGGCACAGTTTGAGAGCCAATGGCCCCAACAAGCAGAGCTGGTCTGGTGAGGGACAAGTAATAGGGAGGGAGCCCTACACTTTGGAACACTCTAGATTATCACCAGTAACTGTAGGAGATTTCTTATGCAGTGTTGTTTTGATTTTTGCCATGTGAATGACCATGCCTTTTGGATGGGGAAGTGTCTGTAATGGTAAGAGGTGTCCATACTCATGCACTTGATACCTCCTGATGAACTATGCACCTGTCCAGATGGTAGTTTTAAATAGTGAGGCAGAACTGTCAGCTGTAAATTAACTTGCCCTTTGAAAATCTCACTGCTAACAAGGCAATTTTCACCTGTCTGGGAATGATGGTAAGATGGGGGTGCTGCTGGGTGAAACTCCTGTTTGCCATGTGGCAACACCATCCTGGCAGAGCCACCTAAACCTTTTAGGAGAAAGCTGGAGATTGTGGTGGCAGTGAGACAAAGTGAGGCAGAAACTGCTTTTGGGATCTCAAATGGTTAATATTGCCAAAGATATCTCTGTTCTGGTTTACTAAAAACCAGACAGCATAACAAGATTTTAGAGTCTGAGATGGATCATTTGAAAATTAGTGTTTCTCCTCTGTGGATGGAGCAGAATAATTTTTTCCCCTCCAAAGGACCTAGTTTGCAATTATCAAACAGCCCTGTCTGCAGTCACCTGTGAGTTCATAAATGCTATTTGCAATCAAGTATTTATAGCCTTGTTGCCTAACAGAAATATTTTTCAGGACTTGGAAGATACTACTACTTGTCCACTCCGACATTGACTATGCTTGCTGATATGCCTAGATGCATGGAAAATTTATGAACTTTCACCATCCAGAATTCTGCCACCCCTGGCAAAAACTTGCTGAAATAAATAAATAAATAAATAAATAAATAAATAAAAAGCTTAAGTTTGAGTTTTGATTTGTGTGTAGTTTTAACAAGGTTCTTAGCTTTCCCTCTCTGCAACATTTTAAAATCAATTATAGAACTTCTCAAAATTTCACTAAGTTAAAGAGCTTGACAGTTTTGTGAAGGAATTCTCCCTCCTCCTGTCTTGTTTTGTCACTGTTGTGACAGACTGTAATGGCTTGTAGGATGGTGGGAGGCAACTCGGAAGAGCAGTGAACTCAGGAATACTGTGCTTATCCTCTGTAAGTTCCCAAATGATGTCCCAGTAGACTGATGGAATAGTGCTTCTTGAGAGCAAACATTTTCCCTTTTGGAGGTCAGTGTATCCATAAGGCTTCATAGTGATTTGTGCAGGAGCAGGTTAAGCTGGCAAGGAGGGAGAGCTACAAACTGGTTTATGCATTTTCATCTGAGAAGAATCCACTGGTCAAGAGATGGGAACTGTGCCAGAGAATGTTTGGAGCTGCCAGCTTGGTGTAAGGGGGCTAAGAAGTGGATTTAACTGTGGAGGTTTAAAGGATGGCTGGTCCCCAGCTGTATCAATTCCCAGGGATTATTGCTTCTGCTGCAAAGGTAGCAAAGCAGCATTCACATCAGTCCCTTGGCTGCCCCAGGTCACTATCTAGTATTTCAGCATAAAACCCACCTCAAACAATTTATAAAATTGTGTTAGGTAGTGGACTGACAGGCAGACCCATGTACTCTACCACTGCCTGCTCTATTGGGGTAGCAATCCGTGGCAGTAGGTGCAGAAAAGAAGCATTCAACAAGCTACAGATATTTTTGTCTCAGCTAAATAAATCTTCCAGAGTTTGTCTGCCACTCATCTTGGAAGAGGTGGAATCAAGGGAGAGCCTGGTAGTGAGTGGGGGCCAGCTGGAAACCACTTCTGCCTTCTCCTGTACCACTGGCACACTTCAGAGTATGAATTTCCTAAAATAGACACAGGGTGCTCTTGAACATCCCTACCACACTGACCTGCATAATCTGAGAAACTTCTGCCTGAGTTTGGTTGTTGTTATGAAGTTCTTATTTTACTCTGGCTATAAATATTGTATCATACATGCGTTTTTTACCCATGTGCATTCATTTTTGTAGGTGAGACTCTGTCACATCCCTTCAGATGAAAAACAATTGTTAGCTCCTAAGTTTTGATGGTTTGTGATTGAAATATAAAATATATGAGTCAAGGATTGAAGTTTTTTTAGAACAAACCATTCTGGCTGTCTTATCTTTAAATGTATGGGTTAAAAGAAAATTATCAGCAATAGAAAAAAATGAATATAAATGGGGAAACACAGGGAAAAAGTATTGGAGACATGTAAAATGATCGAATGGGCAGGTTGGGTTAGAAAAAAAAAGGTTGGTTTGGGAGTTGTGTTTCAGGAGAAGGATGTGATCTGATCAGAGATTCCAAAAGAACTGAACTCAAAGAAAGGCTCTGATAGGATGGTGAAAAGGAGAAAGGCCTTGTTCTTTTATAGATCCATGTATTTATTGTGGCATGAAGTAAGTAGTGATGGAATCTTAATGATCTGTGTCCATATGCCTGACGTGTTTTTTGTTTACTTAGCTCTACTGAGAACTTGTAGAGTGCTTGTAGTGGAGAGCTTGCACTTCAGGAGTAAGTTCTGGGAGGTAATATATTGCAACCCTGAGAGACCAGCCTTAAATCCTGTGGGGACAGAAACTGATTCCATCTTTTGGATGCCAAGGAGAGGATGCAGAAGCTGAAAACTAGAGACATTAAGTGAGTGAGTAAGTGTGCTGATCCTTCCCACATTCCAGAAGGTTTAGATTGGAGGGAGTTCACTGGCTGGATCTTGCCCTGTTTGGCCATGCACAGCTCTGTAACAACGAAGTCTTGCTCTGTTCTATGTCTTCCTCTAAAAATGCAAGGTAAGCCTATTTCTATCAACTCATAATTATTTTATGCAAGACACTCCATATTTATTCCTTATGGCTTTCTTTCCCACATTTTACTTGTTGTGGCAATAGCACGAGGCTGTTCCCAGGATCTCACTAAGTTTGCATTAACAAATCTGTGATCCAGAAGAAAAGTCTTAGCCAGGGAAATGAAATATGGATGAGGGAGGCTTGAAAGGCTACTGATAAAATGCCAAAGCATGTCCAGATATTGCCTGCACGTGTGTGTGGGTATGAAGTACTGGGAAAACTTAGGACAGGAGTCCTCTTTTTGCTGTACAGTGGAGGGAAAGGACAGTTTGAACTGTGGTTTCACTGTCACAGAACACCCAAAATAACCTGAAGCTTTAAGTGCTGGTGCTGTATATTCCTTATCCTTCTCTAAAAATACTCAGTGGTCCTTAGGATGGCTCCTGCTGGTGTTTGCAGGCTTGACCACTTAACCCTGATGTCTGAACCACAGTTTTCCAGGAACCTTCCTGCCTTTAGGGTGGTTTCTTGGATCTTGAGTGTAGTTGCAGTTCTCAGAAGCAGTAGAGACCCTTCTCTGAGTGAATTGACTTCTGTGGCCTACTCATGCTCACAAAAGCATAAAATTGCAAGGAAATGGCAGTTTTGATAAAAAAGCAGAAGGCTGGCGAGCACTGAGCAGAGAGGAACTTGCTTAGTGCTGCAGGGCTGCCTTCAGTAGGAAATAAAGTTAATTGTCATCTGGCCTAAGTTAAATGGATGACCTCATGAGCAATAATGTGTTTAATCACAAAGCCACTAGAAACATCTTGACATGAGATGGAATTGCTTTGTCAGAAGTTGTTCTAAAGGGATCACGAACAGAGGCAGTGAGGATAAAACAGGCCGTCAGTGCAGAATAAACTTTGCTGTGTCTCTCCTTCCTCACTGGTTTGCTATGAAACAGTGGAACAAAGGTGCTGCCATCTGAAAGGTACAACCTGCCTTGAAAATTTAGATCAATTGCACAGTAGAAAGATGGGGACCATAAAAAATATTTAATTGCAGAGCCCCACTTCATATCTGAGATCCTGAGTGATATTTTCAAAATATATCTGAATGAATTACTCACCACTTGTGTGGTGGCTGGAACTCTGAGTTAATTGAATAACCTAGTGATTATGTCCAGTAAAGAACAAAAAATGAGAGAGAAGGGAGGAGAAGGGAAGGAAAAAGAAAAGGAAAAAGGAAAGGAAAGAGGAAAGGAAAAGGAAATACAGTCTTCACAAATCTCTCAAAGAAACTATCATTTTCTATTATTCTCTTGGAAGAACTGCTCTTGAGTGACTAAGTTAAATAACACAAGCAAAAGATGATGATTCATGCTGCTTTTCCTGATAGTTTCTAGTGTTCAAAAGCCAGTATCACAGCTGCAGCTTTGAATAAATGCGTGGGGAAAGGAATAAAATTATAGTAGGTATGTTAGCGTAATGTTCCCAATGTGCAGCCTGTGTATGTGATTACCTAATATTCCTTACCAGCTGTTTCTTAACATTAGTCATAGTGATCTAAAACAACCACCCTCTCTTCATTTATCTCAGTAAACATTGTTCTTTTTTGAAGAGGTAAGCTGTTTAGGAACAAAAGTTTTTCCCTCCTCCCCTTCAGCTTTTTCGTCTGCATGTCGTAATTGTCTTGAATTGGAAACAGCTATAGCTGACCGTGTAAGTAATAAACAGTGAGGAAATATTTAAATATGGTAATAGCTATATTTGAGTACCATTATGAATATGTTTCCTAGTAGTGTCTAGAAAATGCAAGGCTCTGTTCTCATGCCAGGACAAAACTAAGATAAGAGGAGGAAATGTTTTCATTTTCTTGTTTAACACCACACTTCTGTCTTTCCAAATGGAATCAAGATACTCTCTATAATTCAGTGTTTATCTTCTCATTTGAAGCTGCTTGTACTGTGCAAGCATTTTGGTTTTATTTCAAATGTGCTTTGTCACAATTCATAACCTGTTCATGCTAGCACTTTCCTAAGTGTCTGTCCTACTTACTGATGGTGAGCAGTGCTTTATTACTGCAAAACTCCCACGAAATTCAGTGGGATATATGCTTCCAAATACACTGGGACACATTCAATGGAGACAAGTGCTGCTCAGGGTGAAGAGAATCTGCTCAAGGTCTGTCTGAAGAGGAAATGACAGGAGTGCTTGTGAGACTGAGAAGAGGCAGCAAGTGGATCTCCTCTCTCTGTGGCTTCAAGTACACTCTCTAGGTTGGGTGGTGATCTTCAGTGACAAGGCAAGCTGCACACCAAAACCTCTCTGTAGCTGAAACCACAAGACTCCTTCCTTTCTCCAGAAAAAGGCCAGAGTCAAGACATGAAATGATAATGGGTCATAAGCTGATCATAAGCAACCTGGGTTGGACCATGTGATCTCTAAGAGAGCTTCTTTGTTTTTGTATTGCATCAATGTGAGCAAGGCTGAAATTCTGTCCAGCACTTAAAAGCAATTATTTCTCCATGGTTTGTTTAAGGAAAGGCCATATTAATCTATGTTCTAGTATGTGTGTGGCACTGAAATGAAAGCTGAAATTTCCTACCTGATCTTGAGCACAGAAATGATTGACAGGAATTCTTTCTTGTCAGCTGTCAGTAACAAGACACCTTTGTGCTCCTCTGCAAAAATAAAGAATTCATGAAACAGAAATCAATTCTATCTGAAAAAGTTTATGAATAAGAATTTAGAAGAAGCAATTAAAAACCCTGAACAAAAAGAAACGCAAAGGATTAACCAATGTGGAGAAATAATCAAACTGGGAATATATGGAGGGCAAAAATACCCTATTTGCAAGTTTGAAAGCTAGTACAGATATCAAGGAAGAGTGTAGAGAATGGCTCAGCTGGGGTTTGATTAAAGATCAGTGAGGAGGTCTCATTAACATGTAATGTGCAGTGCACATAACTCTTTGTCAACATGTATCTGGTGCAAAATCAAGGTTGATTTCTGCAAATAAAACCACTCATTTTTTTTTTATCTTACTGCTAGCCTACTCAAACTGTGTCTTCTTTTTCTGTCAGCACCATGTTCCTGATTAAACTGATGGACAACACAGAAGAGGAGTCTTCTAACCTCAGATTATTTGTTCTTTTTAATTTTTTTGGATGAAAAATCAACAGCTAAGAGAAATTCAAGTAATTTTTTCAGTACCTGCTGCTGTGTAGCTGATAGCCAAAGCTCTTTATAGAAAGCAGTGTTAAATATGAAAATCAAGAGTGCCATTCATAGACACTAAAGAAGCCTTCAAAACTGCAGCCCAATGATCAGTGCCACACATTCTGCCCTTAAAGTTGTTTAATGTGTGTAGAACACCGGCGTGAAGCATGTACAGTCATTGTTTCTCTTTGTACTTCCATTTATATGTTTGGTGCTGCACCAGAAAGAGATGTGTCAGCTGAAGCATATGCTGGGATACCTGACAGAGTAAAATTCCAGACACAGAATTCAAATACCGAGTTCAGGTCTTTTTTTGTGTAGGTAACCAGATGCTATTTAACAAAAAGATGCCACATAATTATTCACAGGGAAAATATTTGTAGTGAACACATAAGCAATGAAAGCACGCGTTCTCGAATAGTTTGAAAACAACAGTGTAAATGCAATTTATTTCTGAGGAAGTTTAATCCAGCATACTGCCATACCAGCTCACACTCCTGCTGTTGCCTGTACATTGTGTTTATGAAAAGTAACAGCTGCAACATCTGTTATCATCACAGCATATTTTCAGCACAGCATTAACCCACATTTATACCATTTACATGGTCTTTCTCTTCTCCTCGTCTCTTCATCTGAGACAAGTACCAATCCTTCAATGCAAACACGCTGTGCTTAAATAGCCTGAGCCTCCAGAAGTTGAAAGACATTTGCAATATATCAGGATCTATTGCCAAATCCTTCTTGACTGGGAACATACAGAAAACTCTGGCTGGGAAAACCTCAGCAATTAAAAGCATTCAGGGTTCTTGAAAATTAATACTTTCTTCATTTTAGTTTATCTGATTCAACAAGGATGTTCCCTGAAGTCAAAATGTTAATATTTCTGGTGTGTCAGCAAAGACAGTAACCTATCTCCTGGATTTCCACGAAGCATGTTTTCTTCTTAAACCAGTTGAATCAAGCAAGGGATTTAAAAGCGTCTTCATTTTCACTAGTTTGTGTTTCTGTTGTTTTTTTGATTTTTTTTTTTTTTGGGGGGGGGTGTTGGTTTTTTTGTTTTGTTTTGTTTTGTTTTGTTTTTGTTTTTGTTTCTTTCTTTTTTTTTTAATCTTGGTACTTACCAGGAAGGAACAGTAATCAGCCAGCTAACAGGTAAGTCATACATTAAAATTTCATGGTCCTCTCACAATGTCCTCCACATTTATAAATCTGCTGTGAAATTTACCTCTAATTTTAGTAGGGCCTTGTCTACTGGAAAGATGAAGAAATAGCAACTGTTTGTCATCAGGCTGTTACAGATGAGGAGAGCCGAGTCTGATGACATATCGTTGGTGTCCTTTTTTCACTTTCATTCATTTGTGGGTGTTTGGTTTTCTCTCCAAGCCTGACAGTTTGATTCATGGGTTATTTGAGCTGACCAGTGTTGTGTAATATCGACCTCTATGCAACACACAGGGTCACACCTGCACATTTAGCTAGCTAGGTCAGCGTTGCTCCATATATCCTCCTTCACCACTCAAATATAGAAAGAGTTCATTACCAATGTGAGCATAACATGGTTTCAAAACCATTCCAAAATGAAAGCCCCAGCATTTAATGATCTATGACTAATTGCTGATGTCTCAGGTGATTGCTTCCCTCCGTAAACTCTGCTAGAGTTTAACTCTTGATGGTCATTGACAATACTGACAATTATTGATGGTCATCTAAGATTGCTGTCTGTGTTCACCCTGTCCAGGTAAAACAGCCAACTAAGAAACTCATATGTTTCTTCCTAATATGATCTGAAGAGGGTATAGTTGAGATGTCTGTACTGTGGGACTGTTTGAAATTGTGTTAGTGTTCAACTTGGGTCACTATCTGTGATCTGTCTTGTTATTAAATAGGCATAGTATCATCTTTATGGAATAATAGTACTACTCAGAACCTCATATTAAAATAAGTTTTGTTTTTATATCTACACTATAAATATCTGCAAAATCCCTATGACTTAATAGTAATTTTAGTAATTTAGTAGTAGTTTTCTGAATGAGAGAATAACAAGCTGTTGATTATATACTTCAACCTGTATATCACTGCAAACTGCTTACTCCTTTGTTACTAATTGTTGGCTTGCTACTAAACAATACTCTGTCAGGCATGGTGCATCTAGAGAAAACTCTAACATAAAAACCTTATAGAAATCATATTTCAGGGAAATCAGGGGTGCATATAGTTGCAGTTCCTTTCCTATTCAGTATCTGGAAGTATATTGTTCTCATCATCCTGTACTTAGATTTTTCACCATAGTCTCAAGTACAGCAGCAGTTTCTGAAAGTCAGAGTTTACATTTCATATAATAATGAAATAAAAGGTAAATAAGGATATGAAGGTTTGTATACTTATAGATCAGGATGGAAGTTTTTGCTTGCACTCATTTCCATATACATTTCTGAACTGATCATGCTGCTATAAGAGCAAAAGCCCTTCCCTGAAGAGTTTAATAAACAGCTATCCTTGTTTCCAGAATGCATGAGGCTTAAGGGGAGAGGAGGCAGTCATGGTTTCAAGCAACATTTTAAACTGTCAATAAAAATCCATAGACATTATTGAGTGATTTTAACAAATATTGGATACCCAGTTTCCATGTAATGCAAGTAATATGCTGGGAGGGAAGGGTGATAGGGCTAAACTGAGACCTTTGATTACATGGCCACCTATTCAGGTAAGGGAAAGGTGATTCACTGGGTGGGAAAATCTGCCTTTGCTTCCTGTGCCACAAGGAACCATTGTGCTACTTGAGCAAGGACAGTCAAAATGAAATAGGGTGAAGCTGTTCACTGTCTGGGAAGTGTCACATATGGGGTCAGGCCAGAGCATATGCACAACTGCTTCCCTGCTCTGTGCCCCAGTGTGCATGTGAAGTCTCAGCCAGGTTTCTGCAATGCCTTCAGTGGATGGGAAACTTGTTCAAACTCGACGTACACTCTTCTATCTGCATTTAAGTTACAATTAATAGCATGAATTATTGTTTAATCTTCTAAAGGATTTTTTATCATTTAACAGAATGACTGCCCTGTGAAATATAGACAATAAAATATTAATGGTGTTCATGCAGTAGCTGGGAGCAACACTCCTTTAGCTCAAGAAGTTGAAGGATGAAATTCTGTGTCTGGTGTTATACAAAGAGATCAGAACACACTGGCCCTGTTGGCCTGAATAATCAATGAAACACCTCAATAAAGGTAGCACCTTATACACTAAACAGACAAATCTCAAAGCCAGACATTAAATTTTTTTTGTCTTTGTTTAATAGCGTACAAGAATAAAGAAATAAGAACAGGGATGAAAAAAATAATGGCACTTTGGAAGTAGAACATATAAGAACAAGAGACAATAAAAAGTTATGAGAACATATTAATCACACACACTCTCACCATCTGTTGATTCCATATATATACCCCATCCTACTACTCCATATGCTACTTGAAGATAAATACATATAATGATGGATAACAAGCAAAAAATAGCATACAAAAGGTCTAACATACACATAGTAAATAAGCATATGGCATAATGACCCCATTTTGGTGTATCTGGTGTGACCTCCCAGAATACACAAGCAAGAAAAGGAGCTGATCAGTGACTGAGCAAATGTGGCATTAAGGAGATCTAGTGACATCAGTCACTGAAAACTCAAAAAAACTCATCCATGGAAGAAGCCTAAACTAAATAAACAGTCTAGGAACATTAAATAATGGGACATAATACCAACACAGAGCACTTCCCAATTCCTGTCACTCCTCTTCCATCATCCTCTCTCTCCCTTCCATACATGTCCAAATATGAGTGACTTTCTTTGGTCATGAATCCTATTTTGCTCTGTCAGTGGGTGTCTTCAGTGATGGAGTCGCATTTGAGGAACTAGAAATACGTGAGGGTACTTTTCTGTGAACTGTGGAGCAGAGGAGAGAAGTGGAGAGTCTTTTCCTGCTGGCTGTTCCCTGTGCAAGGTACAACATCCCTTAGCTAAGAGCAAGGTCCTCTTGCACCAGAGAACAAGGTTGGCCCCTGTAGGGCAAGTGGAAGTGATACTGCTCTGAAGACGCTTGGTGCTCCAGAGGAGCTGGTAACTCTCATTTTTATTTTCTTCCTCTTGCTTCTCCAGCCTGTCAGGTTCTGGGTGGGAAATAAGTTGAACTCTCTGCAACATAATGGTTAGCTTTGCATCCAAGTTCTGCATTATCTTTGCAGTCCCTGCCAGAAAAGTTGGGACTTTTCCATCTGCGAACTCTGGGCACCAAGTAGGGACATCTTCAGCATTTCATTCTGGTTTGAGAAGCTGGATTGACAAACACCCCATGTTTTTTCTCAGCTGTTACTTTTGTGTCCTCTAGTCCCATCACAGCTTGTTTGGCCAAATATATAGTCTCACAGTGTTTCATAATTTATTGTATGTGTAATTAATGAATGGCTAGGCTGTTTAACACTGTCTACATTTCCCACTCAAATATAAATAGAACCAAGGATAGAATTTGTCTTGCTATAAGTGATAGCAGTTCCTAAATGTATTTTCATTTGAAGATCATCTCACACACCAAGGACCTGGACTGTGCCAAACAGATGCAAATCTGATAGCAGCTATCAGTTCCCAGTTCCCAACAGCCTTTCTGATTTGTTAAGAAGCAGGTTGCAGCCTGGTGTGCAAATCCCACTGGTAGAGAGGGACTTTCCTTCACCTCTGTGGGCTTCCATGTCATGCAGAAAAGATGAGCCTTTGCCCATTGGTTACTGTGGTTTTCATGGCAGCTACAAAGATTATTTTGGAAGGCAGTTGACTCAAGCTGGGAACTTTGATCTTTATTTCTTAATGACCTGTGCTCAGTGTACAACTATTTTTATATTTCTGCTCCTGTTACAATTCAGAGGTGTTTGCTTTTTTAGTGGGGATATTTTCAACCCAGCAATAAAGTTATGCCTGTGCCTGAAGGAAAGCCACTGCAACCTGTTAATTTCGTGTCTTTAGTGTTGGTGTTGCTGTGAGCTGCATGTCAAGGGACTGACCATTCTCCATTCACTCGCCTGGTCCTGTGCAAATGATAAACCTGGTGTGTGCTTGGATTCTTCTTCTGGAATGTGGAAGAAGAAAAGTCCTGCTGTAGTGCTCTTACCTTTCTCTGTGAGTAGCTCCAACATTTAGAGCAAGTGAAGTTGCTACCCTTTTACAGAAGAAGGGAGGGGTTTAAATCTGGTTAACTTCCTAACTACTTTTGTGATTAAAAACACAGAGCTCTTGTTAAGCTCTGTTTACTGTTCTTAGTTGTGTTTTCTTTACTTGCAGCTATGTGATCCTGATGGACACTTATGGCTGCAGATTATCTCTATATCACTTCTGTTGTCAGAGCAGTAATATGTGTTCTGCCAGGCAAAATTTAGGGGTGTCTGTCTTTTTGTGGCAGAACAGTGATCTATGAGAATTTTATGAGGGCGTTTCTTATGAAAATTTTCTACTTGTTGACCACAGGTAAAAGATGAAAGATCCAATAAGAGCCTTCATTTCTCTCTGGAAAAGTGACATTTTTTTTTAGTGGTTGAGTGAGCTGCCCTCACAGACAGCTATATTCCCTGCCTTTGCCTCAGGCCAGGTCTGGGTGGGTTCTGTTTGGTATGCTAGCTGTAGAGTCTGACAGACTTTGGCGTTGGCAGGGTTGGGGAGAAGGATTTCAGTATGGACAAAGAAGAAACAACCTCAAGAAATCCTTTGCCATTGTGAACGATAACCATTGTGAACTATAACTATTCCAAAAGACCCCTATCTAGAGTTACACTCACATAACCTCAAGAAAATAAGACTTTTTCTCTGTAATATTTTTATTTTACTTTGCTCTATTTTTTACAAAAAGAGTTAATACCTGGCGTCTGAGCTGCCTATAATGTGCCATCACAGGGTACACACTATCAGCCATTCTACCTGAGGAGCTGCACTCAGACCTAGGCTCTGAAAAACTAATTAGTGTAAATGCATATCTTTATCACCTCTCCTAAGGTCCACAGCCCAGTCTTTCTCCCACCAATACCCTACCTGAATGTCTGATTGAACCAAAGCTTTTCAGAGAAGAATACAGTTATAAGAGTAATATGTATGGTGTGTAGCACAACGGCCTGTTTCTCCTGTTA
Organism: Acridotheres tristis; assembly: GCA_037013685.1. Classification (NCBI taxonomy): domain Eukaryota; kingdom Metazoa; phylum Chordata; class Aves; order Passeriformes; family Sturnidae; genus Acridotheres; species Acridotheres tristis. The sequence goes on from CM072886.1 coordinate 90,164,727, forward strand.
GACCTTTAGATTCCAAATAAAGAGTATTAACACAAGCAAGAAGTAAATGTCCCGTGATTATAAGCGAAATTTTTTCAAATGGATCCAATGTCACGCTTATTAACCAAAACCTTTGACTGACAGAAGAAGCTGGCATCACTTCCCGATTCCTTTTCAGTTAGGAAATGTCTGTGGTCAGAGCATTTTCATTTATCATGAACTCAGGGTTCTAGGTTAAGAGAAGTGGCTAAAATGGATTTTTGTAAATTCAGTGCAAATGCAACTATTTTGAGGAAGTGAATTTCTGCTACAAGGTGCACTTGTTTGCTATCCAGGTTTCCTGATCTAAATGATTTACTGTTTACTGCCTCCTGAGAGCTGAGAAATTTCATTCTTACGATGACAACTCTTGGGGAGATGCACTCATCTGTAGAGTGCTTCAGTTCAGATGAACTGTGTGAGTGTGTATGTAGCAGTACCAATGACAGATTTCCTTGGCTGATTTTTTTCCAATGTACACTTGTGTCTTTTTTCTTTTTATAAACTTTTATTTTTGGGGCATAGTATCTGGGGATTATAATCTTGATTGGGACTTCCAGTTCACAAAGGGAGCAGTAATTCTTTCCTTTGTTTGACCAGTGTTTATCAGAATGGTGCTTATTTAACCTCGTGGGCGTTGTCGTGTGATACCACTTTTGGGTCTGACGGGCTCGGGAGATTTCCTCCTCTACCGCCTATGACTTAGCTGTGCAAACGAAAAGGGGAACTTAGTTTACTTCAGGGAACAACTTGCTTCTAGTCTGATAAGATTTGGTGTCTTTCACCTCTAAGCTTAGCCAGAGTTCCCAGAGATTAACTGTGAGGGTAAACTGAGTTTAGATGAGCTATGTTTTTAATCCTGCCATTTAAAAAGTAATACTGAACACTTTAGGAGTTTTGTTTATCTGTTTGTTTTTAGTTTTTGATTTTTTTTTTAGCTTTGTTTTGTTTGTTTTACAAGTCATCTAGCAATCAAGGAAACTTTTGATATGAAGTGGAAATATTTCAGGCCTGGGACCTGTCCTGCAGTGTACTTTCCCCCTTTCTCCATTCCTTTTCCTCCTTCAATAGCTTCTTAGACAAGCAAAGGTTTGAGGTCCAAAAGAGGTGTTCCCTACAGAAATCATGAAGTTACATGAAACAGAACAAGGTTATGTGTGCTTTTATTGAGAAGTTGACTTTGGTGACCTGGTCTCTTTCTGGACACCAGAAGGTCAAAAAGAAGAACCTTTTAAAAGCCCCAGTCATGAGAAAAGCTTCATCTGCCTCTCTTGCCTAATTGGATTCCAAACTCAGACAAGTATAAATCTGCAGAAAATGTGAGTCTGGGTTGCTGGAATGCTCTCTCAAGGCTCAGTCTCAGCTGAAGATTTTCCCTTCGCTATCTCCATGCCTGTTCTCTTCTCCCAGCCCAGATGAGGAGGAATTAGTTTTGCTGTCTGTTACTGTGCTTTGAATGCATCCCTTGGGCTTCTGAAGGAAGCCTTGTGCTAGAGTCTGTGCTGCTGGTGCTCTGCATTGGCTCTGCTGTGGGACATTGACTTATGTGAGAGGTGTAAGAGCTCTGCAATGGGGATGCCTTGGACCACACAGTATCTCTGGGGCACAGATCACACCTGTTCTTCTTTAAAAGATCTTGCACGTTTTTTTGAGTTCTGTTGAGAAGTGTTGAATAACTACATCTCTACTCTGTGTTCTGTGTAGGGGTGAAGCATTAAGTCTCAGCCAAAGGACAGCAATGAATGTAATTTTGAGACCATATGTGACAGGTAATTTCCTCTCCAGGCAGATCAGGAGCGTGTGTCAGCTGTGCTATGTAATATGTTAGACCTATACATAGTTGTCTATAGAATGACATTCTTGCCTCTTCACTTCAAGAAGGCTGCAGGTTAAGCCCAAATTTCTGTTAACAGAAACCATACATTGTGTAATTTGTAACCTCAGAAAACACTCTGAAGTGTTTGCTATGAACCCAAGCTATCTTTTATTTCAACAACGTTTCAGTACATATCTCTTGCAGCAAAGTGTAAGTCTGGGAGTTACTGGCACTCTGTGGGAAAAAAAAAAGAGTCACTAAAAATTTTGTGGTGTCCTCGAATTCTTAATCAGTGGGATCTTGTCCATGATTTGCAGTTTGTGTTAGAGCGTTTTTGGAAAGGGGTGCTACACAAACAGTAATGTTTTCTTTTGTGGTTTAAGTCCATGTTTCATAAGCAATTTGAAAACCTGGATCTCTCAGAATGTTTCACCCTTATACACAAAAATTACAACACTTGTTTGAAAGTGATGTCACGTAACAGTCTTTTCTGTACAAGGACAGGGTTTTAATTTTCCCTGATTTGTGATGTAAACAAATGGCAAGTGGCTTTGGTACATGCATCTTTAATAGGTCAGCCAAGGAGTAGAGATGGCTGCTCCTTCTGTCTCATTTTCTTAGCTTTTGCAAGTTTCCTACAGTAGAGGAGGCAGGGCTTCTGCTGAGGCAGGCACTGCTAGCTCCACTAATGAATGGAAAGTGATGTCTGACCATGTGATACGGGAACAGCACTTTCCATGTTTGCCTGATTATCGAAGAGCTGGAATCAGCATTGACGAAGATAATGTGATGTCACTCTTTAATCTGGCAAGCCTGCAAAACCACTTCCTCCTTGTGTAGGCTGGAGGTCTCATGATTGCCATTTCACTCTAAAGCATTCATTGAAAGTGATGTAAGACAGAAGAGCTTTGACTCTCTCCTGTTTTTTAAATGAATGAATGCTATTGTGAAATTCCTTGCAGCTATATTGGGAAATACACTGGTTATTCAAAAGAATATAATGATTATCAAACAAAAAGGGAAAAAACTCTGAAAAGATTATCTTCTTTAAAAAGTTTCGATTTCTTTTTGAGCTTAAGCTTTGATTTCATTTAATATAGATTAATAGCCATCAAGTTAAAATTCTTGTTCTGAAGCACCAGAGCCTGGACATATCCAGGATTTAAAGAAGCTGGTCACCATAAAGATGTGGGAGAGGTGGGTATTTTATACCATGAGGATCCTGTCTGTAACTTTATCTTAATATAGTTTTAGTAGGAACCCTGGGATAGAACAGTTCACATTTCTTGAGATTTCTAGATGGAAGACCTTGCAGGAGATTACTCCTGTCAGGGTTTTGTACAGCTGTGACTCATATAGGGGGGTATGTGCTTTTGCAAGGAGTAGTCCCAGGCTACTGCTGATAGTTAGGGTCAGCTAGGGATGACGGTGAGGTTTCTTAAGTCCTTTTACACTGCACGGTGGCACAGCTGTTGTTGAATGCACACTGCTACTGCAGTATATATACCTTATAACATAGTGATATAATTAATGTTTTCACATGCATTTCACTCCTAGTGGAATGCACTCATAAGAGGAGCTGTCAGAAAGTCTTCTAACTGTCCTCTCATGCTCTTCTCATTCTCCAGTCCTACTCTCTCTGCCACTGAGGGTTGTGGACTCCTTGGCTAGGATGGCAGCTTCTCCCAGTAGCTTCACCATCCATACATATAGAAAGTGCAACTGATTTTTTGGGAGGCCTTTGGAACCTTATCTACAACAAACATTAATTTCTGTTTCCTTATTAAAATAGCTCAGTTTGCTAATCGGGGATGAAAGTGTAAAGCAAAACAATTAATGTAAATCCTGAAATTTTTGTTTGAAAAATAGGATGAAGGATGGGAAAACCTTCAAACTATTTTTCTCAACATGAGTTTGAACTAGATCCTTAAAAGATCAGCAAAGCAAATGTTGGATGCTGTTTGAACCAAATGATGAAAGATGCCACAGGAGTAGATCACCAAATTAATTAATTGATTTTTCTATTAATGTGTTTAAAGGAATGTAGTTTGAAACTGTGATTTACATTCTTCAGGATCTTCTGGCACATCATATAGTAAAACGAAGAATGTATTGTCTCTTTAAAAGATAGCTGGAAAATATTAAATCTGTAGAGGTCATTTATTCTAGGGCCTTTTCCTTTGGGGGAAAGAAGTATGATAGCTACTTATATGTAGGCAGCAAGAGGTTCTACGAGTTGTATGTATGTTTCAACTGTTAAAGAATAGAATTAAAACTGAAATGATTCTTTATTATATGTGACACGAAACACAAGCATGTCTGCAGATGGACTGGGACAGAATGTGGAGTCTGCTGGCAAGGTGTGCTGGGTGCAAGCAGCAGAGCTGGAGGGCACGGCGAGCCCTGTGTGGTCACACGGCGTGCGCTGCTCGGACGCTGCCAGGGCTGGACACTGGCCCGGGGCACTCGGCAGGACACGCTGCTCAGAGGAGTGCACAGTGACAAGGTGCTCTCCTGATGGCTCAGGGAGAAAAGGGAAACACAGGCACATCTAGAAGGCAAGGATCTTCAGCAGTGGTTTGTTTCGAAGCTTCACCCTGTGTTCAGAGAGACTGCCCATCAGTTTCATAATCTTCAAAGTCACTGGATTTTGTGACATCAGTTGAGCCTGAGGTTTGCTTTTCTTAGAGAAAACTGAGGAGTCTGAGAATTCTGTTATTCAAATTCCTGGCCAACACCTGCCAGCTACTTAAATTTGGATCCTTTCCCTGTCTTTAGTGTCACCAGTGGCACAACTGAAAGTGCCAACAGAAATAACTTTTGAACCCCAGCCCAAGCTATTACCTGGCAATTCATCTTGTGGAGTTATGCAAGGTCTGTGATGCTGAGCAGCTGCCAGCACGTTCCTGAGGTAATGCTGATGATGCCTGTGAGAAAAAGCTTATTCTTTCATGGAGTTGGTGCTAAAACCACAGCAACAGAATGTATGTTCAGGACATTTCAGGATGGATGTCCAGGAGGAGTGGTGTGCTGCAGTATGCCTGGCTGGTGCAGAGAAGCAGGAGTGGCCTAGACAGCTTTTTACTAAATAAAGCATGTAAGGGCCTTCTTGACTTCATACATAGTACAAGATTGAAAGACAGAAACGTGCCTTGAGAGGTAGGATAGCTATAATATAATGCCCTTAAAGGTCTAAAAGCATTAAACAAAGGTAATTTTATATCCTTTTTTCAAGTTTCTCTGGCAGCTTTCTTCTGCCATTCATACCTTGCTCAGCTTCTGGCAAAGTGCCTTATTAAAAGATACCTGTGTACCATGGAGACTCCTAAAATTAGAGATCCCCATGCATTCTTCATTTTCTTCCTAAATAGCTGAGCAACCTCTTCTTCTATGTCCTTCACTGATTCTTTCTGAGTGGTTTCTTAGTCCTTGAAACTTTTAGCTCTGGACACACAAACCAGGCAAACTTTTAACTGCACAAAATGTGAGAAGCCAAGCGGATTCATTTGGAGAAGATCACAGAAACCAGCCTTTGTGAGCACAAAAGGAAGTCTATCTTCCTCACTCTTTGAAAGATCTGAAGAATCAGTTCAGACCATGCAAGAGCTCTACAATCAGCTTGTGAGGGAGCTTCAGGTGCAACTGCCTGGCTCTTATTTTCTTTTTTCTCTCGCCTCCCCACAGCAATGACAGCACTACTGAGTGGACCATTGAAAACTAAGCAGCAAGATGCACTATGTGAGGAGGTCCTCCCACTGACCATAGCTACAAATCCAGCAGTTTGGCAAGTTTCTGCAGGAGAATCTTCCCACTTCCTGCCTATAGAAGTCTTGAAATTCCTCATCTTGTGCTGTTGTAACTGCAGGGAAATTTCCCCTCAACATGTTGGAAATAGAAAGCATTGCAATTAGCTAATGATCAAAAATGATTTATAAATCTGTTCCTGTCCCCCCACTTTATTCTTCTATGGCCTTCACTACAATGGGATGCCTTACAGTATGTTCTAAGTATATTTAAAACTATTGTTTTGTATCTCTTTTTGTATAGCTAAACCAGCTCACTGGGATGCTGTAGTTAAAAGTTCAGTGTCACTCTGGAGCTTTAGAGGAAGAAGGCTAAGAATGTGGATGCTTTGGGATCTGCTCTTCTAGCACATGTCTGAATGACTCACTAAGGCTAGTTTTAAATGCTGGTGGCATACCCTGTCATGTTGGCTTGTTATGGCATTATTCTTTAACCCTGAACCCATGGCCAGTTGTAAGGTCTATGTCCTGCTGTAGTCTGATGGTTGGTGTTAAAAGTTCACATCACTGTGCTCTGCACCAGTTGTTTTGCTGCAAAGTCTTCTAATAAAAGTCTTCAGAGTCCAAGATAATACCAAATCTCAGAAAGAGGTCAGATGATGAGCTTGTACATACCAATATTGTGGTTGACGGAGTTATGTTGATTTTTACAAGAGAACAGAATATCCAGCAACACTAGAAGTGGTAGATGTATTAATTCTTGACTTTTCCATTGAGTTCATTTGTTGTGCTCATCTTTCAGAGGAATCTGAAAGGTACCTTCCCTACAACAGTTCCCAGTTTTGATCTGATTTTAGGAAAGCCATTACAGAATGCTGCTTCTTTCCAAATTTATTTTCTTTATCTGTGTTCTAGGTTTCTCTTAGGGCTTCTATATGGTGGTTGCCTTACAAACATTAATCTCGACAATTTCCTGTGAGAAGACTTCAGCAGATATTTAGATATCTGTCACAGAAGTCTGATTCTTTGAGTCATTTGAGTCATTCTGAATTGTTTTGTTGATTGAGAGAGCAGAATTTTTTTAATGTTTCGTGTATATCCCAAAGCAGACATTTTTGCATTTCAACAGGAACCAGAACACAGAGGGACTTATTGTCTTGTTCTTTGTGACATGGGAAGCCAGTGGGAACACATATTTTGTAGCCAGATCTCTGTTCTGCCCTGCGACCTTTTTCCTGGCTTTTTAATACCTTATGTCTGAAGGCCAGATGTCAGGACTTTAAGAAATGGAAAGCTGTCATGATTTATTACCATGGAACATACTTGATGAGCTGACTGACCACTGTTGTCTTCCGTCCAGGAATGGTCTTCTACTGTCATCTGTCAGATGTCAGTTATAGTAGCTTGACTTGCAAGACAGGAAAAGCGAGCTACAAGGCTTTCCTTAGGAGACATGAGCTGAGAGCCTGCATCTCTTCCAGACCCTGCCTGGTTTTAACTTGCAGTGGGGAGTGAAGTCTGTCCTGTCTGGCATCTGTCACTGGCTGGGGTGTGGGTCTGTGCTCTGTAGCAGGGATGTTGTGTGTGAGAGCGGTGTGTCCCTAGGAAGTATTGGGGGACACTGCCATCTACTGTCTCCCTTACCTGAAATGACAGTTTGGTTATTGACTTTAGAGAAGAGTTTCTTCTCCTGCTGCCACAAATAAATTTTTTTAATAGCTATTTTCAATTTTTCCAGTTTACTACTTGCACATCTCTCCTAAATGTGGAGGATCCTTTTTGACATGCAGTAGAGAGAACATGAAGCTGGGATTCAGGGAGAAGAGCTCCTATCTCCACCACTTGGCATATTGGAAGACCTTAGGCAAGTTCCTCTGCCCCTGTTTCCATCCTGCTAAATGAGATGAATGATGTTGATTTGCTTTATAAACTGCATTAGAGTTTTAGCAGCAGCATGTCATTAATACTCTTTTTAATACGTAGAGATTTGGACTAGTCCAGAGGAGGAGTAGCTCTAGTCTGGGAAATCCATGCACAAGTGTGAGGGAAGTCATTGTCACAATATTTTCTTTTTGAGAAAGAAAAGAAAAAGAAAAGAAAAGTAGCCAGCATGCTTTCTTTCTTTCCTGCTGGTGGTGAGGACTGTAGCATGGCATGTTATCACACTTCTTTTTTATCCCTTCATTGGTCTCTGTACCTTGCCCTTGGTCAAGGCAGAGACAGAATCTCCATCCTCATCCATCCAGTGGGAGCAGCATGTGTACAGCAGTCGAGGGGAGCAAGTGGTTCCAAAATCATGATATCAGAAAGTGTTTGCAAGACAGCACAGCCTCCCCAATGGCCTTAGGTTAGTCATACTGCTCGGTACAAAACCAATACAAAGAATGCTGGGTTCAGTTCTAATTATCCATTCACAATTAATTCATAATTAAGAGCAACAAATGGCAGTGCTTTCCCACTCATTTAATGCCTTCAATATTGAAGGCTCTGAATCAAATTTTGTATGTGTTTGTCTCAAAATACACTTGTGTGAAACAGCTATAACTCAGCAATGTACTCATTTTGTGGAAATTATTATCTTGGGCAGTAAAGCTAGGCATTCATGATGGGGAATAAATAAAATTGTAACTCCTTGTAGAGGGTTTATTAATTTTTGTGGATCTAACTTCTGGACAGTAGTTATCACTGGGCAATAAATTACTTAGATCAAGTTCCAAGCACCAAAAGGCAGAAAAACTGAGAGCAAATATTCCGAGATGTTCTCTTCTATTCTTTCTCTTCTATTCTTTCTCCATAGGCACATGTAGCTGGTGAGAGCTGGATGCGTTGCTCTTCTCTGCTGGTCAAGCTAGATTTGCAAACCTGAGTGTTTCCAGGCAGTCAGCACTACAGGGATGCTCTGGGCACGTGCCATTGTCTGACAAAGTCTTCACATGGCTGGAAATTAACTTTTGTACCTCATCTATAGCAAATAATAGGTACAGGCCACCAGGTCACAAGAGTTTCCTGGTGCTCAGACAGAAAAGTATGTATTTTCTTGTGTGTCCATTACTCTTGTCCTGTCCCTGGGCTATAATGAGAACTATCTGGCTCCCTCATCATTCCTCTGGTCAGATATTTATATGTTTGATAAGATTCCCCCTGAGCCTTGTCTTCTCTAGGCTTAATAGTCCCAGCTGTCTCAGCTTTTCCTCCAGTCCCATAATCATATTTTCTGCCTTTTTCTGGACTTGCTATTGTAAGTCTGTATTTTTCTGTACTGTGAAGCCCAGAGCTGGATGCTGGTGTCCAGACATGGCCTCACCAGTGCTGAGCAGAGAGGTTGTCTTCCTCTTCCTGTTCCTAATGCAGAAGATTGTGTTGTGTGGTCCTGGGAGAGGCTCCTCCAGATGACAGCGACAAGTAGTTGTGTTTGAGTGCCATCATGCTGGACATGCTTGCTTGAACTCCTTGTGTTTGGTAAAGGAAACCATGAAATCTCTTACCTTGATCATTGCAGTACAACTCCTCTTTGTCTATCACTTTTGCATGGAATTTATAGTCCACAGATCAAGGTTTCTTAGAACTTCAAGACAAAATTCTTATTTTTCTCATTTTTCACTTTTTCTCTTCTCTCTAATCCACCTGAGTGTTTGAAGGTTACATTTGTATTTTCAGATGTATTATGGAAGAAGCAGGTAGGTGATGAGAACTGTGAGGGTTCTGAATCCAACTATTTTTCAGTGTGAGAAGCATAGAAGATTTATAGAACTAGAAAAAAATAATGTACTGCATATGTTTCTCAGCTTCCTCATCAGATTATAACATCTTAATGAGTCCTACAGGCCATCCGTAATACTAATTTTTGCATCTCAGAGCTTCTCCTCAAACTACAGTGTCTCTCTCTCACTTTCCCACTCTCTCCTTCTCTGTCCCTTCTCTCCTTTGTCTTCTGTAGGCAACATATTCTTTTGACCATGACTAGCCTAGAGAGTCCCATATGCTCCTTATGTTACTCTTGCTGGCTCTTTCCTTAGTTTCTAATGCCTTAATTCTTTCTGTGCTCTTTCTGTGGTTCTAGAACTAAAAATCTCAAGGGAGTTAAAAAAAATCCCTTAAAGACATCCTGTCTTTCTGCCTATGCTAGTGAATGGTGTTTCTTCTAGAGAAAGATTTGTAGCTATGACTCTCCCATCTCCTTATCACAGACCATGAAAATCACTTGTACAGCTGTCTTCTAACCATGAGCACCACTTTCTGCAGTACCCGGATTTACTGTCTATCTTCACAGTACTTCTGTGACCTTTGTTTCATCTCCAGTGTGATAGAGTTCATCAAAAAAGTTTATGAGAAAGCTAATAACTGATGATCAGATACATGAAATCAAATTGTGGTCTTAAAAAGCAGTGAAATTATTATGGATGATCTGTACAGACTGGAAGGGAAAAAAGGGACAGATTTTATCTGTGATAGATTAACACGTCTGTGGACACCCGCAAAGTAATTTTCAACATCTGTCAGTAAATACTGATTTTCTGTTTATTGTGTCTTTAAGGAGAATGTCACCTGAAGATAAAACATGAGGCAGCTTTACTTATCTGAGATGAAACCTTTCATTTTCTGTTAAGACTGCAGAATTTATAATAAATAAAATGGCAGGCTACATTTTTTTGCTGAGTAGTGCCACATTTGGGATCAAAAGTATATGAGGGATGTGGTTCAGAATGCAGTTACTGAACTGGGCAATTGTGATAACATCTTGAGGGTCTTCCTGTATCTTATGGAATTATCTTAGAGCCAGGGAATAAATGCTCTTCATCTCTTAAACCTGCTGCTGTAAAAAAGACCTGACTCCCTGGGAGCTTCCCTGTTTTGGTGACATATGGTTAGATCTCCAAGTGTTGACCAGATAGTAACAACTACTGAGAGTCTTTTAGAGGATCCAGACCATTTAAAGTTGGTTGGTTTTAGTCAGGTTAAGTGTCTTTGTGCATGTAAAAAAGAACTACAAAGTATTACAAAACTCAACTGTGCTATCAACTGCGTAGCAAACTGGAAAACAGTTGATAGCATACATAATAAATGTGATGTTTCCATCACTGTGCAAGATTATTTGAAGAATTACTCCTCTCATCCCTTGAAGTGGTTTGTGGCATGTACCACTGTGATGTAGGAAGTTGTTTAACCAATGAGCTGGTTATAGCCTCAGGCATTTGAGTCTGAATGAACAGAGGGCAAAATCCTCTTTGTTGAGTCCAGATAATCCACCCAAGTAGAGTCTTAGCAGTGGAGCACGACATACTCTGATCATGAGGACTCTGACATGGCAAAGTCAAGAGAGGACATGTTTTGTTCAGTGTAGTATCATTCAGCACAAAATGAGAAAGTGAAGCATCACACGTAAGGTACCAAGAAAGGATTGTGCATAATACAACTTGGACAATGAGGCACAAGGCAAAAGAGGAAGATACCATAAAGAATAAGTCAGTCAGCATGAAAAAAAGTCAGTAAAGCCTGAGGCACGGTGGAGACATAATATAGAGGACAATACTGGTCCTCAGAGCAGTTAGCATAGATGAACTTAGCAAGTCAGTACCTGTGAAGAAAGCCCTAATTGTCTTTACAACAACAACAACAAAATTATTTTAATCAAAGAACTACTTGAGGCAGTCTTAGCATTGATCAGTAGCCGTGTAACTACTACATGAATTGCATGGTATTAGTAGTTTCTGCATAGCCTTACTCATGGTAGCCCATGCAAATATTTTCCAATTTCCTTTTAATGGAGGATGACCTACTGTTCAGTGCAACATTTCACAGTTTAATATAGATAAATCTCCCCCCTTTCTATCTTAGAGCTAAGCTAACCTATTGATTTGAAAAGCAACCACTGAAGACTGAAATTTGTTTTCACTGTAGAGTTTGCAAGATACGTGGATCGTGCTGGCAATCAGGAGTTGTCATTTTTTGTCCCCTAAGTATGAAACCTTTTCCAAAATTGCCTGTCACTGATGATTCAGGACACAGAGAAATTAAGTATTAATGCTTTTCTAGCAAGAGCCTAAGTAGTTGCAATGTAACTACAGTCACCTGGATGTCAAGAGTGACCCTTTATGACAGTGTTTTGCTCTGCAAATAAATATTCACTATGTTGACATTTTTATAATGTAGTAAATAGTCATCCAGAAATACTGACTGCTCACTACTTAGCCAAAGGCTCTGTAACTGCTTCTGCTGGGCATTGTCATTGTTTTAGTGCAAGGACTCTCAAGGTTAGTCTTGGCATAACCACAATAACAACCGTATGTTTTAAACCCAGTCTCTGAGTTGTTTATTGCCTGCTTTTTCATAAAAAACCAAAGTTCCATAGCCAAGAAACCAACACATCTTGGAATTTAGGCAGCTTTCTGTAGGCACCAGCCCTGCTCTTTCCTGTGACAATTGGGCTCTTGTGGTTGAAGGTAAAACTTAGTGTCTGTGCCTTCAGCTCAGCTGTGAACAGCAGTTAACTATCATTGCATTTCCCCTGTGCTTTGCCCTCAGATATGGGCAGAACGCTCCTCACATTGACACAGATCATAGAGTCTCTGTCAGAACTGATAAGCTCAGCATCCAAACCCCTCCTGAGCCATAAGGAATGACATACAAGCCTGTTGGTCCTGTTGGCTGATCTCTAAGAATAGCTGCACCAGTGCCCCTCTTCTGCAGCCAGACTCTTATTAAAGACATGCTCAATCACAGGAAAGATGAATCTTCCTGAAGGGTGCATGATAGCATTTCCCCTGACAGGTCTTCTTCTCTAAGCATATTTTTGATTTAATGGCTGCTCTCTATCAAACTCTGAAACATGGTATTCCAGCTTTATCTGATATTCTGACCTGGACTTCAGAGAGGGATGAGTAGGAATGTGACAGTGTTCTGCTTTCACTGGGGGAAAAAAGGAGGAAAAGAGTGTGTGGGCTACTTTGTCTTCCTTGCAGCTTTTCTTCATTTAGTTATAACTCTTTGGATAAGTCTTAATTTGCCATTTTATGGACTGTGCTTATATGTGAGGAAGTACTTAAGAAACACGAGCTTGAGCCTCTGTCCCCATCCCACCAATCAAAAAAAAACCCTGAGAAAATGAAATTGACCCATCTGTTGTTCAGTGTGCTATTTTTCCCTTGATGTGCATGATTCAACTGAGTAACAAACACCAGTTGATGAAAGAGTAAAGGAAATAATCAGGGAAGCAGATTGACAGAGAAACATGCAGTGTCAAATGACGTTTTTCCTCAAGTCTAGCTGTTCACACTGTTCCTCTGCTTTTTTATTTGGACTGCTGATAGCTCACCTCATGGCTTCCCACTTCCACGGCTAGCAAGCCCCAGCATCATAACACCAGAGGGAGGATGCCAGAGAGGGACAACTGAGAACAAGGTGATGTGTTAACTTCTCTTCATGGCCTGTCTCATGTGCAGATAATAAATGGAAAAATACTGGACCTATAAAAATTACGAAGACACTGGATCAAATCCAGTTCTTGTTACACAAAGGACTGTGTATTATGAAGCCCAAAAATGGATGCCAGCTAAATCTTTCTTCTGAAAGTTCTCAGAAGACTAGGGAATTAATATATTGTCTTTGGTATACCTGTTTTCCTGATCAGTGACTGGCAATGCTGTTGGACCACTCTGGTGGTGACAGAGCTGCCACCAGAATAGAGCACCTCTGTGTTTGTCCCTCTATCTGTCTGTACACACACTATGTGTTGGTGGATCTGTCACATCCCTGCACATTAACAGCATATCAGAATTCTTTCTGTGTTCAAACTGATAAAAACTCCCTATGATAAAACTCCCAATGAAGCAGTTTGTAAACTGGTCTCTTCCAAAAAATTAGTCCGAAAATATCTTCAAGATCTTTCCTTTAGGATGATGCAACCTTATGTCATCAGGAGTACAAGAGCACCCACAGAAGCCAGCTTTGTAAAATCATTATTACAAATTCCTGAAAGGCTTCCAAAAACTGATGTAATTTGTTTAGATCTGTGCTAGGAGAGGTAAACTAGTACAGTAAGCTCCACCTTAATGCTGTTTATGTTTCAGTCCTTTCTAAAGACTTAAAAATATTATTCACACTTCTTTACTGACCATTAGAGAATTTCTAGGTAGTCAGCAGAGCTCACTGTTTTTCAGGAGTTGGAATTAATCGTCATTTATTAACACTGCAACATTGTCTCCTGCTGGCCACTGGCAGAAACAGAGTCGATTCTTTGGTGTGCCAAATCCCACCAGATCCCAGCCCATTTCTCTGCATTCTAAAACATGCTAGGAGTGGACTCCCTTGAACTCACAAAGAAAATTAAATATTCACCAAGGAACACCCTCTCTTCCTTCATATCTACATGGTGCTTTAATGATGCAACAGTGAAAAGAAGGTAAATGATTTTTGTGGTTTTGGGGATTTTTGGCTGTTCATATAGACCATTCTGCTTTCATATTCAACCAGAGGACAGGAAAGAAATAAGATTTATTTTTAGCCCGCTTCTTTGAATGTAATAATTGGTGGCTGTGACAAACTCCCTGGGGAGCCTTGAGTTGGAGCATCTGCTCCCCACAATCTTTTCACAGAGACAGCCAGAGAGCCTCCTTGGTTACTGCTGCCCGCCAGAAGACACTTATGCATCTCCAGACTCGTGTGGTCCGGAACTAAGATTTCTGCTTGTTCCCTTCAAAAGAAAGTCAGCAGTGTCAAAACAGCCCAAAGTAGTTATATTCTTGAGCAGAACTGCTGTTCAATTGGGGTGCTACAACTTAACTTATATTCTATATACTTGAGTAATAAATATGTTGTCAGTACTTACCTAGCTTGGAATTACTCTTAACTCGTTATTTTAAGGTAAATGCAAATACAAATTTTCAGAGAAGATGATGTAATTACAAAAATTGGTGACTCTTGCTTGAGACTTCAAAGATCATAAAATAACAACAAAAGGCATGATAACAGGGTGACTAATCCTTAATGCTTTTTCTTCTAGACATATTTGAGCAGTGAGTAAAAAAATCTGCAACACTTCCATGCTTTTTTTCATATCTTAGGCAAAATTGAAAAATCAGAATAAAAGAAGACGGCTTTCTTGTGTGCTATTTTGACATTGCATTTATTCTCTGTTTCTTTCATTTATCGGGACTGACATTGTTCAGAGCTGGGAGATCCATGCCTCGGTCTCAGAGTGACAGGTTGTATTTTATCTTTGAGTGCATGGTGAAATTACACAATTGTTTTAGTGAGAACATTAATGTAGAGGTAGAATAAAAGGGCCCAGAGGGCCAAATTGTGCACAGACTAACACCTGTTTGCCTTAGAGATTTAAATTAAGACAGAATTTCTTTCTTGTGCTAAATTCATCTCTCTTATGTGCAAGAAACTTTCACTTAAGCAATTTTGAGTTATGCAGATCTAGCAAAACAAAATATGGCTTTTTGAGAAGAAGTGCCAAGTTTTATTTAATTTGAAACCCCACTGACTTCATTTGTGCTACACAAGTAAAGGAAAGCATTTTTAAACCCAGAAACTTATTGGTGAATTCATTATGATTTGGAATACTTACACACTGTCACTTGTTCTTCCAAAGGAAGACTTTTTCAACCACTTCACCAGAAAGTAATTCAATGGGTTAAGGCTATAAACAGCTCAGCTTTAAAATCCTTCCTGCTGCTGTGAAGAATAAAATCAGAAGAGGAAACTCTCAACCAGAATTGATGGTGGACTGAGTTTTAATTGAAAAAAAAAGTGGAAAGGATGAATTTACATCCCTAGTTCAGAGAGTTCTCTGAACTACAATATTTTAGTGGGGCCTAGTGGGGCCTTCTTAGACATCCTTTCAAATTGAACTAAGTTGAGTAATTGCAAACAAAGGCTGCAACAAAATGTGAAATTATTGAGATTTAAAAAAATTCTAATCAGTGTTCAATATCCATGAAACCTAGCCTCTAACATTTTGTCATTGGTTCTATGCACTCTGGGCTCTTGCAGGAAAACCAGATTCCCACATTTAACCATTAAAGTTGCTGTCATCTTAAAAGCTGTCAAAAAAGTTGTAGTGAGGTGCTGAAAATAATGAATGCTCTCCTCTTTCTAAGGGCTGGTTGAACTGCCAGGTGCTTGAGTAACACAGGCAAAGTGCTGGTAACACGTGCTGGTAACATGCACATCTGCTGCTAGGTATACTCTTATGGAAATTATTTGCCTTGATTAAAGAGTTTTCAACCATATTTCAACACCTACTGAATGCCTGGAAAGGGAAGATGACTTTCTAAGTAGTTTAAATGAAGGGATTAGGCTATGAAGATTTGCCCATCTCCTAAAAATAGACAATAAGGTAAAATGGGTGTGAGAGAAAATTATATTGCATTATTATTTTATTTATTTATTAACTGTATTCAATCTTATTCCCCAACCTGTGTGTGTTATAGGAGCCATGAACAGGTGTTGAGTTCAGCACACACATTTGGCAGCCAGTGATTGGTGTCCTGTGGCTATTTGGGATACATGCAGTAGCTCCAGTAAGCTTTGCCTAATTAATTGCATGTGCCTGGGACCTTTTCTGAAGCAGACAAACAGTGAAACAACATTCTATAGGAGAAATATGGTCAATCTACTGGGCAATGCTTTTTGTTCTGGACTCTGAACTGCAGCTTGTATGACATCAGACTGTAATTTGCTTCCATAAACACTTCTTTTCCGAATCAGCACTAGCAAGAAAGGAAGGAATGGATGTGATTTTTACAGCCTTGATTGCAACATGCCTTCTGAAAAGGAAAGGTATACACGCAGCTAAACTATGCTTTCACTTCTCCAAATTCTAAACTTTGCCCAAAGGCTTAGTCATTGCTTGAGAGGCCACCCAGACCTCTGGGCAGCAGGGGAATGGCAGGTGAATTGGCAAGCTTTCCAACCAAAAAGGCAACATTCACAATACTTGTGATAACGTGACTATTTCAAATAATCCAGCCCATTGTTTGAGATTCTTAAATTAGTTTGTAGAACTTGTACTGAAAGAGAATTTAGTCCTGAGAGCTCAGTGGAAGAGAAGTTGCTTTGCTGTAGCTTTTCCTTTGCTGATCAGTTCTGAGGAAAAAAAATTTTAAAAAGCCTCCTAGTTGAACAACATTGCTAAAATTATTTTCTATTTTGAGCATGTGTTTAAGCTAATCCTTTTGTTCCATTCAGAGCTCATCCGGTGATGCAGTGTTCCCTTTTTTAGTTCTCAGAATTGTTGCCCATGGCTAATTTATGCTCATATCTAAGCCTTTAGTGTTTATACCCTCTTTACGTGGACACCTCTGATTTCAGCCAACTGGACTTTGTGAAACTCTAAATGAATGGAGTGAACAAGGCCCTGATGGCAAGACATCTTGTAGGACATGCAGCTAGCAGGAAAGCATGAATCATGAAGGAGAGAGCATAAGCCTCATCTCTGGTCTAATTTATGCTATAGCCCTGCAGTGGTTTGGGCCTCTGTGTAAGGATAGACAACCCTCAGATCCTTCTAAATTTTCCTTATACCCCTTAAAAGAACATTCTGCTCCTTTCATAGTAAGCAACTATCATCATCCTCAAATTGTTCTCATCTGGATAGATTCCTATGCCTAAAACATAAAAAGATATTCAAGAAAAGAAAAGTACTATTTTGTTTTGGGCTAGATTCTTTTAGCTGGCTTCAGTGCCTACTCACATTCCATGTATTATGTAAGGTCAGTGCTTAAAATTACCTTTCCAAGAAAGACTTCCATTACTCAACTGCTTTGTACCACCTTGCTGTTCCACTGTGTGGCCTTAGCTCCCAGCTACATCCTACACCATTTCACCATTTCTCCCACTTACTACACTGTCATCTAAAAATAGAAGATGGAAAAAACCTCTGGATTGTGACTACTTTACTGTTATCTCCAGGCATTGACTTGTTTCCTATCCTGCTCTATGTGGCAGCATGCAGCAACAAAATCTCAGCTTTTAGGAGCAAGTAAAATAACTCTATGCTTCCAGGAAGAAGAAGATCTGTGTTTTGGAATCACTGAAAAGGTTTGATGAAAGTGAAAGTTTTCTTCTAGTTTTCTAGTCCTTAAGAATCTGCTGTATGAGCATAATCCTACAGGAATCTGTGAAAGTGCAAATAATATTATACCAGCCATCCATTATCTCCCATATTACAAATTCTCCACATCTCTTGGAATTTCCCACTAAATTTTAAAGTCATCTAGAGCTATTTCCAAAATACAGCAGTCGGTCCCTTAATCAGTCCCCATAAGTCTTGAAGACTTTTATATTTCTCAAATTTCCAAATGTTTTAAATAGATTATTGCAGTGCCTTTGTAGCACCACGAAACATCCAACCCCTGCTGGGCAGGGGAATGACTGGGGATATCCAAGGATCCACCACAAGCAGGAAGATACTCTCTGTTTTAGCAGTACTAACAGCTTCAAACCTCTTGTCTCAGAGGCTAGGTGCAACTCAAATAACTGGATGCACAATCCTAGTCCATGCACAATCTGTTTTGGGCTGGGAGAGGCAAAGGGAGCAGTGGCAGCTATTCCCATGGGTGCTCTTCTGTTAGCAAAGGGCAGTGCTGACATTCCTCTTATTCTGTGGTGTCTTGTAATACCCAAAACTGCTCTAAAGCAGTGATCCCTGAATGGGCTTCCAAATTGCTGGCTGTGGTCTTGTTGTTATATCTCTTGCCACTTGAGACCTACGTCAGTAATTTCTCTTACTGGTCCTGTCAATTGTTACGTACTTTATTATAACAATGGTCTTAGAAAAATGTAAAACTACTCAGTGGTTAAGGTAAATGGATTAGGTTCTTATGGTAGGGATAAGAGTAAAAAGAAGGGATCAATCCAGTCTTCCCGTCTAAAGGTTTTGTTTTTAATACTAATGCCATTTACCAAGTGATGCCTTAGGGAACATTGTACTCATATTGTGAAAAGTAATGGCTTATGCTAGACACAGCACTTCACATGCTCATTATGACACAGCCTTTTCTGTTACTGAATGTTGTTAAAAATGAGCAAACAAATTGAGACTACACATATGTAATGTCATGAAAGATACAGAGGAAATGCAGTGCTCAAGATTCAGATGAATTTTTGTAATAGGTATCTATACAAAAAGATATTTTTTTCTTTAATACATAATGACAATATATATATATAATAAACACATGACAAAAAGGCACAAAAGTAGGTATATATCAAATTCCATGCTTTATAGGTAGGACTTGGAAATTTTTAAAATCTCCCTGAGAAGTTTCAACAGTACTGACACTCAGTAGGAGCACTTGGAGAAGCAGAAACGATAGTCAAGTGCCTGAAAAGGATCTCTGCATGATATCCTGAAATAAGCACAGTAACTTAATACTGCCATCTATTTGTATGCACATAATTAGATATCCATACATAGAAGTAAGAAAATAGGCACCTATATGATTGAGAAGTGACCTTTTTCTTTCCTTCTTATAGGTTTTATACTGCAGTTGCATCGAATTTGCTGTAAATAACTGTGAACTATTACTTAACATTCACAGACTCTACCCATTCATCTCCTCAATCTGCTTGGGCTGATGCTGTCAGCTGCCATTGCTTTTTTGCCCACTGTAGATACTGCAAAGATCTTTCACACTCCAAAAAACAGTTCTGTTTTGGATGTCTAGGAGGTAGAAAAAACTTTTACAACAGTTACTGACATCTATTTTAGCAAGTCTATAATATCTAGCCTCATAGAATTTCCTCTTTTACCAGTGAAGATATTGTTTTAGAATTTCCTCTTTTACTAGTGAGGACACTGTTTAAAAATATAGATAAATTTGAGAACACAGCAACTTATATTTTCCTACCATAAAGAAAATGTTCTGCATGTTTTCATCTTTTTTTATAAGGCTCAATAAATTGAAGATGAATATAAATCCTAGGTTTTACCCCAGGAAAGATTCTTTCCATCTTCAAACAAAGCCAAATCAGAGTATTTTAAAAAGGAGACACTTCCATTTTTTTGTTGTTATTGTTGTTGTTGTTTTCTTATTTTAATTATTCCTGATAGAATCTGGAGGCAGAAAAAATATATTCTGCATCAGAATGTTTATTTGCATTTATTTGTCTTGTTCCCTCCTTCCTCCTCAATTCCATGCACGATTTTTTGATAATTTTCTGCTGTATTGCTCATCACTGGCAATTTTGTGAGCAGGTGAAATGTGCTCTTCTCAGGTGTGCCTGTTTCAGTCACTTGCCCCTTAGAATACACTTTAACAAACAATTTGTTTTGTAGGGATAAAGAGATGCCTAAGCAAACCCCAAAGGTCAGTCCTGGGATGCAGTCAATGGGAATACTCCCACTTACTTCAGTGGAAGGGAATGAAACATCACTTAATTGAACCTCCAAGACTGAAGTAGTTTAGGTAGCTCTTTCCCTCCAGCTGCATCCCTGCTGAGCCCACCTATGGATACACCAGCAGTGGCTGCTCTCTGGCCATACTCAGGTTTTGCATGAAGCACTTCAGAAATATGTTATGGGGACACACAGAAAAATCTCACAACAGCTGAACGTTAAGGGCAAAAGAAAATTGTGGTTTTGAGGAAACTTAGTGTGTGAGGAAACAGCTGACAGGATGGCAGGGTGTGACCCTCTTTCCCTGAAGCCAATGGATCCTTTGTTATTTACTACAAGGGGTGCAGGACCAAGCAGGTGGGCCATGAGTTGGAGTTTGGTCCTTGTGCTGATCCATTGGTTTCTAAAGCATGCAGGATGACTGATGGGGAATTCTTCCCATGAAGGGACAGAACAGAATTGCTCTTTTTGCTCTCACAGCATCCCTTTGTCTGTCTGTCCCTCTTTGCTCTGTCACTTTCTAGCTGCCATAGTCTCCCTGTGGTGGATGTTCACACTTTTCTTCCAAGACTGGTCTTAAGCCCTGCCTATCCACAAGTCCAGGGGTGCAGAGAGAGCACGCAGAGCTCAGTGGGATGGGTGATGCAGAGCAGGCAGAGCTGTGCTGACAGCATCCCCAGGGCCTGCTCCTTCAGTCGTGTGTCACAGCGTCACTGGCTCTCTTGCACAAGGACTTCCTCCTCTTTTTCATTTAGGACTGCTCTCAGCAGTAGAGCTGTGAAAATGCCTGCTGATGGTATCTTGTTCAGAATAGATTAGCATGTCTTCCATACATAAAAGTGGTCATATTTAATAAATACATTTTAATTTCAGACTTATCCTCTATATCAGAAAAATATTACTGGGTTTTTTTGACAATGTCCAGTACAATTTGAATTCTTATTTAAATGAGTAAAACAATATAAACATGCAAACATGTAGAGACAGATGTCATTTTTCCTATCCTGCAGAAAACACTACAGGCAAGTGATCACAGTGGCAAAATGTGAGTGGCTGAGTCTGGCAACCCCTCTTTGTATTCAGTGTGATCTCTTTAGGAAGAGATTTCAAATACTTAAAATGCATCCTCTTAGCTTGTTTAGGGTTTGGTTTTTGTTTCACTTTTTTTTTTTTTTTAGTCAGATGACGAAGATCTCAGCCGCACACTCGGCTTTCTCTTGGTGCTGGTGGTATCACTGCTAATTTCAGGCTCTAGCATGGTAACGTCACTCCTGCATGGTTCCAGGAGAGCTGAAGTAAACACTCCCATGCAGTGCTCTGAGAGCCCACATACAGTGGCTCATGCTTGTTCTGCCAACAGAGCTGTTTCATCCCAGACACTATATTGTCTGCATAAATAAACTGTAACAGGAATTCATACACCAGCAATTCGTCAGAGATTTTATTTCTATTTTTGCAGCTTGCTGTAATTATTTCCTCATAGGGAAGCTGATTCCGCTTATATGGACTTTTCTTGAGATGGAGCATCTTTTCTGTACTTTTTCTTACACTTGTTATAAAGAAAGATTATTCATCTCTAAATTTATAGCATCTAGACATGTTCCCACTTGCAGCACCCAGACAGACAGTTATTCACTTAGCTCTTCTCAATACCCATTTTGAAAAAATATAAGACCTAATATTTTCTTTTTGACCAAAGTCTTTCTTTTCCATCAACAGCTTTTTGATCTTATGGCATTACAAATCCACGTTTTTCTTGCCAGATTCCAAGAGCCTTTCTGAATTTTTTTATTCTCCCATGCAAATGCTACTATCAATCTGTTTGTGACCAAAGTGTAACAAACTTCTAGAAAATAAAATATGCATTTAATTAGTCAAATTAGTAAGTAGCTTTTAACATGAACATACATAGATGCATGTATTTTCAATTAATAGAACCTTGTAAAACTCATGTGATCAAGCTTGTCTCTGGGCTTTGCTTTCAGACTTCAAAAAATTAATCCATGGTGATAATTTCTGGAAGCTAAATTGTTTCTCATTGACAAGCCGATGCTGCAGATCTTTGAGGCATTTTCTTTGTGGGGAAGATGAAAGTTCTGAGTTGAAGGGGGAATTTGCCAAGGTCTCATTTTATTGTGCACTATGATTTTCCAGCTCCCTGTTCTTGTGGAAGGTGTAAGAGATTGCTGGTAATATGTAGGGTGTGAAAAGGCTCTTGACAGTGGGAGGAAGTAAGTGAAGTAGGAGGGTTCTCATTGCATCAGGTCTGTCCAGGTCTAAATCTGTCCTCTGACTTGTCTGCATGTTCAGCAAGTAGTACTTGCACTCATGTTTGTTCCTGTCATCAGAGGAAGAGTGACAACCCTCAGCTCTGCAGTCCATGCTTGCTACAGAGCCTCCTTTGCACTCCCGACACGAGACCAGCCCAGGGTTTAATGCAGGTGGCTCCATGGCATGACATGAGCCTTTTTCTATCACAGCTGACCTGGAGGTGGGCAGCATAATGGCATTGCTGAGGACAAACACTGAGCTCCTCTCTGAGGATCATGCCAGGGTCAGAAGGGCAGCCAAGGACAAGCTGTGCGAGTGACACAGCTTGGGCTGCAGTGAAGGGAACACGGAGCCCCCTGCCCAAAGGGAAGGGCCAGAGCAGGTCAGTCAGAGACAGTGTGGCATGTTGGTGTGCCCAGGGCCCCAGCACCTGTGTGTGGTGCTCAACTGGGGACATGAGCTTGAGGTCTTGACCATGAAGGAGGAGCTGGTGAGATGGAAGAGGGAATACAGGTGTTGAGTTCATGGTTTCACATACTACTGACTGAAGTTTAGTCTTTGAGTCTTTTGATCTCAAGTCTTTGCTACTAAGGCTATGGGTCACTGTGGGAAACCAAAGTTTTGTGAAACCAGACACTCTGCCCTTGCTCAGGTCCACCAGGACACTGTTGTGTGCTGGATTCTACCTAGTGGTCAGTAAGTCCATCTCTTCCAGGGAGCCTGGTGCTGTCTTCACAGGCCAGCTCTGTCATCCATGACTTTGTTAGACCCCTGGCTACCAAAACCATCTTTCTTCCTGAGTCTTGACTGTCACCTTCTTCCTGCAATGACCAATCTACTGAAATGCATTTGGAAATAAGGTGAAGGGACAGAAAACAGGAAAAAAAAAAAAGAGAAAGATGAAAATGAAGAGGAAAAAAAGTTATAATGGAAACAAGGATCTCAGTTGCTTCTGCTAGACACTAACAAAAAGCTTTTGAAGTGTTAGACCGCATATTTTCAGATGGGATCACTCTGCTAAAGCTGCTGATCACCTGCTTTTAGCTGTGGGGTTGACTCTTATGCTAAATGCCCACTCTGCCAAATCCATCGTCAAGGCAAAATACTTCACCTGCTGTAATTAAATCTCATGATTTTTTAAGCTTGTCTCCTGATTTTTGGAGCCTGACTCATGGTTTCTGTGGAAAACTTAGGCTTGGCAAATGCTGAAAGAAGTGGGAGTATTTGCAGCTTGAAGGCACTGTTCAGCGAGAGGAAGGGTGGAGGAATCTGCCCCTCAGCAATTAGTAGACTCGCTTTCTACGAAAGGACGTGTCATTTGGTAGGTTATTTTAGCATGCTGTACAGATGCAGATTATTTTTTAGAATTTTTAATTGGTGATACCATAGCAACTTTATACAATGAAAAACAGTCCAGGCCAGATTGTGCCTGACAACCACCCGCCTGTTTGGGGGTGGCAGAAAGCTGTACCGACCCAGGAGGACTTTGAGAAGCTCTTGAGGCTCTGAGTCCTGGTGAGGAAGGCTGTCAGATAGGTGGAATGGGCTCCCAACCCCACAGCTAGAGGGGACTGGTCCATTGCCTTGTCACCCTACAGCCTTTTCCTCAACGTTTTGGATTGAACAAGATGTTACAGCTAAATCCCCGAGATGCCAGAAAATGATTTAAAATTCAGGGCTCTGATGGATTTTTGCCCTCTGTGAATCAGAGATGGGAGAGAGTCTGAAGAAGTAGTGCAGGGCAGAAATACATATAACAGATAGTGTCTAGGCCTACTGATGCTGCAGCACTCAATATTTTCTTTCAGTGATCAGTGGGAGCTAGGTGTTTCCTCTGTGCATTCATCTTAAACATTTCCTGCCTTCTGGAGAAAAAAATCTAGATGGGATATGTTCAGTGCTGGCCCCTCTTCCTTTGGTATCAGTTTAACAGTAAGGGGCAGGGAAGAGTGTCATATCACTACCTTGATGTAGGTGTTCTCTCCTTAGCCCTTTGGTGTTCTATTTTTAGCTAAAGGACTGAATCTCATACCTCAGGTATACACAGATCTCAATAAAGAGATAAAGGGGCCATACTCAACTCTGTGCAATATTGTGCTCTCATGCACAGTCTTTGCCTTTCTGCCACGTCTAAGACATGTATATGTGTGTGTAGATGTATATATGACTCCGAGACTTTTTAAAGTCACTGAAAAGAATGGAAATGGATAGTGCTGGACTGGTTGAGTAGGCTAGGGAATCATCATGAAGAGGTTGAAAGATTGAGGTGGACAGTATTGATGTGTGAGTGTGTATATGAAAGGGCAGGATCTTGACTTGAGATGAATCATAAGGGCATTGTGGTTCCCAGCCCACCTAGGGAAGCTGGAGAGTAGACAATGACTTTAACTGAGAAACCTACTATACAGTATTGGGATAAAAGAGACTAGGGGAAGCAGAGGGTCTTTCAGAGGAAAGCAAGATGTGATGCTCAAGGCCAGGTTGGATGGGACTCTGAGAAACCTGATCTAGTGGAAGGTGTCCATGCCCATATTGGGGCAGTTGAACTAGAAAGCCTTTAAAGGTCCCTTTCAACTCAATATATTCTATGATTCTTACACTGTGGAATGTAGTTAGGATAAAAGAAGATCAAAGCAATGCTGTATATATACTGTTCATTGCGGACACAGTCTCTTAGTGAATATAAAGTCTTTACCTGGAGACAAAATTCAACACATGATTAAATTGCATCAAATATGTGGAGAATGGTGACTACTGGGAAGGAATATAGTAACAAGAGAGACAGATATTTTACAAACTGTGCAGAAGCTTGACTGCAAAGAGCTGAGACTGATCCAGGTAATGAAGACATGAGGGAAGTCTCCAAAAGAGGCTTTTAAAAACCTGACACCATAGATTTTCCCCTTTCTGTATGGAAGAAAAATGAGAGATATGGAAAGAATGTAATTTACCTTGATAACATGAGACCTCCTTTGGCAAAGCCTCCATCAGCCTTGTGTTGAACATAAATATGTGTGTGGGAAGGGGGCTGAAGGAAGAGCAAGTCCGATACTTGGGAGCTGTCTGCTTCATTCCCAATGTAAATTCATAGAAATGCTAACACGGAGTATCACTGTGCTAAATACTCGTGCTTAAATGTTTCCCACCCTTGTGAGTAGCCCTATGTCCTTGGCCATTCCCTAGGGACAGGCACAAATTGGCTTGAAAAATACAGAGGAATGTTGCTGACCATCCTTTTATTCAAACCACTTCCCATCAGATTTTCAATGGGAGAAAGAAATTTGACTGTGGGAAATGAAACACTTTTGAAGCTACAGACAGAATTTATCATGAGCTAATGCTATCACAGTAGAAAAACACCTGAAAATATCCCCAGGAATTTTTAATAACAATTTCTTAATGGATTTTCTCTTTGAAGGTGGAAGAACATACTGTCTCTGTATATATGTATGTTATTTTCATCTATAGGAATTCAGCATTAATTAACAATTTAAAGAAACACTACCAAGCACTAATTGGATGTATTTTTATAAGTTTTGCTGCCTATGAAAATGAAGTTCTGCATTTTGAATAGTGGTCCATGAATCATAGAAGTGTTTCTTTTTCAATTAGGGAGACATTAAATACTGATCCTGATTTTGCCAATGTGGTCAATGAATACATCCCTGCTAGAATATCACAATTTAAAACATTTGTGGTGGCCACCTCTTTTTCAGAATGCATGATGAGAAGCTGAGTTTTTCACTCAAAATTAATTATTTTTTGCTAATGCAAATGATGCTAAATAGGAAATGCTAAATAGGAGATGCTGAATAGGAAATGAAGCCAAAGCTTATGTATTTACTTCTTCATAATGCTGTGCTCCCCAGATCCCTTCTCTGCTTTATTAAACTGTAGATAACTGTTCCCCTTCCCAAGTGACCTCGGTTGGGTTGAAATCTTTATATCAGTTTATGATAACAGATTATGGTAACAGAATGTTACCATTTTTTGAAGAACCGTATCACTTCATCTTTCATAAATACTAATTAAACAAGTCGAGCTTACGTCAGTGCCAAGATTCATGTCAGCAGTTAGTGCAACTTGTTATTGTAAGATTAGTTCTGACACATTCCTTCCAGCACAGCAAGCAGTGGGATCCTGTGCAGCACTGGGAAGAAGTCATCTCTCTAGAGACTGCCGGTAGGTATCCAATGGGAAGGAAGGCTGCTTTCTTTAACAGGATTAAAAACTCTCTGCTGACATACTCCCTAACTGAATCATCCTGAACTGTAAGTCTCACCACGCAGAAGGAACGAGCTCACTCACCACCCAGGCTTTACAGCACTCAGGCCCTTTGTATTATAATGTCTGTGCCCAGTGGGATTGGCTTCAGGAGCCTTCTCTGGTCTGGTCAGGGATCATTCACAGCTGCAATAATTGGCAACGATTTCTTGACTACAAGTACATCGAGTGAGGCTTACTCCTCTGAGCAATTTCTTGCTGTGAACGAGATGAAAGGGAGAGAAGTGACCTTATTGTGTCCAGCTGGCATGTACACTGCTGATTCAGGGGCGTTCCCTGGGCTCTGCTTGAAGGGGTGCTGGTGGTATTGTCACTGTCTAAATGTTACTGTTTGAACTGAGCAACGTGCAAACACTGGAATTTTAAGAGCTGTGTAATTTTAAGGCATATCCTTAGTAGAGGTCACCCTCAAGAGAATTGCTTTCACTGTTCAGATTCACAGGTGTTATGGTGCCTATTGAGTATAATTTCTTTATACTCTGAATGCTTGCAGAGACATAGAGTATGGTGACAGGGAGACAGAGATAGACAGTCTGCTTGCCCAGCAGTGCGCTGTGAGTTCACAGAATACTGGTTAGTATTGTGTCTTGTTTCACAACAAGTTTAAGACTCAGATTTTTCAGAATGGTGGAAACATTTGGTGGTATGTCCAGCTGGCATATGCAGTAGCCCTGAATATGTGGCAACTGCAATAATAAGTGAACTTAGGGAATGGGATATATCTATTGGCCTGTGTGCCTAAAGTGATTCAGTAAGTAAGGCACTCACACAAAATTGGATTTTTATCCTGTTGCAATTCTGAAAGCTTGGATCCTCACATGGATTGAGGCATAAACTAGCATTACTGTGTATGCTTGATAGTATTCCCTCTTTTTCTCTTTGTAATTTAATTTTTCCTAATCAGATACCATTTGCTTTCAAAAAGGCAGTGTATATCCTCAATCAGAAAGCTATTAAGTAGGTAAGCCTTCTTTATCCTCCCATTGCTGCTCTGACTTAAAGTGAGTACATGAAGCTTTGCTCTCAGTTTGGGTAGTTAAGACAAGTTCAGACCTCAGCATTAATGTGAAGAAGAAAATCATCTTGACCCAAAGTTCTCTGACTGATCCAGGAGCTGAATCAGATTATATACCATGCCAGAAGGTGCATTTACACTCTGCAATCTGTAATCAAGTGATACTTGGAATCAAGTGTATAATTCAGAAACTGTCTTTGGCAATGTGTCTAAACATATATTGGAAAATAAGCTGTTATGATCAAATGACAAATATGTGTCCTTCAGGTGGTGTGTATGGTGCTTTTCTGAACATGCAAGTGCATGGGAAAGAGTTATAAACATGAGAGATGGTGGAACAATTTTCAGTTTCTGAAGTTCAAGGGGGAAACCAAAGCATCTTTACAGAAAGCAAAGCTGTGTAGTGTGATGGTACTTTTTGGCTTTGTCACATGTGCTCCATGAGTGACAGATTAATCTAAGCAGTGTCTTGTTTGAAGAACCTAAGCCTGCACAACTGCTGAGGCTGAGCAAGTCTTGGCCTCAGAGATAGATGCATGAAGGCTTTGAATTCTCTAAACCTCCCAGACTGGAGGGTGCTTCTTAGCAACAGTTTATGAAATGAGCAGAGATACAGTCGTCCTGGCTGGGTGCATCAATCATCATCTTTGTCATTATCCATCCAAAATGGAGGGGTGCTGTGATATTCTTTGCTGGTTTTAAATCTGCAAGTGTGGAACGAAGTTATGCTATGAACAAGTCCTCTTGTTTTTGGTTTCTTTTTTTCTGAAAAATGCTGAATCCCTACTCTGGAGACAACTTTCCATTATTAAATATTAAGTATTTCTTAAGGTTTTTATGAACTGCAGGGAACCACAGCTATTTAATATGACTTTTTATGAAAGGTCTCAAATATTGTAGTAAAGGGCACCTGGAAATTTGTTTTTTTAAGATAGATAGAAATAATTTTAGTCTATTTTAAGCTGATACTAAGACTCCAGTCAAGAACTCATACTGCACTGGCACATGTGGGGCTGCATCTGGAGACAAAGGCAATTTGTGGCATATTTTTAAACTCTTTCAAAATTATTCAGAGATTTTAATGTGTTTGTTTCTTTGATTTATTTACTCCGAGGTCTGCGTATTATAGCTTAGACAACATGTCTTTACATGCAGAATAATATCCCAGAGACATGGGAGGGAGAGAGAGTGCTATGAAAGGCTCTTATACTAAAGGAAAAGGGAATGGAAAATAGAAATTAGACACATAAATATATAGGAAAGAGGTGGCAAAATTAATGATGATGCAGACATTGCTGAGATGTTCCTTCAGGCATTTCTGAGTTCTGAATGTGTAAATGTTTTGTGTAGAACATATGGAAGAAACAAAGCTTTATTTCTACTTGCGTAACTCAGAAATGGTTGAGTTTATAGGAAAGGAAAAAAAAGAAAAAAAGTAAGGAGAAAAGGAAATTTGGCTGAGATCAAGCATGAAAGATTTACATTCAAAAGAAATAATTTTGAGTTTTTTGTTTTGGTAGAATATATTTGGAGTTGTGAGCGACTGAGAAGGGGAATCTGGATGGGAACCAGAACACTACCTTGACAGGTAATCAACTACACATACACCCAGATATATATATTTAATGCTTGTGAAATTTAAAAAGTGTCATTTATTCTGTCCTTATGCTTAAATTAAGTGCATTTCTAAATGTATAATGTGCATATACTGTGTAATATTGGATATTGTAGATCAGAGTGCTTTCTAAAGTGTACACCACAGTTTAATATGTTCCTTATATTGATGCATAACAGGTATTCAGTTGAGTATTACTGGAAGTTGACAAAATAACTGGACTTCCACCGGAAGGAATGAATATATTCTCTCCCCAGAGCAGAGATTGTTGTTAACTATTCCAGAACAGTAACTGTTAAAGCATTCAGTGTCAGAGATACTCTAATGAAGACAGAAGGTTTTTATAGGCTTGGCTAGTCCCCATGGAAACAGCCCTTCTACTGGGTTACCATAGGAATCATCAAAGCCTTTGTAAGCCTCCCTTAATAGTGCATATAAGCTTTCCAGGCAGACTGGAATATCTGCTAGAGGATACACCTCCTGTTTTTAAATATAAATACAAACAGATTTTGTTTCAGAGTGGTACTCATCTCTGTTTAACTAGCTATGCTATTCTTTACGTTAGAGTTACATTAAACACTGGAGTCACCTGTGGTACAGGAGGATGTGTGAGGGCTGGATGGGTTTATGAACAAGGCAAGCCATGTATGTTCGTGCCTAACCTGCGGGGAACCAGCAGCAGAAACACCATTCCATACAGCACGTGTGGCATAGCCCAAAACATGTCCAAACATTGCCCACCTCCACCTTTCTGTGGACACTGCAGAGCTTTAGCCAGTCTGAAGCTTTGCTGAACTAAAGTTATACGATAGGAAACAAACATGCAAGGAATGGAGCCAAAGGAAACAAACTGAACACTGCTGAATGAAACTAACAGAAAGGAAGCCACGGGGCGACTTAGCTCTCTAAGTCTTCCATGACAGTAGCTGTTTTGACTTCTAAATAATGTTCCTTGAAGCCATTACCTGGGGACAGGATGAGTAGTTGCTTGGATAACTAATGAGGAATTGTATTTTCACATTCTTGATCCTTAATCTTTGTAAGAACAGGGAAATACAGTGGGGAGCTGCAGATTGTGAGGGAACTATGCACCTACTTGCTGGTCTTGTCATTGTGAGCTTAATTTTATTCAAAAGACCTTTATAAATGAAATAAATATATGTAATTTTGGTTCTGCTTAAACTCCTGGGATTAACATAGTGTTCTCCACACAGGGGATTGACATTAATAAGACTACTTGTAAAGGGAATCTGGCCAACATCTTCAGGGCTTGCTATTTTTTCAAAGAAATGCTAGCTACAAGGCTTTCTACTGTAAAGCCTGACAGCATCATAATGCTTTTATATTCCACTTTCCACTTGGCTAAATTTCATTATGCAGTTTGGGCATATAAATCAGTGTAGCTGAATTAAAGGACGTGGTCTTTACAGGATGACACTACCAGAGGATTTGGCCCTCGAGTTCCAGTTACCAAGGTACCAGCTCCCATACATGTAAAGATCCCCATGAAAAGCAGTGGAACTGCATACATGTTTTGATTAGGCATGTAGGCATTCCTTACCTTACCAGAGAAAGAATTCTGACTGGACAAAACAAAAGTTTTGGATTTAACAGAAAATGTATTTATTTTAAAATGGATAATTGGACCTACAGATGTGAAAACTGCTATACATTGTGGTAAGTTTGCACAGATGGTATGGCAAGGCATACATCATGTACTATTCTTTTCCAGAGCTGCTAGAAAGGCAGTATATTTCTTCCAGGAAAATATTTTAATGGAGCTAGAAATGTTTTTGATTTCCCAAGTAACTGAGGTACCGCAATTAAGGACATTTTTGGGCACCCTAGCCCAAAGATGATGTCTCTAGTTACCCAAAAGTAGGCAGTGAAAATCTGAGGATTGCAGTCATCCAGAAGCAATCACTGAGACAGAGATCTATTTACAGGGAAAGGGGATAAGAAAAAAAAAAGAGAAGATTTGTGGAGGAGTTAATAAGGGATTCTTCTGTGCACTGATAATTTTAAGGCTGCTTTAACCCTCCTCTGCCAGTTATGAATTACTCTTACAGAAACGTTGGTCCCATAGTTTTGGTTCCATTTTAGGAGCTGACAGAGATGTCAAAGATGGTATCTGGAGCAGCAAGAGGCAGGATTATACTGGGTATGACAATGTGAGTGCTCTCCAATGTGTTGTCCCACCAAAAATGTAGAACGATTCCTATTTTTGGAGGTCTGACTCCCCATGCCATGCACTGTCTTGCCAGAGAGAAGGATAGTTGTAGGAGTACCTGAAATGTAGGTCTAAAAATAAAGCCATGAGTAATTCATTGTATGGTTCAACTAGTCATGTGTCCACCAAATGGAACAATGCAGCTGTAATCTCAGGCATTTTATTCTTTGACCAAGAAAAAAAGGATGATGTGGCCCACATGACATACCTGAACTCACTATTATTACACTTTTCCTTAAAGGTCTTGTAAGAATTACTCTACTTGTAGGCTTTCTCTAAGAACTGCAGTCAGTGTATAAACTGCCCGTGTTTACCTTGCTTGTTGCCACAAAAACGTCCTTACTGGTTCACCCAGAGAAACTATGGATGCCCCATCTCTGGAAAGGTTCAATGCCAGGTTGGATGAGATGTGGATCAACATGATCTCGTGGAAGGTGTCCCTGTCCATAGCAGGGGAGGTTGGACCAGATGGTTTTTGAAGTCCCTTCCAACCCAAACCATTCTATGGTTCATGTTGCAGACGCCATCACTAAAGCTTTTTGCAGGTGAGAAATCCACCTAGCTTGTGATTTGTGTTTTGAGATTTTGTGGCTGCAATTTTTTGTCAAGTATGGCAGGTCATGAAGAAGCTGCTGCACCCACTGCAGCCTTCCAACAAAATAGCCATTGTATTCTGTATATTTTTATGTTTGCATAAGAAATCACTGACAATCAAATTGTATCCTTGAAGAAAACATGACATGTGAACAATTTGCTTGGCCTGCAGGGCATGCCCCACATCTGAAAGGGCTAAAATGGGTGGGGTAGACTAAGCATATTTGGCAATTTTATGGTAAAAGGAACTCATTTGAAACTGCACTTGTAGGATGACAGATGCACCATCTCAGTGGGAAAACAACGGGCATAGCATTTATCTTCTGGTGTCTGTGTTTACCTGCCCTTTGTATTCCCACTCCTTTGTCTCCTCCCCATTTTGTCTTCTTCTCCAGAGCTAAGGTTCTGGAACAGACCTCACAAATGGCTGAAACATGCAGCCCCCTGTAGTTCTCTCTGTGGTGTGGGTTTTTGCATCAGACGTTTCCATCCGTGGACCTTGTTTCCATTTCCTCATGACTATGGGTGTATATATATATATATATGCACCACAGTGCACTACCTTTGTCTTTCTGATCTGGAGAACCACTTCTCCCTCTGGCCATTCTCAGAAACACACAAACATACTTACACAGACACATCTGCTGTCAATCCTGACCAGTGAAATCACCTCTCCTAGGCACCAGAAGTAGATGACAACTTCTTCAGACAATAGGAAGAAGCCTCATGTTCACAGGCCCTGTTGTTCACAAGGGAACTTCAGCCACCATAATAACTTAATAATAACAACAGAGAAGGGCACAAATGACCCAGTGGTCCAGGAGGTCTGTGGAGTGCACTAATGAGTTTTCTAACCCAGGTGGTTAAGGAGATGACAAAAGGAGGCACTCCTCTTCACTTTGTACTTACAAACAAGAAAGAACTGGTTGAGGATACCAAGTTCAGAGAAGCTTCTTCCCTGTGAAAGAAGAGACGGTGGGCATAAATTGTAATACAAGAAACTCCACTTTTCTTTTTTTTTTTTTTACTGTGGAGATGGTCAATCAACCTACTATAAGTGACTCTGCTTTGAGCAGAGGGGAAGCAGTGGAAAGACTCATGTAAGAGTGAAGGAAGAAAGGAATAATTTAGATTGTATTGGATCCAGTGTAGCAGCAGAAGGAAGCACATATCAATTTAAAAGTAAAAACAGAAGGACAGTAAAATAAGGCAAATCAAGGATGTCCTAGCCTACTGTCCATCCTTGCTAAGCAATAAAACATTAGATAAGAGCTCTTTTCCAAAGGGAAATGTGGCATACCTGGGTTGGAAGGAGGTGGTGAGGACAGGCCTGCCCAGGGACAGTAGTGTTCTGCTGCCTGTGTTGTATCTTGTCAGCTGTCGATTCCTACCCTGTTCCCAACATTCCTCATGTGTCATATGTGCTGTTTGAACTGGTAGGACTTCATGCTTCTTCTCTGCTCCTCACCACCTCTCTCTTGGTTTGGAGCTACTGCGAGCTTAGGGCCCCATGGTAGCATCTCCTCTCTTCATCATGACCTGATGGCATTGTCCAGCTGGCCCAGGTATCTGCTGGACTGCAGGGGCACAGAGCAGGCACACGTGGTGCAGCACCAGAGCAACTCGCTCCCTTTGCTTCTGTGTCTGCACATATCTCTTCAACTTGTATGACAGTGCCTTCTTTCCGCCTCAAAATCTTTGTATTCTGGCTGGGTACGTCAGACCTGAGCTGGTTTAATGTTCATGGATACTTTTTAACTTGAGGGAGGACACGTCTTAAACAAAGAAAACAAAAAAAAAAGCTGAACATGATTATATCCCTGTTAGGAAAAGCCTGGGCAACCATCCCTAGGGTAACAAGGAAAAGAGGTCACTGTAGAAATGCCGCAACCTACAGCAAGAATGGGAGGAGGGTTGAGGTATCTAAAGCGTAGGAGCTCTTGACAAGGAAAAATGAACGCTTTTTAAAGGAAAGAGAAATTGTGTCAAGGAATTCTGCCTGTTTTGTCACAGGTACTTTTCTGAAAAAACTGAAGCACTGCTACAGGAAAGGGTTCAGGGTGACACCAGCAGTGGCAACTTGCATGCCTAGGGGAAGTGATCAGTGTTAAATGCAGTTAAAGAAACTGTGTAGTGTTTTTCTTGCTGCAAATGAAAAGTTAATGCCAGTTATAAGGTAGTAGAAAGACAGGAAAGTAGCTTGTTTTAAAAGGTTTAACACATGGAGAATGAGGTGAAGACTCTAACCCAGACAGCAGCCCAGAACTGAGAGTAAAAGTGAAGTGAGGTCTAAGATCTTTTGATCTTTCATTCAGTTTTGTTTGACTAAGATATTTCAGCAGCTTAGCCTGTAGAGCAGCCTTAGGTGCAAATGTGCATAAGTCTTTATTGATTTTTGAGGAAATGTTCTTGTGAATATACTCACTAAAGAATGCATGCTTGAAAATCATTGCTTCATTCAGTTAGTGCCTATTTCTTAAAGTATAGAGAAATTACATATCAGGAATACCAAGAATGTAAAATGGATGTATGTGGCACGAGAGGAAAGACAGTTGAGGTGGAGGTCAGGGTCTGGGGTAAAGAGGCAGAGAACTGTGTGTGCCAAAGGAGCTCCTGAATGGAACTGTGCCAGGAAAGACGCTGGAGAATTTACACTGTACAGACACAGATGATCTTTCTTTCTGCCCACAGTTAGTCTGTTAACAGCTTGCAAGATCACAGTAGACATGAGGAAAAAATAATTTTAAAGGATCCCAGAAACACTGAGTTGAAAGCAAGGAAGTGAATGTTTATGAGATACATTTATGAGAATAT
The DNA here is from genome assembly GCA_037013685.1 of Acridotheres tristis. NCBI lineage: Eukaryota > Metazoa > Chordata > Aves > Passeriformes > Sturnidae > Acridotheres > Acridotheres tristis. The sequence continues at coordinate 90,199,471 of CM072886.1, forward strand.
TAACTGTTGGCAACGTAGGCATCCCTTTCAAGTTGAATGGGAGGAATAGGGTTTAAAATTATAAGGAACCTTTTAAAAATTAATGCCAAGATACAGCCTAATGGGAGCAACAGGGTACTGAAAAATATTCCTGAGAGTAGTGGTTGCATCCTTGTTTCATGTGTGTAAATTAAAAATGGTATTTAGTAGGAATGATAAAGAAGACAGGTGAAAAATGCACTCAAGCGCATTTGTCAACAATTTATTTACTATTTTATTTACTAATTTATTTACTATTAATTGGTCAAATAATGAAGTCCTAGTGAAATATTTTTCATGTTTTATTTCCTTTAGTCTGGAAATATTGACTGCATAAGGAAAATTGAAATAAGAGATAATTACTTATGGAAAAATGCCTGCAGTCTCTGCCTGTATAGCCATTATATTGTCTGTATGGACTTTATAAATACACATAGTGTATGGTGATCAGAAAATTTCTTTTCCAGAAAAGGAAAATATTGCTAAGAGCTGTAGAAGATACTGATACTATCATTTCAACCTTTTTCTTAATTTTTCTTGTACTGATCTGTAGTAGTGGCATTGGAGAATGGAGATTTAATATACAATGCTGGAAAAAGCAACAAACCTATAGGTTATTAATTGTAAAAAATATATGGAATAGTTGAAACTATTTGGCTCCCATACTTCACAACAGAGGAAAAAACAGGCCATCTTCTTTTAAAAGACTTTATAACTTTTCATATTCATATGTGTATAATTTTCCAGATACATGCTTTTTTTCCTCAGCAGAATTACCACATCTGATACTGTGAGCCTGAGGACAGGCAGCAAAAACTCACCAAAGGCTACACCTTGTAGCTGCCACTTTGTGCTGTAACTTGTTATAAAAGATTTCCTGTAAATGCTTACTTTTCTGACATATTCAAGTTAGCCTTTTGACTTAAATGTTTCAGGATCTGTGTTACTCATGTTCTACAAGAAATGGCTCTGCTAAAAATCATTTATGTACATACTCGTGCACCCCTACTACAAAGCATTCTGTTGAGATCTCCACCACCTAGGAAGCATTTAAAACTGCTTTTTAATTTTAATAAATGGTGTCACTCACTATATGTTAATAGATGGTTTCACTTGAACATTTTGAATGATTCACACAGAAACTGAGTTAGAAGAATGAGAAATCAGAGATCATTTTGGTGTCAAAAATCAATTTCTTCTAAGCCTTGTGTGTGCAAAGTATGCAAATGAGCTTTGAGACTGAAATTATCTTCTACCTCCTTAGCAAAGATTAATAAAATGGATTTTAATTGGGGATTTTGCTACCCATCTAAGTAGAAAAATGTGAGCAAATGGAGGAAAAAATCTAGAAGTGAATTTTCTGAACTAGACTGATACCAATCATTGCAAATATAAACATTCACTGCCTCAGTTTTTAGTTTATCAGCATTAAAGAAACACATTAAAAAGTCATGTGCACTTCAGCATCTGGTAATCTGTGTTTTTATATTTCAGAACAATATTCCTGACATACAATCATAATAAAGCTACGTCTCATATAACTGGTAGATATTTCGTGTCTTTACTGTTCTTGGATATGCAGTATTGCATCCAATCCTATTATTTAGCACTAAAATATTATAGGCTGACTCTCATTTGTATTTCTGTTCCTTTCTAAGTGTCTGGTTGTGTAAAAGAGCTGCATATTTGGCAGGGGCTTTCATAGACATGGCAGCCTTGATGAGTTCATAATGACTTCTAGTGCCCAACATGTGAATGATGCAGAACAAAAGACAGTGGTTCATTTACTGTCATTTCCTACACTTGCCTCTGCTCATGCAATGTGGCTGTGAAACATTTTCATGTTCACAAGAATGTGTTTTGCTTGCATTTTGCAGTCATCTTCCACATGTGTAAATGGAGCAACAGGTGTAAGATTCCTGTGTTTTCAAACTTTATCCCTTCCCACAGATGAAATTGTAAAACATAATAGAAGATGAGGGTATACATGCAGACAAGAAAATGTCTGTGCTTATGTTTTTTAACATACTATGTATTAAAAATGCACACACATTTAACAAGCCCTGTCCTTTTGATATGAAGATGACTTTAGACAAAGAAAATTGTAGATGTAGAAATACTATAGTATACACTCAAATGCAGGCTTGGCATAGCACCACATAATGAATTAAATAACATAATAATTAAAAGTTGTTCATAATGCTTGTTGCAATTAGAGATTGGATTTAACTGCAGTGAGTGACATGACCAGATGACATCAAGGGAAAATAAAAGCTCTTTTGTCAATACTCTTGTTTTCTATCTTGCTACTTGTCATTATAAATTCAATATTAAGTCAAAAGTTTCTGTTTAATAGGATGCAAGATCATCTGCCCAGTACCCAGCATTTCCTGAAACCTGCATCTCAGCTGTAAATGTGAATACAGTGAATATTCACTGTATTCAGAATATTTACGAATAGTGGTCACCAGTGTATATTCAGTTCTTCCTGTCATATCTGTTCAGACCTGTAGATTTGTAGATGTTCTTCTTCTTGAATCAATGGGTGTAGTTCATGCGAAATTACTCAAAACTGAGCCCAAACAACACAGGTTTTGCTTTAGTTTCCTCTTTGGATTCAGTTGTGACTAAAGTTTTCTGCTTGTTTACTATGTGTAAATGGTATACATGATGTGTATGTATCCTCTGTCTTACCACTCTTGTGAGACTCTCCTTTCTGATATGGTCATACAAAAAACTAAAATTTCCCATCAATAAAGCATTTAAGACCACAGACAACTACAAAGTAACCCAGTTAAAGAGATTCCCTGTGAGCATTTACCATTCAGTTTTCAAGAGTTCTTTGCAGCAAATTTTGCGTCTCGGGGTGAAGGCAGAGATCTTTACTGTACCAAAGGAAGGGGGGAGAAAAAAGGAAAATTTATGGCCTTATACATTCTGTGATGAGTTGAATGAAGAAGAAAGGAGGGCATTATTTTCTTGTCTATTTTGAAAACTTGATAAATCTGAAAGGACAAACCCAAAACCCACAATGTTTCAAAAGCAGATCACCTTTCAAATGCTAATGTGATTGTAAGAATTAAGAGCAGCAAATCATGAAAATCATGGTAAAATGTGTGTGATACTTTAACATGGTTAACTGAAGTCTGGTGTGAACCACAGACTTTTGTGGTTAGTTCATATCCTTCTGGTAGAACACTTTGGGACTGGTTTGGAACATTTTAAAAGACAATGGTTAAAAGAACCCCATTAACTGCATTATGTTATTTTTTCCCAAACAGGTTAGTTTTATGAAGCAAAAAACATCCAAATTCTTCCTCATAAACATGCAGTAATATAAAAGTCCTATAAAAGGACTAGATGCTGCTTCCAGGTATGGTCTGGAGCAAAACCAATGGACAAGAGACTGTCTAAGGGGAAGCACAAGGAGAACATATCCATTTGAAATGCCCCTCTGAGAATGAATCCTCTGCTCTTTCTCCTTATTCTGCCTCAGTGATATGAATCTAGCAATGCAATTCCACCTTAAAAAGGCCAGCATTCTCAATAGATATCTTGTCAGTGCAACAGGATGTGTGCATGTGTGGGGGGTTGCCTGGGACAGAGCAGTGATTCTATACACTTTTCAGTGGAGGGGCTCAGAAATTCTGAGCAGAATGTTTTTCAGAAAATGCCAATTAATTCAGTCGTAAATGTTATGTGGGAATGTGTCAGGATTGACTATACGTTGTTTGTTTTGCTTTCAATCAAAACAAAGCATTCTGATAACATTTTTATAATCTTGTCATGACAGAATATTTGAATGTTTCATTTTGGAAGACATTTCATTCAGGATTGTGTTCAATATCATAAATTGGGGGGAAAAATAGAGCAGAATTAAACTTTTAATCTAAGTTTACCTTAGGTGAATTAAAGAAATAGTCCTACTATTTACTTTACTTCAGTTTAGGACATGTGAAATTTTAATTTGTCAGTGCTTTCCAGGGAATGAAAATTCTACTTTTATGAAAAGTATCTGACAGAAGTCTATCTCTCATTGTTTAAAAATGAAAGTTTTGCAGTTTTCAAAACAAATTAAACCTGTAGTTAAATGAGTGGATACATCCTAGAAATAATTTTTGGAGTTATCCATTAACATATTTTAAAAACGGGGTTTTTTATGTATTAAGTTACTGAAAAGATTTTTCTGAATGCCCAAACCAGTATTTGAATATTTGAGTCATTGGGCACTACTGAGAACAGCCTGGTTTTCTTCATTGCCTCCCATCAGATGTCTACACACATTTATGAGATTCTCCTCTGAATCTTCTCCAGGAAGAAGAGTCTCAGCTCTCCTTATATGAGATGCTCCAGTCCCTCAGTAATCTCCACAGCCCTTCACTGGGTTTGTTTCAGTAAGTCCATATCTCTCCAGTACTGGGGAGTCCACAACTGGGCTCACTATTTCAGACATGGCCTCAACAGCATTGGGTTGAAAAAAAGGTAACACCCTTCAGTCTGCTGGTAATGCTCTTCTTGATGCAGCCCAGAATGCTGTTGGTCACCTCTGTCACTGTGTCACTCTGTGTGTATTGCTGGCTGGCATTCAACTTGCTGTCCATGAGGATCCCAAGCTCGCTCTCTATGGAGCTGTTTCTCAGAAGCTCAGTGTGTACTGGTGCAAGGAGTTATTACTCTGCATTGGCAGAACTTTGAATTTCCCTTTTCATGTTCCTCTCTGCCCAGTTCCACCCTGTGTCAATGTTTGCTTCCTCCAGTTTTACATCTCTGAACTTGCTGAGGGTTCACTTTGCCCCATTGTCGAGGATTTTAATGAAGAGGTCAAACAATATTGGCCTCCCTCTCGACCCCTGGGGTACACCACCAGTGAGGTGCCTCCAACTGCACTTTGTGCTAGTGATCCCCCCCATGGCCTTGGCTGGTCAGCCACATTCAATCTACCTTGCTGTCAATTTACCAAATCCATACAACGTCACTCTGTCTGCAAGATTTTAGGAGTCTGTGCCAAAGATGAATAATAAAGTTGAAGCAAACAACATTCCTTGCTTTTCCCATCATCTGACAAGGTAGTCCTTTTGCTGTGGGAAGGTACCTGCTTGGTTAAGTGTGACTTTCACTAGGTAAAGTCACACTGACTTCTGATCACTTGTCCTTCATGTGTTTGGAAAAGGCTTCCAAAATTAGTTGCTCCATGATCTTTGCAGGGGTTGATGTGAGGCTGACTGGCCTGCAGTTCCCCAGATTTTCCTTCCTGTCCTTCCTGAAATAGCATTTGGTTTCTTTGAAGATAGGAGTATAGCAGATAGGAACATTTTTTTCTTATTTCCTTTGCTTTCACATTTTCCCTCCTGCTATGAACAGACACATAGTATTCCTGTATTCACTTATTCCCTTACTAGGTGGACAAGCAAGGTTATGGATTTCCTTGACATATGCACAGTCATTGCTGTAGACTCCTGCTCAAAACAGTGGGTAGATAAAGAAACAGAATACTCAGTATCCTGAAAGAGCTTTTTTCTTCACCCTGCTTCTGTTTTTAAAGTACATCCAGAGGTTATTTAACTTTTATCACAGACAAGAGAAGGAGAGCCAGAGGGCTTTTTTACTACCCAAATAAAGAAGTTCTCTGGACCCCTTGGTCTTCATGACTGAGCCTACAATTGACCTGGATTGTCTTCCAGGCTAGGCTTAAGAACTACTTTAAGAAAAGTGACTTTTACTAAATCCTGCAATGTAACTGCTCTGTCAGGAGTTCAGTGACATATGCAGACCAAAAACAACAAGGTTTTAAAATTTATGATAGACACAAGTAATAGAGAGTTTGTTGCTCCATTTAGCACTGTTGCCTACATGTTGGCTCTGAACCAATCTGTCAGCAATCTGTCCAAGGCTGAAGTCTTTGTCAATGATAGGAAACAATACGAAGATGTAGAAAACTCCTACTCATGTGGAAACTTATAAACACACAGAACTGGGACACCAGAGAAATATCTGAATAGAACTGTTGAGATAAAAGAACAACATTAAACCTCAGAGCTATGTTCAGTAACAGTGAGACATAATTTGATGGAAATTTTTGTTTAAATGGTTATGGGAAAATTAGGAAAGAAGAAAATAAGCTGAAAATAGAATTGTCGTCTTCTAGAGACCACCAGGCTAGATCAGAATAATAAAATATTCCAGATCAACTCATCTGGTACTCAAACCACATAGTTCTTTTACCCATGGGGAAATTTTAAATATGCGGACATCTGCTGGATTACAAACATTTAAACATGGTTCATTAAAGTGCAGTTCTACTCTTTAAAGCAGATAAGTTAGAGTGATCTCTAAGATCTTCATGTTTTGTGATCTCTCAAAGGTCATGCTATCGTATTATTTCTCCTTACTGGTTAAAAGGTGCTTCTGTAATACCAGTATGCAACCTTATTTCCTCAAGGTAGTCTGAATTTTCTGCTTATTTGGTACTGCCATGAGAATATTCTCTGCATGGTACATTTGCAGCCTAAACATTTCTAGACATTTTTAAGTAATCAGAAAGAAGAAAATTTTGCTGTTGGAGAGGCAGAAGGAGAAATAGAAGAGAAGAAAAAGAAGAAATGAGAAGTTTCTCATCTGGTCTTGCTATCATTGATCCTTTGGGGCTCATTTTTTCTGTACCCTTACCAGCTCTGATCAATACAAGCCATAGGGGGGACATGGCTAAAGCAGCCTCTTTGCCTCTTGCTTTTGGAAGCTGATTTCTTGTTACCTTATTCTAGAAGTCACAGTCTGAACCTGATAGTATGGAGAACTGCCACAAGCAGTTGTTCTGTGGAGAGCTGCTATACGGGGAAGGGAAGGGAAGGGAAGGGAAGGGAAGGGAAGGGAAGGGAAGGGAAGGGAAGGGAAGGACATGTTTATAAAATCACCATTTATCATCCTAGATCACATTTTTGATATATGAAGTGTATGATTTTTCTACAATCCAAAAAAGGCTCCTAAATGTTTTAAAGTATGATTAGACTATACTGCATTATCAAAAAAGAGCTATTCTGAAGAGATATATATTGTAGCAGTCTCCTTCCTTCCAGAAGGCAACAGCCACTTGCTGGGTCATTGTTGAAAGGACCTAAATTTTTCATTTAGGAATTTAGGAGTAAATAGAAGAAAGTAAACTAGCCCTTATTCTCCTGTACAATATCAGAGAAGCTGTGCTTAATTTGTTTTACAGGTTATGACAAGGATATACCTTATCTGTTGAGACATTTCTGAAATGTGTTTAATACAACACATTTTTGTTGTATTAATGAATTGCTGTCATTAAAATATAGTTTAACAACATAATCTAGTCCTACAAATGTAAGTAAACATATTGTATTGTTCCAAGCCTCAAAGCTCCACAAGAGCAGAATTCTAAGCAAAATCACATTGTTGTTAATATAACTATTAAAAAAAAAAGGTGCTTTTCTCCATCTTCATTGTGAAATATGAAAGAGTATCCAACTATATGTTGTGCCCATTCTTTGCTCCCCTCCCTGTTTTTACACAGGATGGACTGTGCCCTCACAGTGGAGAAGGCTTGCACAGCCAAGGAGTCTGCTCTCTGGAGGCTGCCTTCATCAGCTGCAGAAATTGGAGCATGCACAAGGAGACTGGGGGGTGCGGTGAGATGGAAAACCAAAGTTCCTCTTTGGATGCTGTTCAGATAATTGAATTTTATTTGTTGCAGACATGCGAGAATTCCCTAAATCAATTGTTTTATGCATGATCACTTAGAAGTTGTTCTGCTACCATTTTACACTTTTGCCTGTGGATGGCAGGGAGTCAATGGGATCCTAATGCTGGATACATAAAACGCTGCATATCATCAAGTGCTCTTAAAAACCCAACTATGAGGCATCCCAAAATGGACATCCATATTTACTGAATATTTTTTTCTTTAATTGCCCTTTGTTTCTGCTGTAGCTCTGCAGCCTGGGGATAGCCAACCTTGTGTCTTCACAGGGACGCTACAAACATAAATTAGTTGACATTTTCAAATAACTTTCATTCAGAAGCTGCAGTGATGAATGCCGTTAGTGAGCTTATGGAAAATTAATTGCAAAATGTTGCAGATTTCCTCACTGACTGACTCCGTTTTGAACTGAGGTAGGAATCCTGAAGAAAAGATGGTACAAAATTAATTATCTCACCAAGTGCTATATGAAAACACAATGGGAGTCAGTTAAAATTGCACAGCAATTTTAATTCCTACATTACATACTTCCTAAAAAGTTTACTTTGCAAACTTATTATTCTCCTAATGCAGATATTTGGTGGTTTACAGCACAATGTAAGCATTCTTATAATGCTTTATATGAAGGAATTTATACTGAATATAATACATATAGAATAAATTATATATAATAAAGTTAAAATTTGGAGATCGAATGTGTTAAAGCAAACATACAGAGAAGAGAGCTGAAATGATTTAATGAAAAAAAACTTTACCCTCAGTTTTATTTTATTTACCTGACATACAGAATCTTATATTCCACAGAGAATGAGAATTCTACCTTAATTTTGTACTGTCTTTGTTCATCAAGCTCAGCCCTCCTTGTGACTCCAGTTCAACAGAGAACTTGGTACATGGTAACATTTAATAACTAAGGAAGCCAGTCAAATTTAATGATGCCACTAATGGATGTAAAAATCAAACATGTGCCTAAACACTGTGTTCTGGACATTACTTAACACTACACAGAGTGCTTGATTAATATGCAAAATTTCAGTCAAATATAAAATGGAAGAGCTTTTACATGTGTAAAGCTTTGATAAGAAGAGGTAAAATTGCAAAGCTGACACGTAAGGTACACAATATAGGAAGATAAATAAATGAGTATTCTATTTGTAACAAATCCCATCCCTGTGGGTGATGTACTACTGGAACTTCGCATCTGAAAAGAAGCAAGAGTGATACACTGAGCTAAAGCTGAATCTGCTTTTTAAGAAAGACATTGATTCCACTCCCACCTGTTCTCAGAGTTTGATTTCAATCTCCAGGAATACAGAGCACTTCAAATCCAGTAAGGTTATTTTTTAAAATGAAAAACATTGTATCATTGTGTCATACACACCAAAACAGATGCAGAAGTTAGGGAGACTGTTGTTTGGGTTTTTTTTGTTGGTTTGGGTTTTTTTTTGTTTGTTTTGTTTTTGTTTGTTTTTTCTGCTGAAATGCTATCATGCCACAAAAAAATCATATAGATTTCATCTGCACAGAAGATGAATGTTCTAGCATGCAGAAAATTTTCCATGTTGCTATGACACAGCCAGGGGCACAAAGGTAGCTCTGTTACACCTGTGTGTCCAGTGTTGCTTCTGGCATGTCCCTTGCTATAAAGTCCAGAAACTCCCCTTCAGTGCTTTTTTATAGAGCTACACTTCAGCTTAGCTCTGATTTGTTTCCCACTAATGCGTTTTCCTTTCAGGATTTTCTTTGAAATTTGACCTTTATCTATCTATCTATCTATCTATCTATCTATCTATCTATCTATCTATCTATCTATCTATCTATCTATCTATTTTTAAATTAATAACATACAAAGCAACAATGCTTGAACTCTGGCAACTCTTAGCACTCAATTAGAAATACATCCTATTCAATACCAGCATTGTTCAGAAGTATTTCCTTACAAGGAATGTGTACCAGTGATGGATTTCCACATTTTTTCCAATGTGCCAACACTGCACCTTCTAAGATATCAGCACCTTGGTCCTGTGCTACAGTGTTCTTCAGTTATAAGGTTTTTAGATGCAATTTTTTCATGGAGTCTTTTGCTCTTTTGGGATGTGATGTGTTATAGTTATCTTCCTCAGAAAGTATTTTTTTAATATTGTGGGTTGGTTTAGCAGCTCTTGACACCGTTTACCCATTGCTTGCTTTATTTCTTTTCTGTTCAAGAAATCCTTCCTTGCTTATGTTAGTATATTTCTAAACTTGCCTGCTGAAATCCAATTATTTCTCCATCAATACCCACTTCAATATGCTTAAAAGTACTACGTGCATACTTCCTTTTCTCTTGTTTCATGTGTTTCATGCTGCTTTTTATGCTCTCTGTCTTTCATTACGTATAGGATTTTTGCCTGTTCTTGTCATTTTTGGAGGTATTTTGGAGAAAGTTACTGGTTTTTGTTTTGTATTTTTTCTTTCCCTTCATTCTACTTATTCTTCTCCAGATTTCTATATGGCTTATATTTAAACCAGATACTATTCTGACAGTTTTTGTGCTGCCACATGAAGAAAAGCTATAGAAACAATGTTTTTTGGTAGACCTTAGCTTTAGTACCCAAATATTGTTCTTGAGGTAAATTTGAATTTTCTTTAACAATATGTCTGCTCATCCAGTAACTGTCTCATTGCAGATGCAGTTTTGCTTCTGAATTCAAACATGTATTTATGAACCATGTTTTCATTTTTAATACCTTACGAGGGCTGTGATTTCAAGGTATTGTTGCTATTTAATCCTGTCTGTTTTCTTCATGAATTAATAGTTTCTTGTTATGTATTTAATTACCATTTAATTTGTAAGTTCTTTTCCAACCACTTTATGAAGCCCCCTTTCTTTTGTTAATTGCTTTGTAATGAGAAGCATGGGAAAGAAAACATAAAGGTCATCATGCAGTTGAAAAATGTTCTTGACACATCTTGGCCTCTTTTATGACTGCTGGACTGTTGCCATTTGCTTCGGGGGTGGTGTGAACAGGGTCTGGAGGGTAATGTTCCTCTCTCATCATTGCAGCATGAATACACCTCCAAGTCAAAAGACTAATGTCTGATATGTGTGCTTTTTTATTCTCTCAAATAGCCACAATCAAAAACCAGGCTCTAAATGTATTCATTTCATTGCATGACATGTTTTACAAATTCTGGTTGTTGTGAACAAAGCGTGAGCTTTTAGTGCTTGCCTGGCTCTCTGTAAATTCCCATTTAATTTCAGCACATGAGTTGATAGTTCTGGTGGTGGTGAGCAGCAAAGACACAAGAGGAGCTGAGGCCTTGGAGAGAAAAACATTCTTCTGGATAACCCAGGAGGAGATCAGGCAAATTTTAAAAGAGATTCACAAAAGCCCAGTGTTTCCAAACAGACAGCAGTTTTCAGAAGGAGCTCGGTATGTACAACTTGCACAACTGAACATGTCAGTATTTAGGGGAATGTAATCCTTTAAGTGCAGAGTGAAAGATAGTTCTTGGCTGTACACCCTGCTGATGATTTTCTTTTAATTTTATTCCATAATAATAATTCTGGAGTTGATTCTCACATTTAAAGTTATGAGAACAGGATGGGGGCACAGTATTCCAAACTTGTGGACATCTGTAGCCCTGCCAATTTCAGTAGGGCCACAAGAATTTATAAAGTATAATCTGGAGCAAAATGTTTTAATTGTGCATGAAATTCACACAGCATGACCAGAGATCTGTTAAAAGAATATTAATGAGGAATTCATGATTTTCTAAAATTAATGTGAATATAGAAGATGTTGGGTAGGTTTTCATACAGCAAAGATAAACTAAGTGGGACATCACCCACTAGCTACTTATGATACTTGATTGGCCACTTAAAACTTCAGCTTTCATCCAGATGTATCCAATTATCCTTTTTTTTTTTTTTAAGGTTAAAAAATGTATGTTTGTCAGGCTTTCTGAGCTATACTTACTACCTTCCATAAATATTCAACTCTAATATGATGACTTATTTTTAAAAATGGCTTGCAGCACATCTAGTAAAGTATTATTCTTGGGTTTGGAATAATGACTGGCTTAAGAGTAATTTAGCAGACATAAATAAAAATGATAAATTAATATGGTTCTGCTTTTCAAAGGACTCAAGCGTCCTGCTTGTTTCAGGCTTTAGTAAGTTATCATTCATAAGTTTGTTTTGAAGTTCATTTAAGTATTTTTAAAAAACCCCAAAAAGCTATATTAAGAATGATTTTATGCATGTTGTGGCTTAGGAACAAATCTGATTTAAAATACTTTTTCATGGCTATTGGAAAGGACCTTCTATGCCCTCCTTGGAGAAGCCAATCTTTCATCTGGAATTTAATTATTCAAACAAACAAAAAAACAAACAAACAAAGCTTTATTTTGGGTGAGTTAGAATGTTGCTCCATGATATAGTCAGAAAAATGTTCTCAAACAACCATGACAGAAAAACATAATTATGCTCACAAACAGAGTTGTTAGAGATGAATGAGCAATGAGTGGACAGAATATGTTGCTTGATAAATTTAGCTCTGCCTCTGACTGCCGCTTGTTTGTGAGCTGCTTTGGTCTTCCTTGAATCCGTTTGTTACTCTAAATTAGCCTCCAGTCATGGTGGCAGCTCCTGTGTGTTCCCACGGCCCTGGGAGCTATGCCAAACGTGTTCTGAGGCAAGCAGAGCCTTCTGAGCAGGCTGGAGGGGATGGGCCAGAGTCAGGATCCGGTTGTCTTTGGGCAAAGCCTGAATATTCATCTCCTTTTGATATAGAGCCAAATAAATATTACTGGTGTATGACAATACAGATACATTACCCAGGTATAGAAAACAGACTGAGAACATGGAGCGTCTTGATCTCATCAAAGGGAAAAATCGCACCCAAATATGGTGGAGCAACTATCTCTAAAGCACATCCTAATCTCAGCAGAATGGAAAAGGAATGGAACCTCTGAGTATGAAAATCTGGTGGTGCAGTTACTGCCCTTGATACAAGCTGTGAGCAAACTTGCTACCAGCATGTGTGCTCTCACTGGGGAAACATAAATTGAGTCTATAGAGAACTTGAAAGAGCCCATACCAGCTCTCAGCACTGACATTGAAATTATCCTTACACTAAGGCACTAGAGTAAGAAAATAGGAAAGAACTCTACCTGTAACACAGCTGCTTACAGTGGGATCAGAATAACCAGCTCATTGTACTCACAATAGTATTTGCAAGAATATGCTAATATTCAGAAATTGAATTCTTACCTATTAGATCAACCACAACCTTAAGAAAACAGATTAACACATAACCTAAGGGAACCCAATTGTGATTCAGGCCACTGTTGTGCAAGAGAGAAAAAGGACATGTCTTTAAAGGACATGAAAATAAGAGACAAGGCACAGCTAAAACAGAGAATCCAAAACAGGCAGGAAGCACATAATGATGTTGGTCACTAAGAGCTGGCTTTAAAAAAGTATTGATTGAAGTATACGACAGCACTGATATTGTAGCTCTGTTATAAGATATGCAGTCATATTAAGAAAACAGTTTTAATGAGTATCATTGTGGTGAAGTGCATAGAGACAGTTTCAGAGACATTTTCTAGGCAGCAGAACCACTTGTGAAAGTGGTTAATATTTTTTAAAAGAACATAAGAAAGCAACCAGATAACAAAAGTATAACAAAATTTCCAACGAAATATTAAAACATAAGAAGGTGTAAATTAAGTCTAAGTTATTTCTATGTCAGGAATTCTTAAAAAATACAGTTAATGCAAAGTAGTATTTTAGTAGGTACAGGAACTTTTTACCTCACCTATCTGATTTTTACAGTTTTATATATGCTTAAGAGTAAGAAATTATTTTAGTAAGAAAATATGAAGGCATTACAGCAAAACAATTTTATTGTGGCTCAAATATTTTCAGTTTGTAAACTGCTTGAGAAAAGATGGAAATACATCATGTTGCAAGAAGATATGGGATGATATAGCTCAAGAGAGTACTGTGGTCACAATTAATATTTTGGATTCCCAGGAAAAGTACTAAACTTTATCTTTGCAGAATGCAACAAGGGAATGAGATCTCTGCCTAATTTGTTATGAAGTGATGCTACTCAGAGTCTACAGCTGACCAAAAGGAGGTTGTACTGAAGAGGTTATTGGCCTCTTCCCTGAAGTAACAAGCGATGGGACAAGAGAAAATGTCCTCGAGTTGCATCAGGAGAGATTCAGAATGGATATTATGAAAGCTTTATTCACTGGAATAATTCACTGGAAGGGGTGTCAAACGTTGGACTAGGCTGTCCAGGGAAGTGGTGGAGTCACCCTCTTTGGAAGTATTGAAAAGATGTGGGTGTGGCACTGAGACACAAGGTTTAGTTGTGGACTTGGCAGTGCTAGAGGAACAGTTGGCCTTCATGATCTTAACCATCTTTTCCAACTTAAATGATTCTATGCCATGATAATGTAGGAATTATAATGGGAAGGGGAGAAGTGCCATGGTAATTGCAAAAATCTGTCCTTGTTTTAGGTCACCTTTATTGACTTCTAATTTGTGCAGATACATGCTGGTGGTCAATTTACCACGAATTAGACAAAAAACAGCCTACAAACGACTGTTTAAAAGCTGTGCTGGAAGTGGCAAGAAACTCTAAATAAATCTAAAACTATGAGGGGATGCTGAGCAAGCTTGCTTAGTAATCATCTGATAATACCAAGAAATCAAACAGTGTAATACTTGGAAACATTTCTTGCTAATAATGCCTTGTGAATGATGTGCAGCAGAAGCATGATTTTCTATTTCTCTAATGAGCATATTTAGGCACCAACAACCACTGGGGAGAAGCAATGCTGCATGTCTGTATCTGGGTCTACACATTTTTATGAGGATGTATGATGAACACATATGATAAGGATGAGAAACATCAGGTGTTGAGACTCACTTTTTGGTGAGGAAAGAGAGCTGATATATAAAAATAGATCTTTGATAAAGATTTCAGGGGGGTTAATGAAGATTAATACCTGTGAAAGTAATGATTTCTGACCATTTATGTGGGCTGAAGTGCTGTGGTGTTAGAATAAAAGCTGATTGAATATCTCGTGGTGGGCTTCTAATGTGTTTTTTAAATGAGTGGCTCACCACAGTGAAAAAGTACAGCACAGAGTGAACATAGACTGAAGAGTTTAATGTAAAATACCTGCAACAGGAAGAATGTGACTATGGCAAGTTGTTAGAGTGCTTCAGGATGCCTAACATCCTTTCTGTTTCCTTGTCAGCCCTGGTTGTTATTCTTTTAAAATATGTGATATGAAGAATTTAATAACATTTCTGCTCCTAGATGCAGACGAAGCTAATGGAAGAAGATGACAGTGGTTATATCCAGCTAAGAAAAAATCTCAGAACCATAATACTTGCATGTATGTCCAGTATCTGCTCACTAAAACTGCTCTTAAATTTTTACTGAATTTGCTATTTTGCAAAGCAAGTTCCTAGAGCACACTTGTCATGAATAGATGTGAAGAACAGACCCCACAGGGTCATACAAGATAAAGTGAATGGAGTTTTCTCTCTTAGATATTTGCACTATTTTACTTCTTTTGATCTAATTTGTTTTTTATTTTTCTCTCTCTTTCTGGGCCTTGAACTTCACTTACTGTGTATGGAGGTTAGAACTTCTTGATAAATCCGATTAATTTGTAACCAGTTGGCATCTACGGAACACACACTACATCTTTACATAAAACCCCTTCTGAAATAGTTGTTGCATATATAACAACAGTCAGTGTTTGAATGTGCATTTTTTGGTAGGACCATTGTGCACAAACAGAAACAAGATCTATTAGAATTACATTTCCATTAATTTTTAACTTTTTAAAAATTAAAATATATCCAATGGCTTAGTCCCAATTCCAGATGTCTATCTGAGCCAGGCAAACCATGAGATTTCTGAATCACTGAAAAACTAGTTAATTGACTGTAAACTCACAGTACTTTTTGTGATATGATTGCAGGTTAATCTGAGGGAAGAGACTCTGGAAAAAAGGACTCACACGATTTGGGATAAGAGATGACAAGCGGCCAAGAATGTTTGCTGTAGATACAAGGACATCTACTTGTAGAAGATGGTGGAACATGGATGACATGGATACAGTTCAGCTTAGAATTCAACTATAAGAAATCATTTGAAGCCAATGAGTTTGTACATGAAACAAAGAAAGAACCAGTAAAGTCCATGTGAAAGAATCTTTCATACCCTCTCTGTTTTAATGCAGTAACAAGAAATATTTGTATTTTTATTTCTTAAAAGAGCTATTTTTCAGGCAAATATTTCTTGATTTCTTTTGATGTCAGAATACATAATTTGAAATTAAAGATCCACTAACTTTTCACTGAAAAGACAAAACAATTAAATTATTAAAATGATATTTAACTGTTAATGTATGCTGTTATATTTACTACATAGGTACTATTACATTTAAATAATATTTTTAATCTGTATTTTCCCTGGTGGCATATTTTTCATACATCTGGTATTAATACACTTGTGTGAGAATTTTCTTAAGGATTCTCAAAATTCTATTCCCTGTGGTTAACCCCCATATTGTGGATAAAATAAGCAATATATCATTTACCAGACACACTGAGTAGCTGTAATTCATGGGATTCAGAGTTCATCTTATTATTTGAACAATGGTAGCTATCACTAGGCTTCATATTGCTTCCTCAGTACTATGATGTTCCACTCTTTATAGCACATCAAATTTCCTTGGTGTTTGCAGTTCTGTAAAGCTGTCTGCTAGACAAAGTGAAAGGAGGAGTAAGAAAGCCATGTTTATAAAGTCAGGGTTCAGGGCAAACCTTAGATCATCTTTTCACAGGCAAAAATAGTACCTATAATTCAAAAGAACTACATCAGAATAATTAAGATCAGAGAATGACCCTTCAGGACACATCCTGGTGACTCTTTCTCTGACCTTTTGTACAGCTCTGTAGCAGAAATGGGGCAGGGAGATACTCCCGAGGGGTTACACAGAGATCCTCATGACATGAAGGATATGTGGGTGCCATTAAACTGATGCATCAGTTCTGTCTCTGCATTTCCACCCAAGGGATGTCTGAGCTTGGCTGGGATCAATGGCAAGTGCTGGCGAGCATGATAGGAACTGCTGTGTGAGAGAAAGCCCTATAAAAGAACAAATAAATTATGGGTATAACCTAGTCATATAAAATACTCCCAGACACATGTGGAACCAGGAGGTTTGTGTAACTTTCTGTAACCTCTGGCTGGAAATGGCACAGATCTTTCCATAGGGGGAAAAATATGGCCCTTCTGAAATAATGGTTGAGTGCTACCACACAGATTTTCTGTTCTGGTGTGGGGCCTGATAAGGCTTCCAGTGTTTGCCTAAAGTTTCAGGACTGGCACTACTTGTCCCCTTTTGGGGGGGAAAGGAAGAAAAAGAATTATATGGCTGCTTCAAAAGCTTTTGCTGACTTGAGAATCACTTAATTCAGCTCTTTATTGACTCTTGCTAAGGAAACAGATCGACAGGGCTTTCACCAGAATAATTTAGGGGAGAGTTACGTGTGGCAAGAAGAACAGCATTTTCAAAATTGTTCTGGCTCTGCAGTGAAATAGCCATGGGACCTGGTCGTCAATTTATTGGAGCAGGGATTTGTTTTCTGGGTATGCATAGCAAAAAGGAAACTTCACCCCTTTCTTTTCTCAAAATCTTGGTCCTATTTTGATAATGGCATTAATAAAGAAGGCCAGGAAAGAGCAGAGTTGTGAAGAAAAATCTACTTTATCACCATAATTTCTCAGCAGTGCTCATATTGATGCCACTACTTAGGGAGAACATTTTGGACCTCAAAAGGCACATCAGAACACTTCATTGGCCAAAATGGAGGATGCTGGTTATCCCACACTGCAGTGTGTGAGTGTTGCTCAGTCACCACTTTTTGTTCCCAAGGAGGTAACACATCTGGGTAGGATGTGGATCTTCACTTTCTCCACTGAAAGTCATGTAGCTAGAGCGACCTGAAAATGCTGTTTGTTACCAAATTATTAATAGTTTTTGTGTCTGAATCTTGCAGCTTTGCAAAGCTCCCTGTAGATGAGTACAGATTATTGCTAGTCCAGGTATATCCTGAAATTCAATGAGGCTTGGTCGCTTTGAAATTATATCACTCTCAAGTAGAGCATGGCCAGATTTCCTTTGATTTCAAACAGCTGTAATTTTTCCATACATATTAACATTGATGGTGTGCAGTAAGTCTCAGGAGTTTCCTGGAAGCTGGCAAATATTTTCTATGTCAGTAACGTGAACCAAGAGATGTCTAGTGTTGCTAAGCTGAGTGAAATGCTTTTTACTGCTTTCTTTGTACAGAGAATAAATAAAAATATTTGTTAAACCTAGGTTGTTTTAACTTAAAAGGTATCAACTCGATATTGATGTTTTCCAAACAGAAACTAATTTTTTTAATTCAAAAAATTCAATCTTAGAAGCTAATTACTTTTAATAGTGAAATAGATGAAAAATTATTTAAAAATTAAATGAACCCACAACAAACAAAAAACCCCCACCCAAGTTTAACAATTTCATTTGGAATGGAACAGCTTTCGGTCTTTTATTTTACTGTGGAAAAAATAGCCAATGGCTGATTGTCAAATAGCATAAGTCAGATGTTTGTGCTGCCCTAGTTATAATCACCTTTCAGTTCTGTGACAATTGAAGACAATTTACATGTTTGATGCTCTTTTTCTTATGGCTCATTTTTACTGAGAAAATAAATATAACCCATGTCCTCAAACTGTGCATTTTTTAAATAATGAGAAAGATGCTTACTTGCAAGTATAAAAGCTTGAAATTGTGAACAAAAGTGGTATTTTTAGCCATGACACAAGGTTTGCTGTGGAAGGCTGTGTGCATCCATGAAAGTGATTAATGCTCAGTCCTGGCTGCAAAGGGATAAAAACATTCTTTGACATTTTCTATCTTACATCATGCTGTGTTCACCCTTTTTCATAAGCAAATCTTTGCAAAAGAGACAACTACCTGTACCTGCTTTCCCCATCTAATACAATTTTCCAGAGCTTCATGTGAAAAAAAGTAATTTTCTCTACCTCTAGTTTGCAGAGTAGCAGCAGCAATTGATGTTAGTGTTGTAGTTCTTAATGCTAGCTTGCCGGCCTTATTTTTCAAAAATTGCTGAGGTGCTATCTAAATTTTAAAATACTTGAATTTTACTTACAATATCCTTAGAGCATTGATTTCTTTTCAGTATAAATATTTGCATTAATTCAAACTTCAATAAAAAAAGAAGAAATTTCCCTCCCCCTTTTCTAAGGAGCACTTAAGGAAATGTGTTTAGAAATGCCATACTGAAAGTTTTCACCCTTTGAATTGCACACTGTCCAGTCCTGCTCTTTGTGGTTCCTGGAGCTTCCAGTTGAGATCTGGGTCTTACTCCTGCAAGCACTCACTGTACATAATCAGAAGCAATCCTGTTTCCAAGACCTTCAAGGCAAATGAAGCAAGACAGGAAAAATAAGCACCAGTGTTCCTGCTTTTTCCAGCTGGGCACTAAGGGACTGAGTGATTAGGATACTTGCCCAGTGTCAGTAAAGTTTATTGCAGTAACAGGAATTGAACATATGTCTTCATTTTCCCAGGCTCCTGCTTTAAATAGAGACCCTCTTTCCTTCTGTGAAACCTTATTCTGTCTGAAATGCTGTATTCAAAATTCATAATGGTTGAACCTGAATATTTGAACATATGTTTTTCAAATTTGTTATATTTTTGCAAACTTCAAAATAATTTGCTACTATTGTGTCTTCAAAGGCAATTAAATAGTCTGGGCCAAGATGTCAGGCCACAGTTTCAAAAACTTTTGCCAGCAAAAATATCTTTCTTGTGCAAACAAATCAATATTTATGTGTCCTAGCTGGACATTTGCATGAACAAATATGAGTTTTGCCTGGGCAAACAGTGATGTATGAAGACTCCATTGGCATGTCTCAGGTTTAACTAAACATGTTTTCTTGCAATATGTAAAGTGTCCATTTTGAAAGTGTAGTCTTTTATTACATAAGGAGAATGATGAATTTCATATTAGTAAAATTTGGAGAAATCAATACTAATGGGACAGAGAAGAAATGTTTGAGTCAATATTTTCTACTAATTTTTTTTAAGTTTAGCAATTTTTCCTCTTAGAAGAGGAAGATTATTATTTTCTTCTTCTGCAGGGTACTCCTTATATTCACCATAATTTCTAGATGCAAGTTCTCCTACACAAATCATTAATTCAATGTCTATTTAGATTCCTGGTTTTGAATGACATGCTTTGGTTCAGGGCAATAAATCAACAACTTTTGAGGGGGCAGGGAAGGGAGAAAAATCCTGTGATTTTAATTTCCACAGAAGGGCTGTTTGTGTTCTTTTGCAGAGGATTTGTCTTGGTTATCCTTGTTGGCTATAACTGCCCACTAACATAAAATAAAAGATCCTAACTTGAGAACTGGAGACTGTCTAAAGTTTATGGAATTTAAATACATTTAAATAAATATCATCTCATCTGAAGTGCAAGTCTCCTGTCCAGACTGGGAGGTCTTGTTTCCTTCACTCCTTCTAGAGCCCTGGAATTCAATCCAGAAAAAGAAGTAGGTCCAAATTTAAAACTGCAATCCAAAAAACCTCTGCTTACTTGCTACCAACTCATAGGACTGTCTATAAACTCGATGGTGTGATTTATTTTTTTTCTTCAGGCATTCTTAGGTACCTGAAACATGTGCCTCTCCTTTAGATCATCTTATGAAATCCTTTTTCTGCCACTCCCTTCAGTAGAGGGCTGTGAGAGACAAAGGGATGGTCTATCTTACAGACTAGATTATTTCTATAAAGAGTCAAAAATCTGGATCAATTCCTTCCTTGACTCATTCCTTTCCTTTGAAAATTCAGTTGAACCAAACCTTCCACTGATCCCAGCCAATAATGGAGGAGAAGCCTCACATTTTTTTATTTGCTATTGCAGACAGCACCAGTGATGTTTCCCAACTTTTAGCCAACTGCAGAGGTGTTCCACCAGCTTCACTGAAAATGTGTTGATAGTGATACTGCAGTCCCTGTGGTCATGCACAGTACAGTCATACCCTTGAGACCATTGCACCCCTGCTATCATCTCCAGTTCCCTTTGTGTTAGCTGGCAACAGGGACCTTCAATGTATTCCCCTCTTTCTTGTGGTCCACCAGGACAAGGGTAAAACAAAGCCAGATTGGCCCACTTTTGGGAACCTTCTTGAAACAACCACAGCAGGGGTTTGTTTTCAAGAATGTTGAGCAGCATAAGCTAGCCTGGCGTCAAGAGTATTCTTACACAAGATTTCTTTCACACAATAATTTTACCTTTGCTGAGAGAATCCATTCCCCTTCCTATCTTTTGTTGTTACATAATTGTCACAGGAAGAGTGTGAGCTTCAGGCAAGGTGTGCCTTAGCCTCAGGTTTTGGCAACAGTTCAAATTTCAGGAACCACTCTGGCCTGCACATTCTAAGGATGACAGATCAGGTCTATTTATAAAACGAGTTATTTATTAAACAAACAAGAGATAACAGATGAAAGATCATAATCAGAATTGCTCACCACACAGTAAAAAACGAAAAAGAACTACTAGTAGATTACAGCATAACATAAAATAGTGTATGATATCAAGATACCTATATTAAAGCTAGCAAAAGAAATAGTATTGATCAGGAGTTGAATGTAACTTATCACTGAAATGATGATAACATGCATAGATTCCTTCACTTAATCCCTGGGGAGTAACCACAAAGCAGGTGTCCTTACTCATGGGAGAAACTCCACATATTTCCAGGGAAACATATAGAAGATTTCTGCTTTATGAAAATTTGGTGCAAAGTAAGTGTCTGTCATGTCTGTCTTAAAAATCTTAGAGGGGAGGGCAACAAGAAACGAGGGATGGGACAACAAAAATAACGGGGGGCGAGGTCCTCCAAGAAATGTGGTCAGCACGGGAGTCATCATCATAATTGGCTGAATTAAATGAGATGATACTCATCGTATAAAAAGCTAAAGGTAAAAAAAACCGACGGCAGATATAAGATATTTTCCAATCTCACACA
Source organism: Acridotheres tristis (assembly GCA_037013685.1). Taxonomy (NCBI): domain Eukaryota; kingdom Metazoa; phylum Chordata; class Aves; order Passeriformes; family Sturnidae; genus Acridotheres; species Acridotheres tristis. The sequence goes on from CM072886.1 coordinate 90,221,338, forward strand.
GTGGGCGGGGGGTCCTCTGGTGGAAACAAAGTTAAGGGGGCTACCTCTCCAGAATAGACGCAAGGGATCACAACCCCTCAAGGTCGAAAAAAACATACCAAAGAGGCAAATCCAAAAGAAAAAGAAAACAAGAAAACGGCGCAACAAGAATAGAAACAGGAAAATGAAGGAAAGGAACGGAAAAGGCGTAGAGAAGGACAAAATTTATAAGTTATAAAATGTGAACCAGGAACAAGCAGACAGGAGTTTTAATTTTTTTTTTTGTACTTGTCAAAACTGGGGGTTTTTTTTCCCAAAAAAGAAAGAAAGAAAGAAAGAAAGAAAGAAAGAAAAGAAAACCACAAATGTGACTACTTGCTCTTTCAGAATGATTATGGTTTTTGTGCAAGAAATTATGTCCCCTGTACAAAAATTGTCTTCAATTCTTCCATCTCCACAACAGTCAGAAATTTAGCTCAGCTTCAGTGTAATTCTTCCTCTCCTTGGGAAGGTAACCTCACAGGTAAAGAGAGATGCCTTATCCGTTACTAAAATCTGTACTCACAGCAATGATAGAAAGAAAAAGGAGAGAGCATAGGTGAGAAGAAGAGAAGTATACCATAAATATTGTCTGTGATGAACATCTTCAAGTAAAATAAGCAGCCTGATCTAGTTGAATAAATAGCCTGATGTAGTCTCCGCTCGTTGGAGAGAGGGTGACTGAAGTAGATGACTTTTAAAGGTCTCTTCCAAACTAAACTCTGTTATGATTCTATAAAAGTACTATGCAGAGTCAGGTCTGAAATGGTCACAGCAAATCTTGGAAGCAATGAGGCAGTGGGCTCAGAAATCAGTCTGCCCTTCCTTATGTTTATCAAAATCAGAAATCCATGTTTGTGTTGGATATCTAGGATCCTTACTGTTTATACAGAGAATAAACCACCCCTGGAAGATGAATCATTTAATCCTGAAGTAGGTTGTGTATAAGATAAGTGAACCATCATTTGGAGAGGTTTGTTACACTTCAGTGACCTCAAGACAGCTGAAGATGACTGCCATTACTCATAATACTGAATTGTCTGAAGCCAGGTGACATGAACTCTATATCCAGCATTCTAAAGAACCTATCAGCTCTTCTGAGTCCCATCATTAACAAAACAAGCAGAGCTGAGTTGATTTCTTACCTGACGCAGAGTACCAAGGTCCCACTGCCAAGGTTGCAATGACTCACAGTCTCCCTTATCGAGGTGAAGATCTGTCTGTGATGTTTTACATCTTAGTACATGGAATCATATTCCTCTCACCTCACTACAGCTGACTTTGTCATCCATGCTGGCACTGGAAAGCAATGAGAACTATTAGCATGGGATCCACTTGACCTATCTTAAAAGTTTGCTTAAGGTGAAGAACAGCATCTCCATAGTTTGTTTTAATTAGACTGACTAGATGCCCATTGACTCTAAGAACAATTTACAGTGATTAAGTCCTGTGTAAATGTTCTCATTGTACATTTCAACCACCTGGCAAATCGTGTTCCGAAGACATGAAGTGGTTGATTCCACCTTAACTTATCAAAGTTTTAGAGGAAACTTAGAGAATCCAAAGATTTGTAGAAAATAGCTGTTATTTTGCTTGGTGTTCCTACTTCTGACCTGTTTTGCTCCTCATACTGCTGCCATTGCCACTTTCCATTGGAGTAACATGGAACATATGTGTCAGGGCATACAGAGCAGAGCGGGGCACATTACTTCTCCCAGGAAGCTTGGTTCTGGTTTCCCAAGGCTGTGCTCTCCTCAGGCATCAGTGGTGCATCAATTGCAGAAAGCACTCAGCATGCCTGAAAAGCAAGTTATTTTGACTTAGGTGTTTTCCATGCAGTTTGAATGCTCTTGTTCCAGGCTTTAGCTGTGAAGGAAGGGTGGTTGTGACACTGGGCTTTGTGTTGGAACATAAAGTAAAGAAAACACTCCCATTTTTATTACCCAGAATGAAGGATTCTCTCTTTTCCCTCCTAACTGCTACTCAGATTTTAGAAGAAGAAAAGGCTAGCACATTTTTTGGCACAGAAACACTTCCAGATTGTGTCTTATTTCTTTGAACTATGCAGGCTAAGATAATGATATAAGGATAATTATATTTCCTGCTTCAAACTGAAGTTGATAGGAGAGAAATATCCTTCTGTGTGGAGCTTCTACATCATGTTTAAAACATCTGTTATTAGCTGAAGCCAGAAAGACCTATGCATGTACTTAATGAATATATTTAAAGAATAGAGAACACAACCAGCATTAAAAATTAAAAAAGCCTTTTTCTCCTTATATTAGCTAATCTGATATTTCAGTTGCATCAACAGTGAAATTGTCAATGATATATCCCATGCTGATCACGAGTGTACCAGAAAAGTAATTCACTAGCAGTTTCAAGACATGCAGTTTCCAGAAAAAGACAACAGAAAATTTCTCTTTATACAAAAAGACACAAAAGTTCTTACCACATGAAAAACAAAAAAGAAGCTTAAAGACAAGTAGGGAATGGTTCTTTAGAAACAAGCTCACCAAAAAGCAAAGAAAACCCTTTGTTTTAGACTGTTCCTCTAATCATTCAACTCCGCGTGCAGTAGAGATTAGGTCTAGAAATCAAGAGGCTGTTTCCTGAGGGCTGCTAAGCTCCATCCCTGAGGGAGAATGGTAAGGCTGTCTAAAACCTCTCTACAGCCCCTGTCACTATTCAGGGAAGCTGAGTAGTGATATATTGAAGGCTGCTTCAAAATTAGTTATTAGACAGATGGTTGCAAAGGGCCTGGATTGCCCCTCTTAGAGGTTTTGCCCATTTTAAAGCCATACTGAGTGAACATAGATCATGCAAATGAAAAACTATTAATAAGGAAACTTCTTGGAACTTAGAAGAAGACTTTTTCTGAGGATCTTTGTTGCTGGGAGGGGAGCTGGGGGAAGAGCACTCCAGTAATGCAACAGTAAGCAGTCAGGCGTGGCTGGCATTTGGCCGTCTGCTGGAACATGAAGCAGCAGGACTTCTGTGTGACAACTGGTGCGACAAGTCTAGCAAAATGTCTTGCGAAATAAATGAAAGCCATCTCCTGAAATGAAGAATGGTGGTGGACTGAGATTGATTGTGCTCACAAAAAATATCTGAGGTATGAATCCTTCCTCTTATCATTTCACCTATAATGCTTTCATGAGAGAAAACCAGAATGTAAAATCTTACATTACCAAATTAATTCCTCTGGAAGAAGAAGAAGAAGAAGAAGAAGAAGAAGAAGAAGAAGAAGAAGAAGAAGAAGAAGAAGAAGAAGAAGGAGAAGAAGAAGGAGAAGAAGAAGGAGAAGAAGAAGAAGGAATTCCTTTGTTGCATCCAGAGTAGATTTTGTAAAATTCTAGAAATTTTGCTTTCCTTCTTGTCCATTAAAGAACCATTGAATAACTCCATATCTTTTTCTTTCCAGGCACTCACTACTTTTGGTACTTTACTTTTGAATCACTGTGAGGTCTTGAAGGTGTGACAAATAAATCAATAAATAAAAAGCTGTAACTTTGGAGTTGGTTCCAAATTTGTGATTAGTAAAAGGGGACAGAATATCAAGATCACCAGGCTCTGGTAAGGATAACTCTTTCCCACTATTAGGGTAATAAAGGGCTGCAAAACATAAAGTGGAGCCATTTGGAAAGGAGCTGGGGCAGCATCTGACAGGATATTTGACAAAGCAGTTTGTTTGTATGTCTCTTGCTGTACACAACATGAAGCTGAGCGCTGGCAGAAACTCTCTGAGTGAAAGGATGTTATTAGGTCCCCCTTGCCTCTGCGACTGGCAATGTGACTGGAGCTGACTGATTAGTGAAATTGCTGATCATCATTTTTAGTCTTGAAATTGTGAGGCTGTGGTTTTTGTTTTGTTTTGCATTGTTGTTAGAGAACAGGATAATAATTCATGATGAGACCATATAGGCTACAATAAAAAACCCCATAAAACAAAAACTTTTGCAAAGCAGTTGGTATTCAGTTCTCCGACAGGCAGAATTTAGAATAAAAGGTTGCTAACATTTTGGCACTGTTTTCCTCAGGCTTTCTCTTGTATTTGTGCCAAATATCTCACAAGGCTCAGATTTGATTAAAATGGCAATGCTCTCTGCTACTTGAATGTAATTAGAGCCATTCATTACAGCTTTAGTTGACAGTTTGGCAACCTGTACATTTTTCTGAATATGGACAGCATTCCATGGAAACAGTTCAAGACAAGAGTGCAAGAAGAGGGTCCTCTCTTGAACTGCAGCAAATGGAAGGCTGTCTATGTTTAGAGAAGTTTACAGGTTTCCAAACTGTCAATCGAAGCTGCAAGGAAGAGCTCTAATTAGATTAACCTAGCAGAGCACTGCAATTTTTGTCAGCCAGCTCCTGTGAGCCCCTGCTGTGTAGTTATCACATATGCTACAGGACCATTAAGTATTTCTATTGCAAGTCACTCTATTTTGCTGCTATTAACCCCGGCCTTAGAACACTGTTGGATGGAAAGTAAATCAAGAAAATGTGTTTTTCTATGAAAACCTTCTCTTCAAGCCAGCAGAATTTAGAAGATTTTTAATCTGCTTGAATTTCCCACCCTTTCTAGTATGAGTACAACAAAATGACACCAATAATGTCAGAGTGGTCCTGGGCTTCTTTCAGGTTACTAATTAATTGTATCTTTCAGCTCAAAATAGTATTGTTGTTATTTTCTATTTGCATTCTTCTGTGCTATATCCTGAAACTGAAAAAAAATATATCAGGAAATGTCATTTAAAGCATTTCCTAAATAATCTGAAAACATGAACCTTGTTAATTCCAGTCAAATTTTGTTGTGATTAAAATAGGAATGTGTTAGTCCAAAATCTGACAAGAACAGCTCTTTGTTTTCCCTGTGGCTCATCACTGTGAAAAGGGAAAAGAAGAGTGCAGATTAATGGACGGGGCAAAGTGTAGTTTAGTTTTACATTGCTTGTTGCTGGGCTACTTCACTATGTGAACTAGGGGATGATAGCCTCATTGCCCTTTTGGTTTCATGGCAAAGTGAACACTGAGGCTTTGAAGGAAAGAGGGTGTATCTGGATGAAAAATGGGTTCAAAGCTGGAAAGTCTTGAGATCATTTGTTTGTTTACATAATTGTACATAAAGCCCAGTTCCTCTCAACAGCAATAAGAACATGCAGACCATGAGCTTTTGCCAAAGTCTCCCACCAGACAGTTTAGCCATGTGCCAGAGAAACATCTGTCTCTTTCTGCCTCAATTCCTTTATCCTCTGACATTTAACTGCATTCCCCATTCCCAGCCCTGTTAGATGCCCCTGAATCCAGAATCTCAAAAAACCTTTTAGCTGTGGGTGGAGTCATGGCTTCAGGCTGGACACTTAGAAATTATTTTGTTCTGTTCTGCAGAAGTGTGAGTTGCAGAGCTATCACAACTCAGGACATGGAAGGCACCAGGAAGCTGTTACCTTCCTGATCCTGAGCACTCCCCTTTCCTTCCAGATCATCTGGACATCCCTGAGCTTGCTCATTTAATTGCCTTTACAGTACCTGTGATGACCCTTGGCGTCGATGCTTGCTTTGTCCGTTCTATTAAATTTCTCTTAATCCGTGTGTAATTTTATACTGTGCTAAATAAATTAGGTAAGAAATCAAGTCAAGCTAAGTCAAACAACATCCTTACTGTCACAAATGTAATTACAAATGTTTAACTATTTGTGTGATATTCTCTCTTTCCAACTTTTCAACTCATCATTGCATATCCATTTTATTCCTTTCCCATTCTTGTTGGAACCTCCCTCTGTGTGACCCTCTTTCTTTCCTGCACAGAATGTAAATAACAGCTTTCAGATGCTGTTGTTTGGCTTGGCAGAGGGCTTCATAGGCAATACCTGCTCAAGTGATTTTAACTCATAAACTGTCATTTCACTGGCAGGCCAACAGTACTTGGTGCCTACCTCTGTGCAGAAGTGTCACAGTTGTGTTACATTCTCCCACGAGTTAGTGTGTTTTAAAGTCCTGCTTCTCATGGGAGTGCAGCAAATATATGAAAGTGCTGAAAGTTCCTCTATGAAATTTTTTTATTCAGTTCTGTCTAAATTTTTCTCAAAAATGTATATGCATTTAGATGTAGGAAGAAACTCATGTCACCTAAGAAGCATCCTGAGCTTCATGTATTCCACAAACATTACTATATGTATTGAATATGAAAGAGAATTTGAAACAGATGTAGATAAGTACAGTAAGTACACAATTTGACTCTGAAACTACATAAAGTTGACTGAAAGCAAAGTAAAATATTCTTCAGAGAGCTCTGTGGTTAGCTTTGTTTCTAGCAGTTTTCTACTAACTCATTTGTGATTACCTCCTCTGTATTGCAGTCTGAAGACAACTTAGATATAGAGATGGTCACAAATAGCCTTCAAATGCATTCCCTACTTGGCTAGAATACTCAGCACTATTCCTTTCACTTAGACAGCTGAAAAAAAGCTATAAGCCAGCCTGGAATCACGTTTTTCAGAGCACATATAAGGCAGATGTAATGGTACTACTCTGTGATGGTTGGCCTCCTTTCTCCTCATTCCTGGTTGTTTTCATCCCTGCTGCAATCCAGTTTTGCCACTGAAACTCTCTCACCGTCTGTGCATTTGATCTGCTTTCACTGATGTTGATATGTGAATTGAAATTCAGCTGAGTGTCTCAGTCTGGAGTACCTTTCATTTATCTGGGGTGGCCTCAGGGGTACGTGATGTGTGCCAGATACATCTCTCAGTTCAGTCTCCTTTTCTGCCTTTGCACTTAAGCTCATGATGAGACTGATGGCTGGATGCTGTTTATACATCAACAGCTTTCTCTAGGGACAATCCATTTTTCCTGGGCCAAGCTCCTCAGAACAAAACTGGTGTTCTTATTCGGCTGTTGAGGCTCCCCTCTGTCACCACCATCTCTCACATGGTAACTGAGGCTGCACTGTTAAGTTGGAATCCTTGTGATACTTCTTCTCCCAAGTTCCTCAGGACCCAAAGGTGGGACATTTGTGAATATCCATCTCTGAACAAGAGTCCCTGATGGGCTTGTCAGCTTGTCAAGGTATCTTGCTCCCAGACATCTGCACAGAGGAAGACAGGATGCTCTGATAACTTGGTTGGTCTTCTGGGCCTCCCTGGCATCTTGCTCCATGTCAGAGTGCTTGCCTGGGTATCACCAGACATACATTTTCACCTGGTTCCAGTGTTACCTACCTGAATAGCTCCTGAGGTGATTTACTCTGCTGCTATTTACTCTGGAAGGTGTGATTTCATTGGGAAGTGATTTAATAGGATGAGGTGGCTTAGGGCCTGCTTAGGGGTTTGCCACATTTTTTGGTCAGGAATGTACCAGTGATATCCATGTAAAATCATAATTCACACATGTCATGTCAGGGTTACATGGTTCATACATTTATATATACAATGTACATAATTCTCTTATAATAGATTTAAAAATACACAGGGAAGAAAACTCAGGCTTAATCCATTAAAAATTACATCAGAAAGTTGCTTTTTTCCCCCTCTTTCTTCCCTGTGGTGGGTTGACCTTGTCAGGATGTCAGGTGCCCACCAAATCACTCCATCATTCTCCATTCTCAGCTGGACAGAAAATAAAATGGAAAACTCAACTCATCAGTTGAGATAAAGCTGTTTACCAAAGTAAAAATGGAAGTTAGGGTGTGCATAAGCAAAGATATAGTCTCTATCTTAGTGAAAGACAATAATTTTAGAGCAAGATTCTTGAAGATATTCTTGTTAAACACTTTATTTCACTGCAAAGCCCACTCTAGATTATCTCTTGACCATTCTTCTTAGTTAAATTAGATACTATTCCTTTGGATCTGCAAATCACTCTCTGTTAAGGTTTCTGTTTCACAGTTCTCCTGACTTAAAAAAATTAACTCCCATCCTTTGACTTTGGCGAGTTTTAGGCACTTTAGTATTTGGAGTGGATAGAAATCAGTATGTTAACATGCTGGATGTGTAAGGGAGTTAAGTGCAGGGAGGTATTTTGTTTGGTTGAAACCAGATACCGTGACACTTGCTCCCGCAGCAATTCGACCCTCACCTTTAGCCTTTCTCACTTCAGCTCCCAGCGATGCAGCTGTCAGTCTCAGCTCCCCCTCTCCTCTCAGCCCTGTGACCAAGGCTGTGCCTACACTCTGGATGCCAGAGCCAGCTCCAGACTCACTGCATGGTGTTAATGTGCTGCCAGTTTCCCAGAAAGGAGCTGGTCCCATCATACGGCAGACGGCTGAAATTGCTGAGGCAGCTCTTGTCCTCTAAGTGCCCACTCTTCTCTGAATTTGAAGGGGTCATGTGTGGGTATCTACACTGCAGATACTGTTTCAACTTTGTGTGTGTAAAACGTGAGAATTGCAGTGGTTTGTAACCTGACAGGGCAAATGTGAACATAAATATTGTGTTGTTTTACTTAGGCGATTGGCTAGATAGACTTTTGGAATTTTGTTCTGTAATGCTCTCTGTTCATGTTTGCTCAACTGATATCAATCTTTCTAGATCCTGTAGAATCACACAATCCTAGAACCATTTATATTGCAAAAGGCCAAGCAGTAATCTAACACTGCCAGGCCCACAACTAAATCATGTTTCTAAGGGCCATATACACATGATTTCTAAACACTTACAGGTACCTTAATTCCATCATTACCCTGGACAGCCTGTTCCACCCTCTCAGTGAGTAAGATTTTCCTAATATCCAGTCTAAACTTCCCCCAGCACCACCTGAGGCTAATCAGAATGGGGTACATATGAATTCTGTGTATGCATTGATTCTTATGATGAGCTGGATGCATTTGAAGCAAAGGCCATTCATACCTGAACTACCTTTACACAAAGTGTGACAGCTGAGGCATCAAAGCCACCATTCAGCCTGTTTGCCAGTACAGTGTTGTACAGTACAATGGATACACTTCCCCTGGGTGCAGGACACTTCCCACTGTGCTGAACTGCCCAGCACTGGGCAGGACACTTCTGTGGGTACTTACTTACCTCCTTATCTTGCAGTCCAGGCTGAGCAGTGCCTTATTGAGCACACCAGGACAAATTCTGGCTGAGGAACAGAGATGTGCATGTGCTCTGGGTGAGTATTTGGTGCAGGAGCTCAGTAATGCTGTATATTAGATAATTGTGGATATCTGCCTCTGTTCTGGCAATCCTGAGGGCTCATCACTTGTGTAATTCTGGCAGTGCTGAACTCTGTTTTATCTTGCACAGCAGTGTACTTCTGAAGCCTGAGATCCACATGACCCACATGACTCTCTGAAAAGAGAAGCAGGTTTTTAGTGGATCATTTCTGAAGCCCCAGCTTTGTGAAGGGAATTTCACCCAACCAGATGGGTGAGTGGCAGCACACGGTGTGACAAGGGCAAAACCAAGCAAGGTGCTGGTTGCCCTGTCACACATACTGACTGGCTCCCATCCCTGGCCACACAGAACCAGCCTGGTTCTTTTTCCTTTACCCAGAGAAGTTTTTTATCTTTGATATCTTCATCATCCAGTCAAGTGTGAATAAAAATACTCTGGTTTTTTTCAAAAGAGAGAAGGAAAGAAAAATGTATGAGTGGGCAGACTGTGATCATCTAAACCTTATTTCCTTAGAAACCATAAGTAATCATGGACCTTCAGAATTCTGGAAAACCTCTCTGGAATGTTACAAATGAGAATATAGTATAAAGGGTAAAATATGTTCTGGGTTTATTATTTAGGTTCAGAGCAGTAGGACTATGAAGCTAAAGCTGAAATACATATGGGGAGAGGATTTGATTTTGGTGACTGGAAGCCAAAACATGGCCATCTCAAACCAAATTTCCTTCCTTCTGTACGGTTTTCTGAAGTAGGGTTTAATGTTTTCCCCGGAGAGAAAAATTAAATGTTTTCTTGAAGAGTATTTGTAAAACTGAAGTCTACATGCTTGTGACATCAAATCCCAAATGTAGTGCTATATTGCCCTGTGGGCATGGAAATTTCAAACTCTTGAGTACACTATTATAATAAGTTTAAAATGCATTTCTTGCAAACAGTGTAATTCCTGGAGACACTTTAGTTGTACATTGGCTTACAGACTGTTATCACAGTTGTGTAAAGAAAAGAAGAAAATATTTCTATTTCCAAACACCAGAATCAGGCTGACAGGCCTGTGCTCTCTTTGAGGGAGCAGCGGGGACTTCTGTTTTCCTCTGACTGTAAAACTGCTTCCCAATCTTTATGCAAAAGCACTGATCCTTGCTAGAAACAAAGCAAAGCACATCTACCCATTAAAATTCCTTGAGAGTTTATCTCAGTATGCTTTCAAGTAACAGTTTTGAAATTATTTCACTAAAGCAGGTTAAATGAAAAGAAAGATTTGACCTGGAAAAGTAGGAATGACTTTTAGTCAGATACTCATGTCTGGCCTTGCTGTCACATTCAGGTTATGAGGCCATTGTCAGCATACTTGTCTGTTCCACATATTTCAAGAAAACTGGGTTGTAATAAATGAGGACAGCTTGTGACAACATAATGTTTAGCTCACAAAAGCTATTTCTGATGATTTGGGTTAGAAGGTAGTGAATGGATTCCCAGTTCATGTCTTTGCATCTTGAAAGCTCTGATTTTATTATGCTGAAAAGTGACTCCCTACATATATCCCCTGTAAAGTTAATTTCATAGCTTTTCTTGGCACCTTGTTTCTGCATTTGCATTGGGGTCTATTTTGACTTCACATAGTTATGAAAATTTTTCTAATTTTTAGTCTGCTTTTTTTTGTTCCTTGTTAATGATTTATTTTATTACCTCCTGGTCTTCCCAGTGGGTTGATAAGACTGATTTATCTTTTATCTGATACCATTCATATGTCCGTGAATAATCTTGCTTCCTCTTGGTCTTTTCTTTCCATGAAAACTTCTCCATATTTGAAGATGTTTCCTCTTAAACTCTTTCAAATTCACCAGCATTTTTAAAATTTGCCCCTATATTAATAAAGGAATAAAAAAAGCCAGGGAAGATTGGGGCTAGCTGTAGTGACATAGTTGTATATTTAACATGCTGTTTTTATTAACACTACCCAACATACTGTTTGACTTCTCTCTGACAGCCACAGTAACTTAAGTTCAGTGCATTAACAGTTTTAATCTTCCTCTCATATAACTTGCTGATGTCTTTATAATAGTGATTTTGATTAAGTCTGGATCAATGTGAATAAATTTTCCTCATTTGATTCAAGTCATATTTATTTCTCTAAAACCCTGGGCTTCTGTACAAAAAATCAGTAGTGAGTTTTAACTGTCACTTTTGGCCCATGAACAGACTTCAAATGCAAAGTTTTTGCTGCTTAATTCAAGGAATAGAATATATATTTTAAAAGATGCAGCGCTTGAAAAGTGTCAGAAAGTGCAAGCTACAAACGCCTGGCTTTGCTGACCTAAGGAGAGCTAACTACACTGCTATGACGTGTTAGAAACATAAGCAAAGGTAGGGGAAACTGCTGGGATAGTGGGAAGAAGCTGGTAGCTGCTACCAGGAAGAAAAACACATGCAAAGACAGAAAAACAGATCTAAGCTGGAACCAGCAGCAAGAGAAGTAGTTTTGTTGGAGCCGTGACTGGAAGCTGAAACATTATAGACTCCTAAGAACCTTTGATAGCAGTGTGTGATCTCATAGTAACCTGCAGAAGGCAACTGGATAACACTTTGGACTGGATAACAACAACTTCTAGCCTGAATGACTTACCCATGCTGACGAAGATGGAAGTCGGCTTTCACATCCAACTCTTACAGGATTTTCCAATATGTTGTCTAAAATGGATTTTCATTTTATCATTGATGTCAGGAAACTACTCAGCTCATAACAAGGATGGAATAAACCTACCTCATACAGGTATGAAATGGTATTACTTGAAAATAATGTTTTCCCCTAGCACTAAGTTTTTTCCCATCTGATTTGTAGTACAGATTTCCTGCATGTCATTAACATGAAATGGACTGCTGAGTGAATCTTCTAACTTGGGCTCCTGCTAGACTAAAATGATCCACATCCAGATAGTCCCTATCATATAAGTGAAAAAGATCTCATTGCTTGTTTTAAAATTCTGAATTGGGACTGGTAGTCAATGCCAAAATTTGTTCTGGTTCCTATGAGACAAATACTTAAGTGCTTGTATTAATTTCCTTATCCTGGGTAGAATACTGGATATCCTGAGTGAGACTGGACTGGATTATAATTATGCATCAAAAAGACTGCTACAGAATATTCTTGAGCAGATTTAAATGTTCTTGCAAACCCTTCCACTCAGACAGTACCTTTTCCATTTTTGCCCCAGATCTGCTGCTACAGAACCAGCAACTGATTTTATGTGGCTTACTGATCTTCCAAAAATCACATAAATGCTGTACCTTTGCTTCAGCTTCATGCATTCTACCCCTTGCTTGTCTCTCGCTAAAACAAATAATTTGTGTGGCTATGAAAGTGCTCCCGCTCAAATTGTGCACGCATGCTGATGATCTTCTGTGATAAGATACTGTACAACTTTACAGTGCCACACACAAAACACAGCAGCATGCAGGAGCTCACATGATGGTCACTTAATATCCATGACTCACAGTCCACAGGACTAGGATTCCAGCCAGCTGGGATTTGTTCTAAGTGGCGTGAAATGACAAACAGTGCATGATATACAGTTCAGATACCAAACATGGTGGCCAAGCTTTTACAAAAACATGGCTCTGTGCCCTCTCCATTAAAGAAAAAAAAAAAAAAAAGAAAATAATGCAATAGATTCACCCAATGACTACTAAGTATTATTCTTCAAAAACCTATGAAAAATTAAGTGCCAAGATAAAGAGCATGGTATCTTGGCCTTTCTGGGTGGTTTCTGCACCCTCCCTGGTCTCTGATTGTTTTCCCTTTGTTTAAATTTTCAGTTTAAGTTTTATGTTGGAAACTGATAACTCCTCTAACCGTGCTTGTGATATCTCTCCCTGATTTTCGTATGTGAAACTGCAACTTATTTTGCCTGGATTGATATTCTGCTGGGATGTTATACAGTTGTGGAGTGCAAGAGGGATTAGATGTTACTCTGTGATTCACCCAGTCCCCAAGGACAGCTATATAAAGATCATCCTCTTCCCCTTGGCCCCAGGGAAGCTAGGGGGCAGATTACGAGCTAGCGGAAAAGACGAAGGCAAAAAGAAAAAAACTCACCGTCTGCACAGAGGCTCCTGGAGCACACGTTCCCCTGCTCTCACATTGTACAGAGCTGGGGAAAAGTGAGCTCCACTGCTCGCCTGCAGCTGGCATAGCCACAGAGGGGAAGTTCAAGGGAGAACAAAGCCACTAAAAGTTCTCTTTCCCACATTGGGACTGCTGCTTTCACAGAAGTTTCTCAAGGTTTCCTTTTCCAAAGAGAAGAAAGTGATGGGAAAGGCAGGACCCAGAGACCCTGCTGTTTACAGATGCCTTTTCCCTATGGCCTGGGAATCCTGAAATGTGTTTGCCTTGTAAGGGCAGGTTATTTTCAGCCACTCCCTTCATTATGTTCCTGTTAAACCCATGGCTCAAGTGGGGCTTCTGTGCTGGAGAGATTTTGCACTGGCTCTCTGCCCAGGGATAGATTGCAGCAAGGGTAGACTCCGACAGAAATAGGTGGATATGTGTGTAGACCTCCAAGTCTTGAAACAAGAATATCACTGCTAGGGGTCAAGGCTTGAGCTTGCCAGTATTTCCCTCCTTTGCTGAAGTCAGTTGATGCTCCCTTGCCAGCGCTGCCTATTTTTGTAACAGTCTCACAGCAGTGGGGATTTTCTCTTTTCGGACCATGTCACAGAAGTGACACAACTTGGGATACTTTTGCCTCTGAGACTTCATTAAGAAGTGCAAACTCTGTATTTTCATGCTGCAATTTCTTCTAGGTTACTTGTTTACAAGTGAGAAGTACTTCAATTTTTATAAAATATTGAATTGTATTTTTATGTGTTTTATCTGAGGCTTTAATATTTTAAAACTATTATTTTTTTCTCCTGGAAACACTTGTCTAATTTCCCAGAAACAAAGTTTTGAAAAGAAAATCAAGATTATTGGGTTGTAAGTTTGGTTTTTTTTTTTTTGTTTGTTTTTTTTTTTTTTAAGCAGATATACAACAGTTTTAGATGGCTTTTCAAAACACTTGGAATTAGGGATTTAGATCCAAAAGTCTCATATCTGGTCCTTTTCCATAGTTTTTGTCGAAGAATCAAGATATGATTTGAAAAATTGAAGAAAGAAGGAACATGAAAGCTGACAGCTATGACAACACCTGCCTCAGCTTTCTGTGTTCTGTGTGGCACATTTAGTTATATTTATCCTTCTATTTTTGCATCACCACTTTGTCCTGCATCTCATCACATGCAGCAGGGTTTTGCTGCTTCAAAGTCTTTGTCAACTGTAAAGTCACTGCTCCATGTAGCTTGTTTAAAATGAAAAGCCTTTCCAAAATGGGGTTTGGTCTTCTTACAATAGAATCAGTGTACTTTATTTCTTTTTTTTTTTCCCTATTTTTAATTAAGAATTTTGCTGCAGCACTATCTGCTATTACCATTGGCTTTACTAAGGCTTCACTGCCTTAACTTTTGTTTTTAATGTCCATTATGTTCAAATGTGTTTTGTTTTAAAATACGTGTTGCTATTCATGTTACTGAGAGCAAATTCAAAGTGCCCTGTACAAGATGATAATAAGATTTGTGATGATTCTCAGTTCCTTTGGGTATTATTTCAGCCTTAGATGGCAGTTTGGGAATGCTCTTTCCTTGCAGAAGAAAGCTTCCCTCATTTATAAGTAGATACTTAATAAAGGGCAAGATTAAAATCCTTGACAAAGGTTGTAATGACTTCACTGGGTCAAGGATTTTACCAGAGAATAGTGAAACAAAGAAATGAACAGAAATGAGCAATGTACGACACTGTCTCCCTTGTGGAGGAAGATCACTTTTGGCATGGATCTTGGACCTCAACCAAGCACTTTGTCTTCTGAAATGAGAGCTATAGTGTGCACAAAAATCAATCATACCATGCTACCTGCTGGACTTCTTGAGTTGGTTTGTATTTTCTTGGCAATAATATACAAGGAAGAGAGGGGTGAGTCTGTGATCATTTCTCCTCCATTAGTAGGTGACATTGGTAAGATGTGTTTAAAAATTTGTCTGTCTGGCCTCAATTTCTTTACTGATAGGCAGTCTAAGCTATGTTTGTCACAGATTGCTGGGCACTGAATCATTAGGTATCTATCAGAACACTGCAGTCACCTTTTGATAAGAGCTGTTGCTTTCTACCAGTTTCCATTGAGTACTGAGCTATTCAAGAACACATCTTCTATCAGCAAGGCTCTGGAGGCTACTGATTGTAGGTCTGCTGATGAATGTTTCAGTTTGCTCTGCTGAGTGGTTTCTGTGTGCTCACTTTTGTTTGCTGCCATCTCCCTAGGCTGGTTCTCTGACTGGAGGCTTTGTCTGTATGGACATACTGGTTTCTGGTATTGGTGAAGTCAGGATCAGAAGATGTTCTGAACATGTGTTTTAGAAATACATATGAAACTGAAGGACCTGTTTCACATAACAAAATGTCAAAAGAGTCCAAAAGGCTTTTAAGTGGGAAGTATTGTAGGAAACCTCCTTCTCATCTCCTGACAACTAAGTGGTTTCTTTTGTAGAAGAATATCTCAATGCTACTTGCTATCTTTTGCATCTTTAGTTTAGCAGACAGAATGAAAAAAGGAAAAGACAGATCTACTGTCTGCAGGAATCAAAGTGTAGAATTCAGTGTTTCACTCCACTTGGATCTTGAAGGTCTTCAAAAATAATTTGAGGCAAAATACTGAGCTTCAGAGACCTGGCATGAGGCTGGGCGGAGCTCATTTCACAGTAAATTCTGTGTGTCCATGTGAATGCTGGTGACAGTGACATCAGTAGTAGCGCTAACTTTTTTGGGAGGTGGGAGATGGCACAGGGTGAGGGGATGCAAACAGCTTCAGCACAACACTTCCAGGAGAAGAGAAAGTGACTGGTAGAAAATTCCCCCATTCTCCATCTTTCACCCATGAAGAGTGATTAACCTCTCTGAATCTCTGTCCTGGTCTTTTCAGTGAAGAACCCTGCTAGCTTTCTCATAGTGGCAAAAGTAATTAAAAAGAGAATCAACTTCAGAGGAACATAAACCATACCAGAAGTCTGTCTTTTTAATGATATCCTCTCTATAGTTCACTGGCAGGCATTCTGCTAATACATGTGAATTCTATTTCTAATCAGGTCTATAGCTCACCAAAGGCTGTTTTATATCTAACATAGGTATGCTTAATGGTTTTAATCCTTGGGTGGGGACTGGAAGACATGGCACACAAGACACTGGAGTTCAACAGTATTTATCTTTGCTCAAAACCACTAGACTACTTTGAACAGCAGTGGATTTTATAGAGACAAAGTTAAATGTAGTCATAATTTATTAACTTTCTTTACAGCTATGTTTCCTGCAATGTTTGAAAACTCAGAAAATTAGGGCCACCATGCTGTTGGCAGAATGGAATTATGAATCATTCTCATTTCCCAGTGCCCCTCCATCACTGTAATGAGGCAAAGAGAACACCTGGTTGCTAGGGAAAGACAACCTCTGAAAAGCAACTACATACATCTGTATGTATTCCCTCTTTGGAAGGCAAAGGTACTTCTTTTAAAGTTAGGCTGGAGATTTTCAATTAAACGGGGTTTGATCAATTAATACTTACTTGAGGGCGAGTATCTTACAAGTATTTTTCATTACTTTGTAACACAGGTGTCCCGTAGAATTCCTATCTGAGTTGTTGGATTCCTGGCAAAGGAGGTTACTCATCACTCATGTTCAAGGGAGATCTAAGAGGCATATTGCCAAATTTTGGGTTCCTCAGTAGAGTCTGAGGTTTCCCAAAACTGTAAGTCTGAAGGCTCTTGGAGGAAGAAGGCTCTGAAAACAGCAAGGTTTCCCACCACAGAATGTCCTGCAAATCCTGGAGTTGGCTTCCAGGGACTGTAGCTGGAGCACTTTCATGAAGTTATCACAGTATCATGAAATTATCTCGGGCCTATGAATCACATATGCTGCCCAGAGCCTATAGAAAGGGGCCTGCAAACATAGATTTTGTGTTAATAAGATTAATAAGATTAAGATTAGTATGTATCCAGTGGGACTATATTAAGATTATTTTGAAAACCAGGCCATTCACAAATGCACTGATGTGGCTACATGTGCCTTAAAAAATTTCCTTGCTAACAAAAACCCCTCTATTTTTAGCTCCACTTTGTGGGGCTGGTCATAATCCCATCTGCAATTGTTCATGAGCAGCAACTTTCAGTGAAGTTAAAGAGTAATGTAAACGACTAGAGCTTCAGGAGTCAGGGCTGTACTGTGGAACACATTTCAGCTAGATCATCCCTGACTTGTATTGAAGGAGTATTGATGACAGTCTTGTCAAGAAAAAACGATTTCCCACACTTTTTCAGAGACTCGCTGAAACTACATTTGGAAAACAGCAATCCAGGTATTCAGTCTTCATCCTCTTATTTGCAGAGATAGTTTCTTTACTATGTCATATCTACATTAAATTAGTATATGGGGCTTCCACAATTGTCCTGCTCCTGAAGAGGTCACACCAGGCTAGCTTGCTTAGTACGAGGAGTAAACTTCAGGGATTCACTGAAGGACTTTCACTTGAAGAAAATTTGCAAGTATTATCACACTGGGGATAGCCTTCTCTAAGGAACTGGATCTGAGGTTATAAGGAGGGAGGTGCCTGGTGAGTCTTTGAATTCTAAAGGATCTTATGGCCATCTGTAATGCTTACAGTAACATAGAGCAACACTCAGGTAGAAATAAGGTTGCATATTTCCTTTATGAACTTCTGGTTATTCCTAATAATAACACCTTCTAGCACTGTAATTCTGTTCACCTCTCACAGTTTGGGTCTCTCAAACTCCCTGTATTACATGCTTTAACCCTTCAGTTTTTAATTTGATGCCTTATTTTTTTTCCAAATATTCATGTCCTTATACACTGACAGAGCTTGCACAAGACTAAATCAAGCCAAAAGAAAACATCTGGAGATGTCAAAATGTGGATGAATGGAAGTCTCAGCTGGATTGTTCCATACAGTTTTGGATACCATACTTCAGAAAATATGTGGTCCAAATGGATGTACTCTGCAGAGATTAAAAAGAATAACTGGAAACTGTGATCAGCAAGGAAAACAAAAGCAGAATTAGGTTTATTTAGTCTGAAAAAGAGAACTCCAAAGGAAGTCAGGAGAAATATTCCTTAGGTATGCAAGCGCTTGCTGGGAAGTAATAGCTTATTGTCAGAGCATTCACAATGTATAAGACAAAAGATAATGGATGTGAACTGCAGTAAAGGAGATTCATGGCCAAATCAAGGGGTAAAGTATGAAAGGGTACCCATAGCACTGAATTATATTGCCTGAGGAAGCTGTAAATCTACATCATTAAGGGAGATAGTTGCTGTTGTTTTAGGCAAGTATTCCTCAGTTATGTCTACATGCGGGTTAAAAGAAAGAACTAAGCTGATTTTTGAGATCACATCCAGCCATACTTTCTATAATATGTTTTGGAAGTAGAGAAGGAGAAAAGTAGTAGAGTTTGGAGGTGAAACCTGAAGAAACATCCAGATTATGATCTTTCACATTATTCTTTTACTGGCAAACACCACATATAAAAAGTAAAGGAATTCCTTGTATATTCCCTGAGATTTAAGATTTCAAAAAGTAGTTGCCTGCTCTTCTGTTTTGACAAATGTGATGAACTGATAGCCCTGTTATTATCTCTCTCCTTGCTCTATTACTGAACGAGCAATTGAATAAAGTTAGAATATTTATCTTCTAGTAGTTTTAGGTATTAAGACTCAGGTAGTGTTGTCAACCCTGCAATGGACTCTCACTGTAATCTTGTGCAAGATTCAAAACATTTGTAATGCTCTTCTCCCTTACAGATGAGGCATAAACTATTCAATACAGACAGTTTGATCTATGCATTTCAAGAAAAGATAAGATTAGTATCTTACTTACTAGTATTTTAAAATATCCCCTAAAACCTCATCTATTTTCCTGTTTTTGCTTTTTCTAATAGAGTGTTTACAACCAATATGTAAAAATTGAGTGATCATTATGTAACAGGTATTTTTACTTTTAACTTGCTTTCCTATAAAATGGCACTTATGCCATCTTCCTTCCTTCCTTCCTTCCTTCCTTCCTTCCTTCCTTCCTTCCTTCCTTCCTTCCTTCCTTCCTTCCTTCCTTCCTTCCTTCCTTCCTTCCTTCCTTCCTTCCTTCCTTCCTTCCTTCCTTCCTTCCTTCCTTCCTTCCTTCCTTCCTTCCTTCCTTCCTTCCTTCCTTCCTTCCTTCCTTCCTTCCTTCCTTCCTTCCTTCCTTCCTTCCTTCCTTCCTTCCTTCCTTCCTTCCTTCCTTCTTCCTTCCTTCCCTTCCTACCTCACATATCTCTTTTATCTGCTGGCTAGTTTCCATGAGATCTGATAGAGGGTCAGAGATCTTCAGCATACTCTATTCCTAAACGCTTCATGAAATTAGGAACAGAGTAGGAGAGGATGATAATCTTTATGGAGGGAGAAATAGCTGCCTAGGTTATCTACCAGAGAAATTCTTGGAAAGGAGTTGTTATGATTGATCAGCCACAGGAAATGATTCCTGCAGGTAACATGGGATCTTGCTCTGCAACAAGGCTTTTGCTCCTGTATAGACTCAGTCTCTGGTCAATAATAAAGGCATAAAGAAAGTTTAAAAGTCAGTTATCACAAGCACACAAGCTGCTCAAAATTAGGCTGCATTAGTTCATGGCCTCATCCTGATACTTGTTTTCTTGTGAAGAAAGTTTAAAAAAAGGTAATTATCATAATCCTATGAGTGGATTTGAAAACAGCAAAAGCTGAGAAATCCAAAGGTAGGTCTCTGTAGTCTTGCATATAAACCATGTATTATGAAAACACTAAAAATATAGTACTTTGTGCTAAATTTTATCATGATTGTTTTAAAAATCTATTGCTACTCAAAGCCTTTAATGTTCCTCCCAATCTCCCTTAAGAGTTTGTTTGTTGCTGGCTTTTCTGGGTGTGAGAAAAGCAAATGTCACATTGGGTGGCTGCATCTTCTCTCGGGCATGGTCTCTGCAGATTGGTGCTAACCATTATTTGCTTGTTTTTCAAGTGTTGTGGGGCAAAATGATGAGACAGGAAACATCTGAGTCTGTCTGACACTCCTGTGGCATGGACCACACTGGAACAGCTGGGGCTTCTTATTTGGCTGGGTAAGCCTTGGCTCAGGCCAAAGTTCCTTGGTTCTTTTTCACCTCTCCTGTTGCATATGCCCTAGAAAAATTGTGTCGGGGTCCTGAGTGCATGAATGAGCCTTAGCTGCTCTCATCAAACTCACATAGGGCCTCCACCCACATGTTCTGCTCAGGGGCTCCACTGCAGCTCTGTCTCTGCTGAGTTCTGCCATGCCTAGCCATGGCTCCTGCTCCAAGCTTGACATGGAACCTGTCCTGTCACTGTGGACTTGCCTGCTGAACATCAGAATGTGTTTGACTCTGGCTACTGCTGCCACACCTGGCCTGACCCTGCTTTGATGATTTGCATATAAATGTCACTACAAAATGCATGGAGCCACAGGAAGCCTCACTCCTCAAAGGTACAAGGTGGTGGCTTGTCTTAAAAAGACTGAAGTGTTTCCACAATCTGACTTCTCCTCTATCCTTTCTGTGAGGAAAATTAGCCTCAAAATTAGATCAAGCAAAACATTGTTATTTTGGTCAGCCTGTGCATATGGATTTGCTCTTACTCCTCATTCTTGCACATCCAAAAAATCTTGGCTAAAATCAGATGTCAATCTGCACATACTGGTTTTTATACATGTGGGAAGGCACACTGCTGCTAAGGCATGGCTTGCTATTGCTAACCGCTTCCCCAAGGAATGGAACTATCCTGACAGGAGATAGTGAGACTTACACTCCTTGAATTTCAATTACAGGTACAGGTGGAGGAAGGGAGGGAGAGGAGCTGGGTGTTGTTGCTGTCTGCTTCCCTGTGCACAGCACATATTTCTGCATGGATTTCCAGCAGCAGTCATTGATGATCGAATCAGCAGTAATGTCCCTTGATGCTTGCAATCCTTCTTAAGGAGTCCAGGGATGGCAGCACTGCATGGAAATGGGGCTGAAAGCAGGAAGGAATACCAGCGGCAGGTGAATAGAGAGCAGAAGAGCTGCTCTGTGTGTGGAGAAGTTCTATCCAGCCCAGCACTTTTTCTCTGATGAGTCAGCGGCAGATCCCTGCAGAAGAACTAAGGAACTGGCCATTTCTGGAGTGACTCCTCCTTTGTTACATCCTTCCTTCCTATCTCCAGCTGGCCCTGGGCTATTGACTTACTGGTCAAGAATCAAAGTTTCTCTGTCTAAAGACTCCCAATGGACCTGACCATCATGCATATACCTTGGGGCAACCTAATTTCAGCCTTCTAGCACCTGAAGGGAGCCTACAAGAAAGATGGAGCAGGAACTTTTACATGAGCATGTAGCAATAGAACAAGGGGGAATGTTTCAAACTGAAAGAGAGGAGATTTAGATTAGATCTTAGGAACAAATATGTTACTGTGAGGGTGATGAGGCACTGGAACAGGTTACCCAGAGCAGTTGTGGATGTCTCATCCATGAAGTGTTCAAGGCCAGGTTAGATGGAACTCTGAGCAGCCTGGTCTAGTGGAAGGTGTCCCTGCCCATGGCAGGGACCTTGAAACTAAATGAAATGTAATGTCCCTTCTAACCTAGGCCATTTTATGATTCTGTGATTCTGTGTTCATTGTCTTTCAGAGAAGTTTATTATGCCAGCCTAGCACAGGGTAACACCAAGATACATAATTTCAATATGCATTGTGCAAATCTATCCTCTCTATTTTATTTTTCCATGCAAGGTCTTTCCTTCAAGACATCTACCTAGGCCTGCCAGAGTATGTTAAGAAAAATATAGTTTTATCAAAGAAATAACACATTACCTTGAGCCTAGATCATTTGTTCCTGGAACAAGTAATCTCCATGGCTTATGGAGGATAACTTGAGCGCCCTTCTGAATTGCCAGCTGTGACTTGTGCAGCTACACATGCAGTGGGTAGAAGCCCAGCATCGTTATTTCACTTTGCCATGAACTTCCCAATCTAGGAACTCTGATTCCTGCAGTTTTCCCACTGAAATACCACAGAAGATTATCTGACTTACCATGCTTCTATAGACAAAACCAGATCTAGACCAACTTCTCTTTTGAGCTGAGCTTCTCCTTTTCTAGCTGGAGCTAGGTCACATCTTTAAAGCTACTAGATATAGCTGGATGGGCTGACTTGGTTATTACCTTTATGTATGGATTATATGGATTTATAAATTCTTTATTATTTTACTTATTATTTTTTATTTAATGTACTGTTTCTGAAGGTTTTCCACAATAGCCAGTGTTATCTTGATCTCCATCTCTTCCAGTAAAACCCTACCAGATGACAGTGGAGAAAGGAGGAATTTTCTGAGGTTATTTTCTGTTATCTGGAGATAAGCAAGAAGTTCCATTATATTGTCTCTGTGAGATCTTCAATTCCCAGTCGTGGGAATTGCTTGTGTGACTGTTAAGTCCTTTGTGGATTCAGATAAGATGGACAGTGGTTCTCTGGAACCGAAGTGTTGTTTTAGGATGACATAACAAGTGCTACCTACCATCACTCTCAGTGTGTGACTGAACAACCTTTAAGTGTCATCCTTCTTGGCACCCACAGAGATGGAGGATGAAGTTTACTATTTAACAGCTGTTGGTGACCTTCTTTGCTCACCAATTTGGAGTCAATGATGTTCTAATACTCTTGTTTACCTGGCAGCTGACATTCTAAAGGCAAAACAAAGTTTGGTCAGTCCCCTCGGCTGGCTTCCAGTGGCTTAATAAAATGTTTCTTCATCGGCCTATATTCTGTTCTGGTCAATAAAGCTCCATGGACTTTGCTTGTCTGTGATCTCTTATTTTTCTCCTTGTAATTTCCCAGCTAATTCTTTAACTGGTGCATAACTTGGTTGCAATTCTTTCTGGCAAAAATGGAATTAATGAAGATGTGTCTCTCAGATTTCAAACAATTAACATTTGCCTCAGATCTTAATTTCAAACTCTTAAAAGAAAGTATTTTAAAAATGACAGAATTACAAGAAAAACACTTAAGAAAATTAGTTTTCATTTTGGTAACAGTGAAGAATGCTTTTAATTTATTTTTTTTTTCTTTGCATAGCAGTCTACATCAACTTTGGAAAATGGTTGAACTGAGGATATTTCCTGTCAATTAGAAGATGGGTTTGAGTTGAATTAAATCACCACTTAGAATTCCACCTTAAATTCTACAAAGATGGCACTTGCTTAAGGTTCTGAAGATGGGAATAAGATCTGCTAAAAATCAGACAAGTGAGCAGAAACAAACTATGACTTCTGCCCCAGGGGTAATGGAGATGGATATGAATCCTGACAAGCACACACATGACAAGACCTAGGCAGAGCAAGAACGCGTGACTCACAAATTGTAGTGGCACGTTCTCTCCAAGGGCCTCAGTGTGCAGTAATGCCTGAAAGATCTCAACCAGGATCACATGATGCATACAGTGGTTGGCTGACTGTTGAGCCATATAATAAAACCCCAACAAATTAAGTATAAAACAGCCTCTGGTGAGCTATAGCCCTAATTAGAAATAGAATTAACAGGTATTAGATTAGCAGAATGCCTGCCAGTGAAGTATGGAGGGGATATCATTAAAGATGAAGAGTTTTGGTGTGTGTTTATGATCCTCTAAAGTTGATCCCCTTTCTAATTATTTCTGCCACTATGAGAAAGCTAGCAGGATTCTTTCTCTGGAAAGACCAGGCAGAGATGCAGAGTTTCGTCAATCTTCATAGGTGAAAGATGGAGGACAGGGGAGTTTTCTACCAGTCACTTTCTCTTCTCCTGGAAGTGTTGTGCTGAAGCTGTTTGCACTCCCTTGCCCTGTGCCATGTCCCACCTCCCAAGTGGTGAGTAAAGTTAGTGCCACCACTGACCTCACAGTTGCCACCATTCCCCTTGTAGGTGAAGTTTCCTGCTGTTGGAGTTTACTGGGAAATGAGCTCATGTTCAGTCGCAGCCCAGGTCTTTGGAGCTGGGTATTTCAGTCTCTCATGGTGCTTTCATCTGCTTTTGCTTCCTTTACAGCTGCTTCTCTTTGTCCACTCTGGTCCTTATTTTCTCTGCCCAGTCTCTTGTTATGGCTTTTCTTTCTGCTCTTTCTGGATCTTTTTTTTT
The DNA here is from genome assembly GCA_037013685.1 of Acridotheres tristis. Classification (NCBI taxonomy): domain Eukaryota; kingdom Metazoa; phylum Chordata; class Aves; order Passeriformes; family Sturnidae; genus Acridotheres; species Acridotheres tristis. The sequence continues at coordinate 90,245,729 of CM072886.1, forward strand.
TCTTTTCCTTTTTCAGCTTACATCCTCTTTAGTTTATCTCACTTTATCCATTTGGCACAAAGTGCAGGTCTCCAGTGCTTCTCCTTCATCTTGCCAGATCAGAGCACTGTCCCTTCATGCCATCTGAATAACGGTAATCCTGGACACACAAGATATTGCGTGCAAAACTTTATGCAAGCATGGATATGGCAGATACTCAGAGAAGAACAAACAGCAGTGACAGTGGGGGCAATCAGAGGTTGTCTCATGTTTTTAGTTCATCAGTGACCTCCTTCTAGCCCATAATCCTGAGATTCTTAGTCTGTGAAAGAGACTCAAAGACTGTAGCCCTTAAATCCACCAGAATGGACTCTGTGGCAAGCCATCTCTCCTGCTGTCTGCTGAACCTGTTGGTCTGTGTCCCTGTCAGTTCTGCCGGGTGAAATAAAACCCACCATTTTCCACACCTAAACATTGGAGGGGTCTTGTTTCCCACAGTCTCACTGCAATTCTGCTGTGCCTGAATAGCACACATCACCTATCAGGTGTAGTGGCTTTGTTGTACTTACAGTGTAGAGCTTTTCTGTGCAGATGTAATGGTTATACAGCCATGATTATGATGACATTACAGTCGTGCCTTTGACTTTCAAAGTCTGCTGTTCTTGCACGTATCCCTGCCCAGAACTGCAAACTTTTAGTGAAGGAGGAACCATATTTGATTGAAAAGCTTCTGTGAAGAGGCCTTCTGCCAGAGCAGTCAAGTCAAGGGAACAGATTGGCTGGACTTTCAGAAAAGCGGCACTTTTTACAGTGTCCTTCGAGAAAATCAGCTATGGGTTTCAGCTAACTGAATACCCAGGAAGAATTGCTGTCTCTCAGGTTCTCAGATAAGTGCAATTCATAGAAAGTATTTTTAAAACTGTTATTTTCAGGAGGCAACTATGCATCTCAGTCTGGGTAGTCCAATTTTGCCACCATGAAGTGCTCCCATTCAAGGTCTGAAAGCATTATTTACTTTCTCCTAGGTGTGCTGTGTGCAGATGGCTTTTGTCTATTTCCTTCCTATTAGATGAGACTATAACTCATGAGGAATAGAGAGGGTTCCAGTTGAAAAGATGGATAGATTTTAGCAATTCTGCTGTCCTTTTAAAGCCATGACCCTAAAAGGCACACATGGTGCCAACACACATGTGTTGGCCAACAGTATTCTGGCAGGCTCTGTAGACAGCTATTGAAGTCAATTTTTGGCAGGAATTTAGCTAGCTGGATTGTGACCACACTTTTTATATAGCTATTGTGGTTTATTTTGACATGGAGGGAGTGATGTGGCACACACACACAGAAAGCTTAGATTGTTACCATGTTAATGCTAAGAATATAGACATCAAAGGGTGGCAAATGTGTTACTGCAGTTCATTGAGTTTCTATTCTCATTGCAAATCAGCTTGATATTGATCAGCTTTGAGTATATCTGGATGTGGATCGACCATCCTGAAGTATGAAGTAGAAGCTGCATACCTCTAAAATACCTGTCTTCTTCCCTAGTGCAATCTCATTTTCTTTTTCAAATCTGTGCAATGATGGCTGCATTTATGTGGTTGCTGTCCTATTTGCTGACTATGTATTAGCCAGGAAAGGCATTAAAGAATTCTTGTTCTGCATATCCTTTATATAGGCTTCTGTGAGGGCTTGAAGAAATAAACTTTAGTAAGAAATTAAGGCTGCATTTGTATTTTATGGAATTAAAATTCTAGGTAGGGTCATAAATGTGAAACTTATTTTGCTGTCATTAGATATGATAGTTTCTGTTTATATATTTTCTTCCATGTACAGAGACACAGAGACACATATACACAGTGTTTGTCACAATTCAGTACAGCTGGTAATTTTCAGTTCATCAGAAACTCAGAATAGCAGAGAAATTGTTCAATCAGGCTTGATGTGGAGAACAAGTGTTTGCACACACTCCTCGCTCTCTTTCTGGGAGGAAACTATAAAGAGAAGTTTGAAAGAGAAATGTTGAAGAGAAGAGAGTCAACACATTCACCTGTTATTTTAATATACTTATTGCTGATACACAGGTGCAGGTTTAGCTGAGAGGGGGAGCAGGAGTTTAGATGCAATATTGCTTTAACTGGAAAAGTGGACAGGAGTAAAGCAGGCAGCACTTTGCTACAGGGAAATCTGCTGAGTGTCACATAAACAGAGAAGACTTGAGAGGGTGTTCCTGAGAAATAGCATTTTTATCTTTTTCATTTTTCCTACCCTAGTAGACTTGAAATCTTAAGACTAATCAAAGCCCTCTGAAGAGGCAGGATTAACACATGACCAGTAAAGAGTTTGTTAGCTCAGGACATTAAAAAAAAAAAAACAACCACAGATAAACACAAACTGAGGATAAAGTATCTCTCTTCAGACAACCAGAGAACAAAGCCTTTGATTCCACGATTTCAGTCGTACACCAAGCACCAGACAAAAGTCTCTTTTGGGGCTGTGTATTCAGTGTGAGAAAAGCCAGCTTCTCTCAAGAGTCACAGTAGATTCAGCTGTACCAAGAAAAGTTAGAGTTATGTAGACACTCAAATCCAAATGCTCCCTTTTTCTTTCTCTCAAGGCCAAAATATTTCCTCAGATATACATATTCATCTCCATTGAAGACATTGAGAACTAAGCAAGTCTCAAGGCAATTGCACAGAAACCAACTGTTATTTTCTGCAGTGAAATATGATTTTCTAGAGTAAAATATGTCTCTTTTAAAAATTGTAAATTCCATATATAAACTCCTCTTGACATATCAATATTTCTAAAGGATCCCTCTCTCTTTGCTCTATTACCTGAGAAAAGAGACTGACCACTTCATTAATTGGTCTTTCTTGACATTGGAGGAAAAAATTGTCCATTTTTTCTATAACATTAATATTTAAAACCGAAATGCATCTTGTCTTCATGAAACAAATCTGAAATTTCATTTTCAGTTACATATTTTTTATCTACATCCAAGAGCACCAGACAGTTTACTGAAATCCATCCTTCTCTGACATTGGCAATATCACAGAGAAAAGATCTAAATGTAACATGAAATATGAAAGTATTTAACACATTATAAATATAGATAAGTGTATTTTTAATACAGATACATTGAAGAGGCATGGCAACCAGTTAAGTTCCTTTGGAAATGCCAAACCAATTGTTTATCTGATGCATGAAGCTGTAGGCAAGTATCCTAGTGATTTGCTTGCAATGTACGAGCTTTTGTTCATATTACACAGTGAAGACAAACAAAATCTGCAAACTTCTCAAGTTTGTTTACACTATGATCCAATTGATTCACATATTATATTGAATAACCGTTTCTGCTGTGTTTAGTTGCTAACCATTTTTGACACCAAATAGTTTTCCCAATGGTTTTAGTATTCAAGGCCAGGACGGGAGAGGAAAGTGTGAAATCTTGATGGGACTAGATAGGGGAGGTCCAGCTACACCCATGTGATTCCATCAAGCTCACCTCATATTCCTTGATGGGTTTGGTGCTCTGAATCTTTCTGGTGCCTCCAGTTACCAGGGTACATAACATACTCACTGTTCTTACTCTTCACTGTAATAGGCAGTGGAAAGTCAAATCCATAATATTATCTCTCCCACCCTCTCACAGGCAGGCAGGCTGTCTACAGAGAATTTTAAGCTGGAATTTCCTTAATGCTTTCGAATATTAAAAAAAGTACCATAAAATAATACAGTATTTTAACTACAAGAATGACTTCATGGTTATTTTGCTTTCACTGCAACCTGTGTGCATCCTCAGATCTTCCAAAACCTTTCTAGGGATTCCACCAGAAGGTAGTTGGCATTGCTTCTCTGTGGTATGCACACCAGCCAATTCAAGCAGAAGACAATTTTGGCTGAGCGAACTATGAAGCAGTGATGTGTATTCCATTAAGTACTCTCATTCCAGCCGAATGTGGTTGCTTCAAATTAGGTCTGTACTGAAGATAACAAGGTTGGTTCAATTATTCATTTGCACGAAACTTACCCCTGTTCTATTGTTTGAGAATCAATCACAAACATTCATCTGCAACATATAAATGAATATTGTTCCTGATATGTTGAACTGTTTGTTTGCTGCAGGTTGCTGTCTGATGGGTAGTTCCTGTAAAAACATGGGAGCCATCCATGATACATTTGCTCTGACTGCTGAGGAATCATTTCTAATCTGTTTTTTTATATGACTGTTCTAAAAATATTTTTAACCAGGATAAAGATTTTAATGGAGGAAAATACTAAATAATAAATGAAAAAGACTGTGGAAATAAGAAATTACTCAGTTTGTGAACAAGTGCCTTCGTCCACTTAAGAAATTAAGTGTGAAATGTGTGAGTGCCACTTAGCAGCCCTCAGAAGAATAGATGGACACAAGAGATCCTGTAAGGGACCCTCTGGACTACAGCAAATATAGTTTGTTTCTCCCAACACCTGCACAGGCTGCATCACTGCTGCTGTTTTCATCCAAATCCTGCCAATGACTAATCAAAATCATCAGGGGGCACTCACAACAGTGAAACATTGGCTGTCTTGAGTAGTTGCAGTGTATTCATCTGGACAAAAATGTGAGTGTGGTGTAAATCCATTCTGCAGATACAGATTAGAAGATAATAATAGAAGCAAGGACTGACCAGTTATTAAAGCAGTTATAACAAGATGGATGTCTGGGCTGTGTCTGCTCAGACGATCCATGCAGAAATAAAGTAGCCTCATATTTGCACAAGGGATAATCTAGGAAGTGGTGACTCTGAGACATACTCAAATGTAAATGAATAAACAGGTGAATGTGAAGTTCTGTGGTCTCTGGCTAAGAGTGCCAGAGCATGCTCTGTAGAAAGCAGTGCTGTCAAATAGAAATAGAAGAAAGAAACTGCCACTAAAATCCTATCTAGTCCTGTCATTAGGAAAGGGTTCAGAAGAGAGTAACAAGTCTGTAAAACCTATGTAAGTGTGATAGATGCAGTATGCTATTATGAAGAAGCTTAAAAGAAGAGTCATGCCAGAAACGAGCTGTTGAACACTAAAGAAAATGGCAGAAATGAGACTTCTATTTCTGGAAAGTAAATGTAGATAAATCAAGCTAGAAATTATGTGCCTACTTCTTGCTAAATGTAGATAAATCAAGCTATAAATTACTTGCCTACTTCTTGGTGTGGTTAGTTGACCCCTGGAAACTACTTACCTAGATGTGAACCTTGCTCCTGTCACTTGAAATCTGTAAGCCAATACTGGATATATTACAAAAGTTGTATTCTGTCTCAGTCAGGAGTTATGAGCTTGCAAGTGTTTTCAGGTGTTGGACCAAAGAGGTCAGCAATCAAGTAATACCAAAGACCCAGTTAAAAAGAAGAAAGTGTTTCAGAAAACTTACTTGGAAAGCACTCAAGTGGAAATATTAGTCATGGACTGGAGCAAACAGATTTATACAATGCTATATATAAAAGCAGAATAATTTTATGCACTGAACAGTAAGGAAGTTATCAATGCTGAAATTTTGAGCATTTTACCACAGTAAAAAATAATAACTGGCAGCTTGCCTGTAACAGAGGAATCTCATCTAAGCTTTTGTGCGGAAGCAAAGGGTCTCGTAGCACTTGCAGCTGAGTTGCAATGCATCTCCGGCATAAGCATCATTTGATAACCATTATGCTTTCTAATCACTTTCTAATTAAGCTGTGCTATTACAAATACGATGTGCAGCTGTACTTTATTTGTCATATTCTTCCTTGGACAAATTGGCTCCAACCTGTAGTCTAATTTTCATACTATGGGGCTGCCTGAAAAGTTCATTTTGTCAGACATGGCTGCTGAGTTGAAAACTTTATTCCTTCTGCAGTGTGTTACCTATGCCCATTTCCTTTGATATTTCCCTCCTTTCTTTCTTTTCTTTCCTTTCCTTCCCTTCCCTTCCCTCCTTTGTCTTCCTTTCCTTCCCATTCCTCCTTCCTTCCTTCCTTCCTTCCTTCCTTCCTTCCTTCCTTCCTTCCTTCCTTCCTTCCTTCCTTCCTTCCTTCCTTCCTTCCTTCCTTCCTTCCTTCCTTCCTTCCTTCCTTCCTTCCTTCCTTCCTTCCTTCCTTCCTTCCTTCCTTCCTTCCTTCCTTCCTTCCTTCCTTCCTTCCTTCCTTCCTTCCTTCCTTCCTTCCTTCCTTCCTTCCTTCCTTCCTTCCTTCCTTCCTCCCTTCCTCCCTCCCCCTCCCTCCTTTCCTTCCTCCCTTCCTCTCTTCCTCTCTCCCTCTCTCCCTCTCTCCCTCCCTCTTCCTTGATCTCTCCAGCTAAACTAAAATAAATGTGGTCCAGACATCCAATGTAATTACGGCGTGGTTGTTTTTTTGTTTTTTGATCAGGTCAGTTGGAAGCAACCTTTGCTACACAGGCTTGAATTCCCAACTCTGGATTATCATGACTAAGGAATAAAAAGTAAAAGAGGATTTTGACAAAACCAAGCAATAGTAGCTTCTGGACAGAATATTTTATTCAACCATCTTACATCTGAATGACAATCACATTTTCAAATGTTTTGCTCATCTTCTCACCTAAAAATACAATGTATTCACATTGTTGGCTCTAATTGCATTTGTAAAACTCATTGACATCTTTCATGTTTTACACTGCTTACTTGTTTTATTTAGTGCAAAAAGAAATGCACTGAAGTGGACGCCGCATTATTAAAGCATAATGTTTCACAGCGAGGTGTCTAGATTTCATAAAAAAAGCCTACAAAATCCCAAATGGGTACTATAAGTGAGATGGGGAAATCACTACTGTGTTGTAAATGAAGTTAATACCATTCTACTGACTTCACTATCAATGCTACAAGACTGCAGTACAAAATATCCTCCCAGGACTTTGGAGATTTTGCAAAATTTTTATGTTCAGGTTTCTAAAGAGCAATTGTATGTATGTTTCTGCACCACCCATTACCCAAAAGGAAGGAAAAAAAGAGAAAGCATAGTTAGTTTTGTTCACTACTAGTCTTGGTTACTACTCTATTATTTTTGGGTTTATGTAACTAATGTTGCATAATGCGTGCGACAATTATTATAATATTTCCATTGTAGGTTTCTAAAGAAATGAAGACATTTAGAATGTCTATTAACTACCAAGATAATGTTTTATCATCCCCTTATTTAGTGATAAAGCCAATACAGAATTGAAAAGATGAATCTTCATATTCTCACGCTATACAAGCAACATTAATTAATTCAACATGACAAGCTTTGTGAAGTATCTGGGTAAGTCAATCTAGTATCATTTAGTTCATGAAGCCCAAAATATAGACTGACAAAGCACAAGTATGAAATGCATTTCAATCAGTTTAATCAAATAGAGTCAATGTAAAGAAAAGGGGCATTGTCAAGATGTGTCAGTGAACATTTGACCTGCCTTGCAGTTAATATTGTTTTTGTGCAAATTTCTCTTGGGGGGATACCCTCTCTGCTCTGCACTTCAGTTCTGAAACCTGAAAATTTTATTTTTGATCTGGTGAGTGGAAATCTTTAGTAGGAATGATATAGGAAAGACATCACTTGCAAATCATTATTCACACACAATCTGAACTTGTGAAATCAGACCCTTTAAAGAAACTAGGCTATTCAGTCTGACTTTGACTTGATTGTGGGAAATTCTGCTTTTTCTGAATGATCTTTTCTGTCTGGTTTGTGAGATGTCAAAGATGAAATCATAGAGTACCAAATTCAAAGTCTGCTGAAGAGTTTAGTTTGTTCTGTTCTCTAAGGCTTGCACAGGGAAAAGATGAGGGTGCAAAGTGAACCTATACCAGACCCAAGTGGCCACAGAGCTTGACAAGCTGTGGCTTTTAAGAGCAGTGGAAGGGGCTTGCCACAGATGGCTTCAGTGAGACTTCAAGAGGGATTCCCTGGTAAAATAATTCAGGATTTCTTCCAGGAGAGAGAACTCAAAGCTGCCTTACTTCTCTGCATCCCAAATCTCTCCTTATCACTTTCTATGATCCCAGAGAAAAACAAAGGTGAATGTAGGTCTGTATTTATTTATGAAAATTTCTTCACTGATTTATTTTCACAGTGCTTGATCTAACGCTATAGTTTCTGATCATGATTAATATGCAGAATAATTTAATGGTCAAATCATGGCACAAACGGATTCTATTTTGTCTGTAAATCTATTCCTCTGCCAGGGAATAATGCAGTTGTTTTAAGGTTTTTTAAATCTCTCTGTTACTTTCTCTGAAAACTATAGATTAGGCAGGATTTAAATTCACTGACTGAAGACACACATGTATGCTCAGCAGAAACCAAAAAAGTAGCTGTTAACATTTTTTTCAAGAGAAGAGAAAGCTATGGGTGTGACCAAGATTTGGAGAACAATTTCAAAAGTCCATTTCCCACAACAATATGTATTTGATAGTCTTGTTTCATTTCCTGGACCTCCAGCTTTTGCTGCCTTAAAAAAATCATCACTGTCTAGCTGCTGTGGTGACCTTAGACACCTGAATTAAGTTTGCCAGGATAAGGAAAGATCTGCAAGGTAAGTCTCTGATGAATGCCTGAGCAAACTTCTCTATCCATCCCTTTGAAGTGTTGAGCGTTACTCCCCAGGAATGGATGCTGACTCATCAGCGCTAAGTTTCATACTGCTCCTTAGAGACAAGAGAAAACCCACAAATTCTGTGAATTTCATCCCTTCTGATGATTGCCATTTGTACCCCCTCCCCTGATTCCTGGCTCCTTCCCCTCCCCAGACATCGATGGAGCCATTCCTAGAGCACACCAGAGCCTTTGGATGTACTGAGAGCATGCCCAGAGCACTGTCAAGCTCCGGAATCCCAGTGGACCACGTCATACTTCCAATATGTGCACATCCTGATCTGAGCAGGGACCATTGTAGTGATTCATCAGCAGGGCAGGTTTTTGAAGCAATGCTCCAAAGATCAGGACCACACATTTTTCTCAACCTGTTGTTGGGTGAGCCATGAGATGCTCACAAATCTGGAGAGATCTCCATATAATTCTGTGTTTCTCCTGGGCCTCTTGGAACCTCAGTACTATGTGGAAGTGTTGTAAGTTCTTTTACGTGATTTTTCGAATGCTTCCTTCTTCAAACTTTGATGGAATGAGTTTAGAGCTACGTGGAAAGAATGATTAATTGCAGTTTAATGAATCACAGGAAAGGTTGATGGTTCCAGCTCTGGAGATGCACCTGTATCAGTCTTATTTATTTGAAGTGGTTTACCCTGTAGTTTTACAGCCAATGAACTAGAATAACCAAAATGGTCTGAAGTGTCTTATTTTGATATTTGCAGAATTTTCACCCCAATATTTTATATCAACCTTCTGTTTTTCATGAATATGTGCTGCTTAGTCCTTGACTAAAACATTTAACAATGTGAGAGTGGAGTATTTTGCTGCTACAGACTTAGACCTTCTGAAGAGCCTAATCAAAACCAGATTTTTTTCCTTTAATTGGAAAAGAAATGAGTGTTTTGCACTGCACACTAGCTAGTTAGTGCTATCATAAGCAACCCCCTATTAATCACGTACCATTTTTTGCAGCTGTGTACAGTAACTGACCTTCCTAGATACACTATAACTGAAGCAATTAAGGATCTTTTGTATTTTTTATGTAATTACCACTTCTGAGCTAGGTTGCTAAATACTTGGGACATTTGGGGTTATAATTTCAAGGTCATTATATTTTTGTTCATCTCATTTCCTAGGAAACCTCTTTGCAGACTTGCCTAAAGCATCCCAGATATTGTACATTAAAGTATGGCAAATTAATTCAATCCTACCTCCTTCCACTCAGTAGGTGCATGTCCATTTTTCCAGTGTCTAATACACAGTATATTTTAAAATTGTAAACTATTGCATGTTATAATGATGCAAACAATGGAGAGACCAAATAAGCTAAAGGAGCTAACACATTTATCTCTACATTCTGCCATCTGTTTGAAACTGCTGATGTAATTCCAGTTTTAAATTACATTAGATCCTGCCTTCTGGACCCTTTTCCCTATTTACTTTTTTTTTTTTTAATTTTTTATTTAAGCCTTTAGCAGTGCCTTCAGGTTGTTGACTACTTAATAAGAAACTGTGTCTTTGACTGTTTTCAGTCTAGACTTAAATTTAGGTTTCCTGGACAAAGAGGTACAGTGAAATAATAGCTTTATTTCCAGAAGATGAAATTATTCTCTGTGTACTATTTGATGGGATCTGTTTTCAGCAATAGTGCTAGCAACCAGCAGATTTGTTTATACTGAAGAAACAGCAGAGATTAAGGTTTGTGTTCTTGCATATTCTATTGTCTAATAATGGAATTTCCAGTTTCATCTCTGTGTTTATGCTTCAGAATTAGCTTAATTTCTTCTATGTAACCTCTTCCCCTTATTTTATTGGCTTAATTAACAAACTTGTATTTATTTTTCTTAGCACTTCCTATGCCTTTTCAGTCCACAGTGGCAATTCTCCATTCTCTCTTCTTCTGGCATCTTGTGGCTCAAATCACTTACTTGCCTGGATCTGATGCTAATGTTGATATTTTAAGGATTCGCTTCCAAGCATGTTGGTCAGGGTCTGTCTTCAGCCTATCTATCAAATATATAGACTGATTTTTGCACCATTGTTTTAATGTCTTGAAAATTCAGATTTCAAAACATTAGTATCACAGAAATTAAATCCATGTATTCTGGTTTACATTTTTCTTTTATTTTTACTTTGTTTATATTCATTATATACCCACAGAATAGTCTGCATATGAGGACTTGGGCCAAAAGCTGGACTCCTATGCTAAAAAGTTTTCAGACTCCTCATTTGAATTTATTTTAAAAAGAGATATTGCATAATTTAAAATAAAGAAAAAATGTATTTCAAGTTACATTTTACTCATCATAGCAAATAAATTTTTCATAAATATATTTTCAAAAGTCATAACATTTTAAAAAATTGTACAAATTTTAAGATGATTGGAACAACTTTATCCATTCAGAATTTCCAAACCAGTCCAGGCAAAAGTCTGAAGAAACTGTTGAAATAGATTGGTTAAATTCTGATAATTTTCTTGAAAGTTCAGATTGTTAATGAAAATTACTTTCTTCACAATATTTGCCTAGATTCAATTTAGAAAATTCTTTAAAATTTCAATGAAACCCCACTTAGCTAAGCCTTTTTTTTTTATTTGCTTGCTTTGGAAGGGAAACAGACACTGGGTTCATTTTGAATTTTAACAGGTAATTTTATCTTTCACTACCTGACTTAAAATGTAGAAAATTTGATATTAATAAAATCTAGAAAATTTTAATCAATATGAAATGCTACTCCTCTTACACAGTGGTATCTAGGAGCTGTGACTGTTGTCTTATGAGTCTTAAATTTTCTCATTGAGCCAGCTTCCAGAATGGTAGCAATTTTAGTGTGTCGGTCACTGATCCATGCAAGTTTCTTGACCAAAGTTTCAAAATTCCTAAAGCACTGCTACCTATAAAAACATACACAATCAGTCACTATGACTTGAACTATGATAATGCTCAATGAAAAGGAAAGTTTGGTGATTGAATTACAACAAACTTAGTATAGACTTTCTACATTTCCTCTCCAGACACTGAAGCCAATGGTTAAACTAAAGTGATGGCCAGCTATTGAAAATTTGGATGACTCTCTTGATTCTTTGTCTAGGCTGGCCATCACCAGTGCTCAAAATCTGAAGCAGGAAGGTGAAATATTCCCTCTCACTCCAGCATTGCTAACTTGGGCTGGATGGATATGGAAAAAGTTAGCAGCTTCCCATCAATTGTTGAGGATTAAGTCAAGCATTAAAGTGTTCAATTCTGGATTTTCAGAGGTTAGTATAAAACCATGTAAACCATAAATCATATTTTCATATAAGATTATGTTCTATGATGATTCATCTTGCTATGAAAAATAAGTGCATAAAAGTTAAATCAGTGATGTCCAGGTATTGTAAAACAAATATATGTTTTAAATAGACCTGAAGCTGATTTCTATGAATCATGGGATGGCTTGGGTTGGAAGCGACTTTAAAGATTATGGAGTTACAAATCAGGATCCCCGAGCAGGGATGTTCAGGCCTTGGACACTTGCAGGGTTGGGGCATCCACAATTTCTTTGGACAAGCTGTTCCAGTGCCTCACCACCCTATGAGCAAAGAATTTCTTCCTAACACCTAGTGGAAATATCTCCTCTTTTAGTTTAAAAACTGTTTCTCTTGCCCTATTACTACCTGCTTACCTAAAAAGTTACTCTCCCTCTTTTTTTAAAGTACTGCCAGGCACCAGTAAGGTCTCCCTGGAGCCTTCTCTTCTCCAGGCTGAACAACCCCAATTCTCATCCTGTCTTCACAGGACAGGTGCTCCAGCCCTGGGATCCTCTTTGTTCCCCTCCTCTGGGACTGCTCCAACAGGTCCACATCTTTCCTGGGATGAGGACCTCAGAGGTGGATGCAGGACTCCAGGCAGGGTCTCAGAAGGGCAGAGTAGAGGGTCAGGATCATCTCCCTTGACCTGCTGTCCAAATACTGCCAGTTAAAATCTGTTATGGGGGTTATCATCAGCTTTTCATAGACACAGAGAGTGGCACACATCAGAGGAGGGAGTGTTGATTTTCTGCTTACAAAAATACTGCTAACTTATGGAGTCTGAGCAGTGTTTCCCAGAGAATTGACTCCACCCTAGCCTACAAAGAAAAAATAATAGAAGTCACATTATTTCTTCAAATACTCATGATTCCGAATGTTTGGTAACCAGCTGCCTGTCGTGGTAATGCTCCTTCTTCTGCACAGAATTTGTATTCTAGACCTATATGAAATTAGTATACAAAATGAACTGAGTGAGTGATTTGTTGGAAGAAGTTTTTGTTGTGAAAATGTAATGAATATTTCATGGTTCAAATTCAAAACAACTATAAAATATCAAGTTTTGCTCTGATGCATAAAAACAATTCATCATAACTGTTAAATACAAACCATATTCACTCATGGTATGAACCATAAATATGACAAGAGGTCCCAGAAAGTTGTAGTTATGGTTAAGAAGATGTCTGCAGTGAATACAGTAAAATTCCTCCCAAATGTTTTAAATAATGCTGTCTTTCCTGATGATAGATTACATTTCATCAGCATCAAGATTTACAAATCAGCCAGGGTCACCAAAACTCAAAATTTTTTCACTGCATCCCTAAAACAATGTTGTCCTCGCTTTCCTCCCAAAATCTGTCCCAAACCAGGACAAATACAACATTCAAATATATTAAAAAAATGACTTTAAAAGTCAAAGAATATGTCCTGCCAAGTCCTGTGCCAGTTTATTTGCAAGAACCTCTGAACATTTTACCCCATGTGCACACCAGGCCTTTCAACACAGTTCCTGGTCTTACAGAGATACTTTTGTAGAGACAGATCTCATGGAAGCCAAAGGAACTGTTAGTAAACTGAAATAGAACACTAATGTCATGGACTGTACTTCCCTAAAATAAAATAAAAAAGTAAAATATATGTTGTTCTTGAGATCTATGCTCTTGAAAAAATATCTGATACTTCTTTAGCACAGTAGTGCATGAGTCCATATGATAGCAAGACTGATTTTTAAACTGAATGAATAAATTTTATTTGAGTTAATAATTTATTTAGTGATACTGACATCTTACATTTTCCTGCAGCTTTTTCCTTAGTATTGATTTATAAAACTGCATTTATTGAACGGAGGCATCTGCAGCAGCTGGATGGATGGTGGCCTGCCATAGGCTCTGTAGAACAGTGCTACAATCCATGTTGTTTTACAGAAAAGTCTCTGACTGTGGCATCCTCTCTTGTAAGGACCGAGCTGCCTGATTTGAACATAGAGACAGTGTAAAACTTTGGACAAAGAGCAGAAACACTGTGGCTGCTGTAGAGGTTCAGAGATGTAATGGAAGTGAGGCATATAGGGAGGACGAGTCTTTCATGCAGCCAAGATTCTAGCCTAAAACTTCAACCAGAAACCTTCAAAAAAATCAGCAGACTATGAAGCATTAGCATGAAACATTGTCCATATTACCGAATGAATATACTAATTTTCAAAATGCATATGCCTGAATGTATTTACTTCATAAGCAAGCTTTCAAAAACTCTCTGTGTATACAGCTTGATTCCAGCATTAATACAATTTGCAATGAGCTAGCTAATGAGCTTCTGGTTTTGAACAACTTGACTCTATTTATGAAAGATCAGACCCACTGAGAATCACATTATTCTTTTTTTATAAAGTATTTGTATCTAGCTACTGTAAGGTTGCAAAATACTGCAGAACAGTCAGATTCAGAGATTATTTAATCAGTTATAAAATGTCATTGTAAGCAGCATAGCAGTACTTCCTAAATCCTTCGATGCATGGTTGGCTTATTTCATTAGAATCTGTGCTGGCTGTTCTCCAAAGATGCAGAACTAATGCTATCTGCAATTATCGGATTTTGTTAAGCACAGAGTATTCGACAGTTATAGTGTTAATGAATGAAGAATAGCTAAGCAAGCCTCTAATCCATTGCTCATTGTTTAAAAAAAAAAAAATTAGAGCCCAGCCCTATCATACTCAGTTATAATATGACTCAAATCAGCAGATTAAGTAGCTCTGCACCTTTTCTCCCTGTGAGGCAAATGTAATGCATTGCTCGCTATTTTGCAAATCAGAGGCTTTTTACTCCCTGAGAAAAAATTCTTTACTGAGAAATAGGTAAGATGTAAAGTTTTCTAACAAGTAGGGGTACGATATCTACCTATCATGGCCATATTCTTGCCTGCTGTAAAAATAATCTCTTGATAGGAAAAGGAGAAAATAATCTAGTCTGTCACTAGAAATATCAGTGCCTTTTAATTAGTCCTCAGCAATTGTAAGTTATCATGGCATGTATTACACTGTGTTGATAAAGCTCTGAGGGGAAAAGACTGCAGCTAATAACTAGCTCTGAGGTCAGAATGGCAGCATTTTCTGTGAAGCTTCGGGATGTTGACACTTTCCAAGAGTGATGAAGATGTGGGTCCCCTGGCAGAGAAAAAGGTGAGCTTGTGTGTAACTGGATCATGGCAAAGAACTTAAACTTTGCATTTGTAATTGCATAATATTTGTAATTGCCTAATATTTTTAATTGTATTTTTTGTAAATGTACACATTTTATATTATGAAATTTAAAATAAAAATATTAGTAATTCAAATACTTTCCTTAAGAAAAAGAGCTGAAAAATTTCTATTTTAAAGCATATAGCTACTAAAAAAAATTAAAATTGTTTTGAGAAACAAAAGCTCCACGTGGCATTTTTTTTACAATGTGTCTTAACCAGACAATACTACTATTGATCAATCAAATTTAAAATGTTTTTATGTTTCAAATTACATCACCATCATTAATTCTGATAGTGACAGCTAAGTTTGGCTTTCTAATGAAGTAGTCTGGTGATAAAACACAATGGAAAAACAATGTATGTATCCTGAATATGTCCTTTTCCTGTATCTGCACTCCATCAGTCCCAATTACTCTGCTCTTTTTCCACTGTCTGATTAACAGGAGCAGCAGAGAATGATATCAAAAGTGAACAGTTTGGTTACTTTTCCCCTGCAGTGTCTTGGTCTCCATCCTGCTGTTATCTGCCAACTGAAAACATTTTGCTAAAATGGGAAAATGGCTGTAGAAACCTACAAGGCAGGACACAGGTATGGCCATTAAGAGCTGTTGCTGGTTGTCATGGATGAGAAAAAAAATCCTTTTGTCTCAGATTTCCATCGGCAGCAGACTTTGGACAGCCAAAGCGGTCCTGCATAGGCACTAAAACACTTGTCATGGAGATACATATTAGCAGGGCCTCCCTAATATTCCCAATATTCCTAATGTCCCTAGCACACCCGTCAGCCCCTGCCTGAGCTCCCACCCCACAGTGCCCAGGTAGGGTGTTGTGGTTTAGGAATGCTGCTCTCCAGTTTAGGGCTGCCACTGAGACTCTCCCAACCACGTGCTGCCTTTTTGCTCCTCTTCCCTCTCCCTTCTGCATCGGGCTGGAGAGAGGAATTGGAGGCACAAAAGGTGAAGATCAGATGGAAACAGATTAGTTGAGGCAAGAATGGTTTACTGGAAACAGCAATGAGATAAGGAAAGGAATAGTAACAGTATTAGTAGCAAAAGTGTCACACAACCAGAAACAAAGCTGAAGCATGGTCCAGAGTCTGTCCTGGGGTCAGCTGTGCCTAAGGAAGGAATGAAGAATAGGGCTTGAGTTTAGATGGAGCTCTCTAGCCCATGGGTGAGGATGCAGATGGAAGTTTCAGGCCAGGCTGGACAGCACCATTGAGGCTTCTTGGCACACAGTCCTGACAGATAAGCTGTTCCAAATAGAAAAATTTCTATGATTTATTATGAAAGACTACTGCTTGGTAATGGTTATAATACTATATTTATCTTCACTTTAATAAATGGAAATAATGAAATATCAGGAAGTTACAAAACCATTTTTTTTGAGGAATTTTTTTTTCTAGATTATTTTAAACGGTGCTTATAAAGCTGAATAACTTCCCTAAGTGGACACCAAACAAAATGTGAATTTTAGTATGATGGGATTTTTTCTAAAATCATATATTCATATGGAGAAAAGTCTGGTATCTTAATGATCACAGGCCAGCCCTGAAATTCAAATATGCTTCTTTTGGGTTTTTTGCATTTTACCCATGCAGATTGCCCTCGCTCAGGCGACACCTTTGAACAGCTGGCCCCGAAGACCATGGCCACAAAAGGAACTTCAGACTATCCCTAACCAAACATGACATGCACATTTTCTGTGGGATGAGAATCACCCTCTATAAATATAATAGCAAATGAGAATTCTGGATGTTGTTTTGGGCATTAAGGGTGTATGTGAGGAAATGTGTAGCTCCAAAAGTAGTTGCCTTTTCTCCCATTAACTAGATTTTTAAAACACTGATGTCTCTCTTGCAATAGCATTTTAGAGAGTACAACGATTCAGCCACAGTTAGAAGGCCCAAACATAAATGAGGCATCTTTAATTTCTTCAAAACTAGGAATTGTGAAGAACAAAACTTCTTTAAAGAGAAGCCCCCTGGTGTAACGTTTGTATCCATTTTCAACAGTCATCTGATCTAGTGTTCTTGCTGCTCTTCCACACTTTGGAATTGGACATCTAAGTCTTTTATATGGTCAAAGTTTGCTCTTTTCTCCACATGTGATACTGTTTACAGAATAGAAAATTTAGAACTCACCTGTAGTTTGTTACATGGCCTGAATCATCAAAATTTTCTCCAATGAAAGAGTATACACTGGCTTTTCATTTTTAAAAATAGTTTAATACTTCACCACTGACTATTTTTGTATATAAACATATAAAAATAACCATCATAAAATAAAATGCCAGCTTAAGCTGGAAAACTCTGATTGACTTTTCTAGCCAGAAATGCTCAGGCAATTCTTCTTGGGAACTAACATAAAGCAGCAGAACCTGAAAAAGAGTCAGTCATCCAGTGGAAGGGGCCGGATGGAATGGGTTCTGTGGAAAGATGGTGATATATGCCATCTGCTGGGACCCCACTGCTAGAACATTCCCAGGTAAAGCTTGGTGGTCACAGAATCTGCCTGAAACTGCACCTTATTAAATCACAGGTAATTTCTAGCAAATTGTAGCTATAAATGTCAACCAGCAAAGGTAGTCTGAGCAGATCCTTTGTCCTCACAGACAGCTTGAGGTTAAAAGATTGCGGCCTGGAAAACACCGCATTTCTCTGAAGGCTCAAGACATCTTTTGTTACTCAGCCTCTCTCGTTTTTAACCAGATTAGTATCAGAAATGCCATATTCTTCCTTTCTGAAAAGTTGAGACAGGTTTCCCTAATTCTGCACAAATATTGCAGCTGTTTTTTCTGCCTTGAGATCTATGATTGAAATTGTTGGATAATCGAAATATTTCAATGAATATGTGATTCAGGTTGGTGTTTGTGTTGTTTCATTTTTACTAGCCAATTCACTGGATTAAACAGAAATGCATCATAGGAATTCAATAAAGTTATTTTACCCAAAAATTTTACTTGATGACATATGTTAAATCAGGTATCACAGAGAAACATACAATTTCATTCATGCATCCAGAGCAGCTCAAATTTTTAGTGTACACACAGTATACATGCTAAAAGTTATTTCCAGAAATGATCTGTAGAAGTCAGTGCCTTTGAAAAAATCTTAACTCTTCTGAGGTAACTAAGGCACTGACTGCACTTATAAATCACATTATTTCACTACAGTTAGGAAACTGTTCTAAATTGTATCTGCTCCTAATGATTTGTTTATATTCTTTTCAAAGTTACTGATGCTTTCAAGAAGACTTATCTAAAGCACAGTGTTTGCTGGTTGAATTCAAGGCCCTGGAATGTATTTTCTCGGATTTTCAGAAAGAGTTTTTATTCTGCATGCCAGTGCTGCAGTTGCAGGTTTTGATGAAGTTGTCATGAAACAGCATCAATTGTTTTGCTGATATCAGTCAATTACTTCTACATTTCTGTTCCCTGCATATTTTGTGTTTCTCATCACAAGATCAGCCAACTTTGCTTTTAGGAGGTTTATGCTTTGTAAGGCTAGTAATACTTATCATTAATAATTCCATTGCTGTTTGAGGACTTGAAAAAGGTTCTCCAGGAGACCTGTGTCCAGCTGCCTCCATCTTCCTGGGAGCCTCTTTGCTTAGGTGGGGTTAGAGGAAGGTCAGAAACCCACCAGGAAGGTCTCTTCATGAAACACAGGCCCCAAAGCAATTCTCAACAGAGGAATGGCTTTGCTTTTAAGGCTGTCTTATTCTTTCACATCTGGCAGTGAATATTTTGGCTTGTACCGAAAGCATTAATCTTCTTTGCGCAACATGGATCATCAGCTGAGAAAGGAATTTACGGTAGCCTCTGGAGAAAGTTTTCTGTCAGTGACAAAAAGCAAAGCAGCTGGACAGACAGACAGACGGTGCTGAGACCGTTTGCTGAGTTCTAACTTAGCACTGTCTCCATGACAGCCTTAGTCGGAGCAAGTGTTCAGGTCACACTACTCAAACAACAGCAAAGAAAGGCAGAATGAAGCAACACAATAAAAGCACAAAAATTATAACTCTGCATTTGACTTCCTGTAAAAACTTGTGCAAACCCTATTAAGAATTCTGTACTCGATAAAGCTGGGACAGCTGTTCCATCTACAAACTAATTGGATCCAATAGGAGGAATGAGATTTTGCCAGAGTGAATACTAGACTTACATTTTAGAGGCTGAAAATTCTAAGTACCTCCAAATACTGTATTTATCTCAGTTTCACAACACAGTTAATCAAACTGCTGACTTCCTGCATGCTTATGCCACCAAAGGCACAGGATTTCCACATTAATGATGAAACTGGACTTTCACAGAAGTATATAAAGATGAGTTTACTCAGAATACACAGCTTGCTGAGTCAGTGATGCCTAACATGAGGTATATCATTGCTTCACATTGCATGTGAAACTTTGTGCTGGATGGATGAATGATCAGTGAGAAAGGATGATTGAGAGTCCACATTAAAATTTTAAATTACCCCAGTTTTGAAAAAAGTTCAGGGAATGTTCTGTCAAAGAGAAAATCAGAATGAGCACCCATTACATGGCAGATAAACCACCTCAGAGTAGGCATTTTGCTTATTAGAACTCATATAGAATTACATTGATCCCATTAAAGTATGTCACATAATGCCTGCTGCTTCATACAATGTACTGGTATTTCATTTTAGAGCAGCAACTATATCCACTAGGTTTGCAGGCAAGCTTATTTTCCAGCTGCTTGTGGAAAATATTTCTGCTGAACACCCTGGTATTTTTCCAGGCATCTTATTGCTAAGGCTAGACCAAATACATACTATCTACTACTTTAACTTGTGTTTAGCTGAGCCATTGAACATACTATTACACTGTACTCTTGCAAACTTCATAGACTGAAGGATTTAAAATTAAATGATAGGTTTAGAAGCCTGAGAAAATTCTTGTAGACATATTGAAAACACTTCTTTTCAACAGTCAACTAAGTATCAAGGCTACTTAATGATCAAATCAAGATTTGCAGACACCACAGCCTGCACACTCTTTCTTAGAAGATTTTAATCTTTGTCCTTGTCCTTCAGTGGAGTTTCTTTCCAGAGCATCTTGGCTTAATAAATGCCTTTGAAGAAGGCTTCAGCACAAATAAAAGAGTACTTGTGCAGTAATCTTGAGTTCTTATCAGCTGTATAGTGATCAGGTGAAGGAATAATTTATTTCAATCAGCAACACCTGTTTTTATAATTGCTCAAGTGATTATAATTCAATAATAAAAAGCCAATTTAACTATCTTTACTCAGATATTAACCTCTGATATACAGCATTAGAATGAAATTGTCATTGGTTAAATCCCCTTAAGAAAACAATTGCTATCACACATTTATCCTATTTTGGTATTTTTTTTCATATTTCCCTTGTTATTTGTCTTTTCTTTTAAAAATAAAATATGTTCACATATTCTCAGTTGGAAGACCCCCATTGCCATCAATTTTCTACCACAGTAAAATATGCTTCATCTCTCAAAAAGTTCAATTATTTTAATTTTTCTTCATAGGTATCTTTTTGTGATTTGCCTTTTTTAGAATGGCATTATATTTTTGATGCATAATTCAACTTGTGATTTCCTATAATACCTAGATCCATTTCTGCAAATCTCCAGCTTATCCAGGTATTCTCCCTCCATTTTTATGCCCTTTGTCTTCCTAATCAATATAAATATTTGTGGTTGTTCTAAATGAACTGCAGCCAGTCTTTTTTTTTCTAGGTATTCCTCCATTTTGTCAAGATTATTTGTATTCCAAGCTTGCATTTTTCCATTTTTGCAGTCATTCCCAGCTTTGTGTTGTTTTTTTTTTTTTTTGTTTAAGATTGCAGGCTCTCCATTTCATCTTCCATATCTCTAATAAAAATATTGAATACTGAGTGGTCCAAGAGATATTTGCTGCAGATCTGTTCTTAGCACAACTCATCATTCTACCTACAAAATTAATATTAATTACTTAACCACTAAGATACCACACTTCCTTCTTTTTCTCTTTTTGAATGAGATTTTTATTCTGAAAACAGAAGCAAAGGTAAGTCTGTGATTTCTACCACACTACCACCACCTTCTCCCTTCAGAAATTAAATGAGGATTTTGTATTTTTCAGTTTCTGGCATTTCCTTCTTTTTTTTGGGTTCTTAAAAAGAATAGCAGATTTTTTTTTCACAGATATCTGACCCAGAGTAGTTCACAGGGGATGTTTTTTGGCACAGCTGATCTGAAAACTACCAAATATATTCTGTCAAACCCTGCTCTAGTAACCTGTTTCAGTCTTTGTCTCTGTTCTGTTAGCCATTGGCTTGCAGCTGTGAAGAGAAAAGAAAAAAAGGCAAGAAATGAAACATGCTGCTGTTCTCAGTCTCATTTACCAATTTCATTAATTATTCTCCAGCAACCAGACTGTAACTTTTCTGGTCATCTGCTTTGCACTGATATAGTTTACAGAGAATATAACATGATATTACTCATATCTCACGTAGGCATTTCTAATTTTAACTGTATGTACTAACTTATTTTTTATGGTTGTTCTTACTAATCTGACCTTCTTTCTACCTTTTCTATGCTCTTTTTTTTTTTTTTTTGCTACACAGAATATTAATCTCTTCAACTTTTGTTCCCAACATGATGGAGAATAAAGTCACTGAGCTTGGCTACCTAGCACTGAAAGGCAGCAACAGCACATTTTCTTCTTTTGTTTCGTGATGAGAGACACTGTCTTGCTGATAATGCATCCAACCAGCAACCAGGATTAGTGTTTCATGATACTACTGAAAAATTAATGTGTAGCTGATGTTTTGCTTTGGCACCAAACAGAAGTGAGAGGAGCCCAGCCACCCGGGGACATCTGTATCCCCATGGTGCCACCTTCTGACTGGCACACGGGAGAGCCAGCTCCAGGGCTGGAGCATCCCTGCAAGGAAAGGGGACCAGCCCCTTGAGAGCACATTGACTTGAGGCTGGAGAGATGTGGGTGTGAGGGTCAAAAAGGGAGCCCTTGGGAGCATGATTTGGCGAGTATCCAGTGTTCTCTGCTGGATACTGGGAGTCTTCCAGCCTACGGGGCTCTAGGACTCCAGCACTGTGCAAGCTCTGGTTGTTGGGTTTATGTCGTGTTTGAATTACCTTAAATGAAAGAACTACCTGGAAAGTTAATATTTTAAAATGTTTTAAAATTTATTTCAGAGGAAAGAAAAAAAAGCCCTTCTGTTCATATCAGTTCCCGTTTAATTCACAATATGGTGCCAGCAGGACTAATAGACTAAAATATGACTAGTCATATTTTCCATGGATGGAGAAATGGTAGAGTTGATACTGAAGACTTTCCCAGTGACTTACCACAGCTCCCAAGCACCTTGTACAGAGATGAGTGCAAACACACCTCACTCTTTCATCAATATGAAATGTATGTCTTGCGCTCTTGACTTAATTTCTTTATCCCTTTCCTCTTTTTATTTCCATCTATTTAACCTTACATATAAGTCCACAGGAGATTGTAGACCTGGGATGAACATTATGCACTGACTCAAATCCTTCCTCGGTACTTGAGTCCTAGGAATGGAAATGCCACAAATACCTACCAATACAGGTATTGGATACTAGGAGAATCTATTCATTTTTCTGGAGTGCTCTCTGTGTACTTGACCAAAGGGGACTCAGAAATACATCCCTGTCCATTAATGATCTCTCTTGCTTATTATTGTTGATTCAAAACTTAAAGGCAACTATGCTGAAGATGCATAAAGAAAATATAACCCATCTCAGTCTACCTTGACCTCTAATACTCCTCAAAACATTACAGTTACTGGACTGACTTTAGGAAAAATCATTAGAGTGTTATACCTCTAGAACTTCTAAATCTTTTGCTGAGATGCTTAAAAATAATTGAAAGTATAAAAATGAACAGATATGTCCATAAGATAGTGTGGGGAAAAGAATCTGATGGAAGCATTACTCTTCAGAGAAACTGTTCCTCTTCAGAGTAGGGCTTTCTTAACTCTTCTGAAATGAATTAAAGAAAACTTGAATTACAAAGCTGAATGAATTAAAGAAAAATTCCTCACATTGTATGCTTTAAAAGATAATTTTCCTCTGACCTTTCTCTTGTGAGAGTTAGTTACAAATGGCTTGCTATGAGAAGTTGATACCTGATACTCTAGATGTCAATTGTTTCTTTTTGTTCTAACGTTTCAAATAATTGTGTATTGTTGCCCATTCTAAGGGTGTAATGCTTACAAGGCAGAAGGCTTGAAGAAACTATAGGGCTTGGGCTCTCTGTCTAACAAAATAGTGCTGCAGGCAGAGTAGCCTAGCAGTATGCAGCCTTGGCAAATTCTAGAAAATTACAACTATTCAAGAGGCTTTTCTTTTTGTTCGTTTGCCTAGTTTAAAAATTATATTCTCAGTGGAGATATCTGGAACACTGCCTACTTGCATCTACATGAGGCACAAAGTCTGTCATATTATTTCAGCAGAGCTGAATCTGATTGAACAGGAAAGGTACTCTTTGGTATACAACTTAATCAAATATATTTGTTTTTGTGGCTATGGCTATACTGTCTCCCCCTCTTTAGGGAGCAGTCCAAAGTTGCAGCTGCCATTTTGGGAATATTGCTACACATTATTGCAGAGCATATAAAGATATTTTCCATCATATGGCACTGTGGGGTTTTGTTTTTTTTTCTCTAGGTCACTTGCTACCTTTGTTCAGTAATAGATCAGTGAAAATACATGAATAGGGTGCATAGCAAAACATTGCAGCACAGGTTTACTTGTACAAGGTTTCTTTGTCTTACAGTCAATCTGAAGAGAAAATGGCTTATTATGAAGCTAAATAGAGATGATTTTGTGGTTCCCAAAAATACGATTTTTACAATGTGGATTTTTTTCTTGACGAGAGTGCCAAGGTCTTTGGCAAAAATACATTCTTAAGCTTCTCTAAAAGAAAAGGTAAAGAAATCAACCCAGAAATGCGGATGTTTCTGTTCAGAAACTTGCTGAGTTTTCCAGGTCACAGAAGACCATTTCCTGTCAGTACAAGAAGAGAGCTAAACCACTGATTTGTTTATGGGTGAATAAAAATACTATGGCTGTAAAGTGCTTTGCATAGAGGGAGGGGGAGAATGGGGGAAGTCCAGGAGTTGCTGGGGTTTTTTCTCCTAAAATAAAATCATGTTATTTATGTGCTTGTTCCATCAGTGACTGCCCTTAGTACACCTTCATGTTTTGGAATAAAATCCTGCTTTAACAACTGTTACCTGTCCACTGTAACAAAGCCTGGACTGAATCTAAGTGGAGGCCAGTTCCAGAAGCAATTATTTATAACCAGACCTAGTCTTCATTTGCTGAGGCCTGAGCCGTCTCTTTGACTTCCCTAAGCAGGGAAAACATAAAATCTTGAGCTTCTGATTCCTTCACATGTAGATCATGGGACAATTGTCACCTTTGGTATTTGCAGAGAGCTCCTAGGAAGTTTTAGGAAGCTGTGTTTCTGGTTTTAAGAAGCTTTGTAGTTTTCATCTGTTGATGGAGAGAGAGTAGGCTCTATGGCTGTATGGGTATGCCTGGAACCATTCCTTTTCCTGTCACATATAGGATCCTGGTTTAGTTGTGTGTGGGCACTCCATTTTGGAAGGACTAGACCTACTTGATAATATGTCCCTCTAAGCATCAAAGTAAAATATACTGGTCCTAAATAGGGCATTGATACAGCAATTGTAATCTGAAATAAGACATAAGTCTGAGTGATTTTGTGAGGTTTCGTGTATGGATTTAAAAGAAAGAAAAAAGCTGAGATCCAGGAATGATTAATCGAAGTTAATCCAGAAATGTTGCCTTGCAGCATTCTAAGAGAGGACTGATTCAGCCTCTGCAGTTTGTATGCAAATTGATCTTGCAAAGGAAGGGGGATTGCTTTTGACAACTTAACTCTAGCAGTGCTGCAAGGCATCTAGAACAGTCCTGGTTTCTATTTTCTCCAGTTCCTTATATTCCTTGAGGTGCTGATAATGAAAGACTCCTGCCCAAACTGAATGCAGCTCATGTTGACAGAGACAGCAAATACACATGGTAACTTTCATATTTCTCTGTCAAGTGGTTTGACATTTTTCATGCCTTCTCCATAGGGCAAACTGTGAAACAACATATAATTTCTGTAACCTGTTTGAAATTTCAGCAGTGGAGTTAACAAAAGATGTGCAGGTCTCCAGAAAAACATTCAGAAAATTATGTTTGAATGATCTTTGAACTCTATTTAAGCTGCAAAGGAACTGCCACACTTTTTCTCTGTAACCTCAGTAATTGCTGATTAAAAAAAATTAAAAAGCAGATTTTAGAAAGAAATCATGCAATCTAGAAACATACTTTCCATCTGTGTATTGCGGCTGAAATCCAAAATAGGCCAGCTGGTCATAGCACAGCTCACATATTCACAGTATCTGTCCTCTGAATAAGTCATTCCATCATAAACAGAGGAAAGCAAAAAGCAGAGTCTTAGCTTCTCTGATTTTTCCCCTTCTATTTGACACTCAAATGACTGGCAGATACTAAAAGATTCCTCTCTGATGTTAAATTTGATATCGTCATTGCATTTTATTTGCTGCTCAAATATGTCTTTTTAAAACTGTGTGATCCAGGATGTGGAGTGGAATGTTTGTTGTGGCAAATGCCTCTCTTCATTGGAGCAGTTTGGTCTGGCAGTGCTCCCAGTTGCTGTAGATTTAGCAAGTAAGTTGTGCACAAACCCTTGATTTTCGTTCTTGCTTTTTGTGGCACTCTATATCTTGAGAGCTCCTGCAGTTTTTGGAACTAGGAAGTAGTGTCTTTCAGTATCTACATTTTATATCTAATCAACAGGGGCTGATCCTAGCAAACTAGAAATTCCTCATTAAGTAATGGGAAATCTCTCATTTATTTCCCTCCGCATTTGCATTAGCATTGATTTTGCTATGGGGAGCAGGCACTGTGCACAGGGGTTGCAACCTTCCCTGCTCCTTCCCTGGGCTGGAATGGTTTGAACAAGTGCTTGTCACTCTGCACTGAAATCTTTCAGAGAAAAAATAGAGATGATGTGTCAGGTAAGGGAGGGATGAAAGGTAAAAAAAAGGTAGTAGCACTGCACGAGAGGGAAGTTAGTCACTGTAGTTTTTTGAAGTGATCTAAATCAGTTTTGATCAGACACAGTGGATATGGAGTCAGTGACCAAGCTCTATCTGAAACATAACCAGTGAAGGAAAATTATACCTGAACTTAGAGTCTGGTACTTTACTATTTTTTCTGATTTTACATTCTTCAAGTATGAATAATCTGGACAGACTGTTTAAAATACTTTCTCTACCTAATGTCCAAACTTTTGGTTCATTCGGTGATCAAAAGCATGAAGCTACAGTCTGCAGCAAATGGATATTATGTTGGGAGTGGGAACATATGCAAAAGAATGCCTACTTTCACAAAAAGAATCCAAACCCTTGCTGCATGTATAGCGTAGTTTCCATGCACCCATATTATACCTCCATGCCTAAATAACTGCAAGCACAGCCTTACCCTGGGCTCTCAGAAGAACGTTATTATGTTTTGTAATTGCAGCTGTGTGTTAATATGATTCCTCCTCCTCATTAAGAATGGTGTTCACTCTAATTGTATGGCCTTTTCTGTACTCTTTAAAGGAGATCAACTTGTTCCATTAATTTTGTTTCCCCCTTTTAATAAGAGAATGTCTCCTTTGGTAATTAATTACAAAAATGCATTTATTTGATGCAGATTTACTGAATCAGTTAGGAAGGGGGGAAACCTCTGGAGGTCTCTAGTCCAACACCCAACTTTAGCAGCACTGTCTCCAAAAACTGAGCAGGTTGTTTAGAGCCTTGTCCAGTGGGTATTTGAACATCTCCAAGGACTGAGGTTCTACATTCTTTCTGGGTTACTTGATCCAGTGCTTGACCCCTATCATCATGCAAATTCTTTTTCTTAAATCTAGTTGATATTTCCCTTGTTGCAATTGGTGTCCATTGCCTTTTGTCTTATTTCTATGCATCTTCAAATAGAGTCTGTCTTCTCTATAACCACCCATTACTTATTTATGCTGCAGTTGTTTACAGAGCTGCGTGAATGGCTGGTGAAGAGAGACAGATACTCTGAATAGCTGTCAGGCTGAAGTAAATAGAATCAGAACCTCCTGTGCAGAGGCTTCTGCAGGTCAGGAAAGAGGTACAGCTGGTCTGAGTAGCTGGATGAAGTGCTGATGGTCTTACTGGGAATGTAAAAAGAAGGGTGGTAGAGGGACCAAAATGCTTCCCTATGGTTCTGCTTGCTCACAATTAGACAATATGTGGGAATTTTCTCACTAGTGCCACATAATAGTTTTTCCAAAAGGTAGTAAATGGTAGCTTGGAAAAAGTTGGTCCTTAATGAACCCTGAAGGTTCATTATGAACCTTCATAACGAAGGTGTTACTGGGAGTCTAGAAGGGCTCCTTCTCCTATGTGTGGTTTTGGGTGGGTTTTTCCTTAGTGAAAATTAATGCAATTGTTTAAAACAATTGAAGATGTGCGTGAAACTTGTCCATTTCATTTGTTTTTAACCCATGGTGGACACACTGCTCACTGCACTGCTCACTCCAGCTGGGCAGGCATGTCCTGTGCTAGTTCTAACATGAAAACCAGAGAAAAGTAAAAGTGTCTCCTTGGGGGATTTTATGGTATAAAGTTTCACACAGGTATTGTGTACTGGACAACTGATCCCTGAGATAAGGTCTGAGGTCTGAGTCTCTCTGGAATGCAGGCAGAACAGAGATCTCTGTGCATTTTCCCATATCTCCAGTCTCAGTCTCTGTGGTCTGGCTCACACTGTGTGCTCTTTCCTCATTCATACCTCCATGGCAAGATATGTGCTGCATGCACCTCTGAGATCAGCACCAGAATGAGCAGCTCTGTGCAAACACATTTCACATCTTTTGAACTCCCAATGAGATCAGGTGGTGTATTCAAGCAAAGTTGGCAGTCTTTTCATATTTACTTGGACAATAACATGTACAATAGATTCTGCTTCCTATCCCAGAAATTGTTTGTTCAAATCTGGTTGTGTGTGAGTGCTCAGGCACAAACAATTGCTGCCATTCATGCAGGATTAGGTGTGGTTTATATCCTTCCAGATTTGTTTATTTGTGGTGTGATTCCAGCCTTAGAGATGCCTGTTTATTGAGGTCTGTGCTTAATTCTTTACCTCTTTATCTACCCATATAGTTACTTGTTACTTAGTTAAGTAATACTGCTGAAGTTTAGCATGAATCTCTAGATTGAGGTCTGCCTCTGTATTAACTTACTGTAATGAAAATGTAAAATAACCAGAGCAAACCCCTATTCTAACTACATATACAATCAAATATGCCCTCAAGTAATTGGATCTGCAGAATAGAAAGCAAAACATTGCAAATGGTACTGGTTTGCAGTAATTCATAATCCTTTAAGCATATAAATCCACCAGACAGCTTCGAAGTGCAATTTCTGCCACCAGCTATGTTGAAAATGCACTTGCATACTTAGTGCTAAACTGTGGCATCAAGCAACAAGCTACGCTCTAGGGATGGCGTGGAGCCCCTATCGCTCCCGTGCCAGTCCTGGGAGCTGTCACGTCCTGGGGAGGCACAGTGCCTGCAGAGCTGCTCTTGCATCACTATTAATTAGGGTGCTGTTTGTACTCCTTTCTGCATCCTGTCAGCTTTCCTGGCTGGTGTGAGGGGTGAGATAGCCTTGTCCCCTTAGTGAATGCCACCAGAATGGCTGCAGTGGGTCACAGCCAAAGCCCAGCCAGCCCAACACGCATTTTCTGACAGTGGCCTGCAGCACAGGCTTAGGGAAAGAGAAGCAGAACGAGGCAATTACAGAGAAATACTTTTCAGTGGTTTGCTGGGAAACCAGGAATATGTATGCTTCTTGAGCCAGATATTGTCTCTGCGCTTTAGCATATGATAGCTGTATAGGCTGCCAGTGAACTTGTTTTAATCTCCCTTTGAATTATTTTTTCTCTTCCTGCCTCTCCAATATCCGATGGCGATACATTCCATAACGATTCTCTGATGTGTGAAACAGCCATTTCTTCTGCTGCCTTTAACCTACCACCTGCTAAGTGCACTGGGTAATTTCCCCCATGGTCACCTTCCCATTCTTGCACTTTGAGAAGAAAGATACTCGACCCCGGTGGGCGGCAACACCTTTAGTTGGAAACATTCTGCTTTTCCTGTCCACTCCCTTAAGGGCTACAAGTGGGGAAAAGATGATTTTGTGCCCAGGTTGAACACAAATGGACGAAAAAGAAAAGGAAACAATCTGACAGACACCCTCAACAATGACCTTGTATTTAGGAGTGGAGAAGGCTCACCTTTGTAGCTTCTTGCCACAGAAGCAAATACCAGGGCAGATCAGATCCCTTTCTGAACCAAGAATAGCAAACAGCTTTTAGTGACAGCAAATCCTGTTTCTAACAGTAGAATGTGGAGGGGATGTTTTCCCTTTAAGAAATATCTATTCAAGTTACTTGAAACATCTGTGTAAAATTCATTACATTGTTTTCTTTCAAAAAGAAATGACAGTTCAGTTCAAAGCTTTTGAATTATACTTAGATTTTTCTTTAGACAAATGGTTTTTTTCATTTAAAAAATAAGTTTACTAGAGTTTAATTTTAAAGAAAACAAAGGAAATGAAGAAAAATGCAGGGAAAGCAAGAAAGCCTGTCTTCCCCTCCATTGTGAACTGCTCCTGATAAAAAATGCTCCTCATCAAAATAACAAGTCCCCTCCACCTTCGCTAATATGAAGGATTAGACCTGCTAGAGAAGTGCAAGATACTTTGTCTTTAAAATGGTCTTTGTCAGGCTGTGTGTGCTATGCAGTCCAGACCTGGTGACTGATAATTATGATTAAAGTTGCATTTTACTGTATTTACATATTTTAAATTAGATTCCAGGTAGCAAATTACAAGAGAACCCAGAGAAGGATATTTACAAAACAGCATTTCATTCTTTCCTCCCTTTTATGCTTTATTTGGTAAGAATTTTCCACAGAGGAATCAGGATTTTTAGCCTCTCGATTCTAACAGTTTTAAACTGAATAACAAGCAGAATTGAACACATAAACTTTTGCATGTTTTAATATCTCAGCTATGGAAAAATCTCCTATTCATTGGCCTAGCAGATGTTGAAATCAAAATAGATTTCTCTATTATTCTTAGAGGAAACCAAAATGTGAGCTGATTCTGAAAGAGTGACTGAACAACAGCGCCTATCTCCCCACATTATAGGAAAAGATACTACAAAAATTAATGTCTTCCAAGGCCTTATTTGATATTTCTACCTCTTATTTGTTTATTTAATTCTAGGACAGGCACAGTGAAGCAAAATAGGTGTTAGCGCTGCTGGCACACTAATGGAGACTTTGCAGGTGCAGGAAATAGATATTAAGAACCAATGATTGAATATTCTTGTTAATGCTCTCTCTAGCAAATGATCAGTATTTATTTTAGGAAATGTCTGAAATATATGTAATACCAATAAACCTCAAAGAAGTGTTCTTCTGTAAGTCAATGCAATTGCCAAAAGACTACTGCTACGTAAATGAAAATCTGCTGATTGTTTAGTGTTGCCAAATGTTTAACTGGCCTCTGAAACTTGGCATACACAATGAAAATTAGTCACCAAATGGATAAAACAATAGAAATTACCCAGGAAACGCGATCTTGAGTGGTGTGCTGAGATGGATGGACTGCTCTGCTGCCTTTACCTCCTGCTGCAGCAGTCGGGTGAGCCCCTGGTGAGATGCCCAGAACCCAAAGGCCACTGTGGGAGGTGCAGAAAGCTGGGCAGGCACAGCTCAATGGCTCAGGGCCTGGTGAAGGAGCACACAGTAGAAGGTATGGCAGCACTAACAGCACCATATTTTTCATGATGAGAGGACACTATATGCCTCTGGTCTACAAATCTCAGCAGAAGGTAAGGGGGTGATTGGGAGTAATTGATAGGAATACTTGTGTCTTGATCTTGGAAGGTATCAGTCTTTGATGGCTTCTGAAGAATGGTAATCTGAACTCGGGTTCTTTTATCAGATGTCTGGACTTAGACAGGATAATTCTGTGTCAAAGTGATGAGAATGGGTCTACATGTGGCTCTCTGGCTCCAGTCAATCCCACATAAATTACTATAGACGACTATAAAGAAATTCCCTTAGGGGTCTTCCAACATGAGAGAACTAAAAGCTTATAATTAATTTAGTTCCCAAAAAATGGTGCAACAGAAATGCTAAAATGAGGACCTAGATGACTGGCTCAAGTGTGTCTGCAATGTAAAAATACCTGCAAGTTAGGTGAGATTAGGGGCCCATTTAGAGTGTCTGTGGATTGCAGCCATTATGAACTCCTGAAAACACACACCATTCTGGCTTTGTGTCAAAGATCTGGCATGACGTTGCTCTAAGGGGAAAAATATTCATGCTTGGTTTCTTTGATCCAGATGTGGAAAGCTCAGTGCAGGAACCAAGTCTGGCAGCAGCAAAAGGTTGGGCTTGCAGCAATACTTCCACTTGGCTACATTTGACCTTCCAAATGTTGTTCTTTCACTATACCTACAAATAATATAGGTATTGCAGGTATTATGTTGCTAATCAAATTTTTGCAGTTTTAAGGTCACTTCCACAGAAATGGAATAGAAGCAGTGATGATGGCAAGCAATCCCAATATTCATTGTTTACACTGGTTTTGTTCTTAAGTGCCAGAAAAGAAGTGTGAGGTTTAAGGGACTTGTTGGAACTTATTCCTTGCATCATCCACTGTATTTTTCTATGTGGGATTACTCCATAATGTACTGAATTGCCACAGGGTCATCGTAGTTTTTAATAAATGATCACTGGAGTGAGCACTGAATATGCAATTTCCAAGTTACTATCCAAATGAGTAGTTAAAAACTATTTATAAAATCTTTCCATATCTTCAGCACAGCCTTTTGTATGATTCTGCAGGATGGAGTAAGCTTCTCCAGTTGATGACATCCTTTAGACAAAAAGAATATACAATTGTTTCCCATGCAAAAAAAAAAAAAAAAAAAAGTTCATTACAATCCCTGAAATATTAATGAAATAAGCTTCTCCATAACTTTTCTAATCACCAGTTTTAGTGTGATTAAGGATGGGTGCCATGCACCCAATAACACATTTGCATGTGTTCAGCCAGGAGACTTTTCATGCTGATCTCAAGCAGCCACTACCTCAAGAACACTGGAATTCCAAGTGGATGATTCTAAATGCAATTTATCTGCTCACAGCCTATGTATAAAACTATCCCCAAGGTCTTTCCAAACTGCCCTGTGGTTATGCCCCAAAATATATTTCATGCACCAAATGTAATTCAAATATGCCCAAAAGGACTTGAAGCCCAAGATGTGAGTTCTGATTGAAATAATTCCTCAGGGGAATGTTTGTTGCTAAGAAGTGGCTGAATACCACAGAGATTAATAATCCCAGTACAAAATATTTTTCCATGCTTTTTTATTCCACTCATTTATTTAGAACATATGCCAGAGAGCATTAATGTTTAAAAAAAGTCTCCACCCACATCCCTGTGCAATGTTCTGCTAAGAAGGGCCCAAGGTTATTGCAAGTGTAGTCTTCTGACTGTGCAGTTGGGTACATTTACATCACTGACTTTCTTCCCTCAAGTGTCCTCTATACCAAGAGCATGAGCTTTTTTTCCAAATGCCCTTACCAGAGATAAAACCTTACAATATGTAAGCTTTAATTTCTGAGAAGGCAGAGAAAGGGGTTTCTGTGGCATAAATTACTTGAATTATTTTATATGGCTTTATAAGGATGAGATGAATCCACCCCAGAAATGTCTCTTATGCCTCAAAATTTAGGTGACTGGCACAGGTGTGAAGCTTGGAAGGGTGAATTCTGATGTGTTGTTCAGATGGTTTGTGGCTGCTCATTTTGGGGGTGGGAGCCTGCCTGCCTACTGTGTTGTTTCTCTACTAATGCAGGGTGATGGCACAGGATACAGGGACAGCAGCCTGTGTCCTCATTCCATCCTGACACTGCTGTGGAAAGGCACTTTGTTTCAAGAGCTGGTCTTAGAGACCAGAGTGGTGCCCCCCCTTTCACTGCTGTTCCTACAGCTCCCTCTGCCCCTTCCCTGGCTCAGTGAGAGCCAGGCAGGACTGCAGCTTTATTTATGCATTTAGCAAGAGGAAACATGTAGCAGACAATACCAATGTGGTAAGAGAACACAGCAAACTTTCCTGGCTCATCACTACTTTTGTTTCTCCTTTGAGTATGCATAAATGCAGAAAGAGAAACTGTATAACTTTTTTGAAAATGAAGGTAAGAAAAAGCTGAAGTATGCTATTACTGAAACATGAAAATTACAAACAAAAATGAGAGACTTTGTACAACTGTGCAGAGAAAGTAGCTCTTAAAATTACAATGATAATCCCTGCATCAGATCCAGTACTTAGGTGATTGTTTTAATTAGAACTGACATATATTGGTTTCTAGATGTTTCAGAAAGCAGGGAAGAAGGAAGATCTTGGCAGAAAGTGTATGTATCAGGGGGCACCTGATGCTTTTGAGCCTGAAGCAAACCTCCCCCAAACTCTTCAGGATGTCATTGAAATACATAGATGTAATTATTTGAAGTTGCTGAAGGAATTGATGCCGCAGTAATTAGACAACTCATTACATCAAGAAATGAGGAAATGAGACTGACACAGGTAAAAGTGAGCACACTGATAATTTAGTGCAGGATTGTAAGAACTTAAAGGTAAGGCTTTATGAGAGGAATAGTACCTAGGAGAGAATCAGCAGATCCAGGCTTGCTTTTGTCAGTCCGTCCAAATTATAGATACAATAAAGAAAGAGATGTCAAATGAGCAAACACTGTTGCTGTCTAGCCTAGGCTTTCACCTCAGCATCTTGCTCCCCAGGCCTCCAACTTCTACATCCTCTTGCCAAATGTTGCTCCACAGTACCTCAGATGAAGGGTAAGATGTGTGAGCCCTCTAGAACTGGACATGTCTCCCATCCCAGTCCACAGAGTACTTCCTATAATTTCAAGTAACTTTGAACCAGGGCTCCAGCTGGTTTACACTTACACCCTGCCTTGAATGAAAATGCCCATGGAGTGTGCTTATTAGACAGTGCCACTGACTTTCCCTTTTTCTCTTACTTTTTTGAACTCTGCAATTACTCTTTGCTGGAACTTCTAGTGCACCATTTCAGATTTTCCACCCCAAAATTTTCCAATTTAGTATTCTATTATTCATTCTAACATCTGCTATAAGCCAATTATTAAAACAAATATTTTTCCTCAGGGAAACCTTGGTGGTAATAACATGAGGCAGAGAGGTATTTTTTACATGTCAGTAAATACTTCAAGAGTTATGGTGAAACTAAACTTTCACACATGACATTCTTACTACAGCAGAAACTTTAACCACGTACACAGTGCTTAATGACTGTCTTTACAGGTGATGTGGGGCTGTTCAAAACTTTTGAACAATAAATTATTACCACGTGCTACCTCTTTGCAATTTCTCTTCCCATGAAAAGAACAAACTGAATAAAATTATTTCAATTTTCCTTTCTCTACTTTCCTAAGTTTCCTACTAGCTGCAATATATTTGAATTACCCTTCAGATTCATGATATAATACATTATAATACAATCCTCAATACAAATATAAACATACTTTATAATACAATTCTCAGCTGACCTTTTGAGCTTCCTATTGAGTCACAATACCTTTAATCTCTGCCTTTTCTGATCAAAGATCCCCACTTTGTCTATCCTTTACCTGTGAAGAGTTGTCACCAGTTTTGCTGAGGAGTGTTGTGTCACTCTTCAGATCTGCAGGGAGAGAAGATACTAACAGGGCCCGGATATATAATTAAGTTTATGGTGCAGAAGGGTCCTTATGACCAGTCACTAACCTGAAGCCAAACTTAGTTGGTCAAAAGTGACCAGAAGTGATTTCTGAAATCTTCTTGGCAGCTATACAGAAATGGAAACTAAAACTAGTAAAGTTGGTTTTGGTTACGCTTTTATGAGTTTTATTTGGTGGTGGTTTTGGTTTTGTGGGGTTTTCTTCTTTCTTAACAGAGCATGTCCTGTGAAAGTTTTACTGATTTTTCAACAAATCCCTCCCTCCCCAAAAGGGCCCTAATTGGAGGTAGGGGTGAAAATTTGTCTTTTTTATTTTTCTTTTTCTGCCTTTTTCATTTCCCCACATAAACCAGGTTCCCATTTTTTGGCAGTAAAGACGCAAAAACCCCCAAACTAGGTACAGAGGTGGAAAACTGGGAAACGAGGATAATCCCAAAGATGGTGGTGACGAGCTGAACACGGCTCATCCCAAGACAAAGTGCTGACCCGAATGTTCTCACATTCGTCCTGCTGGCACCGTACCTGGCACAGGGCAGACATGGGGAACACACACCAGAGGTGCCAGAGGCAGCAAAAACTCCATTATCCCCTGGCCCTGGGCACAGGTCCTTTGGAAGAGAGCAGCCCAAATTAGCAGCTCGGTGAATTTCCGTGGCTGCTCGCAGCTGCAGTTTCGGGGTGGGATTTCGGGCTGAGCCAGCTCCCCGGAGCTGGGACCCAGCTCTCCCTCGGAGGTGCTGGGGAGGGAGTGCCAGGGAGTTTGCACAGCTGCTGCCGGCCCTGGGAAGGCTGGACCAGGAGCCAGCAAACCGGTCAATTAAAGGCTTGTCATTGACTCCAAGGGGCTGCAAATGAGCGCCAGGGTGAATAAAGAGTTTCAGTTCCTGGAGCGGTTCAGCTGGCACCTTTCACCACGAAGGGGCCAATTTTGCAGTTTTAAGTAAATAAAGTTTAAAGCAAACAAAGCTGTTTTTCACCAAAACTCTGGATTCTTTGTATGTGAAGAAGTGGAGGCTGCTATTGCCTCAGAGAAAAACTGACAGCTAAAAGGAGCAGAAGTAGAGCTTGTGAATGAAGAAAGCCCTATGACACATTGCAACTCCTCTAAATCATGCGAGGAAGCCTCCTGCAGCAATACCTGAGCTAACTCCAAATCTGAGGAGCTTTGTAGACCTGTCAGCACGGCATCCTGCCTGGGACACATCTCTCCCACCTGTGCTGCCTTTAGGACACAAGCTGGAGTCTGTGCTGTGCTGGTGGGACCAGCCCTTGCTCCTTGATGCTCTGCAGACACTCAGCATCATGTCCTGGTGCATGCTTGCACACATACTTGTCCCAGTTTGATGCCATACTTTGGAACTTAAATCTGTGCCTAATCCATATACAGGCCCTAGACTGACTGGAGAATTCAGCAAATAAGTGTTTGAGCAGCTAACCTGCTTTTTTTGGTTTTTTTGGTTTTTTTTTTTTACTGAAGTGAAACGGTGCACCAGTTTCACTAAATCCACCTAAATTCACCTTTTCCATTACAGTCACACCAAATACATTGCATAATTTGAAGAGCTGCATTCATGTGCCTCTACTATGCAAAGTAGAAAGACTGATACATGGATTTCTTTGGGACATTTCTCACGTTCCCATTGAGATTCCATCATAAGAAAGGTGGAAAAGGGAGCTATAATTAACCATTTGGAAGTCTGTGATGTTTTCACAAGGAAATAGCAATTTCCTCTTCTACGGCATACAGTATGTTAAGTATTTAGTAAATAGTCTGGAAGGAGACTCTTTCGAAGATTTTCATTACTTAACACCTACTGTTTCAACTATTCCTAAACTGTTGTAATAGTGCAAGCTAAAGGGATTTCAGATATACTGATGTCATTTTTTTGTTCCATTTCCTTCCCCTCACCCCATGCATTCTTCTTTTAGAGAATTCCACCAAAAACACAACACAAGTAATAATCAGAATGTTGAATTTCTGACAAATGCCATCTGCTGATTTCTTTTATTTTTTTTCCTCCCCGAAAGACAAGATTTTGGATAGGGCTAGTAAGTACTTTAGCTTCTTCTACTTTATGGTACCAAAATAATCACCATGGCAACTCTTTAAGGGCAGTCCTCCAAACAGATTTATTGTGAATGCAAGAACTCAACAGCACTCTCTAGCAAGAAACAAGGCGGCATCTATAGCAGGTTATTTTGGTACAATGCATGAATGATGACTAATAGACACAGGCATGTCTGTCTGAACTTTTTCAGTTATCCCTAATACTTTAGCTTGCCATATTTATAGGTGGTGGAGGATGCAAGGGTGGGGGAGGAAGGGAGAAGCAATCAGTATTAAGCTTACACAGATTATGTTGTAATTGCCTTTTCTGAATAAATTTTTTTTGGCCACTGATGGCTGTAAGAGAAGAAAGCCAGAGAAACAGCACAAATACTGGGACAAGGATGCACTACACTAGAAGGAGGCTCAGATTCTTTTGAGATAATAATTGAAGGTTTTGGCACATTGTTTCTCTCCTTCCCTTCCTTTTTTATTTCTTCTTTCTTAGCAAAACAATGAAAGTAAAGAAGATTGCCAAAACTATTGTTTGTCATATGGGAAGGGAAGGGAAGGGAAGGGAAGGGAAGGGAAGGGAAGGGAAGGGAAGGGAAGGGAAGGGAAGGGAAGGGAATCTTCTGCATGGTGAGGACAACAGGCCATGATAAATGCTAAATTATTAATCCTAAACAGCCATGGTAGTATATTCCACGTAGCTGCTTTTTAGCTCAGGTGTTCGTTGGAGTTAGCAGGTATAGCCTGTACAAACCCCAGAATTTTGAAAACCAGCCAGCATTGCTGTGTTATGTAGTTGTGTAAGAGGTTATATATGGTACTTGCTTTGCATTTGGCAAATGGTTCTCACTTAAACATTCATTTAGCATGATTACTTAAGTGAACCATATAAGGCTATTCCTTGGAGCTGCAAAATTAACTTGTTATAGTGATGCGCTATGCCAAAAG
Source organism: Acridotheres tristis (assembly GCA_037013685.1). NCBI lineage: Eukaryota > Metazoa > Chordata > Aves > Passeriformes > Sturnidae > Acridotheres > Acridotheres tristis. Next base: position 90,283,762 of record CM072886.1, read on the forward strand.
CTAATTTAGGATCTACTTAGGAATTTATAACATTTATTTACCATGCCATTTGAATAAGGCAACTTTGCTGACAACTCCTAGCTGGCCACAACTTTTATATCATGCTGTATCTCATCTAATGCTCCCAAACCTTTATTTTTCTGTTATGCACTGTCACCCATTCTTCTCAATGCAAAGTGAAAAGATAAGAAACTGTGTACAGAAGCAGAAATCCACTGAACCCTGTGAAAAATGTCCTTTTCTGCATGAATGAGGGGAGAACTTTGGACTGTTGGGAGTTGTGCTTTAACTGAATTGAGCATTGAAATAAATATGAAGGATCTCTCCCACTCCCTCTGATTTGCGGAGATCAGAGATAGAAACCAGGGAATGTTTGTCTCCTTTTTGTCAATTCAACCAGAAGAGAATGTAAAAAATATTGAAGGATCCCCTGCCTGCAATGTCATGCTTGGAGATAGCGTCCCAGGGATGTTACTTAAATGTACACATGCATTACACAGCAGGTACTCTTCCTCCGGTGTAAGATACCCCACAGGTTTTGTCTGTGGGCTTTCCCTGCCTCAACTGCATAGCAAATTGTTTATGAAGTGAGACATGAGGTAGAGCAGATTTTCTGATTCAGTGAAGCAAGCTCTTCAATCACTAAAAAACTTGCAAGGGTTCCTTGGAAGAAGGAGGGAATTGACACAGGGGAAAGCATTGGTGTTGCTTTCTGTTCAGTCAGTTCAAAAGCTGGCTCACTGGCTTATGTTCAGTCAAATGAGGGAAGAAAATCCAGGAGAGCTCCCTCTAGACAGGTTATGATGCTGCTTATTTGTCTCAAGAGAACCTGAGATCACAGTCTGTCCTGTTGTCTCTTTTTGCATCTCATTTTCTGTGCGACCAGCCTTTGTGCAGAAAACTCTCTGTGTTGCTCTTCAGTGCTAGCTTCAGCTTTCTCCTCAATCCCAGCTCTTTTCCACTTTAGCACTGTAAAAATTCTCAAACAACAAGAAAAATAACGAGGGGAAAAGTTAATTTGTGTCTCATTGTAGATACTAATTGCAGAATGCGTCGTCTTTCTTTTCTCCCTTTTCTCCCCTTTGCTGACGCACATGCTCTATAATAAGCTCTGTTACTTGGAGCCTGTAAGCCTCTGTAGTAAGCTGAAACTGCTACTATATTTACTCACTTTCCACATTTAGACAAAGGCTATTTTTAACCAGAGTTCTATTTGCGGGGGCTGCCAACGTCACTTAATGTTCACATGCATCTTGGGCATCATATGCTTGTTATTTTTATTTACTGTGCCTGTGCCAGGTCTGCTTTTTTATGGGAAGAAAGAATGAGAATGCTTCTTCAGGCCAGTTCTTGAAAGCTCTTTTGTACAACAGCAGATACACAGATAGGCAAAGAAAAATCAACTCAGCAGTAGATTTGGCCAACCTGCTTTTTAATGGCTGGTATTTTTTACCTCTTGGTCTAGACACAAAGCTGTGTTCTCAGTCCCACTGCATTTGTTAAAGGTGAAGATGTTTCAAAGGTATGTTAATTATTCTGGTGTCTCCTGGAGGAGCCATGAGCTCTTATTTTTGTGATTAGGGACGCTGGGGATCAGGAAATTATTATGATTCCAGTACTGCTACCAGGTAGTTAAAATAGATGATGTGTAAATAATCAGTGCTTTTCTGATCCTCCTTGTTAATAGGTGCATGCTTTGGAACTTGAATGCAACAGATGTTATCTTCAGATAATTAGCTCAGATTTTCAATGTAAGAGTCCCCTGAAATTCTGAAAGTACTGTGCTGCAGCCATAAATCAAGGCTGTAACTCGGGGCCTGTGCACAGCGTTTTCTGTACGGGTTTCCCTGCATTGCTCCAGTGACCTGAACCTGACCCAAGGGAATTGCCCTTTACAGAGGTTTGGAACACTTCATACTGCATGCTGACTCAGGACGCCTGATTCACTTGATATTGCCATCATCATATGCCCAGGATTTCGAGATAGCCACTACCCACATGCTTTTGTAGGGAATAGGTTATTCTCTGCACACGAAGTGGCATCTTTAGTCACACTGAATGATTAATTCCTGGAAAGGGGTGGAAGTTAGGGGAAAATCCTTTAACACTTCACTATCAGCATACTTAACCAGGAAGTTTTAGCAAGAAATTAAATTACAAAAGAAAACTACAACGGAACCTCCTAAGGTGGATTGTGTTTAAGTTTGAAATATTTTGGAAAGCTTACAGGTTTGGTTTGTTTTTTTTAAAAATCTCTCTCAGTACTTCCTACTCTCAACATTAATTCCCATTTCAGACCAATTTAAACATGAAAGAGACTTACCAAGCTTCACATAAGTCAAGATTTCTGTGTGCTGATCATGACAGAATCAAATCCTTTACATTTTCCTGTAATTAATTTTTGCAGTGCCATTGCTTTCCCCCATTCACAGAAAACAGTGAATGTTTTCATTTTCTTAAAAAAAACCCCAATAACTTCTGATTGTCAGGATAAGGTCTGGGTTTTAAAATCAAAACTGCTAATTTCACATCTGTGCTTCCAGAACTGGGCAGTGAAATCTCCACTAAGTCATGGACAGGTGTTCAGACACAGTGGGAGCTGCACATGCTTAATGCTCTATGGGTTAATCCATTTACTTAGGTGACTAAACATGAATGAATCTACACACCTGCCTTTAGAGGCTTTTATTTAAAAACATGTCAGCCTAATGATATTACCCTATGTGGGGCTTCTTTGCATGGGAAATTATTTTTCTACTGCTAGGTGATGCTTTTTAAAAATTTTTTGGAGACTAAAATATAAAACTAAATGCCAAAAAAGGAAGGTTGTTAAAAAACCCAACAAAACACCACATATCTGTATACCTTTTATTAAAAACTGTGTAATAAAAAGCTTGTCTTTTTCATTCCCCTTCAGTTCCTGTGAGGCTTTAAATTTACCCTTAGACAATAAAATGAATTCTGGACCTTAGGGTCACCTCAGGCCAGCACAGTGTGGTATCTGTGTGGCTCTCCTGCTCTCTCATGGTTCCTGCTGGTGGGGCACAGTAGCAAGGGTAACTGCTGATCTGACTTCTTGAGATGGGAAATCACATTCAGATTTTTTTGTTATAACTTCTGATCCTTTGCTGGGCACATAATTGTAAACAATCTGTCCCACGTGTAGCATCTCTGATATCCTCTGCCACATGACAGCTAAAAGTGTACGAGAAAAAGCATATGTAAGCATGCTCTTGGAGGCAAAACCCATCTTGCCTTTGTCATGCCACCAGCATGTGATGTGCACATGGCTCACCAGTGACACACGGCCAGTGGCTGTGCATATCAGGAGCAGAGGGGAGCTCATCTCTATCTTCAAGGTAAATCCATCGGTTACGTTGCACTCATAAGGAATGAGGACAACAAAAATATGTCAAATTAAAAGAAGCATTGGTGTTTGTTGTCACAAGTAGCAATAATTTTGCTTCAGGTGCACTGGCACAATCCTCATCTTTCTTCCACCAAAGTACTTTCTCCAATGTGTTTTTTACTGCTGTGCACAGGCAAGTCTTTGTAGTATATGCAAAGATATGGTATGTTTATGCACATATGAATGGGTGTTTTCCTGTCTGCTCTCCACAAGGGAAAGGGTGGGTGTGAAGGAGCCTGTAGAGATCAGGAAGCTTCAGTGACATTCTCTCATAGCTCTATGTGATACAATTTTCTGTCTCTCCCCAGAAAACAGCAGCAAACTTTGCAATTTATAGTAGTACTGAACTTACTCTGTGACCACAAATGGCAGGCAGGTTACTAAAAGATAAAATAGACTCACAAGGGAGCCTCAGCAGCCTGCTGCCAATATATCTGATTTTCTACAATATCAAATATTTGCACTAGACTGTGTCAGGAGGAGACTTATCAAAAGCAAAGAGAATATTTTTCATCTGAAGGGCCACTGAGGAGGGGAGGCAACGGGTTAAGCATTACAAGAGTTTAAACTGACAGCCAGCCCTTGTGCTCTGCTGCTTCGCAGAGGTTTCCCTTTGATGGAAAATATTTCAGTGACAGAAGACACTGGCAGCTGAGGTAATACACTGCTGCTGCAAGAACCTTGCGCTTGCCAGGGAAAGTCAATGGGTGAGACAATTCTGAGAACAGCAGTGGCCAGCTTCTGTCCCCTGCCACGCATTGCTCATGTGAGAGTGCGTGCTGCAGGACTGGTGGGGTGGATTGTTCTGGGAAATGCACCAGATCAGGGCAAATTTGGATTATTTACCTGTTGCTACAATTAAGAACCTTTCTGAGGCATTACAAATAGTCCCCTATGTTATTCACTATGGAGAGGAGCACCAGGACAATGCTTACAGATCATTGCAGTCAAACTTGAGCCTTCAGACCAGATGTTTTACTGCCTTCCCCATTGATTCTTAGATGCATTCAATCTATATATGAGTATATTGTGCCTGAATGCATGAATTGTCAGGAGACAACACTCAAAACCTGTAGCACCAGTTCTGTTTCATGTGAACGATCAAACTTGTCACCTTGTCAACAACATCCTTTGAAGAGAAGAGTGTTTCTTTTGTACTGTTCAAAATGTTCATTATGGTTCACCAGAGCACACTGAGGTCCAGAGCCCCAAAACTGAACCATAGACCTGAAAGCCGTGCCAGCTACCTTTTGTAAGTTGTGAGCCTGTGCTGTTTGAGCAGTATAAGAAACACTGCTGGCAGTACAGGAACATATATGCAAGCAGTTTGCCCTCGGTGCTCTGGAATATTTAGGTACACAAAGGATTTGGGATGGAATGGGAGAGATGTAAGGCTTTTTTTCCTCACACTAATCTCTCATTAATTAAAAAGAAATTGACAAATTAACCTCTTTCAATCCAAAAAGTGGAGGTTACAGTATTGGTAGGCAAACCAATAGACAGGAAATTTTTGGTAGAAAAGATGACATTCACTAAAATTATTGGCATTTTTCAGAGCACTTGAACCAACATTTACTTTTCTATTGAATTCCGGTGTTTAGTGGCTTTGAGGAAGCGTTACAGTCCAGCCATGTGAATTCAGAAGCCATTTTACTCGGAAAGTATAATCAGTGCTTTTAAAATTCATTATATTCCTTGTGGAAAAAACTTGCAGAAGAAACAGGACGGTAAAACATTATTTTAAAAAAATTCTCATATTATTTGACATATCCTGTTTTAGGAGTTTCATAGGTGGGTTTTAAGTAGAGATAGCCTCATTTAAAAGATCCAGATTTCACATATCATGGGAATCAAAGCATCTTTTTACCTGAGGATACTGCATTCTAAAGAAAAAGACTATTTGTGCTATTTGTATTTGGACACAGTTAGGAATATACATTAATATTAGAATCTAGGCTTACAAGCAGGGTAAAAGCTGCATGAGCTGCCATGGAAGGAAGTCATGAATCAAGGCCCTTCATTTCCAGGCATTTCCAAGCATTGCTTTTCTTCAGAGAGAGACAGAGAGAGTAAGCTGGCATTCAGCCCTTAGGCTTCATTCAAACCAAATTCCAGTTGCAATATTGCCAACTCTAACTGTTAAAAAATCAGGAGAATAAAAAAAAAATAAATAAATGTTGTATATTTCTGTTTGCCGTCTGATGTTTGAGACTTAATATGGGTTATGTTTCCAGGCTTTTCTCTGCAACCAGAAGAAATTGAAACTCTGGGGTAAGAAGTTGTGGGAAGAATAAGATTCTCACAAAGCATTTGACTCCAAAATCAGTGCTTGAATTGAAATCCCAAATATTAGGAGATCCACACTATAAAATGCCATGTGTCAGAACATATTACAATAAGCTTGTGGAAATTTTATTGAATAACAATTGTGAAAGGACACCAAGAATAATTTTATTATATTCCATATTACTGAACATGCTCTCAACAAGAGTTAAAAAAATATTTTTTAAGAATTAGAAACTCTAAAAAAGAGCTTTTATTCCCTGATCTGGCTTTTATAGGGACCTGTCAGCAAATATACAAGATTTCAGTGTTCCTGACACATCAGGTTCTCTGTATGCCACACGTCTGTCCCCTGGAATAGCTGTAGCAGAAGAACAAGCCAGGATAAATGAGGACATTTGTTATAGCCTGTGAATCCATCCAGCCCAAATCTCCAGATACATAAACAACACCAGGTCCAAACATCTTGTCACATCTGCTTTGTACACCAAACAGCTGGGTGCACAGATGCTTTGGTCTACTGGAGCATCTTAGGCTGAGTGCATTCTTCTGTGTGCTTAGTTATTTGTTTTAATTGGTTTTGATGATTTGACTTAAATCGCTTCAGATCTAGCTAGATTACAGCTAGATGGTACTTCTGTGGCTGATTGTGACAGCTGCCATGGGATCATGAGAGGCAGCAGCAGTCACCTAAAACTTCTGGGTGAGAGTTCACCACGAGCAGGCCCTGAGTCTAAGGACACTGACTTCAAAAGCAGGAGCTCTCTGTGCTAGAAGAGACACTTCATCACATGTAATGAGAGCTTGCCCTCCAAAAAACAGTGGAAAACCACACTTAGAAACACACAAACAGTTTCTGGGAAAGGAAGTGAAAGTTAATCAGCTAAACTACATAACTCTTTATATACATTATATATAGATCAGACTTATTTATATACATATACATATACATATACATATACATATACATATACATATACATATACATATACATATACATATACATACATATGAATTTTTAATGAGTGATAGAGCATCTTGTTGATTTCTCCCTTCCCTTTCTCCATAAACCCATTCTCTCATGCTATACCACACCACACCACACCACACCACACCACAATTTACTCTCAAAGTAAATTTGAAGGAAGAATTGTGCCTCTCTCATCCACACGGGTAAACAGCCAGAACACCAATGAGGACTGTAAGTAATAGAGAGCATTTTTCCTGAAAGGGGATATGCCCAGTGGCTCAGTGATTCCCCACACTACTCAATCTTTTCATGATCCATTTCAGACTCACTGGGAAGAGCCCTCTTGCAAACAGCACCTCCCCAAGCACGTGTACCAGTACTCCTTCACTGGAAGTCTTGAACCAGCCCAATGTTCCTCAACTAACAAAAGCAGAAACAATCACAGAGCTAGATGGCCTGGCTTCTGGCCAACTTTAATTAATTAAGTTCTACCAAGCATCACACATTTGCCACCAAAAAAATTTCAGTTCATATTAAAGGAAAATCTTCTGGGGAAATGAGCCTCCAAATCCCTATCAGTACCTAATCCTAGTGGCTCCCATTGCAGGACAATACCCCATAATTGCCATTTCAAACTCAGGCTGCTTCCACATGGTGCTGAGCCCACTCCCTCCATCCCATGTTTGTTTTCTCTATCCCTTTAGGAAGCTTCATGCTTAAGGACATACCACACACGTCCTCTGTGCCATAAGCATCTACACAGAAGTGACCCCGCTGGCACAGACTTTTGCAAGTTTTCTAGCAAGCTACATAAACACGTGAACAGCTCTTTCTTCATTTGATGTGTTAATTTTAAAATCTATACAACAAAGAGAAAGGTATAGTGCTGGTTGGAGAGGAACTTTCCCTGACTGGCAGGCCAGGGAAAGGGCTTTGTGTCTGTTGCCAGTAAACAGGCAGGAGGGAATCCTGTCCTCGGTGTCCCCACCAGGACATTGGCTCACCTCTAGTCATTCTAGATGCACCCTGACATTTGCTAGGTCAGACTTCTCTCATGTCTCTGAGCACTGTCCACGAGGCACCAAATTACTCACTTCTGTCTCCTGGGAACACCTCCCTGTCATCAGTCCTGTGCCACAGTGATACTGCATCACGAGTCACTTAAGATTAATTACAATTGCTCCACGTTTACTGAACCTTGAAGGATCAGATATTGCTCCTCCTTCTCCTCTTGCCTTGTTGTGATAGGGAATTCACACTGAGTCCAGCACAGCTACCCAATATTCTTTGAAGTTACCTGCTGTTATTTATAAACTTTGAGATCTTTATGACATATTACTAAGCTTTGCTTTGACTAAATTTTTCATTAAATTTCATTTTCCTGATTTCTGACCCAAACCATGGGAAAAAAATTCAGTCTTGTTCCATTCAGTGCCAGAACTTGCACAAATGAAATAAGCAGATGTTGTCCCTTGATGTGGAAAACTACCTTTGCATTCAGCATTGCTTATATAATTTTTATTTGAACATCAGTGCAACCAGTTAATTGTTGAGCTCACCATGCACCAGGAGATGTACTATGCCACCAAATTAGAAAGGCTGATAAACATTTTTGCCTCGGGTAAATAATTTGCAAGAAGAAATGTATTCCGTGAATGTGCTTTCTTTTCTGCTCAAGGACTATCTCTGGGAATGTTGCTGTTTCCTGGAGATGGCTGTAATAAAAGCTAAAATTAACAAAATAGGCGTTACTATAGGCATTGCCAGTAATCTTGCAGGAAATGAAATAAAACCCCTCAATCTATGCATATTTGTGCATGTAAGATCATGGTTTGATTTCCTCGCATCACTCAGGGTAGTTAACCTCCATCACCCGAATAATCATGCAAATCAAACAGGAGCCTTGTGAGAATGCTAGTAAAGCGTCTTGAATCCGTTCAGACACCGTAGGCTTATCTTTATCCTTTGAAAGGCTGTATTTTGTGAGGCTGGGATGGTGCTAAGTGGTAAAATTTCTACTTCACAGGGGTTTGAGTGCCAAATAAAGGTAATGCACAAGTATGAATGTTTGCTATTTCCCGCTGTGGAAAGATGACTGCATTTGCAGTGCTGGAGGTTCAGATGGGAATGGCAGAGAACGTATGGTTGATATTATATATTATCATTTCGTGTCAAGGATTTGGAATGCCATCTCATGGGTGATGGGGCAGGCAGGAGGGTGAAGATAGAAGAGTGTTAATAAACAACCTTATTGCTTCCTACTCCTCATAATTTGTTTGCTTTTTTACAGAAGAAATCCTCTTCGTACCTTATGTCAATCATAGCTGAGAATATGAACTATTTTTCATGTGAATAAATGAATGTGAATGTATGTGAATAAAGTAACATGCCATTTCCTATCTGGAAATTATGCATACAGTTCATATGGTGAAAATCCATTTTCTCCTTAAGCCCACACTGGTGTTTCAAATGCTGATGTTCTTGTAGACATGAGGAAAAAAAAAAGCACTGGTTGGAGTTGGCTTAAAGGAAAACAGTCAAGATTCGCAAGACCATCATTTGGATTGAGCAAAGTCCTTTTCCTTTCCCCTCCTTAGTTGTATTCAAACAGCCTGTCAGTTTTTAGCCTTCTTTTGAAAGTAACAGTCAACAGTCGTAGCTCTGCCATGCCCGGGGACCAGCAGCTCCGAGCCGTCTGTTGGCCGGGACGGAAACAAACCTGGGGCTGGGATAAGTGTGAAAATTGTCAGTAGGGAAGCAGCTGTGTTTTGATCCTCCCAGAGCATCTTGGAAACTAGCAAGGGGAATGATAATTACGAAGACGATATTATAATATTCACATTTAAATATATAGGTTTTATAGTTGCTTCCTCTTCAATATGCATTTGCTTAGGCACAAAAGGTCACATGTGTGTGAGATGCATATGCTTTGCCCCGTGCTACAGCAGACAGGAATCACATGGATTGTATGTGAACATAGCTGTGACAAAATAAATATCCAGAATAGGGTTTGGGGGGAAGTTTGTTTCCCCATTCCTTGGTAAGTGCCACAGTCATATCAAAATTCAGTCAGTACCCACATTTCTGATGCTGTGGAATGCCTTGGAGCCTGCTTGCAACATGGAGGCTTGTTTTGAGTACAGCTGCAGAAATTATCACCTCTGCAAATAGAAATTTACCCTATCCCACAGATAATGCTGCATTGTGATAACTGGGTTGCACCTGGTAAGAAGGGGAATTGCACGGGCTGTGAGCACGGAAGAGAAGACATTTTATAAGCATCATGGACTATAGAATCAGATTTCAGATAGGCACTTTGTTCTGTAAACTTTAAGGCCTGGCTCACCTATGCAGAAAGACAGAGTACTTCACACCTGCCTGAAGAAACACTGAGAGCATGCATGCAATGCAGTTAATGTGTCCATTAACTACACATATCAAATGGACAATGTCTGTAGGCCACAGGTAAATGTGTGGTAAGGTCTGCCTTGGAGGGGGTAGGGAAGGAAGGTGAATAAGAAGGGCTGATACAACTCATATCACATCACTCAATACTGACAGGAGTAGATCTGCCCCAGATTTCTCTCAGTTTGATTCTCCTTTTAATTTCTCTCCTGAGTTTACACTATGTTAGTTTTTGGTGCTTGAACTTTTACACCTGTTGTTTGTACAGCATATTAACACAGTACTCCCAGATGTGTCTGACTTTAAAACTTTGTGTTGCCATTAGGCTATTTCTCTTTCTTTTTGTGAGAGACGGACAATTAAAAACATTCCCACTATTTGTAAATTCTCCTTGTGAGGAACACAGCAGATTGCCTGGATCTTCTGCTTGTTGTTCTGGCTTCAGTTTCAGAACTGAATGCACTCCTTCTGCTCCGTCTGTTTGAGTTTTGACAATGCAAAGGATGAAGCTGGAGGAAGTCCCATATATAAGCGAGGTCTATGCTTCTGCTTTATCTCATTTTTAATTGAATTTCAATTGGATTCTGCTCACTTTTATGTAACTCAGTGCAGGAGGATACAGAATTTTTGTAATACATTTTCTGCAACTACAAGTTTTCTCTAGTCACGGAATGATAATATATAATGGGCATTATATTTAAGCACAGCTGATGTTTTCAACTAGTACCCTTTTCCTGCAAAATAAGTTGTTTTGCACACATTCGATTTCTAAAACATATATAGGAGTAGCTAAAAGCTTCATTTGAATGCAGTAGCATACATTTTTCTTTTTCATTAACTGCATGTTAATTATTCACCCAGAAGAAGGCAAACTAGTGCATTTCCTTCAGCTGACTATCCAGTGTGCTTCTGTAATGTGCCCTCTTTTTGCTGGACAAAGAAACAAATCTTTGCTTAGTTGATGTATGTAGGTGTTCCCCTTCATGGCAATGCCTCACGAGAAGCCTTTTCTTTCAACTGGATTTTTTCTACAAATTTCTCACTTGACAGTATCTTCTCAGCCTGGCTTTGTCTTATAGGTTAAGATTCTGCTCCCTTTCATTTTGCAAGAGCACCATGCTGATAAAACCAGAGCTGCAATAAGTGCTTTTATGGTCAAATAAACATTCCTGTAAGAAAGTTTATCAACACAGGCATGATAACTTGTCTGTGCAGTATCTTTATGATATTTCATACAGGTGACTTTAAAATTTCTTAATTGTGCAATGAGTCTTTCAGTTATTAATTAAATATTAATAGCATTCTTTTGTAGCTTTATATATGTCAGGTTTATTTTGCAGAATATTCTGCAATGAATTACAGATGAAGTAAGGAACACAAACAATCAGCCTGAAGTAGGAGCTTAAACTTGCTTGAATAGCCCAGTTACACATTTCTGTGTGTGTTATGAAACCAACAAACTTTTATTAGCAAACAACTTCACTTGCTAAGCACAGGTTCGAAGAACATATGTCATTATACACTCTTTTTCTAAAACAAACAGGCAAATGTAGAAAACTTTATAAGCTTATCTTGCAGCTTATTTGAGTGTATAACTTAGCAGTTTGCAGGATTGAATACTATAAAAGAAATTAAAATTCAATTAGAGCACAGCATTACAAGATCATTAGAGTAAAGCGGTTGCATTGTGCTAACTGAAAGATTCTGCTGCTTTGGGGTGTTGTAACTATGCCTGCTGCTAGGGTGGACTACATGGGTGGACCTGTGAGTGAGATGACAGCTGTCTGCCTGGGAAATTCAGAATGTTTGTTCTGCTGGAAACATATAAGCCTAAAATTTGTGACATGCAGTGTAAATTCATAACATATTATTAATTCAAACCATTAAAAAGAACTACTAATAAAAAGCCCTGCAAAAATTCTGCTACCAAGCCATGCCAGCTTATCAAATTGAGACCAAAAATACTGCCCTGGTCAAAAACTATAAGTGAAAGAAAGGAAAGTTTACTACAGAAGCTTGGATTCAAGAAGAAGAGATGGAAGGGTCTACCTCCCCTAGTGTGAGCCATAGAAAATCAGTTTTCTGATCTGAAACAGTCATGGCAAGTGAGAGAAAGTCACCTTTATAAGTGTGGCTCACTCAAGCTTTGGAGAAGCAATCCCCATGAGAGGGGTCACCCCACAGGGCTGCTGGCTTTGGTGAAACACCAGGCTTTCCCATGGCTCACCTGCAGGGCAAATCCTTTGTCCTTGGACCTGAGCCTGTTCTCCCAACTCTCTTACAGAGATGCAGTAATTTTACTAGGTTGTAAATCTAATTTAGACATTCTCAGGGAAGATATAAATTGTCAGCGAGGGTTTTTTTTTAATGTGTACAATGTTTGAGCATATTGTCACCTGTGTTTCAGGTGGAAGAGTTTGCACCCAGGACATGTGCTGGACGGGGGCAGTTTTCTGCCTTTGGGCCTAATTCTGTCCCTGCACCCGTTTCTAAACAGCTGCATTATGCAATCAAAAGGGAGAGCATGCCAAGCCCTTTGGCATAGTCCATTCCCAGGACAGAGAAGGGCAGAGCTGGGCTACAATGGCCCATTGACCCTCTTTGCTGCACAAGGCTTTGCAGCAGTGCTGTCTGTGCGAGCAGGAACAGTGAGAAAGGCTTATCTCCCCACAGATCCCAGCCCACCATGAGCTTTAGGGTGGACAGATGGAAGCCCCATTGGATCTAGCTGTGTAGGGAATGCAGATTAATTGCTATCTGACTGTCACAGAATGGTACCAATTTCAATTGCCTGGGAAGCACTGCCTGTTCCAAGCCAAAGGAAGAATAACATTTGCCTGATGCAATTACTTCTCTGGTTCTTCTGATTGTGAGAGGAAGAAAGAGGCATGGTACTGCCATGGAAGCCTGTTCCTCCACTGAGGAGAAATAAAGGCACCTCATCCTGCAGGCACACAATTTTGCTAGTCTGCTATGCCTGCTATTACCTGTTTTTAAAGCTCTTTTAAATTAGATTCAACTTAATTCTGTTTCACTTTCAGGTCATAATGTTGTTTAGAAACATTATGCAAACACAGACACAATTAATGCTCTCTGTGGTTAAAAAAAGAGAGGGCTGAGGTTTTCATCTTTGTTGCTCGCTGATGGCCCCTTCGGCTGGCTTCAAAGGAAACCCAGCAGAGTGGCCCCAGTACCTCTTAGCACCTCTGCCCCTGGTGCCCAGGCTGTGACTCCACAAGGTGGATGCAGCTGCTGGCACATTGTGGGACCCACTTAGGCAGCAGCAGAGGAGACCTGTGAGTCATAGCTCAGAATGGCCATGAGACTCTGGTAAACATGAAGAGAGAGGGTGTGTGAGGCAAGGAGGGAGGTCTGTGCCTCTTGCTGCTGCTCTGCTCACTGAGCAGTGCTAACAGCAGGTCTCACCTGGGAAGTGCCATGGAAAGGCATGTGCTGTCCTCGCTGTCTCCCAAGGATTGCTGCTGATGTGGCAGTGACCAGTTAGAGAGTGAGAGCAAAGCTGAGCTGCTGTGCAGAATAGATATGAGGCATAGTGCTAGCAGCAGAACAGAGGGAAAAGACCCAGTCGTGTGAATTTCCCTGTCTCTGAGACCTCTCAGGTCAGCATCTATTGAGAATGGTGCTGCTTATTCTGGCTCCCAGGCTTCTTTACTGATCTTGAAGACATTGCCTTGCAGCAGTAAAATAAAATTTGCACTGTGCAGAATAAAACTTAGAACTCTTAGTTCTTCAGATAAGGCCTAGTAATTTTTCAGAGCTTAGATAAAAGCTTGGGTGCATCTCTGTCTGTTTAAATTGATGGATGTGTGCACAACAACATTGAAATTTATCTCAATATAAATGCAGTTAATCCAACATAGAATGGTGTAAAGTCAGAATCAGGTTTCAAATAATTGTTCAAGTCTTGGAATTGTTACACCTAAGTATGTAAGCCACACTAGTTTATTTTTACCATTAGCTAATGCAATAAAGTATTTCTTTGAATTTTTCTCCTTGTAGAGGCATGTAATGTGCTTTAGTGAAGTTAATCATGTGCAGCCTCAGGTGACTACTGCTTGTATTTCTAGCTTATTTTCTAGTCTTCTTTTCATTCTCCCTTATTAATAGATGTACTGAGGTTTCAGAGGAAGCTTAACTTTCTAGAAGCCATTTCTCTTCAACTAGCTGTGACACATGCCTGCCTGATGGATGTACGGGACTTGCTCTCTCTGCAGATGAGTATCTGATTTCATTGGGAGTCCTCGCTGACTTCAATATTGCTGAGACAGCTGCTCGCCTCTTTTTTTTTCCCCAGTGAGGAAGCACCATGTACTCACTCTAATTACAAATCCTATGATCTGGCCATTCTTCAGGTTATGCAGCCTGCCTGTAACTGTCCCTATTGAGGTTTCAGAGATGATCTGGAAGTGGAACACCTGTTCACCCCAAAATATTCCATTTCATATATTGCTTAGTTTTGTGCTGATCCTTCTTTGACGTCTTTACTGGGGGCAGAGGGGTAAAAAAGTAAAAGGTTGTTTGTTTATTTCTATCTTAATTTTAAGGAAAGGGAGTGAGAAAGCAAAATGATGACTCCCTGGCCACTGTTTAGTATGTGAGGATGCAATATCCAATGGATGCTTTGTGGCTGGTCCTAACAGCTTTGCAGAGCCTCCTCATTTTTGATGGCGGGAGGAGTTCGGTGGTTCTGACGGGTGCTGGTGGCTGTGGTGCAAAATAACTATTGTAAATAGTGCCCACGGGCAGCACAGTAAGGATGAACATGCAAATACTATTAGTGTATTCATGGCTTTTCTAACTGGTTACTGTTTGATAACCACTCAATTAAAATTCTTAAATAAATAGGTGGCAAATGCCATTGGAAAATCCATCCCAGTCAGATGGAAGTGTTTTAATTGTCTGGAGCTTAGTGATAGTGAAAATATGGTTGAGTGTTATATAGTGAGAGCCAGAGGGAAGGTCAACAGGACACACACATATCCTGGTGGAAGTCTGATACAGACCATCCAGCTAGGATGAAGAGGCAGATGAAATATTCTGTAAGCAGCTATGAGAAGTCCTGACCCTTGTTCTTGTGGGGGACTTCCACATGCCAGATGTCTTCTGGAAATGCAATACTGCAGAGAGGAAACAGTCTGGGAGGCTCCTGGATTGTGTGGAAGATAACTTTCTGACACAGATGGTGAGGGAACCAAGGAAGACAGGCACCCACTGGAACTGACTTTTGTGAACAGAGATGGCCTGGTGGGTGCTCTGATGGTCAGAGGCCACCTTGGGCAAAGTGATTATGAAATGATAGTGACCTTACTTCTTGGAGAAGTAAGGAGGAGTGCCAGCAGAACTGTCACCTTGTGCTTCTGGAGGGCAGACTGTTTTTAGGAGGCCAGTTGTCAGAGTGCCTTGGGAGGCAGTCCTGAAGGGCAAAGGTGTCCAGGGAGGCTGGACATTTTTCAAGAAGGAAATCCTAGAGGTGTACAAGCAGATCGTTCCCACGTGCCAAAAGACGAGCCAGCAAATTTATATGATCAGTCACCAGAGCCCCTTGGGAGGCAGTCCTGAAGGGCAAAGGTGTCCAGGGAGGCTGGACATCCTTCAAAATGGAAATCCTAGATGTGTATGAGCAGAGTGTCACCATGTGCCGAAAGACGAGCCAGTGAGTTTATATGGTCAGTATTCTATGGTATGGTTTTGCCCAGTATGGTTCATTTTCACTTTACAAGATGATAGCATTTCTTACAACACCTTTTTGGCCATATGGAAGTCACAGTTCTTGATGAACAGGATACTCTACCATGCTTTTACCTGGTCTTCCTTCCTCTGATGTTTGAAGCAATTTCTTTGTTGAAACAAGTAGATAGCAGAGACCATCCAGTAGATCTTTGCTTGGCCTTCATAGCTCTGTGGGTACCTACAGCCCAACACGGTGTGTGAACTTGTGCTGATCTTGTGCTACTCTGAGTGGTACTTCCATAAGTTTATTTTCCAGGAGATAGTGCTGACTGCCCATCTGAGGATGTGCAGAAATATACAATCCAAAGAAAAGATACATTCAATTAGCTGTTAGCATCCCTGTTTTTTTCCTAAGTTGCATTGTGTACCATTGACCCTATATTGATGTATTCTTTTTTTAAATCTCAGTCGTGTGGCTGAACAGTTTGAAAAATACACTTAAAAATATATATAAATATTTTTCTCCCACTTCATTTTGGATTAACTCCATGCCCTCTAAAACAGATTCTGGCCTTGGCTGCTGTTATTTTACACCCTTTGTCCCCTGTTGCTGTTCTAATCTGGCAAAGTCCTTTCCTGTTCTGACAAAAGCTTCTAATATGCATGTATCTGGTAAAGTTATTGTTTGGCCCAGAAGATTCCACAATGATGCTATTTGTCTCAGCTTGCAAGCAGCCTTGTGCAGATAGGTATACTTTTGGTCCCTATCTGTTAAGCATGCATGACACCCAGAGACATGCAGTTGTGGTTATTCCCTTAAGTAGTCTCATTAAAAAAGACTGTATAATATAAATAGATAAGCAAAAATGAAATGAATGAGTGAAATCCTCATCTCACTGAAGTCTATAGCAAAGCTACTTCCATGGAAGAGTAAAACTGGTTTATTTATTTTGGACCTCAATCTTTATTTTGCCGATTTTAATTTAAAGGAAGAGTTTTTGCATTGACATCACCGCATAAAAAGTACTGTGTCAACAGAACTCATGTCTTTTAATGGTAGGTGACATGATTATTTCTACCTCATCATGTGAAGTTCATTTAGAGTTTGCAAACTCAGTTAAAGAGTTTGCAGGTCTCAGTTAAACCACACCATAAGGGAAATATCGATGTATACATTTAAAAGGTGCATATATATAACCACAATACAGTAATTAATCCAGAAAACTAGAGAGGGATGCAGCAGAACACGTGAGTATTCTCTATGTCTAGAATAAATGAGGGCTGTAAACTGGCACATATTCATTTTCTCCATTATTGTTTTTAATGTCTTTGTAGCTGAACTTAGAAGCAGTGCAAAAATCTGCTAAGTTTTTATTTGCACTTTGCTGCTCTTTGGTAGCATAATAAGCAACACAAAAGAGGAGCATTTGAAATAGTCCCAGATGTTCAGCTTGCTAAAGCACTGCACATGTGTTGGCTGTATTTGGTATTTTTAGATTTCTTTGAGCTCCGAAACACTATCAAACTCCAACAGTTCTCTGTGAATCTTCAATCCATGCTGTGTGGCACTCATTTGTGTTATATGACGCCAAGGCAGGGGCTGAATAATCAGACACCCTGGCACTTTGATAGATTTTCTGAAACTATAGAAAAAAAAGTGGGCTTAGGATCCATAGCCAGTAATATTATCCCTAATGTGTCATGGGGTCAAAAAGAAAATAAAAAAAACCCTCTTAGTGTATTCTTCTTCCTTGCAAACGACATACAAATTTTTATATGCTTCCTGCCCTGATTCCTCAATGCTCCCCCTCGCCCACTCTGTCTTCTCTCATGTAAGTTATAAAATAATTATAGTGTTTCTCCTGGGGACCACGAGGTTGAACTGGAAAGCACATTTAAAGATGACACCTGTTCTCTATTTAGAGCAGATTCTGAATTTCAGCAGATACACTTGTTTCTCAAAAAATACAGTAAAACAAATTGGACAAGACTCTGCATCTCCTTTCTTCCTCCCTCCCAGGACTTCTCCATCAGGCTTTTCGTGTTGTCTCCTTCTCCTTGCACCTCAACAGCTCATCCCTGGCAGGAAGCACACGGTGATGCCTGTTTCCCACGCCGCTCACTGTGAACATTAAATGGCTGATGGGATCACCTTGCTACACTGTTAGGAAATGTGTGGTGCCTCTGAGGGAACACTCACAGCTTTGGGAGCCTGCAGTGGCTCGGTCGAAATGCAAACTGACAACCAGGAGCTGTAGCTCAAGGAGAGGTTCCTCCCCACCATGCAGCCACCCCTGAACCAGCATGGGAGGTGTTTTCTCTGCTATTTCCAGCTTTGGTGTGAGGAGTCTCCTGAGTTATTTTTATGACAGGTTTCTTTTTTTACAGCCTCTGCGTGCCCCTCCTGTACACTCTGTGCTGGCTGCCCAAGAGCTGCTGAGTGATGGACAGAAGGAGGGACGGTGGCCAGGGTGGTGGCTTGAGCCAATGGGACGTGTGACCCACGTGGAGTCCCTGTGTTACGAAGCTGAGCATGCCTTGGCAGGACTGCCTGATCACTGACCCCACACTGGCTCAGATCACTCCTTGGTAAAATACTCCTTTCTGGGAAAGGGTTCACTTTGAAACCATATCAGATTGCTGCTGCTGCTAGGGCCAATGCTGTTTGGAAGGCAGGTATTCACGTGTTTTACAATGTCTTGTTAAAAGGCAATAGGTGGTTCTTCTGTGCAAGCACTGAGGCTGGGACTGCTGGCCCCAGCAGCCTGGCACATGTAGCACGTCTCATTGCATCAGAGCTTAAACTGGCCTTAATGGGAAATACTAGTATGATAAAGAACCTTAGTACCCAAAATAAAAGAGCTATAGGGTTCACCATATAGGGTTCACCACTTCATCACCATAAAACCATAGAAAAATTTACATTAGAAGGAACTTTTGGAGGTTTCAAGTCTCACTCCTGCCTGGACCAGGGCCAGGTTGCTCAGGCTTCATCTGGTTGAAAAGATGAAACTTCCAAAGACAGTGCCTTTGAATCCATTTTCCCAAAATCAATGTGCAATTTTAAGGTATATCTCAGGTCTTCAGGTAAGAGTAGGACACACTTTACTCCTCTGCTTGGAGAACTACACAGTGCCTCAGCTGCAAGTATTCAGGCCAGAAGTTACTCCTGTGACTACAAATGAATGTGGCTAAATTCCAGAGGGTTTTCCTGGAGGTTTTACCAAGGCCAGACGATTAAAAAGCTAGCAGCTATGAGGACAGTGTGAAAATATGCCCACGTAATAGAATCTGGACTAGCTGTACCTCTTGGATACTCACCAGCTTGCTGTGAGGGGATCCAAACACTGGATCTTCCACCTGAATTTTTATGAGGTAGGGGGAGAGCCCAGGCAAATGGCCCAAATGCCCCTGTTTGTTTCCTCTACCTACTCCCTAACACCTGCTCTAGAGACTTCATGGTTGGACTCCTTAACCTGTGTCCAGGGCTTATTTTCTATCTTATCTCGTATCAGTATTTCCACTGTTAAGGTTAATACTCAATTTCCACCTAATTCTTTAAGAGTTACAGACCTTTTAATGGGAAATACATACAGGTGGGTGCATAGACCCTTTATGTAGAGTTTCTGAACTTAAAGGGGTCAGTTACTTAACTCAAAATTACAGAAGACTTTATCAGTTCTTGCTGACTTAAAAAGATAACTAAATATGGTGAGTGCTGTCTTTCCTTGGGAGCAGGGCAGAAAGTTCAAACATCAGGAAAGCAGGACCTCCCATTGTCCCACAAAGATCTCACAAAGGCCTGTTGTTCATGAACTGTTGATCCAAACCTTGTCCTGAGAGCTCAGTTTGGAGTCTATCACAAAATTCATAATGAATTCTCAACCTTGTCACAGTTAAGGGTCTGTCTTGAAAAATTATGGGTTTCAAGTAGCAGGGGAAATTCACAGTTATGTTACATTTTTAAGAAAAGGTATTAATTTAGCAAAATTTAGCAAGTCTATGAGGTATTTGGTAAGAAAGGAATGTGAATGCCACTTTACTGCAGCCAATAAAGTCCAGCAGTGTTAGACTGCAAATGATTCATGCCCTGATTTGGCAGTGAGATACTTGCATCTGTAGAATTGTGAATGAATGAGAAAGTGAAGAGACATCTCAGCACCAGGGAGAGCAGAGAGGAGCAGTGCTGGCCCATGTCATAGCCAGAGCAGTGAATGGAGAACTGCCTGCTGAGTGTGTGCAGTAATTCCAGTGAAAAAAGACTGGAAGCATTGTGACTAGTGAGCTTACAAGCTCCAGAGTGTGTTGTGTATCAGGAGTTGTGGTGATGGTCCATTTCCTCCCACACAGAGGTACAACACAAGGCACCAGAAAAAGAATCTCTTTGCTTTGAGTTATTTAAATGTGAGTTAACATAAAGAGTCAATCATTTATGTCCTTTGCTAAGGAATTGGTATGTGGGCAAAGCTCTATGTTTCCAATGGGAGTAGGATGAGTAACCAGCTGAGTCTGCTCTAGTCATTGGCTCTGTGATTCCCAACACAAAATTACTAAGAATCTTACTCGGTGCAAAACATTTTAGAACAGAAACAGAACCCAGGTCATTATCTGTCTCATGCTGAGGCAAGTATTTATGCTTGGCCAGATGAAACATACACTAAATCCCAGTTTCTGTGTTGATACCATATACACTGATGATAAAGGAATCATATTTTTTGTTTTAAAATATTAAAAATTACCTCATCCCAGTAAGAGTCCTGTGAATTAGGGAAGTGTCCATTGTGGCAAACTGCAGAGTGCAGATCCATAAGGGAATCAGACACAGTAATTCTCCAGGAAAGAGTAGCCACCGGAGGGAGAGAACACTCAACCCCATGACAGGACACTTTCATGCTTACCAAAAAAATTGCAGTAAGACACAAAGGGTTAGAAGTGAGAATTTACAGAAATGTACATTAGATGAGCTTCATAGATTCAGAATTAATTTTTAGTTTTGCTACAAAGTAAAATAGAAAGAGTATCTTAGGAATATTTAAGAAAAGCACAAACAACCCTCAGTGGGTTTTTTTTTCTTGGTGGGTGATCAATTTAAATGTCAAAGGAGACCAATTGGAAAATTCTTTTAAAGAGTTAAATTGAACATATTCAAGTGGAGCTTGTTCTTTTTGTATATTCATGTGTTTTGCATTCTGAAATAATTATTTTAAAACATGACTAAAATACAATGAGTTTGATTAAGATGGTTTTAATAAGGAGCACAGAAAATGTGTCTGTATGTAATAATAACAATAAGCCTCATATTTTACAGTTTAATTTGCTGGGTCAACATCTAATGCTTTTCCCATTAGCATTGGTGTGATTTGATGTGGAAAATAATCCCGTTTCCCAACAAACTTTAGGAGATAACAAATATTTAATGACACCCTATGTAGAAACAATAAATAAATTTGAGTTGCTCTTGGACTCCTGTGGAAAGAGGTTGTGAAAATTTTATAAGTTGGGAATTAATAAATTATAACCTGGTTGTTAAAATGTGAATCACTAAAGACTGTTGACACCCTTTTCCTTTCTCTAATTAGAATTTAAAAATAAATAAATGAACAAATAAACTTGTCATGTTTAGTGGCTAACTTACTTTCCTGCACAAGTTACAGAAGTAACAAAAGTTGATCATATACAGATTGCATATTTTCATTTAAAACTTAGAATTTCTGGAAAGGACAGGAACAGGATAAAGGACCAGCAGGATAAAACATAACCCATTTATGAAAACATGTTGTAACATACAGAACAAAAAAATCCTGGAGCCTCCAGATACTTTTTAATGCTCTACATATTAAACAGTCATAAGAATTTTTAATGCAATTTTCATTTAGTAAAGCACAGTTATCTCAAAGCACATCTGTATGTGCCTTTATTTATGAACACTTCACATTCAGAATGAGCAGAAATAAACAGCATAATGATGATATACAGGGACATTGGTCAAAACAAGATATGTACTGAACATTCAGTGGAGCTCAGACATTTATTTGTTTGGGAAAGATGGGAGTTATGTAAATGCCTGCCTGGCTCTAGCAGCCTCCTGGGTCTTCAAAACTGTCTGTCTCTGCTGAGCTCTCCCTGGGCCCATGTGGAAGGGCCAGTTGATCCTTCCAGGGCTATAAGGATTCAGGGATGAACAGAGGGAAAAGGAGGGAAAGTAAACCTTTTACCCTCAGACAGAATGAAGGCAGGCTTCAAAAGTAACTGAGTCTGCCCTTGCGAAATCAAAGTCCGTGACATTGTCTGCTTGACTGCACTTTCACAGTCTAGGACAAGGTATGAAGAAATGTGCTACTGAATAACATTAAAGCATGATTGGGAAGGCCTTTCATCTTCCACTTAATGCTATTTCCGGTATTTTTCATGACCTGGCTAATCCTTGTGGCCATTTGATCATCTCTTATTCCTCCTTTCCTCAGTATTTATGACTCATGATGTCATCATGACATCATGGAAACCTGCTCTACAGCTGAGCAGAATCAGACCTTACTTTTGCAGCATCCTGTGTCTTTGCATGTCAGGTTACTTGAAAGGGTGGGTGCCAGTCTTCTGGCCCTGTGAGGCCAACCCAGACTTTCAGAGTGGATTCTGTTCTGGTCTTCCCTTGTCCTCTCTCTGTGTGTCAATCCTTAGTTCAAGGGGAACATCTGGAGCCATTAGAGAAAAGGGGATAACTGAATGCAATAACACATCCAAAACATCCCAAAACATAAAATTTTTGAACCTATGTTTGTATCATGTCCATCCTTTCTACAGACATGTAGTCTATTTCAGATTTATATTTTTTTTATGGAACTAAAAGAGGAGAAAATATTTTCCCATGGAATTGTTCTGCTTCTGTTACTCTTTTTATGGTTCTAGTGGTTGCTGTGATTTAAATGATGAGCTGTATGTGATTATTGTTCAGTTCTGGACAAGAGAAGTACTCTGTTGTATGTTACAGGGGCATGGAAAAAAATTGAGAACCTGTCATGGCTGAATCAATTACCTAAGTAGTGGTTGTTTCTTTTAGTCATATGTTCAGTATATTTTTGTAACATACTGGAGCATTTCCTGCTTTTGCATGCATGAATGCTAGCTTAATTCAGTCAGCTGAATTAATGTTATTTTCTTTAGAAAACAGATTAGAGACTTCAAAGACTTCTTGGTTGCCTCAAAATGTTTTCATAGGAGAAAGTAAATGAAAATAGATACTTTCTTGTTCTAATGAGACTGTAAATAATTTAGGTACTTTGCATCCACAACGACTTCTATTATCAGAAAATACAGAGAAAAAGTTTAAAACCTTAAAAATTACAATATGAATTAATTTCACATTTGGGGGAAAAAATGAGGCTCATTCTTGATGATCCTGCTTTGATTCACTTGCATTTTTTGTTAAAAATGAAAACATATTAACTTTCACATTTGTCTATAACTCTATTGTATCTTCCTAGCAAAAAATCTGTCTCCTACCTGGCCACCCATTCTTTGTAAGGGAATTAGGCCTATATGAATGTCCCAGGAGATATCTGTTGGAAGTATGGTAGAAGGCCATGTTCCTCTGGCTCAGTTCTCACCATTTTTCTGCCACTAAAAGTTTGCACACAATGATCTTTCCAGCAGCTAGCCAGTTGTTAAGGAATGGACACCACCAGTTTGGAAAAACAGTCCATCACCAGTTTATTGTCCCTGGTGATAATTTTGCCCCCACAATGTCTCACAATGCAGGCCTAAGACTGAAGGAGCCACTGGTCTCCAGCTCATTGCTCCCAGGGTTTAACCATGCTCAAGCCCCTTCACTGTGCTTATGATGCCAGCACCCACTTTTATAGATACACATCTCTTGAGATCAGAAGGAAGATTACAGCTTGTAATGGATCTTGGAAGCTTAATTTCTCAGTAACAGCCCAAGGGAAGGTGGAGCTAAAAGACCTCTGGAATGGTCCTGCATCCCTAGCTAATAAGATCACAAGCAGAGCTGATGGTGTGGGGAAGCTTTAATTTCTGATGTCTATGCTGTTGTCTGTAATGGGTAAGCAAAAGTCGTTCCACAAGTGTTAGCAGCTCTTTTCCCAAAACTCAATGATTGATAAAAATAAGAAAAAAAAAGATCTGGCATTTTCTAGACTGATTTAGGAAATAACACTGCTGACCAGAAGAGATTTTAAAAATATTATTTAAGCCTTACTAGTGTATTTCAATTCAAGGATTAATTTGCTTCTCACTAGAGGCTTGGTATCACCCTGTTTGCAAAGAGTAATTAAAAAAATTCATTAGTGGGGATGGTAAATTCTTCTGCCATTTCAGTCAATGTTGTAAGGTAATGTAGCCTGGAGCTTTGCACAGCTTGGCACTTGCTATAAAAGAGGTTATTTCTAATAAGATTTACATTTATTAAGACTACTGTGGCTGCTCCAATCTTGATCTTCTTGAAGCTAAAGGGAGAATTCTTACTGACTTGACACAGAATCTGACCCAAACAGCAGGACAACTTGAAATAAAAAGCGACCTTATAGCATCCCTCATTTTACTAGGATAAGAAATAACTTTAAATCAGCATTTTTTCACACAATTTTTTTCTTACTTGAATATACAATGCACATGCTCATTCACTCATGGAAACACTTGGTTGGCACGGTTATTTTAAAATAAATTACCTTAAAATAAGTTATGTCTGTACAAAGCACATATGATACAAGACACAAGCAGAGGCACTTGATTTAGGACAAGTGCCTAGGCAAATTACTGTTTTCTTTTAGCAGTTGGCCAAAGCTTGGTAACTTTGGATCTCTAACACAAAAGATTTCCCTGTTAGGCATAACTGTGTAGATAGTGTAAAACTGAATTATGTTTGTGCCTATACTGTCATGTGCACTCACTGCATTCCTTTCTCTGACCAAATACATTCATCAGAGAAAAATATGATCATATGAGGAATCCTCTAAGCCATGGCCTCCTGCCTCAATATGAGTTACAAATTTTAAGGCTGAACCACTCTAAACACCACCCCAGTTAAACGAGGATCTCTCACCTAATTGGGGAAGTATAGCAGACATTGTGAAAAGGATCAGCTGCTGAGGTGTTCTGCTGCCTTAGCTTGGTGTGGTTGTCATGCATGTTATTATCTTCATTGATGTCTCCTTTCATGGAGCTATGGGTTCCATTATACCAACTGACAACAAACCTAACTTCATAATACTTCTCTAGGTTGAAGAGAGCTTACTTTGCGATGTTCTTTTGCAGAATTTGCCCTTTTCAGCCAATAAACTCTATATGAGATTCTACTCTGCCAGCTTTCTTAAAACTAAGAGACTTTGCATGCTGAATTTACTCACATGTTTAGAGAAGACAGAAAGTAAAGACATCAGTTGACTCTGTAACAAGTCAGAATATTTCTTCTGCTGATGTAAGTTGATTGCAGCTGCCTGAAATGTCTTTTTTTCTCATGGTATTGACTTGTAAGAAGTATAAGAATACGGTGTGTCATTTTCACTCCTCTTTCTCTCTTTGAGAAAAATCATCAGATACATTCAGGGAACCTTATTGGTTATTACAACAGGTCAGGGACCAAGAAAAATTACCAAGTTCATCTGTACCATTTATTCATTTCTTGGCATCCAGATAATTTTCTAGCTTTGGAAGTTGTTTTTTGGGAGTTGTGCCAGAGATGCATGCAATACTGAACATGCAGCATATCACAGAGTCTTCAACATGCAGTAAAGTAGAAGAGCAATCAGAAGCATCATTGGAGCTAAACACTGGATTTTATAGAGGCAAATATGTATAAATAATTGTTTTACATATCCCAAGTCTTTCTGCATGAAGGCCTATTTTTCACTCTGAGTAAAATAGCCAGACTGGTATCTGCTCATGAGCCAAGTCACACACTTTTATTTCTATTGTGAACAAGAAAGAGCTTACAAACAAAGATTTAATTCTTTAGCTGAATAAATAGTTTCTTGGCAGCAATTATAAGGGGCTCAAAATGCCTATTATGCTTTGATTATAATTATAATTCTTACTGAGTCATCAACTCCTATAGCAAGGACTGGTATTTTTTAATAATGAAGAACTGAATTTTTAGCCTTGAAGAGTTGTCTGCCCAGGACTGCAGAAATGTATTAAGCATACATCTAATGTGAATGAGTGTTTTTCTGCACTGCCATTATTATTGTATAGTTTGGGGAAAGGAAGTATGTCTATAAATGAGTAAGCTGCTTATAGCAAATACATAATTTCAGTGTTAACTTTGTTTCCAGATTATCTATGGATGACATCTCAGGATGCTTTTGGAAAAATTATCAGTGTTTTAAGGTATTCCCTTAGCTCTTTTTTCAGCCACCTCTGTATCTGTTGTGCTCTTTCTGACTCGAGTTGCCCAGCCACCCAACTGAATGCAAGTAAGACTAGTCTGGCAGATCTGCTCCATTCCTGCATTCAGTAACCCCAGCAGTTGGGCAAACACTTGAGAAAATGGTCAAGACTGATACCTGGCTGTCACCATGGCAAATATTAATGGATGTCTTTAGAAGGCAATGTTTTAATTTAGCAAGCTGGCATTTTTCAGCAAATTTCTGTCAAATAACTCCATAGCTTCCGCATCTGAGCCACTGCAGTGTTGTCACAACCTTACTGACAGCTTTCAGGAAGCACTTGAGTTTCTGAAACAGCTTGAACAGTATTCAAGAAAGTTGGAAACCCCAGGAAATGCATTAGTTCTTTGTCTCTCTTTTAAAATAGCATTGGATTGACATTAAAAACAACATTCTTTCTGGAGTCACAGTGTTAGACTGTGGCCTCAAGCCATGACCATCATTGGCTATGAAGCAGAGAAGGATCAGCACGAGTAGACCTGGAAGCTGTGTTATTAAAGGAATCTGATCAGCTGAGCCAATATGTCTCTTGGAGATTCAGAGCAGAACATAGAAGAATGCTTTGTGCCAAATCAGTCATTAACTTTCACCTACTCCATCTCACCAGACCTCTTTTAGGAAACAACAGGGACAGCAGTGCTACTACCCTCGCATTTTTGTACTCGGACACTGCACAAAGACATGCAAGTCCCTGCCCCAATGCTTCTTGGAGACAGCAGGGGACTTCCAAAAAATCCCAGGAGAAGGAAGGACTCTTTGCATCTCCTCGCTCTCCAGCCCCCCTCTCACACATATACATGTATGCACAATCAGGTCTTTATTTAATGGGAGTTGAATTTACAACACATTAAAACCGTGTGTGGTTTGTACAGAAAGTGATAATAAGGATTTAATTAGTTTGATCTTGCTTTCTGTGCTAAAGCTGAGTATGTTTAAATTATTTTTGTGGCATTTCTTCTCTATTTGTTTTGTATGTATCATAAATAATAATACAATAAGTTTTCAGATGTCTGTTCTGGTGGCTATTAGGCTATGAAGCAAAATGGGAGTGCTCAGTGGAAGACTAACAATAACTTTATTGTTACAGTACGTTTCTGAAATCTAGATGACTTTACAAATATTAATCCTTTCACCCATCCTGGAAATGCTTACTTTCCTCATATGTCTATTATGAAAACAAGTTCAGAAAAGCACAAGACAACTAATTGGGACAGATATCCATTTAACCTTACCTAGTCTGCCAAAAACTGAATGAGTAGTCCAGGCTAGATGTGCCAGTTCCTCGCAGTGGAAAACTTATATGACTCACCATCCACCTCTGTGATTACCTGCTAACCCAAAGCAAAGGGCAAGAACACATGGCCAGGATCAAAGAATCATGGGAAAACTCTTTTTCAGGCTTTGGATTAGTTTAAGCCAGATCTAAAACCCTCACCTGCTTGTTAGAGCTAGAGAAGTCCCTTGTTTCATTTTCAGGTGTGCTTTACCTTTTACCCCTTACAAGGCCCTTGTATTTAACTCTGCAAATTAAGACAAGAAAATACCAGGCAGATCACGTGAGGGGCTTGATATTTATAAAAATAAAATTTAACTTCCAATTACTTTGCAGATAAGAAGAATAAAGATGTATTATCAGTATAATGTTGCTCAGCATAACAGAGTGGATGGTGACCAGCTGAGAAGATTTGGATATACCAAACAGAATCAAACTGACAGCGGGCAAATTGAGAAAAAGTGAAAGAAAATAGCAGATATGCTGAGAAGACTTGGCATTAGCAGAGCTGAAATTAAAGCAAACCCTTTGAACCAAAGAGCTTTCTGCTCTCAAAATCTACCAACTCACTGGTTCCATGTTGGACAACAAGGAATTTCAGTGATCTGTGTTGCACCTAAAGGATAAGCAATTCTGAAGTACCCCATGTGGGCTCAGTAAGACAGTGGCATGTTTCTTTGCCTGGAAAAAGCCAGTCCAGGGCTACTATAGGGTTATACAGGGAAGGAAGAAAGAGTTATTTTTGGAGACACCACTAAAATTCAATTTGTCATTCTCAGGGAAGATGATGTACTATAGTAATAGATTGATTACTGAAACTTGAAGAAACTGATAAAAAAAGTCCCTAAAATATTGGCACAAAATTTGACACAAAATAAGTGGCTTGAAACTTACAGCAAACACTATTAAAAGTTACCAGAGGAGAGATTACAGAAAGTGCAAATTTTTAAAAAAGCACAAAGGTAATCTACAGATATATTGTGGTATAAAGGAGCAAGGAGGTCACTTTTTTTTTTTTTAGAAAATAGGTATCCATTCTGAAAAAATTCTTTAGGACTGAGCTCAATGAAAGGTCAACGAAAATGGAACTCAGGAAGAATGAAGAAGAACATAACTAATAGATATAAATATACATGTAATTTATTTAGCTGTGTCCAATACAGGATGTATGTCCATGTTTACCTAAAAGCACTATATAAACAAATTATGGGGAAAAAAACATTTATTTTTTTACTTTCATGAAAATTTTTGGAGACATGTGTTAGATTCCAATATTTCACTCAGTTATCTGAGAAGACAAACCTCTGTTTGATATTAAGTTAAATCTAAATTAATTTTTTAAATAATTTTTTCAGCTTTTTTTTTTAATCTGAAATTTTCATGAGAAAATTTGAGCCTTGGTAAGTCAGAGCAATAAGTATGAACATAGTACTTCACCAGAAATTCACTGTCTCCTACTTAATCAAACCAGGCTCACCAAGCTGGTGTTCAGTTCACAGAACTCTCCATCAGATGTTGAAATTGGTGGTTTTTCCACCTGCACCCCAAATGGAGCACAATGACAGTGACCTTAGCCAAGGGCTGGTTTCTCACAGCTCTGCCACAGTCCAGTGTCTGAGTTCAGTGTCTGAGCTCAGGGCATGACCAGGCATCCATGACCAGGAGGGCCTGGAGGGATCGAGGGAACCCATTGGTTTTCAGGTGCTTTGGTGAGGAACTCTGCCCACAGGCTGTCTCTTCCTCTGGAGTCTCTAGTTTGTGGAAAAAGAATTGGGGGAAACTGACTTGGAGCTGCTATCAAGGGCTGTCTTTTGGCAGTCCAGTGCCATCACCCAAATCCTTTTGTATTTTTAAATTGTCCTGTATTTGTGGCAAGGGAGCACACTCTAGACACTAGCCCAGCCCATGGCTTGTTCTACAGCATGGGACAAACAAGATAGGAAACCATGGACTTGGAAAAATGATCTACTTCCAATAGACAAGATAACCTTCCCAAGGGACAAACTTCTGTGTTCTGTGACTGAATACAGCTCAGAACATGGGAATTTCATGCTGTATATGCATTTGATTAACTATGATACTCAATATTCAGGTTAGTGTGTGTTGAGTGCATTGTGGAAGTAACACATCACACTGTATTGCAGGTAAATACATGGAAATTCATTTATTCTCATATTAAAAAAAATCATTATTAGCCTAAAATCAGGGCTTTCATAATTTGAAGTTTCTGTTTATTTCCTTGGGCACTGAATTCAGTTGTTATGATAAAGCTTTTTCTAACCTGCCACTAATATTATTGACAGTTGTCCCTTTATCTTTGTGTCTTCCTACTTCCTTGCTCAGACAACCATTTGTCCTTTGCTTCACAAGTCTCTACTCTTGGGGACACATTTTTCCCTGGTACTTAGCTTTGAAGCTAAGTCCCTGGGGATGTTCATCTGATGTACTTAACAGAAAAAGTCTAGCATTCTGTGAAACTTAGATGCCTTTGGGTTTCACCACAGACTGAGATCCAAGTTTTTCTAAGATTCATTAACCTTTTTACAGGGACTTGGTCCTGTCATAAAAACCCAAACCATCACTTACTTTCATTATCAAGGACCACAGGAACCCAATGGCTTCGTGACATTTTTCACAGAAAACCGTTTGTAGTGATAGTTTCTAAATTCAAATAATCTACAAGCCTTGTAGGAAACTCTGGGGATGTGCATACATGCAAATCATATACAGAAAAACTTTCTGGCTACATATAATACTCTTAGATTTGTTTTGTTTTAGCCTTAGGTCTTGAATTATCTGTAGTATTGTATGAGTTTTAGCTTACTTTTAGCAATTTTGCTTAAAGCTGTCTCTCCTACAGCACAAATATTGTCACATGGTTTCATTTTATCTGCCGTGTGCACACATTTTGCCATTTTTGGTGTATCTTTCACAATCAGCTATTCCAATAAGCACTGTATCATTTATGTCTGACTCATTAACCATGCAGACATTTCTGTTTCACTTGGTTTTGCTCTTAGTAAAAAAAAAAGTTTTATCAAAATGGTAAAGCTGGGCAAATAATTTGCATCAAACATTTTATCTTCCTTCTCCTTCTGGGAAATCTATGACCAGATTGTACCTATTTCTCAATTATTAATTATTTATACTTTTCCAACACCGACTAATTCATTTATTACTACATGGATTAATTACAGATATCCTAAACAGAAATTAATTTCCTTCACTCTATAATTAATCAGCCAGGTCAGGTCGTTTTGTCTCAGATCCCTGGGCCATGTCATGTGCGAGAATTCTTTACTTAGAAAAATGGAAGTATTAGTGCCAGTAAAGTGGACAGCCTGTGAATGCTTACAGAAATACAAAAAGTGTTTCTCTCCAGGTAAGTGGACTGTGTTTTGGATAACAATTTTCATTCACATTTATATGTCAGGTTTTGGGGATGCTAAGTGTGCAGTATGGAAGTGAGGTCTTGATTTGTACATTAGTGTATGAGGCTCTTTTTAGTACTTGCAAAAGGTCTGAGTGACATAAAACTCAATATATAGCATCTCCCAAGTGTGGGTGTCAGATGTCACCCTCCCTCAAAAAACTGCAGTGAAAGCAAGGTTGAACTATGGGTGCTTGTTCAGGCAACACCAGGTGGAAACCAGGGCACATCTTTTGGCCATGGTTTAACTCCAGCCATTCACCAAGCCCCATGCAGCCACTCCCTCACTCCCCCAAGAGTGGGATCAGGGAGAGAATTGGAAGGGCAAAAGAAAACTTGTGGGTTGAGATAAAGACAGCTTAACAGGGAAAGCAAAAGTTGCACACAAAAGCAAAACTAGGCATTCATTCACCACTTCCCATGGGCAGGCAGGTGTCCAGCCATCCCCAGAAGAGCAGGGTCTCATCACACATAACAGTGACTTAAGAAGACAAATGATGTCACTCCAAATATCCCCACTTTCTTCATTCTTCCCTCACTTTATATCCTGAGCATGAGGCCATATGGCCTAGAATATCCCTTTGGTCAGTTGAGATCACCTGTCCCAGCTGTGTCTGATCCCTGCCTCCCATTCCTCTCCAGCCCCTTGCCAATGTGGCAGTACAAAAAGCAGAAAAGCTTTTTGTTGTAAGCCCTGCTCAGCCATAACAACATGATCAACACTGATCCAAAATGCAGCCACTGTGAAGGAAATGACCTCAGCCCAAACCAGGACACTATCTTTGGAAAAGATCAACACCTGCCACTTCTGCCCCCGAACAAGATCACCACTGGCATTAATTCACCTCGAAGGGTAGCAGTGCGTCCTCACTGGTTCCTCTGAAGGCAGCACTTCAGGAAAATTGCTCCAATCTACTTGTCAGCAAGTCAGAAACAAGCCTGGATGTTTGTAACCTCAGCCAGGTCTCCCTTGTGCCAATTGCAGAGAGGAGTTTGGGGTGCTTCTCCAAAATCACCACCCTGAACATCCCTTTGGTGAGGGTGTCTGCCAACCACAGATGAAGTGCTGGGCTTCTCTCAGCTTCCTGTTTGCATGAAGACCAAATGAGTTTTGTCTTCTAAATAAATAATTTTTTAAAAATCTGAGTAAGTCCTGTGAAGTGGCTATAGTATGCAGGCAAATATGTAACAAGTACATGATTTTAAAGGTGTCTAACAGCACTAAGGTTTTCAGAACTGAACTTCTTTACCCAGACCCATCCTTTGAGCCCGGTGTCCTCTTGACACACTCTCTAGGGAGCAGATCCCCCTATTAGTAGTTAGGGCGCTAATAGACCTGTGGTTGACACAGAAACAATTTGAAAACTGACTGGGCACTCTTCAGCTTCTCAGCATGGATTTGCACTGTTCAGTCAATAAGTCAGTAACATTTCGAAGGGTAAGGAGAAAAGAGGGTTAAAGGCAGAACTATAGCCCCTATCAAGCACAAGTGCAGGAACTGACATCATTTCCAGCTTTAAAACAGGAGATTGTTTCATTACTTGGGTTAGCCTTTTAAGAAACATATTCCTTAGGGTTATAACATTAAAAAAAAATCTCTGGTGGAGTTGTGCTTTCTGTCAGCACGCATGTTATCTGTGGTAAAGAAACTGAACAGGTATTTCTACTGAATTGCTGCATGGGCTCGGCTTGCTGAAGGTGGCCAAACTGCAAGAGAAATTAATGCATTTGAGTCCATGACCTGAATCTAGAACTGGACTGTACTTCAGGTCACATCCCAGGCTACAGCAGATGGGAGGAAATTATAATATCTACCTGATAATTTTTTCTAGGAAAATGCTTTAAGTGGCAACAATCAGGGAGATATTTGTCTTCCTTATTCAGCAGTTACATATTCTCTCCTGTCTGCAGAACATGGTAATATTGTGGGGTGATTTCCTCACTGTCAGCTTATAAAAATACGACACTAATTTGTTGTAGTTGGAGTGGCTCTGCTGGGAACCCTTCCAAAACAGTCAAATACCTACATGGACCAACTTGGCTGCCTGGCTTACTACATGCACTCTAAATATGGCAGGGTGAGGCGTATTAGAACATACCAGCCTAGTCACCACCTCCCTGCTCTTGTACTCTTCATAGTAAAATCAATGCACATTGTGCTCTCAGGCTGGGGCTATTTTTAGGTGTTATTTTTCCACTCAGTCTGCAGCTGTTTTCAGTCACAAGCTTCTTTAACTAAAACAAATACACAGTCCTTGGCAAAGGAGTGGTTGTAAAGAGGACAGAAGTGTGCACATGAATCTTGTGCCTGCCTCACAGGATTCTATGTAGGGAGGGTCAGAGGGGAGTAAAGAGGGCTGCTGTGTCCTGGGAAGCCAGGGTGAACGTTCACCATCATGAATTAGCCCAACTTTCAGTCCTCTTCCAGAATGACTGATGAAGGGCAGGCTTCTCAGAGCTGAAGAATGTGGGAGGAAGAGAGCAGGAATGCTACCAGACTCTGCATTATCTACAACACCTCCTGGAGAGATACACACAGACACCTTCCTCGATGAGCCTTTTGCCCTCAGTATGCAGAAGCTCCTATGTAATCCCATCAGCCCTACTGCACTGTTGTCATTTCCTCCTTCCTTCTCCACCTCAGGGAATGGAGAGAATTGAAGGAATGGGAAGTTATCACATGGATACTCCAGAACCAACGGGTCTCGAGGAGATGTGGCTTTTGGAGCATTTCTTAATCTCTGCAAAACAGAGATCCCCTCCAGTTACAGAAAGGAAACAACTTTATTCTTTCTCCCCCATTGCTCCACCTTTGCCCCAAGGCAGCACTGGGAGTCCCCAAGGCCAGAGCTGCAGCTTCAGTGTGGGAATGGCTTGGTTAGGCTTCCTGCTAATTAAGAGCAGGAGAGAACAGAGAAATCCAATCCTGTTTGGTAATTGAAATTATTGTCATATTAGGATATGTTTGAAGTCAAAAGGGCTTGTCAGCAGCCAGCCAACTGCTTTTAGTGCTGTTTGTCAGGCTCAAGTGATGAAGAGAAATGAAATGGAGTGATTGTATTGTCTGAAGCCACTCTCACTCATCCATCCCACTGGACATCTTCACAGTCTACTGTGTTAATGGATAAGATACTGAGAAGACACAGATCTTGAGATGCTTGTTAACATAGAGTGCTGCATACAAGCCATGAACACTGAGAAGCTGTGTTCGTTGTCAAAAGTTTCTCATGTCATAAATTATCATGGTTATGCTGGTGAACATGAGAAGCTGAGCAGACAACACCTTCATTTCTCCATCATCCCATTAAATTCGTCTGAGGGACATCACTGAAATAAGGGGAATACTTTAATGGATAGTGTATGCTATGCTTGACAGCAAATGTTGGAAGGATTTTGGAGCTCAAATTATAAAATCCTAGTTGACCTCCTTAACCCAGCACAGGGCACAACTCTGAGATGAAATAAGGACCAGAATGTCCTGCAGCTTTATTCTATGATAAAAGAATAAAGTAAGCCCTTCACAGTGAGGCTGGTGCAAGTAAAAGAAGCATAAGTTTAGCTTTCTCTGTTTTCACTAAGCAGAGTACTTGCCACTACATGAAAAGCTAGCTAGCTATGGTGGTAATTAGAAAAAGCTGCATCGTGAGAGCCATTTATGCTCGTCTTTTGACTTACATTGTTGAAAAATCAGCTTTTGGTAGGATTTACTGTTTTGTTAGAAACTTTCTCACACTGCTCTCACACTGTCCATTAGGAGAAGCACTGTCATCCTTCACATGGACTGTCTAAACCACAGGTGTGAAGTGCCCCTTTGTGCTATACTATCAAGTTCTTCAGTAGGTTTTGTATGAAAATCAGACTTCATGAAATCAGAAGTGCCCAGATTATATTTCACATGCGTGAGTTTCCTTGTTTTTATTAAAATTAAGTTTGCTCATTTGCCATTTTCAAGCTAGTTTGAAATGAGGATCACCTTGTATCCTAGGAAACACAGTGAGAATTTTATATGTGATCACATTTTTATCCATGTTATGAAAAAAGCAGATGGTAATTAGGTGCATTATTCATAGGAAAGCTTGTTGAGCGCAGTGTCTGTATGGTTCCAGCTTCGATTAGAACTTGTTTGGAAGAACTACTTCATACCTTTCAATTGGCCCTCATTAAGTGCAATCATTACTCTTCTGTGGTCCCAGTGTGCTTTAATTTGTGCAAACCAGCATCCACAATATTATATAGATAAAAACCCAGCAAATTTCTGGAGTCCCTTTCATTCTACTTGACATCAGTGTGATCTTTCTGTCCATCTATATTCATTATTACTTATTGCAGCTGCAAATGTGCCTTGTGAGAGGCCACTTGGCAGCAGGAGAGATGCAGAGGTGTCATTTTTCAGGGACAGCACCTGAACCATTGGAAGAAACCAATTCACCTACTTAGGTAGAAGAAAGGATGCTGAGAACACACTTAGAGGCTGGGCTACTTTGTGTGAGGAGGGCAGGTGTCAGGATTCCTGCATCTCCAAGCCTTCCACCATGGACAGAGTGACAGAGCAGAAAAGGCACGGCCATGCTGCAACAACAACGAAGTGTCTTCACAAGGACTTGTTAGCTCAACAATGACAGGGAAATAGGACCCACCACACATAACAGCTCTTGTTTCTCACTGAAAAAATTTTGTCAGCCTAGCCCAGCCTTGCATTCGGGCTTTCTCCAGAGACTTCTCTGTAAAAGAAACCCAAGAAGTCCTCACAGATGGCACTCAGACTTGGAGACCTCCATATGGAAAATATTTTTGGAAAGACAAATAACTGTAACTGGGTCAGACAAGGAGATTTTTTTTCCTACTGCCCCTGAAAATAAAGAGGGATAAGGCTATTGTTTGTCTGCTTATGCTACACAGAGGCTTCTGTAACCTTCCACAGCATGCTACAGGGTGCATAAAAAGATGTTCAAGTGCATATTAACTCTTGTATCATGCAAGAAAATGTGTGTGTTTGAGAGAGAGGCTATTTGATCTTATCAGTACTGTAGATGCCTGTGTTATTTATTTTGTGGTTGGGACATTCTCAGCTTCTGCTACGTCATCTGTATTTGCTTCTAAAGGAAATTATTTGAGCGTTTCCCTTAATGACAAACTAACACTCCGATGTCTTCTCTCTCTCCTCTGCAGTAGACAATACACTTAGACAGTGCCAACTGTGTCCTGCAGAAATAGATTGCTTTGAAGTAGAGCTCAATAAACAGATGTGAGGGTCCAAATAAACCTGGCAAAATATACACTTGACTAAACAATGCAAGAGCATATTTCAGACTAATTTTTTTCTGCATCTGAAATGTTTGCCAAGTCCCTGACAGTAGATAGAGTGGTCCTCAAGGACTCAACGTAGCCATCTTCAACGCTTTTACTCCCAGAAGAAAGGCAACACAAAACTGCTATAAAATAAAAATAATTGAAATTCAAAATCTCTGGTTTGCTAATGATGAAATTGAAGAAAAATTTCTGCTTTCTCTTCTTCACATAGAATTGCTTCTGAGTTGAGTAGTCTACCATTTAAAAGTCTCACCATGATTTCCAGTATAGATTTTTATCATTCATTTTCAGGCTTCTGCCATCAGAAAAGTTGCTCTTCCCTCCAGTAACCCAGCTCAGGAGTGACCTTAAGTGTTGTGACAGTATTCTTTTGGGCTCACCCTCTGGTTCCTCTGGTACTTAGATATCTGTATTGCAGCAACCTATCAGACTGCCAAAGGCACACCTTTCTAAACACAATGTTTCTGACAGTGTTGTCAATGCCATTTCTCATGAGACCCCAGATGAACCACAGGAAGGCTGAGTTCATTGTGTCCTTCCTCATATGATTTCCACCTACACATTAGCTCTGAGTTCCCAGCTCAACAGAAGCACAAGGAAAATAAATGGCCTTCCTTCCTTCCTTCCTTCCTTCCTTCCTTCCTTCCTTCCTTCCTTCCTTCCTTCCTTCCTTCCTTCCTTCCTTCCTTCCTTCCTTCCTTCCTTCCTTCCTTCCTTCCTTCCTTCCTTCCTTCCTTCCTTCCTTCCTTCCTTCCTTCCTTCCTTCCTTCCTTCCTTCCTTCCTTCCTTCCTGCCTTCCTTCCTTCCTGCCTTCCTTCCTTCCTGCCTTCCTTCCTTCCTGCCTTCCTGCCTGCCTTCCTGCCTTCCTCCCTCCCTCCCTCCCTCCCTCCCTCCAGTGCCACTCCCTCAATCCCTCCAGCCTCTCCAGGCAGTGGTACTAGCCCATGTTGCATACTGACAATTCACACCACAGTTTGCTGTGAAGAAACAAAAAAACCACCAATCCACAACTCATTTTAGTCATAGTGATGCTGCCTAAATAATTAGACAGGGACTTGAAACAGTGGGCATAGTGAGTGCACTGCCTGATGTTCATTTCCCCCCTATCAATATTTGTATCTCAATCCCTAACCTCAGATGTCTGTCTCAACACAGAACCTCCTAGCAGCCTACTAATGCCTTTTTCCTAGAAAAAGGCCAGACCATGGCAGGGGTATTGGAACTAGATTATCTTTAAAGCCCCTCCCACCCCTAAACATTCTATGATTCTATGATCCTAAAAATACCTATTCTCCATCGCAATCATCCCATTTTCCACCTACCCACTTATCAAATCCTCTAGACCTAATTGCTTTTCCAGAACATGCATGTGACCCTGCTACAAGCTTATCAGCTGAGTTGAAAATGCGAAGTGAAGCAAAACAGATGGAATTTCATAACCAATTACATACTACAGAGGGAACCATAGTGCGTAGGTTTCTCATTTTCAAACTGAAGTCAGTCGTCTTGTTAAGCCTCCTCGAAGCTCTGACAGATCCCCTATGTTTTCTTCTGTGGGGAGATCCTGCATGCTCCTGCAGGACTAAGACCTTGCTCCAGAGAAGTCTCACCAGTTCCTCACCTTCCATTGATTTAACTGCTTGACACGTCTTGTCTTCAGTGAGTCTCTTCTGTTATTACTGAGCCATCACAGTCTGATTTTCTGTGAGAGCCTGGTAGTGCCTTCTTATTTCACAGCTCAGTGAAAAAATGGAGTGTCTACTTGTGATAATTCTTAAACAGGTAGGAGATGTTAGGTTCATGATCAGTAAGTGTTATGGACTTGTAAAAGATACATCCATGCTATATAAAAGATACATTCCATGGGTGAGAAAATTCTATGGCAGAAGGGCATAATTCATGTGAAGAGGAACTCTCTTGGTCCAGGCTTTCACTCTTGTTGCATCTGAGCTTGTGGAAATCAAAAGTTTATAGTACTCTTTAGTGAGCAGAGCTTGCCCAAGTGAATTACAACAGAATAAGGTAACACATATAAAGTGAGAAAATATCAAGAGCCTGGGGACTTTTAAGTAAAGCAGTCAGGTCTCCAAAAATCTTACTCACTAAATTAATCCAAATGGGCTTGTGCAGATTTGCCATGCAGATATAAAAGCAGTGATGATGCCGGGAATCACCCTGTAAGAAGCTGCAGAGACCACTATTTTTGACATCATTGTAAGTGAGTTGGAGAAAGGTCAAAGAGAAAGCTTGATCCTGTCAAGGGAACTCTCAGCGTGAAGCACTTTGCCCAAGAAGATTCTCAGGTTCCACCAGCACAGGCTACTCAAATGAGACTGTGAGATCTTCAGCACCACCAGATATTGAATGGCTGAGAAAAAAACAGATCTATTATCATACCACAGGATTGAAATATGTTGCACTGACAGGTGTCTCACTGAGGACATAAAAAACATCTGACTACTGTAGGTGAATGGAAAAGTTGAAAAGTGACCTAGGATGGTCTTTTCAGAGGGATGTATTAACTGCTGAGGAACTGGTCTTTGGCTCTGTTCACATGTTCCCCCTGAAGCCACTGTGCAGCACAGGGGAAAACAAAGAGGAGAGACAAGGAAAGATGGTGAGGTTAGGGAGGGATGGATCAGCACTGCTCCCTTCTGAGCTGCACACCTGTATGTGTAAAAGAGATGGACAGAGAAAGCACCACACTGCTGCTTGTGAAAGGTTACAGGGGTAAAATGAAACTTAGAGTTAATGCAAGAAAGATGTTTCTAGTTAGTACTGGTACACCAGTCAATTGAATGTGTGTCAATTCCCTTTCTTCCTCTGTGCGCTCAATATATATATTTAGATGTGAGCAGAGACGTTAATCTCAGATTCCAAATGCCACTTTGATAACTGCCAAGATTTGGGAGGGGCTGCTGTAGCAACAATAATGCAACGTTATGTTTTCTGTCCTGATGGACGATTGTATGTGAAGTGCTCCTGTCTCCAATATGTACAATATTTCAAACTTTCCTGCCAAAAATAAAAATGGAAAAAATCAAGAAAGCCTTGAGGCAACAATAACTTATTTGACATCAAGTTACATGGGTTTTACATGTTTATTTCCTCAAATATTCAATTAAAAGCTTACTTACTGCGGCAGATGTCATATCACATGGTGCATATGCTCCCTCTCCAATACAGAGCAGCTTTTTAGAAATTACTGCCAAAATGTTGTAAGAACTTTTATAATGGTTTCAGGATGAGGCATAAAATGTAATAACCCACACATTTATGTGTGTATTTTATTGATCATTTAGTACTTGCTTTCTGTTTGGGAATGGGGGTTTTTTGATAGGTTTTTCTGGGGGAGGAAGGAATTGTTTCCATGAAGAGAAGGAGAAAACTGTTGGATATTTGAGAAACGGGCATAGGTGCTTTGTTGTGAAAAGACAACTGACCTGAGTGAGACAGGTTTCTTTTGGTCTGCTCTTGTTCCTGAGTGTGAAACACAAAAGGATGTGTAGCTACTAATAAGTTCAGTAAGTTTAGTTCCCTGTAAGGATTTTGCTTCTCCAACAAAGATTTCTGAAAACTCTCTTGCTGGCCATTTGGTTAGCTATTATGTGGGTAAAACCAGGCTGTTTTCCAAAATCCTTGTCTGATTTCCATTCATAAATTACTGCATGTGTTAACCAAACTTAGATTAAATATTAAATAGGTGTAATGCACCTACATGCATCTATCCAAACCTAGCATAGCCACCTGTTATACTTCACAGTGTAAGCCAGTAGCTGGTCACTTTGAAGAAAAAAGATGTTTTCTGGTTGACAGAGTCATCCATACTGGAAATATTGCATACTTTGCCTCAGAATTTAAAATCAAGCCCTTGCTTTTGGATGCTGGACTACCCACACAAGGGCCTAATCAGCTATGATGATCCTTCTTTTGACTGGTAAGAGTAAAACAGCTCAGAGAAAATGCTAAACATGATGAGAGCAGAGCTGTATAAATGAAGATTGAAGTTAACAACACTTGTAGTTTTTTGTGCCTGCTGAAGCCTTGTATAATCTCAAGGAACAGGGTCCCTGGGAAAGATATCACTGTCTTGTTCAGCAAAGGAGTGTCAGACCTAGGAAAGGGGATGAGTTTTTACAACATGGCCATAACATGTGCCAGCTGACATGTTACACACAAGACTGGCTGAGGCAGTAGTATGGATCTGTCTTTGCTAGTGTTAGTGCCTGCTCCAGTCTCTGTAAACAACACATGTCAGCACTGGATCAATATACTTGAAATGACAGCGACTTATGCATTTTGAGGAGCTTTCAGGACAAAAAAACCCTCAAATTTCCAAAGTATCTTCACTGCAGAGCAGATCCTGACTGTCACCTGAACATGGCACTTAGCTTTCTGTGGGCAGCCACAGAGAATCTTTAACCCTACCTTCCCAGTGCTTTCAGCCCAAGTCGGGTAGTGTTTAAGATTTTGTGTCACTTCTGCATGGGCTTCTGATCCTCTTCTTTTGTCATAGGAAGACAGGCAAGAAGCCCATGGCTGTGAGGCTCCAAAATAATTTCTTTCTCCTCTTCTGGAAGTGATTCTGAGTTGAAATTTCATGTTTGACTCCTTTCTGCAAAACTTCTACAGTGTGCAGAGATGCCATGCACAAAAGATAAGACTGAGCAGACTCACTTGTTTAAGATGAAAAACACAAACTCTGTGTCAGGGGTTACCCAAAATCTAGTAGTCCAATAGAGGGGAGGCATCTGCAGCTCCGTGTCTCCAAGTCCTGCCAGTAGTAAGGCTAAGTATGTATTCCCAAGGTGTACACACAAACATACACAAAATCACAGAATTATGGAATCATTTTAGCTTGAAAAGACCTCTTATATCACCCAGTCCAACCATTAACTCAGCACTGCCAAACCCACCGTTAAACCATGTCCTTCAGTGCCCCATGCATATGCATATATACAAAAATATGCAAAATAGATCCCTCTTTAGACACTCAGGTCTATCAGTAGCTGGCACTTAGATCCCTGGTCATTTCAGTGGCTGGCACCTGCACATACAAATGCCTGAGGGCCACAGTCCTCCTCCACGTGCTGGTACTCAACCTCTCTCTGACAGATATCCATACACGCACACTCACTACAGATTCCCCTTGGACACTCAGAGTATCCAAGGTCCGGCCCCTGGATCCCCCTGCTTCCCTGGTACCACACACACAGACATGCACACATAGGCAAACAGGTCTCTCCAGTGCCTGACCCTCAGCCAGCTCTTAGTTCTTCTTGTCTCTCCAGAATGCATCCCACACCATCCAGCCTCTCTCCCACCTGACTACCATGGCTGGACAAGTGCACTGACCACCAACCTCTCTACACCTGGCCAGACCCTTGCAGTACAGAAGGCACAGGAACATCATGGCAGGCACACAGTATTTGGTGCCATTTGGTTAAAACTGGACTAACCACAGATTTTCCATTGAGCATTCTTTGGAGAGGGTGATCCTTGGATTCCACAACTTGGTATGCATATTTCACTGCATGCTGTAGGCAGGTGTTGCAATGAAAATTACCATGTAAAGTAAGGATATATTCTGTAAAACACACAAGGTAGATTTGTGCACCTTTTAGAGTAATTTGCCACATTAGGATCTGGAAAAGGTAAATAAAAACTGCAAAAAGATGTACTGTCATGTAATTTCAAATGAAATTTGAACTGATGTTTTCATCTCCTAAGATACTGTAGTTTACAAATTGATTCATTTAGATTAGATGGCAAAATTCCATTAAGGTGTACAATAAGATTAATAAAGGCAAGTGGAGGAGTGATGTTCACTTTGTAGAACCCAGCCTCTAAGAATATGTTACTTATCCCTGGTTTCACATGGTGATGAAACAAACCAAACAAAGCATTTAAAGTTGAATGCTACTTTGAGCATAAGGAAACAGACTGGAATTAAAGCACAAACACCACATTTCACATATATACCAATCCCAGTATTAGCGATTGTTTCTTAATGCATTCCAAGCTTGCAACTACTATTCCTTGGAGACAATTGGTCCTTTGTCATTTAGATAGAGAAACATACAAAAGAGACATGGGAAGCCTTTTCCATCCGCCCACGTTTCCCCATTAATTGTTCAACTGCTCCCTTCAGCAAGTTTTGAAAGACATTTTCTGGTTCAGTTTCACAGGATCCAGTATTTCTTACTCCATTATTGACTTCTACACCACCATCTAAGGTGCTTCAGGGTTTGGAAGTTCTTCCATGACACTATACTCTTTGTTTGGGGCTTTTCTCTCAGCCCACTTCTATCACTACTGTAGTTGTACAGGGCACATTGCTCTAACCCACTGACATTAAGCCATAGTCCAGGACTGGCTGGTGGTCAGAACTTGGCTCCTTACTGACGAGTGTCTTTAATTAAAAAGCTGGTGAGATCAATGCCAGCAACCTTAAAAGAAACTCTTGAGTGCTGACAGCAGTCATATTAGCACGTTAACTTTGGGAATTGCTCTTCTGGGCTGTCCATCTCCCCAGAATGCTGGGCTGGGATTCAAAATGTGCATTTCTGCCAAACCTTGTGAGGGATAAGAAGGTTATACAGAATATGAGTCAGAAAAATAAAGCCTTTAAAGAGTCCTGCTCCACAGATGCAGTTCTCCAGTGTTACTGTGAAATCCAACTTTCAGAGCAGAGCTAGGAAGGAAAGAAAGTGCTGGAATTTAATTTCTTGCACAAGACTGAAAAGCCCTTTGGAAGACTTAATCCGACAGCAAAGCTTCCACAAAAATAAATGGTGATTTAGAGTCTCTATTGACAGCAAAAAGCATAGACCAAATATCAACAAGGGTGTCTTCCAAAAAGCATGCTTAGTTTATTGAGGAACCAAGAGCAGTGTCTACAACAATAGTTATTTCCTCTTGGGTCTTTTGGAAAAGAGCCCTGCCTACATCCCCCTTTCTTTTTACCAAGGAATGGCTACTCCAGGCTCTGTCCAAAGACACAGGCTTAAAATCGCTAGTCTTAGAGGAACACTGTGGTCATAGCTACTATGCACCTCAGCCCATTCCAGCCTCACATGGGAAAATTCCTGCTCACTTGCAACTACAGAGTGAACTTAATGGATTTGGAAAACAAGTAATAAACAAAGCAATAGAGCTGTCAGGCATGAGGAGCCTGGGTGCCAGGTTAGCACCGGTAGAATCCCAAAGATAGTTTCCATCTTCCCTCCATACCCACATAGAAAGATGGAAGGTAGGTGTAAAACAAGCAGCTGCTCAAAAGTATTCTGTGGTTGCTGAGAACTAGTCCTTTGAGACACTGCACTTTGAACTGAAGAAGCAAATAGCATGCAGGATATTTTTCTTTGTGCAATACTCTATCCAGTATCCAACAAGAAATTTGGATCCACCTTAAGATATCTAAACTTAGGTTTTCCCATCTCTCCAAGATACCACTGCAGTTACTGGAAACTTAAGGGCTATTCAAACACACCTAAAACTCAATTGCTACACTTGGTCAGCTGAATAGCTGCAAAGCTAAATTAAATTTTAAAGTCTAAATCTACAAGCTGAATCTCCCCCCACTGTGTCTCTCTGTGGCAAACAGCTGAAATTGTGAAGCAAGAAATGATTGTAGCAATAATCAGACTGGCTCTACCTCGAACAAAGAACTTGGTCATGGAAAGGCAAGGCTGAATATGTGTTCATACACTAATGAAACAGGTGATTCCTGCCAAAAAGGATAAAATGAACAAACAATTATTCCCTTGATTTGACAGGTCAGTTTTAAGATCTTGTTATAAATACAAAGTTTTTGATCTGGTTTATGGCATCATGCTCAGTATGTGAATAAGAAAGTGTTGCTACCAGCCATCCAGAATAGGAGACTGAATTACATTAGAGCTTTTTGGGAGTTGCTTTCAAACAATCAGTGTCAAGGAGCATAATTTTCCATATGTCTCTCTTCTGGAGTGTGTAGTAGTTATCCCCTTTGAATTTACCTGTGACAGTCACTGATCAATTTCAGCTTTTCTGTTGAATAGTGGGACCTTCAGATATGTCCATATTGTAAACAGGATTGATAAGAAGGTTGATTTTTCCAGAAACTATACACCTTTTTTTTGAGGGGAAAAATACACTATAGTCTTGTGGACCAGAGAAAGAAATGTGGATACTGACCAGAAAATATAACTGGTGGGAAATAAGGAATAACAGTTTAAGTAATTTAAAAACTAAATTCTAATAGAAGTGCCTAAATACATCGCAACAAAACATTGGAAAGGAAATATAATGATATATTCTTGTACACTCTTAAAACTCCACAGAGCTGATTTGTTTTACATGTGAAGCAATGACCTGCTCCTGCTGGTTTCAACTGATTTTACTAGTAAAAGCTTTCTGAGGTGAATGTATCTGATACCAAAACCAGGATAATTTATGGACCGGGATAATTAAATGAATAATTCAGGGTTTTAACTCAACTTGATCACATTATGATGGAGAAATTTAGTTGTAATAGATGATATTGACTTAATTATTGTAAACCAAACTAGGTGGTCTAAGACGTGACACTTCTGGGCCTGTGATATTGGCCTGTCATGGTACACAACCAAAGCAAAAACTTATTTTTTCTTAAAGATGCATCTTATGGAAA
Organism: Acridotheres tristis; assembly: GCA_037013685.1. Taxonomy (NCBI): domain Eukaryota; kingdom Metazoa; phylum Chordata; class Aves; order Passeriformes; family Sturnidae; genus Acridotheres; species Acridotheres tristis. The sequence continues at coordinate 90,328,586 of CM072886.1, forward strand.
ACATTTCTTGCTTATGTGATTAATAATTTAAGAGGATGTGTTCTGACCTGTCAAAGAATATTAAAAGAGCTATCTGGAACAACCTTGCAAAGTAGTTCAGATGTGTGCAGTAACAGAAATTAAAATTACTTGGCCCACTCAGATCTTGAGTCAAATGTTCACTTATTGGAGTCCACAGTGAAAAACTGGTACTTCCAGGGGTTGACTTTTCTCATCTGTTAGACAGTGAGCTGCAGAATCGTCACCTGTTTCTCTGCATTAGTTAAAGAGGAAGCTGAGATCACTTGCATACACTAAAGTTCAGTTTTAGGTGGTCACAGCTGTCTTCTCTTACACTGTGATTTGTAAAACAAGCATCCTCTTTCAGGACAAATGTTTCCAGGCACATACTGTAAGTAGATGGACCTACATGTGAGACTGCACCATCCTATTCGCTGATGCTGCTGAGATGAGCTTTGTCACAAGGTAGGTAAAAGACTGCTCTTTTTTTGGTGTCTGAGGCATGGGCTGGGAGTGAAACTGGCCCCTGCTAGAGCCCTTGCACACAGCACACAGCTACCACACATGTGAGATCCCACCACACAGCACAGGTCTCAGGAGATGGGGAACCTGCTAAAAACAGAATTGGGCATGAGCACGACTAATGAGACAGCAATGTACCAGGTAGATCCTTTCTTCTTATGTTTTTGGTCATGTAGATCAAGCTAGAAGGATAAATATTGGTCTTCATGACAAATATCTGCAATATTTATGTTCATACGAGTATGTTCAGAATTAACATTGCTGAGTCAAACACACTTTTCTCTTGGAAACATTCTATTCTCTAAAAGTCAGACCGACATTATTGACACTCTGCTCCCTGAATAAAACTGTTTTTGCAAATGTGTATGCTAGAGATTTACATCTGGGAGGAAAGAATAGCCCTAGGAAACATAGCATGGGATCTTGGCTACATGGAAATCAGTGGCAAAACTTCCACTAACTTCAGTCATCGCTGAGGAATTCGTGCATGCAGCAGCTCAAGCAACCGTGAATTGCTTGAGACAATGGTGTGTTTCTGAATGTGAGCAAAAGAGACTGCCATGGGTTAATTGGTACATGCCTTCACTAAATCCAGTGTCTTCCCTTTTGTTCTCCTTTAAAAATGCTTTCCTTTTAGAGATGTACACAGCAAATTAAATTTGTTCTGCTGCTGTTCTTTGCAACACTGGAGGTGAATTACATGTACTGAGTGGATGATCCACTCTGTAGGAAGTACAAGACATCAGGGAATATTTATCTGTCATTCTGAAGTAAACAGAGTTAAGAAGTAAGGACAAAGTGGCCAGAACAGGGAAGTATGCACATTGACCTGGATAACCTGAGCATTATGGCTTTCAAATCTATCTGTTCTGCAACTGGTTTTGATTCATCTTGGATTTACATTCATCTTGTTTGGTTTCTGCCCATTTGGGAAATTTTAAAAATTGCTTTCAGATTCACTGAAATATGGAAAAAAAGATGCCAGTTAAAAACCAAGTGATACATGAAATAATACTGAAAGTTAAACATGAAGTATATAGTCAAGTAAATAGCACAGATCAGAGGGGTTAAATTAACACAAAGGAAATATGCACATTTAATCTGAGGAAACAAAAAATGATCAGTAGATCCACTTAAATCAATGCAAAAAAATTGAGTCTGACTTCGTACATCACTAAGAAAAATATGAAAGCCCATCCTTCTCCCTAGGAGAAGATGCTCTAAACTTCCCAGACACAGACACTTTAGGAGTGATTAACAACAGCATCAGTTGATCTTTGTGCCATGTTTTCCAGATCAGTCTCCTCACTAAAGAGGGAGGTTGATAGATGCATCCAAGATTACTCATTTTCAGCTGTTTCTAGTTTAACTAACATGTAAAATGCTATGTACAACAGCCATGGTTTGGAGGCATTGTTTCTACATTCCTTTTTTAATTTTAGCAGCTATATTTCTTCCTCTTAATCCCTATAATAATCCTGTTTCGAGGCATGATTAATTATTTAACTTTGCCATTCTCTCAGGGAAATTATAGACTAAATTGCATGCATGTTATTAATACAAAGCACCACTTTGTTAGCTAATTTAGAATTTCACACCCACATCAAACAGGCAGATGTCTATAATCTATTATTTGTGATCCCGCTGAACTGTGCTGAGCGGACAGAGCCCACACTCCTGTTCTCCCTCCCCGCTGGGAGGGCAGCATCCCGCTGTCAGGTCCCCTCGGAAACCCAGCCCTGCACACACTGCTACACCACCTTCTGAGTCTTCCAATTTCACAGCCTTTCTCCCTTAATGCCATGCTCAGTGGACACAGCTGGCTTCTCTTTTCTTTCTGGAAGTTTTTTGTTTTAAATTCCTTTACTACTGCTTCATTGCCATTGGAGACACTCCGGCTCAGTTAATGCTTCTCGGTTTAACTGTGATCATTCCTGGCCCAGGCTTTGGCCCACTCAATCTAGGCTCAGAATTTCTCCCAGAAAGAGGGGGCAAGGTAAATTTAAACTCTCCTCCCAGTTGGTTTTGCTTCTAATTAAGAAATTAAGATCGTATATTTATTTCAAAAGGTCACATGTCCCTTTTCTTCATTTTTGGCTCTCACAGTCATTTTGTATTGCAAGAAATTTCATTTTTAAGCCTTGTGCAGCACAATGTTGTTTCTCCTGTAATGCTGTTTAATGTAGCAACACAAACCTGGCAAGTGACCTGAATTTCACAGATCATCTGTAACCACACAGGAGACCTGCAACAAGAATGTTTTGTTTCCTCTCTTGATGTTCTAATTGCTGCCCATGATCCAACTGCTCCCCCATCTGACCTTGCATGAAATTTTCATCACTTATTCTTTGGAGGCTGTCTAGATGTGTGACATGTCTGCAATTCCTCTTGGTATAATGCATATTCAGCACCTGATCAACTGTGTGTCTCTGGGTGTGAGACAGTCTAAATGGAGCCATATCAAATGAATTATGTGATGTACAGGGTGTCTTCAAGTATGTCATAAGCTTAGTGTGTATGCCAGATTCGAAAGGCAAAGCCCTGTTGAATATTTTGCATGGACCATCTGAGAAGTCAGATGTCTTAATAGAGGTTTTTGGTTTTTTTTAAAGCAAGCAAGAATCTTTGGATAGGCTGAGCAGCTGGAATATTGGTATAAGCTGGTGAAAATTGCTGATGTTTTCCATTTGTCACGTATTTTTCTTGTGACAGTCTTTTTTCTAGTACTTTTCTTCAGCCACCTCAATTCACTGAATAATACAAAGAGTGAGGGTAAGTGTAGGGGATACTGCTGAGACTTTGCCAATACTTCTACAATTCAGCATATGTTTATTATACTCTGCATCCACTAGACACTTTCTCCCAGGGCCAGAGCAGCCTGCTACCCACAAAGCTTGTGTGCACTCTTGTTGAAACACATCACATTTCTCCTTTCATTTCCCATGGTTTTTGTTAACTGGAGGACAAGATAATTCTGGAAGAGAGCTTTTATTTTCATTAAAAGTTAAAGATCACTGCATGAGTATGGATCACCTTGTGGTAAGTCTTAAAACTATTTAGTCATATTTCATGCACAGTATGTTCCTTATTTCCCATATGCCTTCTCTCTCAGAAACAGCAACCTTACATGCACCAAAAAACCAAGCTTTAACAATATATTTTTCGTATACACCTATATATTACTAAATGTATGTGCGACCTGGAAATCCTGCTGCACATTTAACTTTCAGAATAAATAAAGGAAATTAATATGGGGGGGGGGCTGTCTATTTCTAATTTGTGAGAGCATTCCTTTTTATAACAGGAGAACAACAACCAGTGACTGGTTCAAGAGGGCCAGAGTGGTCTGGGAGTTCTTTCTTCAAGATCACCAAAGGAAGAGGGGGGGATTCTCAGATGCATTTTCTCTAATTTGTCCCTAAACCAAGCCAGACAAGCCTTCACGGTGGGGGAAAATCTCAGATCTTCTGGCCCTCAGGGGCAGCATCTTCTTCCTTTCTAGATCTTCCTGACAGACTCCCAGCATGGAAGATCTCTTCTTTCCTCAACTTCCCCATCTGGTGCTGCTGGCCTGGTGGGCCCAGGAGCCATCTATGGCTGCCACCCTGCTAGCTGGAGCCCATGTCCAGGGACAAGGCGCTGTGAAGATTTAAGGATGATCCAGCAGAGAGCTGGAGAAACCTAAATGGACCAGATGCTGGGCCATGCCTTTTCAAACTTAGATGCTCATGTTCACTTCCACTAACTGAAAATTCATAGCAGTTAGTTCCTAAAATGCTTTCACTTATCCTACCCTCCTATGTATCACAACTTTCGATATGCCCTCTCTCATTCAAATATAGGAAGATATGATGAAACTAACTGGGAAAGGAAACACTGACCTGAATGAGTTTTCTATCAGTTCTACAGCTGGCCATATCTTAACCCTAGATGAGAAAGCCACAGAGGACTAACTGTCTCTTTCCCCAAAGTCTGCTATTGCACAACTTCCAGCAGACAGAGCTAGTATAACCCTAAAATCACATCTCTGCCTGTGGGGTGTGCTTTCAAGGCACTGATAGAACCTTGAGCTGAAACAGGCAAATGCAGCTGCCATCAGTGGCAAATCCAGTTATCATTAATGTTAACATTAGAAGAACTTAACTAATGGAGCAGTACATCTGGATATGTGGAACAAAAACATCAGGACCAAGGAAGTGAAATTATATTCTCAAGAATGAATTATTCACTACATGTGTACAACCAGCAGGGAGAGAACCACAGGCTGAGGAAAATATGTTCAAACTCACCAACAAAAATAAATACATGAAAGTATGATGTGAACATCAGCTACATTTCCTAGGCAAAAGCTCCACATGGAGGTCTGAAATCCAACTATATTTGCATTTTGACATATTATCACCAGAAAAGACACAGCAATGCAGCCCCCGAGGCAAGGGAATTCAACACTGCCAGGCCATCTGGGCTTTTTTCTTATGGGTGGAAATTTTTTCTGCTCCCAAATGTCCTACAGCATTGTATAGAGGGAAGTAAAGAAGGGAAATGGGGGATGCCCTGCCTTAGAAGAAATAAAGCTATTGCAAGAAATCATCCAGACAAAAATCCTGCACTCTTGAGGAAAGTGGAGATGTTTCTGCACTATCTCTCTGAATCCAAGTTGTCCACTTGCTTCCTCTTTCTTCCCAGTCTTGATGAGCTCACTATTACCTCCTGTGACTTCTTCACAAAACTGTTTCACTTCCTCTCTCATTTTCTCTCTGAGCAGATTCCCTCTCTTTGATTTGCCATTACCCCTTATTCCAGGCACATCACTCCTACAAACACAGAGGCACAGGCACAGACACACACACACACACACACAGAAGTCCTGAGGAGATATTATGATCAATTAGCCTTCTTGAAGGCTGTAAAGTGTGGAATAAATGGGTAGGGTGCTAAAGCTCTATGGGTCTAGTTTGATGAACTAATTGAGGGCTGCATGTTGTTTGCTTTTGAATTACTGTGCTGCTCACAGAAGTTTCAGAATTCGGGGGGGGAAAAAAAGGAAAGTGCTTTGAAATGCTGTCATGGGAATGCCCACTTTGAAGCTGTGCTAGGAAACCCATCCTGGAGTGTTTATGCTCCTGGGAAAATTCAGCCCAGATGTGACAGCAGAAACAATGATGCTTGAGCCATAGTTACAAGGCCTTGCCATGAGGGAGCACTACATGAGTGGGAATGAATGGAACCAAAGTACATTTCAATCAATGAAACTATGCTGATATGCTTTGAATCAAACAAAGAAACTTGGGTCTCTACTGATGCCTTCAAGGATGGCCCTGGGGCAATGCTGTTCCAGGAGAACTGAAGAGACTCACTTGATTCTCTATGGCATCTGTTACAAGACTGATGTCTGAGTCTGAACAAATACATGCCTCACTCTGAAGTTTAGGCATGGCCCATGGGTGTATGAAATTTTCTAGGCATATGTAAGCTTTGGAACTAAACTGAAACTGGTCTTCAGAATTACTTTTTGCTTATATACAACATAATATGCATACGTATGTGTATACACACAAATATTTTAAGAAATTTGAATCATGTATTTGTCTTATCAAGCCTAATGGCAAAAGTACAAAGCTAATTATTTGACTTGACAATGAATGGTAGGTGCTTGGTAAATGCATAAGTATGTGGCAGATGCAAAAGCATTCTCTTATTTTTACTTCATTACAGAAAAGTGAACAGCATGTGAACTGGTGTGCCATGCAAGTGGCAGCTCACCAAGGACAGGAGGGAAGTGACAACCCCGTGCTCTTTGCTGGCTCACTGAAGGTCAGAAAGCAGCATAAGGCAAATTTCAGCCAGGCTTTGAAGAGGCTGTCATTAAGGCGGTTTCTATTTCCACAAATGAAGGCCACTGCAGTAGTTAGAGGGAGCAGCTGCAAGGCAAGTGGTGGGCAGCCCAGACTCAGACGTTTTCAGTCAGATATTATTCATGGATAAATAAGAGGAAAAGTGACTTTACGGACTTACCAGCACCCAGTGCTGGTGGTCAGCAAGTTCGTATCAAACTGTTAAATAGGCCTTCCTGAATGGGACTGTGATTAGTTCCCTGCACACTGTAAGCCTGCAGTTTAAAAGCAGGCCTTTTATCTGCAGGATTCTGTCAGGCATGAAGCACAGTGGCCCACAGACAACCTCAGAAGTCTCAAACCATCTGGCTACTTTGATTTTAATGCTACCAAAGATGTCTCTACCATCTCAATAGCAGCTTAGTCAGCCATTTCTATCCTTATCTTATTTTTACCTGCAAGGTTCTACAGTAAAGATCAGCTGGCTGAAGAAACCATTTCAAAACCCAACTACTATGGCTGCCTTTGTTTTACACATCTAGTGGACATAAATTCTTGTCATTTTGTTTTATGCGAATGGCAGGATTTATTAGATCAGACAGGTCATTAAGTAATTTTTTCTTTAACAATGTCTTTGATTCAGTGAACTCAAATTTATGCTCTGTTATAGTGTGCTAACAGCTATTTTTTGGCTAGGAAAACTAGCAATAAATCTGAATTTAATAAACTGACAATAGCACTCTAAATGTGAAAGAGATTCAAGACACTAATTTTTCCAGTTATTTAAAAGCAGTGAATCCTACATAACTGCATAACTGCAAGACTAATCCCAGACTAAAAGTATATTCTCTAAAAAACTCTCTCATTGATCACAACATGCAATTCTGCTCAATGTAAAGGTTTTTTAAAAGCCATCCAACTATTGCCCTGGTTGTCAGCTGCAGTGTGCTCTTTTCACCTGCCAAAAAAGAAACAGAATTTGGGAACACAGCTCTGTAATGAATAGGTGCACACACACCTCTGTGTGTACGCCCTGCTCTCCCTGGCACTCCCTTTCTCTGCATTTACACACACACAAACACAGAAAGAAGACTTGGAGCACAGTGGAACAGGTTGCCCAGCTAAGTTGTGGAATTTACATCCTTCAAGATTTCGAAAACCCAGTAGGACACGGACCTGATCAACTTCATCTTGCTCAGAGTCCACCCTGGCTTAGAGAAAGAGGAAGGACTTGTGTCCAGCAGAGGTCACATCCAACTTAAATTATTCAACAATTTCATGAGCTCATCAGCTTCCTGCTGTGTTCCATACTCATGAAACATTTCAGTAGCTCCATGCACATACTCACAGCTTTTCCACATAGGGAAAATTTCTGGCATAACTACAAAGGATGTGTCTGGGAACAAAGACAGAGTGGCTGTGCATGGCACTAACTGGACAACATGCTCAACATGCTCAAGCAAAATGCTACAGTAGCAGCAGTAAAGCCACAAGGCACAGCTTCACCACAGAAATGTTCACACACAGGTCATGCCATTCCTCAATCTGATCTTCCCAGCACATTGGGAAGTTCATCCCATCCTGTCTTGTCTTTAAACGACTTTACTGAGGTATTATGTGATGGGCATGCATGCTGCATATGGGAACCACTCACAACTAGGAGTTTTAATGACGTTCTAATTTCTGAAATCCCCTCCAGCTACATACCTGTCATGGATACTTGAGGTCTGTGTCTCTCAGCCCAGTCTTAACTAGATCTTTAAAATCTACGTAACTAAATTAAATACTTTATATGCATCAAAGGACTGTATGTAACTCAAAAGCTTTGGTGGGCAGACTACCTATGTAAGTTTCTTTTATTGAAATCTGCCACTCACACAGTTTTGAAAGGAGAGGGCATGCATTAAGCTTGCTCCAGAGCACTGTAAAACAAATGAACTAGGAACAAAAACCAAGACACCTATGTGTCTAGCCTAGGGTCAAGGAAACAGAACTGCAATCATAAGGGAATTTTCTTGTATGTATGATGAGGCAGAAGACAAGGTAATAATTACTACAAAGCAGACCTCAGCCCTTCTCAAGACAGTCACAAGGGTGGGAATGTCACCTTTTGATATCAGAGCCCAGTGCTTGAATTTTCTTTTCACAGCTCTCCACTTTCAAGAAGAACCTCAGTGAATCACACTGTTTGGCTATAAAAAGGGAAACTAAAAGAAATGTCAAATGTCACAGTGGCTTTTTCACATTATCTCTCTGTTCAGACAGGAAGTAGGAGTGCATCCTACTCATGGCGCAGATAGGGGAGACAGCTGCCTCCAGAGTCTGTTTATCAGAGGGGACTGCCCCTTTCAGAGAACCACAGGGTTGTTTTCTTTCACACAGTTTTGTTTTCTGGGCCCTCTTCTGCCAATCTAACTCACACTCTGGGACACAATGTTTTTGGGTGTCGTGTCTGTTAAAATTTGTTCTTATTTCCATTTCAATCCATATTTTGAACCATATTCATCTACTCTTAAATCATACAGAGTGGCTGAGAAAAGAATATTTTATTTTACATTTGAAAGCTAGACTGTCATCTCGTTTAATGTAGTGGGTTAGGAACTGGTTGAAATCCATGCCACATGGGTAAAATGGCTCAGAATGCATTAATGCATCAAGCTAGGCTCAGACTTCTTCCTAGGCAAGGTCAGTCAAAAGGTCTTGCAGCCACATACTCCACCACTCAGAATAAGCATTGTTGCAGATCCCTCATGAATGTTTCTTGCCTCATCTACATGACAGGCAGGTGTCTCCAGATGTCTCACGTGTCTCAAAGGGGAGAGAGCCTTTCAGCAGCTCTCTGGCCAAATCCTCTCATTCTATTCTCAAATACATTCCCACTTGGTAAGGCTCAGAAGCTGTATGCAGTCCAAACGCTGAAGTACCTGGCAACTACAGCACGTATGTGTCATATTCTGTGTGTTAATAAGGGCTGCACAGAGCTGGAGCAGACTGTAGAGACAGCTGCAGGATCACCTTCTCACAAGTACAACTGTCAGGTAAAAAACTATCAACCAGCCTCAGACAGGCAAAGTTACTTCTTCTCTTCAGGAAGATTGACAGTCCAAATCATGCTCACTTTAGAGACTACAATTGATGGAGAGAGCAGCTAGGCACTAGACAAATGGTGTCTTGAGCAGATCCCCTCCTTGGTTTTGGCCTTTAATGCTGAGGTTGAATTTCTCACGCTCCTACAAATAGGAAAGTAGTGTTTGCAGCCCAATTAGCTGTAATGGCTCTTCAAGCATTTGTTGATGATAGTAATCTGGGCTTGAAGTCTTGGCATGTAAGGGATGCTTGTGATTGATTGTAGCTCACGTTGTCTTGCACTGGCTGAAGGCATGTAGAAAGGACAAGGGTCACTTAGTGCTATCACAAACTAAGGCCTCTAACATAAGGCATCCCTCAGATATGTACCCTGTTGCCCATGTGCTGAGCTTTGTTAGTGAGATTGTGCCAAAGCTCAGGCTAGAGAACTATCAGCTTTCTGAAAGAACAGCATTATAACACCACAGACAAAGCACTCTTATGTGCTTTATGCTGTGCAAACTGAGACCAAGTGGTAAATGTGTCAGTTTAGGAGTGTTTTGGACCCAAGAAGCAATGGAATGTCCTTTATATCTTTCGAAATGAGAGTCTGTTTGGATTAAAATGATCTCCATGTAAGCAAAAAAAAAAATACCAGCCTTCCCATTTCAAAGCTGGCAGGGCTTCTTACACAGGCCTCTATTCAAACAGTGTAGGGGAAGAGGAATAGGGGACTTTTTTGTTTAACTCAAATGACGTGGTGTGTGTTTCTAACATAAAAAGCAAGACAAAAAATGAACTCTGTCTGAGGCAAAAGATTTAGAAGAAAAAGGAAAGTATGAATGTAGGAAGGCTGTCTGAACACAAAGGCAAGGAAAATGAACACTTTTAGTCATTGACAGAACATGCATTTTTATGAGTGTTAACAGAAATTTGGTGTGGTGATTCCGATAATGACATACTAGCCAGTACAGCTGGTCTATAGGCAGAAAGAGAAGAAACTGTATGAACAGTGGGATCTAAGAGAAGTCTTTTGAGCATGTTTTAAGAACACTTTTAGGCATTTGGGGAAGATCTGAGATTGACAACCTAGTAGGGTTGAAAACTATGGTTGATAACAAGAAGGAAATTCCAGCTGAAGAAATCTATATGTCACCTAAAAATAACTACAGCCATCCATGCTACCAAAACCCAGAAGCTCAGGAAAGCACGGAGGAGTGGCCAGTCTAACCCAGGTTCCTTTTTTCCAAAAGCTGGAAAAGCCCAGTGGTGGACAGGACACTGTAGAAAAGGTCACTATGTACAATTTTGCCACAAAGATGAATGTAACAAAACATACCATTAAGATAAAATTATCAAATATAACTTATTACCTCAGGTTTTATTGTCACATGCCCCTGCTAAGAAATCTCCATTACCCTTTTTACTCTGTGCCACTCCCATTCTCCTTACAAAGAAAATGCTACCCTCTGGCTACACAAGTACCAGAATAATCTCTACAGTGCTCTCCTTTTTCTCACAGATGAAACCCATTCAGCTTTCTAGGCTTTTGTTACTCTCCAAGAACTCTACTTACAAACTCAAAGCAGTCACCTGCCTGCTCTGCTTAAGTCCTCTCCTTTGATTTCTGTTCTACTCACACTTCTGTCTGCCACTCTTCCCACTGTTCACCTCACTCAGCCAGAGTCCACCTTGGCCTTACCCTGTCTCACCTCTGATAACATTTGTGCCATCCTGGCAGCCTGGCTATACCCACACTCCTCTTTGCTGCCCTCACAAGTTTCTCATTCTATAATCTCTCATGGCAACACATCCAGCCTCGATGCTTCTTTACTCAGTTTTTACCTCTTTTCTCTGACAGTCTGTTCCATGGTTGCACCATTTCTAACCCTACTGCAGACAGCCAAACAATTTTCTCCATTATCTTCCAGCCCTAACAGAGATGTGCTTTTTCTGCTGCCAATGCCAATAAAGCCACTTTCTCATTAAGATCCCTCTTCATCTCTAACACTCCCCTTCTCTCTTTCTTCTTTTCGTTTTCATTTCTGCACAACTCTCCTCAGATTGTGTCTCCTGAGAAATTTTGGAGTTTCTCATCCTCTTTCCACTCTCACTCATCCTTGGATATGGATACTTGTGTGCTGATAACAAGCCCATCCTATAGATGCTGATTTCTTTGCACTTGTGTCTTTCTGTTGTCTGCATTCATGCCTCAACCTTCCCTCTCACCTAAGACACCACTCCTCAAACTATGTCATCTCTTTGTTCTCTCTGTTGTTAAATTACAACTGTGGCCAAGTCTCTTTCAGTATTATCCATTGCTCTCAGATAGAACTCTTCACCTGGGATCTTCCAGTCCATTAGCCTTCGCACTCAACATTTTGTGCTTTCCCCCTACCAACAGCTTTGCTGATGCTCTCTTGCTGCTGTGATTCTTTCCCCTCTTTTTCCCACTGCAAGTATTATACTGGCACTGGCTCAACTGCAACAACTGTTCCTCCAAGAGCAGGCTGACAACTGCCACTACGAGTTTGTTCTCTCCTTTTTCCATTCACCCGTTTCATGCAGCACTTAGCACAGTGGGCTTCTGGCCCACCAGCGAGGCATCTTAAGCACTGCACTGAATGCAAATATAATCACATGGCTCTGGAAGTTGTTCTTGCCATTCATATGAATAGCTAACTGCTTTTTATTAATTAACTTTTGGCCACTGTGAAGTTTTGTAGCAATCTTTATGCTGCTTAAGACCGGCCCTCTCCTTCAGGAATGGTTGAATAATAGCACCAGCTGGATGTATCATAATTATCACAGCCTCAGCACTGTGGAAATATAAGACTTCTGGTGGGTGGAAGCCATTGCCTCTTTCTTTTCCTGTGTGCCTGGGCTTATCACAGGATGTCATTCAAGGTTAAAAAGCTTAGCATCCCTGCTGATCATGCCTTTCCCCCTGGAAAAAACATGTGATGGATACGATCACAAAGGGTTGTATTTCAGCTGTGCAGTCTGTTCAGGCTTGTCCATCTTTACCTTACCCGTGGTGTCCCAAAACCAACATGTGACCCTGTGCACATGAGGCATTAATATCTGGATTCCATTTTAGTAGCATTGAGAGCATCAGATCATTGTTGTGGGGCTGCTCACTCAGAAAGATGGAAGCAAATGAGCAGAAACACAGCAATACTGTCTGCTTTATACATCAAAGAGGGAGACTGACTTTGGGTTTCCCATTTTTCCCTTTTTAATGCGAAAATCCTTAGGGGACATTGACACATTTGAAAACTACCTGCCCTACAGTTGCCCATTCCCCTTTCCTTCCTGTCAGCGATGCCTTCACGGTATGTTATGGAAAAGGCTGAAAATATTTTTCTTGTTCTTAGATGAGAATACACAGAATTTCCATTTTGTTTCTTCTCCTCTACTTCTAAAAAGATGCCTCTAAACATTTTGTCCCCAAGAACACCCATGTCCTCTGCAGGGCTGCTCTCAAGGAGTTATTCTCCCAGCCTGTGCTCATGTCTGGGACTGCCCCAACCCAGGTACAGCACCTTGCACTCAGACTTAATGCTTTGAGCAAAGACAATAATAATTCCCAGTGAAAATTCTATAGTAAGTATATGCTTGCCTCATCCTCCACTTGAGGATATAGTTATGCCTCAGTTTATCCAGATTTGGGATTGAGGCCTCACATACTCCACAGCCAACTTCACTGTAATTGTACTGGCAAAGTTCCCAGGTTCTGCAACAATCTGGTGGAGGCAAAAGCCAATTCTGCCACTGCTTCTTTTCTGCTGTAACAAAGGATATGTTTAATTAAATAAATATCAAGATTAACAATGAGGACAGTGCAATGGTATCTCTGTTACTCCCTCAATTATCCCTTTTTCCTTTATTTAGAAGCCTCAGTTTTCAAAATATCCATGTTGGAGTTCTTTACATCAGTAGCTTCTGCCTGCATTGTGGCATTTGTAGGGAATACTCTCCCCCAGGCAAAATCAACAGGATACTTTATGAAAATACCTTACTGTTTAAAATTATGAGAAAGCACTTATTACAAAAACCAGTCTAATAAAGTGTTCCTAGGTTTAAGTGTGAGCTCTCTACACTGCCTCTCTTCTTACTTGCTATTTGCATATTATTGTCTCCACTAATAGAATATATCAGTGCTCTCCTTTTTACATATCTCCCATTTATTGCTCCTTTCTTACGATATTACTGTAGTGCTTAAAAAAATACAAACAAACTCAGATTTTTGTTAGATAGATACAATGATTTTTTGATATAAGGTGAAAGACCCCCCCTAGAACTGTGAGTTAGTTTTTGACCTTCTGAATGCAGGGTACAGCCTCAGCTCTGCTGATTGTTAAAAATCAGATAATTTGAATGCAAATTCCTTGGGCAAAGTAACTAAATGGGCTGCAGAACTCCTTTGCCTGGACTGACCTTATGACTAAAACACTGCCAAAATTTTACACATTTTCCTGTGGTCTGCTCCCCAGACAATGAAATCCAAGCTGCCAGATTTTTCATTAATTAGTTCTTTAGTGATGGTAGAAAAGCAAGAAGAATATAAGCTCAGATGTGTTTGTTTACTTAACATCTGCTGCCCCTTATCCTCAGGTTCCACATTTCTCTAGCAAATAACATTTTCCTCCATTATCTCATAACTACAGTGTGTCCACACTTTCCTTTTCATTCCTTGTACGCTTTCACCCCTTTGCCTTCTCTCTCGTTACTTTTTTCCTGCTGCTGACATTAGGGCACCCCAATCCAAGTGACTGATCCCCTGCCCCTTTCCTTGGGACTGCCATTCCGTGGGGGAAAAGATGACTCCTGAAAACAAGCTGATGTTTTGTGAACACAGACTGTGTGTGAAGGTGGTCCTGCTATATGGACCAGCTCTGGGAACATGGAAGAGCTTCTGTCCATGTGCTAAAGTAAAAAGGGTCATTCTGTTTGGGCAAGGAAATTGCCCAAACTTTTCTGTCCTCCGTCTGACCCTCCTGCCTAACTCCATAGTTCTTGCTCATGTCTCTGGGGAAGGAGGGAAGAGAAGGGAGAGCCTCCAGGATATGTTAAAAAAAAAAAAAATAGAAAGAAAAAAAAGAGTGGGAGGGTGTTGGGCTGACAACTCTGAACGATAAAAAGAGAGGTATTTTAATTTTTTTAGAAAAGGTATTAGGGGAAAAGTATTGAAAAAAGTATTTTAAAAAATAATACTTTTTTTAAAGTTTTTTTTTTTTTTTAAAAAAGTGTTTTTTAGAAACAGTATGACAACCCCCGAAAGCCCAGGAGGAAGCTGTGGCACGGAGCGGGTCCCGGCGGGGGCTGCCCGGGGACGCGGCTGCGGCGGCAGCGAGCACAGCGAGCCGCGGGCACCCTCTGCTGCCACCGCAGCCTCCACCTGCTGCTGCCGTGCCCTCCTCACAGCTCCTCTCCCTCACACATGCCCTTCAGCCAAAAATGAGGCACTAGGACCTCGCCCTCAGGGGGTCACCTGCAGGCGCTGGAAACAAAGGGTAGGTGTGCAGGCAGATCAGGTGAGAGATGCTAACACAAGATTCACATATCCTGGCATGTGCTGTGTGCTTTTGATTAGGTTCGGTAGGCAATGCACCACTAAGACACACGCACAGACCTTATGCTGATCTAGTTGCAGATGGCCCTGCTAATTGCAAGGGATGCTGGACTAAGATGACCTTTGGGGGTCCTTTCCAACCCAAACTATTCTCTGATTCTATAAATGAAGCGTGATGAAAATTTGAGTTCGCTCACAAGCTGTCTGAGTTGGTCTGGCACAAGGCTCTGCACAGGTATTGACCAGCAAAACCAATACTGCTGCTCATCTAGGCTAGGAACTGCATATTGTCAACTCTCCCCTTCACCTTCTCTGCTGTCCAGTGGTTTTCCTTCTTCCTGGATACCACCCTGCTTCCAGGCTTTGCAGGCTTTCTTTTTCCTTATACTAATTTTCCTTCTTTCGTGTATGTCCCCTGTCTCCCTCTTCCTTCTCTGACATAGAAAGTTTATGGTGGAAGCAATTCTCAAGAACCCAGTGTACAACATGGGGAATAAGGAGAGGGCATAAAAGGTGGCTGTCCTGGGAGGCAGAATTTTTCTAGTGGTTCCTAAGGATTGTTTCCTTCAAGCTGTCTGAAGCCAGGGAATGAGCAATCCAGCTCATGTAAGTCTTTTTTTCTGGGCAAAACATTATGTACTTGTTTAACAGCCCATAAAGTAAACATAAATGCCTAAGCCCAAGAATGTCATTTCAGCTAGGAGCATCTGTATCAACATCATGGTGACTTTGCTTGCCTCCTGTTACTGTGTCCTTGAGGTATATACATATATTATTTTTTATTCATCTTTATGAGTTTGGACAAGCACTGTACCCAACACTCTAAAGTCACTGTAGCTCCAACTCTACAACATAGAGGGTATGTGAGATCAAACAAGGTAAACTCTGAGCTTGTAACAATTAATTTTTTAGTTTTATTCAAAAGTACAATAAGCAGCATAAACTCAGGAACGCTAGTTACCATGCAATAATACCTAGGGCCCACAACTGCTGAATAATTTAGAGTAAACTTTGCATCCAGTGCCATGAATTACACTCTAAAAAGAATACAGTCAAATCAGTTAGTTCAGCTTGAAGTATCTCAGTCCTGATTCAGGATTTATGCCTGTATTTAAATCATATTCCCTCAGTCTACATTTCCGTCCCCAGCAAGAAGTGCCCATCTGCCTCAAGCCATGCAGAGCTAAGCTCAGTACAGTCTTAGCTGTGCATTCCAGTCTGGGACTCATGTTTCCTGTATGATGTGCATGTGTCTCCTCCACACACATCAGTCCTGTTCAAATAATACTGGAACCCTGACTGACCTTTCAATATTAATGACAACACACTCTAGAAAGTACTAGGAGAGAGGTTTTCAAAGCAGCTGAAGGAGATAGATAGGGATCTTGTGGGATTTTCAAATGTGACTAAACAGGTCAATTGGCTGACTCCCACTGCTTTCATGAAATCAGTAAGAGTTGAGTATTTAACTTCTTCAGTCATGTTTGGAAACTTTACCACAAGCATCTGTGAAAAACTAATAATTTTGGGACATTTGCCCTTCTTACAGATGAGTTCTGCCCAGGCACACATTAAAACAAACAAACAAACAAAATCTTCCCAAAACTGATTAGAGCCTACCTAGTGTAGTGTAAAGTGCTCAGAAGAGCTGGGTAGTTCTAGGCAAGATATACTGAACCAGTTTTAGCTTTGGGTCCATATATTTTGTATCCTGGATTGAGACCCAGCAGAAACTGGTGAAGGCTGATCATCCTCAAAGCACCTACACCCAAATAGGAACAAGAATGTAAAGCTGGAGTGATGAGTAGAGAGCACCTGCATTTGGAACAGCTGCTTCATATATTGGTTTCCAAAAGAAAAGGGAAAAAAGAAAGACTCTGCATCTCCACAACTTATTCCCCTCTCCTACCCTGGTAACCTGGAGCATCTCTACCAGGTAGCCTGCAACCTGCAGCTACATTGCAGAGGCCTCACACCTGGGAGTGCCAACAAACTGTAGGCTGTGACCTGGTCAGCATCATTTTGTCTGCCACTGCAGAGGCATTTCATGTGGATTACTCTTCATTGACAGCCTCTTGAACAAAGAGGCTGTCACCATAGATAGATGAATAAAGACATGCAAGAAGTGCAAATTTCAGTAAAGTCAGCTCTGGTTTGAGAAGTATTTGTTTATATACACATGATAAGGCTATCTTCATGGCAAAACTTTAATTTACCTTAAATGTTTAATGTTGAAAAAATTTAAGGGAAATGTTAAAAAATTAAACAAGAGCTTTTCTGTCTCTTAATTTCAGTCTGCTGTAGAAATCACAGTTCTCCGGTGAACTCATCACTAGCATGTGAAAAATATTTTGGGAGGTCACATCACACAGGTCTTCCCCACAAATCAGTGCACTGAAAAAAAGAAAGCACCATGTATATTGCTTATCCCTTATGCACAGATCTAGATTAATCCAATTTGACCTTTAATTCATTTTAGCCACATGGTCAAAATGATCCATGTTAATCTGTCCAAAATTGTCTGCCCTTCTGTGCCAAGCTCACACTTGCATTCAGAGCCAGACACACATACCGGCACTGATCCTCATCTTCTGGTCACTCTGAGCCAAGCCTCCACCTCCAGCAGTATTTGCATTCAGGCTGGAAGAGGAGACATCATCCTGGTGGGGAGCTCGATGTGGAGCTCCACATTTACAACCCTGTCACCAGACTAAATCAAACGGTATGTGGTCCATAACACTGTCAGGAAGGTAGGGAATGCCGTTCTGCATCTGATTAAGAATGATATATTCAGTCAACCCGCATAATAATGTTGTTTTAGGACTAAAATGAAAAACTACTGGCAAATGCAATAATCTTTTTTTTTTCAAATGGTGAAGAGGATATGCAAATACACCAGAGTATAAAAACCTAGCGATCCTTATGATACAGGATCCTGGGATCAGGACAGGGATGCTTTACAGCCTGTGTGTTCTGCTTTTTGCCTCCTATTTGTTGTTTACGCTTAGGAATAGAGCTGTGTGGGATGGGATATTTAGGAATTGTCACCACACGAATGACATATGGGTGCTGCCTGGCTCATGGCATCTTTATGATGGTGTGACTTCTAATCCAGACATATGCAGATTAGCAGCAGATTCAGTCATGCTGAAAGCATCCAGGGCTTCCTTTTAAGCACCGATCCCTTTCTGACTGGCAGAGATGTGACTGTCAGCTACTGTTTCCTGATTCTCCCTCACATGACTGCTGAGAGCCGTGATACACCGCGCTCGGTGGCTATCTCATTTCCAATCAGTGTACTGTGGCAGCAGACAGTAACGGGGGTTTCTGTTCCTGGATGGGTGCCACAGTGTACTTGGAGACATTTGCTGCTTGCATGTGAGTTTTGGAATCCCCTTTCACAATCAGGAGGTCTATGGAAAAAGAAATCCCTACCACAGCATGAACATAATACTGGCTCTGCGTGATGCCAAAAACATTAATCCCCTTCAGCCTTAAGGCCGTGTGCCTGTGGATTCCAAATGTCCCAGTTCACTCAGCACATTTCTCTCGACCTTATGCGTGATTTTTTGATAATTATAACATCACATGATAGCATGCTATGCTGTCTTTGAGTTATGAAATTGAAGCTTCGCATTAGTAGAAAAATTCAGGTAAATATTTAAATCCATGCATAGGAGAATGGAGAAGCCATTATTATGGGCTGCAAACCTGATCGTACAGTAGCTCCTAAATTTGGGGATGAGTAGCTTTTACCTTGGAAAAATGACACACCAGTTTAAATAAAAATCTCCAAGTTTGATTTTCATTGAAAGCTCACCGATCTCTGTCTGTAACTCTCACTGGCAGTAGGGCCTCCAGCCCCACTTAATTAATGCCAGGACTCCACTTAAAATGTTTATAAATGAGGAACAGGTGACTGAATGCTATGTTGAGAGGCACAACAGAAATGCTTTTAACAGACAATACAAGGGCAAACGGTAGGAGAAGGGGAATGGCTTTAAAGGGGCAGAGGGTAGAAATTTGTTACTGTGAGGGTAGTGAGGCACTGGAACATGTTGACCAGACAGGCTGTGGCTGCTCCATCCCTGGGAAGCGTTCAAGGCCAGGCTGAATGGGGCTCTGAGCACTCTGGTCTAGTGGAAGGTGTCCAGTTCCATGGTAGGGGGGTTGGCACTAGATGACCTTTCAGGTGCTTTCCAGCCCAAGCCATTCTATGATTCTATGATTACTTTTGGATTTGTCTGTTGTACCAAGTGCTGATTAGGTTTTGAATGTAAAAAGTAAACCTGCAAACTAGGGCCAGAAATTTTCCTTTCTTTGGCATATTTTGAGATTCTAGATTTACAAACTGTTTATCTCTACAATACCTGTCATGGCAGGGAGTCCATTCAGTCCTGTTGCTGTCACTGTCCCCTCTCTGAAAAGCTGCTTGAGCTGCTGCAAGAGATGCTAAGGCATAAGGAAGCAGAAAGCAACAGGCAGCACACAGCTAGTGGGGACCAGTGGTGGACAAGGCTGGTGTTCCTGTTTATGGGAATGAAGAGCAAGGTTCCACTTCTATGGCACAGACTCTATGCAGCAGCAGTGCATGCACCACACATTCCCAAAATTAAGACACTCTCTTCCATGGACAATACATCTGCCTGTCCGTCAATCCAATGGCCAGCACAACTGGCACACCTGTAAGAGAACACAGCTCTTGCCAAGGCTCCTCAGACAAGAGGAAAGAAGGAGAAAAACAGAGATGCTTGCAAACAGTGATTTTATTCCCTTTCCCATCTCCTACTGAATTTTTTTAACCCTTTTTTATATCATTCACAGCATGTGAATTCATCAGTGTCACTGTCCCCTCAGTGTCCATTGAGCATAATTAAGACTCAGATTGTTGCAGAGAAAGGAATTAGAAGTGATGCCAAGCAAATCTGTTAGACCACTAGAAACTGAAACCATGTAAACCATGTTTTGTTGCCTCAAATCTGGGCATTGCAGAATGGCTTCAGTTATTTGGCATGTCACGAAGGCCCAGCAAATGTATGAGTCTTAAGGAACATAGTAGGAGTGAGATCAGTGTGATCATATAGAGACTTCTGAAAAGTTCATAGAATTTATCTTTTGATACTAAAAGAGCTCCTTTCTGTTAAACTTCCCAAACTTGTCTATAAAACATGCAAATTCAATCACATGGTTGATAAACACTGCAGGAAAATTACCGTTTTCTGCATTGTGTCATAAATGCAATTCAGCAGGACTGATGGAGAGGAAGCTTCAGGTTTCTCACTTTCCTTTGTATTACTGAGTGGGGACCACGCACTGAGATCAGCTGAGTGTGGGTCACCAAGACAAATGAC
Organism: Acridotheres tristis; assembly: GCA_037013685.1. Lineage (NCBI taxonomy): Eukaryota > Metazoa > Chordata > Aves > Passeriformes > Sturnidae > Acridotheres > Acridotheres tristis. Next base: position 90,348,934 of record CM072886.1, read on the forward strand.
AGTGAGGTTCACCACAGATCTTCCTGCCTGCCTCTCAGGTCTGCCAGCCATCAGCAGTGTGGGCACCAGACACTTCAGCTGGAAGGGACCTGTGGGAGTCACCTACTCCAGTACCCTGCTCAAGAAGGGCAACTTCAGAGTCAGACAGTGGCTGATTAACAACAAAATGAAACACAACAGAAACACCAGGGGTATGTGTTGGATGGACAGCATCAAATGGAGAATTCACAAGAATTTCCTAAGTACATTTTCACTTAACCACTATTTTAAAAACGTATTTTAATGGGACACTGATACACGGTCAGCTCTCTCAGGTAAGTGCTGCCAGAAAACAGCAACTGTAAGCTGTTCAAATTTAGTAACAAATTGAGCAAAGGAAACCTAATGCTTTAATCCAAACACAAGCAGCAGATCAAAATCCTGATACCATTATCAAACACAATAATGGCTTTAGTGTTCTTTCAGATTTTTATATCTTTTTTTAGAACTGCAATTTAACCTTGTTAAGTAAGAGTTTCTGAGGTTTTTTGGAGGGGATAGACTCTCTCCAGACCAAAGCAGGGAAATACAAGGAGAGAACTGAGAGCAAGCATGTGCTCTCAGTGTCAGGCAGCTGAGGGTGACCGAATCTGCTCCTCATTTACTTCTGTACAGCTGGAGAGCTCTAGCAGTACTCTGCCTGCTCTGCTCATATTTCCTTTTTACAGGGGACAGACTTAATCAGAAAGCTGGAACAAATTGCACCTTTGGTTAAACCATCATGCATTCTAACCATTGCTTCCTCTTTCCCAGTATCTGACATCAGAGCCATGCTGTTTGAGGAAGTCACAGTTGCAGCAATTGTTTCTAACCACTGCTCCCTTCTATTTTAGGCTGGCTGAGAATGATCCCATCTCTTTAGACTCTGATTCTGACTAAATACATTTATATCTGCAACCTGTACACCAAGGAATTTTGTTTAAGAAGACCAGAGGACAAGATATTTCCAGACAGAACAAAGGAGCAGAAAAGAGACGCACGTTTTTTTAAAAAAATTATTTATTTTGTATTGATTTGAGTTTCTTTAACAACAACAGCACTTTGATTGATGCAAAGTCACAATGAAGTCACAGTAGACTTGGTGTGATGAATGCTCCTTTGACCTTTAGAGATGGCTGGCCTCATTCCCCCACTGCTGTGCACCTTGGGTTGTAATTTATACCTGTGGCAAAGTGCTTACCAAACCAGCATGGTAGCAGTTTACAGCATCTTGTGCAAATCACAACACAAGGAACGAGGCAGGGGGAAATCAGGCCCAGTGCCTTCTCCCACAAGGCATTAAAGAGGGGATCTTTTATAATTTACTACAGTACTGCCTAAGCACCAACCTAAAGCGAGGCCCTGCCAGGCACCCTGCCAACATGGAATAGTGGACAGCCCAATGGCTTGGCTACAGGGGGAAGTTACTGCTCATTAAATGGAGGTGTGTGCAGGGAGAGCAGCTCTTTGACGCCTGGAAGGAACCAGAGCAGTTAGTGAGCTCCAGGGCTGACCTCAGGCACAGCAGCTATGCAGAGGGGCTGGAACCTTGCTAGGACCCCTCCTAAATCTACCCTCCCAAGCAGATTAGCTTGTGTGAAGACACCTCTGTGAACCTCTGCAGGGTGCAAGAGCCTGGGAAAAGCATGCAGAAGAATTACACAGAGGAAGAGGTTTCCATAGTTGCACACATAAGGTGAGAAGGAAAGTGTTGGCCACATCTACAGAGCTTTCCTAGATCACTCCTACGAATGCCTGACTCAGGTTGCCCCAAACTAGAGGAACCTACCTGTGTCCATGCCGAAGGTCTTCAGGTGTCCCAAATACCTCCTCAGGCAGCTCTGTGCTCTCTGGCCTAAAGTCAATCTCCGAAGCTCTCCAGGAGGTAAGACCTCCATCATGAAGGTCCTCAGATCATCTCATCCTGAAGGCAAATGCACCACAGCCATGCTAAAACCTCATCAGGAAGTCCTAAAAAGGGGTCCTGCCTTACTGAATGGTAGCCAAGATTACCCAACAGCAGATACAGTTGACTAGACACAGGTGTGCCAGAGCAAAGGGAACTCAATCTCATTGCCACCAACGAAGGGCCAAAATCTGCCTTTTCTGAAAGGAGCATTCAGACTTAAACAGAACAAAGAGATCCTTTACAGAAGGTGTTTTGAACACAAGGTATCTTGATGGCTTGTCTTCCTCTTTGTGAGCAAAGCCGAGGAAGCTGAAGAGTACGATCTGACCAAGGCATACCAAATGAACATACAACTGTGCAGCAATTTTTCCATCTTTTAAATATCTTGCAATTTCCCAATGTATACCTAAGACACTAATTTTGAAGGTACCCAAGAGAAACTGGGATTTGGCTTATTTGTAGTGTTGTAACAGGCAAGCTTGTAGGAAACCTGTGTACAGTACTGCCCTGGATACCAGTGGCTTCAGCACCAGGCAGGCTGTGTGTGAGTCCAGACTTTGTAAGGAAACGGAGGGGATAGCTAACCTCTGCTCCCACAGACTCTCTCTACTTCCAAGATACCTTCTTGCTTTCACAAGAATCCAAAGTACAAGTTTATTTAGCAGAAACTCTGGAATTACTTAACTTAAACCAAACACTGGTTTTGAATCAGTTATTTGTTCACAGCTCCTACTGCAGACCTAGATACGATGAAGCCTAAGAGGTGTCTCAAGCATGATTCGGGGCAGTTTGTTCTGTGTGGTCCTTACAAGAGACAGCACATGAGTCAGCTGGTTAACCACTAGAAAGCAAAATCATACTCCTCATAAGCTTTCAATTAGAAACAGTAAATTAACAAAGCCACAATAATTTCCTTAAAGCTTATTTTTCAAAGCAAGCCTTTTCCACTGTCCATTCTGAATTCTTAGCAGTTCCTGAGGTGAGGACAAACTTCATCTCCTGGTAAAAGATTGGAGGTGAAAGCAGGGCCAAGTGCAACCTGAGATCAAGAAGATTTTGGCTAGAAGGCATCTTGAGGTCTGCAGTTCCACCACCTACTCGAGGCAGCACTAGCTTCAAGGCAGACCAAGTTGCCTTGCAAACTTTCACTGTCTCTGTGGACAGAGACTCTACAATGCTTCAAAGAGATCTGTTTCAGTGTTTGACTAAGTCTTCTGTGAAGAATTTCTTTTCTACAATCAGAATTTCCCACTCTGCACCTTGTGACCACGGCCTCTTGTTTTTTTGCTCAGCAACTTTGATTGTAGCCTGCCTCTATCTTCTCTGTAACCTCTCCTTTAGATGGTTGAGCTCAGCACTTACATCTCCCCTTCTCCTTTTCTTTTGTGGGCCAAGTACCCCCAGTTCCCTTAGCTCAGCCCACTGTTACACACACCAGCCTAAGACATAGGAGCATTTTACTCAAAATTAGCAACACTACTCCATTCCTGCAGAGGTCAAAACCAATGACCTCAGGATGTCACCCCAACTACTCCAATGATAAAATCATTGGAGGATTTTTTCTTCATTCTGTACATGTTAAATGCTCACATAACCTCATGATAAATTAAAAATTACACAAATGTTTTATTACAAGTTTCATAAAATACAGCTACAAATGATACCCTAGCAGGTGACCATCCCTCTCTGCTAGGCATTAAGCCCACTGCTTGGCCAGCTGAGCTACACTAAGCATCAGTTAAAACCTGCAGATTGATTAGACCCAACTGGCACCTGCAGAATTAATACCTGCAATTTTGGTCAGCTAGCTAAACTAATTGAACTGAGCAGCACAAAGTGATCAGATTTCACTCCTTCTCTTTTCACACATAACTCCTGACGTCCTTTGCGAGCAGTTGTGAGAAACTGCATATTTGATTTAGTTTGAAATTTGATCATTTTTGCAGGTGACTCCAGCTTTTAATGTAAACATGGAGATACCTCTTTATTCTCACTGGAAAACAGAGAGCGTTTGTTCTTTTTTTTTTTTGTTCTACCTTAGGAAACTGCTATTGGATATTCAGTGACAAGCAGTTTGTATAGATAGATTTAATTTTTGCTCCAGCCCTAGGAACAATAACTATCCTTACATCTCATGTAATTACCATTCAACATTTCACCCACAACTATACAACAGCCTCTCTTTCTGTATATTTAATCACCCTCTCTGAACCTCCAACTCCACAAATGGAGCTGCTGGTTGATTAGCAAACAAATAATCACCTGAGTGCCAGATCCAGACAGCTGCCCTGTGTGTGTGTGTGTCACTCATGACCCATCTGCAGGACTCAGCAAATGCCAGCTGCTGGTTTTGGAACAAGCCAGGCAGCCAGGCACTGGACACAGAGAGTGGCACAGGCACATACACATGCCTGTATGTATGGCAGAGAAATAAGACCGAGGAAAGCATGGAAAATGTCACAGAAAGGAAAGATTTTTATCTGCTCTTCTCTCATGGGTATTTTTTTTCTTAGTGTTTCTCAGTGTCGTAACTACCACACCATCTGCTGAAGAGTAGTTTTGGTGTAAGCCCAGGTAGACAAAAAATGAGCTGGCTGCTCAGAACATGCAGTGAGAGAAAATTTGGTAAGTGGTCCTGACTAATGTGGTGTCTCACGAGTTTTATACTTTCTAAACACTACAAGATGACAAGCAGTTACAACTAACAAAATGTTTGGCAAAATCTCCTGACTAAATCAAATTTTTACATTTGTTTCGTGAAGTGACTGTGCAGTTCAACAAAAGGTGGACTCGTAATAATGGTCAGCATTATCCACACAAATACATTAATATTTTGATATTGCAGTCATCACCTTGTAAAGAAGTTAGAGATTCAGTGCCAGCTTCAGCAATTATATGCTAGAATGCTTCTGAACTACATCTGAGAATTCTCACTTAATGATGTGATATTTTATTTTAAAATATACATTTAGGTGTGTGGTGATTATTCAAAAAAGTTATAAAGCCCACTCAAATCCATTGGCTTCTCTAAGGCTCCATCTTGCTCTATTATTTGATTTTCTTAACAAAAACGGCATTAATACTTTAGTGGAACATGGGATTTATATCAGAGACTTTCTAAAATGAGCAGTGCAAAAATGAAAAAAAAAAAAAGATGGCACTTTAGAAACTAAGGATTTGTTGGGCATCCTTCCAGTTGGAAGAGGATTATTAGGTTAAAGGTAACTCACTTTTTTAACTAACCTAGAGTGAAACTCAACTGCCAAGTGCAGTGCACGTTAAAACCTTAATGATATATTTACTTTTTTTTTAGGTATAACGGAGATACTAACAAAGACACAGTCAAACTGAGATGGACAAGTATCAAACTTTTCCCTTCTGTGTCAGTAACTCTGAACGTCTGATCAGATGTTGCAAGCAGGTAAAAGGATGGGAGTAGCAATAAGAGAGCAGAATTTTTTTTCCGTTTAACGATGCTATACCTGACTGATTACAATAAGGGAAAGGGAGAAGAGGAAAGGAAAGGGCCTTCTGTCAATTACACTTATACACTTATCTCTTTTGCCCTCATAAGGCTTAAAATTCACATCTACCTGTTCAGATTTTACTTTTCCTTCAGAGCAACAAATTGTCTTCTGTGTTTGCCAAAGGAGACAGAAAGCCCTTTAAAGACATCCTTCTAGCTGAAATTGCCCACCAAACCAGAGAACTCCCAAGTCATATATATCTATGTGAGAGAATGTAAGAAGCCTATGCAGAATTGTCCCAAATATTTCCCTGGTAGGATAACACCACTGTGCCACCAGAAATCTCTGCTTGTGCAAAGAAACTTGACAGCAAGCATAGGCAAACCTTCTGAAAGATCTAATCTTAGAAAATGTACTAAGCTGCTTGATCCACATGATAACTAAATGCTTTGTGAGCTATATCTATACTGCTGGATCAAAACTTCATTGGTTTTACTTTTTTCCATCCATACTCTGGCATTTAATATCAATTTAAGTATGTGGAATCAGCTATAATCATATTTGCCATAGGTGAGTGGTTACCAGAACCAGAGGGCCTTAACTGCTAGGAAAAACTGCTAAAACCACATTTGGCTGTGTATATTAATAACAGATAAGTGAAAGAAAAGAGTGTGAACAGCACCCTAGCCTCTAGCTCAGCTGTGTACTGTTGCAGCACTGACTCCATGAAACATTTTGTGTAGATGTGTGTTGGTAAATCACAAGCAATACTGGATTTCTTAAAGAGGGGAAGAGGAGAATCCATAACCCCACCTATACTGGCTACATACCAGTGGCCACCCACTGGCACCTGCAGAGAGCGAACTTCTGCTACCTACAATCTGTTAGCTCTCACAAAATGGACCCAACCCTTTTCTTCATAAAATACTATTGCATAAAAGTACAGAAATCTCCAGTAGAACAGTACAGATAGGGGTGGGGGGGGAATGCCAAACTATGTCATTCACCATTTCCCTTAAAAAGGTGTTATGGGAAGTAGTTTGAACAACTCCTTTCTTCCGAACAGAACAAACTGAACTCAGTTCTGGAAGGTCTTAAACGCTGGCATCCACCTACTGGGTCACAATTTATATCATCTGCATCTATGTGACGATTATACATTTCCTTCCAAATTGTTGATAAAGGTATTGAGCAACGCTGAGCCAAGAATAGCTTCTTATGCAACTTCAGTTCAAAATTTACAGCACTCCTCTGCCAGCTCTTCTAAAACTGAGATTTCCAATCTGGAGTGTGCAAAGCCCACTGACGGTCCGCAGGCACCCTCAAAAGAGCAGCCAGACACAATTACAGCTCTGTCTTGCTGCTTTCTTTTGGAGTCAGGGAGAGATTGCCTCAGAAGGGAAGAACTTACTGCCACACTTGAGCTCAGTTTCCCACAATGAAGGGAGAGGCTGCTGTGTAGTTGCTGTCTAACAGCCTCTTCTCCTTCCACCATTTAGACAACTACATGGCACACATGCAGGACAGCTCTTCTTCCTCTGCATATGCCACCACGGGTGGCATATTTCAGTATCACTGACAGCAATATTTGCTCTGCAGCTGAGTCACAGAAGTCACTACAGGATCAGATTCTTTAGGGATAGGAAGTGGAGAAGTAGTATTCAAGTAAAACCGAAACATGCAGCTGAAAAAAGCTGATCATGGTAGTAAAATTTCAAGTAATTAACAGAAACTAAGTGAGGAAACCTATAATCCGGGTAGTAGCCAATCAAAAGGAGGTGATGTTGGAGCAATATGTAAAAATTAAAAGATCAGAGAGGACAGAATCAGATGGCACCTGAGAGAGGAGCCCACATTTAAATATGAAAAAGCACAAAACAAAAGATAAAAAACCCATGGAAGATAATGCAACAATGATACAAAGGAACAGAAACCAGAAACAGAAAACTCTAGGTAACAATACTCATAATCCCATCAAAAAGTCCAAGGCAATCCCAGAAAACTGTATACAACATTTGGAAGCTGAATTCAAAGAGTGTTGCTCATTACCAATGGCACACTGGGGAAGGTAGGAGAGGTAGGAAGACAGACAAAGGCAAAGAACAACTTTTCCCATCTTCTATGTTCATTTCACCATTGCATCAACATCTTTCCCCTCTTATTCACGCACACACACACGCAGTCTCCATTTCTTGCCTTGCTCCAACCTTCTGAATTCCGTCTCTCATCATCTTTCTGGGATCTCCTACAGTCTTTGTGGCTTTTGTGTACAAATAATCAGTCCAACTAAGCTTCTAGGATTCCTAGGTATGTGGCTACAGAAAAAAAAACATACTTACACAGACCAAATTAATGGTGAAGTTCAGCAAACTCTAAAAGAGAGCTTGTGAAGTCAGTATACCTCAAGAAATTACCATAGAATTATGAGCTGAAATCATACACCTTTGGATCTCTGGAAGGGAATGCCCTACACCCTTTGCGGTCTTCAGGGGTTGATGGGCAATTATCTGTTGAACATTACTCTTAGAAAATGTTACTTAGTCAAATGCAAACTTTGGGAAAAAGTAAGACTGTATCAACAAGGATAGCCACAAATTTTGGTCAAAACTAGGAAGAAAGGAATGCCAGGATAACGAGTAATTTCCTTGTGAGGGAAATTCACAACACATGGGAGAGAACCAAACAGGTCCCAGCTCTGCCTGATTCACAACAAGAATATGAAGGAAGCCCAGTCAGTCTTTCTGTGGTTCAGTGACTACTAACACAAGGCAGAACAGACGCAACTGGAAAGCCTGTGAAAGTCCCACACACAGTCCCTTGCAGAAGGCACCGTCTGAAAACGAGGGAGGCCACAGCCTAGTTTTAGCTGAGCAGGCACTTGTAACTACACTGAACTACCTCAGGATTATGCTGAAATGCAGAAGGTGTATTTATAAATCCTCAGTGAGTTTGATGGCTATTCAGCACCTACTTTCATGGTCTTCCTCTCTCGCAGCCCACAAAAAAGTACAGTCCAGGTGGCTCCATTACAAACCTGCTCTGCTCTGTGAGCTCAGAGGAACAATGCATTGGCTGAAGCAAATTGGTTTTTTGCTTAAAAAATTGGCTTGGCTTTGTTTCTTCTGTTGTTTTCTTTTTGTGGAAGGACATGGACTGTGTACTTACTAACATGAAGGAAACTGAAGCAGAGTAAATGAGAAGTCCACAAGTTAGACTTCTCTAAGTTATGCTCATTGCAGCTGTATAAACTAGGACAAAGGTTAAAAGCAATATCAGCAACAAAATCCAACCAAGCACAATAAAGACACCCAATGGCAAAAATCAAGAGAAAGTTTCAGGAGTTATGACTCAGGTACCAAATGATTTTACAAGTGCATAACAGAGAAAAGTTCTGCAGAAATTACTTTAAACTCCCTGAAGAAGCATGAGAGGAACCTGTAGACAGACAAAATACTCAGACTAACACTGCAAAACAGAATTAATTCCTTTCTCAGTGGCTATTAGGAACTGGAAGAACAATGCTTCAGGAAACATTTCCTGGAAGCAGAAAAATCATGGTAATTTCTTTGTCAGGACACATGAAAAAGAAAAATGCAACATCATTAAAACATTCCTAGAGATTCTTGTTCTTGCCCTGACCCAGAAGACAGTCTGTCTCATCTTGATAATACTTAGCTTTGCATCTATGCAATCACATGGGTATCTCCTATTACTTACAGATGACGTTTACAATAGAAAATCACAGAGAAGTTGTTTGAAAGGGAGCTGTGGAGATGATTTAGTCCATCCTCTTCCTTAGTACTGTGGGTATTCCCCACACTAGCTCCTGTCGAGCTGTGGTTTGTCTGGCCAACCCTTGAAAATTTCCTAGGGTGGAGATTGCACAGCCGCTCACAGTAACATGTTCCAGGGTTGCAGTACCCCTCTCATGGGTTTTCCCAACCATGCAACAGGAACCTTCCCACGGCAGTTCTTGGCTGTTGCTCCTTGTCATACTGTCTACCACTAAATGGCAGAGTTTAACTCTGTTACCTTTGCTGTTCCTGCTACAGCTCCTGTGCTGTTGCTCAGTATCCGTTTTGTACCAATGCTGGAGTTACTCTGCCACAAATGCAGAATCTTGCATTTCTTCTTGCTTAATCTTATGAAATTTCTGTTGTCCCAATCCTCAACTTTCTGATGATTCCTCTGGACTAAAGCTCTGCCATTCTGTGTGTCAATCACGCCCCCCACTTAACACAGTCTGCAAATTTGCTAACGGTGCCATCTGCCTCCTCATACAGGCCACTGCCTTCTTGTCTTTGCTATGTTTGAAAGTTATTTTCAAGGAGATGTTCTTTTTCAGTGACTGAGGTGACAGTAACAATCATATTATTCCCTGGATTATCCTCCTTGCCTTTATGAAAGAAAGGTGCTTCAGCCCTTAGCCTTTTTCCAGTCTTCATGGATTTCTGCACACCACCCTGCTTTTCACATATGATAGCAGGTGTCAAATGAATCTCATCAAGCACTATGGATCTGAATACATCCAGTTGTGGTTGTCTCAAGCTCATTGCTCCTTCTCAGGTGGCCATCCTCCGTAACAAACAGTGCTGGTATAAATCTTTGATGCAAAAGAGACATTGGGAACCCTGTTTTGTAATGCTTGCCACTATGTTGTCCTCCTCCATTCTTTGGCAGGCCTACATTCTCTTTGAACTTCTGTAATTAGTGTTCCAGTAGAATCCCTTCTTGTCACCCTCAATGGCCTTTCCTGAACTCCAGCTGGGCCTTGACTGTACTCATTTTTATCAAAAAACGCTACAACAATACCTTTATATTCTTATTTTGTTCATCTTTTCAATTCTTGCATTCTATTTGGTTGCATTAATGGCTTGCCATGCAATTCCATGCTTAGTCTTGAGACCCTTCTGCTGGAAGCTCATCCTGCAAAACGGGATGTTTGATTGTTCCTCACCTCTCAGAAAACGGATTTTTTTTTCCCTTTTCTTTCAATTTTGTTTGTTTGTTTTAAATCAGCCAGCCCTCCTTTTGCCCTTTCCCCCCTTGAAATCTTCCCTAGGAATTTTGCCTCAGGAAACTCCCTAGTTGAACCGAACTCTATAAAGTCTAGAGTCCTGATTTTGCTACTTCTTTTCCCACTTTTCCTCTGTATGTTGAACTCAGTCATCTCATGGTGACTGCAGCCCAAGCTGCCATTTCTGCCATACTTTTGACTGGTTCTTCCCACTTTGCAAGCAGCAGGTCAAGTATAGCCCCTCTGGCATTTGCATGATAACCTGTGCACTGTCTACAACTAGTCTACAACTTCTTGAGCTGCTCACAGGGTACAAGCCCAGCAATTCCTACCTGGACAGCTGAAATCTCCCAGAAGATTAAGGTGGAGTCAGGACAGTTCTGTATTTGTCTGAGGAAAGCCTCATCTTTTACATCTTGTTCAGGGGATTTTGGTCAGACCCCACCACTGCATCTTCAGTGGCACTCTGCCCATAGGCCTTGACTCTTGGCTGATACATCCTTGGATTTCTGCTAGAGCTCTGCTAAGTCAAGGAGCACCTTTACAGAGGAGACAGCAACCCCACTGATCTTCCCTAAGCAGACTGTGCTCAGTCATGAGAGTACACCAGTCAGGATCCAGCACAATAGATTTGTAAGACCTCTCATCAGAAGTCTTGATATCATGCATTTTGCGTAAGACAGTGTTACACAAAATATTACTCCTCTGTTTCCACTTCTTTCTCCATCTTTTCTATTCCATTTCTTCCTATAATCCTATTAACTAGTATTTCAGCTCTCTAGAATTAGGCTTTCCTTCTACATCTGTATTTCACCCACTTGAGCTCCCATCATCCCTAGCATTAGTGTAACAATTATCTTTTAAAAAGTGATTCATAATATAACTGAGGTGAGTGTTAGGGTTGAGGCGCAGCAAAAGAGGAGTAACAGGTTCCCAGTACTCGTAATTTGCAATTCATTAAATTTAAAATATATGAACATGCCTTAAAAAACTCATAACAATTTAGCATCCTTTACAAATGTAAGTAAAATTATATTATTTAGTTATGGTCATTTATCATTATTAGGAACATGAAAAACAGATAATTTTGAATCCATTCAAATGAAAGGGAGATGGACCTATAGGTGATCAGGAAGAGTGAATAGACTGTAATTATACTACTTTTATTAAAAAATTCACTGCAAAATTACGTGCAATAATTATGCCACTGTTTTACTGAAGCCAAAAATGAATTTCAAAATATCCTTTACTTACACTGATTACATTCTACAATACCTTCTATGAGACCTAAGAGGATAAAACCAGATAAAGGCACCAAAGTTTCTGCGCTAATCTTCCAACAGAATACCCTGCTAGCTATTGTTGAACAGCAATTAATGACCCCAAAGAATATCCAAAGGAATAACAATTCCGTGGTCTCCAGAAGGTGAAAGCATATGCTGCATTCTGACTTCTTCCTATTCTGAGCTGCTTCTAAGTGGACTTTTCAAGATTTAGGAGGCCACAGACCAGAAGCATGGCCTCCAAAAGGCCTGCAGGGTTCAGGAAGTGATGCCTCTTCTTGAACCCATCCTCCCATGCTCACCTTCACCTCCCATTCCAAGTCTTCTTCCCTGCCAATAGCACCTGGGTCAGAGACAGGAGAGGGCATTTGCCAACTTCAGGGGAAGCTCTAATGACCTGCCATGCCCCAGAACAGCCTGCCACAACAAGGGTGGTTTAAGTGATTCCTGACTGATCCTGTGTCATCCAGGCACTCAACTCTCATATACTGATGCTTGCTTATGCCAGCAGCCACACCTACTTGTCCAGGGGGCTGTGGTGTTGGATTCAGGTAATGGGGAGGGAATCATTCCTGTGTAGCTGAACTGCAATATCCCGGGTAATTATTTTTATGAAGGGCATTTCTCAGACACAATAAGCAGTGAAACAATACTGAAATTTTAAGTAACTTCTTAAAAACTTCCATTACAAGTATAACACAGTTCAGAATTTTTTGTCAAATTATAACTGGTATCTCCACTGTAAAAAGACTATTAAAACGTGGTTCTTCAAGGAACAACATTAAAGCAAACATGATAAAAGAATTCACTGTCACAGCCATGAGTGACTCTTGTGTCTCTATCTTAAGCTCTCTTTTCTCCTTCTTCTGAAAAGAAGCATCTTTTCACCTCAGTTTTTCTAGTAAGTCTTCATGATGAGGAATAATAATCAAGGACACAGTTCTAGTAAGTAGGTGGCTTCTGTGCAGAGTTCTTCTTCATTGCTCTTGCCAAGATGAATAGTGTTGTCCCACTCTTTCCTGCCCAGCATTTTACTGGTGGAGAACAGCATGCTCCAAAAGGTGATTTATTAACCTGCTAAACAACAGAGCCAAATGCTGTAGAGATCCTGCTGTCAGCATCCAGCATGGTAGCTAGAGGAAGGTTTGTTCTCCCGTCTAATCTCAATGATCGCTACTGACGTGAGTCATGTTTCCCACACTGTCACTGATTCCTCACCTGTGTGATGTCTAAAAGGGGATTTTAGACACCATCTCCTGCCCCAATTACTCACACAGAGCTAGCACCCTTATGCACAGACAGATACAGTAATTAGACATGTGTCACACCTCAGGCTTTAAATACTGCTCCAACCTTCTTGCATGCAGGATTTTTTGAAACAATCTTGAATTTTCCGGGGGTGCAGCACAACCACGGCAAATTCTGGCTGGCATATTTTTTGGCCTTGAAAGTGATTTTTTTATTTATTTACGTGGGTTTTTAAGTCCTTAAGGAGTAGAGTTTCTTTTAGGCAAGTACATGTAAAAGCAGGAAGGCAACAGAGTGCCAGCCTGACTTTCACAGAGAGACAAGATCTTTAAAATAGTGTTTCCGCTCCTTTTGAGGCTACAGCCTGTGGTTTCATCTGAGGTACCTGTGTGTCAAGCTATTCAAATGAGCCCACAGAGAGTCTTGTATGTTAAAAGGAAAGAGGAATTTCCAGTGGAAAATGTGATTGAATGGAGAGATGTTCACTTGGACAATCTCTTAGCAAAGCTCAGCAACCAACTAATGGTATCTGCCAGTCTCTTTTTCCATGCCATGAGGCACTCTGTCTTTATTGCTTACATCAATTAGAACTCATAATGTCATTACTGGGCACATCAAAGCATCATGCCTTCCTTCAGAAAGGCTCATAACTCTGCCCACTCACATTGTGGTCTGCAAGTTACTATGAATCCCCCAGCACTTAGTGGTATGTTTCACACTTCAGGTCTGGGGTCTGAGCACTGTTTTTAGGCTCTTATAGCCCTGACAATTAGACATCATTCCTCAGGAACCCTCAGGCTTAGTAAAACACTCTCTTTTTTTCATATTAATAAGAACTACTTTTAGAACACAATGCCCACAATTCAGAATATAGTTATGAAAATAACCCATCTATTAACTGAATATTTCAAGACTGAGGTAATAGTACAAAACAGTGGACGTACATATGCATTTACAGATTTCAAAATAAATTCTTCTAAAAATCTGCTTGTAGGATTTTTAGTCTCCCATGGAACTTGTATGTGCATGTATAACTATCAGAATCACAAGGATGTTTTGTAAGCATCAAGCTCTTTTCTGGCTACAGGTACTAATTATAACAATCACTGAATTTGTCAACATGCCACTGATGCTTAAGGGAAATGTCAGAGGAGACAGGGCCAATTTGAAAAGGACAAAGGGAACGGAAATATTATGGTTTGGGGTTGGGGCTTTTTGTTTGGCTTTGTTTTCAGACAAGTGTCATACTATTGCTCTTGGCTTCACTTCCATAACACAGTCAGTTTTCTGATCTCCTGACTGTGTGTTGGGGTGCCAGAGACATCACAACAGAAGTGACAAGAATGTGTGACTGGGGAGGAGTAGTCAGCAGTAGTCCCAACTTAAATGTTGTTTATCTGCAGCCTAAGTCTACAGTTGGTGAAATTATTCAGGAAAGCAGAGTGAAGGGATAGAAGTGAGAGGTCAGTACTCAATGGCTTCTACGTATCTGGTCTTTGGGGACTGAGGCATCTCTGCCTGCTTGTCTTCAACTTCCATGAACAGCAGGGCCCATCTTAAGCACAGAAGACATAGTTGTCTTGAGCAGCAGGTTGACCACCATCCACAGACCTGATGCCTGCTCCATACACTGGAGCTGGTGAGAGCCATGCCAGTGCAGCTGCTGACTCCATTGAGAGGATGGAGTCAGAGGTTTCTACCGAGGTCTTCACTCCCATCCCATTTAACAACAGCAACAAGTTGAATTCTCCAGGCTTTCCCTTCTCTCTCTGAGCCAGCTCCTTCCCCTCCTTTCTCCCCTCCCACAGCATGGGTCCTACCCCAGCACCTCACTTTGGAGGTAGCAACACTGTGTTTGGTTTGCAGTGCCAAGAAGCCCCAAACAACCTCTGCTATTTGGCTGTGAGTAGCTTGACCACACGGCTGTGAGCAGAACAGCTGGTGGTATTTGGGAGTCCTACAATGCACAAACCTGTAAAGGCCAGGAGTTAGAGGCATGCTCATTCCTACCTTAAATGTCCAGCTAGTGAAATGTGCAATTGATTGAATGCCTTTGGAGACACAGTGGCCATGAGCAGCCAGATCCCTAGAACTGCAGCCTTCTGCTGCACACTGCCATGGATGGGCTGGTTACTGTGGTTCAGTAGCCTCGGGTTATCACTGTAGGTGATCAACCCAAACGGCAAAATGAGAGTGCCAACAAGCAACGAAGGAGTACGCTGTCACCTGGCCAAATGAACCTGATCTAGAAGACCCTTCCACAGCAAGCAAAGGAAATTATTCAAAGGCTATTGTCTTCTTTGGGATGGTTTCTGCAAAGCTCTGAAGCTGAGTGGCTCCAGATGCCACCAGCACAACTCTGTCCTGTTCTGTATCTCAGTAGTGGGGCCACCACAAAAAGCTGCTTGTGGAGTTCATCGCAATAATGTCACAGAGAGGTTTTGTGGTTGGTTGTTTTTGTGTTTTGCTTTTCTGTTTTCAAAGGTCAAAACACCTGAAAACTGCAAAAATGAATTTGTATCAAGATAAAGTTTTGCAAAAATTGAAGACAAATGCAGTCCTTTGTCCAACTGAATATATAGTTTCCTTCCATGTCCTAGCACAGACACATCTGAACCGGCAGCAAGGGTAATTTAATGAATGGTGTTAAAGTGCATATTTTTCATTGAACTGGAGGGGACGGAAGCAAAGAGTCGAAAGCTAAGACACCTGTTGCACGCCTCCTTCAAAAGAAACTATATAATGCTAATTGCAGGCTGTCATAAAAACCCTTATAATGCCTCAAAGGCATTGGGTCAATGTGTTAACAATTTGGTTCATGTACTTAGTGGAAAATAAAGAGAAAAGAACTTCAAGGTATACTTGGTCCCCACAAACTTAGAGCTTCAGCTGTACAGTTGGATGAGTGGTTTTATGTTGGAAATTCCTTTATAGCTATAGGAAGAGCAAAAAAAACCAACACCACTCCAGATCTAGTATTGAAAAGTAACAGGGTGTGAACAAAAGAAAGATTTGGAGACATTCCCCAGGAAGGAAGGAATTATGGCTCTGTAACCAAAGGGCTATTTTTTCTCAAGACAAAACTTTGTGTTTAGTCTCTCTAAAAATATCTTTGCTTTTCAGGTGATGTCTGCTTCACTCACTGAGCACAGAAGTGCTAGGAAGGACAGCATCTGGGGAGAAACAAAGCCAGGAGCATTTATTGGAAGGTACTAACTATATCAGAATGAGTACTTCAGATGCTGATTTAATTGAAATCAGGAATGTAGCCGGAGAAAAGAAACATTGCCAGCGTACCCTGGAGAGAAGTGCTGAAATATGTGCTACATTGACCACTGACAATCCATAGAGAGCTGGCAGGTCACACTGTGCTGGCTCTTCTCCTTGTTTCCAGCTGCTAAATTACATTAAAGTCAGCTTAAAATTCATTAAACGCCTTCCTATTATTACTTTTCCATATAAGCAGTTGTTATAGCTGGTGAAGAGACATTGTGTGATGGTGACAGTGAAGAGAGAGGCCTGAGTAAATATGAATGGGAAAGGAGAGGTGATTTTGACCAGGAAAACGCTTGGGACCCTTCAGAATTTAACTGCTCTTCAAAAGATGAAAGCAGCTACACAGTAGACTGTGAATTCAGATGCTTAAATGCTCCAGAGATACGTTAATACCGATAGTGGAGGTCACGTTTTGTTTGGCAGTTTTGCATAAATCCTGAACCAGTCAGAATCATCACTCTGTGAGACTGTCATTGCAGTGATGCTGACCTGGTGTCACTGATAATTACAGGTAATTTCAAGTGCTGTCATTAATTTGCCTTTTTCAATTCTCTCAGCAAAGCCTTACAGGCTTTGTCCTGTATATAATAGTATTGAAGGTAATAAGATTTCTTCCATCAGGGATTTAAGGAATTGGATTTTACTCAGATTTTTTTAAAGGCTTAGCACTATTTCTTGCAGGTTTTGAAAAAGTAGTTTTCGAAAAGTTTTCACCAATATCAGTGGGAAGTTTTTTCCACAGCAGGATAGAGAGGAGAGAAACTCAGGTGTTACCAGAAATACAGTTACTCAGTTCAGAAGGGAAGCTCCTTTGTAGGTGGAAATGGAGGAGAGAGCAGAGGTCCTTGCCTCCATGCCCATGTAAACCTTTTTGCTTATGTGATAATTTTTTTAATTAAAGATCAAAACAAAAAGGATTCTTTGCTTGAATTCTGGCCTTTAATGGCATGACATGCAACAAAGAAGAATCAAGTGGCAATGCAGTAAGTGCAGATTCACTAACAGGACAGAAATGACAGACCAAGCACGGCATTAAATTAAATTTTGAAGTCAAACATCACGCACAGTGCTATCCATTCATTAGCTGCATCATCTGGTGTACATGAGAAAAACATATCAAAGGGCCTTCAACCACACCTTCTAGTCTGACTGAAAGAAAGAACCCATCCATTTTCCTGGGAGAGCAAAGTATCTACTGGAGGAAAAAAACTCTTTTAAAATCTAAAAAAGAAGATATAAACCCTTTTTTGTGACTCATATGACTTAGAGCTGTAAGACTTTTTAAAATAGTATTTGCAGTTTCTGCAGGGAAGACTTTCAGAATAGCACCACTAAAAATAGAATCAATGCCTTTAAAGATTTACTGTCCATGCCCAGAAATCTTGAAAAAAGTATATTAAAATTTAAAAGAATATTAAAATAATATAGGTCCTAACAGAAAGTTATGACTCTGCATGTCTTACAACTGGAGTCTGCATAGGAGATGCAGAGGTTCGTCCACAGGACACCACTGCTGCATGTCATGCAGCTCCTCTGCATATGCAATTCCCACTGGTATCACACTTGACCCAGTCTACACCAATATGCTGCCACCATACAGTAGTCATGTGTACTGTTACCTTATTCTGATTTTCACTAAACATTGAAGGCGAATTTGGCTTGTCTGACAACTCAGGTGCAGCAGAAGATAGGAAATTTCTCATGACTGTGGACTTCCTATGAGCTGGGACTATAGTAGGAGCAGCCAGATCAGCTATTGCAAATGTGAAGAAGAACAACAAGACTGATGAGAATCTTCTGAACCTAAGGGTCCTCCAGGGAACTCAGTCAATCGTGCAGGTTTCTTCAGTGGAGTATCTGCCTCTGTGTAGAGAAGTGCTGCAGAGCCACCAGCTCTCTTTGGGAGAACACATTTCATGTTCCAAGGTGGAGCTGTTCTGCCCCCGCATGGCAGGCCACTGGCAGAGCACAGAGCCAGACCTCCACTGCACACTGACAAACCATCATCTCATGGCAAAGCATGCCAAAGATTCCATGCCACATGGAAGGGACCCGTGTTAGTGTTCAGAGCATCGTGTTCTGTTACAACTGCACATGCCAGAAAATTGTAGAAGCAGGGCAGCTGAAAGGAGCCTATAAAAATTAATGGCTGACATAAATACCAACCTCTAAACAAAGAATGGTCAGAAGGGAAGATGCAAGAGAAGGGAAATCTGTGACTTATTACAGGCTTTGTGATGTATTCTCGTTTGGAGTACTGATTTTAAAATATCAGGAATTAAAGACATGTTTTAGACAGGATGCAAACTAGGCTTCTGGAAGCAGAGGCCATATCTGTATAGAAAATGCAACTGGGAAGAAGGTCCTAATAATGTTAACTACTCCACAGAAGCAAAGAATGAAATACAGAGACAGAAGCAGGAGAAGGATGGAGTTAAAAGTTTCTGTGGAGGAATCCAGACAGCCTTTTAGGGGAACAGAAAAACTATCTCACTAGAGAGAATGAATTCACAGAGCATAGGAAGTTCAGTTCTCATGGTGAAACATTCCCATGAGACAAGACAGTCCATCCCATTATCCCCCAGGACAGCTTAGGCAACACCAGTAGTCACTGAGAGCTAAACAGGGTCTTGGCTGCATTCAGCTGACTCCTCTGGGAGTGGGAAGAAGATCGTGACTGTTTCCTGACTACATTCAAACAAATGTATAGAGCTTTTATGTGGGCAGGGGCATCTGGTTTTTGCACCATATGCTACTCCTTTTGAAATATAAGTATATAGCTGAGTAAATGCAAGGGGTTGTTTATATGATGAGCATGAAGCAGTCTGAAACGACACCAGAAGCCACTAGTAATAAATAAATTCTGATTTTCATCACAGGTCTCCAGATTCTCTTGGTAAACTTTTCGCTGATATGCTTGACCTTAAGTGAGATGGCCCTCAGACATGGATGGAGGAAAATGCCATTACTTTTTAAGTACACTTAATACTTCCAAACATCCAAAATGTGACAAATGAAACAGAAAAACAAAACCAAAGTAAACCACAACAAAACCTCACAAAATTACCTTACATTCCAGTTGATCCAGTTCTCTCCCTGCAGTGCATTCCATCAAAGATGCTATACTCATTCATTGGCATGGTGGCCTCTTGCCTTTCAATATAAGGGAGCTGCAATCAAGTGACTAAACACTATTCTTCATAAAAACCTGAAAAAATTAATATTGTAAGTGGTGCAGAAGTGCAGAATTTAAGAGATTAATTTTCTGATCCTTTCTGTCTTGAAAAGATTTCCATCAAAACCCTTCTTATAGATAGGACAGTAAGGAACAGCAAAAGTCATTAGTATAAAAAAGAATAAAGAAAGAAGAATTTCAGAGTCTGTGGTGATTGGCTTTATTAATTGTAGGCTGGGAGAAAGGATAGTCAAAATATAAACCGAAAACAAAGGGAAAGCATCTGCCAAAAACAGATTATATATCTCAGACTGAAACCTCTGTACATTGATGTGCATATACATGTGTATATATTATTGGCTTATGTTGGTTTCAGTTCGTTTCTTACTAATCTTACTCCTATGAAATGAAAGAATTGTTTAAAAAAAAGTTTTCCTGGAAGAAGTTTGAAGAAAAATCTTAAGGTGTATTAGTTCTTACCCGTTGTTATAACAGTACAGTCAGTGACAAATATTACTGGTGGTACAGTGAAAAGTCATACATGCAACTGGCATGATGAATTTTCTTGACAAGAAGTCTTTGAAGAGTGTCGTCCAGCAGAGAAAGACTGAAATAGTGCCAAACATGATACATAAAGCCAGGACACAGTGCAACTGAGCAGAGAAAGTGATACAAGGATCTGTTTCTAGTCATGGAAGACATTTGTGATTAACCAGTAGTTGGTGGACATTTGCCATTCCAAGCATAATAACAACTTTCAATCAGACTCAGTTAAGAGTTTCCACAGAGAAACGTCAATATTAATGCCCAATGGATTTAGGAAACACACACCCGATGTATCATATATTCATATGTATTCTGTGAATACACTTCCATATATTTAGGAGCACAAATGCAGAGCCACTAATACATAGTTACATAATTAGACTTGGATATAGTTAAGTGGTGGTTTTATATTTGCATCTGTAACTATAGATAAAATTTTGGCACATTATAAGAACACTGATATATATTAGAGGTTTCTTTCTATATCCAGAAGAAATAGGACGTACGTACATGAGATAAAGCTGTACGTAAATATCTGGCAGCCTGGCACACTGAGTAGGCCTGCGCTCTCACTGAAGGCTGGGGCTGAATTAATGTTAGTTTCCTTTCAACCATGACAGGGAAGGAGGAGGGAGGTCTGGAAAGCACCATCTGTTTTTCCAGATTGCTGTTAATCTGCCAATAATTCATATTGGATATAAAGAATTAATGCTATGGGAGAACATTAAAAAATATACAAAGCCTTCCTCTTCAGCATATGGAGCAAAGACCAGCAAAGAGAGGCATCAGGTTGTCTTCCTGGGCCAGGAGGGTGGAAAGCCCTCTGAAATTTGTCTTGTATGTTAAAGAGAATGAAAACAGACAGATGTGGAAGAGGAAGGAAACATTCCTCTGATAATCAAAGAAAGAAACCTAGCATTCATCAGAAAAAAGGCTTCATTAAAAAAAAAATTAAGATTGGCCAAGCAACACGGAAAAAACAGGGCCCTGGCCCGGGCAATGCAGAGGAACAAATGATATCCCAGCCATGGGGAACATTCAGACTATGCTTTGCAAACCCGTGATGGCTTCTCTGAGAACACACATTGTGAGCAAAAGGTCTCACAAAGGGAGCCTGAAGCCACTTGGAAAGGGCGGCAAGGTGGCATCAGCAAGATGGCAAAACATGGCGTGATACATCTGAGGTTAGGCACTAATCCAGTAATAGCTGATTGTGGATTTTACATTGACCAGAAAAGGTCGACATATGGTCTGCTGGGAAATCCGCCAGCAAAACTACTGCTATTTTTGGATGTTTTTAATATAATTTTCAACCTTTTCCTTATCTGTGCAGCTTTATTAGAGAAAGGAATGATGGTTACTACCAGGAGTGATCTCCACTTCTTATGGCACCTTTGCCAATGCTAAGTTGAGAAGGAGTGAGCTACATACAGGAGACAATTCACTGAAATAGGACTGTTCTGTCCCATTTCTGCTGCACCTATCCAAGTAAACTGCACATTGACAAGCAAGCAGACTTCCCACAAAAACATGAGCACTTACACATTGAGTTTCTTACACATTGTTGGCCCAGGCCAAATGGCATCTTGACCTCCATTAACACTTCAAGAGTTAATGCAGGTCACCAACCTCTCTAATTTGCTCCTTTGGCCTTCACACAAGCACACACTGCATCTTTGGGGCAATTTGCCAGTTCCAGTGCTTGAATCCAAGCAATATAAACAAGTAAGAAGGCTTTTCCACAGGCAAACGTGGTATTCTGAATCCATCCTTCTATTCTTCCCTACCCATGAGGGTCTTTACAGAGGTGAATAAACAGCATTTCAAAGCTACTGCCTTTGCATTCCTACAAAGGTCCTCAGTGTCCCATGCAGCATGAAAATGTCTCACAGCAACATTTAATTTTCACACCAGAAGAGAAAGGACTTCTCTACACTGACATTAGGAAAAGAAAATCACCCACCTCTCCGAGGACAGAAAGCTGGTGCAGCAACATAAGTGATCTGGCAGTTCTTGCATAAACAGGAAGAGAAGAATTCCACAAATTTGATGACATGTGGTCTTTATTTTCAGAGTTGTTTGATTGACGAGTGACTGTGAAGGGGTGCTGTATACAGGGAGCTCTGCTGATGGGCCCTGTGATCCAAAGCTGGAAGGAGCTCTAGACTGATATCACTGCTACCTGATGACAATTTCCTGGCTCGGGGGGCTATTTCTTCTGTCAGACATGCTGAATGCCATATCTCCTTCATTTCATATGTCTTTTTTTTTCTTGGGCTTTTTTTTCCCCACTGAGTTTTCTTACAGTATAAAACGTGTGAATGGGTATGGGTTGTACTCTTAAATCATGAATGTGGTGTCTCTGTTTCACTCACATTTTTACAATCCTCACTTTAGACCCAGTAAAATCTACCAGTAAAAAACTTGTTTTATTCTCCTCTCTGCTAAGCTTAAGCTGCAGGTTGAGAACTTCTAGAAAGGTCAGCCTTTGTAAAAACACTACAAAAGGGGCAGGGGCCAGAGCCTAATGCCACACCTTCAGACCTTCCCTCAGTAAAAGCATGGACTAATGACTTGCTTTCCAGAAGCAGGAAAAGGTTAGTAAATAACAAAATTTTTGAACCTAATAACAGAGCTGGAAAAAAAAAAACAAAACAGGTAAGAATTGGTATACACAAGAACTTTCGGGGATTCTTTACCATAAAATGGTCATCGTTTAAAGCTTTACTATTCTAGATACTAGCCTTTATTTCCACAGATGCTCAATGAATTTTAAGTGAAAAAAAATCAGCACATCATGTTCAGTTTACCCATGAAATGCAAAGCCCAAATTCCAGAAATTAAAATTCTGGCTATATTAAATACACTTATATTCCATCTATCCAAAGTATATGTTGTTTAACTTAGTCATTTGTTGTATGAAAAGAAAATGAAAGACATCATTTCTATAGCTGCTTAATGTTTTATTCCTGGCTGGGTATTTGGACTAGGAAAACAACAGCTTTCCTTTTGGCTGTTAGTGCTTAATTATTCAATGTTAACAGCCAAGAAGTAAGCTGTTAGCCCTCCTCCTCTTCTTCACAGCTTTTCTTTCCCTCGTGGGTCTAAATCTGTCCTTCACACATATGAAGAGCAGTTTGAATTATAGGGATAGCATTTTGGCCTCACAGGAAACAGCCTATGGCTTACAGTATTTCCTCCTAATATCCGTGTGCTTGTTCTCCAATCTTTTAAAACAACACATTAGCAGCTTAATTTCCTCTGTCTTTGATGCTCTCCTTTAAACACCATCACAGACTCCTTCAAAGACCTGCTCCCAAGCTAAGCCCTCTTGGTAGAATTTCTGAAATGTGATGACTATTCTACCTAAATCACTGTACACAGTGCTAGACAAAGTAAATAAGCTCTAAATCTAGGTGGTTTCCTTCTTCCTTAGAAGAATCAACAGCAGAAGATTTCACAAGACCTAACCAGATTGACTCTAGTAGCATTTAAAGGTTATCTTGAAAGATGGCAAATACTGGTATCAGAGGATGATGACTGCTGGAAACATCCCCAAATAATATCTCATAAATTAAACTACATATTCAGTAAATTTGGTCAAGTCCATGAAGGTGAAATCCAGTAGTATCATCCAGAGGAATGTATAAGCTGTGTTTTCCTAAAGACTCAAAAAAGTCATGCAGCTTGCCTCTTATGAGGGCTACTCATGACATAACCATACCCCTTCCTTGAGTACAGCTTTCACCTTTACTCTCTTCTGAAAAAAAAAAAAATTCTCTGAAAACAGATTCATTTGCTCCAGCTAAGCACAACAAAAGGTGGGCATGTACTCCTTCATGACAGGCCACTCCAAGATACTTTTGCTACGTCAGTCAGAGATACACAGTTCATGACTGTTCCCTAAGTTTTGCAACCAAATAATTGCATTTAGGTTATATTATAGACATACACAGCTCATGACTGTTCCCTAAGTTTTGCAACCAAATAATTGCATTTAGGTTATATTATAGACTGCTTGAATTTCCATCAGTCTGATACACTTGAAAATTCAAGGTCAAAGGGAGCACACCACGTATACAAAGCCATGATCTTACTTTAAGTCTAGCTGAAGTCTTAACAGTCTAATGAAAGAATTTCCTATCCAGTTACAATGACACTAATGCTTCACAGTTCAAAGTATATTACTCAAAATTGTATATACGCAAACATTTTAGCATCACAGAATCATTATGATTGGAAGAGACCTTAAAAATCATCTCATCCAATCATCAACCCAGCACCACTGTATCACCCCAAAACCACAGCTTCAAGAGTCACATGCAGATGCTTCCTGAACACTTCCTACCTACCAGCAATCCTACCACCTCCCTGGACAATTTAGTCCAGTGCCTAACCACACCTTCAGTGGAAGTTTTTTTGTTTAATATCGAATCTGAGCCTCCCCTAGCACAATTTAAGGCCCTTTCCTCTCATCCTTGCACTTGAAACACTACAGAACAGATCAATCCCCACCTTGTTACAACCCCCTTCCAGGGAGCTGTAGGTCCTCCCTGATCCTCCTCCTCTTCAGGCTAAACAACAACAGCTCCCTCAGCTGACCCTCATAAGACCTGTGTTCCAGACCCTTCACCAGTGTTGTTGCCTTTGTCTGGACATCTGCAGCACCTCAATGCCCTTTTTGAAGGGAAGGGTCCAAAACTTAACACAGGATTTGAGATATAGCTTCAACAGTGCTGAGTAGAGCAGGACAATCACTTCCTTTGTCCTGCTGGCCACAGTAGGATTCTCTTTCTGATACAAGCCAGGATGCCATCGGCCTTCTTGGCTGCCTGGGCACATGCTGGATCATGCTCAGTCACTGTCAAAGCTTTCCAGCCACCCTGCTCCCAGCCTGTAGCACTGCCTGGGGTTGTTGCATTCTCACTGCTGAACCTCATGGTGCTATCTTCAGCCCATCAATCCAGCCTGTCCAGGTACCTCTCTAGATCCTTCCTGCCCTTCAGCAGATCAGCTCCCACCCAACTGGGTAATGTCTGTGAATTTACTGAGGTGCACTCGATACCCTCATTCAGGTTATTAATAAAGATATAAAGCAGGACTGGTCCCAGTACTGAGCCCTGGGGAACATCACTTGGCACCAGCCACCAGCCGGATGTAATTCCATTCACCACAACTCTCTGGACCCAGCCATCCAGGCAGTTTTACCAGCAAAGGCTACACTTGTACAGGCCACGAGCAGCCAGTTTCTGCAGGAGAATTCTATGGGAGATGGTGTCATATGCTTTACTGAAGTCTAGATAGATGAGCCTTTCCCTCATCTACTAAGTATGTCACTTTATCATAGAAGATCAGGTTGGTCAAGCAGGACCTGCCTTTTGATCTCCTAAACAGGCCAAAGTCTGCCTGTCTGAAGTCTAAGGTGGCAGTTCTGCTGCCACCACTCCTAACTTCATCCAAAATTAAAAACTGTTATCATTTTGTGGTCACTATGTCCAGGAAATACTAACTCATTTTTTGCTGGTGTGCTTTCCTTTCCACCGCACTCTGGGTCTTAAAAAAGACAGCCTCAGAGCAGGGAGAGAGGAACAGAGAGCTCCTAGTGCTCAAATCTTTTGCCAGCATGAAGTTGATGGTTCCTTCCTTCTCTGCTTGGAATCTGCTTGGAATCCTTTCTACTTGTTTTCTAACACCCTCTGCACCTTGCTTTTTCTTCACTCTTCTGCAACTCTACGTCTGCAACACTGTTGCATATGGTGTGTAGAACATATGTCAGTTCCCTCGTATTAGCTCTTTTGTTATCTCTAAATGGTTTTACCCATTTCTAAAGATTGCTTTTCTTCAATTGCTTGCAAGGCACCTCTGGTGAGCTGTCCACAGCCCTGGGGCCTCTGGTATATCATCCTGCCCCTGTAACCCACAAGGTGCTTTATTCCAGGATCAGTCAGACACAGTTCATTCTACAGAGAATGGGTGCTTGTTATTAGTATCTTCTAGTTAGAAAAATATGTAAGATCAGGTGTTATACCACACAGTTGTACAAAGTGATCAAAAGCTAAAACATAGTAATAGTTACATGGTCAATTAGACAATCATTAATACAAAATAAATCTACAAGCAGCCCAAGACAAGTGCATAAAAAGCCCAACAGGTCCAGAAGTCTCCACTGTTAACTTGAGATAAAGCCTGTGTCCTCTTACAATAAATGGAAACACCTTATCTACTTGGCTACAAGGCTACAGCTGTTCCTTGAACGCTGGCCTTATGATGGAGATCTGAAAGTATATAACAGAAGCACCTCCAGTAAAATTCTGAGCTTGAAAAAACCTCTCAAGAATTCATGTCTTCAAATCAAGTGAACCCCTGGGAAGTGACACGGACTGTGATGCAAATGCTCTCTTTGAGATCAAATATTCAATTCAGACTAGATTAAAGGGACTAGACTTCATTACTCATCAGTCAGTCTCCATGACAAATGTCTGAATTACAAATTTGCCATCATACAGGAAACAAACACACATTTTTATTCATTGCAAAAGAAGAGCAAAACTGAAGAATTCATGGCTGTGAAGAGCACTTTAACACTCTCTTTGGTCCAAATGAAAGCTTACTTCTCACCAGAATGAAGTGATTGTACTCCTGATAGGTGCTCACTGCTCTTTCTCTAGCTCAAAATATGGAAATAAACAGTAGATGTGAGTCTTCAGGACAGTAAACACAATCCTCAGTCTCTGTTTGCATATCAAAATATAAATGCAGATTTAGACTGAAGCTCACTGTCTCTGACCTCTCAAAGTAATATATTTCAATGTATTCAATGTTACTTTGAAAAAAGTAGTTGTTACTGATTATGTAATGAAAAGACACCTATGAAATCCACATTATTCTTAGTTCAGCCTTTACACTTTCATGACTTTTTTCCTATGAGGTTCTCTTATTTCAAGAGAGAAGTTACTATCTGACATATCTGAGTTTCATAGTCCATGAAGAGGCTGTGTGACCTTTACACCTATTACCTTCCAAAAATATGAGATTGTAATTTCATGCTAAGATGCTTCTGTTATTTTCAGGCAACTTCAGCACTACCATTCTCATTTACCTCTAAGCAGTCATTACAGAATTTGGTGAAGAAAATTCCAGCAGACAATATTGATGAGAGAGGTGTTAATCAGGGACCACTGAGCTAAGCTCTTCACAAACAGACAGAATGCAACCTTGGACCACACAGACTGACTTCCAAGATCTGCTCTGGGTAGTTTAGCAAACATTCTCATGTTCTGAATCTATAAGGCATAGAAAAGAGGAGGCCAAACTTTCCAGGGCTTTGTCTTTCATTTGCTACCTCTCAACCACATCGATTTGAGTGACTCATCTGAAAATAAAGGGAACAGGAGAAAAAAACAGTAATTATACCTGCAGATTTTTTGAAAAATCGTAATTCCCCCCAAAAAGTTAAGATTTCCTGTCTATCCTGTGTAGTGTAAGTATTGCAAAAGCAAAGACACTTGCCTGCGGATACAAAACGGATTGGAAAAACCCTGCCTTTGTGACTTAAGAATGCCTCCACCTCTTAAATATTGGAAGTTGTTATTGATTTCCCCAGCAGATGGAGTAGCATGTACAGTTTTGATGATTCCTGCAGACTTATTTATGGGACTTATTTATTTGCAATGTATACTATGTTTTTACCTAATATGGAACTCTGCTTGATTCAGTCTATGAAAAAAATCAAGCTCCAAAGACTGAATAAAACAATTGATAAAACTAAGAATCTTCTTTCTCTCCATAACTCTCCAAGATCTTTGAAAATCTGGCATTAACTTTTATTGAGGTTCTGCTTTATCTTCAGCTCTTTGCATCACCTGCTGTGAAGCAGAACAGCAGAAACATAAGTTTCAGAGGACGCAGACATTCATCTAGGTGTCAAAAAGGCTCCATAAGAATCATATGGTCAGAGGATAATTCAGCTTGGAAGAGACCTTGAAAGGTCATCTAGTTGGCAGAAAGGCAACTCTCTGTTACCTACACCTCAAAGGTAAGTCAGTGATGAGATCAAACCAGGCTTCCCAAGGCTTTATCTATTAGATCTTGAAAACATCCAATGGAGAAAGGAGCCTGTATAACTTCTAGGGGCAACCTTGGCTCAACCATCCTCATGGTGAAAAGCTATCTCCTTATATCCAAGAGATCTCGTTTCAACTAAATCCCATTCTTTCTTGTACTCCTGCCATGAAAAGACTGCCTTCAACTTCTTCATGGCCTCTGTATAACTCTAGGAAGGATGTTATTAAGCCCCAATTTATCACTGTCTTTCCTATCACTGAGGGTGATCACATAGGGTGAGTGGTGGACACAGCCAATCTCTGCTGTAACCTGACACATTGTGCCACTATCCTCCTCTATTTCCTCATGCACAGGTTAACTTAGATGGATTTTATATTTTTATGCCAAGCACAGCATTACATAGAGGAATATCTTTAACTTAAGGACCCCAGAAATTCTGAATTCCAGCCTAACCTGTGTCACTGAATTGCTATACAAAAAAATTCTTTTATTTCTACACTGCTTCTATGCAAGGACAGCATACATCTCACAGAAAATATATATATTCAAGGTTCAGCCCAACCCAGCAAGTCTGGCCAGAGACAAACACTATTATTTCTTCATTAATGTGACGAAAGAATGCACCCCCTAATGCACAGAGATCAGTTTTAGAAGCAGATGTGATAAGGTGAGATGACCCAATGCTTTCATATCAATTTGTTTTTTCCTGGAAAAGGCAGGATGATGCTCAGCAGAGCAGGATGACTACTCAGATCCCCTCAGCAGAAATCCAAGCAGTGCTTTCTGGCAAGGACTGAAGGTGGGCACATACACAAAGAAATTGGGAGTGGCACTGATGCAGTGCAGAAATGAATCCAGGAGCAAAGCACTGGCATTGCTTTGATACAAACAGCTTTATCTCACACACAGCAACAAAGAACATGACCTATGATTACTGCCTTTCTCAGCAAGCAGAAGGAAACTGCCTGTGCAAGACCAACTAAGACCAAGGCCAAGTCAGTTCTTCAGTGAACTACATCCAACCTTGAGTTACATGGAATCATAGAGCTGAAGAATGGCTGGGATTGGAAGGGACCTTCAAGAACATCTAGATCCAACCACCTCATCATTGACACATGAATGATGTAGCAACTGCTACTTTATCAGGAGGTTATCAGGAGGTGAGCACAAGTATTGTGATTGCTTAAAACAGAAAAGAACTTGAGGGGTTAGTCTGGGCAAAGCTTGAAGGCAGAAAACTGGGAGAAAAACGAAATGATGGTGGTACAGCTTATTACTAATAGCTAGCAAGTAGCAGTGGCTCTTAGTGCTGTAGGGGTTTACCCAACAGCATCAAGTGAGGGTGAGAAGAGAAACGTAGGATGGGAAGCACTGCATCAAAGCTCTTCTGTCCCAGAAGGTACTGGAAATATTTAGCATGGGCGTGCTAATTAGGCACTGCAGTTGCACTTTCAAATCGGGGACCTGATGGTGTTAAATGCACAGTGAAAAAATGAGACTTTGTATGCGAAAGTACGGCTTTGACTCCATACATTTGGTGGTTTACAACAGCACAATGGATTTACACTGGAATGCCAGAACCCACGGTGCCATCACTCTCCCACATTAATCTGCCTTTGCAGGTTTTTCACAGTTGGGTACTTCACAAAAACGCTTAGATTAAGATAGGATGCTGTGTTTGGAATGTCTGCCAGTTTTTATGACAAAGTTCCCTGTAATCTGATCCATGAATTATCAGTAGCAGTACTGTTGTTGCCAACTTCAGCATTATCTGAAAGTCACTGTTTTACAGTAGATGGTGGAAGAACAGGGTCCGGAGCATGAATACAATTGTCTCACAGAACTTTTCTACAAATATGGTGATTAGGTGGCTTTTTAAGATACCTCTTTTCATGCTGCTGATGCTCATGCATTGTAGGGGTAAGGCACGGACTGACTTCCACCAACACCATCTCCCTAAAATACAGGCATATTTACACTGCCTGTGAATCAGCTACATATTTTACTAAATCTGGCACAACTACACCTACAACTTCACTGCCAAGAGGTGTCTTTTTATACAAGGAGGTAGCTAACTGCTGTACATATCCTGGTATACCTTCTCAGACAAGACATGGGGAGTTCATATATCTTAAATTAAGGAGTTTGATCAATCTGTAAAATGCTTTAACTCTGTGTTGCCTGCAAGAACAGGGAAAGTGAACTTAGAGACATTGGTATTATTTTCTCCCACTCAGCTTTGACATCTATATGGCAAAGACAAGCCAGTTATAAACATTCGAACATCTGTACTCAAACTCCATCCATGCTTCAGCCACTACACAGGACCTGGTTGGTCAGCACTGGCAATTATCTGGGATTATATGAAGACAATTCTTCCTCAACACTTTTCACCTCTTGTCTACTTGAGAACGAGGTGAAAACCATCCAGTCTTGAGACTCTGGACAAACAAATCTTCCAGGAGAAAGAACCAGGACTCTCATCCCAACAAACAATGATCCTGCCAGAGGCTCTTAAACCAGAGAGCAGACAAGAGGGATAGGAAACAGGAATACTGGTAAAGTTACCTAAAAATCTGCGTGGAGAAAATGAGAAGAAAAGCTCCACCAAATGGAGCATTTGGACACACGGGCATCACACAGGTATGCAGTGGCTTTAACTCATTTTAGTAAAATATCTTAACGATCCTTTTTTATTGGGAAAGAAGTGCCTAGAAGAATTGCTACAGTTATATTTCTAGAGCCCCTTTTCCTTTCAGAGAATAGTCAGTTCCAGGGAAGAAAGAATACAGAGTGAGTATATACTTGAAGTTTTCTTCCGTCTGGATTCACTGGGATTGCTAAAAGGAAATTAAGAAAAACACACTTTTCATCTGAAATCACACCAGGAATTAACTTTTATGTGTTGCTCTGGCCACCTAGTGCATGGTGTAAGCATCTTCTAAAACAGTCTGTGCAAGATCTATACATAACAGAAATGGTGCAGGCTATTGAGAAGTTAGAACTTTATATAAATCAGTTTATGAGCCAGCAGATAGATCTGAATGCACAGGTGGTGAGTGAGAAATGAATAAGCAGAAGGCCTGGGAACATTGCCTAGTGAATTTTGGGAAGGCACTCTCAAGTACGTCTGAGTTTTCACTTGCATCCTCCATGCATGAGGCTAGAGCCTGTCCTTATGTGAAATCCAGTATCTCAGTGCCAGGATTACGCTCAAGCCCAGACATATCAGGTTTTTTGAGGATGGCCATAAACAGGGACAGAAGCTTAAAGTAACCCTGCAGTGATGCAAACTCACTGTCGTGCTGCTGGCAGGAAGGCAATTGGTCTCATTATCTGCATCTTCAGCAAGTTTATGAGGACACCAAATTTCATAAAGTGGTAGCTGGTGGAGAAGAGCTCTGAAATCGCAGGGACCTTAGCAGTGTGGAAAAATTAGCCAAAAAAAACCTTCTGAAGTTCAGGACAGATAAATGTTAAGTCCTGTACCTTGGAAAGAACAAGATGCACAATGGGCATGTCAGCGAATCACTTGTAAAGATACTCCCTTATCACACACTCTTTTGGAAAACTGAGTTTTGTGCCCCCACAGCAAAAGAAACACTAACAAACTGGAGAATCTAGGAGAGGGGTATTTAGATGGTTAGAGGCTGGTGCAGGGACAGAGACAACCAGGTCTGTTTAACTCAAGAGGCTGAGGGTAAAACACAAGCTGCTGTCCCCAGCTAGGGTTAGAAAGTAGATGGAGCTAGAACCCTCTCAGCAATGCACAGCAAAAGGGCAAGAGGCAATCAAGGTCCAACAAAGGAATTCTAATTGTATTTAACAAACAATATCTTCACCAGAGAGTGGTTAAGCACAGAGACAGGTACCCAGAAAAACCCTTTCCCTGGAGATTCTCAAAATGCAGTAGCAGAAGGCCCTCAGCAACCTGATCGAGCCTTCATGATTACTCTGCTCTGGAGCAGATTGGGATCAAAGACATCCACAAGTCCTTACCAAAGTATATTTTGCTATGACCTATACCCATACTTCCAACAGTATTTCACACTGTCATGGCTATCTAGTGTTAAGAGTTGGTTTCAATGTGAAGTTCCATTTCACGGAAAATGTTGGCATTTGCAATTACTTTTCAGTATATATATAAAATTCACTAAGAATTTTAAAAATTGCTTTGAGATTAAAGAAAGAGTGCTAATTTTTAAAAGATATTTAATATTACATTACATTAATTTTATTCATTAATTACTTTTTGAAGTAAAAGACGGAATATGGAATCAAAAATGGAACAAAATTAGAAATGGAGGTCTACCAAACCCCACAACTTCACCAAGTTCAGATTCACACTGAATTACAATAGTTTGGTCCTTTACAAATTTCTGTGCAGTTTTATCATGCAGTTAAGTTTTCTCCCTCACAGATGTCTCCTTGAGGTGAGGAACACATATGCTCTCCTTCACTGATTACAACAAATGCCACACTCCAACTGCATGGTTCTTTTATGTAAGTTGAGAGTAATATTACTTACCAGCCAAACTTGGGAATATTGCTTTAGGTTCTTTTTGTATTATCTTACTGGAAAAACAACCAAGACAGTAGCTAATAAACTGGAAGGTCTCACAGAATAGTGTTTGATTATTAAGTGATATTGGGAATGTAGCCCCTCTGAAATCAGAGCATACTAACCATAAATCTATTTCTAATTTTGGAAGCATTTCACTCAGATAATGTCTAACCTCTGCAGAATTTGCAAGCATATTTTCTATCTCTCTGTAGTATCTGAGAAGTATATTTACTCAGTGACAAATGTATGAACTAAAAAAAAAAGAAATCACAGTAAACTAGCTGGAATTTCAGGTTTTTTTACTTTTTAAGACAGCAGCTCTTTTGAGGAAGCAGTGCATGGGAAATTTTGCTTGGTTCTATTTTACGAAATAATTGTGTAACTTCAAAGAATTTCTCCATTTTGGTTTGGTAAAAAAAATCACAGATACTATTCTGAAAGGCAGCTGTGTGAAAAATCCTTCAAAAGAAACAAGGATAATTATTTGCAACCTGCTGCCACATGTGTGATAGTGGTATCAAATCTGGGGTGATACACATCTGAACTTGAATTTTTGACTTAAGTAAAATGGGTCTGTCCTGTTCATTATTGTTATTGCCTGGCATATCTCTGCATCAGAGCATTATCCTACTACGTGGCACAATTCAGTATCTGCAGAGGTCTCCAGAGAAAGAGAGAGAACTAGAGTACAGAAGGAAGAAGACTACAATACATGTCACGAATGAGATATACTCAGTAACTTCACACCTGCTCTTGCTTAGCCTGCCTTTCAGCAACTTCTGAAATCATAGCAGAAATCACAAATGTACAAGTTTTCCCTCAATTAAAAAAAAAAAATCCGAAAGGCCCCCCTCAGAAATCTTAAGCTGAGAATCATTACTATTCTTAGTACATTATTACCAACACCAAGTTTAGAAAAGTCTTCTATGAAACACATTTATATAAAAAGCTTATACAAAGCTGTCAATACAGCCTTATTATCAAAGCAGGAAGTATATAACAAGTTAGACTCTGAAGTCATCTCTTACTCCAGAAAAAAAACCAAACCAACAAACAAAACCAAAAACCATTGGAAAGAGCACGTGTATGCATATGTGTGTGTGTTGTGCAGTAGAGCTGGCTTCTAAACAGATGGCAAGAGTAAAAGGTAAATCTGAAACATGAGAACTAATGAAGCCAATATACCTACACATCAATGGCTCGTGAGTGATTGACTTCAGTGTGCAAACAGGTGTAAGAGAAAAAATTAAAGTTTTCTTATAATAAAGGAAGAAGACTCTCTCCCCCTTCTCTTCCTGGGTAATAAATTGAAAGTGCAAGGCTTTTGCACAGCAGGAGCCTTGACCATCTCCCTCTTCTATTTCTTCTAGTTACCTATTCCATCCAATCCTCAAGAACACTGTCTTTCAGCTTCTAAGTCATTGTTAAATTAGACTGAACCTGCTCACATACTCAGATTTATTGTTGGGGGTAGAGGGGGAGGAAAACCTTAAGAGACAGACGAACTCATCTGCAAAAGAACCATCCCCTTATAAAACCCCTTCTTCAGCTGAGGGTAAGAGAGTCTGAGATTGCAAATACTTTAAGTCAAGGATAAAAGGTTCTAGTACTTTATCATCTCTTCTATGGAAATACAAATTCTTCCAGATATCTTGAATCTTTATTGTTAAGGATGCAAAGTAAAGATCTTTGAGGACTTAAGAGCCTTCTGCAGCATGTAAGTAAAGGCATTTACAAGAATCAGCTCAGTCAAGCTTGTATTTCAATCATATACCACGAGGTATGTGGCATAAAAATCCAAAGTCTTACTAATTCCTAGTTACCTGATACAAAGCTTTTCAAATTATTGCCCTTTCTTCTTTTCTATTACCTATTACTGAAAGACTAGTTTTCTGTATCACAGATTAGCTACTGTTTATCAGTATAGCTAAAATTTATTCAGCCAGGCCATACAGAATTTCACGTTCATTATTAGCCAAAACTCCGATAAGTCACTGCAACCTGCATTTCTTTATCTGTACCTCTCTGAAGCTGAAGTTTGATAAACATCAGTTGCAAGACTCCACTACAACTTGTATACATGAAACACTAAGAATATGAGCATGAATATCCAACACATTCATGCTAATAATTGAAATAATCACAACTTGAAAACATAAAATAGAGAAATCCAGGTTTTAATGAAGTACAAATAAAATAAAATAAAATAAAACTATGGATGTTTCAGCTAGCTGAATCCAACTTAAGTCTCACCAGAGGTAAGTTAATACAAAATATAGAGCCAAGAAAGGGTGGGAAGTAATTTGTGCAAAACGAGAGACATTAGGCTCTTTTGATAGTGCATGCAAAAACCCACGATACAGGCCCATTCTAGAAAACAAAATATTTAAGCAAGGACAGTACTGTAAAAATAGTCAACATTTTTATACTCAGTTGAACTAAATGTATTAAAATGTATTTAAATGTATTTAAAAATTATCAAAAGGCTGTACAGGAATAAGTCTTTCCCCATCACTTTTCCAAGATCATCATCAATTCTGGTCTTTAGAAGCAGCAGGACACCAAAAAAGAAAATATATGGAAGCCTTTAAATGGAATTATTTGATGTGGGCAAACAGCTTCTAAGGACTGGAAGTGTTTAAAAGATTATTATTCCTGGCTGTATTAGAAAAGAGTGTCAAACACTGTATTAGAAAACATAGCAAAAAAAGAGGTTACCTACTTTGATACTGTTATTCCTTATTTCTTACCCTTACACTATTTTAGAGTATTCCATTCCTTTTGAGCACCACAAATCAGCTCAACACGGTCTGTTCACATGGTCAGCAAACAACTGACCCGCATTTGGTCTTCTTTACATTTTCTTGCCTTAAAATGAAATCACTGACTGTACAGATTTTCTTGCTAAGCAAAGCATTTGAGAGATCCTTATCTCCACCTTTTGAAGTGGTGAGCTAACTCTCCTACTTATTTTATTTTCCCTTGTGTTTTAACTTCACTTCCATATGCATAGAAGTAAATAATTTATGGATCCTTTTCCCTTTGATACATGATTTATTTGTATCAGTTTCCACCAATTTAGTGTTCTACTACACCACTGCATTTGAGTCTCCAAAATTCCCTGTTCCTCAATTTCCAAACCTCTGAAAACACGTTCCTACTATTAAATTTTCTAAGGTAATTTTCAGTTTCTGCTCCAAGTCTATCTTTCCCTCCATGTTTACATTAGGTACTATGCCATTAGCAGAGCTAATTGCTCAAAACAATTACTTCTATAGCCCTGAGACAGCATTCCTCATTCTTGTTCTCAAGTTTGGTCTTTTCAGAAGTAATGCTAACTTAAGAACTGCTTTAAGGAAGGTCGTAAGAGAGGCTGCTTCTACAACATGCAGTTAGAACTTCTGTCAAGGCTGCATAACTAAGAATGTTATTTTCCCATGACAAGCTGATATTCAACCAGGACTCAACATGGACAGCAGGCTAAAATATTTCTATCCAAATTCAAGACCATATTAGCAGTGAGAAATGTTAATGCACAAATATGTAGATACCTTTAAAAAGAGAAGGAAGAGCTGTGTGACTGTTCAAAAGGAAAATACTGAACATCCAGAAGTAAACTGGAGTGATTAAGTGAAGCAACACTTAGCTGTATCTCAGGCTGTTTGCATGTCCTGTTATTTGAAATGCAGTCATTGCTTTTCCAGTCCTCCCATTCCATTTAATTCTCCTTGAAAGAGTCTGGACCTGCAGTCATCGAATCACAGACTATCCTAAGCTGGAAAGGATGCACAAGGATCACTGAAGTCCAACTGCTGGCCCTGCACAGGACAGCCCCTACAACCACACCATGTGACCAAGGGTGAAAAACATCTTTGACAGCCGCGCAATTACTCTTTTTAAAATCAGTTAGGTACCAGTTCATGTTGCTCCTCAAGTACAGCTCAAAAAACAAACACACTTATATAACTTTTATATATAACGAGCAATGAGCAAAGTTTAACTTGCATTTAGGAAATAAATAAATCCAGCTATTTTTCTGGAGTTAAAAGAACATGACCATCTCAGCACTGGTACCTCAGTTTTATTTCAGCAAGGATGCTGGTTACCTTCACACGTTTCTGAACCCGATTTTGTCCCTTTAATCCACAAAAAAATATCTTCTAGCATAAAATTATATAGCAATGCATAGTTTGGAATAATCTGGTTTGAACTATCAAAGAGCATTTACTCAGAAATATGATTAACTCTGAAAACCTAAATGTGTTAGCTGTGGTATACTGGAAGAGGAAAAAATACAGTTAAGACTGTTTCTATTTCCATATACAACTTTTATTGCAATACCTGTATTCTAAGTGTACAGATACAAGTATAAAATGACCCATGACAGGCTTTAAAGCTGCCCAAGTAGTGAACTGAGAAATTAATTCGATATCACAGCCAAAGTTGACAGGACTTCAACGGGTGATAGGAAGCTTCCCCAGTCTCTCTCCAAGAACAATCAGGATCCACCATAGTTTTGGTCCAAGATGTATGCTTTAAGTTGGCAGCTGAGTCTAGGAACGAGTGTATTTACCCCAGATGTGCAGCATAAATACAGAAGCAATAAAAAGAAGACTCATGACCAAAACTGGAACAGGTCCACTAAAAATAAAGAGAAAATGCATTAACATAAAAAAGAAGTCTGTCTTGCCCAAATGCCAGTCATTATCAGCCAAATGAGCTCATCAGTTCATACAAAATTGTGCAAGAAAACTCCCCTTCCCACAGAAATACCTTAAGGCACATAGAAATGAGACAGCCATATCTATTAAAAACTGCTGCTGCTGCCACTGTTTTTAAAGACAGTTCTATACACCCTAAATGTTACATTAAAAAGCACAATAGAGTGACAAAATCCCCACTTGTTTAAAAAAGCCATTAATGGTTCATTAAATGGATCACTGTTTCCACAGTCTCTGGAAAAGTATCATCTGTGTTTACAACTCAGATAGCCACCTAAGCAAAGATGAAGTCCGATACAAAAACCAACAGAGTCCTCTAGCGGCTACTGAAATTTTGGCAAAAAATTCTCTTTAGCTGTTTTATTTTGGGGGGTTTATTCCATTCGAAAACAATGGCAGCAGTGAGAGACAGGGACTTCCTTCTTGAAAAACACAGACAAAGTGGCAAAGCTACATCATTAAATCTTTACCTAAAATGAATTTTTTTCCCTCTTACTTTTATATATTGTTTAGAAATGGTATAGTAATGTATTTTAAAAACAAGTTAATCTTAGGTTGCATGTTGATAGCTTCAATTAGCTGTTTCATGCTCTTCTGAGATGCAACAATTAAATGAATACACACTCAACACTCCTTCACACCACTCACTTCATACAATCTCATTTCTGATTTTCAACATGCTATTGGGAAATCTGTTATCCAGCCTGTGTTACCTGCCATGGTACTGTTTATAAGCATGTAAATACTACCTGAATACAAAGTAAAAAAAAAAAAAAAAAAAAAAGAAACGGAAAAGGGATTCAGAGAGTTTCCTGTCATATTCTTCTATAAGATCATGATCCACACACTTTAAATGGTCACAACTGTAATCTTACATTGAGTTTAAAACTTAATTATTATCTATCATACTTAGACTTATTTGGGTATGGAGAATCCTGAACACAGACATAAAGTATTTAGCAAATAAACCAACAACAAAATAAACAAAGTCTGCATACATGGTGACTACACAAGCAACCCTTTCAAGGGGTATCTTTCACGACACAACAGAATGTAATTCTCAAACCCCAGCATTCTTTGCATATAAATAAATATATTTATTTTAAATTTTTATTTATTTATATATATGTATACATGTAAGTTTATATCCTATACAATATAAATCATAATTTATAGTCCTTACACTGTATCTGAATTACTATTTAATTCATTTGAGCCTTTAGCAGTAGGAATAGGTAAGCTGCTCTGCCAAAAGCACATGGGAACAAAGCAGCACCACTAATCAGAACAGAACTACATGTTAATATATAGTGGGGACTGATAGACTGAGAGTGATAGTGTTTTTTAAACATGCAGATGACATTGAACCCCTAGAAAATAAACAGCTCTCCAGTATTGACACATGTATCTGATTTCCTCCAGACCTAAAGACCTGTTGAAACCCTGCAGTTCTCCTCCACACACCTGCATCTTCTCAGCCCAGCACAAATAAACGGATTCAGACTCCTCTAAAGATTTGGTACTGTGCATTCTCAGAATGTCTTTTCATAAGGCTGCATATTGTACAACAAGCTCAATTTGATTTTCCATCCACAGGAAAGCTGCCTATAGCTTTTTAAGCAGGAAAGCCCAAGACAAAATACAGGAACTACAGGTACCAAGTGACCCAAAAAGACGAAAAAGTTTGGGTTTAGTTTTCTTTTCAAAGCATGCAGTCTCCAAGCTTTAAAGAGAAAAATATCATATTCCCTCTCAGCCAAATCCCCCACAACTCCCTTTCGCTAATAGTTGTTTTTAAAGGTACACACATCTTGAAGCATCTTGTAATGCAAATAAAGGATCTTTCCTGAGGGGAACCAACTTGCCTATTCAACATATTTATTATTTTGGATGTTGAATACAGATACAAAATACCCAAAGCATCAATCTAACTCCACACAATATAAAATATATAAACTTTTTTATCTAAAGCAAAATTTCCCTCATTGCAGCTAGTATGAATTAACCTGTTTTCAGATGGTTTTATGTATTTTTTCATAGTAATTTTAAGAGCTTGCATTTTAAACAATATGAAAAAACACCAAAAAAGCCCACACACCAGCACTACCAGGCTAAGCTTTCCCATTGCTCTATGGGATCACAACCATTTCTAAAAACAACTTCAGCTGAAGCACTTCACTGAGGCAATCATAAGCCCTTGATATCCCATTCTCACTTTAAAGCCTACCAAATGGGACAGAAATAATAACAACCGGTTGAAATGGAAAAAAAATTTGAAGATAAATACCTAGAAAGCCATAAGCAAGAAAGTTGCTACCAAGCCATGGCTCAGAAAACGTTACATCTAGTGTGGGGTGATTTGTAAAAGCAACTCACTCATATAGATTTGGTTCTTTCATTAAAAGCTTGAACAGTTACCCAAAGCAGCTTCCAAAAAAACCATTCCCAGGGCTCCAAATCCCTAAAATCGGGAACCACTGTGTTGCAACACAAATAAATGGAAAAATCTGTCTACTGATCTGCTCGCACTGAAGATGAAAACAACTAAGTGGCCATTCTGCGCCAAAAGTGAAATCAAAGAATTCACAAAGAAACAATTTAGCAAAATTGTTAAAGCTTGTATCAGAAGTCTATTAAAAAAAAAATCATAATCCTCTTTCATAATCCTTTTTTTTCTGTTTAGTGTAACTAATTTTAAAAATTGAACTTTAGTAGACCAAACAACAGAGAAAACAGTTGCCCTGCCTATCTACATAGATTTGCTCTATAACACTATTGCTGCTCATTGTCTTTCCTTTCCTTTGTCTCCTTTCTGGACTCAGAATGGAGTAAGCAAGGCAGAACAGTACTACTTTGGTGGTTTGCTGGATACATTTTGTTTTTTAAAGTTTCAAGTACATATGAAAATGAAAACACATAAGACAACTTCAAAGGAAGGATTACTCATGGAACTATCACCAGCCCTTCACCAAATGTTCTATTTGTGCAGCTAGAAGCAGCCCCCTTGAACTTCAAAAGAAAGTATTAATGGATTTGAGAAAAAAATAAACAAGCAACAGGGTCAGCCCTGAGCATCTCAAGACTTTTCAACCCAGTAAGAACAAGAGCTCATAAACTGTAATTCTACAATAAGAACAAATTTCCACTCAGGATATAACTTAGCACACACTCATCAGCTCAAATACACCGTCCGCCTTTGTTAGCCAAGTATTAGGCTGTAAAGTTTGTTTGGAAAGTCATCTCAAGGGCTCAAACTGGTCAAAAGAGTAAAAACTTAGGTTCTCTTTATAGTTTAAGGAACATTACTAGGTATTCAACCATAATCTTGGAATATTCACTTTGTGAAAATGGAGATATACAAGGTATTGGCATGCTATTTGCTAGGCAAGTTCAGCTACAGTAATTTGTCTGCAGCTTTTTAATAAAAACACCTGATGCAAGCATATGCTGTATCAGTTACACTGTTTTCAAGGGGTGCAAAGGATCATAACATAGCTATTATAAGACAAAACCCAAATTTTTTACTTAAAAGAGAATTAAAACATGCATACAGATGCTTAAATTAATTGAGACAAGTGATCTCTCTCAACCTCAAAATGATTGCTCACAGCCGTCAAAGACCGCTTTGGATAAACTTTGGCAAATACAAAATACAGCTTGTACCTACCTTTTTAAAAACACTGTAACTTAAAAAACTACCTCTCCGAGGTTGCAGATTAAATATTATGGTCGTTGTCATCCCAACCACCAACTCAGCAAGTTTTCCCATGTACACCAAAACACTGACAGATGATTATTAATTCGAAGAGTGCAAGGCTATGTAAGCAGGGGAGCTCTGAAGCCCTCAAGCCTGCCACCACCCATTAACCCAACTTACACTTTGAGCCCTGGAGAGTCCTCAGTGTAGAACCGCCACATCCCACCAGTCCCTGTGGACGTGGCACGGCCTGCACTCCTTGTCCCACAGCTGGCATTTTTCCTTTAAGGGATGACAGAAGGAAACAAAAGACCAAACAACACATTAGTACTCCACCAGCTTCTAGGACCAAGCAGTTCAGGAGACTCTGCAGAAACAATACACTTCAGAGAACCAATTAGGTTGGGAAAGACCTCTAAGATCATTGAGTCCAACCTATGACCCTGCACTACCATGTCAACTAGACCACGGCACTGAGTGCCATTTCCAATCTTTCCTTAAGCACCTACAGGGACAGTGACTCCACCACCTCCCTGGGCAGCCCGTTCCAATGCCTAATTGCCAGTTCCTCCTGATGTCCAAGCTAAACATTCCCTGGCGCAGCCTAAGATTTGTGCTCTTCTATCCTGTCACTTGCTGCCTGGGAGAAGGTACAGACCTGGCTACACTCTCCTTTCAGGTGGCTGTAGAGAAGATAAGGTCATCTTGGAGCCTCTTTTTCTCCAGGCTAAACACCCCCAGCTCCCTCAGCCACTCCTCACAGCACTTGTGCTGCACACCCTTCCCCAGCAGCGTGGCCCTTCTCTGGGCTGGCATCAGCAGTGCTGCCACGTCAGCAGAGGGCACCAGCCCGGGGCAAGCAGAGCGCACGGCGGGGGCAAGAGCTGCTCCCGCTGGGGAGGCGCGGCCAGCACCCACCTCTGCCGGACGGTGGATCCCGCGGCGCGGGGAGCCACAGCCTTGCTGGGGGAGCGGCCGGAGGAGCCGACGCTGGTGGCGCTGGGGTTGGGCCCGGGCTGCAGAGAGAGGAGAGAAGCGGGAGGGGATGAGAGGCGGCGGGCACTGCCGGCGGGGAAGGGGCGCCTCAGCCGCCCCCCGCCCCGGGCAGCCCTTCACTCACCATGTCGGCGACGCTGGCTCAGGCTCGGTGCGCTCTCACACACGCTCCGCTGCAGCCGCTCCGGCCACGTCCGTGCCCGCGTCAGGCTCCGCCCCCGCGCCACGCATCCCGGGCCGCGGGGCTTCCCCGGATAATGCCTGAGCAGCACCGGCCCCTTATCCCTTCGCCCCTCGCCCGGCGGCCGCCTTCCGAGACCGCTGCCCGCCGTGACAACTCGGTCGCGGCCGCTCCTTGCGCAGCGGCCGGGCCGGCTCGGGACCGCGGGGAGCGGCGCGTCGGGCGGCAGCGGGGCCGCCCGGCGGGCGGGGCGGGCGGGAAGGCCCGGGAGGAAGGCAAGGAAGGCTGACGTGTCCCACCGGGGCTGCGCATGCGACCTCGCGGCAGCGACCATGGAGGAGGCGGAGGAGGCGGGAGCAGCGGGTCCGTCCGTGCTATTCCTGCACCCGGACCTGGGCCTGGGCGGCGCGGAGCGGCTGGTGGTGGACGCGGCGCTGGCGCTGCGGGCGCGGGGCTGCCGGGTGCAGATCTGGACGGCGCACTACGACCCCGGGCGCTGCTTCGCGGAGACGCGCGGGCTGGCGGTGCGGCGGGCGGGCGGCTGGCTCCCGCGCAGCCTGTGCGGCCGCGGGCACGCCCTGTGCGCCGCCCTGCGCATGGCCTTCGTGGCGCTCTACGTGCTGCTGCTCAGCGGGGAGAGCTTCGACGCCTTCGTGTGCGACCAGGTGCGGGCACGGACAGGGCCGTGGGCATGGGGACGGGAGCGCCGCTGCCGGGATGCTGGTGGGCTGCACTTCACAGAATTGTTGGAGTTGGACGGGACCTCTGGTGATCATCTACTCCAAGCCCCGTGCCAAGGCAGGGTCACCTAGAGCAGGTGATGCAGAAACGCGCCCAGGTGTGTTTGGAATGTCTCCAGGGACTCCACGACTTCCCTGACAGCCTGTTCCAGTGCTCTGCCACCCTCAATGTAAAGAAGTTCTTCTTCATGGGGATGTTCAAGTTCTCTCGTGTTTTAGTTTATGGCCACTGCTCCTCGTCCTGGCACTGGACACCATTAAAAATAATCTAGCGCCATCCTCTTGACACCTTTAAGATATTTATATGAATTAATAAGATCCCCTCCTAGTCTTCTCTTCTGTAGACTAAACTGGCCCAGTTTCTGCAATCTCTCATAAAAGAGATTCTCCAGAGTCTTGGAGTATCAAATCCCCACAAAATCTGATTCATTATGTGGTGTGCAACAAGCTAATAATGACACACAGTATCGATTGTTCATTTCAGAGCAAGTCTGTCTGCTCCCCGGTGTTCCACAAATGAAGGACACCCCATCAGGCTTTCTGTGTCATCTTTTATACACAGAAATTCAGAGTTAGTAACTTCTCAAGTGTAGCCCTTCATAATGTTATGATTAGTTAATAATTTCAGGAGAAGGGAAGTGAAGCTGGGGGAGGATCTGGATCACAAGTCTTATGAGGAGTGGCTGAGGGAGCTGGGATGTTTAGCTGGGAGAAAAGGAGGCTCAGGAGGACCATATCGCCCTCTACAACTGCCTGAAAGATGTTCTAGCAGGTGGAGATTGGTATCCCTGACAGCCAGTGACAGCATGAGAAAACATAGTCTTAAGCTGCACCAGGGGAGACTTAGCTGGGCCATTAGGAAGAATTTCTTCAGAGAAGGTGATGATATATTGTAATGGACTGCCCAAGGAGGTGATGGAGTCGCTGTCCGTGGATATATTTAAGGAAAGACTGGATGTGGCCCTTTATGCCATGGTTTAGTTGGCAGGATGGTGTGGGGTCATCGTTTGGACTCAGTGATCTCGTTTCCAACCTGATTGATTCTGTGATCCCATACAAGTTACATAACCCCAGTTAAATTCTGCGCTTGCTTAGGAAAATGGTCTTCACATGAGCAGGGGTCTTTCTGGCCTGTAGGTGTGTTTTTTAGTGTTATAATGGACATAGTTTAACTATTGGATAGATAGGCATTGAGTGTTTTGCCAAGCTAGCAATGTATACATAGACATAAATCAGCATCTTGATTTACTACATCCTTAAGGCTTGTTCCAGGATGTTGTTGGCTAAGAGATTCTAGCTGCTGTCAGTTCCACTGCTT
This sequence comes from Acridotheres tristis, assembly GCA_037013685.1. Taxonomy (NCBI): domain Eukaryota; kingdom Metazoa; phylum Chordata; class Aves; order Passeriformes; family Sturnidae; genus Acridotheres; species Acridotheres tristis. Next base: position 90,393,154 of record CM072886.1, read on the forward strand.
AGGTCTTCTTTCCTGATGATTAGGCTTGAAAGTATACTAAGATCTTACATCAAAGCACACCCTGAGTTTAGATAATCTTGACATATTCCACATTTTGCAATTTCCCTCTTACATTCTGAGGCAGCCAAAGGGAGAGGATGCTGCTGTCACTTGGACTCTGCTCCCAGCACCCCTGGTAGTGGCAGAAGGAGATGCTTGGAGAAATCGTCGGACTTGAAGGGACGTTGGTGGGGAGCAGGGAGAAATTATAGGGCAACGAGAGGTCCTGGATTAGGGAGTACAACTTGATGTGCTTGTGTGGGGGAGAGGGAGAAGGCACTTGGCTTGCAAAGCAGTGGGTCTCAGAGCATGACTTTGAAATCACATGTAGACACTGGTGGCACTGACACAAATAATTAACCTCTCTCTTGTACCATCTCTGTGGTTGCACTAGGTGTCTGCCTGCATTCCTGTACTTAGACTGGCCAGAACCCGAAAGAAGGTTTTGTTTTACTGTCACTTTCCCGATCAACTTCTGACCAAGAGAGAATCTTTGCTGAAGCGCCTCTACAGATTGCCACTCGACTGGCTGGAAGAGTACACGACTGGCATGGCAGACTGCATCGTTGTGAACAGCAAGTTCACTGCCAGCGTGTTCAAAGACACATTTAAGTCCCTATCTCACATAAACCCAGATGTCCTCTACCCATCACTCAACATCAGTAGCTTTGAAGAAATTGTTCCTGCAGACATAGCTGATCTGATACCGAAAAAGAAGAAGTTCTTGTTTCTTTCCATTAATAGGTTTGAGAGAAAAAAGAATCTAGCATTGGCTCTTGAAGCTTTGCACGAACTTCAAGGGAGACTGGATTCTCATGAGTGGGATGAGGTTCACCTGGTTATGGCAGGTGGTTATGATAAGCGAGTTCTGGAAAACGTGGAGCATTATGAAGAGCTGAGGAAACTCGCAGCCAAACTTGGTGTTAATGACCATGTGACTTTTCTGAGATCATTCTCGGATGAACAGAAAATTTCTCTTTTTAGTAACTCTCTATGTGTGCTTTATACACCAAGCAATGAACATTTTGGCATTGTCCCTTTGGAGGCAATGTATATGAGATGTCCAGTTATAGCAGTTAATTCAGGTGGTCCTTTAGAATCAATCTCACATAATGTTACAGGATTTTTGTGTGATCCTCTGCCAACCCAATTCGCTGATGCTATGGAAAAAATTGTGAGAGATCCTCTCTTAAAGGACACAATGGGAGCAGCTGGGAGAGTAAGAGTTATGGAAAAATTTTCTTCAGAAGCTTTCTCAGAACAACTGTACCAATACATACGCAGATTAACAGAATAAAATTATATTCCTGTGTTATATTTTACAACATCGTGTCTCTCATTTGTGTAGGGGCCTAGTATTCATTGTGACTAATGAAGAATTAGAGATATCTGAATGTCCTTGTTTTGCTTCTTGTGCTGCCTTATGTCACTTAACACATAGAAGGAGCAAAACGTGTCCCACTGTGTCATTAAAAGGTTAAAATTTTCATGTGGTAGACTGATCTGCCATTGCAGGAGTTCTTTTGTGTACTGTGCCTTCGAAAAATGCGAAGTTAAATGGCAGTAACTTACTAGGACAATTACTGCGTGTTTTATTTCATACTGTATGGAATGGCTGATTCAATTTACAAGATTTGGATTTGTCCATATAAGACAAGCACAACCTTATTTTTATGTATTTTAAATGGTCATCAGTAATTTGAAAGTAAATGGGCTGTCTCAGCTGAAGTATGGGAGGAATTGCTGCACAGTCCAACCAACTGCATGTGTCAAAAACCCAGCAGTGTTAGGAATATGAATGATATGATTTTTAAATGATAGACCTTTTACTGTGCTTGTCCAGTTGCATTATGTAGTCACACTGGGTGTCAGAAAAGCATACAGGTATGTGAGCAGGTGGAAGTGGGACTAGAATAACACTGAGGATATCAGACTACCTCAGGCAAAAAGGATAGTGCTGAAATCTCTGTTACCTGCAATGCTAGAAGATGTAATTTTACTTTGGGAATTTGTGGTTTGTAGACACTTAAACAGTTTTCCCTATATTTAACATTTCATTTTAAAGGGCATCACACTTTTAAAGAAGGTCTTAATCTGGATAAGGCAATAAAGACATTTTATTTTGCCTAATTTAGTGGTAGCTTTATGTTTTCCTAATGCAGTGAGTGCACATGTGACAGTACTGTGATTTTTTTCCCAAGCTGGTCTGGGGAAAGAAATCTATTTTTGTTCAGCTACCTTTCTTCTAGTGCATCTTTATTAGTTGATAATTCTGTTTGGTTATAACACACATAACCCATGCAATTGAATTTTAAGTGTGCAAATAGATCCAATGAAATCCAGTGTTACCTATAAAATACAATTTGTAGTGTGGTATGAAATATAATTTGTAGTCTAAATTCTGCAATTTCTATTTAAGATCGTTTCAGGTATTTCCACATTAGTACTTCACAGCAGAGAGATCATTCTTTTTGCTGCTTAGGACCAAAACCCAGGTCTCAGTATACTTAAAAGGCTTTTATTTGAAGTAAAACAAAAATCCACAAACAAAGTTTGTCCTTGGCTTTAATCAAGAAGTTGGAATGCTCTTAATTTTTATTCGTTACAGAGTGAGAGCAGATGGTCTCACAGGCCCCATTTCCTACATTTCTGTTCAATCAGAAAAACTGGCAAGCCTGAATCTATACTCTCTGTAGTTTGTTCCTCCATTTCTGCTCCTTTCCCACCCTTCAACCTTTTCCTAAATCTTTGTGCAACTTTTTCATCATGGGTGTGGCAATGGATGACTGAAGGACCAGAAGAGATGGTGAAAACTATCTGTGGTCAGATAAACACCCTCAAGACATTATTTGGCCTCGGTTTTAAGTTCCATTTAGAAGGTACAAGGTGGCTGGGGCCAATTCCTGTGCTTGCTTAATCTGTGTTACATTCTCCTCTCTCCAGTTGCCCTGGAGTTAACCTGGAGCCTTAAGAGACACACCGGTGCATGCTTGCCAACATAGCTGCAGGGGTAGCTCCATTTCTGCTCCATCCTTGGCCTCCAGCCCTTTCCTGAGCTGTGCTGCTGGCAGGCCTGTGCCTAGTCCTGTATACTGCAGCTTCTGTTCACTGAATTTCATGCATTCCACTTGGACGTGACCTGGCATCTCACATTTACCTGGTGATCACTGTGACTGTCAACAGCTGCTACTGTCACCAGGCTGCCCTGCTTGTGCCCTGGTTGGTGAGGTCACTGTCCTGTGATGTGATCTCCCCTGCCTTTCCACTGTCATCCCTTGCAGAGTAGCCCCAGTCCTGCTGCTTCATGGCAGGCAGGTTGGACCACCTCAAGCCTGAGGCTGACAGCATGGAGCCTGGCCTTCAGTCTCCCTGTCAGCTGCAGATTAGGCTCAGATTCCTGCAGGAAGCTGTGGCCAATGTGTAAAAATGTGGTAGAGCACTGCAGACTGTTTCAAGATGTCTTGCTTTCCATCTTGAGAAACCTGATCTAGCAAGAGATATCCCTGCCCACTGAAGGAAGGTTGGATGACATGGTCTTTAATGGTCCCTTCCAACGCAAACCTTTCTGTGGTTTTATGGTCTTCCAGAACCATTCAGTGGGGGCCGCACAATTACATTAGGATTTATTTGTTAGATATGGCTAATCTTTACAGCCTATCCAGGTACCATATATCCCAAGGGACATTAGATGATTAGCAGTAGTAATATCCCAGAACAATGTGGATTGTGACTCTGTGGAAGATGATGGCCATGTGGTCCAAAACCAGATGACTTAGATCATTTAATCAGTTTTCAGAGGAACCACACAACTGCAGTGGCCAAGCACAGGCATGCTGGAGCTCCATCAGGGGAAATAATTGGCCAATAAATACACAAATTAGTTGACTCTGGAAACTGGGTGTGGAAAGCAAGCCCCTTTAAAGTGTATATCTGTCTGTGACCCTCAAAATGAGATGGTTAGGGCTGGCCTACCCCAGGGCTTGGGCCAGTCTGTCAGTTGTATTCTGGTGGTAGCCCAGCACCACTGTTGTTTCTTCTTTTGCCTCAAGAGTGTGCTACCACTCCTCAGAGGCAGCTTGGATTGCCAGGTCCTGTTTGTCTCAGATGTAAAATTCCTATTTGTGGGAGTGATACGTCTAAAGAAAAAGACATGGGAGCATGACTCCTGCTTTAGGCTTTATTTGGGACAGTATAGCCCCTAAAACCCAGAGACATCTGCTTCTGTAACAAAATGCCAGCCAAGACTTCAGCAGGACAGTAAGGCAGGATGTGGTGAATGACTATATTCCTCAGGAGCTCCATGTGCTTCTCATGCCCATGGGAAGTGAGATCCCTTCCAAGCAGGTACCACTAGAAGAGCCATGACAGTGGAAAAGCCTGTTTTGAATCATCAAAGAAGCTGGCAAACTCTAAGAAACTCTGCACTTCCTGCATGCTAGAAGGGAATGAGCAGAAAAGTGCTTTCTGAACCAGATACAGACGCTGTAAGGATCTTGTGGTCTCTCCTGTGTTCTGACCACCTTCCATGGTTCTGCACATAATGTGCTGCACACATTGATAACTGCATATTGGTATTCTCAGTATCTTCATGTTCTCCAGCACTCAACAGATAGGTTGGAGCCACCTTAAAATGGCAGGCTCTTGTAAAGGGTCAGAAAGGCCCATACTTTTTTTTGACAAAAAATGTGGAATCATGGCAGTGGAGGTAGAGTGTCAGATCAAGAAATTAAATCTGTGATTGTTCTTAAATGTTTTCAGATAATGCTGCAACTTGTGTTTTTATGTTCTTATGAACCCTGAGGTTGGCTCAGTTGATTAAAGCAGGGAGCTAATAGTGTCGAGGTGATGGGTTTGATCCCTGCATAGGCCATTCACTTAAAAGTCAGACTCAATGATCCTTGTGGATCCCTTCCAACTCAGACTATTCTGTGATACTGTGAGGGTATTTTTATGTTCTCCTGAGCATTTCTTCCTCTAGTCTCATGCTACCATGGAATCATAGAATGGTTAGGGTTTGACGAGATATTAAAGATCGTCTTCGAACCCCTCTGCCATGGACAGAGTCACCCACCACCAAAACAAAGTTGGTTGCTCAAAGCTCCATCTCACCTGGTCTTTCCCTGCTGTTTTAAAGGCCCACACATGAAAACAAAGTTTTAGGTTTACAGAAGAAAGAGACTTCACATTTCAGAAGTGCAGCCACTCAGGCAATTCCTTATTTTATCACAGTGTAGCTTTGTATCCTTTCTACTTCCTCTCCTCCTTTTATGGAAATCCAACAGGAATCTTGATTACAGACATAGCATGCGGGATGTTTTTGTCAGTGACAAGCTTCCTGTCAATTAAGTGGAAGCAGCTCCATCATGAGAGGACAGTAAGTACCCCAATATTTTACAAGTCAGCATGTTCTAGACTATATCAAGTACATTTTATTGTGCTGTCTCTAGACCAACACAATACAAGAAAACTACTCAGTGTTGAGTTTCCAAAAAGATGGAGTCTTTTTGTACCTGGTTTGAACCTGTTCCAGAAATTCATACTTCTTACTCACTTCTCCTTTATTTAAATAAAAAAATATTTATGAGAGTTTTATTTGAATCAAATTGCATATGCCTTGTGCAATCTGCTGTCATAAGAAATATTAAATATTGGACTAGTATTATCAAATAAGTTATTATTAGTCTACAAGGGAATGGAAGTTTTAAATTGATATCCCACCAGTGTGGTGTGAAGGATAATGCAACAAAAAGAAAATGGAGGATCTCTTCTCTTCTCTTCTCTTCTCTTCTCTTCTCTTCTCTTCTCTTCTCTTCTCTTCTCTTCTCTTCTCTTCTCTTCTCTTCTCTTTTCTCCCCACATTTGCATACCCTGCTACCTTCTCTTACATCCTAAATAAATAAAAATAAGGCAAATAAAGAAAAGCATAATTGGAAAAATAAGAGCAAAGTATGTGCAGGGTATTAGGTGGGTTGGAAAGTGCAAAGACAGTTTTCCTTCTTCATTTTACCTTTAATTTAGTCAATAAGATAGGCTTGAAACAATTTAACATGTATATATTTATACACTTTTTTCAGATTCTAAAAAGAAATCTGAAAATTTCATTATTAAGCCAACCTGACACTACTGCTTTTTTTCCTTTCCCTTCCCCCTTCATTGCTGTTTTTTACAATTTTACACAATATAAAAAATTTATAGATTTTAACATTTGCATGGAGTCTATAAAAACCTCATGCTACATTATCATATTGGTAAACTTTATTATTTTTTATTATGGCTTTATTCTCTCTCATGGATGAAATGGCCGATGTTTTATTTTGAATTGTAATTTATTATACAGTTAGTATCACAGGGGTATTTTTAATGAAACAATAACTGTAGAATGCTGAAAAAATATAGTATTAAGGAAGGGGTATATTCAATAGCATGAATTTTAACACAAACAGTAGAGAAGGAAAGGCATTTTAATTATAGTTATCCTTATCTGCTTTTATGGTGAAAGTAGAATGTGTGACCCAAAAATAAATAAATTAGGGGTTAGTCTCTATTGATTTATGAGTGTGCAGTTCTTTAGTGCCCATTATTCTGTGCCCAAGATTAACTGAGTTGGTTCCAGATTTTTGTACTGTTGGTCATATGAGACGACCAACAAGTTTCACCTCATGAACTCTGAGACAGATCTATTAACATTACAATATATTTTTGACTCCAATTTCTGTGCACTGAAAGAGAGAAAAAGTATAATGACTGACAAAATGAAAATAGAAATCATTTGGAGTGGTTTTACATGGAGAAAGAGAGCAAAAGTTGCTAAGTTTAAAAATCTGTATGTAAGATAATCAGTCTTGGGGAAATTGGTCTTCAAATAACCTACTCTACAGGCACACACACATATTTTGACTTAATGAGCATTTCCCCTCACAATTATGCACAGAACTCCTGCACTGTATAGCAAGCTTTGTGAAAGACAGAAATCTTGTCTGATTTACTCTTTTAAATCTTCAGCCTGGCCTAGGATTAGCCCTGCAAACAAACCTACAGCTGAACAAGGTGCTGCGTGTAGTACAAACCTCATAATGACTGACTGTAGGAAGAGATCCTGACCATCACCTCCTCTAGGAACACAGGACAAGAGGACAGAGAACTGTGGAAGCATGAAACCTCGCTGGAATCTGTCTCCCATTGGCACCCCTCTTTTAGCACCTGGCAAGAGACAGAGCATTTGCCTCCTTCATTTACCCCTTTTTAACCCCTATTTTCGTAAGAAACTGAAAATCAGGAAGCCTAACATGACAAAGGACATCTTGGTGGGACCTAGTGACAGAGTCTGGCAGGGCATTTGATGCCCCACCAAGGTGAGAGAGGTCCAAGCAGAGTTCCTACAAGAGCAGTGCAGAGTATAGAGCCACAGAATTAAGTGGGGGCTCAGCAGTGGTCAGGGAGAATGAAACCATGTTGGTGCTGACATAGGAAACATCATTCAAATAGGTCATGGAGAAATCCAGAGGAACCCCCATTCCCAAATATCTCAGTTTCTCTCCCATCAAACCTTTCTCTTGCCTCTCACCCTTGTCTGGATTCAGTCAGCATAGAGTGCTCAGAGAGCAGGAAGGACCATTTGGTCACTAAGGAACAGGGAGCCAGGAGCTATGTGCCATGAAGTGGGCATCCCACAGTGTCCAGGCAAGGTGAGCAGGGCAGACCTGGAGATGTGTGAATTACAGAGCATAGCTGTTGCCCAGCTCTGAACTTAGCAGAAACGAAACCAGAAAGTAACCTTTGCTCCAGGTGAATGACTCTATCAGCTGGGGGAATGCACTGGCTGTGTAGCTGTTGGTTTTATTGGTTTAGTAAAAGCAATACATATACACTAGCACAACTCAGTGTGGATTATAACATGCATACCACAAAAGTGATGGTGCAAATACAGTAATTGCTTAGTCTATCAATAATTTTGATTAGGAGTTGGAAACTATATTAGCACACAAATAATACTAGACATAAGCATTTGCTTTCAGACAGATCCTGCTGGAAACAGAACATAAATTTAATCTGATTTTTGATCCATACGTGGACCTCTTCTGTTCTTTGGCAGAATCCCAAACCACGGAAAAATTAATCAACAGACCACCCAAAGAGCATACAGAGTGCTTGAAGAACATGAACATAGACAACACTTCCTGAAACAGTTCCTGTCCAAGGAAAAATGTATGCATTGACATATAAAGCAATATTCTAGGAGAATTCTGCTGAGAGGGGATATTCCATTCTTCCAGAACTAGTGTCTGATTTAACAATAATTAAAGGAGAGGATGCTTTGTCACCTATTCCAGCAGCATCTAATTTTCTGCATAGAAGCATTCTTCTAACACTTTAGTGGGAATTCAAGACAAGAAATTGTCACTTTTAACTTAAGATACCAATTGGTGATTTACTGTGAATAAAATCTTCATCTATGAATTTTTAATCACTAAGGCTATGTGTAAATTCATGATAGGTGAGAGGATAACATTCCCCATCTTGCATTCCTGTTATATTTAATAAATAATCTGGGATGATCAAGTCTCAAAGTACTTTGTGTATACATGAACCCGTTGTGGAGACCTGACCTTTTGAGTGAGAAAGGTCCAGTCCAGGCTGTCCTCCATGGGGATAAAAATGCTCACAGTAAGGTTGCCTTCTGCCTATATATTCATAAAGGGAAGTCAGTTCCTAGAACCTGGGGGTTATGGGGTTGTTAGTGAGATATTTCTAGAGCCTGAAGTAAATATAAATTAGAATTAAATTTGCAATATTCTCTGCAGTAAGTAAAGGCACTTTCCGGTTATCTAAAGTAGTAGTCTGACTCTACAGGTCTAACAAACTTCTGTGTTTGACAAGGGAAAGAGATTTTGATTACACAATTGTTTAAAATAAGGAAAAATACACTCTGATTCATACAGGTGAAGAGGTTCTCCACAGCATAATACGAAAAAAAATGAACAGCTGTGTCATCTAAAATAACGATGAGGAATAATAGAGGTGGAATTTTTAAAAATTAATAGGCAACAGTCCAGAAGTATTAGAAAACATGTATCAATATGATAGGAATGAGTAAGAATAAACATTCCTTTCTTTAGAGTGCAAAGAACCTGGTACCTATGCTTTTAGAAGTTTCCTTAATTTTTATTTGGTTCCAAGAATGAATATTTTCCCCAAAAGTAACTTCAAGTAAAAGTCTCTGGTTGAGCAAAGGACACAGTTTCATCTGCTCCTTGCAGTTTCCATTATATGATTCATTGTTCTGCCTAATAACAGGTTGAGAGAAACTGAATCCTGAGACCACTGTACACAGAAGAGCACCAAATTTCAAAGGAAGATCCATTTTGAAGCAGCATATCCACTAGAGCACAAAGCAGTCACAAAAATATTAAAATAACTAATCAAAAGGATTAGAAGGATATGCAAAGGCCTGAAGTAAAACTCTCTGCCAGGATCTTCTTCAAATCAAGACCCAAGAGAAACCAGGATTTTCACAGGCAATCCTAACAGAGGCAGGATTTTCAACAAGAAATATGCTTTTGTCCAGATAAGGAAACAGTCTCCTGACAGGCATTTTTCTCAATCAGACATAAAATTGGTCCAAACCATATATTTCTTAAAGATCTAACTTGGAGGAATAACACTGAGATGCGCAAGAAATTATGTATCATTTTCTTCACAGTAATGTGAATCAGAATCTATATACATGTGTGTACACATAATTTATTTTAATGAACTGTAGGAAGGCACAGCCTCTTCAACCTAAATTCCAAGTAGATAAATATATTCTGATTTAAGAAAATATGTAATAGAAGATCTTCTTATGAACTCGGCTGACGCAATAATACCCTTCATATCTTCATCTAGAGCCTGATATATCACCAGTTTGGGGTTGCCAGCCATTAAATCTTTTTTATGTGCAAACAATTTTGTTATTGCTTTGGATTTGCAGAAGAGTTGTTCAGAAGAGAGGAAAAAGTACTCTAAACCCAAACTGTTACTGTGCTGAAAGCAGCCACATCTCAAGTCCAGAAAAGTTGGCAGACACAGATCAAGTCCGGAAATATTTGCATTGATACCTTGTGTTTGCTGTCTCTTGACTCACTATCCCCTTGTGCAATCCTCTTTGCTTTTATCAGGTTTCGTTTCCTCAATCTCTTCACCTCTGTACTTCACCTCTGTACTGTTAATTGTGAAGAGACACCTTCCTATTACGAAATACTAGGAACCTGTTCTCATCTCTGTTTCATCCTAGGATGGCCTTCGTGGTCAGCAAGTGCAAGAAGAAAGGAGCAGAAGTTGCTGCCTGTTGTGATTAATGCTTCGTGTAATTGTACGTGGCATTGAGATGCTATTTTCTTATGAGCGTGTGAAAGCCCTACAGAAGAGTGAAAGATTAAATCTGCAATGAGACCTCTTCCAATGACCATGGCATGAATTTGGAAAAAAAGATCCCTGGTGCTCACATACCAGTACCCAGCCACTGCAATATTACAGCTGCTTGGATGGAAACTTCTCTGGATAATAAGCAGATGATAAACAGGCAGGAAGATCAACTCCTTTTACAGCTTAATTCAAATCTCCTCTCTCTCTTGCCTGCAGGATTCATCTAGTTTTCACCTTTCTCCTTGAAGAACCCTTTTATATCAGATTCTCTCACTCAGGCAAAGATCAAGGTCATTTACAACGGCAATAGAAAGTTGATTAAAACAAATAACAAAGGCTGTACTTTCAGCGAGTTAAAAAAAAAAACCTTAACAGCCTTAAATGGACAAACTAAGGGAAGATCTAAGTCTGATAGATTCCAGCAATAGTTGTCATGTTTTTCCTTTCCATAGGAATGTACATCTTTGCTCCACCATAGTGATTCTGGACTCAAAATTCACCTTAGAACTTGTGCTGTTAAACATTGATGCATAAAAGGCCAAGCAATTGATTCCCAATGTTCTTGTAAAATGACAGTCTACACCACGCTCGCTCCAGGCCTTTACAAGGTGAACAAAGTAACTAAGTTCACATTTGAAACTCTCAGCTCTCCGAAATACTCAAATTGGCCATTTTACTGTGCTTGGTGCTGGGCTTGGTGGACTGGGATAAGAAGGATAAAACCAGTTTTTCAACTTTGAAGTGTTGTTTGTATTCCTTCCATAACAGACTCCCTTTGCTAATTGCAAAGAGTATTTCAACCCCTACAGAGGAAAAGAGCAGGAGAAATGGATGGGGGTGGGCCTACAGCCAGAAAGTTATCCATAGAATCTCAGACGACATCTCATTTAAGCTGATAAAACTCACTTTCACATGAGTTGTGACATAACCATGGCAGGAACTGACAAGTGTCAAAATCTTGTGGAACAAATAAGATTTCAAGTCCTATTCCTCTGTACCAAAGTGGAGCCAGCAAATGCTATACATTTATTCTGCTTTTTCTGATGGCACTAACTACTCTCAGCAGCTTCATTGGCATTTTGTAAGCATGTCCAATTCTCTCGTTTACTTAGAATAGCTGCTGATATTTAACCTGAACTTTCATGGCTTTTCCATAAAGACACCTTCCTAAATATCACTCTGCTGTGGGCAATAAAGAGTTACTCAATGCCCTGTCATCAGGACTGGGGGGTTCTGTGCAGATTCTGGAGCCCAAGAAGCAACCTCAATGTTCCAGTGGGATACCAGTGTCTTAATAGAACAAACCAACAAGCATGGACTTGGCACAAAGGAAAGATAATGGTAAGAAAGAGGCAGGTGTACGTATAACAAGATCACAGTGTCAAAGCGCAAACAGGGGGAAATTTCCACCTTTTCCCCCCCTCACAGTCACATACTGTACTGGTGGATACTGTGGCCTCTTTCAATTAATCAGGTCCAGCAGCCTGGGTTTTTTTCCAGAATAATGTCTGCCTGAACGATAGAGATGAACCACACTGCAGGGTGCCATCCTGTAGCCCCTCTCATCATCACACAGTGCAGACAAGCAGGGGCAGTGAGTGCACCAGGTGGGTCTATACTGCATAAGGAGAAAAGATGAGAGAGAATTGCTCTTGAAATCCTGGCACGCTTTCAGCTACTTTACAGTACAGACAGGGCCTGGGACCATAAAAACCCTGAGATGTGGGCAGCACAGGCTCACACCTGTCTCCTCACTCATCCAGGTAACAAAAACATAGACAATCCATCTAGGACAGAATGATCTATCTAGGACTGTTCAACTTACCTGCAGTAAATAGTTTATCCAGTATCTTATCTGCAGCCACCACAAGCAACAGAAATCTCTTCATTATTTATTGTTAGTACCTCATGATTTGACATTTAATTTAAGTCTTTCACTGTGTCTTGCCCAGAAGCTTTAGCATTATAAATAGGGAAGCACTTTCTTTCCCATTTAAGAACTAGCCACAAGGATTTAGATCTGTTTGATGAACCTTTCCATAAGGCTTGCAGCCTGTTGTCATAAATGGGTGATGTTCAGAAGATTTTAGGCTTCTCTGTTATGAGGAAAGTTACCTAATTGCTGGAGGCACTATTGCTTCAAGGCATTTATCCATGGACAGACATATTTCCCTAAATACTGTAGAGATTAGGAAGTTTTTTCTTTTGTTTACAGTTGCAAGCTGCTTTACAAACAGCTGGTGTTTTTTGACAAATTTTATTTTCTTTCTGTTACAAAAGCTTCCATGGCACTTGGGATACCAGGGAGCAGTCAGGTTGGCCACAGACAACATGCCCTTATCAAATCCACGTTGAGTAGTGCTGATTGCTCTCCTCTACTTCATATGCTTAGGTGTGGCTGCCAAGACAATGTGCTCCATGATCTTTCCAGAGAGGGCTCTCACTGTGTGCATCTCTTACTGTAGTTCATCCTTACTCATGCTGCTTTTCCCTTTACAATATCTCAGATGCTGTATTACATTTATTTGTAGTCCCCACTCTCAAACCAGAAGATTAATGCCAAATCCAAACATCCTCCGGATGCAAAAACTTTCCAATAAATGGAAAATAAGAGGTTTCTCTTAATTGAAACAGGCTGTTAAGGCCTAGAAGAATCTAAAAGAAGCAGCCACTCATTGTTCTTCCAAGGAAGCCTCTCAGTTATTTTAAGCATAGTCTGAGACCTGTCCATGCATCTTGCAGCTGGGACTGAGAAGTAAATCAGCCCATCTGGTCTTCGGAGCCCTTGCCTATGTAATAGATTGATCACTTTGTCAATAATTGCTTTTCAAACCACCATAAAAGCATTTCCAGCACTTATGCTTACATAGGTATTCACTTGTATTAGTGTTTGAAACCTCTTTGTGTGTATTAAATGCATGTACTATGCTTATTAACATAATGCCTGAGTAGCATACTACATATGGCCTCAGAAATCTCCTGGAAACAGGAAAATAATATTCCCTTCAATTTACAGGCAAGGAAAAGTCCATATATTTTAAGCTCTCAGTGCTCAACTTCTGTCTTCTGACAAGACTTGCCCTTTCATTTCTGAAAACGGTACCTTGTTTCTCTTCCTTGGACCCTGCAATGCTGACCACAGACTCACACGGTTGGAGTGCACTCCTTGGATGCAGAAGCTGCAGTCTGGGACATCAGGAAGAGATCTGGCAAGTCATGTAAGCCAGTACCATCATGGAATTAATGTCCTCTGGCTTGGACTAGGAATGGTAGGTGCCACAGACTCTTTTTTCTCCTCCTTCCTCTGCCAGCAGCTTCTGTGTGGACTGAACACCAGGCCTGCCCTAGGATCTGCTGGATCAGGTGCCCTGGCTGAGGACGTGGCTGCCCCGATGGACCTGAGCAGTTCTGAACTGCTCAGCTCTTTCCCTGGAGCACACACTGTGCTTATCCATGAGGGATCTGTGAACTAGAAAATGTGCCTATATTTACATAGACTTACTTAATGTTTGCAGATTGTGTTTTGAAATGGCTTTATTAAGGCACCAATTGTTAATATATTTGAATAGCAGTGAGAACTCAATGTTATTAATTATAGGACTTTGACCTTGAATCCTATTGCTTTACATTTTATTTTTGTTTTCAACAAATTTCTTCCAGAAAAACATATCATCTTATATTCCTTTGAGAGAGGGATGTAACTTATTCGTGGCTTGTATATTTGGTCTATTATCTTAATGAACTTGCTTCCTAGATTTCAGAAAGACATAAAATTTTCACTCAAATCTATACATCTTGAAGACTGTATGAACTGATTGAGATTCTTTTCCTTCCCAGAGACTAGAATAGTTTGTATGCCTGTACTCTGATGTTTTGTTGGTATAACTGTGTACGGGAAGACTGCAACCTCAAGGTCAAATGAAACTCTAACTTGGCAGATGACACAGTTTTGTCACTTATGTGTGCATTTTGTTTTATAGACTAGTACATAAAGGAGCAATTCATCTTTACCTCTGTTTTCAGGCTCAAAAAATTGAAGACCCTGCTGCTGTCATTTATTTGTTAGCTGAAGCAACTTTCCATGTTTTGTGAATGAAGACATTTAAACATAAGGAAAGGATCTGCAGTGCAGGAATAATGGCTTATGGTTAAATGTTTTTGGAATAATTTTTTTTTTCCACTCTGAACATTAGCACTGGCTATTCCATGACAATTTTCAAGTACCACTGTCCTTAGAGCCTTGAGAATGATGCCTAAGCACACATTTCAGTCTGTCAAAGGCATATGGCAGGTCAGGACAGGAAATTAAAGAATCAGTAGGAAGTCCAATCTAATAATGAAGACTTCCTTGAAGGCAGAGAACAAATGGGACATAACTCCATGTTTGAGTGGTACTTCTGCCCCTGGTTCCTACGGGACTGCTCTTGAAGGGCTGAGTCCTGGTCTGGGGGAATCCTCTGAGCTTGAGTATTCAAGCCAGGACTACTCCCTCATTTGCAGAGTCTGCTTTGAACAGAATCTTATTTCATATGTTTGGACTATAGAGTCCTGGCATAAACTAGAAATCAAGAGTGACTATGCTCTTCAACATAATATTAAGGTCAAAAGCAGAGGTGCCACTGGGGATATGATCCAGTTAGAGGGAGCTCTGAGTAGCACAGGCTGGAATTTGTATGTGCAAAGCGGACATTAACAAAATTTTTGCTATTTAATTCCATTTAAGGCCTAAATTTATTCTTCTCAGGCTACTTATTCAAAGGCTTTTTTTCTGGCTTTCTAGCTGGAAATTCTGTAGAATTTCAGTTGATATGAGTACACAGTGCATATAGATGTCAAATGTGTTTAGTTCTCTTTTTAATAGGATACAAAAGTAAAACTTCAAAAACTAAATTTTCTCTCCCCAAAAAGCCACCAGTGCAACTTTGTGATTCGTTTTATATGTAATGCAGAGATGATGATATCTTGCTTTCAGCAGATGAAAATGATAATAAAAATCCAAATGAGACACACACAGCCTAGTCCTGAAAAAAGAATGACATATGAAAATATTATATAACTTACCTGTAAAATTCTTTTTGACCTTGGCTATAAAACTTCAATCACTTCCCAGTCTTTTCCTAGCTACAATAAATTTGGCTAGTAGAAGACTAATAAGTTAAAGGAAATTATTGTTCCATATGTTATATACTCATCAGTACTCATCTCTACCTTTGAAAGATAGATAAAAACCATGCAATAATTAATGCTCTAAAAAGAGTGCTAGAAGTTCTTGAGAAGCACTAGTATTTATTTCTGAGGAAAAGTGATTGGTTGTATGATTATAGATTCACTAGACATATACCTATATAAAGTTAGAGGGTAAAATTTCTTGGATATCAAAGTGTCCCTACAGTCCTCTGATTTTGTAAGCTAACAATACCTTTTTAGCTACTTATAGCCTAATGGTAAAGTTTTAATAATGAGGGATATGAAGGAGATAAAGCACGTCCCTGGAGGTGCATAGATAATGCACAACAGCAGACATCATTTGCAGAATTATGACTAGATATACAGGAAAAAAATTCATCATATGTATTGTCAAATAATGGACCAAGTTCCACAGAGAAGATGTGGAATCACCATCCGTGGAGATACTTAGAACTCAATCAGGTGTGTCTC
Source organism: Acridotheres tristis (assembly GCA_037013685.1). Classification (NCBI taxonomy): domain Eukaryota; kingdom Metazoa; phylum Chordata; class Aves; order Passeriformes; family Sturnidae; genus Acridotheres; species Acridotheres tristis. The sequence goes on from CM072886.1 coordinate 90,409,255, forward strand.
TGAGCAAATAACACGATAATTCCCTGGCTGGACTGGATGATCTCCAGAGCTTCCTCCCAACCTAAATTTCTGTATGATTCTGTGATTATGACTAGATAAAGACCTTTTTCACATTAATCATGTGATATCACTGTGTGAGCTCGTATCAGTCCCTTGATATCATAATATCAGTCTTTTGGGGTTCTTTTCAGTTCTTATTTTACATTATGCCAATCCTCACAGACACTGAGAATTTTAAAATCAGAAAATTGTGTTTGCTGACCTACCCTAAGTGCGATGATGGTCATAGGTTAAATGTGATTTCATTAACTGTTTTCACCTAATAAGCCTTGATAGCAAGATTGCTATTTTTTCACAGCAAATGTGGCTTTACAATTAATAAAACTAGAGCTACCTGTATTGTGAAGAGTTTTGCCATTTTTGGCCTATCTAGATGGCCTCTTAATCTGGTGGAGATACTTTGAAAGTGTCTTGGAATATCTGTATCAGTTATAGGCGGCTTGCATGTATTTCTTCTTGGGTGAAATGAAAAATTTAATTATATGAAAAAAATGCAAATTGCTGCCAACTGTGTTAACTGTGAGAGAGTTGCATTATCTTCTAACATAAATTGTCAGTGAATTGAAGAAAAGACGTTTTGGAAGCTGATCTGATTACTGTCAGGGAAAGTGCTCAAACTCAATTGTTGGCAAATGTCCAGTACCCATCACTGAACGATCATCACCTCATCATTCAGTCTTCTCAACTGACATGCAAAACAACATCCAAATATTCATTGCACATCTGTGCTGGACAGATTATGCATTAGCAATTCAAATCAATTCAATGTACAGGCAGTTTCTGTAAAGGCGTCTGTTTGGGTGAGATGCCTTGTTGTCTGGGATGGATAATAAGGCAACTCTGTCTAATCTTGGAAAACAATCAACCCATCTTGAGAAGGTGACTGACTACGTATGCTCTTGCCCTGACAGTGCTAGAACAATGCCCCCATAATGCACTTGACTCAGCTGGTAATAAAATCTACTTTTGATTAGCAGCCATGGCTTGTGTCAATCACTGCATGATGTACCATTGTCCTCTGGTCCTGAACACAGTTTATTTACAGGGAAACAAAAGCTTTTTGGATATGGCTGCTGCCCAGAGATTGCAAAATAGATTGAGCTGTCAGCCTCACACACTAGATGAAGATTAATGAGTTGTGCAGACAATAAATATGAAGCAATGACCATAAATATGCTAATAGGTATTATCCATATACACTATAATTGCTACAAAAATTAAAAAGTAGTGTAAAGGAAATAGGTCAGAGGGTGACAGATAGATAATCTTGGATGCTGAAGATCTTTGGTTCAGTCAGATTCTCTACAGGTTTATTTCCTTCAATTAGACCCTTCAAAAGATTAATTGTTTAAAAACTGTTTGAATAATCTCTTTTGAAACAGAGGTTTATGGGAAAATGTTTATGAAAAAGTGACTTCAATGAACATGTTATTGAAATAAAAAAGGTTACTACCAAAAGCAGAGACAAATGTCTCTGATCAGCTGCCCAGCTTCCCTGTGAGGTAAATATTTCTAAGTGTCACACTAGTGGGGACTGCAAGGAAAACATACTAAAGAGACACAACAGTTTATATGCACAAACACAAGAGATGGAGGTCCTCCCAAGCAAAATATAGAAGAGTTGCCTGCACATCTGATTGCATTGGTTCGTTTGATGTTTTCAGCTTAGCCTATTTTTCCTTTTTTTTTCTTTTTCTTTTTTTTTCCTTTTTAATTTAAGAAGAAAAGAATGCTCACCACTCAAATTTTCAGAGTGTTTTCAATCCAGCCTCTGGCTTTTCAATTCCTTTCAAAGAGCACATAGTTTAGATTTTTGACACCTATGGGTTTCATTTGTACTTTAATCTCAGAGAGTTAAACTGTTAACTCTGTGTTTAAGTGCTCCAGCACCTAAGACTACTGAAATTTTAGTGACACTGGAAATAAGGGCAGTCATACTCTTGGCATTCGTGGCTTTGACTCTGGGCTCACAGGCTTAGAAGTGCCACTGGATTCTTTTCAGGTCAGCTCACACCACCCACCTCCTCTACAATTTTTAGTTTCTGGAATGGGGAAGCTAACTTACCCTGATATCCTCCCAGGTACAATTTACTGTTATAATGCCAATATCTGTGCTAAAAATGAATTGGAGGGTGTGATGTCGATGTCACACATTGCAAGGGCAGAGCAAGGTGCTGATCCACCAAGGCAGGTGAGCACAGCAAATCTAGAGATGATAAACAGATTGAACCAAGAGCCCAAATCATGAACTCTTGTTTGTAGAGGCAAGTCCAAGGCTTCCCTTGATTGTCTCCAGTGGCTTCCTTTTCCTCATTACACTGAGTTTCTTCAACTTATTTTTATGAGACTTCTAGTAATTTATTCTTGATGTCTCTGCCAATCTGAATCACCTTGAGACACTTTTTTTTTTTGCAATAAAACTTTTATTACATCTAGTTTTAATTATTTTTAGTTTAAGAACTTTTTGTGTATCCATTATGATTTGTGTTCTTGAACTGAGTAAAATGTCACCTCATACAGAATCTCTGCAGCTTGTAAAGCCTTAATTTTCCATGGCTTTGCCAGATTTTACCATCATTTCCTGAGAGGCTGTTTGCAATATTAAATAAATTATATTAAAAAAGCACCAAAAGATTTTACCACTTTTGAGAGAGGGATCTGCAGCAATATGTACAAAGAAACTGACATTTTTGGGTTTATTGGGATTTTGAAGGCCTGCAGCATTCATTGTCCTATTCTTACTTGGAATTTTACCTGCATTTCAGCCTCAACTGTAGATATTTTATAACATTAAGTAATTAAAATGATAAATGAGGAACCTGAAAACTTATGGAGTTCAAGATACCTCATGATTGCAGAAGACCTAATGCAAGCAGAGTAGAAAACAAAAATAACTGACATTAGAATTAAAGAAAAATAACATGTATGAATTAAAGTTGAATGAATGAAAAGAGTTAAAAGATCATTGCTGCTTAGGGGTATGTGGGCCAGATATTCCATTGCTCAGATAAATAGCACATATAAGAAGAGAAGAACAGACTTCATATCCTTTGTTTTATAACTCACCATGTACAAGATATAGATATCACACTATTGTGAAAACACTATAGTTTTATTCTGTGTATTTCCTCTTTGAGAGCCATTCCTGTGGTAATGTGACCTAATCAGATATTCTTCTTTATCTAAGGGAGGGCTGTGGCTTTTTAATGAGTCTTATTTAAACTCCTGGCTAAGAAAAGGCATGTGTGCCGTTTGCAAAAGCCTGTTCATTAAAGACAGAGGCTCTGCTTTAGAGAGACTTGCATGATGAACAAAGCATCTGTGTCAATCTGCTCATATAACACAAGGTCTCCTCATGCTTCCTTCCATATAGAAGTTAATTCCAACCATCCATTCTTAGCTGGGTTCTGATTTCCAGCTCTATGTAAACCAGTGTTTTCAGGGGTAGCTGTATCACAGCTGAACTCTGGGTGTGATACCAACTCACCTGAAGTCTCTGCATGCCACCATTTTACTGCCTTTTTGTCTCTTGTCTTTACTAGTTAGATGAATTCTTAAAAAACAAGGCTGCACCTTCTACAGATGCAACTCAGTGCAATAGGGTGCAATGCAAAAGAGTGAAGAAGCAAAGTTTTCAGCTGCATCAGTTGCCAAACAATGACTCAAGCACTAGAAATTTGTTCTAGTATCACAATGGGAAATTACTTGGTTTGCCTAAATTCCATCTTGGCAACAGTAATAAAAAGGCCTATTGATAAAGTTCAGTTTCATTTCCTAGCTCAGGAGAAGTTTCAGTTTCTATTCTTCCTTGCCTCGGCAGCAGTTTCATTTCTTCACTGTCGCCTGGACAGAGTATAAAAAGATGGGCTGGATGCTCTGGATCCAGAGAATTCACTGGGATTCTCACCAGCAGAAAGCAGCATGTCTGACCAGAACGTCCACAACGCTGGGTTCACTCCCTCTGGGATCAGAGCTGGATCCCTTGCTTCATCAATAATGTCCAACGAAGCAAAAGCCTCTGGGGGAGGTGTGCGTTCTGGAGGCCCCACTTCTGCTCTCCAGGAAATGGGTATGAGCAATTCTGTGTGTGACTCTGTGTGTGGTTTTGTGGTTCAGTGCATCAGACATCAGGATCATAGGATGACACATAGGATCAAAAAGCTGTTGCTCCTTGAAAATAAGCTTGCCAAATAATCTCTTCTCTCCTACAGTTCTGTACGGCACTGAAGAAAGAAGACTCCTCTATTTAGCTGTGTGCTATGAGTGGGATATTATTGGGGGTGTTTTCTGTGTGGGTACATACTGTGCATGAATGAACATATACATATGTGCTATTCGTGAGGTTTTGGATAGTGTTTATTTGAAGTTTGTGCTATCTCTCCATTCTGCCAGGAATCATCAATAATATGAAGAGTCATGGTAGCAACAAGCAATGATGCACTTATGCAAGAACATGATCTGTGTAGCTACATTTCATATAAATGATCAGATTTCCCTTGCTCTTGTTTGTTATCACACACATCCATACAAGGAGAACTCCTAAAACCTTACACAAACTCTGTAGAGGAGAGAGAATAGTTGTAGTCCAAGAGATGAATTAATGAAGGGAATGTATAAACATCTTTGATGTCCCCTATCTAAGTACTAAAATAAGGCATAGCTGCCTTTCACATGAGTTAACCCTGCAGGTGTTTGCTGTTCTGCTGCTGGCATGGAGCAGTCCCTGACCAGATGACTCTTACCAGCTTGGCACTTGTTTAACCACAGGTCCCATGGGGTCTGTGCACAAGGCATTCTCCCTGCCAGACCTGCCAGTGTGACCTGATTCAGCAGGCATCCTCTGAACAGGCATGACTCCACAGAACAGGGTGCCCCATGCAATCCTGCTTTACCCAGAAGCTCAGTAGTTTGCTCTCTGACCTTGGATAGAGGCTTCTAGACCCCTTCTTGCCTTCAAGGTCTCAGACTGACATGTCCCATGTGTCAGAGGTATGCCAATGAGCAGGCTGGTTATAGGTGGGCATCTCTGCCATATTGATCTACCACTGGTCTACTACTTCCATAATTAGCAGGCAGAAATCCAAAGGATGGAGCTGAATGTGACTTTTCCAACCATAAAATGGCTGGTTGACCAGGTGAGCTGGCCAGGGTCCAGATTCAGGGCATCTTTTAGTAGCAAAAACTGTGTTAAGCTTGATTGAAATGAAATAAGTTGGATTTTTTTTTAAGATATGATTTACATTGCTGCCAGTATTATTCATAGTGAGGCCCTCTAGACAGTGAGGGAATAGGTGACTTAAGGGTCATTCAGAGACATACTGCATGTGACTCCTGTGAGGCACTGTTTTAATTTTCACTTTGTATGATTTGATCGGTGAGTTTAGGTTGCTGAATACAGTGTTGATTGAATATTCAGTAGGAAAGAGCTTAAGGAATAGTAGCAGCCAAGGGACAGAATATGACAGAAAATCAGGAGAGGAGGGGGACAGAGAGAGTGAAAAGCAGAGAGGAGAGCTGCTCTCAGGCACCACGCTGTCTTAGCAGCAGAAATCTGGGTAAGCAGGAGATGCCAGTTGCTCACTCTAGACATATGTTAGTCAGCTGCACAAGCTGCCTTCTCTTACAGATCAGGGTGGTACAGCACACTCATAACCAGTGGCAAAGTCTTCAGCAGAGATGCCCTACAGAGCAACTGAATCTGTCAGTTCTAAACTAAAATGCCGAAGACTTCTATCTCTCTGTGCTGAGAATTTTTGTAAGGAACAGAAGCAAAATAAGCATTTAACTACACCTAGTTTTATTCTTGCAACCTCTGTTTTAACTATAGACTTTTATGAAAACCACCATTTTGGTGAAGAGAAGTCTGCATGACTCAAGGAAACCTTAGCCATGCCGACAGGAGATACTCCAAAAGAGCTTTTATCCATGGGGGAAATGCTAGCTCTGTAACATTGCCAAGACAGGTGTGAGCTTTGGCTCCCTGCAGCAGGAGAGCTTGCCACACATTCTTTGCCTGATTGAGAGCTAAAAGGGCCTGATTTCATTTCCGCAGGTGCTCACTGAAATCTCTCCAAACACATCTTCTTAACCTTTTCATTCAGACTGTAACCCTTCCTCCCCCCAGAACAAACATGCTCGAAGGAACGGCTGATTCTGCAGCGGGGCATGAGTATTGTTCAGTATCACTTTACAGAAGATGCTATAACAAGCTCATCACCAAAATATTTGAGCATCCTCCAGGAATGCTTTAAGCATTATCACTAACATTTGTCGTCACTAATGCTTTACTCCTCTCCCAGGAGAAGAAGAGTTTGCAAAGGAATGTTTTACTTGGGGCTTATTTAGACTGAGAGGAAGATACACATAAAAATTGGCCACTGGCTACCACAATTTGTGGTACTTGAATTTTACAGGTATCTGTTACAGGTTCATGTGAGGGGAAGTGAAAGGAACATGTTTATCACCTGGAACAGAAAGTTTCTAGTTTCTACTAGGAAAGTAGTAGGAAAGTAGGCAACTTTCCCAGTTTCTACTAGGAAAGCAGTTTGTTCCACAGTCCTCAGGCAGCTCCACAGAAAAGTGCAATTTCAGCAGAGGCAAATTGTGGTGAAACTACTTTGGAAATCCAGGTTTATCAAAAACAGTCTATGTAAAAGCCATAAATTTTCTTTGTGTTCTGGGAACACCACAACAGCACTGATAATATCCTTTCCCCAAGGTGGCAGCTGAAAAGCAGTACACTGACAGAACAAGTCAAGCAATCAGAAGTCACCTTGTATTTTGATACATCTGCTGGCCTTCAATTGTTTTAAAACACAGTAGTTTATAATTGTCCTGGTTTTTTGTCAGTAACATATCCTTTGTAACTGTTCCAGGTGCCAAAGGCACAACCCACTCATCAGGTTATACCAGCAGTGGGATCTCTGGTGGATCCAGGGCTTCCAGCACGATGTCCAAGGAGGCCACATCTTACGGAGGTGGAGTTCCCAGAGGTGGCACAACTTCCACTGTCCAATCCATCTGTAAGTGAGAGTCTCTCGATAAAGATAAATTAACAAATGACTTCTGAGCAGTCAGCAATACTTCAGTTCATTTACTGCACATTTACTAGATGAAGGGATGCAAGTAACAGGAGTGGCTGCTTTGTACTTCAAGCAATATTTCTACTCTTTGTCTCTTTAAACTCATTGGGAAGATGAAACTGGGGAATTAGTAGAAATAACAATGCCACAAAGTTGCAAAGGTATGAATGGACAGCAGTCAAAAATCTGAAATAGTATGACAAAAAAAAAGCCCAATGGACTTTTAGATTATGTTTTCATCAGCACCACCGTGGCAGTGCTAGTTCTTTTTCAATCACAAATTTAGGATTAAACCAAGAGCTCTACATTTGAACATACAAAGCGGATATAAACTGGGAAAAAACAGTGAACCATGAGAATGGAGTTATCAGACTGACAGATAGGAATCATTAGTCTACTTCTTGGGCCTTTCAGAATAGCTTAGCTTTCTTTCCTTCTAAGGAAATTCATTGAGTCAAAACCACAGGGATCTGCCTGCACTTACCAGCTCAAAGTAGAGAACAACAGAAATCTCCCTCATCACTCTGCCAGGTTAATGCAACCCACACCCAGATAAAACAAACCAAATTATGAGAGAGTCTTGTCTATACCTGAAGGCATCAGTAAGGATGCTAATTGTGTTAGTAGATCCTGTGGAGTTAGGAAGAGCCTTGGAGACAGGATTGAAGTTCTTAATTTCAGAAAGTGTCTTTCAAATAATAACAGGGACTTTTGGTTTCTGATCTGGGAAGGTTTGTGGCCAATTCTCGTATAGTCTGTATATTTTCCTGTTTTGCTTTATATTTTCCTCACTTTTTCTCTGTATTTCTCCTTAGCTATGGGTGGAAAAGGAGGAAGACGCTGAACAGAAGAAAAACATCAGTGCAGAAATAAACTCTGCAAGCAGTTCATCCTTCACCATCGGTTTTGACAATTTCTCCCCTTCAATGATCTCCCTGTTATGAAAGGCAAAGCCTTCCACGTGCACAAATAAAGTTTCTGTTAAAATGATGGATTCTTGCACTAAATTAATGGGGACTGAGATGAGGGGCAGTTCTTTCTTGATTAAATATTCTCTGAAGCACAAACAAACACAAGCCAATGGAAGCTAAGGTACTTGGACTTCAAGGCTGTCTTAGGAAAATCCTGGGTTTAGCAACACTAGGCTCTTCAACTGCAAGTAGCTTGCTTTGTTTATTTTACAAAAAGTAATTACAGTGCAAAAGTCACCCTGTTGTGAGAGAGAAACATAGAAACTCGGTAAGGGGCAGCCAGCAGTTCCTTCTAAATGTAATTCTAATGGGCTATCAAATTAAATTTTATTTAATAAAGAAGACATATAAGGAAAAAAAAAGGTCCCAGGACTGATTTTTGTATGCTTCTAGAGTTTTTAAGGTCCCTTTCATGATAATTTCTAGTCCCTATTTGCTTGCAGCAAGGTATCAGCTTTGTCCCACTGAAACTTCCCCTGCAAACTTATGACAGGTGTGAATAGGTAAGGAAGAGAGCCCATTTTCTCATTGTTGGGGCTTTTTGCTGTTCTTCACACCTGACTTCTTTCCTTGTATGTGTTCATACAACAATGTTTCCCCAAATACACATGGGGAATGTGCATTCCCTATGCAAATCCCCACATACAAACTACCCCCCACTTTCATCTTCCTTCTGTCTTCCTGGCCCCTCATCCCCCCTACTCTATCACCTCCCTCCCTCTGTATTTCAAACAAAACCACATGGCACAGCTTCTTTTTCCTTTTCTCCACTCCAAGATGGAGGGAGAAAATCTCACACCTTCAGGACAGAAGTTCGGAGCTGCTGGATTTGGGGAGCTGCAGTCAGTGATCTCCAATGATTCCTGACCCTCTGCTTGAGCATTCCCGTCTCAGCTGCATTTCTGCACTGCTGGGAAACGTGTTTGCTTCCATGCACCTTATGCTGTCAGACGTGGTCCTCTCCCTGCTGCCTGGGCCCCTTCCAGAATGCACACAAGAAGTCAACATTTGCCTCCAGTCTAAGCAAAGTTGAATTATATGTTGAGTGACGAAAAGCTAGCATGGAGGAGAGACTAATGAAGAGGAGAAGAAATGTATGTTCACTTGCTGTGCTATCCAGAGCATTAAAAGGCAATTGAAAAACTGCTTCATTTCATAGGCTTGATGTCCTAACAAGGAGCTACCTTGGGAAAATGTTTAAATGTAACCAGGACTTAAATTCATAAAACCATAGAGAGATTTTGTTTCAAAGAGACCTTGGTGTGAGGAGAATGAAGGCAGTTCTCTAATCTAAACTTCTGTTAAAGAAGGGTTAACCTTAATGTTAGACTTGTTTGCTTAGGACTTTGTCCTGTCAGATTTTGAAAATCTTCCAGGAGCATCCATCCTACAGTTTCCTTCCTAGGTCTAATGCAGCAGCCTGGGACTACTAAAATACAGCTGTGATCTTTTTTCCCCTCTATGCCCTTAGCACTGGCATGATTTGAGGCCAGAAAGTTTACCCTGAGTTTTTCCCATTCAGAGAACAGGTCTCAGAGAACAGCAAGGGCCTTGATCCCCACAAGCTGACATTCAAACAACTGCTTAGCACTGATGATGATGATAAATGAGTCATAAGAATGAAACCAATGTAAGAATAACAAGAAATACTAGAAAAGGTCAAGTACACACATAACTCATCAGACAAATTGAAGCTATATTGTCCAAGAAACAATGTGTGACCATGTTATGGCAATTAAAGACCTTGTTTCTTATTCAAAGGGGGGAGATCTAAAAGTGGGTTTCAACTTTAATGTTGTCATTATTTGACCTCAGGTATTTTTGTCTTGTTAAAAAATGACTCACATTAATGAGAGCTGACAAAGGGTACTTATGCCTAAAAGAAGGAAACCAAAACAAGGATGCTTAATCACTCATCATTTCACTTTTCAGCTTTTACATAATTCTAGTGTTAAAAGTTTGAATTATTTCCCCATCTTTAGATAGCGTGTTGAGAACTATCCTAGGTAGCTTTGCCGAAGCAGGGAGAATTCCCAGCTGCATTCAGAATCCCTTCACTGAGTCAGCTCTAATAGGTCTTCAGGAGAACAAAGGTACAAGCATCCATCCCCCTGGAAGCCTTCCTCACAGACTGCTTCAGCACATTCATACGTACAGAACTACAAATGTATTTGCACATTTAACAGATTACAATTGGAAAGGTCAAATAACAACAAATATTGCAATTTGAATCCTTCATGTCTCTCAATCAGTCTTTGCACAACAAATAGACTGAAAGAAAGAGAAAGGAAAAGAAGCAGCAGTGTGTGATTACCAGAGCAATAGTGCTGGAGCAAGACACTGCAGAGAGCACACAGCTCTCTGCACAGAAATCAATTTCTCCCATGGGATGGGATCAATAGTCGTCTGACAGGACACTATGCAGGCAATTTAATAGCATTTTATCTAAATGAATCTATTCCTCCCCCCAGCTGGCCTCACAGTTCATAAGAAGTCTCTCTTAGTAAAATAGATTTATTTATTTTTTATAATACAACAGGAAAATATTTATCATTCTGAAGATAGTGCCATTGTCTGTTAAAAATAATTTATCTCTGTTAGTTACTCATTACTTACCACTCTTTCCCAACATCTTTATTCTAATTAGCTAACTCATGGACACAGCCCATAAAAATTACTTTCGGTTACTCTGGAAAAAATTTTCTTATCCCAAAACATTCTAAACTATATATCAGCCTTTCAGGAAAAATAAGCCCACATAGCAGGCAAACTCAGTTACCTCAAAGGAGTATTGGTATCTAAAATGACATTTTAATGCAACAAAAAAGTCTGTGTTTTGAGGAATTATTTATACACAGAATTTGATTGTCCAGTGTATCTATTTTAATAGTGCTTAATAAATAATAAAGTCAATCTGATCTTATTAGTGGATATCTGTGTGAAGTAAATGATAATGAACGAGAAACCCTAATAAGCGTAATTCCAAGGATGAATCTTTGGCACTCTGGGAGTTTGGTATTGTGCCCCAAAGGCTCTTGTAAATCCAGCTGCAGTTCTTGCTCATCATTTAGAAGATTAGGGGCTGATAAGCGACAGTCAAGCCTTATTAGAACAGGCTAAGGCAACAGGAAACATTAATTGGGTAATTTAATGCACAAGGAGACATTAAATGCCTGCATTCTGGTTCAGATGCTGTTTCCTCTATTGATTCGTTCACGTCTTGTTCTATGAAATTCTCACAAATACTTGGTGGAGAGGGTGTAAGACAAAGCCTAAGTTTAAAAATACCAGAACACTTGTTTTATATTTCCTAGGGCTTCCCTTTACTCCTTAATAAGGGACCCATCAGTATTCCTGCTCTTGCATGCAAAAGAAAGAAGACTCGTCCCTTGTCCAAGGACTCTTCCAACAAAGGAGGGGAGAAATCCAAGGTCTAGCAGCTCTCTGCAATGAAATGCTGCCTCACTCTCTCGCTCGTTCAGGTTTTCTTCCCAGTGTGTGCATAGAGCAGGAGCCCTGCAAATCAGGGAGGAAGCTCAGACACTTTTCCTCTAGAAATCTGGGAGCACTTAATAAAGCCTCTTGCACTGTTCTGTAGGAGATGTAGAAATAGTTGCTGGACTGATCTTCCTCTGAAAGTAAGGAAGACGAGAGGAAAGTCCTGACAAAGCTGTTTCTTCTCTGTCTAATGCCAAAATGAATCCACTTACATGAGTGGATTTGCTCTGTTCCCTCAGTGGTGGATATTGGTGTCTGGAGCACAAAAATCTCTCATACATACTAGTTACATACTAGGTCCTGATTTGGGTCCCATTTTAAGACTTCCTTCCTGAGACATCTTTCCCACAGAAATGAAAAGAGGTAATCTGACAGTGTAAAAAATTCAACATGAAAAGGGGACAGCCTTTCCTTTACCTCACTGACCTAGGCACTCTTTGTTTCTCATTTTCTAGTACTGTGGCTTGGGAGATCAAGGCTGATAATTCATGGACCCTTTATTTTAATAATTTACTTTTACAGCAATTTAAATATTAAAATGCTTTTTGAAGACATGCAAGCCTCATTAATTTCAAATAAACGTTGTGCATTATGCTCTGTTTAACAGCATTCAGTCCCACTTTTTGTAGCCAAGGTCTCTCCCTTCCACCCAGCAGCCTGCCACTGTTCCTGCTGCCAGCAAGTTTTTTCCCCGTGTCCATGGCATGGACTGGGCAGCCGCTGTGGGCACAACAACCCTGCTCTTCAAGCTTCTCAGGACTGTCACACTTGGAATTGGTGTCTTCTTCACATCTCCCCAAGTTTTAAGGTAGGAAACAGCCTCTCTGACTTTATTTGCCATCCCTAAAGTCATGGAAGCCTTGGTGGAAGGAGCAGGGTCCACCTACAACCCAACACATCCCCTCCAGCACTGCAATAATCGGTGCTCTGGCTGTGCCCCTTCCAACTCCTCAAGGACTGACCCAAACACAGTGACCCAAGACTGACCACTGGACCAGAAACCTGGAACAAGACCAACACGTTCCTTTCAAACCAGCAACTGGGTGCCCAGTGCCGGGGTCACACAGGTCAGTCCCTTTCCTCCTCAGGAGAAGAAGAGCCCCCAGTACTCTTCCCGTGGGCTCTCACTCCACTGAAGTTTTCAGTGTTGTAACTGTTGTGAAAAACAACAAAATTGTGCTGACTGCCCACAATGATCTATTTTGTGAGAACCCCACACATTAAAGAGATACAACTAATAATTCCCTTTTAATATGCAATAATTTAAAAAATCATCATTATTATTATAGTAATTAGTATTAAATCAGTCCCCATTCTTCTCTGTATCTGTTTGGGGCAATAGCAAGCATTGAACTATAACCAGGTTTAGTGCTTATCTAAGTAATATTTTAGCCAAGCTATCTTCTTTTTACCCATTGTTCAGTGGGGTTTGGGTTTTGTTGCTTGTGGTGTTTTTTAAAGTATATCTGGATGTGAAAATAAACAAGCACATACATTTTCCTCAATGTAGTAAAATTTCATAGAAAATATTGTTGCTAAAGAGATTATGTATGCTACAAAAACAGTTCTTAAAATTCAGATGTTGCTTTTTGCAGTCTTTTGCTATTGGAATTTCCACCCAGCCAAGATTTTTACTGGCCAGTTTTAAGCTACCTCTGCAATTTATGTTTATACATAAATAGCTCTGATTTTAATTGCTACCAACTTCTTATACTTGATAGATGGTCTTAAACATTTTTTGCCTCCAGAGACTGCTTACTTTGCCAAGTATTGACACACTTTCAAGATTTATACTTCTCTAAGGAATGAAGTTTACAATAAAATGTAATGTATTCCGTGGCTGTGAATGGTAATGTTGCTAAACAGTCCAAAGATATTTCACAGCTGATAGTTATTTTCCTCTCACATCTAGCACTGCCCTCCTTTAGTACTGCTATAGATTTAGGCTTTTAAAGAAAAATCAGATCCGTAATTTGCCTAATTTAGTGTTTCAGAGATCCAATACAACTTAATTTATGTTTCCTTCCACTAGAGCCATTATTGGGCTAATGATTACTCTTTCATTTTTCCCAATAATTATTTTGAGAAGCTAACTCTTGTGGAAGGGATTCATTCACTTCTGGGATTGGAATAACCCCTTTCAGAGCTCAAATATCATACTGCAGCCAGAAAAGGAAGTGTAGTTTACAGAACTGTAAACTCCAATGTCAAACATACAAATAGTTACTAATTATTGGGGAGACAAAACTCAGTAGATGATTGAAGTCACGTCTAGATTTAAATATTTGGATTGGATCCAGTTTCCTAGTAGCAATCATGGTTCACAATGCCCAGAGAAACCCCAGAGGACAAGGAAGGGTTCTTAGAAATAATACATCAATTTGTACCATCTCCATGAAACTGCTGTGGCATTGCAGAAGAAGTAGCATCATCAAACTCTAGCAGGAGCTCTTGTAAAATCAGCTGAAAAGATCTTCAGTACTGAAACAATTCATGGATGTTACTTTAGCAACAAAGTGCACCCCTCAGCCTTCTAAGAGTACACTTTCAAAGGAGAAGATTTCATTTTCTTGTTTTACTTTTTTTTCCCCCTGCCATTTAATCTCTTTAATACAGTTTTTCATATTAATCCATTTTGTAAATAAGTCCCACAGCTCCTTTGCACAGGCAAAATAAAGATATCTCTGAGTTTCTCAAAGGTGAGCAAATATCCCAGCCATAAAAGGAAACACTCTCCAAGCATTGCACCACCCATCTTCCTCACTGCCCAGGGAATGGAAAGGATGTAGTCCAAGAGGGTCTGTCATTTCCCTGGGATAAGTGATGATAAGTGGCAGCCTGTGCCAGATAATTCTGCTGTGAAGTTTTGAATTTAAACATCCCAGCTCTTGGTGAGACCACAATTCCCCATTATTTGGCTTCTATGCTCAAGATGAAGACATTCCCTAGAATTTTTGTAAGAAATACTAAAAACTTCTAGGAATAATTTATTTTGCCAAAGTGAAAATTTCTATACCTATAAATTTCCTTGCACTGGTTCTCCCCCTCCTACCCATCTTACAGGGATTTTTTAGAGCAAAGAATATTTTAAACTGCAGACAAAATAAAAACTGAGGAAAGCATAAGAATACAAGTTTATAGAGACAGAAACAAGCAGTTGCTTAAGTCTGTTAATAACCAGATATAGCAACAATGAATGATAATGATCAGAAAATAGAAGAGACCAAAAGGGAAATATTTTTTAAGATTTCAAGCCTGTAGGAGAAAGCAATAGAAATGGAGACCAAATTCAGGATATGACTGAAAAAGCATATAAGTGCTAACCTATGCACTTACAATCTTGCTTAAGCATTTATACACAAACGCTTAAGAAGTTCTTCATGTTCTGTCAGCAAGAAATTAATTTTTACTTTGGTACAGTAGTCTCTGTTGCAAAGACTTTTTTTGCAAAAGCATTAGTGAATTTTCAACAAAAAATTTATTAGGGTGTAAATTAACTCTAGAAACCTGTTTCAAGATATCTAACCAATAATTTTTCTGTAGTGCATTTTATTTACGCTTTTTAGTGCTAGAATATAAATCTGAGGGTAATTTTGTACCAGTCCAATAGAGGACTTATGAAAGACAGTGGATGAGATAATTCATTTCTGATTATTCATGTTTATTTTATCTTTAGCATAAATAGATTATGAAAATAATATTTTCCATGACTGGTGCTTTTTTGATAAATTTTAAATTATATGTGGAATATTCTTAGGCAGAAAGATACTGAAAACATAAATTTATTATTGTTTTTACTCCTCTTGGCTCCTGTGCTTAAAAATGGTATATACACAAAGAAGTTAATGGCATTGTGATTTTCAGATAATCCATTTTTAAACTACTGGCTTTGAAACTGTGAGATTAATAGCACTGAGAACATCTAAAGGTAATAGGATTACAATTTAATATTAACTAAGTGTTTCTTGAGGGTCTGCTGTAGCAGTGCCTCATCTCTGGGATCCACTAGAGTAATTAGTCTGTAGTGGCATACAGTGGTGATGCTTGATAACTGCAGCTTTTCCTGCTGCAGTCAGGATTTTCCATTCACTGGCAAATAGTTTTTGTTTGCAATATCTTCATAAGCAGGCACAGAGCAAGCTTGCAATGCTTTTGCCCTAAGCTGATGCTGGTTGGGGAGAGACCAGTTCTCAAAAAGTCACACCTGAAGCACCAGTCACAGCTGACCAGGGCAGTGAAGTGAGGGGTTTGGAAGATTTCCTTCTGTTGCTGGAGGAGCAGTTTTTATCTGTAAACAGGGCGCTCAACGGTGGGCAAGCTTGTTAACTTTGAAGAAGGTGTTGTTTACACGGAGGTCAGTCTGATGTAAAGTCTGATGCTTGAGTAAGGCTGAAGTGCACGGAAGGAAGGCAAAAAGGCGCTTTTCACCTGGCATCACTCTCCCTGCTCTCCCAACAGGAAGATACATCGTTATTACAGGGATGCCCAAATCAGCAAACAGAAACAATGCTTGATATTTACAGGGTCAGAGGGGCGATATTTTAATGATCTTAGTTTGCAGGATGCCCTTAGAAAACATAAAACTTGAGACTTTTATGTACTTCAAGAACTGCCTCCTGCAGAATGTTACTAAGGTTTAAATGCTGCTACTTGTGCATTTAAAAATTAGTTTCAGGTAATGAATAACTTCTGACTTTGATTATAAGGATCCAATAACTTAGAACATTCAGATCTACAGAAGAACTCATGTGCTGCTGCCTCCCCATAAAAGAAGTGTTATGCTCAGTATCAATCCCTCCCATACTATCCTTCAGTTCAACTGTTTAGATTTCTAGCTATTCTTACCAGCAATTTTTAATCCTCTGCTTGCTAGGAAATGTCTTTAAACCAGTAGGAAAACTGCTAATGATGGACAAAAGATAATGAAATACAAATAGTGAAAACCAATAACAAACTCATCAATGTAATATGCTGAAGATAAAAAAAAAAAAAAAAAAAAAAGCTCTCGTCAGAATTTCTTTCAATTTCAAGACCTCTGAAGCTCGATGGATCCCATTAGGTTTGCAGATATGAGGGTACCTTACACTCACAATACTCCCATGAGGTAGAAAGTTTTATTTGGGAGCACCTGAGTGCATGAGGAACCTGAAGAAACTCCACAGGCATTCAGCAGAGGAGGGACCTGGAATTTATCAGGTGGCACTGACAGAGAATTTTTTTCACAGAGGCTCAAAATTTGAAGTAATTTAAATCACATTCAAGTGAGTTAAAATGTCACCAAGGTATTTTAAGTTGCTCATGTGACAAGAACCACTGACTATCCCCACTGGTTGACCTTGTGCTCCCTCACTGGTGTATCCCAGGGTCTGTAGGTGATCACTGCCAAAATCAGCTCTAACTGTGCTGCACTCACACACAGGCTTCCCTTGTGCAGAATCCTTTGTTAGAAGCTCAGTCCCACAGCATCAGAGACACCCAGAGGAAATGGAAAACAAATTGCCCAATATCAGTGAAACAGTCAGTAAAATTATGTGACCATCTACCAAGAAACACCATCAGAGGTGAGAGGGAAGGTAAGATGTGTATTTACAGGAGAAAAAGCAATGGCATTGGATGGACCTTTGGACTGAAAGGAAAAGAAATCCTCTGCAAGGGGCAGTCAATAAGCATCTCCTTCTGAGAAAGTACAGCTCCTGAGTCCTCCTTGAAACCATGTCTTAACCACACTGGGTCATAGAAACACTGGCCAGAAGGGACTTCTGAAGGTCATGTTCCTCTCAAGGTGGAAGCTGATCATGTCAGCTTTGCCCAGCTATGTCTTGAAAACTTCAAAGCATGGAGAGACCCCAAAATATTTTCATGTCATGGGCACTGATTACAACAGAATTTAGAAATTTAGATGCATACAAAAATTGGTATTTGAAACAGTAAGACTAAAACGTTCTTCCACTGTTTGAAAAATAGTCACTGCTTTTTGAAGCTGTGATAAGTAAATTGGGGTGATATGAATTATCAGTACATCTTGTAGAGGCCAGCCAGCTCCTTCTGCCCTATGCCAAGCATAGAAGCTTCTGTAGGTGCACTCGTGCATCTTTTTTACCCCTTGAAAGCAGCAGCAGAATTGTGACAGGGCAGCATCCATTACAGGACTAGGACCCTCACCTGCAGTGCACGAAGAATTGTTTAATGGATCCCTTCTCGTGATATTTGCAAAAGCAGGCTGGCAGGAATTCTATTCACGTGGAGGGAGAGCAGCATAGCCCACCCAGGAGTTGTTTTTGACCATTGCTAGTGATGGCTGCCTGCAGTGAGATAGCTAACAAAAGTATTAAACATTGATACATTTCAGTGTGCCAATTGACTGTGCATTTTAAATAGACTCTAGTATTCTCTCCTAGTGGAAAGATTTATTTTACTTTAAGAATATATAGGGCTGTGCTTTCAGTACTTTTTCTTTGTTTAACAAGCAGCTCTCTTGCTGAAAACCCAGTAGACCACAAAACCAGTCAGGGGCTTTTATCCAGGATGTCTGACCCATCGCCTGACAATAATTAGTTCAGGTTAATTACAGCAAATCTGTAGATTTGCAGCCTGAAATCATCTCATCCCCTAAGCTGAACCCTCCAGAGGTTTCTTTTATGAGCTCTGCATCCTAAGGGTGGACTTAAAGTAATGAATTTGTCTCTAATAAGATTCATAGGTTTGTTCCCTAAGCAATGGTGTCAATTATAGAATCTAACTCTGATGGCTTATTTTGCTGAAAATAGAGAAATTGAGAGTTTTTAATGAAGCATGCAGGATTTTTAATGCTTTTGTTTAACTCTCTGCATTGTTGGAAAGTGTAAAGATACAGTAATGCTAAATATCCTACCACTTTCTAAGTATTTCTCTGTGTGCCTATAGCTAATTTCCTTCTGCTCTATAATGGAAAAGGTTAATGTAATGACTCTGAGATTTCATTTGGAGATGTTCCAGAAGAGTGTCTGAGTATTTGCTGCACTTAATGGCAGGAAGTAATAAGTGAGGTTATGTATTGGTGAGAAATATTTCATGTACTGAGAAGATTAATACTGGAGAGAGGCCCGTGGGACACAAGCCTGAGGCTTCCTCCTCAATTCTGGCACCATATAATATGTCCATACTTGATACGTGCCCTTCTGTAGTTAGCTCTTAATCATTAACAAAGCAGACAGTAAATCTCTGGGGGACGTGGTATCGGGAGAAGAGAGGGAACCAGACACAGGATTCTCCTCTCTCCTGCAAATGAATGGCAGACATCTCCACCTGGGAATGCTGGACCAGATGGTGCTGGTACCAGCAAGGTGTCTGCATGGCAAGATAATGCCATAAGAGCCTTAAAGGGTTTGACTCTATCCTGACTATTCCAATAGCTACACTAATTTTGGAGCATGGTTATTGTACTTAGGAAGATGAACCATCATGTCACAGCTTCATTTCAGCATTTTATTTCACAAGAGACTGCTTACTTATGAAAAATTTAACATCATTGCATATGAAAGATTTAGTCCTTTATTTAAAACTTTTAAAATTTACTTTTAATTTAGATCTTATTTCTGCTGTCTGAGTCAGTCCAAGTCACAAAACTAAGATTTAAAACTCATGAGAAATAGCTCCAGTCACTGATTTTACTAATTCTAATGATTAAATTATTATTTTGATTTGAATAGTGACTTTTTAAAAAGGCATCTCGTTATAGGACATGGGAGAGTGGCTTTAAACTGAAAGAGGGTGGGTTTAGATTAGACATTAGGGTGGTGAAACACTGGAACAGGTTGCTCAGAGAAGTTGTGGATGCCCCATCCCTGGAAGTGTTCAGGTCCAGGCTGGATGGGGCTTTGAGCAAACTGGTCTAGTTGAATATGGCCCTGCCCATGCAAGGAGATTGGAACAAGATATCTCTAAGGTCCTTTCTGACCCAAGCCAGTCTTTGATTCTATTCCACGATTCTACAAAAGAAGAGACAATGTTCAAGGACTCTTTACGCCACTGGAAAAACATTTTTGAGGATGGAACTGAAAGGTTAAACATGGCACTTGTCATCATTGGAAGGGTGGATATATCTAAGGAATGCAGTAACTGTTCACCTACAACAACTCCTAATACTTAAAACACCATTTACTTCAGCAAGGTAAATTGCCAGAAAATTTAAGCTAACCCTCCACTGCTGGCAGACTGCCACAAGAGCTTGTTCTTGACTTCCTGGCCGGGGTAACACCAGGAGGCCAATGTAAGCTGCTTTTTCAGAAAGGCTTTTAGATCAGCTGTGGTTTCTCTGCACTTTCAGCTGAGTTGGTTGGGCGCAGAGGCTGTTGGTTGGGTCAGATTGGCCAGGCTGCCATGGTCTGGCTGACACAGGGAGTGAGGATTGAGGGCTTTGTGCCTCCCTACCTTCCCCAAGTCCACGGAATTCTCACGTTTTGATGACTGCCATGCATAATCTTTCACTGATCTCCTCTCTGAAGGCTGCTTATCTAATGAAGTCTATTTCAGTACACATTTGAAGCAATAAAGATATCCATTAGGCAGAATATTATTTAGAACAGAAAAGAAAATAAAATGGCACTGGAGATAGAAGATTAGACAGAAAACTTTCTCTAGGTTAAGCATGGATCAAATGTTTGCAGTGACACACTTTTTTAGCTGGAAAGGCTGGAGCACTGTATTGGATTTTCATGTCGAGGTCTTGGATAGAATAATCTCTTCCTGTCCTTACCTTGACCTATGAGCTTTTTGTCCTATTTTTCCCTCTTTTTGTCCTATTTTCCCCTCACTTCCCTTCCTCAGCAAGATCCTTTTCTTGCTGAGGAGAGTGAGTGAAAGATCAGCTTGATGGGCACCTGATACCCAACCAAACTCAACCCACTGCCAGTACCAAGATCTAAACTTTTAATGGAAAAGTTACTTGATCTCATCTTTTCCCAGCAAAGTCTGGGATTGTGTGTCTGGAGATGGAAGCCCTCAAATGGCAATGCTTCAATATCAGCTGCTGTTGTCTGGGCAGGGATCTGAACCTACAAATTAGGTGTTGTACATGGGTATCCACTCTGCTGGAAGGAAGAGAGGATCCACATCACCCTATCTGTAGATCCTGCTGCCCTCTAACTCATTCATGCAAATAAATAAAGACAAGCTATTGAAGGCTGTACCTGCAGCCTGGTGGTTCCAACACTTGTCTTGAATACAATTGATCCTGGGACACATTACTGGGGAGAGGTGAGGATAGGAGGATCGTATTAGAAAGTTTTCTTCTGATCTTGAATAAAATAAAAGTTCTGCAAACTTTCACAACTATCATAGAGCTAAAAAATTGTTTTTCAGGTGGCCCCATGGATTGACAAGTGGTGATAATTACTTAGAAGGTGCTTTGGCCACCTCTGAAAACGTTTCCATTACAAAGTTATCAAGCAGTGGTATAGGTAGGGGAGGCACACAGTGTGTTCTCTTCTGTTAAACCTGTTAACATTGCCACACATTTTGGCAAATAACAGGCCTTCTCTGCAGAAAGACCACAGGAAAGCTCAGGTGTACAGACTAGACATTGTTTAATCCTGTGTTGCAGTCGGAACACTCCTCACTTGGAACCTGTAACCTGTTAATTGCCTTACCCTCATTTATATGATAAGTGGTTCATTTCCTTTATTGTGATTGAATCCCCTCCCTATATTCCAAGAAAACTGGAGCTGCAAAGAGTGCTTGATTGGATTTCATTGCTGTAGGCCATTTCTTAAACAGGTTACAGGTTGACAAACATAGAAGGGGGATCAATATCCATCCTTTGCCTCATTGACAAGCTAATCTTTTCAGTAAACATTTCATCAGTACCTGCCATTTGTATACACACCTGCCTCATGAGGATGGAGAAAGCTCTGCTTTATAAGGTTTAGGTAACTAATAAATGAAAAGACAAGAATATAAATTGGGCAAATCATTAAGATAGCATTTTTAGGAAAATGGCCTTTCATTGCCTGCAGAATATAACCAAACACATTTCCAACCACTCTTAATTTTAATTAGGTTGCATTACACTCAGACCTGGAGTCAGCTCCTGTTTCTTTAACTCAGCTCACACTGCTCTCTCAGAAAGGTCTGTCCCTCAGACCAAAATCTCACACTCACCAGAGTTAAAGATACTAAATGAGGGCAGGGGAACTAAACTGTCTCTTTTCTAGGCATGTGGCCTGCCCATTTTTTGCCTGCTTTTTCATTCTGGTGCAGATAAGACGGGCTGCCATACTCAGTAAAGTGACATCCTCCTCTTTTATCAGAGGTAACAGGGCTATTTTGAGTGGGGATTGAAGAAGAGACTCTATTAATAATTTAAAACACATGAGTCATACTCCAAAAGAAAGCAAGAGCATTATGTTAAATGTGTTTGGAGACAATTTTTTTGTTTGCTTTTGTGTCACATGTTGAAGGCTCCTTCCCCCACAATGATGTGGGCTAGAAACTGGCATTGTCTCTAACATAAATAAGGGCCAAGAGAATCACTGTATTTAGGCTTCTCTTACAGTCCTGCGTATTAGAATTGCATGGCTGGATGACAAATGCTGCCAAAATTGGTGAGGCTGGATTTCAGTCTAACCTAAGATGGAGCATGAACACATTCCCTGCAAGGTCTGGGCTGAAGAGAAATAAACAGCAAACATGAAACTTTTGGTTGACGAGAAAATTAAGTAATTCTGATGTAGATGCTTTAGTAATAAGTTTATTACTACCCTCTTGTCTTCATTATTAACCAAAAGTATATCTTAGCAATGCACACAGGCTCTGAAGCGTGGCAGGTAATTTAATTCTTCTACTAGCCCTTCCTGTGCAGTCAGGATCCAAAACTACTCTTGGCTGTGCTAGAGGACTGCACTATTTCCTCTTGCACTCCTGAAATACCACCAGCAGAAGGATGCACACATGAAAAAATACTCCTTTCCAGGCAGAAAACCTCCCTTCGTTGCTCACCAAGGCTAACAGAAGTGGGTCTCCTGGTGCAACCTGGCCATTGGTACATGTGCTGCTTCAGCCAAGCTGCTTCTGATCACAGTTTCAGGACCTGATTTCCTGCAGCTTTAGGCAACGTAAAGGCTTCTAGACCACCTCCATACAGAACTGCCACTGGATGCTGGGATGGGAGATACTGGTCCTCTGCTGTCATATCAATACAGGTAGGATACTACACCAGCTCTCCTTATGGTGTGTGTTTGATCCTTTAGACATCTTTAATTTACCATCTCACAAAGTCCTGCAAACCAGAAGTCCCCTGCAATAATTTCAGAGGCAAACTGTTTCCTCAATTTCCCACTAACTTTCCTGTTTCCTTTCTTCTCTGACATAAAGGACCTCTACAAAGTCACAGAGTAATACTTTCCAGTCAAATACATTTTGCAAAGAGTATAATATATTAGAGGGGGAGATTTCCCCAGGTGTAGCTTCGCTGGCACCACTTAAGTAAAACCAGAAATATTTTGGTACTGCATCTCACTAGTGAAAAATGAGGAGATACCACTACTCAGTGGCACCACTGAGTGTAAAGACAGTGTAAAGGTCAGGGGAACACATACACAGCTCCTTTTCTCCCCAAGGGAGTAATTCAATAAGTATTTTAAAATATATAGTAACTAAAAGATAGAATAGACATCTCAGATGTCAATTCTATCATCCATATAATATTAGGAAGAACAAGTAGAAAGCAAGAGATAGGGTAATGTTCAGCAGTCTGAGAAAGTATTTAATGTAACATTTTCCCAGCATATTGGATGCCCTCTTTTCTCATATCAAGCTGGTCCATGTAGGCCTGAGAACTTTTGTTTTCTAGACTCTTCAATTAGCAGAAGCAAAAAGTGTTAAGATACATCTTTTATTTGATGTGAAGACTAGAATAGAAATGTAATAGCAAAAAAAATCCCATATCCATAGGTTAATTGCTAGCAAATGTTGCTCAAGCGGTCCTGGGTATGTTGATTAATGGCCTCAGTGAGCAGCTGAAAAATAACTAGGCTGCTGGAAAGATCATTAGCTATTGTGATGGGCATAGAGAAACAATTGCTAACATATATAATACATTTTTCTGAGTACAGTGGCACACTGAAACCAGTTACAGCAAGGGAGAAACAATCACTAACTTATTATTGAATTAGATTTTATAGAAGTTTACAAGACAGAGAGAGAAAAGACTTTTTTTTCTTGTTTTTCCAAAGCTTTTGGACACTTCCTTGATAAATGCGTGGGAGGTTTTATAGGTAAACACAAATACTCAGTTCTGCTCATTAAATCCTATTATTTGAAGGAGGAGAGGGACAGAGATGCTGTGTGAAAGGTACCGTGCCAGCAAGCAGACCCTGTTTTTACTTGTAAAGGCAGATCATATTAAGCAGAGCCTTGTGACAGCACAAAGCTGGCAGTCCAGGGACTGAAGAAAAGAATGTTAATCTTTCAAGCTACCTCTGATCTTTGAAAGCTCTGTACACCACTGTCTCCAAGAGACTATGATCCTTTGGGGAATTCATGACAATACCTCTCCTTACCCAGAGTGGCTGCCGACCCTCAGGGTGCCACAGTGCCAACCGAAGTTTTGGGAAGGAAATCTCTCAGCAACCAAAAGAGGGGAATTCAAAGCTCTTAGAGACTACTCCTGGCTATGTACACCACATAAAACCAGGGCAAGAATCCCAACATCCTCCTTTGGATAGACGCCCAGCTCCATGAACACAGTCATAAATTGCCTTTTTCTACCTAAGTCCTCAAAAAAGAAGGAAACATCACCTTCAGGCTGACTCTTCCTAGTGAGACTTCTGCAGGCCAAAGCATGCCCCCACAAAGGCCTGGAGCACTGCATGCAGGAGGCTGGGAAAACAGGCAGCTAAGAAGCAAGCTCAGAGAAACACACCTGCATACATGGCAGTGAATACTGCTTTGTTCAGGAATAAAGCAACCTCCAGAAATTAGGATCAGATTCCTCGAATTGATGTGTTCCTTTCTGCTGACTGTGTGGTAGGCAGGTTGTATTGGTACACAGGTCTGTCAAAACCAGCTCTGTGGTGCTGAATGATTTTTCTAGCCCTGAGTCCTCGACTCTCTTCAGGCACAGCTGGGGCATCTCCTCTGTCTGCTCCGCTGCAGGAACCAGACATGCACAGAACAATCCTTTCAAGTGCTGCTGACATTTCTGTCAATCCTCCCATATTCTTTGAGCCACCTGCCACCTTCAGCCCTAGGAATTTCACAATGACCTCTGCCCACCAGATCATGTCTTTACTGAAGAGTAGCATAAGGGTGATAGACTCTCATGAACAGTCATCGCTGTCTCCTGGAATATCCTTTGGTAAGCCCTGGTCTAGGATACAGGCATTGTATAAACCCTTTGTGAAGCATCTCTACTGCTCAGAGCCCTCTCTTCCTGACATTTTTCTGTGCTAACCCAGACAATCTTGTGACACCTACTGTCAGAGACTCCATGATCCATATTAGCACACAAATCCCAGGAGGAAAAAAATAAAACAATCCTGAACGACAAGAGAAAAAGGGTGGCAAGAAGCTGAAGGCTATAACTGGCTGATAATTAGACAAGTTCAATTGCAGCAGGCTCCTGGAAAGCTCATCAGGAGCAATCCCTCACATGGTTTCAGAAAATATGCAACAGGAAATTACAGCCTGAAGGCACTGTGTTCACTAGCAATTCCCAACCAAGGAAAAGAGAGACAACACAAACCAAAATAATTGCATAAGACTCTTTGAGCTTTATATGCAAGCTCTGCACTTGTCAAGGGAAGTGGGCAAGCAGCCAAAAGGGACACAATATGTCACTAATTATCAAATACAGGCGAGAAGTAGCTGGCTTGGTGGAGAAGCAATTGATAGAAACAGAGAAACACAGTATCTTTTGCTATGGAAAAGACACTATCAAATCCAACCATGAATCTGGCACTGCCAATTCCAGCATAAACCATGTCCCTAAACTCTGAATCTTTTTAATATCTCTAGGAATGGTGACTCAATACATTTTCCACAATTGAACTGTGTCTGGAGCAAGGCATTTGGTGAGGTATCTGTGATGGAAGAGCATGGTGAAATCCCTTCATGCTCCTTACACTTGGCATAGCTTTTGTATTGAGGCTTCTAAGGGGAGACTCAGCCAGTGCACAGCATGGACACAAAGCATGCCAGGCACTCTAAGCTATTTGCTTTGGGTAAGAAACACACGAGATAGGTAATTTTGCACAAGAGTTTGCCACTGTCATAAGGCAAATGAGCCCTTCTTGGCAATCCCACAAAAAGCCAACTGCTCTATTTTGCTGAAAGCCTAACTAAATGGGGGGAATGAAGAAGAGTGGAGGCAGGGGGAGTGGGGAAGCCATCTACATCCCCTGATTCAGCCTGGCAGGACAATGCTTTCCCTCAGGTGGGAGAAAGCACTACAGATGCTGCCAAGCTGCTCTGAAGCAGTGTTCCAGGCATGAGTCCCTCCTCTGTGTTCTGCCACTCCCAAGGCATGGACAGACACCCATCAGTACACGTACAGGTATCCAGCCCCACCTTCTCCCTGTGCCTAAGGCCAGAGAGGACGTTTAGCTATTGAGTTAGGACGACCAAACAACACTGAGAACTGTGTCAGCCCCCACACTTTAATAAAGGCAAGCTTTTTGTGAATTTCTATATTATTGCTTTGTTTTCTGGCAGCTAAATGTGAATTTTGGATGCGGGTGTGGGCAGCCCCCGAGCCATAGCTACAGGTGCAGTCACTGGAGCGAAAAAAAGACAGAATATAAATCCATTCTCTGTTCCCATCACTTTATCTCACTGTATATTGAGGCGGGCTCAGTTAAACCGCTTCCGAATCGCGTCAAATCCATGCAGCAGAGCCCCAAACACCAGCCTGAGACCTGAGATATTCCCCCGGGTGCCGTGGGATTAAGAACACCCGGACGAGGCTGGAGCGCAGCGGGAGGAGCGGCGGGAGCGGCGGGGCCGGGCGGGGCCGGGCGGGATGCGCGGGGCTCGGCTTCCCCCTGCGGGCCGCGCCGGGAACGGCGGCCGCGGGAAACTGCCGGGAATCTGCCGGGAAACTGCTGGGAAGCTACCAGGACACCGCCGGAGTGCGGGCTGAGGCTGGTACTCCAGCAGGACCGGCTGGGAGTGTAGTGGTGGGAAAGGTAAGCGGTCAAAAAACAGCAAAGCACATACCAGACTGAGGGGATATCTGATCATAGAATCACAGAACTGTCGCGCTGGGAGGAACCTTAAAGGTCATCTAGTTACAATCCTCCTTGCCAGCCCCATCCAGCCTGGCTTTGAACACTTCCAGGGATGGAGGTATCCATAGTTTCTACGGACAACCTGTTCCAGTGCCCCAGCATGCCCACAGTGAAGAATCTCTTCCTAATATCTAATCTCAACCTGCCTTCTGCCAGTTTAAAGCCATTCCCCACATCACTACATGGGTAGAAAGTCCCTCTCCAGCTCTCATGCCGGTCGTTTTTACACACTGGAAGAATGCTGCAAAGTCTTTCAGGAACTTTCTCTTTTCCAGGATGATCAGCCCCATCTTTCTCAGCCTGTCTTCACAGGAGAGGTGACTCAGACTCCTGATCATCTTCATGACCCTCCTCTGAGCTAGTCCAACAGGCCCACATCCTTTTTACACCAGGGGCTCCAGATGCTCCCGTGATGCAGTACTCTGGGAGCAGGGAAAGGATCTCACCAGAGCAGAGCAGAGGGGCATGTTGGAGTCAGTAACTCAGGAGTCTCTGATTTCTTCAGAGAGAAATCAGAGTGAAGGGACTGAATTAGTCTTTGAATGGAATAAGTGAATAGATGGCGTGAATAAGTAAGTAAGTAAATGGACTAAGTTTTAAGTGCTTTTAGTGAGTAAAAGGTCTTAGATGCCGGAGAAGTAGTACATGTTCCAGTGAAGGTTGAAAAACATAGTAGTGTTTCCTTAGAGGCTCCAAGAACCTAGCTACAGATATAATAGAGTTGGAGTTAAGAATATTACTTACATTTTTCAGTTAGAACAAGATAGGCCATGAAAGTAGTCTATACATAGCCTGGCGTGCTAAGAAACCAGAATTCTAATAAGTTAAGAAGTAGTGGTCCGAGTTTGTGTCTTAGCTAGTTGGAAAGTTTCTATAAAAGAACATGCATCAGGGAGAGCTGGTGCTCTATGCCATGGCTTTATGCCATGTGCATTTTGCCATTGCATTTTGCCTCTGCAATTTTGCCATTGCTTTATGCCATTGCTTTGGCCATTGCTTTTATGCCGTTGCTTTGCTTTGCTTTGGCTTTTGAGACTGATGTGCTTCTGCAATAAACAACTTTTTAGCAACTATTAGCTGCTCCGCTTTTTACACAAAAGGAGAATAAGCCTGACCGTGTGGGTGCCCAAGAGGCACCCGGAGGTTTGCCTAAACCTCACAGGGCAGAATCCCCTCCCTTGCCCTGCTGGCCACACTGCTTTGGATGCAGCCCAGGACACCGTTGGCTTTCTGGGCTGTGAGTGCGTATTGTCGGGTCGTAATGAACTTCCAGTCAACCAACAGTCTCTAGTCTCCTCAGGAATAGGTTTTGTCCTTTTGGGAAGGTAAAGGAGGGAAGCTGGCAATTGAAAATGCTTAATGCAGACTTCCTTTTTCAGCACCTTTTAAAAACCAATCTCAGTTCTTTCCCAAATGCTGTTATTATTTAACCCAGAAAACTAGAAATTAAACCTCAGACCAACAAGTATTCCTCCTCTCCCTCCTTCTCTTTCTCCTCCTCCTGCTGCAAAAAGACCTTAGAAATCATCTTCAGGCCTCTAAAAATAGGTATTTTTCTCAGTTTAGCCTATTCTTTGTTCCCAGGGCAAATGTTACTTCTACTTCTAGAATCCTGAGGACCATCTTGTTTTGCTCTAACCTGACAGGAGATAATCTTTCTTTGCCACCTCCCAATCTCCACAACTCTCCAAGATGTGGTAGAGAATGGGGCAATACAACAACACAGTCTTTTAATACTGATGGCTGGCAAGTCAAGGTTCAGTGTGCAATTCCCAAAAACCATGTGGCTTTTGAGTGAGTCACATCAGCAGCATTATCTTTTCCTTGGCATTTGGACTCCTACGTACACCATGCTTTGCTGCACAGCCAGAGTTCATTTGCAGAAGGTATCATAATCTTGGGTCATGAAGAAGTTTGGGTTTTTTTAATTGTTACAGTCATACTTACACGGACTTTTTGTGGAGTTAATGAAGCAAGCACTGGGACGATCTGAGTGGCTTTGTGCTTCTTCCATGTCCAGTTATTTCTGATGCCCCCTCAAAATGGGGTCTAAAAACCTCCAGAAGTTCACTTGCCATTATTATTTTAAACAAATATAAGTAAAACTTCGTTTTGTTTTGTCCTGTCTTTACTTACCTTCCCAGTTCTCTCTGAACTTAAATTAAAACCTAGGTAGCAGCAGAGAAAGATTCTGACTTGACTCACTCAACTATAATATGTACAGTTTTGCATCAATTATTCAAGTGCCAATAGCATGAAAGCCATTAGGAAAAAAGCAGAGTATTTTAATACTGCCAATTTCTTCATCTTTTAACTTTATGTCAGTTGCAGCAAGCCTGTTATTTTTTTTAGAAAGTACTGTTTTCATTCCCATCTTTTTTGTCAGCTGAGGGCTGAGGGGTGGAAGGCCCCAAGGCTGCAGTTCCTGGAACACAAACCCACCTGAGTGGGAGTCGAGTGGGTTTTCTTTACTGACAACACGTCAGCCGAGAGAGGGAGCAGCAGAATGAAACAAGGTACAGAGCAGGAGCTCGGGAGAGAAAGAGCCTCTTCAGCTTCAACTCTTCACTCAGTCTTTGTATGAAGTGAGGATTTATGATCTGCTGTATGATTTAGCCTCTCTTAGAAGGTCTCTTCTTTCTTTCCTGGACTAGAAGAGTTGCTGCTTTTATTTGGCCCCATACTACAAAACTAATAATGTCATATATTAATGTCCTGGAAATAAAATTTGAGGATTATTCAACAAAGAATCAGGTAACAGCAAAGGCTTGAGTAGTTCATATTCAAAAATATTTATTTTTCAGTTGTTCATGATATGTGTCAAATTCTTGGTTACAGCAAAAAATTGTAACAAACAGCATCACAGTGACATATAATCAAGCCTTTAGAGTGCAGTTTATTACAACTGTGTAAACAAAAAGAAGTATTTCTGTAATGGCACTGTCCATGAACCAGATTATGGCATACAGAATCTAAGCAAAAGTTAAGGGAAACTTTTACAGATTGAAGCACAGTATATTAATCTGGCCAAAATAGCCCAATCCACATTTAATCAGAGAAGACTGTCCCCAGAATTTTTGCTTGACTTGTTGTTACGGAAATGAAATCTTAATTGTTTTCAATGTATAAATCCAGCATGTGAAATAGTACTATTATTGAATAATATGAATAAAGAGCAAACATCTCTTAATTATGACAATGTGAATACCTCTACTGTTATATTATTAAAGGAGATGAGATGATTTGGGAATGTTATTGCCTGTATAGCATGACACCTTAAAAAGATATTCCTTAGGAAATAAAAAATAAGTTACTGAGAAATAAAATCCAAAGTGCACCATCAAAGAAACTTTATTTGTGCATAAATATCAAAAAAGTAGAATCTTATTTTTTCTGCAATGGAAGTAAACAATTGGGTTATAATACAAGGTACATACTGTAAACTGTAGGGTGCACTTTGAACTTAAAATATACTCATCTCAAACATATCTAACAGCATCTAAAATGGGATTTTAAAAATTTTAGGGTTTTTTTTAGATCATGCATTAGTTACAGCTTGCTTGATGGCTACAGTTTTGCCAGCAGCCTTTTAGTGTTCTACAAGATTTTCTTAATAAAAACGCACAGGTCTGAATTCCACTACATTTTACACAGGTACCTTTCATACAGGATGTTTTGCATGTGTTCCATCTGGAGAGAGTAGGTCCCACAACAGCAGGAGGTAAAGACAGAGCAATGAAGGTACAGTTATTAAAAGGTACTGAACAGCTGGGAGTACATAATATAATTAGAAGCTGGTATCTTCAGTTTACAGAAAGCTATACATTTGTTGGTTTAAAAAAAATAGACATCCAACATGTGTTTACTCACATGCTGACACAGAGTTCATGCAAACAATTTAAAAAAAAATCTTACCCATTTTATCCCTTTTATAGAAATGCTGCATATAGTTCATCCTCAAATAAATTGAGGTTCCCTCAGAAACAACAGGGACCTGATGTGCAGATTGACTCAAGCAACATGTAATTGCTTCCTCCACAATGAGACATGAACAGCAGTATCAAACAGGAGATTTCATTGAATTGGGCTTCATTTCAAACACTGTTAGGTCCAAATCCAGATTCATTTGTCATTAAGCAATAAGACTACCTTAAAAAAAACAAAGTTATTTTCTTGGAGGAAGAACATTTTCTTCATAATAGCCTGGGTTTACTACATTTCCAGCTGGGTCATATCTAGCCACCACAAAGGTTGAGCCGTCGCTAGCAGATGCTTTTCCAACTCCCATCTTCTTTGTGCTCTTCCAAACCATTGCTGTGAAGTGACCTGAAGAAAGAGAGAGAAACATACACGTTCCCTTTAGATACTAAATCTGTAACATTCCCTTAAACATGTGAGGTGTTGGGGGAAAAAAGAACAATACACACTTCTTCTTTGTCTAACATGAGAACAAGCTAAGGACATGAAAAGGAACCCTACCTCTAGCATTTTGTCTGGAAAAACACTAATCTGATCTGTTTTCATATCACTATTCCCATTTCCATGTTCTATATCCAAATAAGAACATGTAGCATGAGAATCATGAAAGAAATAGTTTGATTAGCATCTGATGTAAAATTTGACAAAGACATCATAGTCTGTACTCCCTGCAGTGTGAACAGCAGTTCTGGAAGTGACTATTATTCATTTGCTTTAACCACCTCATACTCCCCCATGTGCTTTCATGTGCAACTCTTCAAAAACCCACTTATTTTCTAGCTTCTTCTGCCTAGTTTAATAGCCACCCCTACATTGTTGTTTCCTCTATGCATAAGCAAATCCCAGAATCGGGGAGAAAAGTGTGATTTTCTTAATCTGAAACAAGGTCAGGTACCTCTCTTGCTTGAGCATTATTTGAGGAACAATGTTCTCAAATTCATTTTGCACTAGATTGTCAATATGCCCCCAACAACCTGTTCCCAATCTCCAAATTTTAGCTGGTGATCATTGTGAGTGGAGTGATATAATTTAGCAGAAGTTACATGTAAATGTAAACAACAACACAGTACATTTACTAAAGACTCCTATATGATTCCAATTTGGTATTTCTTACAAATTAATTTGCTTTAAAAATAAGTTGCCTGTTCAAAACGCTGAAGTTGGAGGGAAAATGCAGTACTAAAAACCCCTACAAATTTTGCTTAGTTTCTAATTTCTCAGGGTGTTTTACATATTTGTCAATTTTTAGCATAATAGTAGTTTAGTTTTTGAAGAGACAATTCCCAGTCTGAACTTACCTGTCCTAGAAGAAAACCCTGGGTTTTGAAAGCTGTAATTTTTTATTTCACTGTACCATCTGTCAGCCACATCTTTTCCTGAAAGACAAAAAGAAATGTGCTGCAGAATCATGACATAAACACAAAAGTGTAGCTCACTTAAAGCTTGGCCAGTAAGATCTTCTGTAACTTTCAGCTTGGAAGGTAATGAAGACACATCTCCCTCATCTTGGATAAGTGCTCCTGTCATCGGGCTTATACATATAGCTTTTACCAGCTCCTTCCTCTTGAAATATATTTGGAAATTCCTGTGTGCCATATTTTCTAAGCAAAAGGACACACCTGTGGATGTTTACCCCTTTCAGCTCCAGGTAAACCAAAGAAAAATTAAATTTCTGATGTCTTTTAGTTTCCCATGTTCTCACCAGCATTGAATATTTCAGATTTCTGAGTGCATTTATTTTTAGTGGTTTCTACCTAGCACTAAAGCCATTGTAAAGGTACATTTTGAGGCACACTAGTCCAGGGTACTACAGAAGAAACCTCAAATACTCAGGAGCTGCTTTTGTGAGGAAGTTTGTGTGTCCAGCACTGTCTCATCCCATCCAAGGCTTTCCCTGACAACAGCTGTATAAGAATGGTGACTATGGCCAGGGATGTAGCTCAGACCAGAATCTGCAGATGCAATGCAGACAAATGTCAAATGTTACTTGTTTTCCATTACTGGTTGTTAGGAAATTCTAGGGGGATGAAAGGGGTCAGGTTTTTCCCTGAGCAATCTCGAGAATTAAATTTCTGCTTAGCATTCCAGGATGCATCATCCACACAAGGCCAGGAGGTTTCAAAGCAAGCTGCCAAAGCTGTTAAGCCTGCCATCATGAAGAATGCTGGTCCCTGGTGGACTGTTGGCTGCAGAAGAACTATGACTCATGCTTTGCTATTTTGCAGCAAAAAGTTTTAAACTTGCGCACTTCTAGAAGTCAGACGCGGCATTAACTTCTTTAAACTTCAGCTCCTTATGACTGAAGTCAGCTCAAAGGATGATGCTGTTAGGCTGGCAAGCTGGTTGTCAAAGCCCTAGCTGATGAGCAAATATTCAATGAAATGCCATCTCTAGAGAGCTTTATGAACTGGAAGTATTACGAACTTATATGCCACACTGCCTGCTAGGAACAGTGCTTAGTAGAATCAAAATTTTTTTCTACATAAAAAAGTAACAAAACATCTCTTGCCTCCCGAGCTAAAGGTTTCAGGAATAATAATTGCTTTCTTCTTTTCCTGCTCTCCTTGCATCAAAAAACCAAACCAAACAGTCCTGTATTATGGTTGAAGTATGTAATACATACTTATTTGTTCGTTTCTTACTCATGCTAAAGCTAAAATGAAGACTAAAAGAAAGTGCAAATAGTGACCTTTATGCAATACAAGGGGAAAAGAAAAAGCACACAGTAAAAAAACACACAACAAACCAATCAGATCATCCTATCCCACTCTAGATTTCATAGCTATGAAGGATTCAGATGGGTTTGTGGTAAGCTGGGTGTAACAGAAGTACAGAATGTGACTGACATATCAGGCCTTATGAAGCCTATGTATTTTTTGTGTACAAGTGCTGAAGTGACTATACCACATAAGTAGGATTTTAGCAGATGTAGTACTGCATTCTCACTGCTGCCAGCTTTTTATTCCCTCTGTTAATGTATCAGTGTGATATAGTATAAACAGCATTTAAAGAGAAAGTCACCTCCACTCTGCTTACTGTAGCTCTGAGAAGTGTGCCTAAGCTGCACGTGACAGAACTTAAAATCTCCATAATGCAAGTATTGCAGGTCACATGGAAATTTTGGCAAACACTACCTCTTCATAATTAATTTGCTTTTAATTTAAAGAATACTATCATTGAAAAAATGTTTGCTTTTTAATTCAAGTGGGATAGCAATGGCATCAGGTAAGACTGCCTCAATCCTGTACTTGAAAGAGTGAGCATAGTTGGGCAACACAGTCTATCATGTGTTAATTCCCAGATTTCAAGGATGAAAGCTTTCAACTGACTGAGGCCAGGCAGTTAAAGCCAAGAAGCTGATGGCTATTCTCCATTTTTCACATGCAGGATCAAGTTTTCATTATACAGCATTGCTGTCATCATCCTTGAATTAAGAGTCATGGCCTCATAAGGTGTAAGAAAATAAAGACTGGCTCTTTTCCAGCAAAAGAGAAGGTCACCAAAGGACCAGGCAACTTTTGACAAACTCTGTGTTGGCATCATGTTAAAGAAGTGTCCTGTAAGTGAGGGGAATGAATTGTATCTGTCAGGTGGCACAGGAAGTGAGGGGGAGTCCAGTGTGGAAGGTATTGCCACGCGAGAAGACAGGTAGGTACCCAGTGATTAAACAGTTTCTCCTTCCTCTGGAATACTTTTCTTCTCATGCCTTGCCCTTCATGGAGCAGTAAACAATGCCCTGGTGGGACACAAACCAAACCAGTGTTGAAAGTGACAGCTGGCACACAGGGGACTAAGGAAAACCCCTGTTTTGAACCCAGTGACCCCCAGGCTTCTTGAAAGAAAACAGCATAAGGATCAGGAGTGCACTGAGCCTACCTGCTTTAGGCAGCAACTTGCATCCTCAGACTTACTGGTTCAAAAATCTTACCACAATATTTCCATTTAAATGTATTATGGAATAAATCATATTTAGGATTTGTTTTGATTGCTTTTCAATGTTTCATTGAAAACAGCTCCCCCTGCTCCCAAAGTTCCCCCAAAACAGAGGAAGTTGGTTGCTGTTCAAAATGCTTTTCAGTCAGAAGGAAAAAAACGCAGAAAAGAAATTGCTCACATCCCTCATTCCTGATCAGAGCAGAAATTATAAAGTTTACTCGTCTCAAGAAGCACATGGGTCTGCCCTGCAGTCAGAGCTGCAGCTTCTCTTCTGTTGCTCTGCTTGTGGAACTGATTCATAAATATTCTGCTGGGTTTTAAAATCATCCTTCCTCTTTGCACTGCTGTAAACCACACTCAGAGTTTCAACACTGTCACTTTGGAAACACAGTTTGACTCCACCCTTCTCCTAGTGAGAGATAGCTCACTCATGACCTGCTTAGCTAGGCTTACTAGATGTTCATTAATGAGTATCAGTCGTGATGGACAATCTTCTTCCCATGAAAACTTGGTGCAACAATCCTTGAACTATAGTTTTGCCCAAGACTAGGACCAGAACCAGCATAGTGATTTCATTTTATTTACACAAGCTACATGCTTGCAATGTGGCCACACTGACTGTGCCTCAAGCTTCCTCAGAGGGTCAGAGGAGAGACCATGCAGGCTCAGCCTAGATGTAGAACTAACACTCTAAATTATGTCCCCCTTATTATCAAGGGGCCACTGCATGTAAGCAGGTGCCATTACTCTGGCCTGGCCATGGTCTCATCTCATCAGTTATGCTGTTTTCTCATTAAATGTCATTTTTAGCTATCCTCTTGGGAGAGGAACTCCATTCTGTGTGGATGTTGAGGGTGTGAGTGCCAACAACCAGTACCAGACCAAGGATTGCAGAGACCTCTGTCTGTGGTGCCAGCAACTGGAGCACCAGCAAAGCGGGTGAAGTGCTCTGGGAGGAATTGCTAGAGAAGTGTGTGGCCATTGCAGGGTGGGCTCTGGTCAGCAGCCAGGGACCTGTGTGTGTGAGATGCACTGTAGTGACAACTGGAGTGGAACTGCAGCCTCAGGAATTGATATGTCCAGGTGCAAGCTACTGGTGAAATTGGGACCCAGGGACAGCTACTGAGCAGGCTGAGTGTCTGAGCTTAGTTATTGCTGGGATCCACACTGGAATTATATTTCTATTATTTCATATATTTATATACAAATTTATGTAATTTAACACTATAAAATATACATTCTAGATATTTGTATTTTTATATACGATATTAATTTACTTATATATACTCCAGTAACATATATTGGAACATGTATTGGAATCAGCTGGAACAGGCAAGTGGAGGCCACCACTGGTGCTGTTCATTTTAATACTGACTGCATCTGTTTGTGCTGCTCTGCACATAAACCCATGTCCATGATATATGTGTGTTTGTGTGAGTAAGGCTGGAAACACATTCCCAGACTGTGCAAGACTGGGCACACATTCCCAGCCTCACCACTGGGAACACAATGCTGTGCTGTTCCTGTATTCAGCTCCCTCAACTGGGCCTACTTAATTTCCCTCAGCCCAGCCTTATTGTTTCTCTTCATACCAAAGAATGCTTAAATCCTCAAGTAATCCAACTAAGTTGCCAAAAACATTCTAATAAAATCACATAGACCATATTTCTCTGCAAATGGGCAGCACCTTGGTGATCTACTTAAAAACTAAGTTTTTACAACATTCCTTCCACCCGTCCAAGGGGAAAGAGGGGAAATTTAACATTGCCTTCAAAATAAAATATCTGCCTAGACCAAAGTCATACCAGTGGCTTTTCAACATCCCTCACACAGGTCCTTATTTTATTTCACTTTATTTAACAGTATTGTATGGGCTTGGTGTTAGACAGAGATATATCAAGGCAGGGCTTCAGTCAGAGCACACTCCTCCAGGGCTTGCACAGGCAGTGCTTGTGCTGTTCTTCCCACTAGTGCCAACTTCAGGAGACCCAGATTCCTCCCATGACAGATTTGGGTCACATTTTGGATAGCACACTATGGATTTCTCTTACAAACTCTCTAGAGAGCTCATAAGCTGCAGTGTTTCCACCAGCAACAGGGCATGTTCTTTTCAGCCACACCAGCCATCCCAAAGAGAATTCAGACATCCAGTGCTTGCCTTCAGCCTCCTGACACACGAGAAACGAGATGAGGTATCCTGAGAAGCCTGACATAGCACAGCTGCCAAGGCAGGCTGGGGTCTCTTGCATTAGTGGCAGATGACAGCTCACTTATTTGAAGACAGACAAAGAAAAGTCTGCCACGGAGCAGTTCCTGCAGGACTGGAGAGAGGAAACAGCTGCCAACTATTTCTTGGATTACAGGGATAAACATATTTCTAGCAACAGCTTTAGGCTATGTAACTCTAAAATCCTGAATAGAATTCAAGGTATTCTTGTACCAGGAGAAGAGTCATATTAGAAGGCTTTATTGTTGAAAACTTAAATCGTCCCTGAAACAAGAAATGAATCTTCTGGCATTATTACAGAACTCAGTAAGAGCCAAAATAAACAACAGCATCACTTTTTGAGAGAGAACACAGAGTATTCTAGAGGTTTATTGAGTCTTGCTTTATCTAGGAAAGAAACCAGAAGACACTGCCTGCCTTTGTTAAGCCCCTGAATGGATGTCTTAATCCAAATTTCAGCCTCACTGAGCAGGGTACAAATTAACTATCCAGAGGGAACTATATGAGAAAAAGGGGAAGAATGAACCAACTCCACAGAGGTGAAAACTAAGCCTAGATGAGAAAATAACTTCCTTTGAAGAACTAGCTTTCTCATTATGGTACTTTGAGTGATCCTGCTGCATTGGAAATGTAAAAATGTTTCACAGAACAAAAGAGGATGTAGCTTAATTTTCTCAACATGGCATTTAATCCTGTGGATAAAAACCAGCAAAACTTCTCAAAACTGGAAAGTTATGTATGGAAACTGCATCGAAGAAAACAGACCGAGTCCAGAGGAAAGACAGACATTATGTAGAAGGATTTGTGTGTTATGTTTCCAGCTCTCTGAATGGGAATTCTGTGGTTTTAACCTCGAGGGAAGGAGCACAGGCCATTAACACAAACAAAAAGAAAGAAATAAGCTCAGTCAGTGAGTCATAGCCACTATGCAAACTCTGCTGTACATCTGTGTTTTCCCATGCTGCTCCGAATCATTTCCTCACACCCTTGAAAAGGACAGAATGCCAAATATGAGCAGATCAAATTGTATTTTTCTACCACAGGTTTCTTTTTCAACATGACAATGTGCTCACTTTGGACTGAAGTTGGCACTTGAAGAAGAGCCAAACAGCATCCCTGGGACTAAAACTCACTAAAATTTCCAGGTCCTTCAAGCAGAGCCTCCAGCCTGCAGAAACAAGCTTCTATTTCTTTGGAGCTGTGCTGGAAATTCCAGGAGTAGAATGGAATAAAGAAAGCAAGTGGTCACTTTTAATACATCCCACCTGCTGTCCCAGAAGGCTGAGGCATGAGCCCTGCCCACTGGAGGAGGCAGAAGGGAAGAAAGACTCTGCTGAATCTCTCTCCAGCTGAGGGCTCAGCCTGACCAAAATTCAGCTCCTGGGGCACCCAAACCAAAGGCTCCCAGTTACATATTACACTTAAAATCAGAAAATACATGGAGTAAAATGGTCTTCAAAAATGTAATCATGGAAAAGGGCTTAAAGCCTGTTTGCTGACAGAGAGGAAGATATTTGTGGAAGGACATTAGCCACTGTCACTTTGGTGTCCAGTCCCCTGCTTTTGCCCCCACAAACAGGAACTGCTGTGCAGTGTGCAAGAAACATTTTTCCATTTCCCTCACCACAGCTGTGGGAAGACCTCTCTTTGGCTGGGACAAGCTAAGGACACAGGTGAAGCGTGGGCATTGTCAGCTTCCTTCTCTCCTGCCGTGGACACACAGGTTCCACGGGACACAACACACCACCACAACCCCTTACTCCCTCTGTGCCCACATGGGCTTCTTGCTCTCAGGACACAGAGGTGACTGCAAACCACCAGCCTGTCCCCAGGGAGCCTGGGCTGGGCTATGCTGGATACATTATTGAAGCAGAGGAAACTCCAGCACTCTTGCAATCAGATGCTCTGAGCCCAAAGCACTTGAGATAAGGCATTTATCAGGTGTCTGTGAGACAACAAGAGAAGAGAGCTCACCTGATTGGTCATAGGATGCCCATGCTAGGTTTTCTCCACAATTCCCATTAGCAGACTCGGAGCTGTGCTTGAGGACCCTCGTGGTAGCCAGTTCTTCTGCATACCTAGCAAAGGAATCCACACACTGGGTAAGGGACCAGAGCTGCAACAAGCAGAAAGGAGAAGGAACAGGAGGAAGAGAAGGACATGCAAGCAAGGGATTGCACTGCAAGATGACAGGTTTAAATGAAGTTGCAAAGCCCTGAAGCCAGAGATGCATTAAGGTTACACAGATCTGTGAGTTAGGCAAAGGAGAAACACATTTTCCCTGTCTTTCATGAGTATCTGTATAAATTATGAGAAGGGCCCAGAAAAAAAATCAAAGGGCAGATCCCTTTGCACCACATTTTAACCAGCACCTGGAAATCCAATGGCCATCCTTAGCCACAGCTGCTGGTGGAAAGGGAAGTACCTACAGCAATTGCTACAGGTGTCACCTCCTGGCATTTCTAGGTCCCTCACAGGAATAAATTAAATACTCTCACTGAGACTGGAAAAAAAACAGGAGTGGGGATTCAGTCAAAGCAAGCATAAATCCCCTACATTTACAAATGAAAGGAAAAACGTCAAATGCAAAACAAGAGCAATGTACCAGGCAACAAGATGGAAGAGAAGGGGAACACAAGGAGACTCTGAGGCAACAACTGTGTAAACCAACACAGGGATAAGCAGCACTGTTTCTTTAGAATTTGACATGTGTGCGAGTGTGGGATGTATTTTATTTTCTTAGAACAATAGGGTTAAGAAGAACGTCATGGGTAAAACAATTACTCTCTTTATCCAACATTGGAAAGACTTTAGTATAGAGACAGGGAAATCGGAAAGACCATTTGTTATTTCTTATAGTGGCAACACAGAGAGTCATCAGGTCATAGATTTAAAATTCAAGTGAGACAAAGCACTTCTTCCACACTGTGCAGCAGAAGTCATTGCCACAGGACAATGCAGACACCGAACCACACGTGAGTTTGAAAAAGAGAGAGGCAAATTCACAGTCTATGGATGTTGGGAGGAATCTTCACAACATATTAAACAGCAACAAATAAATGAGAATACAACATATTTCTTAGGAAAACTGTAATTTCCAGGAGAAGATAATGGGGGAAGGATCACATTTGTTTTGTCCTATTCCTTCCCTAATCGTGAGTTACTGGCATCTGCCAGAGACACGAATTTTGTCCAGCTGAACATTTTGACCCAAGTCAGTACTTCAGTCATTAGGTTATAATTTCTTTCTGCTCTAATCCTCCCACTAAAACAACAACAAAAAAGAGTATTTAGCTACATCCATTAATTTAGAAACAATGAAAACTTGTCAGTTGTCAGTTTGCTAGATCCTAGACTAGAGGATCTTTAGATACTATCTCTACAGTCCTGTAATTTTTCTCAGGATCCTCATATCCTAAGTTAGAGGCAGGACTGGGACAAAGTACACTTTGCAGATGGATGAAGCTGCCAGGGATTTGAGACAAAGAGTGGTTAATCTGCTCCAGCTCAGGCAGTTGAAAGCATGAGATTTTCATCTGAGATCATCACCCTATGCTTCATCACAGTCAGAGATAAATAGACACCTGCTGAGGCTGACTCATCTCATGTTAAAGCCATGGATCCAATAGTCAGTTCACCTGCCACAATAATTGGACCTGAAAATAGTAGGAAACACCACTTTCAACACAGGTAGAGAAGCAGAGAGAAGTACCCAGAGATACACCAAATACATTCCAACAAAATATTTTATTATTATTTTTAAAAATTATATATATATATATATATATATATATAGGATATACCCAAAGAAAAGATGAAGTTCTTAATTTAAGAATATGCAAAATCTGTCTTGATATGAGATTTCTTAAATTTCATGTCTTTTATTCAGATCAAAACATTTCTTATTCTTGCTATCAGTTTTACCCGTCTCTGAACATCTTTTAGTTCTTACAAGTAACAAACCTCAACCAAAGAGACGTTTCCTATTGTTGTTCATCACAGCAAGGCATCAGCTGAGACCAAAGATGGCTGTGAGGAATTTCTGAAGGATCTAAAAATACCCAGCAAAGGCAACAGCACATTTAGAGATAAATGTGGAGCAATGCATATTTGATAAAATAATCTGAATTATTCATACAAGCCGACTTGTTCAAACCAAGTGTTGCACTTCTGAGACCCAACAAGTGCTATTGACAAGTCAATGAAATCTCCTCTTCACTGTGAGCATGAAAAACAGAAACAAAAAAAAACCCTTTAGACAAACAGAAGGAAAGCCCCAGCAGATTACAAGTTTGGTGAATGAGTCACTGGCATTCCAAGTCTTAGGAATACTATATCCAGTTATAATGGTGTCTCAAGAGAAAAAAAAAAAAAACAAAAGAAAGATTTTTCTTGCTTCCAGAGGTCATGTCCACATGCCATTTCCATGGTGTGTTGTACAGCACAACACCTGGGAGAAATCTAGGAGTCAGGAGCCAGTTCATCTGTGTGACATCTGTGTCCCATCATGCTGGGACAATAAAACAGGTTCTGGAAAGACCACAACATCTCTGTCTCCCAGTCACCTAGCACAGAGAAATCTGCATGCTTACGGTAGAAAGCTAATGGGAGGAGATCTTATGTCTAGAGTAGGGATCAAACTGCCCACCATTGAGTAAAATTTATCTTCTGAATAGTTTAATCAGCATTTACTCCTTCAGTTATCTTCTTTGTACTGTGAGGATCAGCATGAAAAAGAATTGAAGATTTTTAAATCTACTTTTTGAAAAAGACTGCTGTAAAGAGAAGGGAATTAATCTGGTTATCATAACTACAGTAAGGAGGACAAGCAGTATTGGACTCAAACTTCTGTAAGAGCGATTCAAGTCAGAGAGCAGGAAGATGAATTCACTCTATGTTAGACTGAGAAGCTGTGCATCTCCAGTGTCTTCAACACTGGAGAAGAGACAAGATGTTTCCTTCCTGACAGAACAGAGAACATACAATACTTTTACTTTTGGGGCTGGGAGATAGATAAATCAATCTGAAATTACTTCCTCCTGATTCCACTGATCTTAGATCACTCACCGCTTCTTACCATGAAAAAGTTATTTTCTCACTATTTCAGCAGGAGTAGATATTCTCCTGCAGATGACAATCCCTCATCTGACAGAAGTGTTGGTGAAGCATGTTTTAGACAACTGCCCTCTGCAGAGGACACCCACCAGGCAGACAGATGTAGTCCACATCTGAAAAAGGCTCCAAGAAAGATTTATACATTTGTGACCACAGAAGTGTCCATGTGAGCAGCTACTGCTATGTGAAGGAAAAAGAGGGAATGACAGAGTAGAGTCCCTCACGTTCTACTCAGTAAGTTTTCACTGGTTATCAGCACGT
The DNA here is from genome assembly GCA_037013685.1 of Acridotheres tristis. Lineage (NCBI taxonomy): Eukaryota > Metazoa > Chordata > Aves > Passeriformes > Sturnidae > Acridotheres > Acridotheres tristis. Next base: position 90,451,646 of record CM072886.1, read on the forward strand.
CAAAAGGCAAATATCTTTGCAGTAAACACAGTCAAACCTAACAGACAAAAGTGTCACAAATCTCATTACAGAAAAGAAAGGATTGAACTCACTGCTGGGCTCCTCTGTTTAACTTCTTGCAAAGTTTTAATGGGGGGACTCCATGTTTCTTCCTGTAGTCATTGTGTACTCTCAACACTTCTTCAGCAAATTGTTTGGAAGCTGAAATCACATTAAAAAATTGGAAAGGTCTGTTAGATACAGACATTAGTGAAGACAGAAAAAGCATACCCTGTACCTGGTATGCCACTGGACAGAACACAAGAGTACCACCCTCATTACCTGGCAGCAGGATGAAATGATCCACTAATGACTTCCATCCAGAAACAAACTCTAACAGACACTCCCATTGGGAAGTTATGCACTCACCAAAGGTTGAAGAAAACTGTGATCCTTACTGCTTTTCTCAATAGCAGGGTGATTTAAGGTTAGTCAATCCGTTTGTCAGTTTAAAACAGAAATCAGTTTGACTGACTTTCATTTTAAGTTATCAGTGCACTGCATCACCATTCCAATCTCAGAGTAAGCAACAAATAAGTTCTTGAAGGAGATGCATTGAAAATACAAATTATTGTCCCTCTATGCAAGAATTGTCTGTACTAGTCAGCGCACCACATAAAGAGAATGAAAATACTAAAAGTTTAGATCTCTTCAAGTGCTTTGACACATGCACTATTCTAATTCATTTTATAGTACGTATTCACAGAAATCTCAAAATGCACCTTTATTTGGCTCAAGACAAATAAATGTTCACAAACAGCAAGTGGTAAGGAAAGAAACAATTACTGTGGCATGGGTTTTTATATTTATTAATGATCCATCAGCTTCATTTCTGAATATTCCAGTTAGCATGACTACCATAATTTTCCTTGTAAGACACTTCAGAAATCCAAACAGATCCTATGACTAGAAAGTGTTTCCTGTTATTAACCTTAGATTTCTCAACTTTCTCTCACTGCTTGATCCTAACAACTAAAATCAGTCATTCTCTGCTGTATTAGCATATTGTCTTCTGCACTTTGTAATGATGCACTTTCCCTACAATAGAGCTGTCAGTTTGCACACACTGCTCTCAGAACTTTTTCCAAAGGTGAACCCAGCTCACTCTCATGCTTTAGGCTGTTCTTGGAGTTCTCTCCAGTTTCCTCAATAGCACTGGGATAATATAGCAGCCTAAAATAATGCCACTATCCAAAGCACATAAGAAAGCCATTACAATTTCATGAAGTACCTTAAATCTTTCGAACACAGTCTGAAGTTCGGTTGACTTTTTCCTGACCAAAGTGTCATTGTGAATGTTATAAATGCTTTCAGGCTCACTTTTTTTGGTATCAGTTTGTTGGTATAACACAGCAGCTCTGTTGAGCAAGGTGGCATCTGCCTGCCACCTTTCTCCTCCTCAGTTCTCCCTCAATTTTGTGTATCACAGGTTGCACATCATTGAAAAATCAGGCACCTCCATTCTGGTACTCAAGCACACAAACTCCTTTTTGCTAATGAACCTGTCCCATCACTCTTATTACCATCCCTCACAGCTCACTGATTCTATCAGGCCAGAGTCCTAAACCTCTCATCTGCTCCGTTTTAGGGGCAGCCAGATCCTACAGCATCTATCAGAAGTCACTGAGGAAAGCAAGCCTATATCAAATTCACCCCCTTCCTTGATACAGGGGGTCCAAGTTTCCAGCAAGGAAATGTTAAGACAGCCTACAAATTAAAGACATTGAAAAACACAGCTTTGAAAGTTGCATCACATACTCCAGACTACTGGTTTTTTTTGCTTTAGACCATGCTAAACTTGAGGTTGTTATCACCTAGATTTAATATCCCACCCACTCAGCACTGAATAGTAGATAAACAATCTGACCTGCAAGTATGGAAGTTTTTATCCAAATCATTTGCTCTCAATGATAACATCAAAACGAAATTCTTATTTTAAAAAAAGTCAACTGAAATACAGATTTTGTCAGTGCTCAATCCATACATTAATTGAAATTCTGCATAATGTAGCTCTGTACTAACTTTCTGACTTACAAAAAGTAACAAGTCATGGACAGAACTGAGTTGCTTCTAGCTACAGCAGGCACAGCTATGCTGTTCCTGGAGAACCTCCATCCTCCCCTTCCCTCAAAGGTGGCTGCTATAGAAATGCTTATCTTCTGTGACTCAAGCTCATGTGCTAACCACCTCCCTCTGTACAGCTTCTCCTGTGCCTGATGATGTGTGGAGAGGGACGCCCAAGCGCCAGATAAATTTCAGATTTGTTTTAGAATGCATGTTAAGTTTTTCCATTTTACGAGTGTTCCATACACTGAGAAGCCAGGCATTAAAAGTGAGAGTTAATGGGAGTTTTCAGGCTCCCACCCAAATGGGAACAGCTTCCCAAACAGCTGTGGAGACGTACTTCTTTCCCTTCATGTAAGCTGCTTAAGCTGCCAGAAAAAAAATATTTTCTACTGCCAGAGAGTTAAGTTTGGTCATGAATCATTACACAGCTTACTAAGTAAAACAACTGAAGGTATTAGATACAGTTGCTTGCGCCTCAATATTCAATTATTTGCCTCTATTTCTTATTCTTCTGGAACATTGGCTAAGATAATGGCAGCATGTGACAATGAATTTTTAGGCTATGATGTGGTACAGAGCATACCTTACAGCTGTTATGCTCTCGGACTTCCAGTTTCATTGATCAACTTTGTGTAACAGGGAAAAATAAGCAGAGGAATCTAGGCTGCCTTTTCCCATCGCATTTTTTTTTCTGAGAATTCTATTTCTCTATTCTTACTGTCTCTAAACAGTGCCAATCTACTCAGTCTTTCTTGCATGAAGAGCTTTTCATGCCTGAGTCCATACAGCCTCTTCTTAGAGCCATCTTCTCCTGCTATTTCTGCCTTAGTTTGAGCATCAAAAGAGAGGTAAGTTACCCAAAGTTACACGTTCCACAACACAAGCTGCCCTGCATCACTTTTGCAGCTGTCACCTGCACCTCCTTGTGGACCCACAAGATGATAACAGTGATTTGTTCCACAAATCCCTACACAGCAGAAATCCTGTGGGTAGCCTTTACCTCAGCACTCAGGACACACAACATTACAGCAGGCACCCACATGACTTGCAAAACAGGCTTACATTTTTGTGCCTAAGTATCCACCCTGGTGACTCAAAAATGTGCCCTGTATGAATCTCTAGAGGTATTGTTTCTTCTCAGTGCTTTTTGTCCTATTGTTTATGGATTATCCTTCACTGGTAATGTTTTACTTTCCATAAATACTAAGTTTTTCAAGCCTTCAAATAATTAATATATAATGCTATCAACAAGAGAGAGTAGGGACTGTGCAGTCTAGAAAAGACAAAGCTTTGGAGTGACCTTATTGTGCCCTCTGCTTAATGAAATATGAAATACAGAGGCAGACAATTTATAAGGCCTGTAGTGATAGGACAAGGAGTAATGGGTTTAAAATAAAGTAGATTCAGGCTAGATGTATGGAAGAATTTTTTATGATGAGGGTGGTGAAACACTGGCACAGGCTGCCCAGGGAGGTGGTGAATAACCCATCCCTGGAAACATTCAAGGTCAGGCTGGAAACATTCAAGGTCAGGTGCTCTGAGCAACCTGATGTAGTTGAAGATATACCTGCTCTGGGGGTTGTATTAGAGGACCTGCAACACTCTCTTCCAGCCCAAATTGCCCCATGTTACTATGAAACAAACCTCATTCAAGATCCTACACAGAAGGGTACTGTTATGTCTGTCTCAATCTCTCTTTGAGCCATGAGAGAGGCCTCAAACTCTTCACCTAATGCATGCATTACAGGTAAATTGAAATAATGACCCCAACTTTCAATCTTCCCCCAAAAACAAATAACTAGAAATGTGCTCATATAATAACAGGACACTGCATGTTATTTCCATGTTACCCTTTCAGGCCCAGAACCTGGGCAGAAAGAAACTGCTTCCAGCAGTCCTGCTTCTAGCCAGGCCAGGGCTAATTTTTGCAGTAGCATGAATCACTCATCTGTCTTGTACATTTTTCTATTAATATTATTGCTGTTACTCGTTGTTTTCTTCCTCTTTCCAGTAAATTGTTTCTCATTGCCATTTCCAGTAAATTGTCCTTAGCTCTTTACTGTTTGTTTCTGTTTACTATTAGCATCTTTACTTTTTGTTTCTCCAATCCTCCTCTCCAGCCACTCATAGGTAGGGAGAGAGGGGATTGAGAGCAGTGCATCATTTGGGGTGGTTTCAGTGGGAATACTAAATTGGAGAATACCATTCCTAAACCACAACAGAAGCCAAGTGCCAGAATACATGGAGAAGGCACATGCAAAGTAGATAGAAAACACATTAAAGGTAATCGAGTAACTGCTTAAATACTGAGTTTAAAGCTCTGCTTTAAAACTGAAATCCCTTCAGTCTTCCTTGATTCTGCAGAATTGCTCTACTCTTCCCTGGAAGCAGAAGCGGGTTATGGAATAAGAATGCGGCAAATACAGCTTTTAGTATGCCCAACAGGTTTGTGGAAAAAAATAATTAGAAACTTTAGGGAACTGTAAAGTGATTACATCGAGAAGTCCTTTGTTACTGTCCCAGGTAACTAATGCTCCTATTGTGACAAACTTCGCAAAGTATACTCACCAACTGGAAACAAATAAAATTGTCAATAAAAGAGATCCCAGCTTCTAAAGACCACATCTGCATCTGGACTCTTCTGAGAGAACTGACATTTATTATAAATCTTTATCCACATTTGAAATGTAACTCTCTGGAGACCATCCCTAGCTGAATCTTTCACTTTGAGAATAGCATTCCTTCTATGGAGAAGTGATGGATGTCCAACTGATATGAGAAATGTTAGTAGGACACTCATGTTCTACTGCACTTTGACTCAGCACTTTGGTTTGAAGCCACAAAAGTTTCAGGGTGGTCTCATGCTGGCTGGTGTCTGCAGCAGCACGGGGAGTGAATGTTCCACACTTCTTTCTGCACGTATTTAACTTTCTTGCCCCCCCCCCCCCCCTCATTTGGGACTGTAACAACTTCCAAGACTGGCCCTTAAATATGTCATTTGGGAAAACCGATCTGACACTCCAATTCATGAATCATTTCCAGCCATAAAAACTGATCTCCCTCAGTGTTAAACTCCCTTTTTCTCTAACATAAATGGCTGATTGCTTGGAAATTTACAGAAGAAATTAAATCATGTATAAATCCTGGAGGAAAGGAAAGATAAAAATCATACTATGTTTAGAAAGTATCGTGTCCTGGGTGGGGTTTCCTTGTCTCCTTTTATGCAATCAAGAATTCAATAAAGGGGCAAGGTCTCCATCCTATACAATAGGCATTTATGGGAGATCATAATTGTTGGTACAATTGATTTCCCTTCTAACCTGAATTATCCTGTAGTCTTACTAAAAGTTAGAAGAGAAAGTATTGCTCAGGGAAGTGAAAGGAATTGGGAGTTATAATTAGATACTAGTTCAAATAGGAGTAGTTTCCTGGAATGTTCCTACGTTTGCTGCTCAAAATAGCTTTCCCTTCAGCTCAGGAGATCCTTCTTCAGGGAAGAGTTTCTCTGATGTTTCTCAGCATCCAGTTTTGCCTGAATTTGCTCAGACACCTGCTTACCACGGGGGTGAATTTCAGGACAACAGTAAGATGTCTGAGTTAACTGGATCTGGTGGACAAGGACCTCACTTACTTGAGTATCTGGGCTTGCTCTACAGCAAACTGGCAACTTAACCTTGCATCACCTGTGCCACGTGATGTACCACACTCTTTTCCCTCATACCCAAATCGAGGCATGTGGCCTGAGAATATGAAGCTGCCAATGCAATAATGTTTCAATGACATTAGTCATATCACTGATTGCAAATCCTATTCTTGCTATAACAGACAGTGCTGATTGCTTCCTCACTTTAAAGCTTTTTATAAACAGTAAGGCAATTGACTGCCCTGATTGAAAAGGAACACCTGGTAAGCTGGAGGCTGCACAGCTCTGAGAGGCAGCAGAGACTTCCATGATATAGGCATTTAAAAAACAAGCAGCACTAATCAGCAGTCTTGAGGTCTTGAGCATTGACAGAAGCAAGTTTTCACTTTCACTGGAGGTGAGGGTGTGAGGAGAAGTCCTTGGCTTGTAGCCCCTGACCCCTCCAAACTGACCAACAATCAGGACAGCAAGCAGTCACTTCCATGGAGTGTTCATCTTACATAAGGTTGGAACTGACTGCTCGTCATCTCCAGAGCAGTCAGTCCTGGCTTTGCATGAAAGATAATCAAAAGTGTTATTTTTATTACTATTCTGCCAGGAAGGACACCTGGATATTGTAATCATGCCACACACCCACGGAGACAACATATGTAGGCAGTTAATGTGTATGCTGCTATCCCTTTTAAAAAGACTAAGGAGACTCTCCCATCAGAAAGACCTTCTATTCTTAAATCCAACTGCCTCACAATTCCTAGGGCACAGGCACTTCCAAATACAAAGCTACAAGTGACCTGCATGCGTTAGAACTACACCATAATAATTGATGAATAAATAATGAGAAATGATAAATAATGAGAAATAATTCATGTAATCTTCTCCACCTCTTCTTTCCCCAACACTGTATCTGCTTAGAGTTCATAATTACATAAATTTATTGAAGAAAATAAGACACAACTATATTCAGTAATGAGTAACAACAGAAATCCATTGTTTTGAGTAATTGAAAAGAAATAATTGAATTGAAACAGAATAATTTTTTCTATTCATATTTTGGATGCTGCACATTCTTATGCTCTGTAGATGGACAGCAACAGATATAACCTTGTTTTTACCCAGTGCCAATTTCATTTTACATAGCACTGCTAGCTGTGTGGTGCCAACTAAAGTCTTTGGAAAGTGAAAAATTATATAAACAAGAACCAAAGAGAGATAGAAGAACTATCCTATGTCTCCTGGGATATGCTCCTTCGTTTCACACCTCTAGCATTCATGTTCTGTCATGGTCTGGGGTAGGCATACCTGAACTAGTTTTAATTTCATCAGCTCAAATATCCTCCCACCTTGCTTTTCTGCCAAGGACATCCAAGATAACTGTGGCAATGCCCAAAGTATGTTTACTCATGCAACTCCCTGAGGCATGGAAATATGGCCATGCACATTTCTCCTGATCACTGATGTGTGCGAACTCAGCTATCCAGTAGCCAAGTCAGGCAGGGAGGCACAGAACTCTTTCTTTACTCACATTTACTATCAATTACATCACCTGTTTTTCATCCCTCTGTTCAACAGGTCAAACTCCAGTTCTCACAATTCAAAATCTTTTTTAAAAAGGTATTTATTTCACAGAATCACAGAATAATAGAATGGTTTGGATTGAAAGGGACCTTTGAAGGCCGTCTAGTCCAATCCTGCTGCAATGAGCAGGGACACCTGCAACTATACTAGGTTGCTCAGAGCCTCATCTGACCTGACCTTGAACATTTCCAAGGATACATTAAATGATATTTACAGAGACCTAAACAAGCCCATATTGTTTTCCTACACAACACCCCGGACTCCTACCACCTCCTCACACCTACTTGCACAGGAGCCAGCTCTGCTCCAGGGAGACTGGGCACCCACACAGCCTCACCTCACCCCCCTCTCTGGGGTCACCCAGCCCAGCTCTGGCTGCTGTTCAGAAATTCACAGACTGGGCAGAACTTGCCTACATCTGCCTGTAAAAACAGAACACAGATAGGCTCCAACTTATCTTTCAGAGAACAGCACAGCCTCTACAGAAAGAGAGCTGTAGCCTTCTGGCCTGTTGAGGTAAATAATAAACAACAAAATGGTTAAAATCAAAATACATGTTTTCTCTTACTTTTTGTTCCTGCACATTAAGCAACAACAGAAGCAAATTCAAACCCAGGCAAGACAGACACTACCAACTGTACTGATAGAAAATGCAAGGTTTGCATGTTTCCAGTAATAAAAGCTTTCTTCATGCTCAACTTTTTTTCTTTATTTTTGATGTACCTACTTTGGTAGGTATCTCAGTTACTACAGACCATCACATTCTATCTTATTCTGCCTGAGCCCTTCCCACTTGTTTTGGTATTTATCTGCCTTGAACATGAGGAGCTCAGGTATAATCTAACACTTCACAGGAGCAACCGCTGTTGCATGGGGTGGCTGCTGCATTCTCCTCCCACACCAAAACCCTGATGGTTCAACAGACAGGTAAAAATTGGGCCCAGGATACTGCCATAGCCAGACACGTTCCTGGAAGACTTTTTTATCTGCTGTTAGGACGGAAAAAAGTTTAATAAGAAAGTCTCACAGATATGTATGTGCAACAGAAAGATCTTTGAATGTAGAATCTGAAGAAGGGCTAGAAATGAAAACAAGTTTTGATATAGAAGAACTGCTGAGCCAGTCTTACTGGATAACTAAGAAGGCAAAGGCTATGTTAGCATGTGAGTTGGAAGGGGTTTTTATAGCTCAGAGCAAGGATAAATCCACCTCAAACAGAAGATGTTTTTACCAAGCAAAAAGATTTCACAGGCAAACAAGAACACCATGTTGCAAATAGAAAAAAGGTCTCAGAATTTTCCACTGCAAGAAAACTGAAAAACAACTTCTAGCTTAAACTGTAACATACTAACTTTTTGTGGTTGCAAAATAGTAGCATGAATATGGTAAAGTTAGTAGTTATGATAGGTAATAGTAAAGGTATTGATTGGTTGTTACGTATTAAGATGCTCTGCAAAGAAAAGCACATAATGCATTGTAACCAGAACTAGAGTTGCCTTCAGACAAGCCTGCAGCTGTGGCTGACAGATGTAGGCCAGGCTCTTTCACCCATGACCTGTGATTTGCTGTATTATGTGGATACAATAAACAGCATTTTAAAGAGCCAGTCTGGAGTCCAGCATCCCTCCTCTCGGCTCTTACAATTTGCTGTTTATTGAACTTGAACCCAACGATCAATGTCTTCTGCACACAACAACTGGAGATGCAGGGCTATGAATTTAATTAACTTTGGTTTTGAAACGTCATTTTCCCACCACACCTCCAGTTCAGTCCTGGTGTAAAGAAAAAGACACTAACTTGTGTTGGCAAGTTCTGCAAATGTCCCAATGTTACCAAATGCAAAAGCAGCTCAGAACAATCCATCTTCCCTATCCCCATCACTACTGTAAAACCAGCCAGCACAACTGTTTGTCATTTTGGCAGCTTGGGAGTATCTCATTTCTCAGAAAGCAAACAGGTCACTTGTCTAATATGCCTGTACTTTTGTCATGACCGGCCACGGCTGTCTCTTACCAGGATGCTGAAGTACAATTCAGCATTTCAGCTGAAGATGTAGCTTGTTCTGCAGAAAACACAACAGTCCTTTTTACTGTACTCCGAAGATGCATCTTAAGAGTTAAAAACCAGCACATGCCTCTAAATGAGATTAAAACCAGCGTAGAAGACTGCACTGAGTCTGGATCCTGTCTCTTTTCCTTTTGTCAAAACCCTTTCTCAGCCTCTTTTTGTTTTTTGCGCTGACTCAACACGCAGAGCAGTTGAGAAACTCCCAGCCCTTTCTCTGGAGTCCCACCCACATTTGCAGAAGGGAAAAAACAGCAGAAAAATAAAACCAAACTATAAAAAGAAAACCAAACTCTGTAAAATGATCGCAGTATTTACAGAACCTGACCTTGACTTCGACACCGTCTGCACCCACTTGCCAGAATAAAGAGGGCTATTCCCCCGCAGGGAGAAAGCGGGGCAAACTCCCTTCCCCCACGACGTTGAACCCGGGGGGGAAGTGGGAGAAATAAGACTTTTAGCAGCCTTTCCTACCACTATCCCAGCCTTTTCAGAGACTCCCACTGCTCAGCAGAAATCCACGTGCTCCAGAGTGGAGGAGTGGAGCTTGCAGCCAGCTGCTTTCCTGAGCATCTCCTGCAGCTGCCTGCAGGGATGGATATCCTGGATACCCAGGGCTGCCCCCAGGGATGGATATCCAGGATACCCAGGAATGCCCGCAGGATCCCGGGCTCCGGCCGCGCACAGCTGCAGCGGGGGCAGAGCCCTGCCGGCACGGCAGTCCCAGCAACAGGACAAGGAAGAGCTGCCTGCTCACCATCTCCTCCTTTCCTGCAGAAATACTTATCCCTGTCTTTTTGGTTAGAGCTCTTTGGGGTCTGTGGGGCCGGCTGCCTGCAGCCCCCACTAATCCAAATGTCTGAAAAGAGAAAACCTGGGGGAGGGCAGAGGGGCTCTCCGTGTTTGGCTTAAGTATTCGCAGGATTTATGAGCACGGGAGGCATTTTTCTAACCCTGACAAGGAAGTTTCAATATGAATTTAGTTTCATCAGCCTGCAGCTTCCAGGGAAGAAAGCTGAGTCACAGATGCTTTCAACATTCAGCTCTATCCAATGAAATAAAGCGATGCTCTCTAGCTCTGACACTTGGAATGAACATTGCTTCAAATATAATTTAACTACTAGTCATACAAAATTGTTGGAGAGTTTTTATCAAAGAACCGAGATTTCCAATAGCAGGTTTTGTTTGCATGGGGATACTTAGACCTCAAGACAGATTTACCAAAACCAAAAAGTTAAAGAAATTGCTCATTTATATTAAAGTAATGGCCCCACTTGTCATGAATTAGAGCATCCTTATATTAAATCTTCAGGTAATCTCTGCCTTAATCTTTATGACCCACGAGAGGAGCAAGGAATCTGTTTGAAGTCAGGCAGATCTGTCATGCAACCTGTTACATGTTCGTGTACAGTACAGAGAAATGTGTCTGCATCACACCTTAAGAGTACTAGAGCAGGAACACCTTTTATATTTAGCACAAAACACAGAGGAAGCAGTGCTCTGTAAAACAGCTGCTCTCCCCATTCAAAGGCAAACCACAATGAATGATCTCAGACAGGAATTTGAAGACTTCAGTGAACTAGAAAGGGCAGATGGGATTTAGTCAATAAACCAATTGTCAGGGCAGGATCTCAGTTTTCGATTCATCTAAAAATATTGCGCACAGCTCAAAGACAAGAATCTGGACCTAGTTTAACATTGGTTTGAAAAGTGTGACACAAGTGACAAAACATTTTTAACATGTACCTAGATCTCAACCTCTATTTGTACAAAGGATGCAAACTTTTACCCAAGCCTTCGCAGAGGGAGTTTCTGGTCTGTCACTATTCCTAAGTTTGTAAAAATCAACTAATGCACAGCAATAAATGTGCAGGGGAAAAAATGAAGATAGTAATTTCCTTATGACTGCTTTAGCAATTTGCATGTATTAAAACAAAAGGAGATTTTTATTCCTTTGGGGATTGGGAGGTAAACAGTGGAGTACCTATTCTGCTTTTGCCCAATGTGCTTTGCTAATGTAATGGCACTACACTGATTTGGCATTTGTACTCCTTATGATGTTAGCATGCGAACTGCTGAACTTGATACTTCACATCAAGTACACATTTAAATTGTTATAGGGTTATTTATCCCAATCTAGCTGCCAGGATATAAGGCCAAACACACCCACTGGCAGCTGGACTTTGCAAAAAAAAAAAAAAAAGCAGGTAGTTTTTCTGGACTGGGTGTCATACCAGTAAGCCCTCTACAGTCACATTTGCAGACAGCTCTGATCTCATCTAGCAAGTTGACCTTTAAAAATAAAGAAAAAAGGAAAAAAATCCAATATACCCATGCTGAGGCCCTTTAAAGTGTTACTCACACAAAGATTTTCCTTAAGTTTCTCTGAAAAGGCCTATAGTTTTGAGTTAATCAAGTACTACATTTTGCTGAGTGTGTCCCCATATGTGCTGTTCACACACAGGACAGACAGACAACATGCCACCAGGCTCTGATTTGTCACAGAAAAAATGCCCTAAGAACAAAACAAAAAGTCCCATCCAGTTTCACAGCTGTTTCAGAAATTCAGGACAGTTTTTCACTCATGGCGTTAATAGGACAAAGTTGGAGTAAACCCGGGGCGCTGGGCACTCCCTTCTTAAGGTCTCTTGCTCCTGGGCAGCTTTGGAGAAGTCTCTCCCAGCCCAAACTGAGCAGGGCACACAGAGAGAGAGCCAGCAGCAGTGGGGAAAGAACCTGCAGCACAGGCAGCAGCAGCAGGGAAAGGCTTAAAGAATATTTGCACAGCTGGGGAGAGACTTAGGAGTTGAGCAAGGCTGTCCTCAGTTAAATGGTAACCGAATCTTACATTTAAATCCTTCCGACAGGAAGGGTGATAAAGCTTACCCCCCTCAAAGCATCCTGCTGCTTATCTGCAAGGCTAATAAGTTTTGTTAGACAGCAAGACACAAAATAACTTTAAAGCTTCAGGATTCATAGTCATTTTTTTACAGCAAAGCAAAATTACTTTAGGTTACAGAATCCAAACTGCATATGAAATACAACTACCTCTACACCGTGCAGGCTGAGGAGGGGGGGTCGCTTTTCTTTTCCGTTTTTTCCAATCCAACCCTTTGTCAGAGACAAAGCTCCTCCCCGGCTGTACCATGCACAAATGAAAGCAGCCTTCTCTGAGGAAAGCCACTGAACGCTCCAGCAACGCTTTCCGAGCACAGAACCAGGCACGGACTTTGTGCGAACACACGGCCAACGGCACGAAGGCATTTGCTCACCTGATTTCCCCATGACCAAGTGGCTTTCTTTTGTTTGTTTTAATTTCACCGGCTTTCTCCTCTCTTGAGTTTTGCCGCTAAGTGCCGGGATGAAGTGTTGGCAGTTTCAGCTCAACTTCTTCATTCGCCTGCGACCGCTGCTGGAAAAAAAAACTCAGCAGCACGAACCCGCTACCGCCCCTTCTTGAGCGCTGGAATAAGCCTGCCCATGCCTTTATAAGGCATAGGGACACCGCTCTTTTTTCATGAAAAGATCCTGGTTAGGGTCAGGAGCTATTTATCCTCCACAGCAACCAACAGCTCCAAAACACCATATGTTTTCACATACCATTTTAGCTTAGTAATCGCATCTGTCTTCTGATAAGAGTAGGCTGTGAGAAGAAATTCTGCTGACAAATAGTTCTGCTGCCACAGTGGGCATAGCCCATGGGGTTAATTCATACAGCTAAATGCTGCTGAAGTTTTACCCACTTGCTGCACGTAAAGTTGAAACAGAAAAGTGATAAAGTGATAAAGTATAACTACATTTGTATGTCTAAAATGAATCACTTCCTGCACTGTTACAACATAGTCTGTAGAAAGTATTAGTAAAATAAGATTTTGCAGGTTAAAGAGGAACCGTGCTGATGGTGTGTTTCTGTGAAAAGCATTGGATGTGAGTATGTCTCATTTTATCTGTGTAAGCACGCTGTGCCACCATTATCTTCACATTACATCGAAACGCCTCAAGCTAATCTGGCAAATATTAACTACTTTAACTACAGTGAACATGATACTTTGATTTAACTTCAGAAGTGCTGCATATCTACAAACAATAATTCAGTTACGTGTTTCCAACTTTCATCTTCTCATCATCACAAAAATCATCTGAGGTTAATGCTTCCCAATTTTTTACAATGCCTTCAATATTTCAAGGTTCTTCTTGGTTTTGTGCCAAGTCTGCTGGCTCAGCAGGATTTAATTATTCTTTGTCCACTTCTATAGGCTTGGCTCCATGGTAAGAAAAGGGAAAAAAAAGATGCAAGGGTTTTTTTCTTCTTATGCAAGTAGCAGCAGCAGTGGGTAAAGGCAACATCCGTTCACCAACACATTGCTCCACCTGTGGTTGTTTCACTGGCAAGGCTGAAACACAGGTTGAGGGAGTGTCACTGACAGCTGATGGGTTCACTAAGAAGAGGCATGAGGACAACTGATCACCACCCAGAGGAGGAAACCACAGGGTGTGAGACCACATTCATCTCCACAGCTGCCCGACATTTTCCTTTCTGGCAGCAGAACAGGAGAAGGAAGTCAGAAAGGGTGCAGAAGGAAATCTCTTCCCAGTCTCTCTGCTGCAAGTGGCAGCAGTTGGCTGAGGAGAAAGGTGGAGAGCTGGAATTGGTACTATCAGAGCCCTACCAGGAAAAAGCTGCTGCTTTACTTCGCTTGCAGGAGTGAACAAACCATGGACCAGTCTGAATAAACCAGATCCTAGTCCCTGAAAATGCCCTGCTAAACTTGAAATACCGGGCTGTACTACTCCTAGGACTCCTCAGCAATCAGTGCTCAGCAATAGCCACAATAGCCAGTGCCACCCTATGGCCGTGACAAGGAGTAAAAGGGATTCTATATTTGCATAGGTGGGAGTCTCTGGAATTTGAAATGTTCATTTATATTCTCATACTTGATTGTTATATTTTATACTGTTTATGTTTTAGATCTTTATAATATTCAGCAGAATTATAAAGCAACATCACTTCAGGACCTGGACTGCTACTAGGAAAAAGCACCAAGCATTTTCAAAAGAGACCAGATACACCTGCATGCCATTGACACAACATCTGTGAAATCACAACTTAGAAAAGAGGGTTTCTCTGATCTGACAAAAATCCAGTGATATCTACAGGCAAAAAAATGTGCTTTTTCTGATCAGAAAACAAGGAAACCAATATCAATGCTCTGGTCTGAAATGCAAAAGTATCAGTACAAAGTAAATGCAATGACTCATCAAAGACAGAAAAGCAGTGTAAGCTGAGACATACAAAAGCAAAGACGAAGGAGGGAGCTGGGCTTTGTTATTATTTTAACACCACCTGCTGAAAGTTCCATACTAAAGAATATTACTGAAGAATATTATCAGATGGAGACTTAGAAGAGGTATGTGCACTAATAATTAATTAAGAATGCAAACAAGCCTTTGAAAATAATAAGAATAATTTAATAAAAAACCAGTGCTAGTGATAATTGTCAAGCTACAAGCCATTAATATACTTTTACCAGTTTCAGGCAGTATCAAATACAAATATGAATGGTAACAAACAGGATTTTCCATTTGCTTTATGATGTGTCAAAGCACTTCCAAAAGCATGATTCCTTTACACAGAGAAAACACTAGGATGACATTGGTATTATCTAACAGTGTACATTGGAAACTACATAACAGCTACAGAAATGCCCTGTGCAGTAAGAGGAGTTCAGTATTCTGCCTCCTATGGCCACACCTACTAAATGCTCCTGGACAAGGAGAAAAAAAAGTGGACTGACTATTTTTTAACTGTTTCATCTTCCTGTTAAAAGGAAAGCAGAACAGAAGCAACTGGCTAAGAAAAGTAACACTTACCAAGTAAAGATTGCTGTAATAAAACTTCTTTCTGGGAATAGGCTATAGGGCACATGACAAGGAAAAATGGAATTTGAAAGGAAGTGCATGAATCATTGCAATCAGGGAGTTAGTGATAACTCATCTGCAGTAGAACTATTTCATCTGCATCCTGAAAATCTGTGGCTAAAATTTTGGTGTCAAACTGACTGGGCCATTCAGATAGCAATACATTCCTCCTTCTATCCTATCTCCCCTTTTCTCCTAACAAAGCAAATCCATTTCACCTGCCCACATGAACCACTTCTATTTACCTTGATGTGGCTGACCCTAACACACACAGTCTCATAACATCCTCTGGTGCCACCAGATACGTCCCTTCTTTGCTTTCCTGTCTCTTCTGGAAGCTCTCTGCACCTCTCTTTCTTTCTCCCGTGCCCCAGCCTGCCCCATTTGACCTGCTGTTTACATTGTGACCAGCCCTGGGGAGCCATAGGCACTCCTATGGTGCCCCACAGGTTGCCCCAGGGCTGTGGACCTGGCAAGGCCAGTGGTGGAAGTGGCAGTGGATTTCTGGGCTCAGCTGGGGTTATGCTGCTGCTGCCTGCTGTCTCATCCAGCTTGGTCTTCACAGCCGTGTGCTGACAGCCTTTAATATTCCTCCAGGACCCTCCACCAGCCAGCCATGTATAGCTAAATCTGTAGAAACTCAGGATTAAACAGATGTCTCTTTGATAGAGCAAGGAGCCCCAGGCAGATCCCAGGTTACCTGTTGTCTTCCCAGAGGTCTGCCGGCACACAGCTAAATACTCCCTTCCATCTGGCAAGGGCACCCCCCTAAGCGGGCTCCCCAGCACCTATGTGCCTGTTGCAAGAGCCCTGGTAGCATCGTGAATTTCAGCCTGCACATTTCTGTTCCAGCAGCAGTGCAAGTAAGGAAGTAACAGCCACGAGCTGCTGCCTGTGCAGATCCCCAGCTGCTGGCAGGCAGGTTCAGACACATAAGGAAGCCTGAGATGAACCTTTCCACATGTCTCCACGCTCTGATGGGTCCAGTTGATGAAAAAGCCTGTCATCATCAATGTTTTGAGTCATTAATTCATTCCATCAGTTGGCATCTATCAGCTACAACTAGGTGTCCACACAGATCAGGACAGACATTTGACAACACTGTCACACTCAGGCCTTGCCAGTGAGGTGTGGATGTATCCCATCCCTCTTTTAAATACAACATTGAGCAGTTTCTCCACAAGTCAAACCATGCAGACGAAAGGTTTGTGAGCAATTCTAAATGTAACAAATCTGTTTTCCCCAGACACCCTTAACAATTGACACTAAGGACCAACAGTATTTATATGACTATAAAAACATCACACAGGAATAACATCAGTTATAGTTACAAGAACCATGAGTAAACTGTAAAATTATGCACAAAGCTGTATTAGGCAATAAGAAAACTGCTTATTTTTTAAAATGTAAAAGGAAAATGGGGCAAAAAATGATGGTAAAACATTTCCCAATATTTCCTCCTCTTACAGTTATGCCAGGCTTTGCTTCTGGACTCTATACTGGTATTTCCATTTCACTGGTGAATTAAACCATTTTGTGTAACAGATAAAGAAATTCAACTTGAACACAGTTGGAGATGTTAATTTTTCTTGAAAGACAAGATACTGCTTTTTAGTTTGACCATAATGCTCAGTTGTTGAAGAAAATAAAAAGAACTGAGCTGGAAAGATGAAGAGTGCAAAAGCAAGGTTATACCTCTTTTCTCAGCACTATGCTGTTATCAGATGGCCACATCCACAAAACTCTCACACAGAAAACAGCAGACTGTGATTGCAGAATAGTCATTCACTTCAGCTGCTTCCTACACACTGCAAGATAAAAGTAGCGCGTGATTAATCATCATCATAGAATTACAAAATGCTTTGGGTTGGAAGGGACCTTAAAGATCATCTCGTTCTAATCCCCCTGCCATGGCTGGGCAGGGGGATTGGAACCAACAACAGTCTCAAAAGCTGGATTCCAAGCAAAGGTTTGGGGAACAAAATGAGTGAGTACTGTTCAAAGGAGTGTAGCAGAAGCACTGCTGTTCTCTTGAGAGGCCCAGCTGATATTATTCAGGATCATCGAAAAGTCTGAGAGTAATAGTACACTCATCTCACCAGAGCAGGGCAGTGAAATGCCTGCTTCAGACTTGGGATGTTCCTCGATGTGGCTCGAACCACAGTGGTTCCCACTTCACAAAAGAATCAGAGTAAAACTCTGAGCACCGCTGCTCTCAACTAGCTCAAAGCAGGAGCCTCCATAGGAAATGCCACTTCTCACCTATCCAGATGCTCAGAGTGCTTCCCCTCCACCCTACCAGTGAGAAAAGGGGCTCTCTAAGAGGCAGCTCAGTCTCAGGGTACAGAGGAGTTAAGGGAAAGAGGAGAAGAAGAAGGTACCCTAGACAGACTTGTGACACAAAGAAGGATTTGGGAGCACGGAAAAGAGAGTTTTTGTCATTTCCTCAAAGTGTTACCTGTCTCCTCCAAGCCTGCAGTGGGCTGAACAGTTTCTGGAGCATGTTTCATGGGCTCTCTGCTTCAGCACAGTACCTCACGTTGAGTTTAAACACCATTTTATCAGGACCACTGCTGTGTAGCTATGATGAGAAAAGACAAATGACAGCCCAGGTGAGTACAATTACACAGAAGGGTCAGACAACTAGGCCAGTTGCTGACCTCCAGGGGTGGTGTATCCACACAGACATGCTGACCAACGCAGCACCTATATTTTGTCTTCTTGTGCATTGCCTCACAATCTACTACTTTTTATATCTGATCCACATAGCCTTTGTTTTAGCAAAACCTCATCCTACTGATTGGAAGTAGATCCTGCTTAACAGCCACAGATTTAGCTATTACATTAAAATATCCTTGTACATGAACCACATTATGAGTCAGAAAGTAAATTTGAGCAGTTACTCATAATTGAGATCACACAACTCTGATAGGTCCTGGAAACCATCAGTTTAAACATTCAGAACAAGACAAGAAAGCACATCTGATATTGGGAAATAACTAGAGAAGAAAGAAGAAAAAGACAGGTTGTGGTACTGTTCAAACTTCTGATTTGCTGCTGCCTTAAATTACATGGATAGTCGTAGTTTTCTGATCTCAAATAGGATACAGCAGAAGTGGGAAAGAGAAAGTGGGATCAGAGAAAGGCAGCAAGGGCATGGAAGCTTCATACAAAAAATTACAGGGCTTTAAGCAACCTCTTCTAGGGGAAAGTATCCCTTCCCATGGTGAGGGGTAGAACCAGATGATCTTTAAGGTCCTTTCACACCCATTCTGTGATTCTTCACAATTCTGTGATTCTTCAGCCAACGGAAGAGATCATGGAAAAAGAAATAACAGACATTACTACAAGAGGATGAGCAACACAGGCGGCTCATGACTGTGGATTGTGTCCTCCAATACAAGAATTAGAGAATATTAAAAGAAGCTTGTGGGAATAGGGTTCAAAAATATCAATGTGGGATGCAACAGAGAAGGTGCTTTGGCAAGGAGATTTTATTTTTGTGCACACTGCCTCTTGTCCTACCAGTAGGCACTGCTGCGAAGTGCTTATCTCCCTCTCCTCCACTCCCTCCCTTCAGGTATTTATACAGATTGATGAATCTTCTTCAGGATGAACCATCTCAGTTCTCTCAGACACTCCTCACAGGACATGTTCTAGTCCCTTAATTGTCCTTGTGGACCTGAACTGAACTCATCTCCTCTCCAGCAGTTTTCCTACCTGACATTTACATCAGGCTTTTCACAATTCACTCACTGTCCAAATTCAAGCACCATCACATCTGTATTCATCCCAGAGCTTTGGTTGTCTTTTTACCCCTGCAGAGTGCTGTTTGCCACCCTGGGACTATGACTGAGCTAGCAAGTACTTCAGCACTGTCGTTCAGGCAGATTTGTAGCTTAATGTTTCATTCAGTTTCATCTTGGCCTAAAACTAGTGCACGGCCAGCAAGCAGCATGGAATGAATACCCAACAGCAGTTGCAGCAAGCCAGCTAAACTCCTGAGCAAGTCTCTGGCTGTATTCAATCCCAAAATAATCCATTTTACACACAGAGGCAGTCCCATAGTGCAAACTAATGAGAGACAGAATGCTGTTCAAGATGGGCACTGGTGTCTCATATAACCCTGCTTTTGCTGACCTCTTTCTATTAGACTCTGTGTCCTCATAATTTCATCTAACTCACTTGGCAGAATCTTGACTTATCTCACTGGTACATGTAATGAGTTTGCAATGGCACCGCTCATCTACCTTGTTAGCTGACAATATCATACTTGATTTTCCATGGGCAAGATTCCTCTGGCATTACTGCTTTGTGTTGTCCTTCAACTACAGAAACACAATTAAATTCAGGAGAAGTCAAGCTAATAAATCCAGAAAGAAAATACAATTTGTGTTCAATTATATTGTTCAGTATTTTTCCTCACAAATATTATTTTGCTTAATAATACACTAAATTTTAGATGCAGCAGGCACACTTCCAGAAAAGCTCCCAGCAACCTCTGATACCAGGAATAAGGGCACTACTCATGACTAGCAAATGAATCATCAGATTTTAGTTGATAAAATATTGCTGGAAGCAGACATCTGAGCAGGACACACAAACATCTCTGTAATGACAACAAGAAGGTTATTTCCAATACCTTATTTCTCTCCTGTTCTTCTTTCCCTCTGTGTTTCCAATTAAATTGCAAAGCCATCCCTGTAGAGAAAAGGGCTAATCAAAGAAACACGAAGGAAACAGATGTTAATTCCACAGCAGGCATCTCCCCAGCTGTACATGGGGAGACACTGCCAGGGAAAGTGCTTTGCTTGCATTCTCAGGGAGGTGGCTGGGAGTAGAGGAGTATCACCCCTCACCCTTGTGCCAGGACTTCAGTGCTGGGACTGGAATGTTTGGCTTGGCAGGACTGGTTTTTAGCCAGTACAGTCCAATAGCCTGGCCAGCTACCTGCAAATCCTACTGCTTTTGAGAAAGAGACTGTAACCAGAGGCAGTAACAGCAGCCTGGTCCAGACACATCCACTAGAACTGGTGCACAGTTTTAGTGCAGTTATAGCCCCTCCTAAAACTATGTACATGGGAATAGTGCACACTGGAGGGAAAAAAAAGCTCCTAAACTGTGAAAAACTAACAACAGCACATATAAATACATATATCATGTCTGTTTTGGATCTCCAGTCATACCTCCCAGTTCAGGGATCTTGCCCTCGTTTGATGCTGCTCACAGCCCTGTCACCACAAGTTCACACCTTGGCAGGTGCCCTGGCTTATCTCCTGGCTATGCTATTTTCTGCCTCTTCCATTCCTGCATAAGGCTCTTACCATTTCTTTTTTAATTTTTTATTTAGTGCCAGTCCTCAGTTTTAATGTCCTAGAATTGTGGAAATTTCTGCTTTTGTTTTTTCTCAAAAGTTGCTTTCTAGACCTCTTGCTTGTAAAGAAACTCTTGACAGTGTCACCTGTAAGGAACAGATGGCAATTTATTTATTTTTAAATAATAGAGGCATTGAGCTATTCTCATGAAACCTACAGCTTCTGAAACGGTGGGAGATGAGAAATTGGATACTTATCCTTCTTTTCTCAGTGAGTTCACTTTCCCCCCATGAATTCTGTCCCTTTGTCTTTTCACTCAGAACCCTCTGATGAAATCCTTGCTAACATTCAGTTAATTTTCTTAGGTCTGTCAGCACATTCATATATCTGTATTTTCAACATACTTTTAAAATACACTATTTGAGATCCCCTATAGATAGCACACTGGAATTATTATTAATGCAAACTTAATGTATTTTTTATTACTTTAATAGTCCACCAAAGAATGTAAGCCAATATTAAAGTTGACAAAAATGAAACATTGTTTTGATTCTTCCATGTGGAATTTAGACAGGATATTTCAGTTTCCCTACCATATCCTTTAGTCTGACATAATTCCAAAGGCATTATTTCAATTTTTCCTTTTCACACTCTATAGGTGATTGCATTTTGTCTCCCTGGCATTATACTGTACCGCCCACAAGCAACACCTTTTGTCCCCTTGTTTTCTGTTTTGCTTGTTCCTTAGCACTTTTAAGACATCATGCACCATTCACATACACCTTAGTTTTTCAAAAACATAAAAAACGATCAGCATTGAAAGAGTTTGTGAGTAGATAACACCAAGCAAGAAAGTCAAGAAAACTCCCAAAATCTCTGAGATCAGCTGGAGTCTGTACTACCATCTTTAGGTTGTACTACCACCCACCGGCTTGAAGCAGAATCAACAAAAGCAGCTGAGTGGACAAAGCCTCTGCTCTGTCACGGCAGCTCAGCTCCTATAAGGATGTGAATCCCAGCAGCTGGAAATCCTCATCCCTGATGGATTTAGCTGCAGTGGCTAGAAAGATACCAACTTCGACCATAGCTATAGCTGACTAATAGGAATTTTGACTTTTAAAGGATTTTCTTGGTAGCTGGTACAGGACTAAATCTCTTTTCTACGAAATGTGAGAGAGTTTAAAAAAGTAATCACTGAAGAAACATTTTCCTTTTTAAAATTATTCTCTTTTTTTTTACAGGAACATTATTTACCAATTCCAAATATGAAGTTCTTTTCACAGATGAAGGTGCAAGCTATCTTGCTCTTCCTTCTCATTCTGGGAGGTCTTTCACTCAGGATCACACCTTAGAGCTTTAGCGTGCTACCTAATTCTTAGTATTGCAGGTAAAACTACTTAACCCTGAAGGCTATTGTCAGCAGAAGTAATGAAATGCCACAGGTTTTGAGGTCAATGTAACCCAGTGCATCTTTAAGCAATTTATCTTATTTGATCAGATGAACCATCAAACCCGTTTCTTTTCATTTCAGTCATTGCAACCTTCTGTAATTTCTTTTGGCTTTACTGCAGTTGCAGCAGCACTGCTCGACTGGAACAAAACATGACAGTCCAGAAATAATTGAATATAAATAATCAGTCTTTATGTGCTGACCTCAGGCATAATTTATCATGTAACTAAATATCTATATAAGATAGATCATGCTGATTTTTGAAAAGTGTAGACCTCTAACATTCAGTCCAACCTCACTGTGATATAACCTCACTGTGCATACCATGTGAATGGAGCTTCTGTGACATACTGACATACGTTGTACACCAAACAGGTAATTTTTAGAAAGCTGCAGCATTAGTTTTCATTAGCATTAGGCTAATGCTAATTAACATTGGCCTAAAATGTACAGAACTATAAGAATGTAAAAATTTTTAGCATTACTTTTGCTAAAAGTAATTTGTTCAATGACATAGAAGAAAAGTAAGATTTCAACGTAGACTCCTTTGTTGATATTAAATATTAGCTCATTTCATGTGCCTGATACCCAACCTTCAGCATAGTAATCACATACTGCTTTACACCAGTTCTAGATGAAGTGCTCTTCATATTAAAAGCAGGTGATGTAGCCCCTTAGTTACTGGTTTGTATCTTGGAACTCAGGCAAGACAACAAATGTGTAGGGAAAGATGCAAGTACAGCCTTCTGGGGCTGTTAGTATTAGTATCAGTGGATTTTGAGATTCAGATTTTGTTTATAGCTGGCAAACCTAGTAAATATTGAACCTAATTCATAATATAGTTATTACTAGTTTTATACTAATACAAGCTAACAGCAGACAGAATAAAGGAATATTCTGAGTCTTTCTTTATGAGTGTGAACACCTGGGATGTTTTTTCATGCTATTCCTGAGTGGCAAGACTGACGATGAATGAGACAGCCAAGGTGTAAACAAACCAACAGCAGAGGGCATTGTCAGCATTATGAGAATGCCTTAATTCATGAACATGAGCCTTATTTCCTAACAGATGAACTGTGACCTTGGTATTTTGTGCCATGTATTTCTAAAAGCCACCATTTATTTATTGTCTGTACTTTTATAGCATTTCCTTTAAAATTTTTCCATGCATTGTTCATTATTTTCAATAGTAAAAATACTTTGGAGAATTTCCAACATAGAACTATACTAATTAAAGGAACTGTATGATTTTTGTTTGTGGTGTGCCTTGAAGATACTCTTTCTTTTTCATACAACACTTCAGAATATATGAATTTTCACTCTTATTAATATGAACAATATTGTGTGAAAAATACTCAGCTGTATAAACTTGCTGAGATATTTATTAATTTTTCAAACATCATCTGTTTAAAAGAAACTGCATTTTGGCTCCACACAGCAGCGGGCAAAGTTATTTGAGAAGGTGATACATTTAATTAGAAAGTTGTTCTAAAGATAACTTTTTTTTCATACCAGTGTTAATATATTTGAGAGTATTTGACTAGCCTTACGTTGCTACACTAAGTATGTAATTTTGTTAGATACCACTGAGGAGGGATAAACCTTCAAGTATTATTTATGCATACACTGAAAGGCACCACACCTTTTAGAAATGCAACTTTGCTCCAGTGGAACATGTGAATAATAAATTACTTAGGAAAGCAAGGAGGATGGGAAGGGAGCCTTTCTTCAAAGTCATGTCTGTTTCGTTCTGCATTGTTTATATTGTGATTATTATTCTAGAGTCTTGACGTTACAATTCAGGGAAGTTTTACATCAGAACTGCTTTTGGAGCCTACTAACTCTGACTTGAAAAATCTTCGTTTTAATTTTTAATAATCTTCAGATCCTGAAGATGTTTAGAACCCAATCCCTGCTGGTCTTTGGAGACAGGATCTATCAATATATAATTT
The DNA here is from genome assembly GCA_037013685.1 of Acridotheres tristis. Taxonomy (NCBI): domain Eukaryota; kingdom Metazoa; phylum Chordata; class Aves; order Passeriformes; family Sturnidae; genus Acridotheres; species Acridotheres tristis. The sequence goes on from CM072886.1 coordinate 90,475,670, forward strand.
CTGCTCTGCAACTCCATACCTGTTTTGTGCTGCAACATTAAATCTAGAGAAATATTGTTTCTCTAAAGCATTCCTTTCGAACTTGAATTTTGAGTATTTCTTGTGAGTTACACTGGCAGTAGGGCACTAGACAAACTTGTTCAGAGGAATACATCAATTTATGACTAATATCTACTAGGTGGGTCAATACTGTCCAGTGAAATGCAAGACCACAACAGGGGTTAGCCAGCTATTAGTTTATTGATAATATAAACTGCAATCAGCACAGGAAGCCTCAGTAATCAGAGAGTTGTGAAGGAAATTCAATCTGGTCAGGTACAATCAAGGTTCAGTCCAGGGTCAACATCCTTCCCTCAACTTAGATACTTGTTCTTTTTGACAGCAGGTTTTATACATGTATATATCTCTCTCTATATAAAAATCTGTTTCATGCCCACCTGATTACACATCAAACAATACAATCATGCAATAATTAAAAGCTTGGGTCACTGTGATCTGAGGATCATCAGTGGGACAGGATGCTTGCTTTGTGAATGGGGACTACATCACATGCACTGAGCCATGTCCTTGATTCCTCGATGATCTTCCAAGTCCTGCCCCTGCAACAAGTACATCCCAATGTGGTGCATTTCTCTGTACAAACTGCAGGGACCAGGGTTAAAACCTTGGAATAGATGATTTTATGCATAGTTTTTCTTTCACCTCAATCAGCACATTATGAAAAAAGGCAAGTCCCCATCCTTGTGGTATAGCTATTTACATCTGCAGCAGCACAGATACTTACGTGTTAAAAAACTTATTTACAATGGTATGTTTCCTGTTATTTCCATAGTAAAAAAATGTAATGCAAAAATATTCTTAAATTCCTCCCCCAAAATAATCTGAAAACTTACATGGTGTTTTAGGAAAGCTTTTGAAATAATGTGCACAAATAAAGATTACCTGAAAATATTGCCTGAAGGAAGACAATGAGAATCAGAATGGCAATATGCCATCAATAGTGCCTAGAAAATGCAGCTGTTCTGAGGTTGCATTCCTTTTGTTCACTTGGCTCTCTCTATTCTGGCTGATTCATACCAATCCCAAAGCAAAAATCATCAATAAGGTGCTTCATTAAGACATGGAAAATAGTCTTCAGTCTTGAAGAGGACTGGAGGTTCATAGAGGGTCTGCTGCTGTCGTGAGGAAGACGATTTCTGCAAATTAGATAAGTTTATTTTTCAGCTTTTTCACAAAGCATATTAAAACAATGTCTGCAGAGCTAAAATGCAAAATAAGGGAAGTTTCTAAGGTGTATCTCCTTAGCTGAATGAATTCTTAATCATAGCTCAGATGAGTCTGGTAACGTTAGTGAAGAAATGCAGCCTTTGATCTTTGCCCTAACAGCACCTAAACAGAGCCAATCCCGGAACATGTATGATATGCCAGCACTGCAGGAGCCAAACTGTACCATCCAGCTGATGGGAGAATCATCATCCTTTCCAAGCCATACACCTTTACCTTTTCTGCTCCAGCCCTCAAATTCTCCTCAGCAGCTTCTTTAGAGTTAACTCTGGGCCTGGGATCTCAGTTACTTTAGAAGTCTTCCAATGGAAACATACCTAGCAAATTATTCTTTCAAGAAGTTTGATGCTCCCGCTGAGCTTCTTCATATGCTACACTGTTAAAAATATTCTGGTAGTGGACCGGAAAAGAGCTGTTACACTGTTCTTCAGGAAAGGTATACATATTTCTTTTAAACATTAACTGTACATTGTTTTGCCGTATCAAATTGAAAGAGACAATATCAAGGACCACTAGTGACTACTAATATTAGCGTCAGCCTTGCTGCGTGCAAATAACGCTGCAACACAACACAGACACAGGGTGTGTTTTCAATACCCAACATTAAATAGAATACTTAAAATCAAGACTTCATTCATTAAAAGTTCTTTTCAACTAATAAAAAGATTTTGATGAACTATTTTGTAGAGCCCTGTCAGTTTGGAAGGAGGAAGTTAGCCTTCACCAATAAGATAGTTGAAAGTATACCAAATATCACTGGTAGCCTTGGAGTTTAGAATGGTTTTATGGCACCAAAATGAAGATATAAGTAACCATACCTACAAAACAAAGTGGAAATGTCTTAATATTCAGTTGAGCTGTACACATTAAATTACGTCTTTAACTTTACAATAACATTAATTTCTCTAAGTTTGTTTTGCCATTCAAGTTGCAATGAAATTTAAAAATATAAACAAAGATCTGATCTATGAACAGTGTATATTATCAGTGTTCTCTGTATCATAAATTTTGCCAAATGAAAAGCAACCTTCAAAATGAAAGTCCTGATTTTTAAAATAATTTCCTACTCTATACTGTCCTATCAGACAACAACCTGCAAGCATGGGAAACTAAGGTCACAGGTTTTCTGCTACTCCTGACACTGATTTAAGAGGTGCTGTATTTGCTTCTGTGTAAGGGAGTAATTCCAATCCAGTGAGGAAATTTGTAGGCAGGCACAATACCAACAATTGCCTAAGCACACATTTATCATTAGTTACTTTTGGGGCTGCTTAGTAGCTATTTTTTACCTTTTGAGAGTCTACATACTTGGCAATATTAGAAGTCTTATAGTACTATTCTTTACACTGCCTGATATTCACATGGGAAGAACTTTGAGCAAAATCTGAAAGGGAGATTATAAACACATACCTTGAGAAATAGAAAATACAGCCTTTTTATAAAGAAACAGGTACATTTAAATGGGAAGAAAATGAGGGAACCTGAGTAAATTAAAATTAGCAGTAAAATATGAACTACAGCTACAGTTAAAGTCATGGCATCAGAATAATCTTCTTTTCCAAACCATGTATTTTACCATTGATGTATTGAGCTAGTTAAATATCAGGCATGGGGAGAAATCCCTATAGGCATTTTCACTCACGTATGCTTGTATTTACTACTGAAAGTAGGTATTTTACTATGTTATACCCGTGGAACTGTAACCTACTTTATAGTGAATCAAATAATGCCAGTAAGTTCTGAGTGTTAAATTTTTTGCTATCCATAATCAAACTAAGAAACCACTGGCGATGCCAGGTTCACCTTCCTGACACTTGCAAAGATTTTCTACCTTTTAAATTATAGAGGAAGTGCTAATTTGATAAAGTGTTCCCATACAACACTAAAAAATAAGTACTTTCTTAGAACTATGAAACTTTTCAAGTGAAGATTGCAATTCCTTGGTTGATAACTATTTATAGAAAAAATGGAAAATACTGTTAGGTATTCTTCAAGGCAACTTGTGCAGTTTTGTAGTTTTGTAACTGGCCCGTAAAGTGCAGTTTTGGGCTGTTTTTAGTTTTTTTTAAAGAAAATGACAGAATTCTAAACCTAAACACCAAGGAAAAGGAAGGAAATAAATGAGAAATTGACTAACTTAAAGACTGCACAATAAACGGCAGTGAAGAACAAGTTCCTTGAACTGAGCCTTAAGAAGACAACACATATTCTTGTTATATGTATTTTTCTCTGCTGCCATACATGCTTGGAAGATGTAGGAACAAAAATACCTCGAAGAGCCACAACCTTCTTCCTCTCCCCCTCTACAAAGCTTTTTTCAGCATTCTTACCAGAATACAGAAAACTGAGTTAGAAAATTGAGTTAGTACACAGTGAATATACAAAAAGATAAAACAATCTGTGAGCTGGCAAGATGCAAAAGAGTAGAACTTATAAATGGTGTACTGACAGGTGATGTCAAGAAGCATCAGGTATCCAGATGATTTCTTTTTTTTTGACCAAAAGGTTGAGAAAATTTTAAATACAATTTTAAACCCGAGGTACAATGACAGTTCAGTAAGGCATCTCTGAAATATACCAGAAGTAGCACTTCAAGTCTTTTGTAAGGAACAGTTCACAAGGAAAGACAGAGAAAACTGCATGCTTAGAAAGTTTACCAAGGTAGTAACATGATTATCCAATTGTGTGGATAGAATATAAACACGACCTTTATTTTAAAAGTACTGTGCAGATTAGCTTTCATTTTCTTTTTTGGTAACATTTGTGCAGTGATGTTATCAATACAGAAAGATCCTTTAGCAGTGTTGCATGTTCAGGCTCTTCCTACTTGCTTTGCATACCACCAGAGATCAAGAGTGCTTTAGTAGAAAGGTTTGTGCATTATGTGCTTGTTCGTGTCCTTCACATTCATTTCTTTGTGTGCTCGGCCTTGTTTTGTAACGTTAAAAATATAATTTCTTACAAGAATTTGTGTAAGTTTGGTTGTTTCCTTTTTTTTAAAAGAAGCCTGAGAACTCTGTAAAAATCCTAATAAAGTATATAAAAATGAATAGCTACATTAAGATATATGTGTAACAAACTTATTATTACTTTAATCATCCGCTCTAGTAAGCAGAACAACTAAGCTGGTCACATGGCACCAAAAATCTTTACTTACATTAAGGAAGGATGGTATGCTGATTGTGTGCAAGATTTTCTTGAATGTGCTCGGAAAAGCTCCAAGGTCTGTTTCTGCCTTTATAACTCGTTCTTCCAGTCCAGCTACTCTATTCCCAATCATTTTCACAAAAGCCTAGTGTGAAAAAAGATCCCAAAATAAATATGACATTTTCACTAACAAAACAAAACAAGATTACGTATTGCAAAACAGCAGTGAAAGATCCTTTGCTTAAATGAGAACTCAGAAACTTCATGCTCTATTTCCTTTTTGCCTACAAGTCCATTTTAATGCTAGAAATTACCTGAGATACTTAAAAGGCTGAAAACCAGGTTAAATCTAATAAAATAATCCTCCTTTTCCAATTTACCTTTCAAATAACTAACTTGGATTTTTCAGAAACTAGACTTCTACCCACCTTTCTACTACCAAAATAAAAACCAAGGATCTGAACCATGGTTTTGAAGCTTTATTAGGGATCAAGAGATCTCTCAGGCTATTTGTTTCTGAAACTTTGAAAGCTAGCACCAAAAAGCTACCTTGCTTAAAAAAGTCAATGAACAATTTATTTTTTTTTTAATATGTTAAAAAATATCTAATACATGTCTGGAATTCCCACAGCCTCCAGGAATTCTTCATAAATGTGTCAGTCCTCTTTATTAATCCTGAAGTATTGAACCCAGCATGGACATGGAAAGCACAAGTCACCTAAACTCACTCCACATGTGTGCACATACACACACAAATATGCAGACATGGATCTTTCTCTCTGTTAGGAAACAAAATGCATCTAGAAGACAGAAAATACATACCTCTAGTTTGTCAATCTTCCTATATATCTGCCTCATTTCTGTAGCTTTTGTGTAAATTTGAGGTATGCTTTCATTGACAAGTTGAGAGGAATCACTTCGAATCTAAAGACAATGCAAAGAAATAATACAAAAATCAATTAATGAACAAAATGTTTAGTAGATTTTATTCTGGAAACTAGAACTGTGCTCCAAGACTAAAATTTTAATTTAAAAATATGGGAATTAATTAGTATAAAAACACTAGATTAAAATCAATACACTACAGCTTTTTTGTATAGTTTCTAAGTAACTTAGAAGAAAATGTATTTTACAGAGACTAATATTTACCTTTATACTTATATTAAAAATAGCCTAATACAATCTCTTCTGAATTGAAATGGAACATTTTCTAAGACACACTAAATAATTAAATATATTAAGTCAAAATTTTGTCTTAAGTTTTACTACCTGTACTTTTCCTCAGGTTTGTTAAAAAAGGCCACAAAAATCTTAGTTTACTGGTATTAGAAGAGAACCCCAAACCTACAATAGAGTTGTGCAGGAGAACCATCTGTGCTACACTTTAAAAGACAACTTATCTACCAATGTCAGCTTACAGGAACTTTCCATTTAGCTCCCCCATCTAACCCTATGAGAAAAGTGAAAACAAAGCTGCCTTTCTGAAAAGAGCGTCCCCTAAAGACAAATCTAGCTCTGGTGTTTTGGCAACTCTGATTAAATACTTTCATTATAAAACCAACAAAGGATGTCTTTATGCATTTTAAAGGATAAGCAGAATATCATACTGCTCTTTTAAACCTCTGTCACTGCACCATTCAAAATGGGATTCTGTGCATATATAGACAAGAATACAAATACAACTACACACATATGCAGTTAGGAAAATTTTTTCACTGAAAGGATTGTCAAGCATTGAAGCAGTCTTCCCATGGAAGAGGTGGAGTCTAAATATCCTGGAAGTATTTAGAAGACATGGCACTTTCAGACATGGTTTAGGGGTGAATATGACAGTGCTGGATATGACGATCTTACAGGTATTTTCCAACCTAAGAAGTTCTATATGATGCTATGATTCTATAGCTATATGTACACATTTTATGCTGACATGAAAGCCTGGTAGTTTTCATCCATGAGTTACCTGATTACTAAAATAAGTCACCTAATTATCAAATGTGTTTTCATACTGGAACCTGCCTAGACTCAAGGCTTCTTTACCTCTGTTTCTTACTTACAAACACCAATTAAACTGTGTTTAATCCGACACAACCACGTGCAAGTTACACATACCATGTCCAGCATTCCCACGAATTCATCCACCCTGGTCAGTAAATCTTCTAGACTCTTGTCTAAGCTTTCTATCTGCAAAACAGAGGTCACTTAAAAGTGCTTGAAAACACACATGCACACATTCACAAAACCCCAGCCGGTCTCACAAACAAGACCACTGAGTACAGACACCGGTCAGACTACAGCCAGTCCCACAGGAATCCCACGGCTTTTCCCTCTCTCTGCTTCGTTCAGAGCGAGGAACGCGACCCCGGGCAGGTCCTGTCCTGCTCCCAGCCTGGGAGCGTGTCCAGCTCTGCAGGGCTGCGCTCCCATGACAGGGCTCCCATGTCACCGCTGTGCCCGGGGGCTGTGCGGGAGCCCCGGCCCGGCCCTCGCCCACCTGCTCGCTGAAGAGGCTGCGGTCGGCGAGAAGGTACGCGGAGTAGGCGGCGGCGGTGGCGCTGAGCGACGCCTCTGAGGCGTCCTCGTCCTCCGCTTCCCCGAGGCCGGAGGCTCTGCTCTGGCTCTGCGACACGTTCCCGCTGTCCGCGCCGGGGCCGGCATCCGGCAGCTCGGCTCCACCCCGCTCACCCGCACCGGCGGCCGCCGCCATCCCACCGCCCGCTCCCGCCGGCATGCACCGCCCCTCACATGACCGGGCGGGCCGGCGCAGCCGCGCTCCCGGCAGGCGGGGCGGGATCGGCCCGGCCCCGGGTGCCGGCACTGGGAGCGGGCGGGGCGGGATCGGCCCGGCCCCGGGTGCCGGCACTGGGAGCGGGCGGGGCGGGAGCGGCTCGGGCTCCAGCCCCGCCGCTGATGCCCCGGCGGGGAATCGCGCCTGGCTGGAGGAAACCCAGGCTCCGCCGGCTCGGAGCAGGCCTTGCCGCGCTCTGGTACAGGAACGCGGGTCTGGCTGCAGGAGTTTGTGGAGGATGTGGCGTGCCGCTGCTACCTCAGCCACACACCCCTAGAACCCCGCTCAGCAGCAATTGAACTCCACAGCCGAAGGGGCCCCGCCCGTGAAAGCCGAGCGGCTCGGCCGCGTTTCCACACAGATTCCTCCCGTTATGGCCTGAGCTGGGAAGGGAGCTCCCTGGGAGTGGACACTGTACAACATGTCTTCACTTGTGGTTACAGGGCACTCAAAATAGAAGCTGGGTTCTGTGTGTGTTTGTTTATTTTCCCCACGAGGATGCTGCTCAAAATGTTTGCAAGCCTTAAAAGTTATTTCACCAGGTGCTGGATCCAAGGCCGACACATAAACAGCTGGCTGTTCTGCTGTTCTCAGTTTGTAATTTGTACATGTGCGTGAAACAACTTACACTTTCTCCCTTCCGCGATGAATGGGATGGAAAAATTTGGATAGATTGTACTGGAATGCTTTCTGGGAATAGTGACAGCCAGCAGACAAAGGGGTGCAGAGTGGCCCGGAGGTCTGCAGCAGGCCATGCTGTCAGGAGAGTAGGAATCTATTTGGTTCCCATGGAAATCACAACAGGAACTTTTAGTAAAAGCAGCACTGAGAAAAAACACTGCACTAAAATGGTTCCATAGTTGAAGAGCCACCCAAACCGGATACCTTGTTTTCATAGGGAGGGGAGATGCTTCCACATAAAATGCTTGAGGCACAGGGAAAAAATACAGAGTAGAAGTAAGACAGTGAACATTTTATTGCAGACAAGGTCACATTTTCATCAGTTAACTAAAGTAAAATGAGTAACTTCAGCCAGACAAATCCACTTATTCATAAAACTAGTCTTATTTAAGGTGTAACAAATTTTTCCAGATAAGACGGTCTGATTGACTGAAGCATATCCAGCTATTCATTTTTTTTTTTAACTGCACCAATAATCAGATTTTTGTTTTTAATGAAAACCTTTGGTAAAGTACAAACACAGTTTTAAGACGAACAGGACCAATGTTCTATTCTTACTGTGCTGGGAAAAATAAGCACAGCTCTATAGCTGCTTTGATACCTAGAAAAGTTTTAATTAGAGTAAGTAAAAGACTTTTAAAATAAACTCTTAAAACAAATCTAAAAGAAATAAACTAAGTTCAATGTCCCAAAGATATTTAACCATGAGCAGAAGACTGGTTGTTCCACAGGTATTCTAAATTAGCGACAATTAATTAGTCCACACATCCTTTTTCCAGCCATTACAGATTCCAAAACTGAATGCAATTTTTCCAAACCAAGACTCCTGAATTTTCATATTCATAAAATATTTAAGAAATGTCTATTCCACCATATAAAAAAAGCTTTAATGTACTACAAAGTTAAAAACAAAGAGCAAATGACACAAGCTAAAAGTAGAAAAATACATTTTAAAACATTTATATTTTGTTCCTTACACTGATCAAGATATAACAAAATATTTTAGATTAGATCACTTTCATAAAACTCATGGTGTTTCCAGAAGCAGACGGGTACTGACTCAACAGTCACTGGTCACTCACTAGCCCCCTGGCCACTCAGCAAAGGTGTCTGACCTTCACAAATATCCAGTATATTTTAACTTTCTAGAAGTCTTGTGTAGACATTAAGCTTTATTACTGGAGGAGTCCAAAAATAACAGAACTATTCTAATTTAGGCTTGAGAGTCAGTCAGCACCCCTCCCCTCCGTAGGGCAATCCCTTGTCAAGGAAAGACCTTGTGGATTCGGGTTGCCCCAAAGGTACTGTGTCAGCTCTGAGGCTTGCACGCCTAAAAACTCACACGAGTTATGATTTTGAAAAAACAGAGATGATGTAGGGAGGGGGAAAAAAACAAACAAAAAACAACCAAAAAAAGGAGGTATTATCTAATAAATATGGTAAGAGAATACAAGGCGGCAGCGGCGCTGCCCCCGCCGGCCGGCAGGTGGCGCCTACGGCCCGGCAGCCGCGGGAAACGCGCGGGTTTACATGGATATGGATTTCTGTCGTTTCCTTTGGAAAATGTGTCTGCAGCGTCTCCCGAACGCTGCTACCACCGCAATAGGAAACGGCTGCTTTTACAGAGCTCGTCTGGATTAGACATAACGCTGAGAATACGGTGTAAACAAGTCGGCGGAAGGGCTGTACGTAACAGAAGAAGATGGGATGGCTATTAAGAAGCACTCTCTCCCCTCAGCTGGTATTAGAAGAAAACCAGGTTCCACTCAAATAGACATGCCTGTTACTATTAAAATCTAATTCACATACATGCATGTATAAATACATCTACCCATGCTTTCAAACCCAAGTATATAACACTGCTATGGGTAGCCTGTAAGACTGCTTAGGTTTATACCAACTAAAACAAATTTGTGTTCTCACTTCAGGGCTGGGACATAAACCAGGTTTTGCACTCTGGCTTTCTCCTGACAAATTTTGCAGTGCATGACAGTTTTATGTCTAACTCCAGATGCCACGTTTCCTAGAACGCAACAATTTTCTGCACCCGTGAGGTCTGTGAGAATATTAGCTCCCTGTTTTGTGCACGTGTTGCACGAGTCAATTGTCCCAATTGGCACTTAAGACTGTAAGAAGAATTGCAGAAATTGCTATTAAAGTGTAATGACTGTTCCGTCCTCCTCGATACCTCCTCTGGGGATAACCAGACTGTGTCGGGGATCAGTTTTTAAGGAACTGAGCAATTTGTGGATGTTGCCATTGCTTTCTCGGCCAGAGTTGTTGTTGAGCACCAGGTCCCTTTGAAGTCTGTGGCTAAGGCTGCTGCCATTGATTCGAGAGAGGCTACTGGAAGTAAGGCTGTGCAGTTTTGGAATGTGCTGTGGCTCCAGACCACCCTCGATGACAATGTCAGCCTCTTCGTCACTCTCCATTTCATCAGGGTGGAAGTTCTGCAGCACGTGAGATGTAGGCAAGCTATGGTGACTCGCAGTGCTGTCTGTAGACTGGCCAGAGCTACCAGACATCCTACTGCTCCGAATAATATTGTTCCTCTGGTTGGCTGGCTTGACCGTGATAATGAGATTATGGCTGTTGGCAATCATCATGTCTGTGACTTGGTCAAGAGTCTTTCCTGCTACTTCAATGCCATTAACTTCCAGGACTTCATCATTCACAGCCAACAAGCCCGTGCTCTCTGCCAAGCCCCCAGGAACCATACGGGAGATGAAGATACCGGGCACTTTCTCCAGTCCGTGAGGCGTCACCCTTACGCTGGTGCCATCGCGAATGTAAAATCCCAAGGGCTTCTCACAGCCGTGCCGGTACAGCCTCACTCTCCGGTGTGTTTCGGGGAGAATGTCCACATCGATTATAGAAGACACTGGTCTAAAATCATGAGGCATGCTAATGTTGATGTGGGGACGCCGGCGGAGGTTGTCATTGCGCAGTGTCACCAGAGCCTTCTTCTTCCTCGACAGCGTATTGGTCCCAAAATTGCTGTAGTCCACTTCATCTGAAAGAGAAACAGTACCAATGTATCAAACAGAATAATTCAATCTGCAGGGCATTTTCTTCCAATTGGTTCAGTGAAGGCACTAACAGTAATATGGAAATCATAACAATATGAAAAAAATAATACTAATATGGGAAAAAAAATTAATTCTTCCATTTACTCTTTGTTTCACTTTATGTCCATCAGCACAACACTCAGAATGAATTAATTGTTTACAATGATTCCCCATACTTCTTGCGTGTTTTGGAGAAAACAAATGATTCTCAACTCTTGTTGTCAGTTGTGCAGAAGGCAATTTCTTGCTGCAAGCCTGATACATCATCTTGGACGTGAGACTATATTTTCAGAGCTAGAGTGTAAATTTACACATACCTCTCAAATGGGCAAGGAGCATATACACATTCCTAACCTAAAAGTCTGAATTAGGGAGTATTTTAATACCCAATACACTGCCTTAACCTTAGGTACAAACATGAAAGCAAGAGTGCAAGAGAGTAGTTACATATGTTTTCAGCCTAGGATTTTCTAGTAAGGGAGTTTTATTAATATCCATCTCTTGGTACATCACTTTTCTCTCTGGAGTATTTTACTTGAGTTCAGCTGAACTCGACCAGCAATAACAAGTGCTAAGAGTGACAGACAACAAAAGGTACTGTGTAAACAAGCAGCCTGGCAGAAAGAGAAGCAGGAAGGAAACTCCTCTGCTTAGTCTGTATGCTAAAGATCACAGAATGGACATGGATTCACACACACACTCCTGCCTTTGAGAGCAAGATTCACAAGAACATGTCTTTCTGGGGTCTGCAGTTTAAGGAGCTGTTTAAATATTTCAGTCTCTGTAGCAGTTGTCTCAAGGGCATGTGAAAAGTGATCACCTTTAATTCATCCAAGTAAACTAAGTTATTCCACATAAGAAATTCATGTTATGCTTTGCATAAAAAACACTTAAGACTTGAAGTTGTTAGTGTACAAATTGCGTCACTGCATCTCACAATAAAAATACTGTGTGTAATTTAAACATGAACCATGCACTAGCTGGGAAGTTATTTTACTAGAAGTTTAAGCATACTTTTCAGATAAACTAAGAGACTTTCAGTTTATTCTCCTGTTGAAGAGGAGCAGCACCATACCAAGTACAATTACAGAACTGCCACAAAGAAAATTGCTTCTCTGACAAATTAATCTTGCATAGCAATGTTTGAGAGTGTAAGACAATACCTCTACCTGATAAAGGCTGGGGCGGGGGGGGGAAAGGGTGTTAGTAAAAACAAGCTTATAATTGCATTTTTATGTCTTGCAAGGTTTCATTTTCAACTTCACTTTCAAGACATATTATTGACAGACTTCAATTAAGTGACATTAAGTTACACTAATTAAAGGACACAACAAAAAAACAAATTGGTCAGTAGTAACCTGATCTAACTGAGCCTCCTCAGAGCAGGGTGTTAGATCAGCTGGGCTCCAGAGGCGGTCCCTTCCAGTCTAAGTTATGCAGTTATCCTTTGGGCTGGAAAAAATAACTTAAAGACTTCAGAAAGATAATTTCTGCATTATCCTATAATTTATTTACACTGGTTATAGTAACCCTGAGGACATCACAAGGCATCTGGAAGGTCATCCCGAAGAAAAAAGTTTCTGTGAAATGAAGATACTCCTTGGACAAATCTGTTGTCTTTTAACTTCATTCACCTCTTCTCTCTCCTTCCAGGACGTTCAGAGCTGTACCAGCTGCACAGGCCCTATTGTGTTATTTAGACTGGTGAGGCACAGGATTGGAAATCCTTAAAACCACCCAAACACAAGAAGCTCCCAACTGGTTTCTGGAAAGGCATTCACAGCCAAAGTAGTGACTGTGGAGAGATGGCACCTTCTCAAGTCCACCTTGTGAACAGTCAGTACAGTGACTACTCTCTTGAGTACAGCAGACAGATATTCCTCTTCTTCTATCAACAGAATCACACTCTACATTCAGCTACTTCTGATGGATGATTCCAAAGGTTCACAACAATTATTTTTCCTTGTAAAGTATGGGTGTACAAGAGATATCTTTCATCACCACAGTCTCCCAACATTGTCCAACTCACTCCCACAATTCACCGATAAATTTTTGTGACAGTTCTACGAAAACAACTTGGGGCTTCTAGAATCCAAATTCTTCCTTACTTGAAGTACAGTGCTGTAGAATAGTAGTACTGTGCCTCAATGTCCAAGAGAACCTTTATCACAAATTTTCAGTTTAGGATGCCAATTAAAATTACACATGGTTTTATGCATTTAAGACTGTCTTTAGGAGTACTGGCAAAAAAAAAGCTTAAAACAAAATCTGCATTCCTTAAAGACTCAGAAAATTAGGGAGGCCAGTACAGTTCACTGCACTGCAGATAAAATGAAACACATGCCCTGGTTAGCCATCTATCTCCTGAAAGCACACTGGTAGCTGTTATCTCCCTCTCTCTCTCTGTTAGTACATTAATAATTACTTTAGGGCAGACTTGCAAAAGGTTTACCAAATAATTAATCTGTGAATATTTGTTGATAAAACTATTTTCTTTCCCTTAAATTAACAACAACCTAGAGAGCTGATTCTCACAAGATATAAGTTTGTGATGATAAAGTAGCAAAGTCACAGAAGTATGATGGCCCTCCTAACAGACTTAAGTAGTTTCTGAAGCACCTCCCTTGAGCTGAACCACCAGCAGGGCACTGGCACAAAAGAAGTGGTTGTTTTGTGCCTGTGACCTCCTCACCTGTGCTCAGCCCACTAACCAGTCTCCCCAGATGATTGCCAGCATTCCTAACCTCTGAACAGCTTCAAAACAACCACCTCCTTTAATAACAAAAAGCCCATCTCACCACAAAAATGCTAACTTTTTCCTCCAAGCACAAACCAGGAATGAGCAGGGATTGCATTACAAGTGATGCAGGTTACCCTTCAGCGTGGGACCACTGACTTTTCTAGGATTTAGTATTACAGGGCTGGACCTTGTTAAAAAATGAAGTCCATGTCCTGCTGATGACTGGAGTTCTTGTTTTTGTAACAGTGCCAAGCAGTAGTTTCCAACTCTGACTGTAAATGGGATTCTATATGAGGAAGGTGAAATCCTAATTTTAACAGATAAAAACTGTTAAAAGTTATTACAGGTTGGAGAAATGGGAGCTTTTGAAGAGCTTTCAAGAAAAAATATTAGTTAACTTCATGTTCTAGAAAAAAATTGAAGTTCAGAATACATGTTCTTTGACAATACAGGGATTATATCACTTGAATTCAAGATAACCTGTTCTCTAGCAGTTACATTCGTTTGAGACATCACCTTAAAATTTTAAAAAAGGAAATAAAACAAAACAAACAAAAAAAATTCCTGTAGAACGAAACAGCTACACCCAGTGTTATTTAGAACCACTACACTTTCTGCAGGAATAAAGCAAAGTATCCCAACTGAAGTTTAATATCGTTGGCTGTTGCTGTGGCAGCAGAAAGTCATCAATCCCTACAACAATGAAACTAAAATTTCCTTCTTCATAAGGGAGCTGGGAGAAATTAGCCAGCATCACTTACTTTTATCAGCTATGGGGTGGTCACACAGTGGTGCACTACCCCTTTCCAGTACTGAACTATTTAGGCGGCATTTATCAGGCTGAGACAGAAACAGTATCAGTTCATAATTTATGATGACACACTTTTAATGAAGGTCAGCAGCTTGTTAGGTTTTGAGTTTCTCACCATACAGGATTTCAAGCAGGAATGCCACTTCAGCTAAAGAAATGGACTGTGCTTGGCACCAGGTCTCAGGCAAGACCAGAATGTACCGTATGGAACCAGACAGAGCTAACTTCATTTTTTCATTTGTTGCAATATCAAATCCCCCTTTTGCAAAGCAAACAGAGTCTATAGAGCTCTGCATGTACACCTGCATGAGAAGTGGCACATCTGAACAATGCTTAAAGCACTGAATCTTACAGGGTGTCATATTTTCTTATGTCTCAAAGGAGGCCAGAGTTAAATGATACTTTCATACAAGTGACAGAGGGAGAATTAATCTTTTAGGCCTCGAATACATCCCGCATTTCTCAGAATATGCCAGATTATATGGATCATTTTGGTCTACAAGATGCAGTGCTTTCAGATAAGATGTATTACAAACTGGATGGATAATCCTGGGTAATCACTAAACTTTAAAAGACTTGGACAGAATTTTACTTGTGCCCATAATTTGCTTCTGACTGAAAATACTGTTCTTGTAAAAAGATAAAGTAAAAAGTAGGAGAAGAACTCCTGATCTTTTCAATTCTCTCTTACTTGAATCTGCAACCCAAAGCTACACAAAAACTACCTCAAACTCTTCTGCAGGCACTGAATAGCTGCTCTTTTTTCAAAAGCTTCAGCTTTCATCACATTTGAAGAAACATTTTCTCTATTAATGAGTTACACAAAATCGGAAGTATTTTGGCTGAGTCTTTTCTGTTACTATGTGTTTGGTCAGTGGGGTTTGAGGTTTTTTTAATAGTGTTGTCACTACCTACTTACCCATAGGGACCTTTATATTAGAGAAGATATATGTACAGATCTCTTCATGCAGAGACAGAGACTGTGCTCACTTTCTTGACAACGGTGATGGTGGTGGTAAAAAAAAAAAATACCAGAAAATCGGTAACTTTGAGGTGTTCTTCTAACAATTCTGTAGTCAGCCTGTGGCTTTACAGAATACCTTACACCTTCCTAGTGGGCATCATGAATCCTATCGTTGTCACACAAGTCATAACAGCAGAGCATACTAAAGGGCTATTTATAAGGCTAAGAAAACTGCTTAGAGCATATGGTTGTAGCCAAGAGAGTATTGTATTTCTGTAATTTACATGAAACAAGAAATTATAGACCTTCTGAAAAAACCACCAGGAGCACCACTCCCACTGCTTGGACAGCTGCTTTTCATAGGAACTGCCTGCCAGATAAAATACCAAAGCTTAGCCAGATAAGATTGTATAAACAAGCTGAATTCCACAGAGAAGCAGACTGCCAGGCTCCTATAGGAACAGTTCGTTTCAGACTCTACATTTTCAGTGTACATGCACTCATGGCTTATTATTTCCTTTGGGAACTGTGGAACATTAGTTGACAGCTCTGGAAAGTACTTCAAAGACAAAATTACTTCCACTAGGGAGAGCGGCACTTCAGGCAGCTTGGGAAGGAGGCCAATGAGTCATTAATAGGGAAGGGTAACCCCTCCATCCAACAGATCTCTATTACTGAGCATTCAAATTAGCAGCAGTCATAAAGCCACTTCAAGGGAACGTGTCATGTTTAACCCTTCTACCTTTCTGTGTCCCAGCTACAAAACACTGTCCATGTTTGACAGAAACTGCAATCACTTTCTATTTTCTCAGAAAGATCAACACCAGAAGCATTTGTGAAAGCAATCAGGCAGCAAATAAGCTGACAGTCTCTCATTTACGACCTGTAAGGCTGATTTCATGCAAAGGGATTTAAGAGGAAACAGATACAAAATGAACTATGACTTGGGGGGAGGACCAGTGCCAACACTGCTCATCAAGGAGTATTTAATGGCGGGAAAAAGAAGGTTATCTGAATGCTAACATTGCATTGTATATGTTGCAGGAATATTAAAAAAAAAAATCCAACCATACTGTTGCTAGCAACCTCTGGGTGAACCAAACAAAAAAAACCCCACACTGTAGGTAAAGTAGCTGTAGCTGCTATTCTGTCAAAAATCAAGCAATGTATCCCACACATGCACAGACCCACACACAGATACTCACTCCTCTCTCTCCCCTCATATCACTGTATCAGAAGAAACTGGACATGATCTCATCAACATTTAGAAGACCACCTAAACGTTATAGTTTATCATTAACATTCAACAGGACTTTTGAAGCAGGAACTATGCCTAATAAAATGCAGTTTTGCAAAAGGCAACCTTCTTTCTCCAGTGATTCAGTCAGTACTAGAGAGATAAATTTGCCTTCCTACTTAGAAATTATCATTAGTAGGTTAGGATTAAAATATATCACAGATGCATAATACAAAAGTATCTCTATTTCCAACATGTTTATAAACTTGCAATATCGTATGTTCTTTCAAGAAGGTAAATGCTATTTTGTTCTTTGTTTTATCAGAAGTCAAAACTAGAATTGCATTCATCTCAGTCTCTTCACAGTGTCAGATATGTATAAAAAACCTTGAGGATGGAGACAATTCAATTCCTTGGGACTTCAGCCTGTGCTACTGGCATGGCCTCCTGCACTTCTCACTGCTTGTCATCAGAGGCCACTGTTCCCTTGCTGAACCTCTTCCTTTCCTAGCAGGACGCCCTTGTTTTGGACTCCCAGCCCTGCTTCAATGGAGCAGAAGCACGACCTGCAAGTTTGTCCCATGAAAGAAGTGAGCCTTTGGAAAAGACAGGTGAAAATATAAGTAAGCACCCAGGCGTGTACCTCCCAAAGTTATCCTTATCCTCAGAAATATAAATATTAGAAATACCAAAATGTCCCATAAACCAACTACAGGACTCCAAATTTTACAGTGGAAGTGTAGATAGTGATTACCAGTATTGTCAAGGTTTTCTTCCTCTAAGTTTGATATGTAACTTCTCTTTTGTCTTAAAACATGACAAAACCAGCCTTTCTCCCGTTGTTGCTTTCCACAAACCACATTCTGCCAAGATTACATTACTGCAGCACTAGAAAATTGTGGGGTTTGAGCTTTGGCTTAATTGCTGTGTTTTTTTAAAGTATTAGTTACTCCTTCCCGCTTCCTGCAGGAGGTCAGTCGGAAGTTGGGAGAAGTCATGTTTTTGCTGCACTTCTCAGATATCAATCATTATTATTATGTTCATCGCAGGTGAGGAGGTTTTGATGGTGAGATAGCTTCCCAGGACAGGGAGGACATCCAGCAGTAGTACTGGATTGCATGGTGATGGATGCAGAGAGCAACAGCATCACCTGTAAACAGCTCTCCCACTGGCCTGGCAAAAGGAGCCTATCACCAGGTATCCAGCAATTCCCAACAACCATCCACAACTGTATTCATTCAGCTGATGGCACCAAAATGGGAGAACTATCAATCCTATTCAAAGATGTTTGGGGGGACAAAAAATATCACCCTCAAAACCACCCTCTCCCACCAATAATTTCATACAATCTGTTCAGCAAGTCATCATTATAAACGTAAAGAATTAAAGTTATTAAAAAGCAACCTTTAATTATTCTACTTCAACCATTCCATTTTTCACCTACAAACACTGTCCTATTCATTCAGATCAGGCAACTGAGGGGAGCACTATTTGCTGCCTCAAACAGGCACTAAAGGAATCACTTCTTCCAACAAAAAATGTGTATGCGTTATGCAAAACAAAATGAGAGACGAAACTGCAATAACTCTTATTAGCCAGTGCACATACAATAAAGAATCTCATTAATGACATGAAAAGTGGTAAATTTTATCAGGTGAATATTGAATATAAAAGTTTCCCAACTGGTAGTAGAAAATATTACTTCTTGCACAAGTCTAAAGTGTGGAAGGCATGAAATGTTTACAGATTGAGCCAAAGTGCAAATTCAGGAGAATATAATTATATTTTTCATAGCTGCAATATTTTGAAAAATCACAAGTAAGAAAAAAAAAATCACCTCAGGATCACATGAATTCAGAACACGAATTTTATACCTCTGAAAAGAAACAAAATTTTTGTCTCATACTAGTCTCAGAAGAAGCTTTAAATGTAGCTTGGAAAGGCAGCACATCAGGCATGATGAGACTATTTACACAACCATAGGTGAAAGGAAATTATTTTTAAGGGCTGCAGTACTGAACCTGATCAGAACCATCATCCTACAGACAAAAATATTAAAACACAGCTTTTTCCTCTGTTCAGAGGTAACTTCATCAGCACCAAAGATCGTTTCAACAGCCAGCAGAGGTGAGCCAGGCCAGGAAGGCAGGACCTCTATTACCCAGCTAACAGCTTGTGGCTCACCCGAGGGAATCTGAATCCAATGTGGTACTTCACACTCCCTTCTGCTACTGTCTGCCACTTATGCACAACTTTGCTGCCAGGTGCTCTCCTCCTCTCCAGTCTAGGGTGATCCTCCCTCCATAGCTAAAAGCAAAACTGATAGCGATCAAGATTCTTTTATTACCCTGTGCTCAGCTAACTGCTAATCCTGTTTCTGTAGCATGCAAGCAGTTTATCTTCTTGGAAGGAAAAGATATTCCCAGCACTTATTCAAAGGTGGCAATAGAGACATTCAATTGCTGCAAACATTAAATCTGTGACATGCAAGGATACTACTAAAAAGACTGTTTTCTGTTCTGAAGTAATTCTTTCTCACGCATTCTTCTGCTGAGTAACACCTTATTCATCTCAAGCTAGTTCAGACAGGCAAGCTAGAAAGCCTTTTCACTTATTCTTCTAAATTCCCAGTAAAAATATTTTTTAAAGAAATCACCAAACTGTGGAAAAGATCCTATTTAATGAAAACATACGTCTCAAATATATAAATAGCAATCTCTTCCACGCTCTTTACCCTGGTGTGCTTTGAAGTTGCTACCAGATTTTCTCAGAGAAAGAAGTGGTTTTACGCAGTTAAAGCTTTTTCTAAGGTTGTGTTTTCTCTCTTCAAAAAAAAGGACACAATAATGTTTTGACAGCTTCACTGTTGTGGTGTGATAATACTACATACATCCTGCAAAGGGAGAGAAAAACATTTGCAGCGCTTCACAAAGCGTTTTTCTGGTTCCTGCCTCCAACCCAGCAGATTTTAAATGAAGTCCAGATTCTGCCTCTTATCATGGAATTAAAAAGGCTTCAAAACAAGCGTGGCATAATAAATTAATTACAACACTTGTCTTTCAAGTCACGACCTCTGGGAGTGTCCCAAACTTTGCTGGCCGGAGCCAGGTTAGTCACAAGACAAGCCGCGGTGCTGGCCAGCCCGGACAGCTGCGGCCTCTCACCAGCCCCGCACAGCCGCTGCCCCGCATGCCCCGGGCCCCACGGCGCTGGCAGCCGCCTGCCTCCACCTGCGGCCTCCCGGATGCGCCGGGATGCCCTGCTGCCTGGTGGGACTGTGGGAATCCCAGACAGCTTATCTCCGGCGTGCTGCTGGGGCAGGAGCAGGCGGCACTGCCCCTGCAGAGACACGTTCTCCAGCCCCCTGTTCCCCAGGCTGGAGCAGGCCGGGGCAGGCAGGAGCAAGCCCGCGGGCAGGAGAAGGAGCGGCACGGAGCCCTGGCAGGAGCAGGTCTGAGCCAGCCACCATCCACGCCAAGGAGTCCGGCCAGCACAGCCCCACGCGTCCTACACGGAGATGACAGCACCAAAAAGAAGCACCAGCGAGTGAAGCAAAATTGTGGGCTCCTCAGGTGGTGGGGGACAAGGGAGAAGCAACTTCAAAGTGCTGCTGATGCAAAGTAGAAAAGTTGCAAACACCTACTATATAAATATATTTAATGTTCTGTTTTCTAATGCAGAGGAAGCAAGGTCAAGAGCCCAGTCTATTACAATTCAAACTGCATCTGTAACACTTGCCCAAGTTGCCAGCACTCTTCCCCCTTCAGAGGACATGGCTGCTCACCTCACAAATGGAAATCATCTTCTTCCCGGTTATAAACAAAGCAAGCAAAAGCCAGGAAGCCTTCTTTCCTGAGGACAGGTTGCAAAGCAGTAAAAGCTGCCTGCAGAGTGCAAAGTCAGAGTTTAGCTGAATGATTATGAGGGCAGAAGCAAAGGAGACTTTTCTCTGGAGCTCAGTCATGCCTGCAGAGGCCAGCCATGTGCCAGGCAGTGCAGAGCTGATCTGCTCTACCGAGAGAGGCTGGGAAGAACTCCCCACTTGGGAAATGGGAAAAATGCCAATTCCATCCCCAGTGCACAGCTGCCCCCAGCTGAACACTGCTACTGGTGAACCCTGAGCCCCTGCCCAAAAGCTAAGGAAGGGATGAAAAAAAGACAGTCCGAGGAGGACTGCCTGTCTTTGCCCATGGCCAGCCTCCCTGCAGAGCCAAGGACACGCTGGCCATCTTGTGGAGGGAGAGGCTCCACAATACATCTTTTTTTTTTTTTTTTTTTTTTTTTTTTTTTTAGTACAATAGTAGGTATTTATAGAAAAAAACTATCTTACAGTCTCTCAGTGTGGTATTTATCATAATCCCTGTGGTCTTCACAGTCGTACACATATATGGCACATTACTATGTGGCTCCCATAAACCCTGCTGCAATAGTGGCCTTACCTGGGCTACAGCAGCATGTCACCTCCTCCTTTCCTTTGCTGCCTTAACACCATGAAGCAAGAGGGTTACAGCAATGTCCCCACCCCTCTTCCTCAAAACAGAAATGAAGCCTTGCCTAACATACAAGAACTATGGCTTCCATTACTTAAAACAAAATCAACTTGTTATTTTTAATGTTAGATTAGCAATAACCTTTCCTGGCCGTCATCAGAAAACAAGAGGCCCTTAACTCTCATCCCCAATTCTGTCAGTAAAAACTGCATGTTTTACTTAGAAGCAGCTTAAAGGATCATGGTGATTCAGGCAGAAGGATCACTGTGTAGAGTTACCGGCTAAGTGATTTCCATAACATTTTTTTAATGCTGTATTCCTTTCTCCATCACTGACTACAGCTCCATACCCAATTACATACACAAAGTAATTGAAGGCTGCACCTTGGGCAAACTTTGCAGCTGAGGGGACTCCCCAAGATCTGCTGGCACTCACAGCACTTGCATACTTGAGGGGCTTATCCCACAGATGACCACTAACTGGACGGTGAAGTTTCTCTTTTCCTAGAACATTAAGCACTGATCTGCAAAACTGAAAAAAAAAATAGGAGGGGAAAGAAAATCCCAAGTACACCACCTATGTTTACACTGCTTAAAACCTGGCTTCTTTCTTCCAACTTTTGAGATGCTCCCTCATTATGAGTGTAGTAAGCTCATGGCTGATGCACTTTTTCCTTTAAAAAAGTGCTTCTTCCTTTGAGCACATGATACAAACAAGGGAGTGGCAGACAGGAAGTGATTACTCAGAAATTAAAGAATTAGATCAGGTTCCACGATATCAGAACAAAACATGACACATGGCAAGTAAAGCTGACATTTACTGGCTCAAATGTAAGAAAACTTTTCTTTATTTGCTAAATATAATTCAGGCCTCGTGCAAGCATTTTGCCCCCTTAATGAGTATCTGTGTTGACAGCTGTGAGCATCGACATGTCTCCTGGGAGCACCAGTTATTCCATGTACTTGACCAGCAAAGTTATACTAAACACAGAAACACAGATCTACAGCTTCTATCCAAACAATTTTTTTTTTTAATGAAAGCATAACTCTGCCAGTAGCAGCAACAAGTGATGGCACTTCTGTTCATGGTTTGACTGGCACGGCTGCTCTGGAGATGCTAAACACAGACACTGCTCAAGTTCAGCCCTCCCTCATCTCTGTTGCTAACAATCTCCTGCCACAATGAACGGAGGTTCCCAATGCCACGGGTACACCCAGTATTCATGCTACTGGGAATTCCCTTAATGATCTCGGCTTTCCTGTTACACAAGAGATAACAACATTGAGTCATCACCACATTTGCCTGTTGATTGTTGGGGGGCAGAGGCAGACATCTACCTGACAGAACATACAGCCTTCATAGCCTGATCCCTGCTCTAAGTGCACCAGCTATGTTAGGACATGAATTTTACTGTAGCTGGAAAATTAAGCTGTGGCCAGACTACTGCTGTGCAATTCCTTAGTGTGGAATTGCTCCTCCTGATTTACTACCATTTCAAGTTCCAGAAAAGACACCTTAAAGAAAAGCATCCCACACAAGAGAACTAATTACATAAAGTCCTTTTCATCTGTGAATCTTGAAGTGCTAAAAATAAAAGTTTACTGTTCACGGGAGACTAAGCTCCCATTAAAATGGTTAAACTAAAAACCTGCAGAATACATCAGAGGTTACGCAAAGCCCAGCAGCTTTAAAGGAAAGAGGAGGGATTTGCAGGGTTCAAAGGCAGGAAAGAACAGATGAGGTATGTTAGGACTTATTTTCATTACACTGCGTAGTTTGTTTCCAAGAATGCTTTCAAGAGAAGCATCCTCTCCATACAAAAGGCAAGTGCTTGTTAAGCTGACAAGCTTCCACATAGGCTGTGTCCCAGCCCAGAGACAGTGAACTGCTACCAGTAGTAACCTTGGCTCACCACTTCTTGTGTCTGCTTCTGAGACCTTCCTCCACCTTCAATCCCTTGGGGGCTCTACTGTGAGCAGCCTGATCACATCTTCACCACCCATATAAAACAGAATAATTAAAAACACCTTCTGCTTTCTTTAGACAAAAGCCCAGTGTCTCTTTTCTGTCTTTCCTCACCTCAGTTAAATTGCTAGACAGCATTAGGAATTGGCAAGATCTTTAATAATAAGATCAGGCAGTATTACTAAATCCATACTTCATTCCCACAACAGGAGCCAAATGGTGACCAAGACAAGAATTTTTATTCAATGATGTGTTCTATCTTCAGAAGAGAAACGTTCCAAAGACATGAAAAGTGAAGATAAATAGCTATATAAAACAAAACAATGGCTCAGAGGTTGACGTGAGTAAAATGCTTTCTTGCTAAGATGCTCTTGGAGGAGGATACAAACACTCAGCACTGAGTTGTACTGTATTTTAACACACTAGCTAATAGAACATCTTATTTAGAGTCTCTCAGCTTGACAAAGTTTTGCAGCTACAGTGTAGAGACCAACATTAAAAGCCAACAACTCACTCTCACGGTTAAGGAAGTTTTCTTTGTGCTTATGTTAAGTGTTATGGACATGTTTAAAGGCGACTAAGAACCAAAGTGCGGCACCTTTTTGTTCTGTACAAGCATCAGTGCAGGGCACCTCCTGCAGAAACCGGGAAGATCCCAGAGCTTCCTCCCATGCTGAAGGACAGATAGAGCATCAAAGAGACAGGTTAAACAAGTTCCAAAGTTAACAACGACACCTGTCCTTAGCTTAGTAGCCAACACCACATTAATTCAGGGAGCTGCAGTGAGAAAAAAAAAAATAAAACAGAGAAGTAGATTTTTTTTTATTCTGGGCTTCTTTTCCTTAACCAGGCAGATTATATTTATCTGTTCAGCTCCAGTTTTTCCTTCTGCATGGATGCAATTTAACAATCACATCACCACACTAAAACTCTACACAAGACAGCTCATCTTGCCATTGTCTGTATCAGCTCATTTCACACGTCAGGCCTTTGACCATGGCAAATCAAATGATATGTTAGTTGAAAGGAATCCACTTGAACTCTTAGTCTCCACTTTTTAATACACAGATACAGTACTGAAAGTTTAAGAAAGAAAATTGGGAAAGGGACTGTGGCTACGAATTACCTGCTTGTCTGTGGAAAAAAAAAATCTGGAAAATCCAGATACTAAGACTACCTGAAGTATAGTGAAAGTGTGGCAAGGCATTCAAGACCACCTAGGCATCACAGAGATCAAAAAGCTGGTCAATAGAAGGGAGAATCTCATTTGTAACAAATCCTTCTCCTAGGAAAGCACCACTGTCTTATTTGGTTTTATGCCTCTCACGTCAGATCAGTCAAAGGCCAATGTAAAGTTAACATGCCAGATTTCACATCATCTGCTTGCCCAAACAGCTGGGAAAACTGTTTTAGCTGAGCTCTGCTCTTTTGCTCGCTTCAGATTGTTGTGTTAATTAAAAAGTCTTGCTCTTGTGTTACACAGCCCACAGGAAGTGAGGAGGAGATCCCTAACTCCATAATCACGTTAGCCAATAGCTCCCAGCGCTCTCCCCACTGCTCCGCAGAGCAGCAGCGCTGTGCTCCCGGGCTGGCAGGCTGTGGGAGGATGCTGCGTAGGAGACTCCTCACGTTGTGCAGCGTCAGCCCGAGCTCCCTCACAATGGGAGCTTTCTGCCAAACAGCAACATAAAATCCTCCCTAAAACTACAAGCCTGTCCGAGCAAATTTCCCAAATAGAAAGCCAGCCTCACAAAAATCTACTTGGTAAGCAAAAGGTAGTGGCTAGCTGGGGAGTTACTGGATATGGATGTGTTCCCTTCGGGCTCACCCCTAGCCTAACAAGTAAAAAATATTACTATTGTCACCTCCAAGCTTAGACTTTAGAATTTCCATCTTGGAAGCACTACAAGGAGTGAGTCACTCTATATACCTTGGCATTGACTTGCAGGCCAACAGGGAATATCCAGAAGGAAATAATGTCACCAGTTGGTGAGGCAGCAGCTATGTTTGCCAGCCTAAACAAACTCATGTCTCAGTACTTTTAGTTAAGTGTGGCCAACAGTGAATCTCCAACTCACAGGTCATAAAATTTGCAGTTCAGAAGTAATTTACAATTTAATATGTCTGAACATTAGAGATCTTCAAAAGTTATCCCAATCACTGAAGAATACTAGATATTAGAATCACACCAAGCGATGAATTCTTTTGCATACTATATTGTCCTTGCCTAATGTCTGCAAGGCCTTTAGCAGAGCAGGAAGCTTGGACACCGGACATGCAGAAGGTGAGAGTGGATGCCACCTTGTCCTATCGCTGGGAAGCAAGAGGAAGCCTTCACAAACAGGAGCCAGGCGTGGTGGCACAGGGCATCCACAGGATAGCAACCACAGCAACTCAGCACAGACAGGAGCAAGGTAGGGAGATGTCAACCTGATTGATTTTGACAGGAAGGTTTAGGCATTTCAGCAGCTACAGTTGACCATCATCTTGAATTTGCAAGGTGTGACCAAGCTAGTTAGGAAAAAACAAACAAACAAAGCCCCCATCCATTTTGTACTGGTCAAACTAAGTTTTGAGAGAGATATCAATAAACAAGGCACTGAATAATTAAGAGGACTGCTTATGTGTCATATGAGATGGTTAATACTGTACAAGGTGGCACTTATTTACTAGCTAAGGCTAAGAATAAACTGAGGAATTAAGGGCTCTCAACACATCAGTTTACTCCATAAGCTCTAGCAATTTACACCCATGCTACCTGATGTGCAGTGCTAAAGACACTCAGCAGTGCAGTTAAGAAAGTCTTTTTTCATGGCAAATACACTCTGCACATGACTTACAACTTGAGCTGAAAGTTTACTTTTAAGAAGGGCTAATGGAGATGCATAGAGGCATCTTTGAAATAGACAGTGAGGGAGCAGCACAAAGCCAAGTTTAAGGCATGGTAGAGTTAGGATGAATGTCACACCAAAGGCTGGCTAGGAAGATGTGAGAACACCACTAAGCAGCCACTTGAGAGAAAGTGTATTAATGAACCAAGATCCTTAAGCTGGTTTTTGTCTTCTTCTAACAGATCTATTACCCTCAGAGGATACATTCTTTCCAAAGCATGCCAACTGCCTTCATTACAGAAATGCTTTATAAAAAGCTGGACACTTGTATAAGCAAGTATCACATGCAACAATTGCATGTTTTCAAAATGGTCTGCAAAAAAATGAGGATGCAATCCCCTTCCCCTACATTGATCCAGAAATCAGGAGACACATCTTGTCACCTTTGCCCCTCCCTAAGAAGTTTTGAAACTGTCTGACAATAGACTACATACACATCCTTTCAAGCCTTTTTATTTGTGGGTATTCCTGCAAGCCTCTAGGATGCTTTTCTTAAGCTACAAATGGAAGAAAGTAACCATGAGTACAAACTCTTTCCTATTCCTCTCTGGAATTTATAGATGCCCTCAGTAAGCCTTAAAGTAAGGCACAACAGTTTGACCAAATGCTTAAATACCCAGGTTTTACCTCCTTCACTACATATGCTCTATGCCCTATCAGCTGCCAACGGTTAACAGGCAGAAACAAAGGTGTCATAGGCTTTTAACACCGTAACCCCAAACTCACAAGAGCCTAGTTTTCTTTTAATAAAATACTTACTAAGTTTCTGCTACCCACTTGTGAGGGCACTTCAAACATCCTTATGTTCTGAATGAACAGAAACTGTGTCTTAGCAAACCCAAGGAAGGCAGCCTTACAAGACCCATGTTCATTTCTTCTTATGAGAAAACAGTTTTCTGAAATGCACTTTCAGATTTCCATTTTTGAGGTATCAGCACATGGGGCAGCAGCACACTCTAAGTGTCCCTAACTGGCATTTGCAGTTATTGCAGGTTGAATTGATTGCTCATGCAGATATTGTCAGCACACACTTATCACAACTGTAATTACTTTCAGACTCTTCAAGAGAAAACCTGCCTTTCTATAATAGTGTTCTCACGACATCCATTTAAGAAATCACTCACATTACAATGGAAGTAAACAAATGAAAGTGACCTTCTTGATAAAGCATTTACAATTGGAGTAACTTGTAAAGTCTGAGAACTTGGTTTAGGCAGAATGTTTGCACAGCAAGTTCTCTTTAGATGACTAAGCTGTCACTGAAACTGGCTGAAACTCTGAACCACAATTCCTCTCACAGGGGGCTTTGCCAGCTCTGCTGCCTACTGCCAGTTTTCATCAGCTCAGCAGCAGCCGGCATCACCACCTGACAAAACTGCTTCCAAATTCAACTTCTGCATCAAGCCTTGCAGTCTAGGGGCAAGGTAAGGCAGCCGAGCACGGCAAGAAAATTCAGACTTCTTACACTATGGAGCTTGACTCAGAATGATGGAGAAGTTCTTTTGTTTCTAGGAATTTATACAAGATCAATACTGATAAATTTCTCTCTGTTGCTGTAGCAGGGAAAGCCACATGGAAAAAAAACCCAAAAAACCACAGACTATCGTATCAGACTTCTTCCCTCCTCCAACATTTTTATTTTTCCCCCTTCACATGTCTAATGGAGCATGAAAGCTGTTGATCTATCCCCTCTGCTGTCTCTCTCTGCCAGCAATACAGCCAAGAGATTCTAGCTCTAAAATTTACAGACTGTATTATAACCTGTTGTGCTGGGTTTGCACACTGTTGGCACCTCTAATATAAAAAAAATATGCCAGATCACATCCTTCCAACAATTTTATCAGAAGTCATGCTGTCAGTGGGGTGCAGAAAGTAAAAGAATTCCTATTTACTATTAGACTTGAAAATTTACAGGGGAAAGGACTTCCAAATACAAGCTAATACCTGAAACACTACACCAATTTGTGTGTCATTAGCACAGATGTTTATCTAGAAGACCAACCTAAATTTTATGGATGAAGAATCATTGCAGAAGGGTGACCAGCAACTAACATGAGAGGCATGGGACATGCAGAAGAACCTTGCTCAATGCCTGTTAGGGTAGGAAGTGATACCAGAGGAGAGATGTGGCCCTGTCCTCTCAGAGGACAATCATGCAAAAGAAGGTGTACTCTGTGTCATGCTATTACACTCTCAAATGTCATTGTCAGGGCTGTATGGATTCTGACACTGAGCTGCCAGGCATGCACAGATTTCAGATTCCAAAAGCTATGATGTGTCATTTCATTTTAGGACAGGCTTGATTTTGTGATGTTTTATGTTTTAGATGCTATATTACTTTTACAGGTCCCTTATTAGTTAACGGCCATGAGCTGTTAGCTGGAGTTGCCCTGCTAAAGGGTACTTTAGACATGAAACTCAAACCTGACCACAAAATGCAGGCAAAGAGTCACTAGTATCCTAGTGTGAGAGTCAAATAAAGCTGGCAAAGCTGAGACTGCCAGTGCAAGAACATACCTAACACTCTGCAGCATGCACAAGTGGATGCCACTTGCTCCAGCCAGGGCTGAGCACAGCTCTGTCCTACTCTTGCTCAATTAATTGCTACAAAATGGGGACCCACACACTGTGGCTCTTCTCATGAAAGCTCACAACCCAAATAAAAGCCAGGTTCCTGCCCAGTGTTGGGAAAGAACACACCTGCTCAGGATACCACCACATCTCTCCTGAGTAAGGGCAGTGAGGCCCTCGGAACACAAGCTGGCTCATTACTGAGCTGTAACACACAGACAGATCTCATTTCTGCCTGTTCAGGGGTGCACCAATAGTGCAGCTCTGCCAAACCCACCCAACAGGCCCAGTCTGAAACCTCCAGTGCTGCCAGCTTCCCATGGACAAACCAGATCTTTGCTAACTAAACTCCACCCTCAGCTCTTTCATCCTGACAAGAGACTAGGTTGTCCAGGATGCTCCTGGCTGATAAGCAAACTCCTTTTGATTACTGCTCGTTGTACTAATACAGGCAACACTTTAGCAGCTGGCTCTACACAACTGAAAGCTTGAGGAGACAAAAACTCAATCACCACACCAATAAAAAACAGGGCCATTGAAAGATGAACCGCTTGGAGAAGCAAATTGTCAGCCACTGGCCTGCTGCACTCTGCTCATGCAGCAACTCTGTCTAGTCTCTACTGACAGACTTTTTTCAGGGCAGGGACTGGACCCACATTTTTGGTACACTGAGTCTTCAAATTCTAAACACAATACAGAGATCATTGAAGCTTGTGGAAGAGAAAATGCAAGCAGAAAAAGCACTAGTTTGTAAACAATCTTCAAAATTTTCCTGTAAAAAGAATGCAATATCTTTCATATATATATATGAAAATTACGTTCATACATACATATGAACAAGCATTTCACAATTTTCAATCACACATTTTCATTTGCTTTGGCCCACTTCTGTCTGGAAGACAGCCACACTGTATTGAACATTCCACAGTTTCCAAGTTTAGACAGAACAGGCCTGAAGACAATCTGGATTCAACTCAAAAAGTCAAACTTTGCCTCAATTGAACTTTATTGGCAATTCTGCTTGTGAAGAGGCAACCTAAGAGAAGGGAAGGCTCATGTCAGTGCTACATTCCATTTCAGTCAGAGAGACTTTCAGTGTGAAAGTTTTTCTCTGTTTACACCATGAAAAGTAAAAAAGCAATATGGAAAATACATTTGAGAGGCAGCAGGAAAAAAGTATCCATACTGTTAATTTCTGAAGAAGGACTATGAACAGACATGTGAGTAATGAGGACCACATCCAGCCTGTTGGTAGTTTTGCATTATGGACAGATTCAATCCATGAGCAATTCCAGCATGTCTCCATGTTTCAAGGCTACATGTTTAGGTCTCAGACTGAGAATTTTAAATACCCACTGTACTCAAGCTTGAATTTGGTTGACTTTTTGCCTATACTTCTATCTAGCTTTTATGGCTAATCCAATTGGTCTCTGCCTCTATCTTCTCAGGCTGCTGTAAGCTGTGCCATAGTATGACCATAGCCTGATCTCAGGATTGCTACAGCAAGTCAAACCCACTGCTGTATCTTTCCCCACTTTCCCAGGACAGTGGGTTTTGGGGTCAGGTAAGAGTGTTTCCTCCCTGACAGCCTCCAAGCCATCAGGAAGAAGTCGCTGCTAGTTCCTGCAGATAACCAACTATGGCTTTTAGTCTCTCCCCATGGGAAACTAGAAGTTTGGGATTCATCAGGTCAATTAAGTAGTAGCCAATGCTGCCAGCAGTTTCACAGATCAGTATTAACAAGATTATTTGTACTTTAACCTTTTCTTGACTGCAGGATATCCAGTGCATGAACTGTTTCTTCTGAGTCCTCCTAGCTAAACAATGAGACATTTCCAGGCCAAGTCAATTTACCCAGCTCACTCCTAGAATTTCTACCATAATTAAAAAGTTTTCATTTCATTGTCCTGTTGCTCCCTTCCTAAGAAGGTCTCAAGATGCTAAAAAAAAATTTTAAAAAATCACATACATTTTCTAGGAGTATAGAATTATGTCATGCAGTTTATGTGCAAGTTTGTAGTAGAAGACTACCAATTCAGGATTAGTAAGTTACATTGCATATTGAAAACACCAGCCCTTAGAGATAAACATTTCCTATGTTGTCTTAGCTCAAAAGCCTAAGCCTTGCCTGCTCCAAGTTTGATTTGCAGACTTTGCTTTGGAAAGGATTCTTTTCAACTCAGGAGAGGCCTGTTAAATCAAGTCAAATACATGATAGCTCTGTATCAGCTATTTCTGGATGCCTTTATAGCAGTAATCAGCAATCATATGCATGTTATCACCTGACTATACAGACACCACCTCTGAAGCAGCTACTGAGGAAAGCAGGCAGGAAATAAAGTCATGACTTCTGCTTTGGAGATAAGGGAAACACTTGAAGGACTATTAACAAAAACCACAAAGATGGCACGCTAGTTACTGGCTGTTCATCTGTCCTGGCTTCAGAACAAATCCTTGAAATTTGTCTACCAATCCTCAAGCAGCCCCAGGATCAAAAGGAGAGTGAAGAACCTCTGCCCTCATCAAGCTCATTCTGGAACAAAGATGTACATGCACACATGTGCTGGAGCACAGATGATGATAAGCTCTGCAGAGCACTCCCTGAAGCTAGGCCATGTGGCCAGCATCAGAGGGGTGATAAACTCGGTGTGAATCCATCTGCATAGAAAAAAGGCCTTTAAAGTCAGATTGCAGACTGCAGGATGTGCTGCTCCTACTGTTACCAGCCAACAGCTTGCTCCAAAAGGATGACTGCTGTCTGTATGGCTGCTCACTGCCTTGCAGTGTGAAAGAGAAGCTGGATTTACCCACTCATGAATGTAACCCCAAATTTCTAAACACAGGGCTATAACCCAGATTCTGTTCTAAATGTCAGACACCCTTCCAGTCCAATCTGCAGAGAACTGACAGCAAGTTACTTCAGTATGAGCAGAGGAACCTGGAGAAGGGACAGTGCCACGGCTCACTTTGACAATCTGGTTAAATTCTGAAGGAACATCTAAAGAAAGCAAAGGTTTGCATCTTATGGTGAGTGAGATTTGGAGTAAGAGCAAAGATAAAAACCAGGGTTGTTTGTCCTGGGAGGTTCTGACAGGATCTTAAAGCAATACTTAGGGTCTGGTAAGCATCACTAACAAAGGACAGCAGAGCTATGGTGATATGCCAGCAGATGGAAAGCAGTGTTAAGTGCTACTGTGGAGGGAGCAAAAAGCATCTGACCATCTGTTGAGCTCACTGAAACAGTGGCTACTTAAGTGAAAAAACTGACTTCCAGAAAAACAAAAGCAAGCACAGTCTGTTCTTCAGACACTCAACTTTATAGATATCCACTCTAAGAATCTGGATTTCACAACCGAGGCATACAAGGCAGTAGCCCAATGTACACACAGAGAGCCAAAGGCTGTCATGGACACTCAGTTACAGAGATATTTAGAGGAACATAATGGAGAAATAATAAAAATTAACAGGAACAGTGGAGAGAGGAAGAAATGGGGGTGTGGAGAGGGTTAATGCTGAGCTAGTAACTACATTACAAGGAGCACGTATCATGGAAAAGGAGCACTGAGAGCATTTACAAGAGTCCAAGTCTGTATAGTACTAGAAGGCAGGCCACAGGGAAAGAAGATAAGAAAACTAGAGGGCAAAGCATCAGCTCATGAAGTAGAAAGAGCACTGTGGCCAGCACTGAGAAAAAAGGAGATTCATTATTTGGGAGGGGATGGAACCAAAGTGCTAAAGACTGAAAGGACTTATGTTAATAGACCTACATAGATTTCCTCAAACACCTCATGTCAGTCTAAGATATGTTGCTCCCAATGCAGATTCCAGGAGGCATATGAAGAAAAAGTTTACAATTCGCCCTACCTAGATACAAAGTGCTGATTTATTTGTATCCTCTTTTCTTTCCACTAAAGACAGTATGCAGACAGAAAACCCTATTCCAATCTCGCATCAGAATCTTTCATTTTCACCTCTAGAAAAAGAAAGCCGTAGCTTTTATTGCCAAGTGATACATTAAGAACTCTACATTGTAAGGCGTCCATGTGCTGTGACTAGATTTACAGGGCTCAGTCATCAGCTGTCATATATCACTATCACTCCACTGCAGTCACTGGAGCTGCAGACAGATCTGCTTCATGAACTTCACTACTTAAACATCAGCCTGATGTGCTGTCAAGTTGCAGAAAAATAATATTAATCTATCTTTCAGAGATTTTTATATTTTTTTACCAAGACAGTGAATCCTGACTTCTGGTTCTGGTCAAGTCTTCAAGGTTTGGGCCTATTCTTCTGGAGGCCATCAAAACCAGCGCCTGTCTCAACTGTTCAGAACTTGGCACCAACATTTGCAGCCTAACAGTGTTGAGATGTCCTCTGAAGATTTACTCCTGGCAACATGCAGACAGGTGGAATGCATTGCCCAAAGTCTACACGTGTGCAATGAACAGTGCTTTATAAGCTCTTCAGCCTACAGGGATAGAGCTATCAAAACCATGTCTTGGTGACTTCTCTATGAAGGCTCAGGTTAACTTGCACGTGAGCAGGAGCCACACCATTCCACTTCGGTGCTGCTGAAAGACAGAGCATTGCTTAAAACAAGGAAAACACATGGCATTTCCAACCAGCAACACATCATGCAAAATAAATTTTGACTCTACCCTAAAGTAATTTCATGCCTATTTCCTCATGCTTCTCCTCTCAGCTCTCCACTCCCACAGCAGAGCACAAAAACAGAACTAAGGCCAGAGGAGACAAGAGGTTGAGCCAGCTGCTGCACTGCACTCAGCAGAGAATTCTTGTTCCCTGAACTGATACAGAGGCCACAGAGAAATATCTCTCACTCCTGCGACTCTGTTTTCTCAAGTCATGAATGCTAGTTGTTGGAAGGAGGGATAAGGGTGGTGGGCGTGGTGGTAAAAGATGATCTCACACAGCTATCAAGAAAAACAGGAGAGAGGGAGAGGAAGCACACCTGACAGACATGTTAAGAGATGTCTGAACAAGAACAGGGCTGGCCCAAAACCACAACAGTCTCTTGGGAGTTGTGGAAGTAAAAGCAGTTCTACAGCTAAAGGCTTATCAATCACTTGTGTGCATATGCTCTACAGAACTCCTGAGGAATAAAAGATGGGAATTGAAGGATGACTATAGCAGACTCTCGACAGGAAGAGAAGAGCAGATATGGGAAGAGGGGAGAGCATAAGAAGCAACACAAATATTATGTTTGGGAAAACAAGACATACAGAATATCCCTGTGCAATATGCCTGGAACAATTCTTATCTCACCTCCTTTGAATAACCAGTGTCACATTGCTGACTTCCTTCATATTCCCACTTACATCAGACTCTCCCAAAACATCATTTCTTTTTCAGGAGTGGTGACTGCTATGCTGCAACCTATGAAGCAAACAGCTGCTGAAGGAAGGAAGCAGTGAGTTTTCAGTCGACTTAGTCATGCAACTCTGTCAAAAAAGAATAATAATTCACAGAACCATTCTGTGGAACAGGATGATAAGAATTAGGTACTGGACTATCAGCATTAGTTTACTAAGCATGCTTGTCCACAACTTTAGCAATCCAGAAGAGGTGGTCAGCTTGCTTCCTATGGAAAAAAAAAAGCAAGCCAGATAACACCAGACTTAATCCCACAAAACATGACACCACCTTGCGAAAACATATTCCAGCCTAAACTTGTTTAAGTAATTAAGACAAAAGATCTTCCACCCTACCTTTGCTATAAGGTACTCCAGTACAATTGTACCCAACACTTAGCCTGAAAACATGCCCATTCAAGTTTGGATACTGGATTCAATCCACTTAAAAATTCTTCTGCATAACTTGAAAAACTGAGCATTTACTTCCTTAACAGCTGGATGATTTAGTGTTAATCAGCCATTTCACTCCTCTCTCACTGTCACTGTAGCCAAAGGCTGAAAGGACTCACTATAAAAGCCACTCAATTTATAAAGCTTTATCATATGCTAAGTGTGGTCATGATTTAAGATTATCACCAAGCCTTTCTTGAGTCAGCACCACCAGACTGACCCATCTCCTGCAGTGAGTGTCTGTGCAGTGCAGCCACATTACTCCAGGAGTACACACTCCAACTCTTATTTCTGGCAAAATTGCCCTATCCTCACCAGAGCAGGTTTCAACATGGATTTTAAGTCCAACACAATGCAGCTACAGTTGTATGTCAGTATTCAGTGCTGCTGGAATGCTATATTGATTTGGTGTTTGCCATAGTTCATTCCTGTCTGAATATCTAGTCTTCTGACAACTCTCCAGACTAGCACAGCACACTCAGTAGCAGCACAAGCCTCTCTCATAATACAGCTCCTCCTCAACCCAGAAAGAAGAGCCCTAGAAGGGCAGAGTAAGGTATTTGTAAGCTTTCAGGTTTGGAGGAATTTCACAGAGCACATGTGTCCAAACCCTCACTACCACACTCAATTTCATAGAGTGGTCTCCTGAAGCCAGTTAGATGCTTTTTTTCATTTTGTGTCATGGGAAAGCTCTTTGAAATCACACGTTCCATTGACTGAAGACCATTTGAGCTGCAGCACAGGTGTATTTCTATTAGTTCACAAGCATTTATTCTCATGCCAAAGGAAGCCTTCAGCTTCTTTGCCTTCTTTCCCTTTCCCAGTCACGCCCATGGGTGCTTCATATATTGACATCCATAGAACTCCTCCTTACATGACTCTCTGGCCAGAAGCAGTGACCTTTGGGTTGGTATAGCCAGGTCTTTGCCATCTAATGAGCTCCTAGTTTCTATCTTTCTTGCTCTGAACGATCTGAAGACATCTGCCTGAAAGGGCCTGGACTGCAAGCAGAAGCATTTCAGAGCTGCTGCTCCATTATTTCACCTATGACAAAGTCAGGAGTTTACAAGAACAGAATAGGAATAGGCATGTCAGTTTTGACAAGCTGAGGCTTGAAAATAGGAGCATGAGGGCATGTCAAGTAAAAAAATAGCACAATTCTCAGAGATTTATGAGAAACTTATTGAGAAAACATTCATTGTTTTTGCCTATATTTAAACTTCACCCTTCACTTTCACCAGAGTTAACACAAGATAATTGAGTCCTTTGTTTACTGTGTTTGCTTCTGTTGCCCTTTTTGGGGGGGGGGGGTGTAATCCAGACTTTGGCCTCTGTTTCTCTCCCCTTGGCATTCTGTATCAGACTAGACCCGATCATGAAAGACTCCAACAAATTGTTTGAGCATTTTCAAGTATGTCAAATCAGCATTACCACTCACTCAATCTGCCCTCCCACACCCCGTGTAAGGCTACTCATTGTATAAGCACACCTGCTGAAAGAGCAGACATCACACAACTGACGTGTTTTCATAAGGTAGTGAGACACCTCCAGCCACCCATTTCCTGTGGATTACCAGCAAGGATGGTCTGCTGAGACTCCAGACATGAAAGATAAAACCAAACAAAAACAAAATAACCAAGTCACAGTTTCACATCAGCAAAACACAATGCTTCTTCTGCAGCAAGTAGTGTGGAAAAGACATTGCCTGGTATCTGCCACTCGCCTCCTCCAGATTCCAACAATTCAAGTCTTTCTAGTCAGCAGAAGTCTCTTCACAGGAGCAAGCGGATAAGAAGTCAGCTGTGCCACACAGCCATGGTGCTGTGAGACTGCTGTGACAGTCAGCTTGAATCTTGCCAGCACAGACATATTTGTGAAGAAGTTGAAGCAGCTTTAGCAACACAGTACACTGCCACCTACGCATCTTGTGAAGTCACAGCCTGGCCCCATGCACTAAGGAGACCTATGGAATGCTGGCAAGCAGAAACAGTTGCCAAAACCAGCAAACCAAAGTGGCATCAGTGTTGGAGGGAAACCAGTGGTTAACACCTGCTGCTCTAAGTCAGACCTGCAAGCAAGTCATGTTCCAGAGAACAGTTTTACAAAGCCATATACAAGATTTAGCCAACTACTGCAGCAAGGATAGAAAACCATTCATCTTGGATATTTCAAGCACAAAACCATCTTCATCTCTTCTCCCAGTCACACAGCAAAGGCATTTTCAGTGAAGCCACAAATACGATAAAATCAAAAAATGAATTCTCCCTTCATACACAGCAAGACAGGGGAAAAGTGCATTTCTCATTCAGCAGAGGCAGCTGCTGAAGGGAGGCAGAGGATGGAAGGAGTAGTCTTGCCAAAATCAGAACAGCTCCAGCATCCCATCCCCTGCCTGCTGGCAAAGCAGATGCCCTTCTGCCAAGGCACAGGGGAAGGCCAGCCATCGCAGAAGTAATTGAAACAGAGATGTTCACTGGGGATAGATTTCCTCGAAGAGTCTCACTAGCAGATCAACTAGAGCCCGATCTCATCCCTCTTTACTATAAAAACATCAAAACATATTCTTTATTAAACTCCACTTGCAAGTGATTTCAGAGAGACTAAGAGGAGCACACATTTAATAAGAAAACATGACTGGAAGGGCTAGACCTGATTTTAAAAGTCAATAAACTGTGTGTTTTCATTTAAGAAACAGAACTTAACTATGGTTTTAATAAAAATCCAACCTTTATTTGTTTTGGAGGAGGAGAAGGGAGATCAATGTGCTGCTCCTCTTGCCTTCTCAATTTTGAATCCATCTCACTGCTCATGGCAACAACAAACAAAATTCAGTTCATCCCTATGAGAGGTCTGCTCCTAAATCAAGTGGAAAACCCAGGCATGTCCTGGAGTGCTAAAGGAAAACCACTTGGAGATTCTTGCATTGCTTCAAAGATTAATCTAACATTTTAATTTTAGACCAGAAGCAGCACAGCAAGATAGGGATTTTGTTTTTAAAGGGCAATTAGAGCCTTCCTCCTCCATTTGTTCTTTCTTTAGAAGAAATATCTCTATTGTCTTGACATTTTGGAAAGGAAAAGCCCCACTGTGATTGTTTCACAGCAGTTATGAAATGCAGCAGCCACACAATATGCAGCCCTAGGTTTGTGTTTTTGGTTCTCATTTAGGTGCCCAGTCGGGGTGGTGCAGGCATGAAATCATTTGCCTGACAGCTCAGCTGCTGGTCACTTATCTAAGGAGAAAATCACTGATGACTGCAAACCAAGATAAACACTCAATGTAGACAATGGAAGAACTCTGAAAAACAATATACTCCTTCAAAGAGCGCCCACACATTAATGACCCATTGCTTTTCCACCTTAGCCACTACCTCTACCAGACTCATATCTTAGTGATCAGCCTGTTCAAACTCAGATATAAAAATATTTGGTTTACAGAGCACACACAGACTTAAGAACAAGCTACACTGGAAGGCACCCTGCTAAATTCATAGCCTATAAACATCAGGACAAACAACCATCTACTGAAATGGCATCTAAGAGCCATCTTTAAAGTCCTTTAATCTCAAGAAGACTGGCCAGTACCAAATGAATTGTAGTCATGTTGCCTGCTAGCTAGGTCAAGAGTTCTGCAACACTGTGCTATATGATTTTATCAGACATGAGAAAAGCAGAACTCCTCACATGTTCCAGCAGCTGCCTCACAACACTTGCAGTGAGTGAATTTTCTCACTGTAAGCAGTTCCCTGAGGACATCTCAGATTCTTCAAAATTTTGCCGTTTATGAGGTGCTTGCTTTTTACCCTGCAAGACTGCAACTTTGTTCCAGACTCTGAAGGAGGAAATTTTGGGAAGCTTCAGTCAAGACACAGCAGGACAGAAGCCCACTGCATAAGGGCCAGGTCCTTATTTATCCCATACAGCAGTCATAAAAAACAAAACCAAGAATTCCCAGGATTTTTGCCTTAGTTTAGGGCTGGAGGAGGTGGAGGGAAGTGTCTGGTATTTGATTCCAGATTTCCCACAGTGATTAACGCGTTTTTAAAAAGTTCCCTGGTAAGACACAAGAGCTGTAGTGATCCAATCGATTTCACGCCATGACACTGACAGTGAGACGCCTTCCTGCCAACAGCTGGCTCTTACTAATCCTCCCATTCAACCTGCTGGAACACGACTTTGCACCCAAGGCTGCATGCAAAAGCTTCTGGCTCAGGAGCAGAAAAGAGATGCTGTTAAGCAGGAGGAGTTCCACACCTTTCCTTTTTCTATCTCTGCCAGTGAACACAAACAATGTTTGATGCCAGATCCCACAGGCCCTGAGATGGAGGCAGCAGCCAGGAAATGCTTCTTTAGAAATGGGGGCAAAAGCATGTGCTATAAATTAGGTACAGCCTGGTGCAGATGGCCACAAGGTTGTAATGTAATGCAAACTTAATTATAGATCAAGTTAATCCCGAGTCCAGAGGTTCACAGTACATCATTGAAGTCTCTTCTACTTACTAAATAGAAGAGACCAAGCAGTCAAGAGTCTGCTGTGAACAGACTTTCCTGTTCAGTCCTTTCATCTTACAACTGCCAACATATATAGGAAGATAAAGGAGGTGAACAGCAGCTTCCAACATATGTGAATTCCAGCAGAGACCATTTTAAGAAGGTAACAGAAACAGGGCTGGACAGTAAAAAGCCTAAACCTAAGCAGGTTCAAGGCACTCCAGCCCTTTCCTGCTACAACATGCCATGTTCTAATGGAATCAAGTTTTTATGCCTTGATCCAGAGAGGATTTCCTTTTCTAGGACAGAGTAGCATACCATTTCCTTCCCTCATATACAAGCAGCAAA
Organism: Acridotheres tristis; assembly: GCA_037013685.1. Taxonomy (NCBI): domain Eukaryota; kingdom Metazoa; phylum Chordata; class Aves; order Passeriformes; family Sturnidae; genus Acridotheres; species Acridotheres tristis. The sequence goes on from CM072886.1 coordinate 90,514,967, forward strand.
ACTAGGTCTTCTGAACTTAACTCGATCCAGCAATGCTGGCATTGAATGCTGATCAAACAACAAGGGAGAAATTATTTAAAAAAAATAATTAACATAATAGTTCACTCAGAGACTGCCTTTGCACTAAGACTCAGGAAATGGATGGCAGTAGTTTTATTATAACTAGAGGGGGAACATTTTTCTTTAATAATCTCTACAACTGAAGTTACTCAGGTGTGTCTCCAGCAGACCTAGTCTGAGACATACTGCATAGTCAAAAGATGAAGTCATCGTCAGGGCAAAAACCAGTCTAGCCAGCAAAGACAGAGGCTTTTCTCACAGTCAGCTACTCACAGCAAACATCTGGTACACCTGAACAGGGCAGAGTATGGCCAAAAGTCACAGCAAGCTCCCCAAGAAGAGGAAAGACAGAGCACAAGCTACAAATTCAGTAATAGAAAGCAAGTGAAAGATCAAGTTGCTAAGCTGTGGAACTGCTCTATGTTACTAATGAGAGCTTAAGAACACTGCCATACATCTGCCTTGGAGCTTTAAAACAAGACAACTGGAGAGTCTTTAATGCATCTCTCTCTCCTGTATTAGGAGCGTGTCCCAACCACCCAGTTGCAGGGCAGTTAATGGTGGTTAATGGTTAGAATTGCTTCCTGAGCTGGCCAAATTTAAACATACAGCATAATGAGCTTATGCAAGGTGTCTGCCATTTAGGACACAGCATCCTTCATTCAGATTAGGGTTTATTTACTTACTATTTATGTCAGTCAATAATGTTCCCTCCTTTTCCATCTTAGGCAATTTCAAATGCTGGGGGGGAGAATGAGAAGAAGGAAGAGGAAGCAAAATCATAAAATCATAGAATGGCCTGGGTTGGAAGGGACCTTTAAAGATCATCCAGTTCCAATCCCCATGCCATGGGCAGGGGCAGTTTGCACTAGACCAGAGTGCTTAGAGCTCCATCCAACTTGGCCTGAAATACTTCCAGGGATGGGACATTCCCAGCTTCTCTGGGCAATCTGTTCCAGTGTTTCCTATGAGGAAAGATGGTACTTCACTTCTAGCGGGACCAATCTTTCTTATGTTACCTTTTGTAACCCCGTTCTGGGGAAAAGTATGGCTTTGCTTCCCCCACTTTATGTTTGATTTTTGTCTTATTCTCTCTCCTAACAATCATTTCAATCTGGGCAAAATATGCTAAAACTGCAACAACATCACATGCTTATGGTGAAAGTCACACAGGCATCTCTAAATATCTCTGCAGGAGTACACAGCAGCCAAGGAAAACTCCTACCACATGCCACCTGTTTGGTATGCAGGGACTGAGAAAGCTCCTCAAGAGACCATTTAGTGCAGTTCTCTACAGCAAGACAAAAATAAATTCCTTCCCAAGAAGGGAAAACAGCAAGATGATGAAAAAAGGGCTTCTGACAACTTTCAATGGCAGCATGAAAGGCAGCTATAGAAACAAACAAACAAACCAACACAGCAACAAAAAACAAACATAAAAGACCCCAACCACCCCCAAATGTGAATCCACTGAAAGGGAGCACAAAAGTGTGCCACGCATTTCCACTGGAACAAGGGGACCTGCAGCCACAGCAAGTCAACATTCATCATCTCCAGCCTCCCCTCTGGGCAGTCTGTCCTTACCACCACACTAGAGCTGGCTCTGCAGTTCCAAATAGCTTGGCCCACTTGAAGCAACCTACAGAACAATGGTATAGAAGGTCTCAACAGCCTGATTATTAAAGGTCCACAAGGTTTTTATTTCAGACCAGGTCTCCTGCCACTGATCAAACACCCAGCACATCAGGCGAGCCAGGTGGGCTTTGAGAAGGCAGCCTCTAGTTTTGCTTAGGTAGAAGGAATCCAGCTTGCATCTCCTGATGCTGCTCAGCAATGCCAGCCACACATAGGGCAACATGGGGGGAAGTCAAGAGGTTCACTTCAGAAGTGCCTTCTTCATCCAAATCAAAACATAAAAAGCAGACATACCAAACGTCCAATGCCTTTACCCCATACCAGTATCAGACACTTGTTCTCCCCTCTTAGTTCATCTGCTCACTTTGGGAAACAAGAGAAGGAAAAAAGTTTCCTAAGCCTCTTTGCCTTCTTGCTGCATACCTCTGGACCCTTCTTTCATTAAGATGCAGAGTTAATAGTAAAAAAGGGCACAGCACATTAAATAGAGGCTCCCCTTGTGCCAAATTGCCTCTCAGCTGCCAGTGTGCTGATTCTATTGATGAATGCAATCTTAGCAGCATGTTTTTATGTCACGTTCCCTAGTCTGCCATTGACAACGCTGGATGAAACCATTGGCTAAAAGAGCAGCTTTCACAACTGTTTTTGAAGAGCTCCCCCACCACTTGCAGCATTGCTTACAAAATGGCTCAAGGCTGGGAGGGGTGAGGGAAGAAGACACTGCACTGACAAGTCCATTGCATGGGCCAGGTGCTGGGCTGCTGCTGGAGCAGGGAAGGAGGGGAAACAGCAGCCAGGACAAGGACCCTGGTTCAGCTAAAAGCAATGGTGGAGTGGGAGGGGTATCAGCAGCTACTCTGTGAACTTGAAATCTCCTTGGCTGAGGAACCTTCCCCAGAAAATGGGCACTACCACCAGCTGCACCAGGCTTATGGACAGCGCCATGCAGGGCCATGGGCCAAGAAAAGATGGATGCCTTGCTAGGCTGCAGAGTCTGAAAGCATAACTCGGTCCTATGTAATAATCTCGCTTTTAAAAAGAGACTGTCATTTGTGGGAAGCTTTTGCAGAGAACATAAATTACACACAAACAGACACACACCCCCCTTAAATGCCTTGAAAAGCTTCAAGCAATACTCAAAACACTCCCAAGATTTCCAGTTGCTGTCTCAGCTTAACTGCTTAATACAGGACCATATACTTTTCCCTCCTCCCACATGCATGTGTTCCCTAGGTTTCCAGAGATCCTACTGCTGCCCACATGAAGACAGACAGGGGTTACACTTCTGGCAGCTGAGGGAACAAAGCTGCATGATCCACACAGCAGATCTGCAGCAACTTCTCACAGCACAAAAGAGTGCTTGAGATAGGGAAGACGAAAGCACAAGGGGAACAGTGTGCTTTTCGCCAGCTAGGAGATACCAAGTGGGAGTGGTTTTGTTTATTTCAAGGGAAAAAAAACAATAAATTCTTATTAGCATGCATACTATAATTCAAAGTCTTATGAGCTTCTGTGCAATAGCGATCTGAAAGATACAGCCAGGCACAGAACTGCTGCATGGTAGAAAACTGAGTACTAGTGGAAAAACTGCATCAAGTAAGTTTTCCTCCTCTTCCGGAGGAGTTTTACATCAACACACTGGCATTTCATTTCCTCCCTCCATCGCTGCAGTCACTGATGCTCTCGAGGCTGACAGCACTTGTCTGTATCACTCTCCCCAGCTGGTTACAACCAGGGTAACTCTGTGCAAGCAAAGGGGGATTCAAATCAAGCTAGGAAACAGTGTGAGTAGCAAAGCCAGACCCCTGTGCTTTCAGGAGGGTCTGCTTCTCTGCCCTAAAAACAGCAGCCCCACCTCCTTCAGTCCCACTCCCCACTGAAGCCACCTTTCCTTCTAGTCCCCATTGCTGTGAGTCACCAAAGGACTGAGGTTAGCCTCTGGAAACCACCAATTTTCTTCCTTCCTGTAATGCGTGGTGATAGAGACCATATAAACTTTTCAGGAAAGATCTGCCCCCTGAGGGCATGCATTTATTTGCTGTCACCCAGTGACCCTTTTGGATGCACAGGTGCTTATTTTAATGTTGGTAAAGAACTGTTCATGCCACGTATGCTACAAAAAAATTGAGGTTCAGTAGAGAAAATATCTGTTTATAGTATAGTGAATAACTGGTATGAGCCACGCACTGTAAATTCCCCTCCTCCACTTCCTCACCCTGAAAGAGGGCACAACGCAGAGAAAATAAAACAAATATGCATAGTTCTGCTAATTCACCCACAAAGGACCAAGGCCAAAGGCATTGCTCTCCTGTCCACAGAGGATGGCTGCTCTCCCAGCCCACTCCAGACACCAGGCACAGGACTATGAGCTTGGCACCACACTAACCCAGCTATGTGGCTTCTGGAGCAAAACCAGGTCATGTTCAGCCAGGAAAGCAGATCAGCCAAAAATGCAGCTGCCTGTACCACTATGCCCTCAGATACTTGTACTGCTTGTGTTTTCAGGTCAAATTCTTTTTTCCTTGGTAACTATCAAAAATAGACAACTTTCAGAAGTGTCTCAGAAGTTGACCACAGGCACTAGAATGCAAGGGTTTTGCAAATAAAAACACCCTGCACTGTCAGAACCAAATAAAGCAGCTGAAGTTTACCTAGCTAAGAGCATGTTAACTATAACATACTTTCTTGGAAGTCACTGTTTCATTCTTTGAAAACTGCGAGCAACAGCATGAGCTGCAGTGCTGCCTCCCCAGCCTGCACGGAGGATACACTCTGCTACTTTAATTTTCTACTCCTTGAATTTTTCCTTGGAAGTCTCCACCCCCTAGACCACATTCCCATCTATCCACCCCCAAGCACTTGGACTAAATTATGCCAAAAAATCAAAGCCAGCTGATTATTTATTAAACAAACAGGACACATTTTTTCTTTGGTAGAATGGAGCACTCCCAGTTAGCTGAAGACTTTAAACTTCACATTGGGGGGGTGCAGACAGAAAGGAAGGAAGCAGTGTTTCACTTTAAGAGAGCACACTGAGAACTCATTATTTGACTTAAAAGCCATGTGCCTACAAATTGAAACTGTACACATACGTAAGACTTAACAAGCAGTAAGCAAGCATCAATAGCAACAATCATATTTCAGTGATATTAGCCAGCTTTGATCACGTTTCTTTAGGATAACCCTCCCCTTCAAATAATTTTCAATTCTCTCAACTCCTGTCAACCCCATCTCCCACATCTGCCAATTTAAAGAAGCAGAAATTGAAATTAATGGGGGTGCAGGGAGTAAGCTAGAGTGCTTTGTTTGTGTGTCAAAAACTTTAAGAGGATGCAGAGAGGTTCCTGACAAACAGGGGCCAGCAACATGTGCAAATAAAAAAAACAGCCAGTTATGTACATGGAAAGGCATTCCTAAATTTTTCCAGACAAATTCTGAATACTTTGTTTCCTGCGAGAAAATAAGCATTTGACTAGAGATCTCCTAATCAGGAAACAGACACGTCAGGTATTTCTAGAATGCTAATGAATGTACAGAACAGTGCAGGGATTATCTGCTGCCTGCCTCAGCTGACACCAGGGACTCCCAGTATCTGAACTCCCTCCTGTTTTTATTCAAGCCACAGTTTGCAGAAAGATCTTTTGCATGAAAAGAAAAACAATATGTGAAGTCAGTTCCCAAACAGATACAGAGAGCTGTATGTGGAGCTACAGGAAGACAGAGCTTAGAAGCCACTTGCATCAGGGATTGTTTTCTTCTTCTGGTTAGGGGAAAAAGAGAAAACATATCCAAGACAAGAATGTGCAATAAAATCAGATTAAGGAATGTTAGTCACTCCTGGCTTCCCCTCAAAACAGAAGTCAAAAAGTTTCCTCCATTTATTCACAAGATGTCTAAACAGTGAGTCTTGCTGAAAGAACAGGAAAAGAAAGAAAAACAAAAAGAAAAAAGTGAAAGGAAAGAAAGAAGGTTGCTCTTCTCAAACTACTAATAAGCTCCTGAAGTATTCTTCCTTCATCCATGTACTAAAAGCCAAAGCAATCCCTGCAGCATCAGCAGGCATCGTGGTCAGTGCTGGGTCCCAGCCAGCCAAGATTGCAAATACAGTATTAAATGCATTCATACTTTCCCACTGAGACAAAGCCTGAACAGTCTAACAACTGCTCCATCCTCTGTGCTCCCTCCTCCCAGATAAGCTCCTGATAGTGCTCCTAAATACAGATGTCCCTGACTGTTTCCATCTATGTTTACACAAGGAAGAGGCTGAGGGTCACAGGGTGGAACAGCTGAAAAGAGAAGGCACATTGCTGCAAACGTGTCCACTCTTCTTCAGATTTGGCTCTGGTACTCAATGGCTTGGCTGTTGCTGCACAGCATCCATTTACACAAACAGCAGTGTGGTTCTTGGAGAAAGGAGGATTGTAATTGAAACCACCAAAAATAACCATTGGCATACAACACTCGTTATTTAGCACAGACCCCCTTCAGCAGTTTTCATGGTCATGATTCAGCAGACACAGTGGCAGCACTCCAAAATAAGGTCTCTTTCCCTTTTTCTGCAAAAGAACCACAGAGCTGCACAAGCAGCCTAGGAGAGGACCTCAAGCCCCAAGCTTAACCAATTTACCACCACACTGCATTCCAGCCACAAGAGAAAACACAGACTAAATGCAGTTGCAGGCAGAGAATTGTGCTAAACCTTCACAAAGCCTCTCTCATGGAGCCCTGTTTCCCACAAGCAAAATGGACCTGGGCTATTCCCAGCAGTTGATGAGTCAAATAACTTCATTATGAAACACTTGCTTAAGACCAGCGTTGTTATTTAAGGAGTCAGTATCTCACCTGCCTCTCAGAGATAATACAGGTACACGAGACAACACACCCACAGCACAGCTCCTCTCTCTACCTGCAGAAGTGATGCATTCTGAAGCAGCTTTAAACTGCTTAAATGTGTCACGCTAGCACAGAGTTGTTTACCCAACTTCTTCAGAGATAATAAAACTGGACATGTAACACCTCCCAGCAGCTGCAGGAAGCAGCCAACGTACCAAATAAAAAACCAACCACTGTTAGGTTTGCTTGGTTGGTTTTTTAAAAAAATAATGAAAATTCCTCATTTCAAAGAGGGCCTGACAAAAAAAGTTACTGCGTGGATGTATGAAGTGATGTTTTTCTCCAATTTTTGCCACACAAAGAACACAGGGAGTAACAAAGGCCCAAGACTTCTTGTAAATTTATTTCAATACAAAAAAGATTGTACCACACAGTTTCAAAACAGTTGAAATAAAACTCCCTTGCTTCCTGTAAATCTGTACTTAAACTACAGGCATAACATTACATACCATATTTAACATTTCCAGAGGAATGCACACAGAGGTGACCATAAGGAAGATGACTGTGGTTGCAGACTTCCCTTTAAACTCCATCTTTTGCTTTGGAAACAGACAAACAGGCCACGTCTGAAGTGAAGCTGTTTAACAGCTCCCAATTTACATATCTGCTGGGCAAGAGAGTTCCCAGAGCCATAAGAGCTTTTGTCTTGCATTGGTCACATCGACCCTCTGAGCTGTCAGACACAACCATCTTCATGTATGAGGAGTCAGAATCTTCTAACCCAATTTGGAGGAACAATTCTTCTCCTTGGAGTCTTTATAGGGCTTTAATTGAAATCTGGCCCATCAGCTTTGAACCTCACCATCCTCCAAAGGTCCTGGGCTGCAGCTTATTCAGATTGTTACTGGTCATTGCCTCCTTGGGAGGGCTAGGAATCAGAGTACAAATAAAGAGCAGCAGAGGGTAGCAGTAGTATCATGCTGATGTTTGGAGAGACAGAGAAAATGACAGACAGGAAACAACTTCTTTAAAAATTGTGGAATTGTGCATTTTTAATCAAAGTAAACCACTCAAATGTATACGTGTGTTCTGAGTAGATTACTCATCATCACTTTAAAACTATTAGCTGGCAATTATTTCCCAGCTGATGTGGATTCCAAGTTGAAGGTACACTACACAACAGACCTAAACTCCTTCATTTTTATCCCCACCATTAGAAACAACTAAGTGGCATGGGATGTAAGTGTCTTAAAAACACCTGATGATTACTGTCCTCAATAAAATCTTATCAAGCCAGTGCAAAAGCTGTTCACCCAGCTCCTGCTGGGATGATAAAGAGGTATACAACTTGCACATCACAAGAAGAAAAAAAGCAGCATACCTACCTCCGGCTGTTGGGAAAGCAGGATTCTGCAAGTTGCAAAAGCTCGTATGCTTTATCATGGAAATGATTACATTATCCAGGAGTGGCTGGTGGCAGTGACTGTGCCACCACCCTGGCAGACACACCACTTGTGTGAAGTGGCAGCTTGGCAATCATCAGTCGCCCACCCTCTGTTTCCAAAAGAAGCACCACTCTGACGAGTAAAAAGCAAAGCTCTCCACAGAAGCTCTACACTGCAAGCAACTTCAGGGGCTGTTTCAGTGGCTCTATTCTTCCACACCTTACAAAAGAATTTTATTTTACTGACATTCAAGCTGCCAAAGATTGAGTTGAGATTTAGATAAAAGCAATAAGTGAACATAAATATTACAACCATCCTGTTTCTTCCAAATGCCAGTATTTTCAGTGGCACTGACACTGATAAAATGCTTGAACTGTACACTGTACTTTACTATCCAAATTCAACATTCAGCCTCCTTGCAATGTCCTCCCTGATAGAGTTTCTCCAAAGCCATTCTAGCCAGATTGTGGGATATCTGCTACCTAAGCCTCTCAAATTGCTGTTCAGAACAGCTACTGTTTTTGCACTTGTATTTTCAATCCAGTTGGTTGAGAATCTAAGTGCTATAGAGTTAAGGTGATTATTTGTTTTAAAATTATTCATATTTTAACTACATTAAGAAAAATTCTTTAGGCAAAAGATCTAGGAAGCAAGGTTTTGCAGAAAAAAATATGTGAATTTGGAACTGAAATTTTTCTTTTTAAAACCAGTGAGCTTTTGCCCTCTTTTTTCCCCCCCATCTTTCCCCTAGTTATTTCCTGTGCATTCTCTCTTCCCCCGCACTTTGCATTTTACTAGAACTTTGTGGGAGGTAGATTCTAGAGGAAACCTCAGAGATATGAAGACAACAATCTCAGAATCATCAGACCTCCTGCAGCCAAGTGCACAGTTGGAAATTAGGTGCCATGTGAGCCCAAAGAGACCCAGACTGCACCTGAACAGGGACAAGACTTCCCCTTTGATCCTGAGCTCTGCCCTGATGCTCTGCCCCAAAGTGCACCTGTCTCTGGATCAGCTTACAGAGCCCATCCACGTGTGCTGTAGCCAAACACTGTGTTCAACAGGACAGGGTTCACTGCATGTAGTAACAAGCATTCCTGATTTATTTTAGGCTGCATGAAAGCTAATAACATAAGCAAATCTTGTGTTTGCCTTGAAACAGTACAAACACTAAGAGTCAGGGAACAATGTCTCAGCAAGACAGCAGGAACCAAATGTGAGTAATCACAGAAGTTTGGGTTGGAAGGTAGCTTTAAAGGTCATCTAGTCTCATCTAGTCCAACCCCCCTGCAATGAGCAGGGACAGAGACCCCATAACTGCATGGCACGGAGCTGACACAGCCCCATCATGCAGGAGGGATGCAAGGCCATGCCAGATCCTCTGTGCACCTTGCAGACTGGAGCAAGCCATCTTTCCAGATCTTTGGATCTCAGCACAACCCCTGAAATACCTCCAGCAGCATTCCCTCCACAGTGATCCCTCCTGAGCAGGGATGCAACCTCTGCTTGTTACTTCCATGTGCAAGCAGGTATCCAGCAATTTATGTTACTGATACTGACGTGCCCGGTAGTGCCAGGAAGTCTCTAAGGCAGGGACACCTGGTTTGCTGGAATTGTTCAGTTCACACCAGTTGTGAGAGCCACCATGGGAAGGTACCACTGGGCAAGCAGCCTAGCTAACCTCAGTTACACTAGCAGGTTTCCTCATGACTGCTGCTGATGTACATACATGAGCATCTTCATCACACTGATCTCTTTCAGCTCTCTTGGGACATCTACATGGAACTGAAGTGGTCTGAAACAGAGGCAATAACGTTTCTGAAGACAGATGGTGCTAGGAACCCTGATTTTCCAAGATAAGCACACACCTATAAACCAGACCAACAAGACTCAGGAGCATGCTACCCACACACTGTATGACACCCATCATGGTAGAAAGGCACCTGCACCACACTCTGCAGCTCCAGTACTTCCTCATGATGCAATATAGCTCTGGGATCTCAGGATGCAACTGGTGAGAGGAAGGGTGTGGGACACTGCTGCCATTTACCAGCTGAGCTGGGACCGAATGAGGTACAGTGCTAAAAAAATCCACCCAGGGAAATTATTATTCCAGGCATCCAGAGACAGGAAAAACTAGCTGCAGGGATGCTCTGCACATGGTCTGGTGATCAACACTGGTGAAGTCCACTGTAAGACAGGGCTTGGTACACACCTCCAACAATATCCTTTCTCTTGCTCACCACCACTGTGCACTTGCCAGCCAATGCAGATGACACGTACCCTTGCTGAGGGGTCATCTGAGCAAAGGAAGATGAGTTTGTTGCAGCAAGGTGTTTCCTGTGATCTGCATCCCATGACCTGGCTTCTGTGGCCAGCTGCTTCTGGGAAGGTTTCAGGGACAGGAGATGAGTTCTGAGGTACTGCCAGGCCACTCTGCCCACAGCAGAACATGTTAAATCACAACAAATATCCAGTCTGCAGCTTCTCCCAGAGCTCCCCCTCTCCCTCTTCTCTCCATCCCTTCTAGATGCCATGGCATGCCTGTGAAATGGGCTTAAAAACCTCCTGCACCCCAGAGTGCCCATCAGCACCCGTACAACAGAGAGCAGCACATAGCAAACAACAACCTCTAACACAGACCCTCTATTACACCCACAGGTACCACAGGTACTCTTTTGTCACTCAGCATGTCCCCTGCCAGGTGACTGGAAAATGCGTGTGGCAGGGGCAGGCATGCTATGGTAGGGTAGCCAAGTACCTCAAGGAAGGAGAAATTAAACCCCACTTTAAACAAAATACAGCACAGGGAACTAGTGTTCTTCTGGGGAACAGGTTGGGGTCCTCAGGACAGCCTGCAGACAGCTGTTCAATTCCTCTCTTTCAGAGCAAGAATTGTTAAATCTACACATGGGTGACACAACTGCCAGATAATGCTGTCACATTACCTTTGAAGTCAGCCAAAAAAATTGGGAAGGGAAAATTCCACAATACTGTCAACAGCACCTTTGCATCCACAAGCAAAAGGCAAGAGACCTGAACAGAAGACTAAGTTAAATAAAAAAGTTTCCTGTTTTTCAGAGTCACAGCCTATTACAAGCACAGATACCTCGAGAGGTCAGAAAGGCACCGGCCACACAACTACTGAAATCAACTAAAAAAAAGTGATCTGATGTACCTCTGGGCTTGGTCTATGTACACAAGAAGTGTTAGCCAGATCCAGCGAATATCATGACCAGTATTAGCATTTTCAGTCACCCATGAACATGTTAGGCTCACTAGCAGATCTTTGTCAGCACTGTTTGCTCTCAATTATTGTCTGCCCGGGGCAAACATTTGGGATACTTTCGGGTACAAGCTGATAAATGGAGACATCATGTGGTTACCCCTACAGAAAAGTAACTCCCTCATTAAAGAACCTCATGGATGAAGAAGCAGCTTTTGAACCACAGCACTGTATGACCCAAGTTCAGTTTAACACTGGAAACAAGGATCTCACATTTTGTAAGCAGTACAGGTAAATCCTGTACCAGGATTTGATGCACAAATGTTGACTCTACACGCTACCTTCTCCTCTCTAACACTCAGGGATTTTAAAACGCAACGAGTACATTGCACTGGTGGTGAGTGCACTTTTAAGTGACTGAAGAATAATGCAGACACAAACACTCCTCCTGCTAGTGATATGCTTTGTCTCAGCTAGGAATCATTCTGAAAAGAAATTTTTAACATTTCTTGTTGCATACTGTCCAAATGTCTTATATCTTCCCCCCCAAACAAAGGATAAGGCATGTTAGAATTATGCTGCTTCAAGGAATACAAGCTTAGGAAACGCCATTTTTAATTTTTATTAGCCACAAAGGCACTACCCTAGGAGTTATTTATGGGCTCTATTATAAAGCATTCATTTATTCACTCAGAGTCAGAAAGAATGTCTCCCAAACTGCAAGAAACTTCATGGTTTTCTGATTAGCACGATGTTTTTTGTTAATGCAATAAGTTTTCCTCCACTTTACACACATCAACTGGACTTCAAACTAGATCTTAGTAAGCACACAAAAGCAGAAATGTGGAGATTACATTATTTTGTATACAAAATCATTGCCTCATACTACTAAAACTACCAAATTGCTTGGCAGAATGAAAACAAAGCCATAATAAACCAGGCTAATAAAGTGAACTAAGGGGTTGCCACCAGTGTCCATCCTGAGGCTGTAACTAACAGACCTCTTAGGCCACCTCCATGGCATACAGGGATGAGGGAAACACCTTTAGCCCTTTTCAAAGCCCAGCTGGTAACTCAGTTTTAAAGGAAGCAGTTGTGTTCACCTACAGCAGCTGAAGAGGCAGAAAAGCTGGCTCAGAGCTCGCCACTATCAGCAGCTGGGCAGCCTTGCAGTGCCTTTGCAGACAGAGTTTTCCTCAGCTCCACTGAATTCCAGCTCATTTTCAAAGACACCAGACAGTACAGAATTGCTTATTTATATATCAATTCCAATTAAATAATAATTTTTCTCCAAAACTTTACAACCTTTTTTTTTTTTTTTAATTCTCAAGTAATCTATTTTTTTTAATTGCAAATGGATAACCAGAGAAGAAAACTAACAGGTCCAAGACTCATAACAAAAGGCCAGTTCTCCTCACTAAGTGTTACTTCCATACCTGTTCTGTCACTGCTCTCCAAGCCTTTTTCTAGTGCTGAGGCGCTTTTCTAGTGCAACACTAACATTTGTGTGCTTTCACCTAAAACATTCTCCTGCTCAGGGAGCAACAGCGTTGTACAGCAATTAAAAAGCTGAGGCAAGGAGTAGAAAGCCAACAGCTGAGAGAAGAAAAAGCAAAACATGGGAGAAACAGCAGAAGAGAAAAACTACAAGAAAATTGGGGGTGGCAGGGGAGATAAGTGGTGAGGAAGTTAATAATTCATGTGTTATTTAGCTTTTAGTGGTTACTTAATATCAGCATATGGTAGGGGCCTAAAGAGCAAGAACAACAGTGAAGTTTTCTAGGTTAATAGTTTCCTTAATATTCCCACAGGATTCTTTACTACTCTAAACATAGCACAGAGGAAAAAATAAGATCCAAGGAGATCATCATCAGGGGCAGGTTCAAGAAAGGGTTCTTTCAACCTCCCCCAAACAGCTTTCTCTCTTGGAGCTGAAAAATACCCAGTTCTTATGCAGTATTAATATGCAATCCCAACAACATAGGCAGACAAAAGAGAAGGTTTCATTCACTTAAAAAAATAGTTTGAGTGGAGTTATATTTGTTAAACTATATTTGGAGTTAATTTTTCAATGCCTACTACAAACATCTCGCAGAAATATCCTTCACTGCATACTTGTTTGCAGTGCAAGAGTCTACCAATTAAATTGTCCTAGGACCATTAATGTACTTGAGGGTTTAGAATACTTCAGAACTTCAGAAAACCGATTCTTGAAGGCCTGAATCCTGAGTTAATGTTTGTATTTGCACTGTGCTATCTACCTTCATGTGCTATGTGAAAGCTACTTCGAGCTTGTGAGGTCTTGTCAGGTAAAATCCATTGTCAAAGAAGAGACTGTCCACTCTCATTATTATCTGCACATTATGTTTGTTTCCATCACTCACAGAAGGGAAATGACAACTAGGCCCAACAGGAAAAAACCTGAGCCATGAGCAGGAAACAGAATCTCTTGTTTTGGCTACTAAGGTAAGAGAAGGTAAATAGTGGAAAATTCCCCTCATACAGGGGCCATAACAGAGGTGGATCATTTGACAAGTCTTCCTCACCACTGTTTTTATACAGCCAAGCCACCTGTCAGAGCAGCTTCACTATCTTACAGAAAAAGCATCAAGCCAAGGAAGGAAACAAGAAATAGCATTACTCGAGACTATCTGTGAACACACGTCATTGGGAAGTTCTTGTGTCTTGGTTTTTTCAAGTACTTTTAGGGCAGCAATCCACAACTATAAGAGAACAAACAGAACTTTGGAGGGACAGAAGAGTGTTTATTTGCCCATTCTTACATGGGTTAGGGACTGAAGCTAGGCATGGAATTGAGGAGAGGCTCCTACTGAAGGCTGCAGGAGTTCCCACTGTAAATAAGTAAATAAGTTTCTTTAGCCTAAACTCAGCACAGTGTGTGGTGCTGGTATGAGTTTGATGAATTTTTTAAGACTGTGAAAGTCTGTTTTTATTCTTAATACAGTTGGTTATGTGTATTTATTATTAAGTTATTAAACTTTGAAACTGAAAACAAATCCCGTGTAGCTTTAACAAGCAAGTGCAACAAATGTTTTTGCCAGGCTTCTGTTCTGTGATTACTATACACTGCAGCTACAAATATTTATGCAGCATTATGTTGCATTTTTCTGCAACAGTTCCCACTATCAGCTATCGACCTGACCCCACAAAGCCTAGCTGCAGGCTATGCTATTTCCATCCCTCTTTCACTGAAATTCTTCCTTAGCAGCTGTTCTTGTTGCAATTAAAAGTAACTGGTGATGAAAATCAAATATCCTCATACTCTAGAAATGAAGTTTTAGAGGAGAAGGAAAGAAGTAGCCTCACGCTGGCTCTGCTCAGCCACCAGGTATCACTAACCATGCAAGCAACAAAATCCAAGCCTGTTTTTTGTTTATGTCTGACAAGCCAGATTAAAAACTTTATGTTTAGAAAGTTGCTTAATAAACCAGTAGAAAGATAATGATTACCCAGTCTCATCATTTGCACATGAAAGGTGGAACAGAGAAGTTACAGTAATTTGTTGCCAGACTTCACTGGAACAAACAGCTGCATTTTACTTATCTTCAGATATCAAAGGACTTGAGTGGGACAAAGATTACTTGGCTTGACAAGCTTTCAAAGACCCCTCCAGCTCAAAACCAGAAATGTTTCTGAAGAAAGTAATGAAAGGATTTAATATAAGCCTAGCAGCAATTCCTATATACTAGCACGAAATTTACCACCATCCTCTAATCTTGTCAAAGCTAAGACAAGATGCTTTGCTTCCTTTCCAAATCCAGTGGAATTGCACACTTCCAAAGGCCAGAAGCAGACAAGTTCTTCTTCCCAGGAAGCAGAGGCTTCAAGGCAGTGTTCAGCTGCTTTAAATCTGCTTATCCCATGCTAGCTCCCCACTCAAGCAACTTGTTTTCTGCCAAAGAGCAGGCTCAGGGAGCCCAGTCGCTGGGTCACATTAGTGCCAGGGCAGAGGAGACAGGGAGGCAGCCTTGGGATGGTCTGGCCAGCAGCAGAGCCACATTCTCCAGGGCACCCAGGAGCTACAAGCGTCAGCAGAGTTTCTTCTTCACCTTCCCACCCTCCTTTTGAGCAGATAAACTGAAGACCTCAAATCACCTTCTCTGTACTTTAATAAAATTTATTTTATTCCCTCAGACTCCTAGAAGACCATTGTGAAAATCTGCTCAGCTCAACCAAAAGGAAGTCCAGAAGAAGTTGGGTATTTTCTCTTAATATGTGCTGCAACGTACTGTATT